>OY728150.1:1132986559-1135486559 GCA_963277665.1 Viscum album | reverse complement strand
TTCGTGTCATACTTTTTTGATTAATATTAAATGAATTATATGTGTTCTATAGATATTACCATGTTCTTGTGTAATGTCACAAATATTTCATATGTTCAAGTGTTCCGATGAATCAATGAAACAACAACCCATTTATACAATAATGTATTAAAATTTTTATTGGAGAATTATTGGAGATGACATGATCTATTACCTTGAATAAATTATCATTCTTCCATTATAAAGATAAAATTTTTACCCTCTCTGAGCAGCAATCATCCCAAAGTTATGGTGTCATGCACTTCTTCCCATTTAATGCCTCAAATGTTTCCATCATTATACTGTAATGAAAAATGACATGATAAAAAATTGTATAAAATGAATGATGTTGATCCAAAAAATTCCTTAGTAATCCATTGAATAAGATCATAGAAAATTACCATAGGGATGAATTATTCATTCTGAGTTTCAATTACACTAAGGAAGAAAGGATGTGATGAAATTTAATCCAGTTCCCATTGACTATTGAAGGCCATTCAAAAAATTATATTTTTACTATGATCATGATTATATAAAATGTAAGTAACAACATCACATTAACTGACTACCACATTATGATAAATCCTATAATTTTTATTCAGATAAATAGTGTCCTTAATTAGATGATAATATATATATTCAGTCAATAAATTAATGATACCCCATATTGAATTGTTACCTCAATATTTCATTGGTAATACCACTACAAATCCCCTTTAATTATTTTACCATATTCTCTATAGAAATTAAAATGGATGAATAATTCTCTTTTTTTACTATAATTAATCATTATCCTATAATCAAGTCCAAAATCTCAATGTAATGTCAAAAATATCTCATTTAATTACATCCTTGCAGTAATAATCCTTAAGGTCTCCATATAACATACTACCTCTATGATGAACTAAAAATAAATAAATATTAATTGAATATAACAACTCACCATTCAAATGTGAATTATAAGGAACACATATTCTATTTTTAAATCTCTGAAAACAATATTTATCAGTCATAAATTCGAGAATAATAACCTTCATAACCAATTATATATTTTTCGACAACTCATAGTATTCCATCTATGCATTTATAATTCTGTATGATGGATAATATTTCACTAAAAATTATATATATATTTTGTTAATTCCTTCAAAAATAACATCTATGAAATATTAATAATGTTATTAATCAAAGGGTTACATTCCAAACATATCATGGTCAATATTGCTTTACTTTTTCAAAAAAATCATCACCCACTTTATTTTTTTCTATAATATTAAGGAATCAAGCAAACATAATCCTTAATTAGTTCTAACCATATTCTCTTTATCATATCTAATTATGTTGCGTTAATTTATATATGAAAAGTTTATGATAATTTTATATTTTCCCTTTTACTTCAAACTAATGATATGACAATTTTTTAATAAAACTAAAGAGAGCCTAATTCAGAATCATTTATAGTGTAACATAACTAATGATGACTCAACCGACATTAGGAATAAGAAATTACTTTTTCATTTTTTATTTGGACACAACCATGTATTTTCAGGGAAGTATCACATTAGATAAAAAAGTAAACATTTCTAAATGGTAGGTCCATGTCTATAGATTTCACTAATATTTTCTAATTTTTTGAGTGAAATCATCTTATTTTTCCATCCATACAATGTTTAATCCATTTCGAGGTAAATTATTACGTGGGATGGATATCCAAGAAAAAAATTCTACAAAACTCTTATAATAGCATTCTAGTATAAGAAAACTACTTATCTCATCTATATTTGTGAATCATTTCCATTCATCAACAATAATAATTTTAGTAGGATCATCAATTATTTCATAATAATTATCAACGTGACCAAAGAATGAAATTTGTTGAAAATGAAATTCACACATTTAAAATTTACCACCAATTTTATTTCATTTGAGGGTTGGAAAAATACACCTCGATTCCATTCAATCCAATATTTACTTTTAGAATATACGAAAAGGCCATCTATAAAAAAACAAAAATTTCTTCCATGAACTCAAGAAATATTAAATACATAATATCCATGAATACAAATATTTCATTACACAATCCAAACTCAATAACTAATAATTCTTAATTCCCATATATTGCCCAAAACAGAATATTGTATAAATTTACATTCAACTGATGATACCCATCCTCTAGTAAACCATCATATAATTTCATGCCCCTGAATATGATCAAACAAATCGTCAATCATAGGAAAAAAGACATTTTCATAATAATCATGTTATTAAAATCTATAAAATCAATGAAAAATCATTGAATAATCTATATTTTTCTAAAACAATATAGTAAAACTACAATGTGATGTTCTTGGTTGGATTAATACTTTATCTAGTGACTCACAAAATTGATTTATTGATTCAAAAAGATAAAACTGATCTTTTTTTTCGGGGTCTTCGAAATAGTATTAGTAATAAGTAATTATTAAAAAGTAAATTCATCATCTCAGTAAATAATATTACCATAGAATTCATCCAGTAAAAAAGCTATATCTTTGCTTTCTACTAGAACAACACTAATTTGAATAGTATTTTTATTATAAAAAAAATGAAGTGAAATTTATTTTTTCATGACATATTACTGAAAATCCAGACCATGAATGATATGAAACTCTTCTACATCTAGTTAAACATGAATTTAAATAATGAGTATCCCAAATATAATAATAGGATGATTCATATATGTATTTATTACTTTAATATGTCTACCTTGATTTTCCCCAGAAGATCTATCGTAGTTTCATTAGATGATATTCTAAATTTATTTTATAATTTATTTGAAATTTATTATTGTGATGATCTATTGTCAAATATGGTATTGAAATAATTTGAATACTTATGTAAGATATCAATGAACCTCCTCTATCATTCAAGCATCAATAATATCAGTAAAAAATTACCATGAATCACCTTTAAATTTTTATCATGAATTTTTCTTTCCAATGAATCGAACCATAGACACATATAAGCATAATATCCCAAATAATTATTTATAAAACATGTACCCATTGGATTATTTTCAGTTACACCATTCTTTTGTTCCTAATTATAATTTCCTTTAATATTTAGGCCATGTTCCCAAACATTACGCATTTGTAATACTTCTTTATCATCATAATATAATATACATGGAACAATTTACAAAACATAAAAAATGATTTGAAAACTATTTTCATACCTATGAACTCCATTATTATATTATTCCCCATCCCCTTCAAAAGTGGTTGTTTCATACATTCATCATATTTAGGAACACAAGAGTCATAAAAATCCAACACTTCCTTTTTAGAAAATTGAATAACAATCTCATATCGTTTAAATTATCACAATGTGAAAGATCACAATAGAAATAGAATGTTTCTTCATTAATACTGGTTATATTTTCATTTAGTTGTATGAATAAAATTCAACACATATATGTGAATTATAGTGATATTTTGTTCATATGATTATATAAAATCTTTATCATTGTGTATGAGAACCCTACTTTTATTAAAAACATAAAATTGATTTATTACATAAACTACTCACTTGATACAACATGGAAGATAGAGAGGTATAGTGTCTTTGGGGCTTAGGATCATTAAACAACAACTTCAAACATAAAATACAACATCTTTATTGAAATCATCCTTTACATGACCACTAAAGTTTCTCGTACTTAGCATTGCATGGGGTAACTTGAGGACATGCATAAGAAAAGGGTGAGCTATAAAGCCCGGTAAGGGAATAAAAATGGAATACATGAGGAGTACAATACATGTTAGCCAATAGGTATATCAATAGATCACAAGAAAAACATGAACATAAAGGCATGATAAAGCATGATAATCGTAACATGGAAATGTGGAAACAACACTTAACATGGAATTAGCAAGAGCCAAGGCGCATTGCACATAGAGGATGAGTAAATCCACATTGCACATGAAGCACAAGTAAATCCTCTTTTCACTTTAATTATAATGAGTCATCACTCTTTGCACATGAGGTATCATGATACTTTACTTTACCCAATGCATTGGAGCACTATAAGTGTGCACCCTTCTTAAACCATTCATTTCATGCATAAGTGTGCCACATGGATCATAAAACATGGATTCATAAAACATAATCATTTATTCCATGAAAAAGTAATGTGGAATGAAACTTTATAATCAATAAGTAAATTTTCATGAAGATGAATACCCTTGATGGAGAAAAGGGCATGGTATTCACTAAACAATGGCACTGGATTAGAAAATCAGTTCAATTTCAGCAGTGTAATGGCGTGATATAAGAATTCATAAAAATGGTTGATGAGAGATAAAGGGGTGTCTCATCATATCAACATGAAATGGATAGTAAGGAGGGACATATAGATACATGTCCCAACAATTTTAATGGAATTTAGATTCATGATACAAAAGTATTGCTTGAATTTAATGAGGAGAGAGAAGTTCTTTTCAGAATTTCGTTATAGTAATAGGTGTACATGGGAGGAATTTAATGAGAGATAAAGGGGCATCCCATCATTCACAGAATTAGAGGGAAGTATGGGGTAGGTTCAAAACTATAACCTAGCATTTATAATTGAAATTAAAACGGCATAACAATATTATGAAAATCAGACAAAAAAATTGAAAGGAAGAAAACCCCTTATGTGGAAGTGTGCTTCCAAAGGATTGATAGAGGCTTGAGAGAGGATTATTGGGAGTTTGGGGCACCTTTGGAGGATTATAGAGAGATTAGGTCATAGGTTGGACGAACTTCAAAGGATTTTAGTGAGGAGGAAGTGCGATCATGGGTGGGTTTATATAGGAAAGGTGAGGGAATTCATTATTATTTCTGTTTGGGACCCCTTACATTAAATTAATCCAAACCACAAACCATCTCATGGTTTTTGCCCATGGTTGTTGGAAAAGGGAAGAGGAAGAAAATATTTTATAAGGCCAAAGTCCGAACTTCTTATGATAATGGGGTTGCTTCTATGTAGGTAAATCACACTCCTGGGGAAAATAATTTAAAAAAGACAATATGATTAATAAGTCTTGAGGGGTCCATTAATGCTTTGTAAAATAAGTCAGACAAACCCAAAATCACATTATTTTAATTTGAAAACATATATTGGATGAACATAAATCTTATAGTATTTTATTACATCACTATTGGGTCATTATGATGCCATAAAACACATTATATATTTAAACGGTATTTAATTTTTACCCAAAAATGTAATTGTCTCGGAAAATTATGAAAAATTCACCGTTGGATAATTTCGACATCCTGATTCCATAAATAAGATTTATTTTATATAAATAATTTTCTAAATATGTTAATTTTTACTTTTTAAATAAAAAATATCATTTATCAAAAACTCACAAGTTTTGACAAAAATGGCTATTAATCCTTAATAAAAATTACAATTGCTTTCATATAATTATAAGATCATTTATATATAATTAAAATTAATTCAATAATAATAATATTATTTTATTAAAATACTATTTAATTCAAAAATCCCTTAGTTTAATAATATTGAATTCTTAATTAAATAATAACTAAAACCACTATTTGTACTTTAAAAACTATTTACAATGTATCAATAATGACAAGAAGGCATATTCATTATTATATAAAAAATAATGTACTTGAAAATAGTACTAGCAATTTTTTACATAACCCCTTAAAACAGCTGCATAAGACCTAAGGGTAAGGTGTCTGATGGTGACAGACTCTTGGGGTGGCTTGGATAACATCGCTCGAGTAGTAATTTCTATCAACTTTCACTTTTCCAGTAGAAGGTCATGTTCGATCTTGATATGATGAATCTCAGCTTGGGATTGGTCAAGAGTGAAGCCCAAAGATTCCACCTCTTTTCCGGGCTCTGACAAATAGGCTTTGTATGGAGAAATTCTACCGGATGAGGCCATCACATCCTTTATCTGAGTAAATTGGGTTTGTGAAAGGCCTATATTTATACTAATCGTGTGATCATTGTCCAATGGCTATAAAAGAAACAGTCACAATTCATAAAATAAAACCAAATAAGTTGACATTTTATATAAACATTTTACATAAAGAGACATTTAATTACATCAAAAGATATTTCCATTAATGAAACTTAGGGTCGTTACAATATTCCCCCCTTAAGAAATTTCACCCTCGAAATTTTCTTTTCCCACACTAAAACATATGTGGGTAACTTAGCTTCATCATTTCCTCTGATTCCCAAATCTATTCTTCAAACTTGTGACTTCGCCACAACACCTTGACGAGGGAAATGTCTTATTTCATAGTACTTTTTCTGTACGATATAAGATCTTCACTGGTTTCTCCTCATAAGAAAGATCATCCTCCAACTATACCACTTTAGAAGAGAGTACATGTGAAGGGTCTGGAATGTTCTTCCTTAATAGTAATACATGAAAGACATCATGTACTTTTTCCATGGTAGGTGGAAGTGCTAGCTGATAGGCCACAACCCCGACATGATCAAGAATCTCGAAGTGGCCGATGTACCTTGGACTTGACATCCCTTTCTTTCCAAAACTCATGAACTTATTCCATGGAGATATGCGTAGAAAAACCATGTCTCCATCTTTAATCTCAAGATCTCATCGATGATTATCTGCATAACTCTTCTGTTGACTCTGGACTGCCTTGATATGCTGCTGAATGGATTTCACCTTCTCCACCATTTCCTCGACCATTTATGGTCCAAGCAGCTTACGTTCACCGACCTCATCCTAACATGTCGGTGTTCTATACCTTTTCCCATACAGGGATTTATATGGTTCCATTTGGATACTCGAAAGGAAACTGTTATTATAAGAGAACTCAACCAGAGGAAGATGTTGATCCCATCCTCCTTTAAAGTCCATTGAGCATGCTCTCAACATGTCCTCAAGTGTTCGGATAGTCCGCTCTGATTGGCCATCAGTTTGAGGATGATAGGCAGTACGAATGTTTAGTTCAATATTCAGATCATGTTGAAGACTCTTCCAAAACATAGAATTTAATCATGGATCTCGGTCAGACACAATAGATAATTGTACTCCATGCATCCTTACCACTTCCCTGATCTATATTTGTGCCAGTTGATCCAATGAAAAATCCTCCCAAATAGCAATGAAGTGTGCAGTCTTTGTAAGACGATCCACAACAACCCAGATGGCATTGTTGCCTTTGGATGTCCTTGGAAGTCTGGTGACAAATCCCACGGTGATGTTCTCTCATTTCCATTCTGGTATGAGCAATGGTTGCATCATCCCCTTAGACCCCTACCTCTATTCCTTCACTTGATGTCACACTAGACACTTTGATGTATATTCAGCAATCTATTTCTTCATATTATCCCACCAAAAGTTTTCTCAGAGATCTCGATACATCTTTGTGCTCCCTCTGTGAATCGACAAATTTGAACTATGTGCATCATCCAAAAGTTCCTTCTTCAGCTCCAGACGTGATGGAACACATAGTCACTTCCCAAATAGCACAATTCCTTCTTCATTAACATTAAACTCCAAGGATTTCCCTTTTTCGATAGCTTCCTCTTTTTCCTGTATTCCCACATCGTCCTTTGGAGCATCATTTAGACTTTTCAAAAGAGATGGTTGAGCTATCATTTGTGAAAGGAATGATGATGTTCCCTTCTTTATGATTCCCATGTCCATATTCATAAAGTCTAAGATGATTGGATCCTTCTCAATTCTCCTCATTAATAGAATCGGTGGGTCCTTTCTACTTAGGCCATCGGCCACCTTGTTCGTTTTCCTTGGGTGGTAATGTATTGAACAGTCATAATCCTTGATGAGCTCCATCCATTTTCTCTAGTTCATATTAAGCTCCTTCTCTGTGAATATATATTTAAGACTCTTGTGGTCAGTGTATATCTCAGATTTCTCCCTATAGATATAATTCTTCTGGATTTTCAAGGCAAATATCACTGCCGCCAACTCCAGATCATGCGTTGGATAGTTTCGCTCATGGATTTTCAACTTCCTTGAGGAATAGGATATCACTTTCTCATTCTACATCAGCACACAACCTAATCCCTTCTTTGTAGCATCACTGGATACCACAAAAATTTCCCCACTAGTGGGTAAAGTGAGCACAGGCATAGTGATAAGCCTCGATTTCAACTCATTGAATCTCTCTTCGCATTCACCCCTCCAAGAAAATTTTAATCCCTTTCGAGTTAGCTTGGTAAGGCGGTTGGACAATCGTGATACATTTCTCACAAATCATCGATAATATCTAGCTAACCCAAGAAGCTACTGATATCTGTTACCGATGTTATCCTCGACCATCCCTCAATTGAATCTGTTTTGGAGGGATCCATAGATATCCCATTTCATGAGATGATATGTCCCATGAATGAGACTTCCTGCAACTAGAACTCACACTTGTTGTACTTTTCATAGAACTTCTACCTGCATAATGTCTCTAGTATAGTTCTGAAATGCTCCTCATGATCCTCCTTGGTTTTGGAGTATATTATAATATCATCTATAATGACTACAACAAATTTGTCTATGTAATCTATAAATAATATATTCATCATGTTCATGATGATTGCAGGAGCATTGGTGAGTCCGAAAGGCATTACTATGAATTTTTAGTGCCCGTATCTTGTAAGAAAAGTAGTCTTGGGAACAACTTCCTTCTTCACCCTTACTTGATAATATCCTGACCGAAAATCTACCTTGGAAAAGTATTGTGCTCCACGTAGCTAATCGAACAAGTCATCGATCCGTGTCAGAGGATACTTGATATTTATCGTGATTTTATTAAGTTCACGATAATCGATGCAAAGCTGCATTGACCCATCCTTCTTCTTGACAAAGAGGACTATTGCACCCCATGGTGAAGCACTTTGGCGTATAAAATCATTATACAGATTCTCCTATTGTTGTTTCTTCATCTCTTCATGCTCAACAACATCCATTCTATATGGAGTCCTGGATATTCATAGTGCCCCTGGTATAAGTTCAATTGAGAATTCAACATCTCTTCTAGGAGGAATACCAGGCTGTTCCTCAGGAAACACTTCAGCGAATTCCCTCAAAATAGGCATTTCTTCAAGGATGGTTTCTTCCATGGTCTCAATCATCTGAGCTAGATACGCTTTCTCATAGGTTAGTAATAGCCATGCTTGAGATGGTGGAGATATAGTAGATTCATCTTCCTCCTTAAACATGTAAATAATCGGGGGTCGATTCTCTATATGGACTGTGATTTCTCTCTCCCGAAAATTTATGTTGGCTCTATATAGGGAAAGCCAATCCATTCCAAGAATTGCATCAAATTCTACAAGAGGGAGTATGTCGAGGTTTTCTGGGAATTTAAATCCACAGATTATGATAATGGAGGAGTTATATTCATGGGATGCAATGCTTTCCACATTTTCCATACATACCGACATCTTCACTTCCATGATTTGTGGTGGTGCTTGGATTGTTCTACTAAAATTTCGAGATATAAAAGAATGTGTAGAACCTGAATCAAAGATTAAGTTCTCTATTCCGGAATGAATAACTAGCGTACCTTTCACCACATCATTGTCAGTGTTCACTTCGGTATAAGTTATGGAAAAAGCTCTTCCTTGCGGCCTTGGAGGTTGTTGGATGCCTCCTAAAACCCTTGGATTAGGGCACTGATTTACAACATGCCCCAGTTCATTACACTTGTAGCAATGAACAATGTGTTGAGGTTCGAACGGAGTGTTCCTCTCCTCTATCGTAGCCGCTGGTTTTTCTTGCCGCCAGTTAACAGGTAGGTGCCCTTCTCTTCCACAACTAAAGCATTTCCTCGTCCCGTTGAGGCAATTTCCAGGGAGCTTATTTACGCACTTTTTGAAAGTGGGGTGCTAGATCTTCTTAGCACCATTGGATTTATCCATCGGACTGCCAATATTGAAGTCTACCTTATGATTCTTATCCCCATGATACCCCTGTGATTCCCCGATCTCTATTTCGACCTTGAGGGCACATCAGACAATTTCCTCACAGCTTTCGAAGTCACGGATCGCTATTGATTTCCGCAGGCTAGGCTTCAGCCCACCAAAGAAGCGGCCAACCTTGCATTTAGGGGTAACGACAATGAAGGAATCGTATCATGCAAGCCTTGTGATGTTTTCCTTGTACGCTCAAACAAATTCTTTGTCTTTTTGTTAGAGGGAAAGGAAGTCCCTTTCCATCTTAAGCCGGAGGGTGCAGAGAAAATATTTATCGAAAAACATCTTCCAAAAATCCTTCCATTCCAACGCCTCGATCTCCTCCTCAGGCTTCATATTTTTTTATCAACGTCCACCATTGATCAGCTTCACCATCCATACAATAAGCCTCCAGGAGAACCTTCTCTTGTTTAGAACATTGAAGGATGGAGAAGATCTTTTCAATGAAGGTGATCTATTGTTCAGCGATCGTGGGATCAGATGATCTACTAAAAGTAGGAGGCCTTTGTCACATGAATCTCTCGATAGTGACTTTTTCCTTCTTAGGGGTGGTTGGACGTTCCTCTCGACCCGTGTTTCTATTCAAATCTTGATTAATCTGAGAGAGAAGCGTGACAAAGTTCGAGATTCATGCTCCCATTGGATTGGGAATCTCATTAGTACAATCATCACACTGATCTTCACATCGGTTGTTATCCCGAGTCCTCCAATTACCTACCATTGGCTGGAATAAAAGGAAAGTTACAGGGTAAAACATAAAGGGTAATCCAATAAATAAAGTGGATGACTTATAAATAAACTTTTATTTCCTTAACTCATGAGTCTATAGGCTTCAATCTATGCTTTTCATGATCTACTTTCTAACATATAATCTTAGGGTCATTTTTTTAATTCCCTTAATAAGGGTTCATACTAAGCTTGGGGATGTATCAAAACATATACACCGGGAGTGTTGTAACCAAGAGTGAAACAAGGCCCGTTGTCGTGCACCAGTTCTCATTCGAGTCTAGCTCAAAGCGGTGTTTTCGGGTTTTACCCCTAGGATACATCTGTGCCAGAGCTGCCTCTACCTGATCGTATCCAGACATTGATGTATTTTTTTGATAAACCACTTAATCAGTACATAAAAAACATAGGGATGTTTTTATTATACTTAGCCTTGTCTCTAAGGCTTTACTAGGGTTTTCTAATCCTAATCCCAAAAATAACTAAACTTATCCTATGATACCAGCTATGAAAACCCTGCATTTATTACAAACATAAACATGATTTATTACATAAACTATTCACTTGATACAACATGGAAGATCGATAGGTCTAGTGTCTTTGGGGCTTAGGATCGTTACATAACAACTTAAAACATGAAATACAACATATTTATTGAAAACTTCCATTACATGACCACTACATTCCCTCGTACATAACATTGCATGGGATAACCTAAGGACATTCATAAGAAAATGGTGAGCTATAAAACCTAGTAAGGGGATAAAAATGGAATACATGAAGAGTAAAATACATGTTATAAAATATTCATATCAGTACAGCACATGAGAAACATGAAAATAAAGGCATGATAAAGAACGATAATTCTAACATGGAAATGTGGGAACAACACTAAACATGGAATTTTCATGAGCAAAGGCTCATTGCACATGGGGCATGAGTAAATCCTCATTGCACATGAAACACGAGTAAATCCTTGTTTCACTTATTTTAGCATGATTCAACACTCATTGCACATGACGTATCATGATACTATACTTTACCCTATGCATTGGAGCTCTATAAGGGTGCACCCTTCTTAAACATTTCATTTCATGCATATGTGTGCCACATGGATCATAAAAGATGGATTCATAAAACATAATAATTTATTTCACAAAAAAGCAATGTGGAATGAAACATTATAATCAATTAGTAAATGTGAATGAAGTTTAATACCCTTAATGGAGAAATGGGCATGATATTCACTAAACAATGGCATTGGCATAGAAAATCCGTGCAATTTCGGCAGCATAACAGCGTGATATAATAATTCATAAAAATGGTTGATGAGAGAGAAAGGGGTGTCTCATATCTAATGAAATGGACAGTAAGGGGGGACATATAGATACATGTTCCAACTTTTTTAATGGAATCTATATTTATGATACAAATATATTTCTTGAATGTAAATGAGGAGAGAGAAGTTCCTTTCGGAATTTCGGCATAGTAACGGATTTACATGGGAGGCATTTAATGAGAGAGAAAGGGGTCTCCCATCATTCAAATAATAAGAGGGAAGTATGGGTGAGGTGCGAAACCATACCCCAGCATTTATAATTGAAATTAAATGGGAATAACAATATTAAGAAAATTGGACAAAAAAAGTGAAAGGAAGAAAAACCCTTACTTGGAAGTGTGCTTCCAAAGGCTTGAGAGATGCTTGAGAAAGGCTTCTTGGGAGCTCGGGGCACCTTGTAAGGATTATAAAGATATTAGGGAAAAGGTTGGATGAACTCCAAAGGCTTTGAGTGAGGAGGAAGTGGGATCTTTGGTGTGTTTATATAGGAAAGGTGAGGTAATTCAGTATTATTTAGGTTTGGGACCCCTTACGTTAAATTAATCCAAACCACACACTATACCGTGGATATTATCTTGGTTTTGGGTAAAGGGAAGAGGAAAACAATATTTTATAAGGCCATATTACGAACTTTTTAAAATAATGGGGTTTCTTATGTGGAGGTGAGTCACACTCCCATGGAAAATAATTTAAAAAAGACAAGATGTTTAATAAGTCTTGAGGGGTCCATTAATGCTTTGTAAATTAAGTCAAACAAACCCAAAATCACATTATTTTAATTTTAAAACATATATTGGTCTAAAAAAAGCTTATTGTATTTTATTACATCACTATTGGGTCATTATGATGTCTTAAAACACATTATATATTTAAACGGTATTTATTTTTTACCCAATAATTTGAGTGTCTTGGAAAATTATGAAAAATTCATCGTTGGATAATTTCAACATCCTGATTCTAGAAATAAAATTTATTTTACCTAAATAATGTTCTAAATATTTTAATTTTTCATTTTTAAAATAAGAACCGTCATTTATCAAAAATTCTAGGGTTTTGACAAAAATGGCTTTCAAACCTTAAAAGAAATGACTATTACATTCATAAAATTATAAAATCATTTATATTTAATAAACAAAAATTTATTAATAATAATAATATTTTATTAAAATATTATTTAATTCAAAAATCCCTTAATTTAATAAAATAGAATTCTTGATTAAATAACAACTAAAAACAGTATTTGTACTTTAAAAACTATTTACAATGTATCAATAATGACAAGATAGTATATTGATTATTATATACAAAAATAATGTACATGAACATAATACAAGAGATTTGTTATATATCTACTTAAAACAGCTGCATTAGACCTAAGGGTAAGGTGTGCGATGGTGAGAGACTCTTGTGGTGGCTTAGATAACATTGCTCGTGTGGTAATTTCTGTCAACTTCCACTTTTCCTGTAGAAGGTCCTATTTGAGCTTGACATGATGAAGCTCAGCTTGGGAATGGTCAAGAGCGAAGCCCAAATATGCCACCTCTTTTCTGAGCTCCAACAAATGGGCTTCGTATGGAAAAATTCTACTTGATGAGGTCATCGCTTCCTTTGTCTGAGTAAATTGGGTTTGTTAAAGCCATATATTTATACTAATCATGTGATCACTGTTCAACGTCTATAAAAGAAACGGTCATAATTCTTAACATAAAACCAACGATGTTGACATTTTATATTAAAATTTTACATAAAGACACATTTAATTAGATCATGAGATATTTCTATTAATGAAACGTTGGGTCGTTACATTGTGCCTAAATTCTAGAAACCATTTTTCCATCCAAAATCGTAAAACTGTAGTGAAATATTTATCAAAGAAATTATCCTTAAATTATTCACAATACATGGAATCAAGACCCTATTTCTCCATCATATTCATAAATAGAGGCCACCGTCGATTAGTATCACCTTCAAAATGATAAATGGAAAAGGATACCTTTTTCTTTTTATAACCTCAGAAGACATCAAATATAATTTTTCAAACATTGATTCATCATTTGTCTTCCACTATGTCATATGATCCACTTAGTGCTAGTGGGGGTTGCCTAATGAAATGACTCACAAATTCATGTTCCTATGTGGTAGATCAGGTTCCTCCCGATTATTGGTACCACTATAACTTATCACCCTAGTAAATTGGGAAATCACTACAAATAATAGATTTGTTCTTATTTGAAACAT
Organism: Viscum album; assembly: GCA_963277665.1. Taxonomy (NCBI): domain Eukaryota; kingdom Viridiplantae; phylum Streptophyta; class Magnoliopsida; order Santalales; family Viscaceae; genus Viscum; species Viscum album. The sequence continues at coordinate 1,135,472,268 of OY728150.1, read as the reverse complement.
CTCATGATGTTTAATTAGAAGGACATATCCCTTGTGGTTCATTCCAAATATAGCTTCCCTATGTCCTCTATAGTAACACATTCTGAAATGAAATGGTATAAATAAAGAAGGATGTTAATATTCAAATGAAATAACATATTATCATTTCTATAATGTAAATACTTTCATTATAAGGATATTATATTACCTCATATAATAATGTAATCTAATAAAACCATTGATACTAAAAATAATGATTGAACCATTAATATTAAAAAATATTTGATTTTAAAAAAATTATTCTTTTCACATTGAGGATATTTTCAGGTTTATAGTTCAAGAGAATAAGGTCATCATTCATGCATAACATCTCACAATAAAAAAATGAGTTACTATTATATTGTATCCACTTTTTCCTAAATAGATAACATTTCAAAAAAACCTGATTTATTTTTCATGAAAAATATTCATAAATTTAATCATGGAATCCCCTTTTATTTTACCTGTCTGTATACCATGTTAATTGTTATTACATTGGATGGGAAAAAATCATTTCAGTGGATATAAAAAAAGTTATCTTTTAGTTCTGAAAAACATGATAATAATTTAACAACACTTTCCTTCATAACATAACATATTACACATAAATCTAATTATAATTACAATTTAATGATGACTTTTTTACCTTTTGAAATCAAATTATTGGCATAAAAATCATTACAAATCCTAGAAAATTCATTTTGGTACATTAGAATATTATCACATAGAACGTTTACAGAACCCTTATATATTGGAATAACCAAATGAACAACATCAAACATAAATCATCAGAGAAAAAAATCATTAAATATTGCATTGGAGATCTATGCAGGCGCACCCTGAATTAATGCTATAAAGGACTCACCCAAAACTATCTGCGTACACAAATAATAAACATTTTCCATAAACAAAAATAGAAATAATTAATTTCAAATATCATTTTAAATACATGGACATGTAAGAAAAAGTGTTTAAAGAAAAAAAATAACATAAGAATATTGTAAAACTATCCACTTATCACTTAAAAAAATCTAAAATAAACAAACCCATTAAATAATTTTAATTATACAAAAAATACCATGTTAATAAGTAAACTCCTGGTATATAATGTCAATTAACTTATATATAAAGTTGATAAGAATATAAAGGTACATAATAACAAATTTTCCTCAATAAAAGTAAATTGAGATGAAATCTATTACCATGAATTTGAATTACCATATAAAATATTTATCATCCTGAATTAGAAAATTAGGTTAATCATTTACATTCCATAAAAACGTTTTAAGGTTTTTTATTTCTTTTTTATTACTTATTATCATTTTCTAACAATTACATAATTAATTATGTAAATGTCAGATGTTTTGATTTCTTTTGTACTGGAGCCAAAATATGAATTTTTATGATGTGAATATTCAATGTGTTATTGTTCCATCATCTCCATAATAATATTCTAGAATTAATTAACACTTCTTTTAAATATATTATACTTTCATATTCATCCATTACAATTTTATGGAAAATTTAAATACATTACATTCATGGACATAGTAAGACATAAGTACAAATTAGTAATGTTTTCTTTCTTAAATAATCGTTATGGAAAGAAGTTAAGTGTTATTTTATCTCTATAAATTATAATAATATATTTAAGATAAAATTGTATATATATATATATATTTAGTTCTATATATCGTTCATCTGATTCATTGATAAAAATGTATGACATCTCTTCATTGTGCTTATATTTCACATATACTCAGGAACAACATTATCATTATTATGTGTTTGGAATGGTAAGAATATTAATGCTATATTTTTTTTCTAATAATGATTTACATGTCTTTAATTTCATATATGAACTTTAATTTCAACATTATAACAAATCTTGAGATGTGGAGATTTGAAAATAATAATATCGGTTCATATTGTGATATTTTGACGTACAGAAGAATAAATAATTTATTTCTTATTTGATGAAATTAAGGATAGATTTAGTTTATTATATTATGATAAAAAATTATTATATTTAAGATACTATACATATTTTTTGATCATGTTGGTAGAAGATATTATGATTTTTGATGAAGAAATAAAACAAAAAACATTATAAAAAACACATATTCATTAGGCGATCTCTTCTTCATTATACAATAAGAGCACTGTGAGATATGTTCAGTCAAAAAAATTTCTCTTAAATGTTGGTAAGAATTCTATAAATGTATATTTAGAAATTTTTGGATTTAAATAGATTTTAATTTTCTAAGAACTTATAAAAATTAGATCCCTTTTATAGATATGGGAGGGGAAGTCTTTGAATTCTTCAAATTATTAAATTAATATAAATTATTTTTCTATCTAAAATGGATTAAAAAATATTTATTTAAGAGATATGGTGATGATGGGTCCATATCAATTCATAAAATTAAAATTATACATGTTTGGAATAATTGTTTAATCTTTATTGTTTGTTCATCCCTAATTTCATCTTTTTAAATATTACAGTGATATAATTTAATTAACACATTGAGGGTTAATATGATTATAATAAATTATAAAATGAAATATAAAGAAGATATTTTTTAATTTTTATGATTTATCAGAATCATATTCTGAAATTTATAATGTTATATATTATTTATAATTTAGTAAAACATTAATTATATTTATTTACGTATTTTTAAAATCAGTTATTTAATATTTCATTTAATTAAAAAAATAATGCACCATCATTGTACAAACCTTTAATTGATTAAATTTATTATCTAAAGATTAAAAATAAAATGTCATGATAAATAAAAAAAATATTTTAAAAGGATTTTTTTTGTTGAATGTATACCATACATGTCCCCATAATAATAATATTTTAGTTTTCAATTTTTTGACAATATTGAAATTTCATTGATTATATAATTATTAATTCTATACTCCCATACATGTGGAATACAAATGATATATTCTAGGCCCAAGGATTATTTTGGTCAAAAAACACACATCATATGAATTTATAACATGTTTTATGATAATTTTATTATATTTTTAGTACTATATTTCACCTAATTACAAAACGTACTTTTAACAATGTTAATTTAAAAAATTAATATATTTAATATTCATATTATATCATAATAAAAGGTACATAATAATATAATTTATAACAATTGAAGTAACATATAGATTTAATTTTTCAATATTTATAACAAATAATGGAATAAAATTAATTAATAATTTATCACATCGATGGAATAGGAAAGTGGGTTTTTAAAGTAAAAAAGTTCAAATGATAAAAATTTGTTTATAAAAAAAATAATGTTAAATTGAATTAAATTACAACAATTTAATTATATGATAATGTATTGATCTAACAATACTATAAAACTAATTTAACGTATGGTTTATCACTATAAATTTTATAGATGAAAACCAATTTTTCTCTTTTAGAAATGTAATATTTTATCATGATTCATCAAAATATGGAACTTTCCTAAAAAATAACAAAACATTTAGCCAAATCAAAATTTTATGTAGATATTTCAAATAATATTTTATTAAAAATAAATCAAATAAATAAAATTTTCAAAAAACAGTGCTTAAAAAACCAATGCATCAAATTGTGTCAAAAATTATTCTTAAAATAATACAATATTTAAGGATACAACTATATTTATTCATATATTTATCATATCAAATAAATTATAAGAATATAGAAACATTTTATAAAAATGTTTATCATTATTATATCATTATCTAGTTTGTTAAATTAATTAACATAGAGATACAAGAAGACCATTTTCTGGGTGTTATGGACATCATGAATATTTTATCAATGTAATTTTTCATTATATTACATATAATTAAATATCACATTCTTATATTTTAATTTTTTTCATCAAAAATAGTTTTCTCTTTAAGTGGGAGTTTTTCTGTGGATAATTCTACACTATTCCCTATTTTCCAATCATAATCTCACTGTGTTTTTAACTATTAGATATATAGTGGAAATCTATGACATAATTTGTCATTCCTTGTGGTGTTAGGACACCCTACATTGATACTTTTGTTCAATTCATATTCATAACACATTACTATAAATTATTTTATTAATTCCTCACACACCTCACCATATTAACATTGAGTACCACATTATTAACATTCACTTACTTGAATCATGTATTATTAGTCAAATATTAAATTATATCATATTATGAAGGATCATTATTGACTCATATATATCTTATGAGGGATACACTAAAATATTTATTTGATTTATATTACATGATGATTTCCTAGTATATAACACCCACTTAGATTCAACTCCATACCTTCTCACTCTCATGTATAATGAGTAAAATATGGTTAATTAATGGCTATATTCACTTGATACCCAATAATTTTCATGAAATATGATCTTAATTGATGTGATGAGTCATAAAATCATCGTGGGAGATATATTGAGGTTTTAATTTTCATGTTTATTATTGTAACAAAAATGGCCCAATTAAATGTGTAATATGAGATATAAATGACCTGAATTTTTATGGAATGGATGGACTACGATCATCACCGATCATAATGGTACCACAATGTTTAATGACAGATTTTGGGTTGGTGAAAGTGATAACAATTCCCCAATCAAAGTGTGTTAGGGTTGACAATTTTTTAATGCATTCAAAAAATCTATCAGTACATTTTGATATCATAATAATGATAATAAATATGTTGTTTGAATTATAGACTCCCAAAAAATAATTACTAACTATTGAATGTTTTTAATATTTCGATTCCATTTATGGAAACATATTTCTAAAAAATTTAAAATTTCAATATGAATATTGTACAATATGAAGAAATATGCATTAAAATTGTGTTATTAATTTATATTAATTATAGGTAATATTATCGAATTTGACGTACCAATAAGTACATTTACATATAGTTTTTATAACCTCCTTAGAAGAAATGATGTTTCATTTTAACCATTAAAAACTAGCATACATGATTATAAATAAAGTGAGGTGTTTTTCTCTATGGTATCTATACATTTTGATGTGAATATTAGGTTAATTATAAGTAATTATTTAATATAATGTCTTTAATTAATTGTCATAAATTTACATGTGATTCTCAAATTAACTTCTAAATTTCATATTAGAACCTAAAATGGTTCTCATAAAAACATCGAAATAAAACATAAAATAAATCTCATAATAATCAATACATCCCTAATAAGAATCATTCTGAAAAATGAGATAATGCTAAAGGACCTAGATGTTGTAATAGGGATGAACTATAAATTCATATTTTATGATCTCCATATAATAATAAAAATAAGTAAATAGTTAAAAAATGGAATGGTATAATATATTTAGGTTCTTACTTCAACATTATATCAATGTTTTTCAACCTTCATTGATCAATTAGTTACATAGTTCAATCGATAGTGGACAATTTACTTCCAATACATAAATAGTACTAGGGTTATTGAAAATGTAATTAATTATATATAATCTAATTTAATATCTATGATTCATCAATGTCATCAATTGTCTAATATATAATATTAGTCATAACAAATCAGCAAAAGAGTATGGTGTAATACCTATAATAAGATACATTTGTTATACCACTAACACATTCATTGTGTATATTTTTGGGAGAATATATGAATGATAGGGCTTTCATGATAACGATACATTTTTTATCTAAGTTAATCCATGTAATGTCCCACAAGGAGAATATTTATAGTTATTCATTTCATATTAATATCATCCGGAGAAAAACAATATAGATATTTACATGATCATAGTAGAGATTACCAATATGGTAACAATTTTTTTTCTATCATATAAATGGTTATCCTTATGGGTATATGTCATTTCAGTAAGGTAAACTCTATACATATACTCTTGAGTACACATCTAGTGTAATTATATTTTAACCTATTATGAGGACCCCCATGTTTGTTGGAATGTATATTCACAATATATAATGGATTATAATTATGATTATTTATGTAATAAACATCATAGTGGGAGTATTAATTTTACATAATTGTTATATTTATTAGGGGAGGAAAATTTTTCAATTATTTTTTTATGATGTAGGGGATATATCCTTTAGGTATCATGGAGGTGACCCTCATGATTATCTTATAATGTATCACTATATGGTTAACCTTCTGTATATGTATATATATTTTTATGAGGAGGACCTTCACAATGTGGACACTTGGTAGGACCACCATATTTTTATATAATAATGTAACATATAGTGTAACTAAATTATAATTAACATGGTTTTTAACACATTGGTAAGGTCCTCTCTTGTTGGTGTTACTTTTTCATTAGGAGGACCATTGAGATATATTTTATATGTAATAGCATGAATTCTCATATCTGTTTTACCAATATATGGTGGACCATATATATTATTATTTTCATTCATCATAAGGGAAGATTACATAACAAATATTAATATCATTTATTGGCATGACATATGGGTTCATGTATATATTGAATTAATATATTCATTGAGAAACCATTTATATATGCCAATATGGTCAATGTATGATTTTTTCTTTGAAACTATGTAATAATTCTATTATAATTCAATCTCTATCCACATATGATCAATTATCATATGTTCTATGGTATGTATAATATGAAAGTTCATAGACACATCAATTACATATATGATTATCTAAAACTTTATTCTATATCTGATTATATGATTGATTGGATCCCTCCATTTGTTGAACAATTTGACCAATGACTTTCCTAAATTTACTCTTATAACAAAAAATTATAGGACGAAAAATGTTTATTTTATCCTGTCATAGTTATACAAGATATTTTATTATGATGTATGGGAATCAATTATTATACTAACCTATCAATTATGGGGTGACCAATATGATTTTCATTGCAGAAGGATCTTATGAGGTGAATCATAGAATGTGTTGAACATTTAATGTTGTAATATCATCCCATGGAATTGACAAACCCATGTTGGGGATTCAATGTGGGTGAATAAATCCATTAGTACTTGGGTTTCATGGGTGTATTAATGAAAATGGTATATGGTTTGGAGGATAACATCTTATGATTCACAAGGGATATATTTGATCCACAATATCAACAAGAATTGTCACATAATTCGATGGTTCATAATTTATTGGGAAATGAACCCATTTACACTCAATAAGGGATTAATATAGAAAATACATATATAATTAACTATTTAGTGTTGTGATTGTTGTTTTTAGTACATCAATGATCATTCAATACTTTGGTAATGGATATAACACCATGGCCACAATTTATAGTCACATATCATTTTCACTCTCATTGCATTTTAAATAAGGACCAACATTTAAATATTTGGAAACAATTAGATTATACTATTGATTATATGAATTAGAATTTAATGGTTCTTATAATGTGAATACAACCCATCTATTTAAGGGTATTATTTCCCGATGTGGAAAAATATTATTTATGTGTAATTTATTTAAAAATCCATTGCACAATATAATACATATTTCACCGGTAATAAATGTAATTAAGTTGTACAATGAATCCACAATATTATTTGTATATATCAAATGTTTAATTATTATATATTTTTGGGTATTCGAGCAATTACACTGATTGGTTGCATATTTTGAAGATTAAATTGATTGAACTAGGGGATTTGTTGTGTTTCTCATACATTTTATGTGGTTGGTAAGGGGGATTTTCCATTATATCCATGAGATGGGTAATATAAATATTATTATGATTTTGATTCCCTTGTCTCTTTTATTTTAATTATACCTGACTAGGACCACTTATATGGTGTTTAGATCCATCCAAGGTGAATTTCTATAGTATAGGGTCCTAGAAATGATTAGTGTAAGTGTTATCAATTTATGCTTATTTTAAGAATAACAATATAACTATTTCAAGTGGTTATATTGTGCATATTATCTATCATTAAAATTTCATAGGTGTATATGGATAGTAGTTTCACTTAGAGAAAAATTATTTGATTTTATACAGTTGTCATGACCATGTAGAGTAGTCGTGATGGGTGACATAGTCAACGATGTTCTCCCTAACTCAAATAATAATATATATACAAATTATCAATGGAATAAAATATTTTTCACCCTAAAGACCCTATAATCAATAAAGGATAACAACTATTGATATGAAATAGAATATGTAATTTCCATTATGAATAAAAAAATGATTAATGTAGAATACATCGACTTCATATCTTAATTTCTACATAATGTGGAAATGATGAATTATAAATTTGATGTTTTCATTACAATGATTTGCAAGATTCCTAATTTTTTATAAATATTGTTTGATAAAAAAAATTCAAATATGACTATCCTAGGTGGATGGGGAATCATGATGTGATTGATGTATGATTCACATGAACATAACAGACAGGAAAACAAATATATGATAGTGAAATTAGTATTGTATCATGATAAATAATTGGGTAAATTGATGATGGTTTAATAAGGAATGTGTACTCAGTGAATGTGATTTGAGTTAGGGAATATGGGGTTAATCAGTGTCTATTTTGACACCCTAAATATAGAACCAAAAATAATGATATTTATTTCATGTTGAAAATACCAAGAGGTGTGAGGTAAAGTTATATACAATAGTTAAGAAAACAAGATCACAATTATAGCTGAAATGAATTAGTAGTTGGTCCATATAAGCTCAAAATAGTTTCCAATATATTGTACAATATTCCATTTCAAATATAAATTGAAAAGTATCATAATCCCCCATCTTACTGATGAAATGGGTGACAATGATTCATTTAATACCTTAATAATTTAAAAAAAAAACAACACAATTTCACTATCGTCCTATTGATTTTTATCAAATAATAACCTAAAATAATTATGTAGAGGCCTATGAACATTGATTGGGAGATTTTATCAGTCATATTTTATATATTTTTCTCATATGGAACCACAATTCATTATCTTGAGTTCTATGTCTCTTAATATTGGTATTTTAAAATAGTAATTGTATCTTAATACTAGTAAATATATCAGGATACTATTTCACTTTTTTGATGTTTTTAGTTTTGTTTTGAAACATTGAATCCACAAAAATGTTGTATGTGACTATCAATATAGATATGTTAATAATAAATATGACACTATAGAGGCTTTGAGGAAGAATAATCCAATAATATATTGTCATTTTCATGGTTATTGATTTATATTATTTTCCCTATAGATATCTTCTTTTTATAAAATGTGTCTTCCATTATTAACACATAGAAATTAAAAATTTCTGAATAATTGGATGCATCCCAGATATTAATGCCAATTATCTATCAAGGATCAATTAAATTAGAAACACACTATTTTAAAAATAATGTATTTAATAGAGTTAACTTTTTTCTGGGGGTTACATAATCCTTATATACATATAAAAAATTATTTGATGTCTCATATAAAATGAATAATAATATAAAACCATTTATTTTAAATTATAAATAAGATATCAATTCACAAATCCATATAATCTATTTTGCTTAAATTTTATTTCTAATAATATAACCATTATATTTATGTAATTTAAAATTTATCCCTAATATCAATGTATTAATAATATAAAAAATTTGATAAGAAGATAAAAAAATAATTTTATTCCAAATAAATATTTATCTAATCTCTTCTGTAATCATCATAATAATATACTAACATTTTTTAGATTAATTTCATGTATATGCTGTGAGAAATTACATATTTCTTCTCTCAAATCCATTTTTCAACTATACCACATTTTCATTTGTTTGATTCAATTATCATCAAACATTTTTGGTAAAAAAAATTAAAAGTATACAACATAAATATCATAAAAAAGTAGATGGATATTGATATACTACCACATAAAAAAGAATATCTTACTAGTAATATAATATGTTTTATATTTAAGAGAATGAATTAATATTTCGTGATTCTATCAAAAATATTGTTCATCAAATATGAACCTATTCCCAAATAAGAGTTGATTTTAGAGAAATACCATTAATTTTTTTTAATAAAAATACATTCTATAAAATAATTTGTTAAATAAATTTTAAATTATATTATTCATTTTTCCTTTTAGGGTCAATCAAATTGAAGTAGTTTTATTATATATAGGAAAAGTTTTGGGATATTTTACTTCATTAATTCTACATTTAGAATAGTGAAATTAACATGTTTTAAATATTATTTATAATGTGATATTCCAAATTGAAATTAATGTTTTTTAACATCTGAATGAATTTGGAATTTATTTTTTTATATATTCTAATTGAAATAATGGTCTGTATTAGAATGCTATTATTATTTTTCTTGAACCAATATGATATTATAAATAAAAAATTTGGTGTATATTTTATAAATAAATGAATAAGATTCTAGTGGTAGTGATAAACATTATCAATATTCAAGAGGTTCAAACCAATTTTCATGAAAGTTAATGAAAATATATATACTAGTTCTTGCATATATAATAAGATAATAACATAAAGAATATTTAAAACCAAAATTTCCAAATTTATAATAACTGAATATTTTTTATAAAAAAACTAGTAAAACTAAATATCCATGATTAATGAACATAATAATCAAATATAATTTTTTCATATAAAAATATCAAAATTTTAATGAAATAATAATTCATAAGTAGATCAATATAAATATTTACAGTAATGTAAAAGAGGATGAATATTTTCAAATTGACTATCTATGGTTATAAAAATATAAAGCCTCTCCCATTTCATTTTCCCATGTGTGGATATTTTTTATGGGTTTTTGAAGTATTTATTGGGGTTATAAATGGGATTTTTATTTTAAAGGATCACCACACCTAGTCAATTTTGATGATGATTTTTATATTGAAGACTATATTATGACATTAGTGTGGGGAACACCATGTGGGAATTAGGTTTTTTTCATTCATCTATGCTTCTTACTTTCTTGTGATATTGTACTACACAATGTGTGAAACCAATTTTCATTGTATTTTACAAAGATTTTTTATTGAGTTTCAAACAATTGGAAAATGGGAAATTAATAATTTATTTTGAAGAATTTTATTAAGATTACCAGTCTTCTAATTAAACATATCTCACTATATGAAATGGGTAGTTTCTATCTCTTGATGTTATTTTGACAAGAAGGGTCAGTTTATACACATTTGGTTTGGATCGTTGTAATGGTGGAGGACGTGGTGGAAGTAAAAATATTTTTATTCTAATATCAATGGAAATTTATTTGTAGGGATTTAAGAACCATGAAACATGATCATGATTCAACCAATGTTCCCACAGTTGTTTGGGATATTCCTCACATCCCACTATTGACATTGATTACTCCGTTATAAATATATGTTCAAATATCGTTTGATTTATATATTCAAACATTCTATTAATTCTAATATTATCCCTTGTATACTTATCATTGTACACAATCACATTGATAATTATACCGTTCTAGTATCATTTGATTAATGTATCATATAAATGTATCTCTACCTTCACCTCACATTCTCTTGTACCATTTTAATTTCTAATCCAAAGAACCTATTTTTTTCATATTCCACTCTTTTAGGTTATGTAATGTTCCAATATTGGCGATGATTTTTGTTCTTAGGTTCATTTCATTTCAAATGATTTAAATTTTAATTCATTGAGTGGTGGTTGTTCTTTGACTATCCATCCCCTCTTAAAAAACCATTTTATTCTAAATTTGTATGGGGGATTATTACATCAAGTTTTTTATATGAAAAGTCATATTATTTATTCATTATCTCATTTTGGATTTTATTATTGAAATTGAATTATAATAAATTAATTAAAAAAGTTAATAACAAGATGAACATTTATTTAATAAAAAATCAATTAGAAGAAATTTATTTTTATACCATTTCTTTATATTATTATTTATTATGAAATTGCATGAAATAAAACAATGCAACTCATTATAATTTAACAATTTAATTAATGTTTTAATCTAATTACATAACATTAACGGTTATTGTAGATAAACATGGAGTTTATTGAAGGAGTATAATAAATAAAATATTTAACTATAAAGTACATTCTATATTATGATAACAATATATTAAATATTTGGAAATTAATTTGTAAATAATGGAATTATCATTAGCATAAAATAATTAATATTTTTTTTCATATTATTAAATTAATATTTAATCATGATCACTTATTATTTTTTATTTTGATTTTATATCATCTTTTTTTGAACCTTTTTATCCACATTATCATCTTTTTTTAGTCGTTTAAGATTGTTTGATGTGTGGAAATAGGAATATAATATAGTTAAATAATTATAAAATTATATATAAGAGGCAAGATTAGAGTAATTTTGTATAATCATGTATTTTTTGGGAATTTTATACAATAATATAAATTATACTGATTTAGTCATATTTATGGGTTTCTCATGGATTTATGTTTTCTTATTTTGATAATCAATTGATAATGAATTGTGTGAGTTAAGAATGAATTAAATTGTTTTATACAATGAAAAAAAATGTTTCTATGGTGTTCTAGACTTTTAAATATTATGTATTCAATATATCTATAAATAAATTCCCAATATTTTATTGTAAGATCATGTATAATATATATGAGACATTTTTTGTGCTGCATGTATTTTGATCTTGTATTTTTTTGTTTCTGAATAATTTATTCTGATTTTTGGAAATTGATGAGAAATGTTAAAAAATCCTGTTTTGTTGTGATGTTGGATGTTATTCAAGGATGGATAATTTTTTTATTTGAAATTGGTTTATAAATTATGTAGACAAGAAGAGTTCGTATCATTTATTTATTATTGGTATATATTTAATATTTAATTATGTTTTATCAAATTGGGAAATTGGTGAATTATATATATTTAGTTTTGAATTTATAAATTTAGATTGAGTATATGAAAAACATGAAAATATTTATATTGGATTATCATCTATGTAATAGATTAATTATATGATTATCGATTAATGATTAAACTAATAAATAAAGCAGGTTTTATACTAGTATAAATAGATGAAGATTAATTGAGAAAATAATCAATGAATTAATATTTCCATCAAAACCTTAAATAAAATTCAAAATATTAATATTATAAAATAATATGGTAAAATGAATTATTTTACAACTAATAAAAAAATAACATGTTGGAAATTTGTTTATTTGATATCAACACCACAGTAGTTGAAGTTAAGGGTCGAGATTGATGATAGAAAATGATTATTCTAATACTAGGTAGTTACCCTTATTTTGATGTGGAAAATTTTCTTCCACATTTTATAATTTATTATGCTACCCACCCCACAATGGTTGGTAATCCAACCCCCAAAATATAGTGAGGGTTTTTTTTCCAACATCTTTGATAAAGAGAGAACAAATTACCTAATTATACACCACCCCTACCCGTATAGATTACCATGTGTAAGAACATCCTAAGATTTTATGGCTTAATATATAGGTTGTGTTCCTAATATAAATATAATCAATGAGAGATTAATATAAATTTATATTCAGAATACAATGGAATTATGTATAAAACATACATGGATCTATATCTGGTGGTTTCATCCTCTCATAGGCATAGGTGCATTGGGTATGAGTTTGTGATTTATAATGCAAGAACACAGATTGTAGTGGCATCCAATAATATTAATTGATATTTTTTTTATATATTGATGAAACATTTGTTGTTTTTTTCTATACATGAAAGGCTCATAGACTATTATAAAGTCTATAAATTATCAAAGGTAATGTATGGACATTAGATGTGTTGAATTAGTTCATGATAAATAAAAACATATATATAAGTGTATGTGGGGCACATTCATTCATATATGTGGAATTTTTATAATTATTTTCATATTTATATATTTCACATGGTTAGAGATAACTAGATATGGTGGGAATATTGTAATAATATTTAATGTGATGAGTAATAATAATATGATTATTCACTATGAAATAATGTAATTCTCATACATTTTAAAAATGATTTGATAAGGAGGATACTACTGATTACACATCTTATTATTTCCAATTATAATATCATAATTTTATATTTGAGAGAATAGATTTGTTTTTTGGATATTCATTACCATATAGGAGGATTTATTGAGTAACTGTAATTAGTTTTTAGTCTTTGTATGGAGGCACACTTTTAATTTTTATAATTTATGATTTTATTTTATGTTTTCATAGTTATTTATATCATAATATTAATTTATATTTATACTAGTTCGTGAATGGTTTTGGTTTGTGGGTTATCCATCTTATCTCACACTCTCTACTTATTACTATGGGTAAAGACTCACATTGATTTGATTGTTATATGATTCGTGCCTATCTATATCCCATTGAAAATTGGATTTAGAATTTTGAAACCATTATCTACCTTTCATGATTTTTATCCTTGTAGTGGAACCATTATAGTGTGATGGTACTGATGTAGTTGTATAGAAGGTGATGTTTGAGAGATTTGATGGAATATGAATGTTGGTATTGGACGAAATATTTGTTTTTTATGAAATCAATAACAATCAACATTAGTGCTTGATCTCTAAAAGGTTGATCAATTAGGATATATGATTTTTGGCCACATATCATAACATTTAATGAAAGTATATTTTAATTAACATACTATGTGATGTGATGATACTTTTTTGGTTATGAACAACTTGTGGAACATTATTATTGAATTTATTGTTCAGTATTTAAATGGGGTATACAATTGGTGAGATAGAGTTATATTATTTAATGATAATTTAATAAAACATAAAATGTTCTAAGTCGTAGATTCATAGTTGACTTGAATTTGTTAATGAACATATATGACATGAGGTAAATATCCCCACTAGGTTCTTATATAATCCATTATGATGGATGTAACTATGGATTATAGAATAGTAATGATTAATGATAAGGTCATTTGAATATGGAATTTCAGAGAGTGTTAGTACATGGTTCTATTGATATCTGTGTTCTCTAATTCATATATGTAGAATTTTTATTTTCTTTATTAGGACGAAATTTTCTTCAATTATATAAATAATTTTATAGATCATTAGGTTTAATAAGATATAATTTTTAACTGTTATATTTCACAGTAATGGTGTACATTCCTTAATGTGGTTCATGGGAATTCGACCGTTTCTGTAGGATTCCTCCCAGACCAGCTTTTGGATGATTTTATATAATTATTCTCTAATGTGAATTTTTAAAATTATATATGTATCACCTTGATGGGAATTAATATTTTTGAGATTATAATATCCACAATAATGAAAATATATATTAAATATTAGAATATATTGTAGTTTATGAAACCTAGGAGGGAGATTTCAATAATGATTTTCATCCAATAATATATACACGTTTAATCCCATAATTTTGTGTTCATAAATTGATGTAATGGTAAAGGTGATGGTGAATAAGGTAAATTTGGATAATACAAGATCGTCATGGGATAGGAGTACCTAATAAGAATTGGAGAAATATACAATGAACTGGAGTTAAATATTGGTTATCTAATTGAAGATGCTTTGTTTAGAAGTGAGTGGGTTCTGAACTTCATAAAATTGTTTCACTAGAGATATATGTTATAATAATTGTAATAAATGGTTTTTATTTCCTTCATTTTCTTATTGGGAGGAAATTTTAATAAAATTATAGACTATAAAACCTTTCACAGATGTCTACGTGAAGATTCTACCACAATATTGGCATATACATTGAGGCTGTTTGAGCGAAAGTTTGATTACAATCATGGTCTTTGATGTTGTTATCATAAGAGATGGGATTAGTTATGTAGGGTAAAACATTATGATATCTGTCACTATATGGAATAATAGGTAGAGTGATAATTTGGATGTGGCCATCATGATGACTAAAGATGATGTAGAGAAATATGGGCATATATGCTTTCTTTATTATTTCTAACAGTATGATATAGTAAAAAAATATGTGGTACAATATGCATATTTTATACTTGATCCTAATCATTTTTTATTATAGGTATAGACACTCATTTCTTTAAACCATTACCATCAATTATTATTATAAGGAAATATCTATAAACCTGACACATTCTGGTGTATTTAGACTATATGTTAGTTTATTACTTTCACAACATCTTTATGGTGTGATTTTATTAAATAGTTCTGTTATAACCATTACATAAAATATAAAAATATTACAATGATGATACTTCTAATCTATATCCATGTTATTCCAAATAACAAAACTGATTTCATTCCATGAAAATTAATTAATTCCTTATTATTGACTCATTATTTCCCCATAACCATCCATAATAACATTAAAATATAATTTAAAAACAAAGGAAGATAAATTTATATCAGTTAGGAACTAGAAAATAGTATCATATTACACATCTAAATCATCATGTTTTATAGTCCTATCCTTTCTAATGAGTTCACTATCTTCTCCATGATTTATTAATTTTGATATTTTGTATATCGACATGACTGATTATTTGATGGTGGTTGTTAGTCATAGAGTTATAACTAATTAATAATTTTATTATTTTTGAATTGATAGAGTTATTTTCAAATTGTGTTTCTGGGTCTCATGTATGTAATTAAGGAATTCAAGAATCTTGAGATTATGTGTTTTTCATAGAGAATTCATGACAATTTTTTTTGTTTCATGAGTGGTTGCTTTAACATAATCCAATTTTGATATATAGTCAATTATGACTATGATATAAAAACTCTAACAAGAATTAGACAATTTTCAATTCATAACTATTTTATCAATCACAAAATTGAAAAATCAATTCTTAATTCATGATGTTTTATGGTCAGTAATAACACGGTTTGAATGGTCATGGTCATGACACATTCTGTTTCATGACGATCTACTACTGGATATGTATTCCACATGTCGAGTGTGATTTTTATTTAATATTCTATTATATAGTAAAACAATAATCTAGTATAAAAGAACAAAAAAATATTGTGTTATCCAAATAGTAATTGTATATTCATAAAAAACATCAATACATTTATGTAAAGGAGATGTATCAATAATATAATCCCATGGAGTGATAATTTGAAATATTAGAGAACATTGGTCGAGAATGGGTATTTTTTCATTAATATGGGTTTTTTATATAATTATCATAAATGTAATTATAAAATTCATCATTAATGATGGTCATTAGATGTATAAATAAATGATCATCCCCAAAATTCTCAATCTTCTTTGGTGTCCTTTATTACCAGGTCAATCTCATACAGTAATTGGATCCACCATATTAGATGTGGTGTGTATGTATATTTATTTAGAATATATTTATGTGATTTATAATTAGTGTATACCACTACATTGGGTTTTAGTATGTTTTATAGAAAATTTTAAAATGCATAGAAGTATAATATAAGTCTCTTTCTTCTAGTCTTATAGTTCACCTCAGTGTCAATCGAATTATGACTGGGAAATTAAATGGGAAAAAAGATATTATTGAATCACTACTCAAATATAAAATATATAATGATATAGTTGAAGTCGCACATGAAAATTAATTCTATATCCTAATCTAGTGGAATTATAACAATATTTTCAGCAATTATTTTCTATAGGGAATTGATTTCATGTCGAAAATACTCATTGAAATAAAATATAATCTATTATGAAAATAAGTGTTTCAATTGGTAGCCCTTGTTCTCAATGTCATTTATGAAGTTGTGGTAGAATATTTCATGGAACAGAAATTTCACTATGGATTTTACTAAATTATGATATGGTATGTCTTTTATAAATGCCATTTTTTATAGACCCATATTCATTCCTTTCTGTGAGATTTTATGTTTAATAGATTTTCCCCCTTGAACCATGTATGTACATTTTCCCCAATTTAATAATAGTAATTTTTTGTTATAGTTTTTAATGGATAGAGAGAAGATACTCACCCACACCTATAATTATCTTCAATATAATTAAATATCTACCATAAATATTACAGAAATTACATAGCCATATCATGGAATATTTGTGTCCTTCACCGTTGAAATTATTCTAATAAAATATTATTGACTAATGATGTAAATCTATATGTGAAAGTTTAAAATTGGAATGTTGGAGGAGTTTTTGTCTATTTATATAGAAAAAACATTATTATTATATATTTAATATCAATATAGTAAACAATAAAATTCATTACCTGGTCTTCAATTCATCATTTGATCCATAAAATGAAATGAAAAAATATTTTTTTAGTTTCAATGTATAGGTTAATGTATTCACAAGATAAATTCTATCCGGTGATGGTTCATGATGAGATTAACTCATCTTCATTGTATTTTATATTATTTCAGAAACCTATAATTTTGATTTGTTGTAGTGGAATAACCCATTCACTATACGATATTAGAAATATTATTCTAGCTTCCGAGTGATTCAACATTACATTTTTGAACATTACTTTTATTGATTGTGTGATTCATCTGAAGGATTGTTGTTTGATTTTGGAACATTTTCAAACAATGTATTTCATTATATTTTGGGTCCATTCCATTTAATATCATATTCTTAAAAACAAATTGATCTATTTTGAATGAATTGTAATTCAATAATCTTTTCCTCTTTTTCGATAATGATTGATATGATAATGAATGGAAGGGAAGATGGCATCTCTAAGAATGAGTACAAGAGTTTTCTGAGTAGATGTTTCAGTTTTGACATTGGTGACTTGATGAGTGATTGTATGGATATAGGGATAGTGTCCCTTTTCAATGGATCAATTTAATTTAAATTATATTTATCACATACTTTATCAACATCAGGGTATGTGCTCCCTGTATCATCTTATATATTCACAAACACAAATTCCATGTAAGTTAAAATAATGAATTGAAAATTGAATGCGTCATAATTTTTTTATGGTTGTATTTTTGATTCAACCCCTAATTTATTATCTCCTAATATAAGTATCTTCAACCATGATTTAAATTAATTACTACCATCCCGAGGGAATGAAATGTAAATCCTAAAATAAGTGTAGTGTATCCTCCTTCCATGTGCAATATAAACAAAACAATAGAGAAAATGAAATTTATGACATTGACTAAGAAATCTGTGAGAAGTCCCAAAGCATATATTGTTGATCATTCAACATGCTGTATTTTCCACCCTTTTTTCCACAAATTCTAAGAGTACTAGATTTCAAAAATGCCCAATGGAATGTCATTGATGCTTATATCCAGATCAGAATATAATATTCTCATGTTGTATTTCCCTATTTTGAAGGGAATCAATAAACATATAGGGTCTCAAAATATAGAAGGAATATTATTTTCAATGATATAATAGAATTATACATTCAATGATATGAATCCTAGAACATTAATCATACATTTTTTTTAAAATTAATTACAGTTATAATTTTTCATAGGTATGCATCTGATAAATTGATTCAGTGAAGGTGATAATGATGTGTAGTGGTTCGAACATTAGTATAAATTTCATATGTATCCATTGAACATTCCCATGAATAATTATTTCTAAGATTTTATAATTTTTTTGTGAGATGTAGGCCCCATATAAAATTCTTATTTTTTAGGCTTCTCATTTATCTGAGTTTTAGTATCTTCTAATTAATTTTATTCATTGAATAACTTCATTTGTGCTATCATTGTCATCAATAATGATGACTATTTCATATTTCATAGTAGCTTACAAATTATTTTACTAACCCATTAATGGTGTCTAAAATTATTGTACGTTCCCATACATAAGAACTAATAATTATTCATCTTAACATGGGTTAATTTTAGTGTTACTATGAAACATACACAATATTATGTCTGAAATTATATTTGATATTTTCAAAATTCGATTACCATGATTGTGTAGGGATGTTCATTGTTTCTCATCTCTACTACATGGTAATTTATTCTCTAATATACTCATTGAAAAAATGTGGAGGTAATGTTTTCATGATGAGACTATAGAGGTGGGGATTGTGATGGTTTTCTTTATAGAGTGGTGTAGAATTGTCGATGAGATCTATGGGGAAAGCGTTGCTAAGTTATATTTTTTGGGGGATGGGTATAAATATTTTGAAGACTGGTCTCAAACAGTACATGATATTTTTGGTTGTTATACCATACATTTGTTGATATCATTCATGGTTGAATTTCATTTGTCGGTTATGATTTCGTGCTTGTTAATATTATTATAATATTGAGAATTGGTGATGCTATTTTTACTATTTTCGAAAATAATTTTAATTTAAGTTATTAATAACCATAGAATGAGTTTTTTTATCCCAAACCTAAAGTGTTGATATTGGATAAGGAATCTTTAATTATCACATGACTGTATTATGATTATAATAGATGTTAGTGGTGGTGAGGGAGTAGAAAATTAAATTTGTTGGGAATTTTTGTAAGGGACTCAACTTGTGGTGTGAGGTGGGTGCAGTCATCCACTTGGTGGATTCTTCACAAAGGAATTCATCAAATACATTTAAATAGACTAGAATTATGGGAAACATCTTCTAGAATTGATCATCATAAATTAGGTATATTAACCATTTTTCGACTATTATCACATGATTCAATTAT
The DNA here is from genome assembly GCA_963277665.1 of Viscum album. NCBI lineage: Eukaryota > Viridiplantae > Streptophyta > Magnoliopsida > Santalales > Viscaceae > Viscum > Viscum album. Next base: position 1,135,451,599 of record OY728150.1, on the reverse strand, counting down.
AATTTGGGTAGCTGTTTGGAGATCTTGAGAGAAAGACTGAAGATGAATTCACGCACCAATTCCATGATGCATGAACATGATGGTGACATACATAAAATGATCTCATTCTACAAAGGGTTAATTTATATATATCATTCTAAATTTCTAGATGTCATTAATGAGATACATGTCCATATTTTTGTGAAGTTCCTATCCAGAGCCTTATGGTTAATGTAATCCCATGATGTGATCGAATTGAGAGCTTTGCATTTTTGCTAATCCAAGGCAGGACCACACAGTTATATTGAGATGAATTATAATCTAATTGCATTATATAACAAAACCTTGTAATAAAATATATCAAAAACCGTTTTTTTTTTGAAACATAATATTGGAGGTTCTTGATATGGTATCATAATATATTGAAAATTTAGTTATAACATGTCGATATTTCTATGATTGAACTGAAATGTATATTACTATATAAGAGGGTGCACAATCCTATGTGCAGCACAACTAATTTATAGAAATAATAACCAATAATGGAGGGATACTATAGTATAAGATGCTATCATAGATTTAGATTTTCTCATATTGAAGGTTGTGGGGCTCTGGCAGTGTAAGGTCATTGTGTTCTGCATTTGTAAGGAGGCAGTGGAAAGATAAAGGTTGGCTGATATCATGGAAAAATATATTTAGTTCTAAAGCATCATGTCGTAATGAGACTGCCAAAAACCCTGATTCAATCACTAAATAATTTAAAAGATAGGACAAACAAGTTCATATTAGCGAGGCATTTTTAAAAATAAATGGGGGAAAACATAGAGGTAACCACAGGTTTGATCCAATGGTTATTTTTCTAAGAAAATATTGATCAATGGATACAAAACAAAAAATTGATATACATATAAGTGTTCACTATTTCTTTTAGTCATATTCATATTATATATATATTTTCCACTAAATAAAAAAACTATCTCTATGTGATAAAGATGATGTGTAGCATTGAACCCACAAGTACAACTGCATGATAAGAATAAACGAGATCAAAACTCCATAAAAAGGTTCAAAACATTTACTTTTCAATATTTTGTATTTAAATATTTATGAATCATGTATTATGATTCTAAAAACAAATAATAGAATAAATCTAATTTTATGCATTTATGTAGATTATAATCGTTAATATATCTTCCGACATTCTTGCTGCTTAGCCTCTGAAGTGTTAAAAGGGTAAGAAATATGTTATGGTCACAAAAATTGGAGGTCGAAATGTCTAATAAAGCTGTAGATCTGGCTATTGTTAAAAACCTATTTATATTAGACATATCTTCAATGGTAGAGGAAATCACTAGATAAGGGTGAAATACCTCTAAACTTCAATTAGGATGGTTTCATTAAATTGATCCTCCCTTGGTCATTTCTATATAATAGAACATGATAACAAGTTATTTTAAAAATTATTAATCATTATAGGATTAATAATGAAAAATAATAGATTAATAATAATAAAATACACCGCTATTCTCATCCCTTAACACTATAGGATTAGTCATTCATGTTAGTGTAAATAAATAAAGGAATAACAAATTTTCATTATATAATCATGAAACAATTGAGAAATGATTGATCCAAAAACTAAAAAATTAATAATTAAGAAAATAAAATGATAATAAAAAAATAGTGAATAAATTTTAATGAATTGAGATTGAATAGATGTTAGTCTTGAAACATGAATCACAATTGATAAATAATTTCAATGATCCATGAATGGTTAAAGAATGACAGAATTGTCAATTTTTTCATATAACAAGTAAATGGATGAATTAAATTGTGTTTTTAATTAACATTTTTAAAAAAAAATTAAATGAAAGAAACAATATTTTCATGTATTTTCATTATGTGACATCTATATCTAATTTCACATTATGTGAAGGATTGACATGTTGTGTACGTTGGATCTGTAATCTACTCCAAAAATCATGAATGTTGTGATATATCTATGTAAACTCATTGATTGGATGGGTTTCAAATATTTTCAAATTTTATACATATTAAACATTATGTATGTAATTCATGATGTTCACTTATATATTTTTGTGTAATTTCAATGGGATTTGGATATTGAAAATATCATAATGGGTAATGTATTTACAGGGAATTTAAATAATAAATTTTAATGAGACCTTATATATTATATATTTTTTTCATTGTGATGATATAAACAATGAATGCTTGTCATGAAGTCTATTAACAATGTATAAAAACTATTTTACATTTCTTAATTAATACATTGATTAAAAATTCATAATTTTTTAAAAAACAGAACAAAAAACAATACACAATCTAATAAAACAAGGAGTATCCTTAGATAAATGTATCCAATGTCTGTATGTAAAATCATAATATCATTTTTCACATGGTTATTATATAGTTAACTAGTGTCTTTTATGTATTTATGTTATATACCATTAAATTATTATGAGAAACATCCCATAGAACCCAATAAAACGTGGTGGGCCATCACATAGATACATTCACTCCATAAAATTACTGAATACTCATGTCAAGAATGGAAGAATAACTATAGTAATGAAATGTTGTGTGGGGCTGTTGTATGTGTGGAAAAAACGTAGTTTAATGGTCATGGAAAAACATTGTATGACTATAATTTGATTAAATCATAGGGGGAACAAAAGGATTAGTATGAAAAGGGGGTGTGTAATTCAACATTCCACATCTACCACCACTTAGATATCACGCCCATAATTAATATCATGTGGTCTTTGGGGATCAAGAAATTTCAACGGATCCCTGATGTGGTTTTCATAAGATTATGGGACCACTATAAATTGACGTAACCCCATCCCTAAGGAGATTTATTAAAAGTTAACCTGTTTTGAAAAATATAGTATGACACGATAAGACTACAATACCTATAATGTGATTTTATGGGCATAATGAAAGGGGAAAAATACATAATCACGTGATGAGGGAAATCATTTTTGTGAAATGGTTCATATAAATCATGAATGATACAATTGATTTGATTCCTCGGATACCCCATTACATCTCATTGTCATCGTGGAATCGGAATAAGAACTAAAAATTGGTGATCCTATAAGTGAGCCAGTGTCGCCTATAGGGGTACAACAAAAACACCCTCTCCATCATCATTAGTATAAAAGTATTCATTACATCACATCTTTTTGTATGTATGATCCTAGGATGTGACGATAATATAGTTGTGAGTTCAATAACATTAATCATGATGATGGCATTTGTGATGGGACATCAGATCAGTATTTGAGTTCCAGTGCATGAAATGCTAGAAAAAGTACTTAAGAAAATTCCACTGAACAACCAAAATATATATAGAAAATTCCATTTATTTGATTGATGGGTGACCACACACATGGGTTTATTTATATACCTAGACCCTATCATTCCATTCACCCCCGATTTTGGAAATAAATGATAATCATTGATGGTAGCTGACCCCTTCAGTTGGAGTTGGTCAGTGTACATTCTAAGACATGCATATCGAAGTAATTTATTTATCATACATTCCCCATCCTAGATTGAACCATCTTATATAGTGGTGTGGGGACTATATAGAACCATAAATTCCATAAGTCCTTCTATCATGGAGTATTTTTTGTCAGGGTATATTTTAATGTGACCATTAAAATGTATTACAGGTACATGTTCTATAAAAAGTTACGTGTTAAAAGTGTCTGGAAAAAATATATTACACAAAAGTATTAAATGAAATCAACCTTAAGGACCTTTTATACATATCAAAAATGTTTTGAAAGAATGGGAGTGGGTCGATGAAGGAAATTTCAGAGAATGATTCTCCATATACACTTTAACTCATTCATGTGCAGATTTGGGATAGAGTGTAACCTATGTTTTTGTGGATTTATTACACGGTTAGATTGGAATATTATGATGTTTTATAACCAAAATTGAATGGGTATATGATATTTGTGTGGGTGATTGATTTGGAAGAAGGGATATTATAGTAGATGTAGGGTAGATGATAATCTAGTGGTCCTTAGTCCTACACAAGGGTAATCTTCTAATGTGAGAGAAATTATAGGAATGAGGATCATTCAAATTTTTATATGGGAGAAGGTGGAAACCTTTAGAGTTTTCTTGATGCACCACACTAGGGAAAGAATGTAGCTACTAAACTTTGTTTTTGTTTTTCCTCGAAATTTTCCCTTCCCAGATCCTTGGATATAATGAGAGATGCTACAAAGTTTTCCTAGAATGGTGATTTGGATAAAACACTATGATGATAAGATATCCATAGCTTTCTTCATCCACACCTAGGCCAGAATCAATGATTCATTGATGAAATACATGTATTATATTCATTATCTATATGACATTACATAATTATATTCCATGGATCATCCCATAAATAACCTGGTGTGGACGATGCTAAACATTACTTCGACAAAAAACATCTCTAGAAATGTATTATAGACAAGAGCATTTATGACCCACTATTTTCGTATATAAATAAACCTATTTGATATATTTATATATAGTAAAGAACATTATGTTACCTTGTAAAATAATATCTGCATGTTGTCCATGTATACAAGGATATATAAACATCTTGTTAATAAGAGATCTTGATCATATATAACTATGATCTTTATAACTAAAATAATTCCTAGTAATATAATAATTAATACCTTTCATGATAAACTATGTAATGATGTAAATGAAATGGTACTCTCATATATCTAGGAAGGCCCAAAAGATGATATTTCAATGATATCATCATAAAAAACATAAATCATAAAACTACAAGAATATTTCAATAATATTTTCCAAAACATTCACATTATATCATTGATCATAATCTTAATAAAGGGAATCAATCATTAATATTTATAATAAGTGAATCATATAATATTAAAATAATATGATCTATGAGGGTATGACATTTTAGTACAATATATGATTCTGGTAGAAACATGAGAATATAATATAATTGTATACCTATAAAAGCCTCAAATCCATGTATGTCATAGCGGAATCTGATCACTCCACAATCCTTCATTTCTATATATGAATTTAAAAAAATGATTATTATAGAGGGAAAATTACATTACTGAATAAGGTTCAATCCCAATTCGAATCCATGTTATATCAGGAAATGTAAATATATACCAACCTTATTGGACTGCTGTAAAATTCCTTGTCTACCTACACCATATTGAAGATAAATTAAATGTTTTCCTTAAAATTATAAAAAAATTAATAATATAATAATAAATTTTATGTTAATTGATTGCATAAAAATTCCATTATTAAATTGGTTAGGGAAAATAAACAGGTTTCGTGTATATCATATAATACAGTGTTATAGTATCAAGATAAATAATAATTATAGAAAATTTTTATTTTATATTCAATAAAACATAACAAACATTATTAGATGTTATCATACAATATCTTTTCATAAAATACAACATGGAACATTTATTGATGAATACAAGAATATAAAAATGAAATTATTTAATTAGAATATAGAAAAATATGATGTATTTTAGAAATTATTTTTATTCCAAATAACCATGGATACATGTGTTGGATTCTTCAAATCAACGAGTGGGTAACATAGTGGGACATTTTATTAATTTCTAATAAGTTTAAATACATAATTAATTTCTCACAATATAAAAAATAAAAAATAAACTCATTCAAAAAATGTCAAAAAGTGTAATTTGAATATTTCTAATAAAATATTATGTCATAGAAAATAATGATTTTAAAAATAATAGGACAATATTATATTCATTTTTCAATTTTTTTCCAAAAATATTTATATGGATGAAAATTGATTTTTAACCAAAGAGGTAAATGAAAATGAAATTTATTCAAATAAGTTATAAAACCTCTTGAGTTATAAACAAGAGTGAACTAAATTAATAACCTTTATTTAAAATAAATAAATATAAAAAAGAAAATAATGGTGTTTGAATATATCTTTACCAAGATATTTCATAATCAGAATCATTATAATAAATAATATAGATAAAAAACGACATTGTAAAATATAAAATTTACTTCTTTAATAACATTGGGATTTTAATATCCATTAAATAATAACGTAAAATGGGAATTTAATCATCATGAAAAAATAGTGATCCAATGATTTTTTATATACACATCACACATGAATATGGGAACATATCATAATATATGTCTTAAATAATATAATTTGAGGTCATAATCTGTTACCTCATGATCACCTTAAAATGGTTGAGATAAAAAAAATATTTTTAATAAATGTGTATACTTTATCATTAGATATTAGTATCACATATATACTATAAACATCATATATAATACACTTATAATATTTTAAGACCCATATATTAAATATTCACTTGTTATCTTAATATTTTTGGTTGATAAGTATATTTTTTCACGATAGTTTTCATTAAGTAGTTACAGTCCATTTGGTATGATCATGGTCACATAATATATAGATATTTATTCATGTTATAAATATAATATTTATTCATTATATATTTATAGTCATTCATATAATATAGATTAAAAAAATTAATAAATTCTTTCCTAGATACGTTATGTCTTATTTACGTGAGAAAGATATAATTACTTATCAAAAGATTGAAGAAAATAAAGATAATGAATAATTTAATTTTTTTGAATCAATTTAATATAATATAAATTAATGAAAACTATACATTTTAAAATCAGTGTACATTAAAAATTAAAAACAAAAAATATCACATATTGGATGTGGTAGTCCACAAGTACACATGATAAATGTTATATTTTATCAATGAATTGTATGATACTAAGTGATAAATTATATAAAAATTTCACAATAATGATAAAATAATTAATAACCTTTAAATAAATAAATCATATCATAATGAAAATCCTCAAAATATTTGGATGGAAAATTATTTTTAATGTTATATAGAGGGGATACTCTACACGAACACAAATGCGATATATTTTCTTCCCATTATCTATAATAGGGCATGTATATCAGTAGATACATAATCATCATAATATTTTTTTGGAGGATATTTAAGTTATTATATTAGTAATAATTTAAATTATTTAGTGGAGATAAAATAAGAAGTAAAAATGTTATCAGTTTTTTAGATTTCATTTTATTTTAAGGATGCCCATTCGATATTGTCTTAATGACCATATTAACTATCTTTTGGGATGATAATACATAATATTATGTGAATATATATGTTTTTTATAGATTATTATAGGGATTGGTTGACTAAAATAACAAGATGTTATGTAATTTAGAGAATTGATGGATATATTTTTATAAGGGAGAGAAAGTACAAACATTGAATTAGAAAAATGAATAATATAATTAATTCCTTATCCTAAGAAATGATTCAAATTTGATTTTTATTAAACCAATATGTTTCCATTATAATATAACATTTAATAATTTTATGTATATAGGTTTTTTTGTAATTTTTAGCCTTATAATTTTGTTTAACAACCATACAACCTAATTATTATACAACACATTATAATGAATTTTAAAAAAATAATTTATTATAATTTAACATATAAGATAAAAAAAATCATAAATAATAATGTGTAGAAATTATGATCTAATTATAATCATACTTAACTAATTTATGCTTTTATTTTTTTTAAATAATTTAAAAATATATTTTATAACATAATTGATCATTATTGTTAATTTTAAAATAGTTCAAATAATTTGAATTTATTTAAAAATACAATGAAATGGAATTCAAAATAAAAATATCCAAACAACCATATATGTTATATTTATCTTTTACATTTTTGGAACAGATAAATTTATAAATAATGAATTTATTAAACTATTGTTAAAATAAATTATATTTTACATTTATTTGAAAAAAAAATCATTATCAATGGGGAGTATGAATTCAAGTTTGTTATTGAATAAATTAATTAAATTATTACATTACGATGATGAAATAAATATAGTTATCATTCAAAAAATATTTATATCAAACCATAGATGATTATCCCTATTAAAAAGATTATAGCAGTAGAATTCCAAATGGTGATATTTTGAACATTTTCTTTTTCATAAAAATTTTAATTTGTAAACCCCATATAAGACAATAATCAAATGATCATATTTTTTATTTTTTGATGATTATTAATTATTTATACCCATATAATAAAATTTAGACATGTTTTGTATTGAATATTATTCCTTGTAATATTATATTTTCCCTGAAGATTCACTTCATACCATTATCATTGGATTTTTTTACTATTATTGCATTTCATGTTGACATAAAATCAAATGGAGATAATTAAAAATAATTTAACACATGATTCTAAGTATTTAATACATTTTATAATTAAATGTCTATAGGTGTCCAAATATTTATTTAAATTAATTACATAAAATGTAATGGAAAAACAATTTTGTTAGAAAAATTACATCTTAAGTTTTAAATAATGTTCATAAAAAATTCAACCATAACATTGATTCAAATGAACGTAATTTATTTATTATAAATAAGAGTAAAAATATTACATTGAATCTTTTAAAACTGTATTTTTTAATGGTTGAAATAAAAATAAAATTCCCCAGTTTTGGTTCGGACCTATCTAATCCATTAATTTGTAAAAATCTAGAGCTTGACGTGTTATGGGAGGAAATTAGGACTAATTTGAATAGATTCCAAAAATTAATGTTTTTGTACAGGTGATTCAGGACTAATTACTCACCAATGATATGTTGTAACGATACCTGACACATGTGACTCACATCGGTAGCTTGTATCGGTCAGTTCGAAACGGCGATTCAGGAGCTGTGAGTAGCCACAATGACACGTGGAACAATATCTCTCCCAATGATAACTCACATAGTAGTGTCATGCAAAGGTGACTCTCAAAAATCTCCCCACACTGGTGACTCACGAAGGGTGCCTCACACTGAGGACACATCTAATGGTGACTCGTTCGATGGTGAGTCATCCAACAGTGTGTCACCCAATGGGGACTCATCCACCAGTAGCTCATCTAACGTTGGATCCCAAAATAGTTAATCGCCAATAGGTTAATCGCGATGGTGACTCACACAAAGATGAATTTTTTTCAATAGTTTTTCAAAATTTCAATTGTTCTTCAGTTTATCTAGTTTCTCCCCTTTAATATTTAAAATAATTTTAAATGAATTTAATGTCATATATGTAGCACCCTCGGTTTGAGTTATGTATCATTTTTAATTCTTTTTCATGTGTTTAAAGTGCATGGGATTATTTGAGAATAGGTTGGGTGAGTTTGGAATGGTTTTGAATAAGTTTGGAGGCTTTTCTTAGAGAGCATGGTTTGAGCACGGTTAGAGGAAACCGTGAGGTTCTCCAAGAAACCGTGTAGGGGGAGACAGTAGGTTTCGCATGGCATGCACATGGTTTTCAAAAGCATTCAAGGAAGCCGTGAAAACTCCTCATCTCGAGGCAGTAACATGCGCATGTTTAATGCAATGTTTGTCAAACTCTGTGGGCCAACTGTGCAACAACATAAAAAATAGGGTTTTAAAACCCGGGTTCACTTGGGCTTGCCTCATTCCACTCCATCCCCTATCCCACTCAACCTTCACTTGAGATTTTGGTTTCTCATAGTTCAAATGTGATCTCCCACTCATTTTGGAATCATTTTGAAGAGATTTCTTGGTGGATTGAAGGTGTTTTATCTCTAGGGTAAGTCTCTCCACTTGGGTTCTTTGGGTTTTCTCTAGATCTACATCTCCCTCTATCTCTCGGTTTTCTAGATCTATACCTGTTGTGTGTAGATCTATGGTTTTGGTTGCCTTGGATGTTAATTTTAAGGATTATGGATGTTAGAGAAGAGAATCTAGAGAGGTTTTGGTGGTGTGTTCACCAGTTTTGAAGAGTAATTGTTTGTGGGTCGATTTTTCAAGAACCCTAAATATAGGTTGCATTTATCTAGACTCAACTTGGATATAACTGGTGGTTTTTATTGCATTTAATTTGGGTTTCATAAAATTAATGGCTTTTTTGAGGTGTGAAATTGGATGGAAATCCATTTGAGGATGTTTTAGGGATTTTTGGGGAAAAGGGGATGTGGATAAATTCCCTTAATTTAATTTTAATATGGGATTTTAATGTGAGTTATTTTTCTGGTTTTATAAATAAGAATTGAGAAAATAGTCTTCAATAAAAATGGTTGTTTTATTGAAACGGAGTTTGGCATGGAAATTGGATAAAGGGTGTTTTAAATAAATGATTGATTTATTAAATTGTATTAGAATGTAATAGAAATGGTTTATTGCATGTTGTTGTGGCCTAGATGGGTTATATTATCATTTATGTTGGCTTGTTTGGATGTTGTGTGGATGTGGGATGGAATTTCCACTATAAAAATGGGATGGATAGTGGATGGGAGGGCAACCATCAATTTCAAGTGGGCGGGATGTACCACTTGAGTGTATTTATAATGAATGGGTTGGACAGAAAGTGACACCAAGATATGTTGTGTGCATGGTTGGTGATTTTTGTAGATGGGCCTTGTAAGTTAAATATAAAAAATTTAATCGGCTTATAGCATGGTTGATTTGGCTTCCTGGTGATGCATGTTTGGATTACGACATTATTGTTTGGCTTTCCCTGGGTTTACTAGGTTTGGGTGAAATGGATTGGTAAGGGTGTGTTGGCTTATGGAAATGGATGCACTTGGTAAGAGTTTATATAAAATGTTTTATATAAATGTGTTAACAGTTTTATCATAGTGGCATGTGTAGGGAATTCATTTGGGGGAATGCTACTGAGTAGTTGTACTCACCCCCTTCATCGGCACTAAGGTATCATTGTAGATGTTGTGTACCCGGATATTGGTACTGGTAAGGCATCTTATTGCTAGTGGTTTACAGTGATGCTTGTGATGTGTTGGTGTAACTTCGATCTTAGAGCTTGGTGTGGATCTGTGGTGGTGTAATGGCTCGGGGTGTTTTGCTGTTTAGTTTACGCATTGTGCTCTAATTCTTGGTGGACATGTCTAGTTGAATGGTTTTGGGGAATGTGATGTCATTGTTATTATAAAATGGTTGGGTTTGATAGTGCATTCATGTTTCGTGGTTAGTGGGTCGAGTTGGGTGATTTCCTTATGGGTAAATCGTTCCCCACTATTCTGTGAAGCCTTTGGTATTTATTTCCAGCCTTTGGAGCCTTGCGAACGTCACTTAAGGACAAGTAACTCTCACCTCCTCCTCATGCCAATGAGGTAGGTGTGGGGTGTCAAAATATATATGTGGTTTTTAAGTAGTTTCAATGTTCATAAATAATATATCTAACTCTTAAAAAATTTGGAGGCTTCTAAATGAATGATCATTATTGTGCAGGACAATATCCAAAATTCATTTATTTTAAAACAGATCCTCCATTGATATATGATATGATATTTATAATTTGCATATCAGTCATTCAATATATTTTTCCACTATCTTGAGTATGAGTTACCCATTACCATTCCTCTTAGAAAGGTCATGAAATTTTTTTGTGGTCGTCGGATCATATTTCCCTATTGGAGTTTTTTATTATTGCATGTGCACAACAAGTTTTTCACAAGGAGGAACTGCTGATTTTTTTTTCATTGAGGTGTATTATTCATAGTCTCACTCAATTATGTATCATGTGGGGTGGATATTTGAATGATTCTCAAGTAAGTACCATTGAGTCCATATTAATAAATGATGATATTATCAACTTAAGATAATTATGGAGGGGTTGTGGAAATTTTGATTTCATATCGGCCAGTTATTGTTTTTGGTTGTTATTTTGATTCTTATGGGAAATATTATTATTGAAAATCATTTCAATTGGGGATCCCTTGTTTCATATATAATTCTTATGATTTCATGTATGTTCTAATTTCATTAAAAAAAATGGATGAAATTGGTTATCCCCCTATATTAGTTAATAATAAATGAATGCTTCAATATTACAGTATTTATACGATAAGACCATTAAATAATGATGTGAAATAGAATAATTGTACCTTATTTATATATATGAAAATGTTTTGGGGGGAGATATGTTTTATGTAGCATTTAATGGTTGTGGTTGGTGTGTGTTCAATTGATATATGGTACGATAGATATGTTATAATGTCTGTGGGGAAAGTGGATGGGATGTTTTACGTAGTGGGGTTGTGATTACTACCATGGGTATGATCATACAATGGAGTAGTACGATGATTATGATGTTGTGTAGTAAGGATGGAAAGAGGGGATGAAAATGTGAATTTTTTTTGATGTTGTATTATTGGAATGAATGTAATGGGTTGTTGTGTGGTGCTACTTTCTATGAGTTGGTTATTTTAATGAGTGTATTAATTATAGTTTCTTGAAATGTATGAAACTACAATGATATATTGGATCCTATAAATAATCAAGGAAATATGTTCTATTGAAATGGAATGTGAAATATGAATAGTTAAAGAATTAATGTTAACATTATGGAATTCAACTAACCAATGTGTTGTTCATAATTGATTACTCAATAAATGTAAAATCATCTAATCAGTTAAATGTGGATTTAAATGTGCATTATGACATGTGACTTGAGATCTATGTGAATGGTGTTTTGAATATGTCATGATGATGATTTTGGATTATCATCCCATACATTAATGGAATTAGTAATCTATGATAATTACATAAATGAGTATGTATGATGAGGAAATTTACAATTTGTTGTATTTATTTAGTTGTTAATTTATATGTATAATCCAAATTAATATGAACCTGAGATTGGTTTTGTGGCTTGTAGTGTGAAGCTGAAGATTTAGATGTTCAACAATGGTGCTGGCCATTTGATTTGATTGTTATTCTAGAAAAAACATAGATATGGGATGAGTGTTTGATACATATATATATATATATACATGTACTATCTTATTTTTTCTATACGTATCCATCCATACATGAGCACAATGTTCAGAACACCCCTATTGTCACAGGGGAGGATGTCTCTTCCCAATATCATGATGGGAAGATGTATGTCTTGTTTTTCGCTCTTCCCAACAACCTCTCCAAGACATTTATCCCCTAAGACTCTTTGGGAAGCTTGTGGTATAGTTGGGAGGACCAGATGTTTGTGAGAGATTTTTTCATTTCATGGTGTCTTCGGGATGATATGAGTTGTGCTTTCCATGGTGCAATTAGGACGAGCCTATTGTTACGGCCCATGTCTTTGTGGGCGGTTTGTGATACGGTTTTGTCTGAGGTTAGAGTGGTAGGGATGTGGTATAGTTGTTTCCTAGGTGTGTACTACTGGGATGTGGTTCCCATTGTTTTCCCGAGTTGTGACACTACCTCTTAAGCCAAGGAGTGTGCGGACAGGTTGTGACGTGTGGGGTTGTTGAAGAGTGTGGGAGAATCAATACATTAAATATTATGGTATTAGTAGTTTACTAGTTGGAAGTTGTCTGGGGTAACGAAAACATTGACACACTTACTATATTACATTACAAGACTTCTGTTATTTTGTGAGAGAGCCTTAGTGAGGTTGGGATAGCTAGTAAAACATTTTAGGTTCTATTTTTTTCTTTTACATTCTCATAGGTGGATTGTTATTATTCTACAACTTTTTCATGAGAGACATTCTTTTTCTTACATAGTATACTTGTATTCTGATTTTACATAAAATTAATATGGGTTTTAGGTTTATAGGAGTATTATCTCGACCATAATAGACAATTCTGGCTTAGAATATTGGATTTGTTTTTGTGTTAGTTCCATAGATTTTACATAATTTGGTCTATTATTTAAATAATTTTTTATCTATCCTTTTTATTATACATTCAATATGGTAAGGATTTGTTTTATATGTATTTCTTGTAGTTATTTTGGTTTATTAATCATATCTTCTGGTCTTGTTGTCTTATAAATGTTTATTCCTCCCAAATTATCTGTTTTTTTTACCCTTGCTTCAAGTCACCATCCTAGGGACAACTGAAGGTGGGACTCATGGTCATTATCTGAGTTTATTCATTTCCATCCTAGGATGGTTATCTTTGGAAGGAGGGTTACTAAAAAAATGGAATTAGAAATTAATTTTTCAGATATATAATGGATTTTAGAGTTAAGGGGAATGAGGAATGGATGGGTTGGAAGTGAAAAGTTTCTCTTGAACATGGTGCGTGAAAAAGGCCAGGGAAAATATCTATAACATGGGATTCTAGGGGCCCACATGATCCATTGTATGGTCTCTATGCCAATATAACAGCCTAGTGAGTCTACACTATTTGAATGATAGTGGCCTTAGTAAATATACATGCATCATGACAAATTTTGTTATTACTTGAATTGGAATACTTTGTGAAGTATAAATCAATTAATTGAATCATGGAATTTTATATTTTTTATTTTTCTTCTCTAATGTATATATTTTTAATATGATTCATATATTATTTCAAGTTTATTTTCATATCAAACATGAACAAGTAATATAACAGTTTACTGACTTCGTGTTTTTGTTTGAAACCATATTGAGGCTGGAATGTGGTTTTTCATTTCCTCTTATTGCATTATCATTAATAAATTTGATTTTTCATCCCTTGTTATAAAATTACAACATTGCATCTATTTTTCTAATGATTTAAATTGTATAAGAATAATTATTACTTTATATTTTATTAATCCCACTGTATTATTTTTAAACTTTTTAGAGAATGATGCCATTAAGTATACATCACACTTGCAAGAAAAAAGAAATAAATATAGAAACCATGCATAGAATTATTATGGATTTATTGTGAGGTAATACTCCAAGTATTTATTTACATTGTAATTTTTCAAATGAATGTGTTGCTGACTTATTATAAAATTTTTATAGGGACATTTAAATTATAAAATTTATGAAATGACTCTCTTTAATGATAGGTACATTGATTTTATTAATAATATCTTTTTTCATAAAGAACATTCACATTTTTTAGCATGATTTTAGTATTTCGGTATTGGTATAACTATATGTTTTGAGAATATGTTATGGTTGAAATTAATATGAATTATATTTCCAGACATAGGAAAAATGATAAGAATGGCTAGTTTTTACATGATGAGACATAAAATATGTATGAATATTTAGACTTATTAATTTATGATATATAAAAAAATTTATTTTCTAAAATAATAGTACCTCACATGTCAAGTCATTAGTAGTATTTTATATGAAGAATTATTAATGATGAAATAATTGGTGAGGAATCTAAAGAAATTATATTATGGAATATGTGATCATGTACCATGATTAATAAATTACTAGTAAATACGTAAGTAGAAACATGTTGTCCTCATTTCAGTTTATTATCATGTATTTATGAACTATGTAATTATTGAATATTTGTTATCTTGATCATGGTAAATCATGATATTTATTAATAAAACATTTTTACATCAAAATTTTTTTTTAAAAATCATGACATACTTTGATTATTACTAATACATGCAGTTTTTTAATTTAAAAGAACAGCATATCATGCAAATGTTTTTGAAGGACGATGAAAGTGTATTTCCATTCTAATAATATGAATTGATAAAGACTTCTTTAACAATATTAAACATAGTGTGTGATATAACATGTTTATTGTTTTATAAATATCTTGGGTTCTTGATGGATCTATTTAAATGGATAACATGCTAATTTAGAAGTGTTTTTTATAGATTCATTATTATATTTCATTGATGTGATGTTATGACTTAATGATAATTTTATTTGTTGGAATCCTTGTTTCTTATGTGATTGCGGTAGATTATGAGACACTTGATATGACCTCTTGGTTAAACTCACCATATCATAAAAAATTATTCCAATATATATGTCTAATGAACCAATTTAACTTTTAATATAAAAAATTATGTGAAAATACCCATGTCAAATAATACGAGGATATGATTTAATCTAGTGATCAATTTTGTAAGATACTATGTGTTGATTTTGGTTTGTTTATTCTTTTTCTATTCAATTGTGTGGGTAGGATTAAAATAATTTAGTAACACTATTATGGAATGAACATATCCATAATGAAAACATGTTATATATTTATGTGATCGAAACCATGCGGGTGAGTCAATGCTGCCCAATGTTGATAATATCTCAACTTGGGACAGGGAATTCATTAATTTGGGTTTGCTGGGCATTATTTGTGATGATAATTGTAATAGTTGGTTAAGGATTTGTGTAGGATGAGATATATAAGGTGTTTATGTGAAAATTATTATTTCTCGTGGATGGTAAAGTAGTGTTTCGATGTGGTTGGATGAAATTCAGGGTGGATGTTTTTTTTGTGTCTTTAGGGTAGATTGTTTTGTAACAATTGTTATGTGTGATGGATTAGATACATGATTATCATGATGTTTTGACTTGGGTTTTTTGGGGATGTCTTTTCATTACTCTACTGAATTCCATCACAAAATAAAAAATAATTAATCTCTAAAATTCTTCAATCAACTATAATTTTTATTTTTGGGAATATTTAAATAAATGAATATGGGATTGTTAACCATGTGTAGTCACATTTTGTTATAGATGTGATGAGATCGTTTTACTATAATCTTGTTTTTTGGGTTAGATCAAATTTATTTAATGTTTATGACATGTGTTATAACCTAAAACATGTTTTGAAAGGGGAAATTATTTCCCACATCATGACTGTTTATAACATGACACGTTTTAAAACTGTACGGGTGAGTTAGACCTGCCCAAAAAAGAACTACATCATAGTGTGGTGAATGAGTTTGTTTGATTTTTATGCTCCTGGTATCTAAGTATCATTTAATGTAAGTTTTCTTGTTGGTTTTGGAATTTTATTAGAAAAACATTAAATTAATTACCTACGCCTATGGAAAATACAAATTGGACTGTTAAACCCTTTATTGTTTCTGCATAATCATGTTCCAAGAAATTAATTTCTGGATGACATGCATAGATGAATTTTGAACTTGGACAAGATGATACATTTTAAACTCATGTCATGTTTTTTAATAATTCTATATGTTAATTATTGTTCTATAAATTTTATAATAATTTTTCCTAATATTTATGTTGTAAAGGGCAAGAAATAATTTCTGTTATTCGAACAAAATATATATTATTGAAATGTGAAGGCATCCAATTTATTTATGTTGTTATAGTTAAAATGTTGGAGAAAACATTGTTTGTTTGAAATATATTGAATGTTTTTTCTCATAGATAATTTTTAGAGATACCATTTACAAAATATATTCTGAAATTTATTTTTGTCTCAAAATATTTTTTGAAGCCCACTATATTTGTTTCAATACCAAGATTTCTATGTGAATAATTTAAAATTGAGATATCTTTTAAATGTTTTAAATGATTAATTTTCATATATGGGCATATAAAAATAATTCATTTATATATATTCAAAAAATTGAATGTATAAGTAAATTAATTGATGTAAAAGGGGATAAAATTATGCGAAGGAATTGTTTTTGAATGTGATAACTTAAATGTACTATTTTTACGGTTGTTTGAAAGATATGAATTTCATGCTGTACATTTTATACCTATCTTTTAATTTATGTTCTAATTGAGTGGTATCTCCCCTAGGATAATGTTTCATGTTATAATGTCGGAATACACGTATTTAAATTTATGATTGTTGTGTTCCAAATTCATCAGGAATCATGATAGGTATCCCAGGGGTTGGTCATACCACCATTTCCATTCTTTCTAATTCTATTTATCTTCTTTAGGACAAAATATTCTCTTAGTTCGGGTGCTGGGAATGCACGGTACCCTAGAGGGTGGTATTCCCTTCATCATATCTTCAAGGGATACTATTATAATGTTTTTTTTGTCTAGAGGAATTGGTCTAGTTATTAATATTGTTCCATATGTTACAAGATTGTTGAGAGATATCTCACAGGGTGGTAGCTTGGACCGCTTTTTCCCTTCTATAATGGTTTTATAATCTCAAGGGATATAATATTATGATAGGTATCTGATGTAATGGTCTTAACCTCCCCGATACATTCCATTTTAAAAATCAGGTGTTTGATGTTATCCATGAGCTCATAGTGACTCATTTCAAGAGTTCTCCAAATTTCATGTTTTTTACAACAGCGAGTTTGGACCAGTGAATCACCAATGGAAGGTTTTGATAGTTCCATGCACTGGTGACTCACAGCAATAACTTGTAGTAGTAATTCAAGAATGGTGAGTAAGTAGTGTTGATTCAAAAGGGTGACTTTACAATAATTTCCCTGCACTAGTGACTAGCCAACAGTTCCATACACCAGTGACTTGACCAAAGCTGACTCATTTGACAGTGAGTCATCCAATGGTTTGTCACCCAATGGTGACTCATCCTACAATGCCTCATAAAATATTATTTCACCCAATGGGGACTCATCAAATTGTAGCTCATCTAATGGTGAATCACCCAATGTACACTCATCCACCAATAACTCAGGATCTTAACTCACCCAATGGTTAGTAATTTTCAAATGATTTTCAAAATTCTAGTTTTTCTCCGGATTTTCCAATATCACCGAATTAATATTTTAATTAACAAGAAATAAATTTAAAGCCATATTTATGTTGTTATTAATACATTTAAATATGTATAAATAATATATTTTACTCCCCTAAATTCTTCAGTATTTTAAATGGTTAAACCACTTGGTCATGGTCAATATCTGACTTTAATGGATTTTAAAAACCATTCCTCCATTGATACAACATCATGAATTTCTAAAATTTAGATAATGTCATATTTGTAAATTTCAAATTCTTTTTATGTCTAGGATCCCAAAAACATTATTCCCGAGAAATCGTGTGCATCTGTTGTTGCCTTCAGATTGAATTTCCTTGGAGATTTTTTTTTCTTGTTGCATGCACATGCCCTATTTTGGAATATAGAGGAACTACTAATCATCATTTATATGAGGTTGGTTTCTCTCACTCTCTCTAAATTTTGTATCATGTGGGGTGGGTATATGAATTCTTCTCGAGTGAAAATATTTGAATCCAAATTAATAATATATTATCAAATTTTCTTAATATCATTTTAGATGCAATAGGGAAAAGTTGACGTAATATATACATGTTATTATGGCTAGTTTTTACTATGATTGTAATAGATTATATGCCTAAAAAATGGTTTTCTTTCGGGTTCCATAGTTGCAAACATAATATTTATGCCTTTATTTTTTTTCGTATCGTTAGAAAAATGCATGAAATATGTTAACCATGTATCTTTAGGAAAAATAAATGAATGTCAAATGCTTATATGATTTCTATGATAAATCCATTAAATTATTAATTGAAATTGAATATTTTCCAATTATTTCTTAATAAAAATTGGTGTTACGATGTGATATCTTTTATGCTGTATGTAATGGTTATGTTTAGTGTGTATTGTATTGATGTATTGCATTGTAGCTATATTGTGATGTGTGTAGATAAATTTGATGAATTTTTTTTTGATAATGGGATATGATGTCTACAATGGGTTTGGTTATACAATGGGGTAGTATGATGGTTATAGTGTGGTTTTTTAGCAATTCATCGAAAAGAGGATGTGGTTGTGAAGTGGTTGTGATGTGTGATTATTCAAAAGAATATAATGGGTTATTGTGTGGTGTTTCTTTCCATGTGTTGGTAATTATACCGAGTGGATAAATTTTTGTTTCCAAGAATGTATGGATGTAAAATGATATATCTATTCATAAATGCAATTGGGGAAACCACTTTTTTATGGAATGATATTTGTTAATAGAAAATAAATAAATTATAAAATTATGGAATTGAATGTATCACGTTGTTTTTAATATGTGATTATCCAATAATTTTGAAATCTATAAAGTAGTATAATGTCTATTTAAAATTT
This sequence comes from Viscum album, assembly GCA_963277665.1. Lineage (NCBI taxonomy): Eukaryota > Viridiplantae > Streptophyta > Magnoliopsida > Santalales > Viscaceae > Viscum > Viscum album. The sequence continues at coordinate 1,135,431,694 of OY728150.1, read as the reverse complement.
TAATGCTACTTGTGGCCTGTATTATACTAGTATAGTGTTGGGCTTATTCTATGGAGTTTATTTTTTTATATCTATTCATGTATTTATGGAATTAAAAATACATCATCAAAACAACATTGAGTATATATAACGAGGGAATTTCTCAGTGGTGGTATTGATTACCTTTTTAAGGATTATGAATATAAATTTTTTTTTTAATATGACATGGGATTTGTGGCTTGTTTTTTGGTGTAGTGTGTCTAAATGTGTATGAAATGGTGGTTGCCTTGTGAGTTGGTAGTTTTTTTAGAAAAACTCGTTGGTTTGGTTGAGTGTTTGATACACATATATATTATTTTTCATTATTGTTATATCTATATTCAGTAAACAATATTAGAGAATTAGGTGATGAAACCCCCCATCTTTGTGGGGGATGGTGTTTGATCCAAACATCCTACTGGGGGGATAGACGTTTTGTATTTTCTTCTTCCCTGCCCCCTCTTTAATTAATCTGTATCTAATGACTCATTCGTTAGGTTGTGGAATCGCAGTGAGGCCCAGAATTATGTAAGCGAGTTGTACATTCAAAGGATTCATTAGGATGAGATGAGTTGTGATTTTATAGGATTATAATGGATGAAGTTGTGGTTGTGGGAATGGTCCCTATGGGCGGGATATGATATGGTTGTGGCTCAGGTGTGTACGGGTGGGAGATGGTATAGTTGTGGCCCATGTGTCTATTGGCGGGATGTGGTGGGCTTCATTTTCCCATGATGTGGTTCAAGAATTTAGTCATGAGTGTGTTTGGGTGGGGAATGACATAGGGAATGTTGTATTGTGTGGAAGAATCAGTATATTATCTATTTCGGTATGAGCAGTTGACTAGTGGTATGTGGTGCATGGTACCAAAAACATCGATGTTCTTACTATGTTACTTTTCTTGATTTTTATAATTTGGTGAGCGTGCCTTGGTGAGGTTAGGATGGTTAGTATACCATGTTAGGTGATATTTGGTTCTCCTATAATCTAATGGGTGAATTACTATGCTTCAAACATTTGTGAAAGAGATAATATGGTTTTTCTACTAAATAAACATGTATGACCTCCCAACATATATGAAAACAATTTTAGGTTTTCTAGGAAAACTGTGTAGATCATGATGTACAATTTTTGGTCAAACATTTGGAGTCATTTCCGTCACACATCCGAATCTTTTATTTATTTTTTTCATTGATTTAGATACATTTACATGAATTAGTTTTGATTATGCATAAATTTTGGGATAGTTTGTATTTATTTTATATTTGTTTAATAGAGTTGTATTTAGTTGATTCATCCTATATGGTATTCTTATTTTCAAATAAAAGATAATACCACCCATATATTTTAATCTTTGTACCCATGGTGATATTCTCCATCATGGGGCCCACAGAAGGTGAGACTCGGTGTTCATTATATCTCATTCATCATTGTCATCCCATGAGTTGTTTCTTTGGATGGAGGTGTCATGACATCTCAATAAAAGGATTCCATATCCCAATTCATTTGAAATTCAATATTTTCATAAAATATTAAATAAATAACCCATATATAAATAAAAACTTTTTATTTATAAATTATGATCCATTTGATAATATAATATTTGAAACATTTCTACAAATAAATTATAATGCTTTCTTAATAAAAAATAGTTAATAGAATACAACGAAACAAATGGATGTAAAAAATGATTTGTACTAATTTCATAATTTATTTAGACATATTTTTATTTATTAAAACGTATATATATATATATATCATAATTTGATCGATCGTATTTATTTAATCATTTTTAATAGATCATGTGTAAGGATTGTAATAAAATGCCAGGGTCCAGTCAATCGTGGCATTGTGTGTTGTATACAATATTGAACATTGAGTTCTTTTAAAATATCATGTTGATACATTCTCCAACCTTAAATAAATTGTATCCAATTAATATGAACATTACAAAATTAATAAAGGTTTATATATATGATAATTAATTAATTTTAATCACACATAATTGATATGGTTAATAAAACATTTTATTGAATCGAGGGAAAAGGAAATAAGAAGGTAGTTTGGAATAATACATAACTAGGATTACAAATATGAAAAAATTAATTGAAATTTTGATATATATACATTGAGGTAAGTAATTTCCAAATAATTAAATTTATTTACTTAATTTAGTGATCAAAATAAAATTATTTATCATGATAATGTTAATGAATATTAAATCACAAAACAATGTGGTGTGAAAAAAAATTTAGTCATATGAAATGAAGTTTTTATGAATTATTTTTTGTTTCAATATCCATCATTTATAGTTTATGAATGTCATTATAATCTAGAAAATTAAAACAAGTAAATATATATACATGACAATAAATAATTATCCAAAAAATATATTTCCACTAAATTCCCATTATTTTCTCTAAATGATATGTATTCATGATGAATTTTTCATTTTGAATCACTTAAAAAATATAATAATCCATAAATAAGTACGAATTTATTAATCATATCTACAAGTATTATCCCTAACTGATATGGATACCTAACAACGACATAATAACTATAACATATAAGCCTTCTATGATAATATAATAAATTCAATTCTAAAATTTCCACTAAAAAACTAATTATTATATTTTCATAGATAACCATAAATCCAAAACAACCTAAATAACATCATCATTATGGATATTTTTAACATAAATTGTATTCAATTTTTCAAAATATTTATTTTTGTTAAATCATATCATAAATATAACGTTTAAATATTTCAAAACCCAATTAATGATCCACCAAAAAAGTTTTAATCACAATGATAAATAACTATATAAACAAAAAATGTTGTTAACATTAACAAATTAACATGAATAATATATAGATACAATATTTAAAGGTAATTAGTATAATGACTATTATTATCACAAAAATTATAGCCTTTTCAATGATTCACATTTCATTTATCAGCATTATCTATATAAAACTATTCAATAAAACATGATAAAATAAATATTAAATCATATATTATAAAAAACATTTATTTAAACCCCAATAAAGTTTTTTTTTCTTAAAATTTCATAAAAGATTCCAATAACCTCAACATCTCATCACATAAAACCTAAAAAGGATTATATATCCCTATAAATTTTTGTTCAACAATGTTTCAAACCAAATTTTAAAAATAAATATATTTTGTATAATTCTAAATATACAAAAAACAATGAGATTGACAAATATAGTAAAAAATTTTCAATAAATTAAATATTCTTGATTTCTTGCTACAAACATACCCCCTTGTCTAACATAACAATAAAAATAGATTTCTGTTTTAACTTAGCAGTTAAATTAGTTGGTATGAATATTAAACAATAAATTATAAAAATTATATGGACAACAAATTTATGAATTAAATTACATTAATATACTATTATTTCATTTAATATAAGAATCAATTAAATTGAAAATAAATCATTAAAAAAATAATATCAATGAAAATTGTTATGACCAGTTAAAATAAATTCTTTTAAATTAATTATGTTCATAATTTAAAAAAATTATTTCAAAAAAAAGGACATATTTTTTTAAATATTAATATAGAAATTATATGAATGATAATTTCATGTATTTATTTGACAAGTTTTATTTTATGATTAATAGTTAAAGCTCAACAATTATTATTGAAAACTGTGTTTTCAGTTAACTCTATTACAAGCCCATTTTATTTTTATATGGAATTAATACTTAAATTAGTTTAAATAGAAATTTATCGTATCAAAACATTTCATTGGAATAAATTTATTATTTTATTTTCATTTATGAACATCAAAAACATTATTTTATTTTTTTCATTTGAATATTAATTTTTTTTAATTTATTATAGTTTGAATTTAAATTCAATTATTTCATATTAATGAATTGAATTTCGAAGAATATATTATATATTTGTAATCAAAATAACATATTTTATATAATATGGTCACCCTAATTTTCTGAAAGATTAAATACTGAAAATTGTAAAAAAATAATTATAAAATAATGGATAAAATTGGATTTGATGTGGTATTAATGTATATGGAAAGTGTTAAAAATAAAATAAATAATGTGAATCCCACATATTATAAAAATATTCACACATTAAACCACTATGTTTTATTAATATTTTAATTTCATAACTTTTTATATATGAAAAACTAGTGTACAATTTATTCTTTTCAAAAATTATATGTGTGTCATCTCCCTCGGTTATAGAAGGTCACCCCCATCATTCTATAATTCATACATATCATGAAATTTTAATCAACTAATAAATAGATAAAAAATAAAAACACATCATTATAAAAATTATTGGGCTTATTTTCCTCCAAATTGACCCACCCTAGGGTTCTTAGGTGGGGATCCATAATAGGTTTCCCAAAGAGAATGTTATCAGTATAATAAAGTATTTTATTTTAATTTATTAGTTATGAAAATTAAATAACTATTAAATATATATATATATATATGTTAAAATGTGTATATCCAATATAATTATAAGTTAGTATATATATGTAGTAATATTTTTATGTCTCCCAATCCATCGAATGAGGAACTAAATCTTCCAAGATCTATTCGGTACACTATGCCCTCACGAACCATTGTAAGTCATTTTCCATCATCAAATATCTATATTGTATATAATTAAATATATATATATATTATAATAATTATGATGTAAAATTATCACATAAAACTTCTCACATTACATACCTTTACAATTAATATAATATTTCTTTTATATATGGTGGACTACCACCTCATAAAGCAGTGTTATTCATTTTTCACCTAATAATCAGATGTAATATATTAACAAAAAAATTAATAAATATATGTTATATTTATGATATTGAATTTATTCAATAAAAAATATTAACTATAAAAACATAACCTTTCACCCTTTAATGATATGATAAAATTTCTCATGTGTTTTTACAGCCTTGTATCTCCAAAAAATGATGTGATCCATTATCCATATAAAAAATAAAATAATGATAATAAAAATTCCAGTAATGAAAAATAATTTTACTTTTAAGAATAATATACATGTCGATAATATAAAAATTTATAATATTCATAAGAACCATAACATTCATGAAAAAAAAATATAGATGATAATGAAATTAACAGGTAATAAATAAATATAATGAAGTATTATTATCAAATTTAGGATGAAATGTAATTATACGATCATATGTGAAATAAATATGGTCTGATTATAAATTAATGAAATAACTAAAAATGTTATACATGAGCTTAAATCCCATTCATCAAAAAGGAACCATAACATAATGAACTACATCCCAATTTCCCTTCATTGAGGAATATTGAAAATTTTTAAAATAATTTTTTTATACGATATACATACTATAATTTATCATGTAGTATCATTAATAAATCAAAAATATGGTATTTTATGTTTTTATTTTTCTTATTTCATCGATTGGAATTTGATGTGGAAGATTCCATGTGGTAGAGAATTTCAAAATTAAATTTGATTATAATGAGTCATAATAATTATTTATTTTCATTGCCTCACTTTGATTGTGTTTATAAACAAATGAAAAAATATTATATTATAATTTCAAATTTTAATGTGTAATAAAATTTTCATCACATTATTAACGAATTGGTTAATTCTCAAATCAACGTTATTATATTTAAAATGGCTTATTTCATAATCTCATTTAAATTAAGATTATTCATACATCAATTTACATTAAAGGTAATTAATTTATTACTTTTAAAAAACATTTTATTTACATATATTCTATTTTTTTATGATGTTTTAATGTAACTATACATTATTCAGGTATTTTTTCACCAAATTATTCATAAACTAATTTTAGTAATATTTTTTCATAATTTATCTATTTGGTGGAAATTCATTTTTTACCCAAATCCTCGTCTTATAAAAATAAATTGAATAATTTGTTATAAAAATGATGCATTTAATTAAATTTTTTCATTTAATTGATGTTAAAAAAATGTTTTCAGTGGAATATTAATGTCTTTTTACAAGTTAGATTCTGTTGTATTTAATATAAAATTCATAAAATAATATTTCTTAACATATACAAATTTTATTGAATATACAATTGTCCTGAAAACTCAACATTTTAATTATTTATTTACATATTTCCAATTATATTATAAAACAATTTTTTTATATGGTTTTAATTTAATCTCATTATTTTTTATAGTGATTTTGAAGAATAAAAACGTCATTTTCCTAGGGAATTTGTTAAACACCATCTTATAGTATTCCTATTTAGTAATTATAATAACCCTTTATTTCACCTAAAAACAAATATTGATAATTCTAATTTATACCATAAATATTATTTATATTATTGTTTTTTAATCGTTATTACTAGGGATATTATTGAAATTTACTTAGTTGAATCATTTAATTTTTCATTAATTTTCCCTTGAAATATTCAAATTTCATTTATAAGTGGCCTTTAAATTCCCTAAATATCTAAATTTTTTATCATGGATATATATATTAATAAAAAATACATCATTTATAAATATAGTATTTTACATTGATTGTTATATTATTGACTGATTAAATTATTATTATTCCACATTTCTTTCTAGATATGTAATTTTTAAATATGTAATTTTTTATGAATTAAAACTATATATATATATATATGTGGATTTATTTGGACCTATAGATATGAGGGAATTTCGATTAATAATATCCCCTCTTTACATTATTAATTAAATGAAACAAATAGTCTTCTAGACATAGTAAACATGGTTTTTGATTAATACATTACCATCAGTATTATATTGTGTTTTAAAAGGTTGAGAATTTCGAGATACTGTGATGCTTGAGATGATGAAATCCAATAAATTATAATTACCTTCATTAATAATTTAGTTATTATAATATAATATATTTTCAAATACATATTAAATTATGATTCATTTAATTCGACTTTTATTGATTGAATAGAATTATGTTTCTGTTATTTAACCTTCCATATTGATTATTCATTATATATTCAAAACTTTAATTTTATTTAAATGATTCTTTTTCACGTATATTTACCTTTATATATTGATTATGATGAAAAATCAACATTGTCTATTATTTACTAAATGTAATGTTTTTAGGGTATTTATCAATTATTATTGTTAATTCAATGTTGATTATGCCTCAATTGTCCATGATAGCTTTTATTTAGGTAACTATTATTGTGAATCTTAATTCACCCATATTTTTATTCTTTTACTAGGATATTGGAAGTTTAAAATGAATGATAAGCAATTATATTATAGGATAAAAAAAATGATATTCTCAAAAACATTATGTTGAAAATTGTTATATTCATATTTAATATAGAAATCATGTTTTTATATTATTTTTATATATTAAAAATCAAATCTATGAATTAGGATGTTATAACTTTTATATTATTCTAATTTTATAACATATACACCCACTTAATCTACTCAAATCGAGGTAATTTCTATTTGTGTTATATAATTCTTAAAAGATACTCTGGAAAATGATTAAGTAAAAAATATATTAGGGAAAATAATCCTTTTAAATACATAGATTATATGTATATAATAATATCCTTATATTTTGAAATGAAATATATTAATTTTGTTTTCCTAGACATTTTTCCTTTTATAGATAATAAATGAGGATGTGGTTTTGGATTTGTTGGTCCTAGAAGTAATAACTCTAAAATTGGGACATCGGGCTTGACTCAATAATCACATAGTTTTCATTAAAAGAATATATTACTCAATTGGTTGGATACTCATATTGTATATTCTCATGAAAATTAACATTTTCTATATAATACATTACAATTTATTTGAATAGGTGATGACAATGAATATAATTGTTTAAATGTATGATTCATTTTATTTAAAAGTAGGTGCCAAGATTATGACATCTGATAAATGTTTCTTCATGATTACATGGTTTTTTCACAATGATTATTGTATGTTCCACCATTATTATTATTTTTTTAGCCAATTTCTTGAACAAAAATTCAACATATTAACATTTAATATGAATGAATATTTAGTGAATATGATAAATAAAATTTTATTCTAACTTAAGTGAAATATATTGTGATTGTGCATAGTTATTTACCACGAAATATGATTCAAACTCTACAACTAAGTCAATTATAGAACATACCATTAATAGATAGATGGTGTCTATTTGGATCTCGGGTGGTGAAGGATTTTGAGAAAATTAGGATTTTTATCATTCTTCTACTAAATATGTTAAGAGACATCGTGGAAATTCATTCAAAGAAATAAAAAATATTTTATTTTTTGGAATGAAAGAAAGAAATTTTTTTGATGATCATAAAAGAAGAATATTGTGGATAGAAATAAATTCCATCTTAGGGATCTATTTATAAATATATTTCTTAAATTTAGGGAGCCTTTTAATTATTCAAATCAATTATGTATTCTAATGTTAACCCTTGTATACGGGAAGGAAATATGTTGATGTAAAAAAGATGATGTTTTATGTATTAAAGAATTAAATTATAGAATAATTTTTATAGATGGTATTTTTTTATTTGTATCAATAAAAATTATGAATTTCGTTAATTTTTGGATGTATATATATATTAATTAATATACGAGTTATTAATATAATCTTTTTATATGAGTATAATTATGATAATATGTTTAAATTACAGTTGAACCCTTTGAATTTTTTCATAGTAATATTAAATGATATAGGATATTTTTGGAATATATTTATCGAAATAAAACACTTTTTTATTACTTTATATTTTTTTACAAAGTTGTTTAAGAACAATTTACTTCCTTTTTACATACATAATTTTAATTTTAAAAGAAGCCGTTCGGGTTTATATTATCATTATGATTAGGAAATTACACGTTATTATCATTTTCCAATTTTATTATAATTATATTAATAATTTTTATGAAAAAGGGAACCCCATAATCCATGTGTCAACACATATTATCGAGAAATGTCATATGGCATGAACATATAATTGAACGTCGGAAATGTTGTTATGCATACATGTGTATTGCATGATATTTTGGTTAATTTATCATTTTTACACAAACCATTTGAAAAGGAAATATTACTGTTTAAATACTGTATTTAATATTGAGTTATAGATATCAATGTATTATATCAGTTAACTTGTGGTAAAATAATGGATATTGAAAATCGTTACAAACAGATAGAAAGACTTGTCCCTGAATAATGGATATCTTGACCCATTAAATGTAATTTTTTTATGAATTGAGAATATTACATTTATTATTGGATATTAATTTCATAGAGTAAGTGATTAATTATATATAGATGATGATACAACTAGTGGATAAATTTTTTCATACGAAATATAAGTATATAAACTGTGTATATATCATTATGTTATTCAGAAGTAAAATAATTCATCAACATCAATTAAAGGATGTTCAAATAATAATATTATCATATTAAATATGTGTAAATTAAATCAAGAAATATTATACATAATAATTGATTTATAGTTTTTATATACTTAAATATCAATTTACTGTAATCTTTATTGTGGTGAATGATATATGTCACACTATAAAAATTTGTATTCTTTTTTCCAGGGTCCATATATCAAATTTTATTCAATGTTCATCTACATTGAATATTTTTTATGTATTATTTCAAATGACCCTTTTACTTCTATTTATTTTCTTTAATAGAATTTTATAACCCATTCCAAAATATAGGTTTTCAAAACAGATATTTTCAAATTTCATAACCTTGATATCTAAATGAATGATCTAATTTTGATGTAGCGGTTATGGAAATCCCATAAATTTAAAGGAGAATATCATTATTCAGTATATTATGAAACATAAAACAGCTGTATTTAACATCCCATTCAACATATTTCTATAAATTTAATACCGTTGATAGTTAGTGATGAATACTTCCTAGAGTCTAAAGAAACCATAAAATAAGAATACTAATATAAAAATACATTAAATATGAATTTATGTATAATAATAAAATGAATATTCATATATTATTTTTTTAATAAACCAAAAAATAAAATAATTGGAATTATATTTACTATATGTTAAATAATATTAATTTGAAGAATTATTTTTTAAATAATAGTTTCTAATGAAAACGGTCTAATAACATTTTCAACATCTATGATAAAATTCATTTTTACAAATTTTATAAAAATTACATTAAAATTATAATTTCATTTATTAAATCTTAATATCGAAATTAACTTATTATAGCTTCTTTTATTATTCTATAATGTTTTATTTTTTGATTAATATCAGAAAAACTTCTTTTTAATAAAATAATAAATTTATTTTCAAGCATGTAAATGTAAATTTATATATTAATGTAGTTTCAATAGAATAAATAGTTCAATTAGATATATATATAAATTAATGAATGTTTTTTTTATTTTAATCAAATGAATACTGTCTTTTGATATATGATCTTCTTGATATTTTGGATATTTTTACTATAGAAAAAACATTTTCAACAAATTTAATGCTTTAATTATAATATTAATACAAAAAAACCTATGAACATAATTTTGGAAATATAATTTTATATTTTAAATAAAAATAACACATATTATATACTAATATAATGTTATATTCTTACTATAATATAAAGTGAGAATATTATGAATATTTTATCTTAGATTAGGTAAAAATGGGTTTAATAGGGGTTTAAATAAAAATATAAGGGATAATAATAACTTATGACATTCCCACCCACCATTATTTATCCATATATATTCCATAAAAACTCATATATTTTTTAATGATACATTTTTGTTCTTTTTTTCTTGTGAAAAATATCAGTTCAATTTATACTTTTCCAAAATTCCATGTGTGACATTTCCTGCACTTATAAAAGGCCACTCCCTCACTTAAATTATTCATTCATATAAATTCATTTTCCTTAACTAATATATTCTATTATCTCTCCCCAAAAATAGATTAATAATTAAAATTATGTTGGGTGTCAAAAAGTCTAATAAAATAGGTCCTTTAATGGAGATCCAAAGGATAGTTTTCTTAGAGAATTGTATCATTTTAATAAATCTATTTTTTATATATACATTTCCACCATCAATTATTTCATATTGAATAAAATATTAATGAAAAATTATATAAATTATACTAATATTTCATTATCTTAGTTTAATTGTATTTATCTATATCCTATATATCAAACGGGAATTGAAATCATAGATCATCTGTACGGTGAACTACCACCTCACAAACCATTACATATTGTTTTACATCAACACATCTCACGACTATATATAATGAAGGATTTAATGTATTTATATAATATTTCTATTTTCTTTTACAAAATGAAATATAATATCATATATAGGTTATTACCTTCCATGATATTTAATTCTCAATATTGTGTCTCATGTGTATGGAAGACTAGTAGCTCATAATGAAATTTGTTTTTTTAATTACAAATTACGTGGAATGTAATTAGGGTAAACTTAATTAATATATGTGATATATGGGACATTATATAGATTATGAAAAAATATATCACATACTTATTACCCATTAACCATATTGGGAAATTATAATGTCCCCCGTGTGTATGTAAGACCTATAGTCTATATAGAGTGATGCGATCCATTATCCATGTAAAAATTTCAATAATGATTATTAAATTGTAACTATTGAAAATTATTTATATTTATAAAATTTATATAATATTTACAGGATGTAAATATAATATATATTCATGAATAAGCTCATTCATGGAAAAATAAAAATTACAAAAGAAATTAACACCCAATTTTGTTGAAAAACAACATATTATTATCAAAATGGTGGTAAAATATTATAATAGGATTAGATATGATATTATAAATATAATTATGGTTGTGTTATTTATTAAAATCTGGAATAAAACCATTATAAATGTGTCTAATGAACATTCAATGAGATCTATGAGTGATGTAAAACACTTTATCTCAATTTCCCTTCACTAAGGCATATTATAGTGATATGGACCTCATTTCAATTATATAGTGTATATACATAACCTTTTTGTTTTAATATCATTAATTAATCACTCAAAATGTTATTTTATGATTAATTTTTCATTATTTATTCTATGGGGATATACATATATATATAATTACCATATTATAATTAAATTCACAACTAAATTTATTTTCATTGGGTTTTATTACATCTTTATTATCATTGGAATTCATAGAAAACATGTCTACAAACTATTTTCCAATATTTTTTAAACTCCACATGTTATATATGTATTTAAATTTTATATGAATACTTTTTCAATTTAATAAATCACACATCAACATTATGGTATGTGTATGAGTTATTTTTACAATCTCATTTTAATTGGGATTGTTTAAACATGAATTTACATTGAAGAAATTTTTTTCATCATTGTCTAATAAATCACATTAATTTATGTTCATTATATTTATTAATTATGATTTCAACAAATAGTTAAATATTCCTCTCTTTGTAACCTAAATTGTTTAATAATATTTTTTCTATAATACAAAATCATTTATAACTTCTGTAAATAATATCTAATTAAATATTTATTAATAAATTTTTCTAAATCATCATTTTATAATTATATATTGTTATATACATTAATACCAATACTTTTTATTTTAAAAAATATATATTTATGTGAATCTTCATGTTGTTATCCAAACATGTTCTATTTGGTATTTACAGAAAATATGAAATAATTTTTTTTAACATATATGGTGTGTAATGATTTTACATCTATAATGACCACTAAATGTTTTAATTATTATTTGGTAATATTATTATGTTATGTTTAAATAAAATTATTTTAAAAATGTCTTTTAAAAATTTCAGTTGATAATTGTTTTCTAAAATTTAATATTATATTGTCCTCAATAATTTGTTAAAGGAAATTTGAATAGTTTTTATATTCATTGATGAAAATAATCCATCATATTATTAACACTCCATTGGCGAGATGTGGTACTGATATGATCATAATTATTTATATGTATGGTTTAGGATCATTTATCCTAGGGATATCATTGGCGTTAATATTATTGATACAATTTTGATGTTATTATGATTACCTTTTCATATCCACTATCACGTTTTCATAGACCATTTAATTTCCATAAAATATCAAAATTATTTATCTTGAATATATATATTATATAAAAAATATATAATTTTTAAATAATTTTTAAAATTTTACTATATATTATTAAATGTTGAAGTTATTTCAAATATTATTTATTACACATTATATAATGTTATCGATATAGTATATTAATAATGAATTAAATTGATTATTATATATATGAGTTTTGTTTTGGATATGAAGAAACATTTGGAGAGCACATATATAAATTCCCTTGATGCATCGGTAAAAACATGTGAATAATTAGTTGGCTATCCATGGTAAAATTGGTTTTTATGTACACCAACCCATTGGGGTTAATCTATCATATGAAATTTCATGAAATTATAGGTATCTTGATTCATATGATCATGATGTCTAGTAATTAATAATTTCATTATATATGAATTATGATAGTAGTATAAATGTAATTTTCAAATTGATATTATAACTAGATAAATTTTTTTCCAATTTAACTAATTAAATGGGATTTTTTTTCAATTATTTAGCATTCTATATTTTTTATGTATTATATATTTATTATAGTTAATTTATTTGAATAGAGACTGTGTTAATTATTTAATCATTCCATATGTTTTAGTTAAATTAGATATTTCAAAATTTGGACAAGCCTCAATTATTGAATATAAACCAAATCACAAATTTCTATAATTTGTTTTTACAAAATCCCATTTTCCAAAAAGAATGAAGGACATAAGGTAACATTAGGAGTCAATTTTTTATGAGAGAAACAATACATTTGTTAACATGTCTAACTAAAAAATAATTATCCTCCAATTTTGAAAGAGAAATGATTAAGTTCATGGATGAAACTATGACATATAGTAACTCTATTGGGAACTCTGCTTCCATGAATGGTGCATAATGTCGTTTTTGGAAGCATTCACAATAGTGGTGGAATCACAATCAAGCCATAATTTCATGTATCCACATTGATTTTTAATATCAACCAAATTAATAATACTATGAATATTTTCATCCAATTATTTGTAATTACCAAAATAGAAATAGAATCATCTCATCACTACACCTCTTACATTTCTGAAAACAACACAATATATAGATGGTCATAGATTTCAACTTAGGGAGCCATCCTTGTTTTATTTGATCCATCATATAAGCAGATGAATCTATATAAAATCTAATGTTCAATATAATTATTGTTGAATACCTATAATTTCAATTAACATTCAAATAATTTACTCCTGAATTTATTTATCACAATACCCCTTTTCAGAATATTTATCTTCTTTAAAATCAACATCTACGCTGGAATGTTCCTATTTAAGGAATAATATAGTCCATTATTGAATTATTTAGTTATGGATGTACCATATAATGTGTAGAACATCATAACATGAAACCTAAAAATGGTTCCTCACCTGATGAGAATGGGGAAATAAATAAACATGAAAAAAGTGGTTATGACTACTGGATGAATAGTTAATCGTATTTGAAAAACTATTTCTATATTCTAGGTTTATGTGTTTGTGACACAACACAAAATAAAATTGTCAATGTCAATATGAAATATTTTTCATTATTAACATTTTCAGAAAATAATAATTACAAAACCATATAGAAAATAACTGTTAAAAATATTTGAAAAAAATTCTCCAATAAAGGGAAAAATATCAAATGGATAATCCTGCTACACACAATGTATAATTCCATATTACAGTATTACCCTATATAGAATCACGATATAAATCCCTTGAGTAATGAAATATATTTATATCTACTTCCCAAAAAATATTATCTTTTCTAATAATGAATATATAATTCAAGTAAACATCCTTGATTTCTAAAGGAACCATTTCAATAGAGTTTTACAGATGCTATTTGATCAATGCATTACTGTAAAGAGAAGAATCAAGATAATAAATATTGATGATATAAGGTGTACCCATACAATTTCACAAACAAATATTATATTACTAATTGTAGAATGACTACCAGTTATTTTTAACATAAATGAAGTTGACTGAAATATATATTTAATTTAATAAATAATTATGCACATGATTTAAAATCACTATTTTGATGAGGTTTAGGAATCTTAATCTCATAAATCAAGATACTTTTAATCCTAATTTATAATCCACCCCAATATGGTTGCATGCATATATTTACTAATGTAAAATATATTGTTAATTATTTTAACCCCAAATGTAGTAATATTCGAAAAAAATTCTCAAATGATAGTCAAAAGACTTCTCAATAGAAGGATTCAACTCAATATATAATTTCTTGCACAACCCCCTCCCTATAATATCTACCCCTTCAATTCTTGTAATTATATGACAATGATAGTGACACCTGAGTCACACCTCTAGTAGTCCATGTGTTGGCTTCTGTAATGACCATCCAATTCTCATTGGCTTGAGAGTGCAACGAGTCATTACTAGGCCTTAAGCGACATACCCAAGATGCAAAAGGCTTGAAATAAAATTCCAATGGTTTTCAATTACAATTGGGGGAGGATTTGACCTTTTTTAATGTAACCCATCCACTAACCATTCACAATATAATGCATCACCAAATGAAGACCAATAAACAACATCATTTATAATAACCCATATCAAGGTACACAACATCAGAAGACCAACCAAACATCAATGTACACAACAGAAAAAGAACAACACAAGAATCCCAAAATTCACCACGACTCAGTGGTCCACAAGCTCCAAGCTCCACAACATCTCCCAAACATCACCACAAGACACTTGTAATGAGATTATTTACCTTTACCTGTGTCTCGGAATACATCATCTGCAAAAGCACCAAAGTGCCAGAGCAGGGGTGGGTATAAAACTCAGTAGGTTTTCCCCCAATGACATCCCTAATCACGCCACTAGGATAGAAGAGTTAGAAACATTTATATAAAAATAGTTGATATAAAATAATTTCACCAATGTAGTTTATAACTAAATATAAACTAATTATCCCAAAACTATCCATGCTCAAAAGTATCAAAGTGCAAATTAAACCGGCTTTTCCAACACTTTATTTTTACATAAAATTAACCAAACAAATTTCCAAACCATTTTACAAACATCCTGTTTTTTCACACCCAACCATTTCACAAACCCGTGAAATAATCCATGCATGAATCGTCATGACAGTTCCATACTCATGAGTGGTCTCTCGTCGATCTACCGAGTCATCACAAGGTAATTATTTCCCATGTGCCATTACAACTTTGGCACCGAGCAGAAGGTCATATTTCAACCAAGCCTCGTACATAGAGTTACCAGCGTGACAATAAACGTTTGGAACCGAGCACAAGATCCTATTTCAACCAAACCTCTTACAATGCAATATGAACACACACTACACATTTCTAACAATCATACCAAAATCAACCTTTTAATAAAACACCTTTTATTGAAAACTATTTCCATCAAAACCATGTTTTTAAACCAATTCAAACCATTTCGATAAAACACCCTTTTATTGAAAACCCCATTCCCATAAAACCATTTCTAATTTCAGAAATTTCATAATTTAAAATCAACAATTTAAATTCAAATAGCCAAATCACTTACCACAACAATTCACCATGATTTAACAGTTTTTTTCAAAAACATAAATCACCACTAAAGAAGATTTATTCCATTCTTTTCACAATGAATACAATTAAAATAACCAATTTGAAACTAATCCAACCAATTCTAATGAGAGGAGTCGAAGGTGAAGCCACCTACCTCAAAAGAATGGTGAAACCAAGCAACGGATGAAGAAAACTCAAAAACAATGGGTCAAATCTCCAAGAATTCTCCTTAGATCTCTTCTCCTAACACAACCAAGACCCAATATCATCATATGTGGGATCCACACACATAGATCTACCCTTAACGGGCATAGATCTAAGAAACCAATAGAAGACGATAAGCAGATCAAATTAAATCTAAGAAACCATTCAAGAACGAAGGAGAACAATCAAATACCTCAAGAATACGAATTTGATTCGCCAAGAGAAGCCTTCGGATCAACTCAAGAGTGATGGGAGAACCTTATTTGACCATAGGAGAACCAAAATCCTCAGTTAGGGCCACTTAAGAGCTTTAATGAAGCAATTAGAGGTAAAACGAGTTAGATCCATATTTTAAGGATCTAATTTTAAGTTACTGCACTGTTAGTCCACATGGTTTGACAAAACCGTGCGCTAATCGTGCGTTAGCTACTGCCTCGACCACTCTTCTCGTACGGTTTGGCTGCACTATTACAAAAACCACGCACTAACTATGCGGAAGCCACTGCCTCCCATACCGACTCCACAAGGTTTGGCCGTACAGTTTAGACAAACCGTGCGCCTCCCGTGCAACTGCCCTTTTTGGCCCAAAACACATTCCAAGTTGTCCCGACTGTCCTATTTGACACCCATAACATTATAACTATGAAAACCATCAAGTAAGGGTTACATACCAGAAAAAGGGGGTACTACATTCTCCCCACCATTGGCCTTTCCTTCCTCGGAAATTTGAAAACCAATTCTTGTCTGAAATAGTTATGTCCACTGCACTCTCATTTCATTCTCATGTTCCCAAGTCTCATCCTGAATCTGACCATGTTTCCATTAAAACCGCACTAGACCGATGATATTTCCATGCAATACTTTATCCTTCCTATCCACCATCCGCACTGGGATATGTACCAATGAAGCTTCCAGTTCTATGTCAATGTGATCCCATCTTATCACATGGTCAGGATCGGGTTGATACTTCTTTAACTGAGATACATGGAACACATTGTCACCGAACTGAACTGCGGTGGTAATTACAACTGATATGTCACCTCTCCAACCCATTCCCGTATCTCAAAAGGGCCTATATGATGAGGAGATAATTTTCCCAGCTTCCCAAAATGGCGATGTCCTAGTCGTGCAGAGATCCTCAAGAAGACGTGATCACCCAAAATGAATGTCAACGGTCTACGACGATGATCTGCATAATATTTATGACGACTTTGAACCATCTCCATACTCTTTCTAATCAACTTAATCTTCTCCATTGTTTCATGGAAAAGGCTTGGACCGACTAGTGAAGTCTCACATGTTTCCACCAAACAAAGTGGAGAACGACAAGGATGCACATACAATGCTTCAAACCGAGCCATGCGTATCGAGGCTTGATTGCTATTATTGTATGAGAACTCCACTAAGGGTATATGCTCCTCCCATGAGGCACCAAAGTCCATTACACAGGCTCGCAACATGTCTTCCAACGATTGTTTTGTCCGCTCAGATTACCCATCTGTCTGAGGATGATACACCGTACTCATCATGAACTGAGTCCACAGGGCTTGCTGTAATGATTTCCAGAAATGATATGTGAACCTAGAATCTCTGTATGAGTCTATTGAAACTAGTATTCCATGTATCTTTACCACATCCTAGATATATATTTTTGAAATATCTTCCACCATATGAGTTTCACGAATCGTGAAAAATTGGCCGATCGGGTTAGACGATCAACTATCACCAAAATGGCATCATGTTTCTGGACAGTTCTTGGAAGACCTGTAACAAAATCCATTGCATTTTGATCTCATTTCCACACTGGGATAGGTAAATACTTTAACATACCAGCTGGTCTCTAATGCTCTACTTTAACCTGCTGACAAGTTATGCAGCGCGAGACGAACTCAGCCACCTTCCATTTCATGCCGCTCCACCAAAATTGCGCCTTTTGCACCTTATACATCTTCTGTGTACCCGGATGTAAAAACCATCTTGATTGGTGTTAAGAATTAAGGAGTTGTTCCTAAAAAACTACAGGTACAACCATATCATCTCTGATATACAAAACTGATCCCTCTTCCAGTTTCCATCCATCAATGGTCTCCCCACCATTGAGTTTTGAACTCATTACCAGACATTCTGCCTCAAGTGTTTGTGCCTCTTTGACTATTTTTACAAAATCAGGAAAAAGCCCAACTGTAAAGAAAACAACAACATCTCCCCAGTATTCACATTCCACATGCATGTCGGATAAGACCGACATCAACTGCCATTTCTCTGAAGCTTCTTTCGCCAACGGAGAATTCAAATTTCTGCTTAATACATCAGCCAACGAATTTCCCTTACCCAGTGTATACATCAAGTCAAAGTCTAACATTTGAAGATACTCCATCCATTTCCTCTGCCTCAGATTCAAATCTCTCTATGAGAAAATGTTTTTCAAGCTTCTGTGATTCATAAACACAGTAAATTTGTCACCAATGAGATAATGACACATAGTCTTCAAGGCATGGACAACTGTCGCTAACTCCAAATAGTGTGTTGGATAATTCATCTCTTGCACCCTCATCTGCCTTGAACCATAAGAAACACCATGGTCTCCTTTCATGAGAACACAACCCATCCCTGATCCTGAAGCATCATAATACACCACATACCCATATCTGAATTCATCCAAGATCAAGATGGGTGCTGATATAAGGTGAAGTATCAACTCTTGAAAAGATCTCTAACATTCCTTATTACATTGAAATGCAATTTTCTTCTTTGTCAATGATGTCGTAGGAAAAGATAGCTGTGATAAGTCACAGACAAAGTGCCAGTAATAACCAGATAGACCAAGAAAACATTGTATTTCGAAAACATTCATCGGTAGCTGCCAAGAAAGAACACCTTATATCTTTTCTGGATCCACTGAAACACCTTTCTCAGAAACGATGTGGCCTAGAAAACGTACCTCTTGTATCCAAAAAACCCAATTTGATAACTTGGCATACAACTGATGGTCTCTCAAGATTTCAAACACTATCACCAAGTGTTGCTCAAGATCAGACCTTGTTCTTGAATACAACAATATGTCATCCACAAACACCACAACAAAAGAATCTAGATATGGCTGAAATATCTGGTTCATCAAAGCCATGAAGTCCGATGGTTCATTCGTAAGACTGAAAGGCATGACTATATATTCGTAGTGGCCATATCTACTTCTGAAGGCTGTCTTCAGAATATCCTCCCTCCAAAATCGCAACTAGTGATATCCTGACCGTAAGTCAATTTTGGAGAACCATTGTGCTCCCCTCAATTGATCAAATAGTTCATCAATGCGTGGAAGTTGATATCTATTCTTTATCGTAACTTGGTTATGTTTATGATAATCCACGCATAGCCTCAAAGTTCTATCTTCTTTCTTTGCAAACAAAAATGGTACTGCCCACGGAGACACACTTGGCCGAATAAAAACTTTTCTTTCCTGTTCATCCAACTGCACTTTCAATTCATTTAACTCCATTGGTGCCATCTTATAAGATGGAAGTGAGATAGGACTGGTCCCCAGAAGGAGATCAATCCTAAACTCCCCTTCTCTCACAGGTGGTAACTCTGAGAAGTTATAAGGAAACACATCAGAAAATTGATCCACGACTACTGGAAAACTATTATTCGTGATCTCGTCCATCAATCCCATGTTTAACACAGCCAACTGGTAAGAGATTGTTGCCAATGCTGGTGCCAACAAGCCCGTTGCACCTTCCTTCACCACTCATTCTTCTCTAAAGAGATGCTCGACGCCATCCTCAGTCGCAAAACTGACTGTTCTTCTATAATAGTCGATTGTGAGCCCTATACTCTTTCAACCAATCCATACCCAGGATTATATCATAGACATCCATCTCTATCATAGAGAAATCCCATTTCATCTCAACTCCATCAATAGTTATAGAACATTCTCTACACACGAAGGATCTACATTCTCTTTCACCGGAAGGTTTTTGAAGTTTTATCACAGAAGGCGTCATTTCAACTTTTAAGTTTAGAAAAAAATAAATATGAGAAGCATGAAAAGAATGTGATGAACCAGTATCGAACAACACTTGAATTAGGGTAGAAATCAAAAGAATCGTACCTCTCACCGTAGACAGTCCAGACTTGTCATCCACAATAACCTATTCTACTCCATACAATTTATTTGTTGCTGTACTTTGATCATTATTTCGTTGTTGAGATTGCCCTTCCTGAGGAGTCATGGTATTCCTAGAATGAATATAGCTAGCTCTGTTTTGCTGGAGAGACTGATTTTTTTGTCCTCACCCTGTCAATGCATAAGATGCTTGCGACGCCTGGGAATTGTCACGCGCACCCGACCTCGGAGCATTCCTACAATAGCACTATAGATTCCCCCATCTACATGCAAGTGGGGAATTCTCTCGGTGGTGATGTACATTCTCGTTTCATGTGATTAGTCAAACCAAATTCAAAGATACCTGCTTTGCTCTGGGGTCGTGGAGGAAGGATGACTGATCCCACCATCTTGTTCTGTTTCGTACTCCCACCTTGGAAGTAGGTGTCCCTCTTCCGTTTGTTTATAGCATTAGAGTTCCAACACATTCCCATGGGTATCATCATACCTCCTCCTATCGATCCCGAGATATCACATTCATCAACCATTGCTCTGTTCACTATCTCTGTATAATCTATAATACAGAGCACTGTAATCTTCGATCGAATCTCTTTCCTTTGACCTGATTTGAAGATGTGTGCCTTCAAATATGCACTTCCCAAAACCTCTAGAGAAAAACAGACTAAATTCATGTACTTATCCTCATACTCTATGACATGGAGGCTCTCCTATTTCAAACTAAATAAGACCGTCATTTTCTGGATCACGAATGTGTGAGGATCAAATTTTTTGTTAAAGAATTCATCAAAATCCTCACATCTAAGGCCTACATCCAATTTTGCACGCACCGCTAAATCCCACCACTGATGTGCAAGTTCCTCGAGCCTATACGTCGATAGCTTCAATTTCAGATCTACTGGGGTGCCAATAAAATCGAATATATGATTCATCCTACTTAGCCACACCTCTTCCTTATCGGGTTCGGCATCACCCCTAATATTTGGTGAATTTTTCTTCGTGAACTGCATTGTATGATCTAAATGTCGTGGCTCGTTCCTAAGGTTCCCTGTATCCATGACTTGAAAATCTTGGAAAATACTTTGAACCATCTCTTTGTTCACACGTGGTTCTGGTGCAACCACATTCTCTGCAGCTTCTTCGGGTTGGTTTCGATGACGCCTACCAGGTTCCATTTTCTAAACCAACAACTAACTATGTCAATCTCACTCTCTAGAAACTATTGGCTTAGTATTTAAAATTCTATCACATCAACTATCACAACATTGTTCTCAAACCACATTTTTCAGTTTTGAACAAAATTTTATAACATAAAACATACTTTTGGAAAATCAATCCATTTTAAAAAAACACCAAATACCCTATTTTCAAACTTTTTTGGTTGAAAACAACTTCCGAATTTTTAAAAAATTGTTAGTTTTCAAAAAATTCATACTCATTACTGACAATGAGATATGAAATCCTAGTGGAATTCATTCCTCTACAATTCATTTCGTGCTCCTCTCATTGGATAAACCCACGACAATGAGATTTCTAACATTCTATAAGTTTATCAGAAACACTTATGTACCCAACACCCTGGTAACTAGATATTAAATATAAACGGGTTAGCTACGTCCTTTTATGCTATACCATTCAAGTTCTAACAATCCTACTCCTGTATAAGATTTTAACCCAAGGAATAGACAAGAAGGAATTTCATCTCCAAGACTAAGAACATCGATGACTACTTGTTTGGCAAGGAAAAAACAAGCTGATACCATTTGTAATGACCCTCCAATTCTCATTGGGTTGAGTGTGCAGTGAGTCATTACTAGGCCTTAAGTGACATACCCAAGATGCCAAAGGATGGAAATAAATGCCAAAGGGTATCAATTACAACTGGGGTTAAGATTTACCCTTTTATAAAGTAACCCATCCATTCACCATTCACCATATTATGCATGAACAAATGAAGACCAACAAAAAACTTCATTTATAATAAACCACATCAAATTACACAACAGCAGAAGACCACCAAACATGAAAGTAAACAGAATAAATAGAACAACACAAGACTCCCAAATGACACCATGTTTATGCGGTCAACAAGCTCCAATCTCCACAGCATTCCCCAAACATAACCACGAGCCACTAGTAATGAGATTATTTACCTTTACCTATTTCTCAGAATACAACATCTGCAAAAGCACCAAAGTTCCAAAGCAGGGGTGAGTATAAAACTCAGTAGGTTTTCCCCAATGACTTCCCTACTCATGCCACTAGGATAGAAATGTTAGAAACATTATTATAGAAACACTTGATATAAAAAAATTTCACTGAAGCAGTTTATAACTAAATATAATCAAATTTTCCCAAAACCATCCATTCTCAAAAGTATCAAAGTACAATTTAAACCGGCTTTTCCAACAGGATATTTTTTCAGAAAAATAACCAAAAAAATTTCGAAACCATTTCACAAACATCCCGTTTTGGCATACCAAACCATTTCACAAACCCGTGAAATCAACCATGCATGCATCATTATGACAGTTCCATACTCATAAGTGGTCCCTTGTCGATCTACCAAGTCGTCACATGGTAATTATTTCCCATGTTCCATTACACCTTTGGCACCGAGCACAAGGTCATATTTCAACCAAGCCTCATACATATAGTTACCATCTTTCCATTACACGTTTGGCACCGAGCACAAGGTTCTATTTCAACCAAGCCTCGTACAATGAAGTATGAATAGAAACTAAACATTTCCATCAATCATTCCAAAATCAACCTATCAATAAAACACCTTTTATTGAAAATCATTTCCATCAAAACCAAGTGTGTCCAACCAATTCAAACCATTTCAATAAAACACCCTTTTTATTGAAAACCACTTTCTCATAAAATCATTTCCAATTTCAGCAATTTCATAATTTTAAATCAACATTTTAAATTCAAATAGTCAAATCACTTTGCACAACAATTCACCAAGATTTCAAAATTTAAACAAAACCATAAATCATCACTAAAGAAGATTCATTCCTTGATTTTTCACAATCAATACCATTAAAATAAACAATTTGAAACTATTCCAACCAATTATAACCAGAGGAGTCGAGAGTGAAGCCACCTACCTCAACAAAACGGTGAAACCTAGAAATGGATGAAGAACGCTCATGTACACCGGGTCAAATCTCCAAGAATCCCCCTTAGATATCTTCTCCTAACACAACCAAGGCCAAATCTCGTCATATTTGGAATCCACACACTTAGATCTACCCATAATGGGTGTAGATCTATGAAACCAAGAGAAGATGAGAAGTAGATCTAAGTAGATATAAGAATCCATTCATGAATGAAGGAGAACGATTACATACCTCAAGAATCCGACTTTGATTTTCCAAGAGAAACCTTAGGATCACCTCCGGAATGATGGGAGAATCCTATTTGACCTTAAGAGATCCAAAATCTCGAGTTAGGGATGCTTATGAGCTTTAATGAGGAAATTAGTGGCAAAACGAGTTAGATCCACAATTTAAGGATCTAATTTTAAGTGACCACATGGTTAGACCGCAAGGTTTGACAAACCGTGCACTAACCATGTGTTAGCTGCTGCCTTGGACACCCTTCTTGCATAGTCTAGTTGCACCATTAGACAAACCATGCACCAACCGACCAGAAGCCACTGCCTCCTATACCAACTCCGCACGGTTTGCCCGCACGGTTTAGACAAATCATGCACCTCTCGTGCGACTTCCATTTTTTCCCCAAAACTCATTCCAAGTTATCCTCCCTCTCCCATTTTTCACTCGTAACTTTATAACCATGAAAAGAACCAAATAAGGGTTACATACTAGCAACCGGGGGTACTACAGCTACTAGAACCGAGGGTATAGTAAACCCAAAAAATTTAGGCAGTTCCCTCTAAGAGAACAAATTAGAAAGAGAGATAAAATAAATACAAACCAACTCATATTCAGACTACAATTGAATAAAAAGACCATGTATACATATGTAATTTAAGGAAATAACAAATACAACATAAAGGGAAAACATTATGTTCCAAAAGAATGTAAAATAGAAGCAACCCCCAATGTTGAACAACTTCTGAACCCCAATATAGTAGTAATCATCATGATATCCAATCTAACCCAAGTGACATGAAAAAAAATCTTATATATATACATGGTGAGAATCACAGTATACTTTTTAGGATTATATTCAATGCCTCTCATTAAAATTTACATAAAGCATGCTAAATCATAGTGAAATACAAGTGAAATTAACTCATCACCTATATAAGTATAATATATACCCAACCACACCATAGATAATCCCACACTGTGTCACATACAAGATAATATAATATAGTGAAGAATATCACGGGTACACTACTACAACGTCCTCACTAGTTTTATGGATTGATTCAATGTTGTACATCCTAAGAATCTACCTCAAAAATAGATTTCCTATAGACATGTGGTAAAAACACCACAACATGAACCTCATGAAAAACAACAAAAACATACACATAATTTATGTAGCCCAATAGTTTATAGGATCCACCAAAAATTTCATAATGTGTATCATATGTCAGGTATTAAATCTCAAGCCATAAAATTCCATACTCCAAGTAAAGATCATAAATCCATCACAACTAATACCCATTAAACCGATTATATCCCATAGGAAACTATATCTAGAATATAGATGTGTATATATCAATAAGTCATTACAACCCTCTACACACATATATGTGGAAAACTAATCTTTGTTCTTATAAGAACATGTAACTACAGTGAGAAGAGTCAAGGGACAAATGGGGTAGTCATCCATCAATCCACCCACCAGGATACTAGGGAAAACACCCCCATGGATAAATTTACTCTAGTTGTCAGTTTACCTAACTAGAATGGTGGATTAACATATAGAGACACATAATATATATAATATACTATTCCTCACAACAAAACTATGGGAATAACATAGTCATAGACTCAACTATTTCTAATGTCTCTTAGACTCTAGGTTTCCACTGATATGACTAGGTATCCAATAAGCTCACAACTATTTATAGATCTATATTATATTACATTATCACTTTCAATCAGTTTAACATTACATTAAATAATTTTTAAACATTAATTAACCATTATAATTTCCATATTAATTTTCATTAGCATCACAAAAAAAGATCCATTACCTCTAGTAATAGACAAACCAATTCCATAGTTCCGTTAAAATGTAACCTCACCATTTAATCCTAGAATGATCAAAACCCATTGGTTGACATCATTTATTAAATCATTTATTAATTGAATTATCACATTTCCATCATTCTAGGTATTCTAGAATAATCCTTATAGTCTTCCAAACACATGTGGCTCAACCTGGTGAGTTGATGAACTACACATCAAGTATTTTCCACATATAGCCTGGGCACAAAACCATCCATCCTTGAAAGGCTAAACATGGAATCTTGTGTCATACATATCACACCTTTACAACTTTTTTAAGAATGATAAGAAATACCATCCACCGCATGTAGTGGGGAAGTAAAATAGATAAGAAAACATAAATATTAAATAAACATCAAATATTCACATCCAACCAATTTCATCATTTCTGGTGTCCTACCAACACCTAAATGAATAAACCATTTCATATCACTACTCTATGGATCAAATACATCTACCAAAACCAACATACCACAACACAAGAACCAGAAAAAAACATAGCAACTGGGATCTTAGACCTAAAGAAGGCATCCATTCTTCATACAAAACCAGAACTCAAAACATCATAGAATAAGGCACACTTCCCTTAAAAAAAGATGTTAACTCAAAACCATTTAATGAATTATCTTTTTCACACTATCATTCCTTAATTACATATTAATTTAACAAATTTAGATGAAGAATAATTAATGCATCCATTTGATTATCACCAATAAAAAAAGATTCATTAAACATTCCTCTTTATAATTATCCATTTAATTTATAATTACTCTTTTCATTAAGTTATCTACAAATCTACAAGATGGAAGTAATGATAAATAAGAAAGGAATAGATATCAAACAATTAAAAAATCAAGGGGAAATAACATCGTAAAACAAATGATACAAATTACTTAATAGAATTTAAGTATTTACTATGTAATTTTCATTTTGATCTTATGAATATAACAAGGCAATTCTGTGAATTCATGTAAAATAATTGGGAATCCATGAATCCCCATCCTCAAAATAGTTTCTAATGTTCTTAACATGAGAATATTCCAACACAACTGATGATCACCTATCTTATAGAAACTGCATCCACCCACGGATGTTGTGACATCCACATACCTACCAATAACCATGTAAACTCAATTAGAAACATGTAAATCACATTACATCACATGAAAAAGGTAAATGAGAGGAAACAAATTGAGTAATCTAGAAGAACGAAGCAAGAATATACCATTTATCGAGGATATATTGACACTTTATAGTTGCACTATAACATTTTCTGTGCATTCAGTATGAAGAACTCTAGGTAAAACATGATCCAAGGTCCACACCAAAATCAAAATACATTGGAAATAATGGTTTGGGGAGTCCATTATAATGAAAAACAAGAAGGATGAAGAACAAGGAATGTATCTCGGCCTTTTGAAAATATAAATGATCAATTGTATTTTATACGACATAGATTTTACACTAAAAGAGGATCTCATCAAGACTACGGGGATTGACCATGAAAATTCATCTGGATTCTTAGGAAAATTATTTTATGATTTAGGGTTATTAAGATGGATTTATTTACCTTAAAAAAGGATATGAATACATTTTATAATATTGAAACATCATTTGGTTGAAACTGTAGGATGCTAGAATCATTGTACACCTAACATTCTGGAAACAATGTACACCTACCGATATCTAGAAACAATGTACACAACCCGATATCTAGAAACATTGTACCCATACTAATAGATGACTCACTGATATAGAAAATATGTACACCTACCGATAGCTAGAAACATTGTAATTCTACGGATAGGTGGGAACATTTTACACCTAGGGATATAAGACCTTCCGACTACTGGAATCAATGTACACCTACTGACAACTAGAAACACTCAAAACCTACCAGTAATTGGAAACATTTTACACCAACAGATATTTGATCTACAAATATCTATAAACACTATACTCCTCTAGAAAACTAGAAACACTATACACAAAATGAATTATGACTAACCAATCTGGAATAAAAATACACATACTGGCAGCTATAAACATTGTTCACAAAGCGATAAATTTTTCAAGGTGTTTAGAATAAGTAACCATGACCAACCATAATTTCTCAAACACTAAATTTCAGCAACAAAATAGAATAGAGGTGTCTGGGACATAAAATCACATACCTGTTAAAATATTATCAACCTTTAAAATCAAAACCAACCTAGAGGATATACCGAAAAGTGGTTGTTAGAAAAACAAACCCATGAGATACCTCTTAAGGTAGTCACAATTATTGGAGCTCAATTTCTTCAAAAGGGGAACTTGTGAAACCACACAACAATTAAAAACTTCTCCAAAACACTCTCCCAATGGTGATACTGTAATGACCCAACGTTTCATTAATCAAAATCCCTCTTGATCTATTTAAATGTATCTTTATGTTTATATAAAATGTCAAATTCTTTGGTTTTATGTTACGAATTTTGATGGTTTCTAATATAGTCGTTGAACAGTGATCACATGATTAGTATAAATATAGGACTTTAAGAAATCCAATTTACTAAGACAATTGAAGCGGTGGCCTCATCCAATAAAATTTCCCCATACGAAACCCATTTGTCAGAGCTCGGAATACAGGTGGCATATTTGGGCTTCTCCCTTGACCAAGCCCAATATGAGCTTCATCATGTCAAGCTCGAACGTGACCGTCTACGGGAAAAGTAGAAGTGGATTGAAATTACCACTCGAGCGATGTTATCTGAGCCACCCCAGGAGTCTGTCACCATCGCACACCTTACCCTTTGGTCTTATGAAGTTGTTTTAAGGGGTTATGTAACAAATAAGTAGTACTATGTTCGTGTACATTATTTTTTTTATATAATAATGAATATAATTTCTAGTCATTTTTGATACATTGTAAATAGTTTGTAATGTAAAAAATGGTGTTTTTAGTTATTATTTAATTAAGAAATCTATTTTATTAAATTAAGGGATTTTGTAATTAAATAATATTTTAATAAAATAATATTATTATTAAATTAATTTAAATATATATATATGATCTTATAATTTTATGAATGCAATTAAAATTTTTATTAAGGTTTGAAAGCCATTTCTATCAAAACCCGTGAATTTTCGATAAATGTCTGGTTTTATTTTAAAAGTTAAAATTAACATATTTAGAATGTTATTTAGATAAAATATATATCATTTCTGGAATCAGGATGTCAAAATTATCTAATGGTGAATTTTTCATAATTTTCTGAGACAGTCAAATTTTTGGGTAAAAATTAAATACCGTTTAAATATATAATGTGATTTATGACATCATAATGACCCAATAGTGATGTAATAAAATAATATAATCTTATTTTTCGGACAATATATGTTATACCTTTAAAATAATGTAATTTGGGCTTCTTTGACTTACTTTTCAAAGCATTAATGGACTCCTCAAGACATATTCAACACTTTTCCTTTTTAAATTAATTTCCATGGGAGTGTGACTCACCTCCACATAAGCAAACCTAATATTTTAAGAAGATCGGAGTTTGGAATTATAAAATATTTTTTTTCTCTTCCCTTTTCCAAAAACCATGGGCAAAAACCATGGGATGCTTTGTGGTTTGGATTAATTTAATGTAAGGGGACCCAAACCTAAATAATAAAGAATTCTCTCACCTTTCCTATATAAATCCACCCAAGCTCCCACTTCCTCCTCACTCAAAGCCCATCGAGTTCTCCCAACCTCCACCCTACACTCTCTAGAATCCTCCAAAGGTGCCCCATTCTCCCAAGAATCCTCTCACAAGCCTCTGGAAGCACACTTCCAATGTAACGCCCCGACCCCAGCTACCCAGAGTCGGTGCGTTACTTCGTAACATTGGCATGATCACAAACGATCAAGTCTCGAAAGACCAATTAGTTTAGTAGCCTGGAAACACTAGATACATTCATAAATGTTACATTACATCATAAAGTGAAAAAATAATTTAACATAGTCTCCATATTACACACTCATATCCCCTTCTGACTATCTCTGCAAGTCATTCATACAATACTTCTTCACATCCTGGAAAATATTAAAACATTGAAAGGGGTGAGCTCAGATGCTCAGTAAGGATAACAATATAGAGGAATCTTTCATCAATAAACATAATAATTTAAGGCAATGTATAACTAAAACAAAAGCCTTTTAAACTTGAACTTTAACATAATATGGCAAAAGTAAAATGCGATAATTCCATTTACTTATTCACATAGATATTCTACTAGTTGAATAATCACATGCAATATCAATAACCACTTTCATAATGATGGAATGCATAATGCCAGACTATCATAACCATGTAGCCAAGGCCTCGTGCCAAGACTACAAATAAGATTTTGTCCTGGCCTTGTGCCAAGACACTAGTTTGTCTCATGAGACCTACCGATGCATCGAGGAGCTGTAGCGGGATCCACCCGTTAATTATTAAGTCCAATGATTTCCTCATATGAATAGGTTTAAACATATCATAAACAATAAAATAATCATATCTCATAAAACATGCATAAAGGAAACATAACATTTCCACATTTCAATCACAATATATCAATACAAAACATTGATATAATAAAAACACTTTCAAAACAATTTTCAATACCAAAATAAAAGAAAGTTAAATCTTTGTATTTATTTTTCATTAAAAAAATGTTATGGCTTGTAGAGGATTCTGAAACCCAAATAATGGCCATGGCGGCGGAGAAGTCGTTGTCGCCGCATAAGTACGACAAGAAAAACATTTCTTTTTGTCGTTTAGTAAAACACTTCATATAAAAATATTCCTTTTGAATAAATGTAAAATTCAAAGGGGTTTATACACCGTATAAAGGAAAGTTGTGTATAAAACTAAATATGCCTCCACGAATGGTGATTGAGACGAAGTCCCTTAAAAAGATCAATTTTTTTTATAAAATAGATCTATTATGTGTATTCACTATAAGTACACATAAGAAAGTAAAAATACAAGATAGGACAAAATAATATCTTGACATAATTTGAAAGTAGGAGATTAACCCAAAGAATGGAAATTGGGTTAAGAAATTCCCTTACCTTGCGTCATGTCTTGACTCGACCGTTCTTTAACCTCCTGAATAAGAAACTAGACTTAATTTATAATTTCTAAATAACCTTTTCATGTTTTTTATTCCTTTTATATCACTTATTACCATGTTATGAACATCATGTAATTATTTAAGTTAATAACGGTCGTTTTGTCGATATTTGGTACTTGAGTGAAAAATAAACTACTTATAATTACAAGTTGTTCATGTGGTGAAGTATCCATTATATCCATAATTATATTCATGATATAGATATCATATATCTCATATATATCCAGTATATACATGAATTTATAAAATTCCATAACGTTTAGAGGTAATAAATGAAATGCACCGTTCATGGAGACGGTAAGCCGTACGTATGCATGAACGCTACTTT
Source organism: Viscum album (assembly GCA_963277665.1). Lineage (NCBI taxonomy): Eukaryota > Viridiplantae > Streptophyta > Magnoliopsida > Santalales > Viscaceae > Viscum > Viscum album. Next base: position 1,135,399,873 of record OY728150.1, on the reverse strand, counting down.
CATTTCTATTTAATGTTTAGTGGAATGAAATCATAATGATATAAAGGTATATTATAATTCCAGTATAATATCATATATAATATCATTTACTCCATCCTTTATACATCCCACATATGGCATTTACGATTCAAATCACTTTGAGGGGGCGGTAGTCCGCACTTCCTAAAATGAAAATATCATGTTTAACCATAATGGAAACAATAAAGGTATGCCATAAATGAAAAATACAGAACCTTAAGTAAAACATAAACATATTATATATCATTTATAAATAGAGTGACATCTTAATGGCCACCTTTGAAGGTGTTATAAGAGTGTTGAACAATCATCGTTTCGTGAGGCAGAAATTCGCCATCCACATAAATAGTATGTTCTTTAACCATTATATGTAGGTGTGTGTAAGTGTTTCTATAATACTTCTTATAAAAACATAATAGTATATTTATGATACTTTTTTTGTTACAAAATAAATGAATAAAAAGAGTTTAGGGGGTTGGATAAGCAAAATAAAACAAAATAACATAAGAGAAGACATTACCTTAAAATCGGGTAACTCTTTTGATTTGAGCCAAAGGCTTCCTTGGGAAGAATTCTGCCCAAAGTGAGGCTTCTAGGAGTAAGGGAGGGAAGTTGGGAGAGTATTCGGGCAGAGTTTGGCCGAGCCAAAAGGCTTTGAAAGTGTGAGTAAGGTGGTAGTGGTGGGGGCCTTTTATAAGTGGAGAGGAGGGGCACTCTTGGAAAGTAATGAAATGTTACTTTATTATAAAATGAGTTTCGGATTTTAAAGGTCCCAAAATTATATATTTCTAGGATAAGGTGATAAGTGTTCTAAATATACTCATTCAATATGTTTTTGACATGTGTAAGCCTTGGATTTTACAATATCTTTTCTTTTTATTTAAATTGTTAATTAATGAGGTAATCGATGCATCATCATGGTGTCATAAATAATTTAATTTATTTAATGTCAAAAAATTATAAAAAAACTATCATGATGTAGGAAAACATTTTATCTTTCTAATTAATATTTATAGTTAAAAATATGACTTGTATAACCTCATTTACAAATTGTTTTATTAAAACAACTTATGTTTGTGACATTTTTATTTTAACTTTAAATAAAAAGTTATTTATGTCATTTTCCTACCAAAGTTGCGCCATGGGGTCCCCAAGTTGACCCATGGATTTTCTTGGTCGGACATGACACATAAAATAGGGGTCGGACAAGTGTAAAGGTATTTTCATATTTTTATAATATCATTTTTACCTTAAATTTCACTAATTACCTTTAATCACGATTAATTAAACTTAAAAGTTACTATTCACCAAAAAATTATTTTAATCCCATTGAACCACATTTTTCTTCCTAATGACAACCATGTATGTCGGATTTTTGAAAATCAAATCACAGAAGTGATAATATTTCTTTTAACGAAAAATTAGTTATTTAACTACCACTTAGTGGTTTCACTATTCATAAAAAATTGAAGTTTTTCAGAACAATGCCAAAATTTCACCCTAAGCTATAATTGATATTCCGAATTTCAAAATGATGACTATTTTATAAAATTACAAACATATAAGTTGCATTAATTAATTTTATAATTAAGTCCTGTTGTCACAACAAATAGCGTTTTTTTAAGAATCAATATATATCAAAAGATTGACAATTGTTTATGTCCAATTTCAAAGTGAAATTAATTCTAATGAACACCATTGGATAAATTGGTAAAAATATATTCTAATTATACTTTAAAACCAATCAATAGTATAATTTATCACTATAAATTATTTTGATTAAAAAAGTTGTTTTAAGTATTTTTCACTATTCATAAAAATTTCGAAGTTCTCAGAAAATTACAAAAAAAATTAACATAGGCTAATTTCAACATTTTGAATCCAAAAATGAAGTCCATTTTGAAATATAAAATATATATAATTTCAAAAGGTGGGTATTACTATTCATAATGGCTATTTTTGTTAGTCGTGGTGTGTTAGAATCTTGAACTTGCGTACAATGCAAGCTATTGCATTATTGAAAGAGAAGCGTATTTTGGAATCTTGGGGTGTTACATTCTCCCCTCCTTCAATAAATTGCGTCCTCGCAATTTGAAATTTTTCATTGAAAATAAAAGGTTGAAAATAGAAAATACCTTTGTGGAAAACCCACATCGGAAATATGGTTAATAAAAATATAACATTAAAAGAAAGAAAGAGAAGTACATAGGTCACCCGAGATAGCCCATACTATGATTCTATGAAAATATGGATATGGAAGAAAAACAAACCATCAAGGTTTGATGGAGAGTTATAGAAAACTGTATTAGGAGAAAGTTAACCATAATAAAATCAAAAACTTGTGATTGGTTAAACAGTCATTGAATCCCCAGTTGGAAAAGTTAACCGGCAACGTTTTTGTTTTAAGTTACCTTTTATAAAGTTGAGGAATTTACTTAAGAGATTTTCTAAGAACATAAGGAAATATACTTACTTGTCGTGTAGACTTTCATTCCTTAATAAATTTTTACCACAAACCCATCTTTCACTCTAAAATGTAATAGAACTCAAAAATATTCTATTTATCCTAATTGTATAAGGTTCCAAATATTAACACATACCATTTAGATTAGTAAAACTATTTTGTAATAACCGGGGACTTCATGTAGGCTAGTGGTAGGTAATAAAGGCCTTTCGCAATATCGTTGTGGGTTTGATTCCTGCAGGTTTGTCCGATGCGACGGGTTATGCCCCACCCTATAGGTTGTCCTTTTCCTAAAACTATACTATTATAATATTACAAAAATAATCTTCAGAAATGTTTTAACCTTAAACAATACTATCCAAAGTTCATCTTAATCCATTCCAACCTTTATAGTTATCCAAAATACCTACGTCCAGACTTTCTCTAAAAGGTCTCTGAATTCCAAAATCAATTGTATCAACAGATTCCTCAAACAAGGTAAAGTTTCTCTTATTTTCGCATAAAAAAAATATGATTACCTTCATCATATTAAAACCTTAATGAAATCAACAAGTACTGCAGTACTATCTTTATATATATATCACATTATTCTAATAACCAGAATATAATCCATGAGTCCAAAAGCACCAATACATTAATTATTCTACTTCAACTGTAGTAACAACATAAGATTGTCCTTGATCCCTTGGCCTTTTCTGAGGTAAGTTTCCCTGACGCTTAGGACATTCATTTGCATAATGACCCATTTCCCTTCAATTGTAGCATTCAACATTGATAGCCTCTTTCTTTCCCTTACAATCACGAGCCTGGTGACCTTTTCTCCACATTTGTAACAAACTCCCATTCCTTTTAGGCAAGTACCAGGGTAATTCTTCCCAAAATTATCACATAATTGAAAATCCTTCATTCCCTTTTTCCCTTTATCTGTCTCTTGTTCTACCGTTATCTTCTTCTCTTTATTTACTTTGTTGTCATAAGACTTAGATAATTCCTTTTCTGTCTTGATAGCACACGAGACTATATCCTCGTATGTTGAGAAAGATTGTGATACTAAAGCTCGACGAAGAAATGGTTTTAACCCATCAAATAAATGATCAATCTTACTTCTTGGGTTACATATATAATCTGCAGCATGCCTCTCTATCCTTGTAAATTTAGCCTCATACTTTGCGACATTCTCATCCTCCTTTTGTCTCAGACTCAGAAATTGCCTTTCCATATCTGCTCAATGGTCATGCGGAATGTATTTTTCTAAGAAAATTTCCTTAAACTCCCTCCATTCCATACTTGATACTTCTTCATCTTCCTTTGTATTTTGAATAAATGACCACCATTGATCGGCATCTCCAGTGAGGTGGTAAACTGCCATGAAAACCTTCTCCCTTTCGCTACTACCCAAGGCGTGGAATATTTTCTCTAAGGAGTTTATCCATTTCTCAGCTACTAATGGATTTATACCCCCATTAAATGTTGTTGGTTTTTGCGTCATGAAGCGGTCTAACATTGATCCTCCACGTTGCGGATCAGGGTGCTCCATACGAGTAAGGTTATTATTCATAACTTGAGTGAGTTGTCCCAGTATGGTAATAAGTTGATCAGCACTAGTTATATCTCCAGCTCCATAATAATTATCTTGAGCAGGAGGGAAATCCCTACACGGAGTGCGTGCATTGATACGGTTTCCATTCCTTCCACTATGTGCCATTTCTAAACAATGGCCTAAACTAGACTAGTTTATGAATCAAAATACATAATTCCATACTTATAAAATACGTAACAAAAATTGAACTATTTATGGATATAATCCATAATCATAAAAAATTATTCTTTGAGGAAGTATATACTCATAACCCTTTATAGTGGTTTTTAAAGAAAATGAGAATTATCCTAAGCATATCCCCTGGGAGTGTCGTAACCACGAGTGCAGCAAGGCCGGTTGTCGTGCACCAATTCACATTCGATTCTAGCTCAAAGCGGTGTTTTTGGGTTTTACCTCTAGGTACATCTGTGCCAGAGCAGCCTCTACCTGCTTGTATGCAGACAGAATGTATTGCTCATAAAACTCACAAAATCTCTACAACATCAAAATTCTAGGAAGTTATTATATAATAATCCTCAAAGTATATCTTTGGGCTATGTTCTCTAATTAGAGTTTATCTAAATCTAGCTTTCAATGTTAGTACTAAACTGCCTCTGATACCAACTGTAATGCCCCAACCCCAACTACCCAGAGTCGGTGCGTTACTTCGTAACATTGGCATGATCACAAAAGATCATGTCTCGTAAGACTGATTAGTTTAGTAGCCTTTAAAACACTAGATACCTTCATAAATGCTACATTACATCATAAAGTGAAAAACTATAATAACAAAGTCTCCATAGTCCAAACTCATATCCTCTTCTGACTATCCCTGCAGGTCATTCATACAATACTTCTTCACATCCTGGAAAATATTAAAACATTGAAAGGGGTGAGCTCAGATGCTCAGTAAGGATAACAATATAGCGAAAGCTTTCATCAATAAACATAAACATTTAAGGAAATGTATAACTAAAACAAAAGCATTTTAAACTTGAACTTCAACATAATATGGAAAAAGTAATATTTGATAATTCTATTTACTTATTCACATGGATATTCTATTGGTCGAATAATCACATGAAATATCAATAACCACTTTAATAATGATGGAATGCATAATTCCAGACTATCATAACCACGTTGCCAAGGCCTCGTGCCAAGACTATAAATAATATTTTTTCGAGGCCTCATTCCAAGCCACTAGTTTGTCTAATGAGACCTACCGATGCATCGAGGAGCTATAGCGGGCTCCACCCTTCACTTATTATGTCCAATTCATTCCTCATATGAATAGGGTTAAACATATCATAAACCCTAACATAATCGTATCTCATAAAACATGCATAAAGGAAACATAACATTTCCACATTTCAATCACAATATATCAATAAAAAACATTGATATAATAAAAAAACATTAAAACCCATTTTCAATACCAAAATAAAAGAAACTTCAAACTTTGTGTTTATTTTTCATTAAAAAAATGTTTTGGCTTGTAGAGGAAGCCGAAACGCAATTAATGGCCATGGCGGTGGAGAAGTCGTTGTATCCGCATACGTACGATAAGAAAAAAATACCTTTTTGTCATTTAGTAAAACAGTTAGTATACAAATATTCCTTTTGAATAAACGTAAAAATCAAAGGGGTTTATACACCGTATAAAGGAAAGTTGTGTATAAAACCAAATATGCCTCAATGAATGGTGATTGAGACAAAGTCCCTTAAAAAGATAAAAAATTTTTATAAAATAGATCTATTATGTGTATTCACTATAAGTACACATAAGAAAGTAAAAATACAAGATAGGACATAATAATATCTTGACATAATTTGAAAGTAGGAGATTAACCCAAAGAATGGAAATTGGGTTAAGAAGTTCCCTTACCTTGCGTCCTGTCTTGACTCGACCATTCTTTAACCTCCTAAATAATAAACTAGAGTTAATTTATAATTTCATAATAACCTTTTTAAAGTTTTTATTCCTTTTATATCCCTTATTACCATGTTATGAACATTATGTAATTATTTAAGATAATAATGGTCGTTTTTCCGATCTTTGGTACTTGAGTCAAAAATCAACTTCTTATAATTACAAGTTGATTATGTGGTGAAATATCCATTATATCCAGAATTATATTCATGATATAGATATCATATATCTCATATATATCCAGTATATACATGCATTTATAATATTCCATAATGTTTAGAGGTTAGAAATGAAATTCACCGTTCATGGAGACGGTAAGTCGTACATACGCATGAACGCTACTTTCATTTCTATTTCATATTTAATGGAATGAAATAATAATGATATAAAGGTATATTATAATTCCAGTATAATATAATATATAATATCATTTACTCCATCCTTTATACATCCCACATATGGCATTAATGATTCAAATCATTTTGAGGGGGCGGTAGTTTGCACTTCCTAAAATGAAAATAACGCGTTTACCCATAATGGAAAAAATAAAGGTATGCCATAAATAAAAAATACAGAACCTTAAGTAAAACATAAAAATATTATATATCATTTATAAATAGAGTGACATCTTATGGGCCACCTTTGAAGGTGTTATATGAGTGTTGAACAATCATAGTTTCGTGAGGCAGAAATTCTCCATCCACAGAAACAGTATGTTCTTTAATCATTAGATGTAGGTGTGTGTAAGTTTATCTCTAATAATTCATATAAAAACATCCTAGTATATTGAGGATATGTTTTTTGTTACAAAATAAATTAATAAAAAGAGTTTAGGGGGTTGGATAAGCAAAATAAAACAAAATAACATAAGAGAAGACATTACCTTAAAATCGGGTAACTCTTTTGATTTGATCCAAACGATTCCTTGGGAAGAATTCTTCCAAATGTGAGGCTTCTAGGAGTAAGGGAGGGAAGATGGGAGTGTATTTGGGCAGAGTTCGGCCGAGCCAAAAGGCTTTGAATGTGTGAGTAAAGTGGTAGTGGTGGGGGCCTTTTATAAGTGGAGAGGAGGGGCACTCTTGGAATGTAATGAAATGTTACTTTATTATATAATGAGTTTCTGATTTTAAAGGTACCACACTTATATAATTCTATTATAAGGTGATAAGGGTTCTAAATCTACTCATCCAATAGGTTTTTGACAAGTGTAAGCCTTGGATTTTACATTATCTTTTCATTTTATTTAAATAGTTAATTAATGAGGTAATCACTGCATCATCATGGTGTCATAAATAATATAATTTATTTAATGTCTAAAAATTATAAAAAAAAATATCATTATGTAGGAAAACTTTTTATATTTCTAATGAATATTTATAGTCAAAAATATTACTTGTATAAACCAATTTAAAAATTGTTTTAGTAAAACAACTTATGTTTGTGACATTTTTATTTTAACTTTAAATAAAAAGTTATTTATGTCATTTTCCTACCAAAGTGGATCCATGGGAACCCCAAGATGACCCATGGATTGTATTGGTCGGCCATGAAACATACAATAGTGGTAGGATAAGTGTAAATGTATTTTCATATTTTTATAATATCATTTTTACATTAAATTTCATTAATTACCTTTAATTGCTATTAACTAAACATAAAAGTTACTATTCACCAAAAAATTATTTTAATCCCATTGAACCACATTTTACTTCCTAATGACAAACATGTATGTCGTATTTTTGAAATTAAAATCACAGAAGTGGTAATATTTCATTTAAATGAAAAATCAGTTATTTAACTACCACATAGTGGTTTCACTATTCATCAAAAATTGATGTTTTTCAGAACAATGCCAAAATTTCACCTTAAGCTATAATTGATATTCCGAATTCAAAAAATGATGTCTATTTTATGAAATTTCGAATATATAAGTTGCATTAATTAATTTTATAATTAATTTCTATTGTCACATCAAATAGCGTGTTTTTAAGAAACAATATATATCAAAAGATTGACAATTGTTTATGTCCAATTTCAAAGTGAAATTAATTCAAATGAACACCATTGGATATAATGGTAAAAATATATTCTAATTATACTTTAAAACCACTCAATAATATAATTTATCATTATAAATTATTTTTATTAAAAAAGTTGTTTTATGTATTTTTCACTATTCATAAAAATTTGGATGTTCTCAGAAAATTACAAAAAATTCAACATAGGCTAATTTCGACATTCTGAATCAACAAATGAAGCCCATTTTGAAATATAAAATATATATAATTTCAGAAAGTGGGTATTACTATTCATAATGGCTATTTTGATTAGTCGCGGTGTGTTAGAATCTCTAACTTGCGTACAATGCAAGCTATTGTATTATTGAAAGAGAAGTGTATCGTGGATGCTCTGGGTGTTATATCCAAGTATGGGTTTTTTCATCCTTTCTCATTTTTTTCAATTTTCATTAAGTTGTTTTTCCCTTTTAATTTAAATTAGGAATGTTGGGGTATGGTTTCTCACCTCCCCCATACTTCCCTCTTATTGTTTGAATGATGCGAGACCCCTTTATCTTTCATTAAATGACTCCCATGTACACCCGTTACTATGCCGAAATTCCGAAAGGAACTTCTCTCTCTTATTTTACATTCAAGCAATAATTTTTCATCATGAATCTAAATTCCATTACAATTTTTGGGAAATGTATCTATATGACCTCCTTACTGTCCATTACATGTAAATATGATGAGGAACCCCTTTCTCTCTCATCAACCATTTTTATGAATTCTTATGTCACACCGTTACGTTGTCTAAATCACACCGATTTTCTAAGCCAATGCCATTGTGTAGTGGATACCATGACCATTTCTCCATCAAGGGTATCCACCATTATGCACCATTACTTATTGATTACAAAGTCTCATGTAGGAATTCCACATTCCTTTATCGTGGAATAAATGATTATGTTTTATGAATCCATGTTTTATGATCCATGTGACACACTTATTCATGAAATGAAATGTTTAAGAAGGGTGTGCCATTATATCGCTCCAATGCATTGGGTAAAGTATAGTATCATGATAAGTCATTTGCAATGAGTGTTGACTCATTCTAAATCAAGTACAACGAGGGTTTACTAGTGTTTCATGTGCAATGAGGATTTACTCATGCTCTATGTGCAATGATCCTTGGCTCATGCTAATTCCATGTTAAGTTTTGTTACCACATTTCCAGGTTATGATTATCATGATTTATCATGCCTTTATGTTCATGTTTCTTTTATGATATCTTGATATGCCTATTGTATAACATGTATTGTACTCCTCATGTTATTCCATGTGTACTCCCTTACTGTGGTTTATATCTCACCCTTTTCTTATGCATATGCTCAGGTTATCCCATGCAATGCTATGTACGAGGGAATGTAGTGGTCATGTAAAGGATGTTTTCAATAAGGATGTTGTATTTCATGTTTTAGGTTTTTATTTAATGAACCTAATCCCCAAATACACTAAACCTCTCGATCTTATTTGTTTTATCAAGTGATGTTTTATGTAATACATCATGTTTAAGTTTGTAATAAAAGTGGGGTTGTCATAGTTTTTATCAAAGGATATGTTTAGTAATTTTTGGGATCAGGAAACCCTAGTAAAGCCTTATATACAAGACTAAGTATAATAAAAACATCCCTAAGTATTGGTAAGTACTGACTAAGTGGTTTATCAAACAAATACATCCCTGTCTGGATACGAACAGGTAGAGGCGGCTCTGACACAAATGTATCCTAGGGGTAAAACCCGAAAACACTGCTTTGAGCTAGACTCGAACGGGAACTGGTGCACGACAACCAGCCTTGTTTCACTCTTGGTTACGACACTCCCATGGGGTATGTTTTGATAAATTAAAAATCTTAGTATGAACCTTTATTAAGGGAATTAAAAAAAATTCCCCTACGAATATATGCTAGAAATTAGATAATGAAAATCCTAGATTGAAGCCTATAAACTCTTGAGTAAGGCATTAAAAGTATATTTATAAGTCATCAAATTTTTTCTTTGGATTACCCTTTATGTGTTACCCTTAACTTTCCTTTTATTCCAGCTAATGGTCGGTAATAGGGGGACTCAGGCTAACAACTGTTGTGAAGATCAGTGTGATGACTGTACTAATGAGATGCCAAATCCAATGGGAGAGGGAATCGCGAACTTTGTCATGCTTTTCTCTTAGCTAAATCAGGTTTTGAATAGAAACAAGGGTCAAGAGGAATGTTCAACCCCCCCTAAGAAAGAACAAGTCGATATCGAGATCTTCATGAGACAAAGGCCTCCTACTTTTAGTGGATCATCTGATCCCACGATTGCGGAACAATGGATCAACTCCATTGAAAAGATATTATGTATCCTCCAATGTTCTGAACAAGAGAAGGTTCTCCTAGAGACTTATTAAATGGTGGGTGAAGCTAATCAATGGTGGACGTTGATAAAAAATATGAAGCCTGAGAAGGAGATTGAGGCGTTGGAATGGAAGGATTTCGGGAAGATGTTTTTTGATAAATATTTTCTGCACACCCTCCGGCTTAAGATGGAAAGGGACTTCCTTTACCTCAAGAAAAAAGATGAAGAATCTGTTGGAACGTATGAGGAAAACATCACGAGGCTTGCACGATACGCTTCCGGCTTTGTCTTCACCCCCGAATGCAAGGTTGACCGCTTCTTTAGTGGACTGAAGCCTAGCTTGCGGAAAGAATTAGCGATCCGTGACTTCGACAACTATGAGGAAATTATCTGATGTACCCTCAAGGTCGAAATGCAGTTCGAGGAATCACATGGGTATCATGGGGACAATAAGCATAAGGTGAACTTCAATTCTGGTGGTCATATGGATAAATCAAACGGTGCTAATAAGATCAAGCACCCCACTTTCCAAAAGTGCGGAAAAAATCACCCTGGAAATTGCCTTAAGGGGACAAGAAAATGCTTCAAGTGTGGAAGAGAAGGGAACCTAGTTGTTAACTGTCTGCAAGAAATCCCCACGGCTGCGACGGAGGAGAAGAATGCTCCGTTTGAACCTGAATGCATTGTTCAATGATACAAATTCAAAGAACTGGGTCATTTTTCAAATCAGTTCCCTAATCCATGGGTTTTCGGAGACAACCAAAAACCTCAAAGACAGCAAGGAAGAGATTTTGCCATCACTTCTTCCAAAGTGAACCCCGACAACTAAGTGGTGACAGGTACGCTAGTTATTCATTCAAGAATAGCGACCATATATTTTGATTCAGGTTCTATGCATTCTTTTATATCTCGAATGTTTAGTAGAAGAATCCCAAAACCACCACAAATCATGGAAGTAAAGATGTCGGTGAGTGCGGCAAATGGGGAAATCATTGCATCCCATGAATATAAGTCCTCCCCTATTATAATATGTGGATTGAATTTCCCAGAGAAGCTCTTCATACTCTCTTTGGTGGAATTTGATGCAATTCTTGGCATTGATTGGATTTTCGTATATAGAGACAACATAAATTGTCGGGATAGGGAAATCACACTCCATATGGAGAATCGACCCCCGATTATTTACAAGTGTCAGGAGTAAGATGAATCTCCTTTATCTCCATCATCTCAAGAATGAATATTACTGCCTTATGAGCACGTGTATCTGGCTCAGATGATTGAGTCCAAGGAATAAACCATCCTTGACGAAATGCCTATTGTGAGGGAATTTGCTGAAGTGTTTTCTGATGAACTGCCTGATATTCCTCCTAGAAGAGATTTTGAGTTCTCAATTGAACTTATACCTAGGGCGCTACCAATATCCAAGACTCCATATATATTGGTTGTTGTTAAGCATTAAGAGTTGAAGTAACAACTACATGAGAATCTGGATAAAGGGTTTATACGCCCAAGTGCTTCACCATTGGGTGCACCAGTCCTCTTCGTCAAGAAGAAGGATGGGTCAATCCCGCTTTGCATCGATTATCGTGAACTTAACAAAATCACGATAAAGAACAGTATCCTCTCCCAAGAATCGATGACTTGTTTATTAGCTGTGTGGAGTACAATGCTTCTCCAAGGTGGATTTGCGGTTGGGATATTATGAAGTAAGGGTGAAGAAGGAATATGCCCCCAAGACTACTTTTCGTACAAGATACGGGCACTATGAATTCATAGTAATGCCTTTCGGACTCACCAATGCTCCAGAAATATTCATGGACATGATGAATAGACTCTTTAGAGATTACCTAGACAAAGTTGTGGTAGTCTTAATAGATGATATTCTAATATACTTGAAAACCAAGGAGGATTATAATGAGCATTTAAAAATTGTACTAGAGAATTTGCGCAAGTAGAAGCTCAATGAAAAGTATAGCAAGTTTGAGTTCTAGTTGAAGGAGGTCTCATTCATGGGCCATATCGTCACAATCAATGGGATATCTGTGGACACCTCCAAAATAGATGCAATTGAGGGATGGCCGAGGCTAACATCGGTAACGGATATCCGTAGCTTCTTCGGGTTAGTTGGATATTATCGATGATTTGTGAGAAATTTCTCACGATTGTCCAACCCTCTTACCAAGCTAACTCGAATGGGAGTAAAGCTTTCTTGGAGTGATGAATGTGAATAAAGCTTCAAGGAGTCGAAAAGGAGGCTTATCAATGCGCCCATTCTCACATTACCCACAAGTGGGGAACTTTTTTTTGTATTTAGTGATGATTCGAAGAAGGGATTAGGCTATGTGCTGATGTAGAATGATAAAGTGATATCCTATGCCTCAAGGCAGTTGAAAATACATGAGAAAAACTATCCAATGCATGATCTGGAGTTGGAGGCTGTGATCTTTGCCTTGAAAATCAGGCGGCATTATCTATATGGAGATAAATGTGAGATATATACTGACCATAAGATTCTTATATATATATTCACACAGAAAGAGATTAATATGCGCTAGAGAAGATGGATAGAGCTCATCAAGGATTATGAATGCTCAATACATTACCATCGTTGGAAAGAGAACAAGGTGGTAGATTCCCTAAGTAGAAAGGACCCAGTAATTCTATCAATGATGAGAATTGATAAGGATCCAATCTTCTTATACTTGATGAAGATGGATGTGGGAATCATAAAGATGGTAACATCATCAATCCATTCACAAATGATTGCTTAGCCATCTGTTTTGGAAAGGTTAAAGGATGATCCAAAGGATGATGTGGGAATTCAAGAAAAAATGGAAGCTATCAAAAATGTAAAATCCTCGGAGTTTAATGTTAATGAAGAAGGAATTGTGCGGTTTGGGAAAAGACTGTGTATTACATCATGTCCAGATCTGAAGAAGGAACTTTTGGATGATGCAAATAATTAAAATTTCTCTATTCACCCAGGGAGCACAAAGATGTATCGAGATCTCTGAGAAAACATTTGGTGGGATAATATGAAGAAGGAGATCGTTAAATATACATCAAAGTGCCTGGTGTGTCAGCAAGTGAAGACAAAGAGGTAGAAGTCTAAGGGGATGATGGAACCATTGCCCATACTAGAATGGAAATGGGAGAACATCACTATGGACATTGTCACCGGACTTCCAAGTACATCCAAAGGCAACAATGCAATCTGGGTTATTGTGGATCATCTTACAAAGACTGCACACTTCATTGCTATTCGGGAGGATTTATCTTTGGATCAACTGGAAAATATATATATATCATGGAATTGGTAAGGTTACATGGAATACCACTATCTATTGTGTTTGACCGAGATCCAAGATTCATATCTATGTTTTGGAAGATTCTTCAACATGCTCTGAATACTGAACTGAACATCAGTACGACCTATCATCCTCAAACTGATGGCCAATCTGAGCGGACTATCAAAACACTTGAGGATATGTTGATATAATGCAAAATGGACATTAAAGAAGGATGGGATCAGCATCTTCCTCTGGTTGAGTTCTCTTATCATAACAGTTTCCACTCGAGCATCCAAATGGCACCATATGAAGCCATGTATGGGAAAAGGTGTAGAACACCGACAGGCTGGGATGAGGTCGGTGAACGTAAGCTGCTTGGACCAGAAATGGTCAAAGAAATTGTGGAGAAGGTGAAAACCATTCAGCAGAATATCAAGGAAGCCTAGAGTCGATAGAAGAGTTATGCAGATAATTGTCGACGAGACCTTGAGTTTAAAGATGGAGATATGGGTTTTCTATGCATATCTCCGTGGAAAAAGGTCATGAGTTTTGGAAAGAAAGGGAAGTTAAGTCCAAGGTACATCGGCCTCTTCGAGATTCTTGATCCTGTCGGGGTTGTGGCCTAACGAGTAACACTTCCACCTACTATGGCCGAAGTACATGATGTCTTTCATGTATCCCTCTTAAGTAATTATATACCAGACCCTTCACATGTACTCTCTTCTGAGGTGGTACAATAGGAAGATGAGATTTTTATGAGGAGCAACTAGTTAAGATCATAGATCTTAGAGAAAAATTTCTACGAAATAATACAATTCCCCTCGTCAAGGTGTTGTGGAGAAACCAAAATTTTGAAGAATTGACTTGGGAATTGCAGGATATGATAAAACTGAGTTACCCACATTTGTTTAAGTGTGGAAAAGGAAAATTTCGAGGGTGAAATTTTTTAAGGGTGGAATATTGTAATAACCCAAAGTTTCATTAATGGAAATACCACTTGATCTAATTAAATGGATATTTATGTTTATATAAAAGGTCAACATGTTTGGTTTTATGTTAAGAATTTTGACGGTTGCTAATATAGTCGTTGAATAGTGATCACATGATTAGTATAAATATAGGACTTTAACAAATCCAATTTACTCAGACAAAGGAAGTGATGGCCTCATCCAGTAGAATTTCCCCATACAAAGCCCATTTGTTGGAGCTCGAAAAAGAGCTGGCGTCTTTGGGCTTCGCCCTTGACCAAGCCCAAGCCGAGCTTCATCATGTCAAGCTCGAACGTGACCCTCTACGGGAAAAGTGGGATTTGATTGAAATTACCACTCGAGCGATGTTATCTGAGCCACCCCAAGAGTCTGTCACCATCGCACACCATACCCTTAGGTCTTATGCGGCTATTTTAAGGGTTTATGTAACAAATAAGTAGTTCTATTTTCATATACATTATTTTTTATATATAATAATGAATATAATTTCTAGTAATTTTTGATACATTGTAAATAGTTTTTAAAGTACAAATGGTGTTTTTAGTTATTATTTAATTAAGAAATCTATTTTATTAAATTAAGGTATTTATGAATTGAATAATATTTTAATAAAATAATAATATGATTATTAAATTAATTTTTATTAAATATAAATGATCTTATAATTTTATGAATGCAATTAAATTTTTAATTAAGGTTTGAAAGCCATTTCTGTCAAAACCCGTGAATTTTCGATAAATGTCAGTTTTTTAAAGTGAAAATTAAAATATTTAGAAAATTATTTAGATAAAATAAATGTCATTTCTGGAATCAGGACGTCGAAATTATCCAACGTTGAATTTTTAATAATTTTCCGAGACAGACAAATTTTTGGGTAAAAATTAAATACCGTTTAAATATATAATGTGTTTTATGACATCATAATGACCCAATAGTGATGTAATAGAATACTATAATCTTTATTTTCGGCTAATATATGTGTTACCATCAAAATAATGTGATTATGGGTTTTTTTACATACTTTTCAAATCATTAATGGACCCCTCAAGACATATTCAACACCTGGCCTTTTTAAATTAATTTCCATGGGAGTGTGACTCACCTCCACATAAGAAACCATAATATTTTAAGAAGTTCGGACTTTGGCATTATAAAATATTGTTTCCTTCTTCCCTTTTCAAAAAACCATGGGAAAAAACCATGGGATGGTTTTTGGTTTGGATTAATTTAATGTAAGGGGACCCAAACCTAAATAATAAAGAATTCCCTCACCATTCCTATATAAACCCAAAAAGCTCCCACTTCCTCTTCACACAAAGCCCTTGGAGTTCATCCAACCTCTGCCCTACTCTCTCTATAATCCTCCCAAGGTTCCCCAAGATCCCAAGAAGCCTCTCACAAGCCTCTCTCTAGCCCTTGGAAGCACACTTCCAAGTAAGGGTTTTTTCCTCCTTTCTCATTTTTTCAATTTTCTTTATGTTGTATTGCCCTTTTAATTTAAATTATGAATTTTGGGGTATGGTTTCTCACCCCCCCCCCCCCATACTACCATCTTATTTTTTTAATGATGGGAGCCCCCTTTCTCTCTCATTAAATGCCTCCCATGTACACCCGTTACTATGCTGAAATTCTGAAAGGAACTTCTCTATCTTCTTTTACATTCAAGCAATAATTTTGTATCATGAATCTGAATTCCATTACAATTTTTGGGAAATGTATCTATATGACCTCCTTACTGTCCATTACATTTAAATATGATAAATAACCCCTTTCTCTCTCATCAACCATATTTATGAATTCTTATGTCACGCTGTTACGCTGCCGAAATCGCACCGATTTTCTAAGCCAATGCCATTATGTAGTGGATACCATGCCCATTTCTCCATCAAGGGTATCCACCTTTATGCACCTTTAATTATTGATTACAATGTTTCATGTATAAATTCCACATTCCTTTATCGTTGAATAAATTATTATGTTTTATGAATCCATGTTTTATGATCCATGTGGCACACATATGCATGAAATGAAATGTTTAAGAAGGGTGCGCCCTTATACCGCTACAATGAATTGGGTAAAGTATAGTATCATGATACGTCATATGCAATTAGTGTTGGCTCATTCTAAATCAAGTGAAACGAGGGTTTACTCATGCTTCATGTGAAATGAGGATTTACTCATGCTCTATGTGCAATGAGCCTTGGCTCATGCTAATTCCATGTTAAGTGTTGTTGCCACATTTCCATGTTATGATTATCATGCTTTATCATGCCTTTATGTTCATGTTTCTTTTTATGCTCTCTTGATATTCCTAGTGTCCAAAATTTATTATACTCCTCATGTTATTCCGTGTGTACTCCATTACCGGACTTTATAGCTCACCCTTTTCTTATGCATGTCCTCAGGTTATCCCATGCAATGCTAAGTACGAGGGAATGTAGAGGTCATGTAATGGATTTTTTCAATAAGGATGTTGTATTTAATGTTTTATGTTTTTATGTAATGATCATAATCCCCAAAGACACTAAACATCTCGATCTTCTTTGTTGTATCAAGTGATGTTTTATGTAATAAATCATGTTTATGTTTGTAATAAAAGCAAGGTTGTCATTGATACCTCTCAATAGAGAGAAATACACAACATGAAAAGAAGATAAAGACATCTTAGAAATAAGAAAGTTCTACATCCAAAAAATAAACAACATTATGTGTTGAGCTAAACATCAAATAACTCGGGGTACTGAGCATGTATCTTCCACTCACATTCCAAAGTACACTTCTATATGCCAATGTGTCACCACATGACATAAACTATGGGAATAACAAACCCACAAGAAATGGTATCCCAACGTTCCTGGATCTCTATAGGTAGCTTCATGAGGTTCACTTCATCGTCATCATAGTTCACTCACCAATCAATGACATGGGAGTTATCAGGAATATAATGATGGAGCTGTGATGTCTAAAAAACATCATGTATCATGCTCATCATTGGGGGAAGCGATGCGCGATTTTCCACAGATTCAAAATGATTCAACGCCTCAAAATATTTAACAAACTATTGAGTGAGCTCAATTCCATGACCAATCCTTAACAATACATGAAGGGAGTCCCCTTAGGTAAAATGGTATTCCCGTTGTAAATTTACAGGGTTCTCGTCCTATGATTGGTATTGGAATTTAGATTATCCAGCACATATTTCTTCATCTCGTGAATCACCTAATAAATCTCTATCTTATTTTGTACTCGTTCAATCTAGAGAATTGCTAACTCTCAGGCCCCAGCCTAGGACAATGAACAATGATAGGGTTAGCCATACAAGACATCAAATAGATCCATACATATGTGGGAGTGGAAAGTATTATTATAGGGAAAATCTACCAAGGTTAACTTCCTCATCCACAGTCCTCCAAAATCTATTACACACGAGAAAAACATGTCTTCAAGAATAAGTATGGTTATCCTTATCTGGAAATGCATATTAAGATACAAATTGGTGGTATGGAATGACACATAACCAAAAGAAAGATAGAGAGCTCTCCACAACCTATAGGTAAAATGATGATCCTGATCGGAAATGATCATATTATGGACCCCATGGTGTTTCACCACCACCTCTAGATATTTCATAGATAAAACCTCCACTGATCTTGACTCCGTGGTTTATATGAAGTGGGATGATTTTGTCAAGTGATCACCTATCATAAATAATGTATTTGGGACTCCCTATACTTCTGGTGATCTTATAAAATTGTCCATAGAGATATCTCCCACATCCACTAACTAAAATCTAATAGTTGGATGAAACCATCCGGAAAACGGTTCTCAAAATTCACTTTATGGCACACCAAACAGTGAGGGACAAAATCAACAATTGTATGCTTCAACCTATGCCACAAATAATGACTCCTCAAGTCATGGTACATTTTTTCTCACCAGGATGTACAACTAAGGTTTCTATATGGTACTCATTGAGAATGAAATCATTAAATACCAATGGAATAAAAAAATTCCCAGAATCAACACGCAGTGTTGTTTGTCCGCATACCAACTATTATGGGCCTGAACACAAACAAGTCTATCTCTTCGAACCTCCACATAAACATCCCCCAATTGGGAATAATCCATATGATTCACCAAATACGATCGCACTATCATCTAAAAAAGAAAACCATTCAACAAACATATCCAATACCTAGTTGTAATAATGAGTGGTCATCCATTACTCTACATGAATCAAATGATTCAAAAAAAACATCACTACGTAACATCATGTTCAAGGAATTGGTACAACATTCCCTTTAATAGGTGTATACATTATTTGATATTCATAATACTATAGAAACACCATCCACCGACGATGATGCTTGTTTACGTCATGAAGGGAGGAATCATACCACTATATTTTATTCTTGGTGAAGACCAAAATGTGCTCCCTGATCATGTAATGTCACCATATTGTTAGGGAAAACACCACTTCTTCCAAAAAAAGATCATGGGTTGTATAATTACGGTCATGGGGATGTAACTGTTGAGACCCATTACAAAAAATAATCTATGCTACATAAAAACACATTCTTACCCCAGATGTGAAGTATAAAAAAACATATAATTGTACTCCTTCATTTGGATGAAAATGAATTAGATCAGTGAACAACGTCTCCTATAGATACTAAAATTCTACCTGACACTAATCAGTCAATACAAATTCCTAATCATTTCGCATCAAATATATTAGTGGTGTCACAACTTGAGAGAAATATGCTACGATCTACCTATGGTAACCTGCAATACGAAGGAAAAATTTCACCCCCACCACTATGTTTGGGGATTCCCAATTCACAATTGCGTCTATCTTTGATGCATCCAAAAATACTCCCTAATACGATACAACATGACCCATGAAACAAACTTTTTGAGCCCAAAACATACACTTCAACAACTTCCAAATTAACCGATGTTGATAAAGAACTCACATAACATCATACAAATGATATATTTCCCCTCCTCATATGTGGTGTAAACAAGGATTTCATTGATGAAGACCACAATGATCATATCCAAGAACTCACAGAACACAGTGTTCATCAACCCCAAAACAAAGATGGAGCATTCCACATGCGGAATTACATTACAAAAAACTCGTAATTCCCATGATGGCAATGAAATGAATTCATTGGGATATCCTCATCCCTAACACGCTTTTGGTTGTATTATCACTACAATTTGAAATTTTATAACCAACATACACCCTTCAATTGATCGAAAAAGTCATCAATAGAGGTGTATAGTAGCTTTTCACCTTCACTTTGTTGAGGTGATGATAATCAACACAATACTGAAAACAATCATCATTCATCATCATCAAAAAAACTAGAGCACCCGACGGTGACACACTCAGCCAAACTAAACTACACTCCAACTGAGCATTGACCTATATATGCAACTCTCACAACATAGAAAGCACCATCCTGTGTGGGGACATCAAGATAGGAGACACACCTAGCTATTTCTCAATCCCGAACATGATCTATCATTGATGGGGTAGTGGTAAAACATGTTATTGGAAGACATCATGGTACTCTTCTATGACCCTGGGAAATTCCAAAAGTTGAACCTCCTATGAAATCAATATGAGCTCAGCCATCAAATATGGTGATGAAGGAACATTATTCAAACCCATCCAAGGGTATCACTCATCTATAAGAACATTTTTTCTAAATCATCATCAATGAACACCACATATCTCTTAAAACAATGCATGTTATCCTTCACCAAATAAAACCAATCCATGCAATTTGTGAAATCACATGGATGTATTCATAAAAAAATAATATATCCCCAAGATTGATGCAACCACATCACAAACTCATAATATCTACATACAAGAAATGAATCGTGTAAACCTCTAACTAATTTAGTCAATGCCAAAGGAACATGAAGACTGTCTAACTGAATTACAAAGGCACAGACATTGGTAGATGATATGAAGGAGTGCATCACTCCTGAATCAAACAAGACACACAGCCAATTGGAAAACAAGAAATGGGTAACTCAAAAAACATCAGGATCCCCTGGAGGAAGAAAAAGTAAAACATGAAGATAAACAAACATACTTTATGGACACAAAGGACATTCTAATGACCACCACCATGGCGCTGGTTTAATCCCTTGGGATGGGGAATGTGTTGAGTTTGTCCTCTGTCTTCCCCCTCTTCCCTCTACTTATCCAAACCGATGAATCCTTTTGTTATTGCATTGGTCGGAACTACATCAATGGAAGAACATGAGGTGGAACACCTAATTCACAATGACATATTATAATGGCCAAACACTCTCACATCTGATGAACTTGTACTCCCAATAAACTAGATCCTGATCCAGTGGCATAGGTCGGAGATCCGCTACACCCAGAGAAATGAGATACTGATGGCTGGGACATCTTCCCAGCCAAAAAGAAACTCTTCTTCCTAAAAACAGGAACCTCGGACCACAACACTACATTATGATAAATCATGATGACTCCCATCTTATAATGATTAGGTTATGGATAACATATTATCAAAGATATATGACCTATCCAGTACCTGAAGATATCTCTTCACCATAAACAGGGTAATCTGGCACTGGATCTCTGAAATTGAAGCTGACAAGAAATGGAATTTCCTATCCTCCTCAACTAGAAATAGATCATATTAATATAATAGAATGTTTCTAAAACAGATTCCAAAACACTATCACACAATATATCCTCGGTACAAGTTTATGAATCTACTGGAGACAGGCCACATTCATGTTCTGAGATATAAAATCAAATCTGAACAGGCCACATAACTCATCCCATGAGACAACTGAAAACTCGTTATCCTCAAGGAATCTAAACCAACAATTCCTCACTGCGCAACACAACCTAATCGCAAAAAACAACACCTATTTCTCATTTTGAGCATGGAACGAACTTAACGTTATCTCAACATAGTCCAACCAGTCTTTTGTGAATTCATATAAAATGGATCGCTCTAATTTCTATATATTCTGGAACTGAATCACTTAGAGTTTCATCGTCCAATGATCATCTTCATCAACCTCTCCAATTTGTATATTTTCTAGAACAACCTTATGATCATATTCTATGCGAACCTGATATGGAAATCGACATGAATCCATACCTGAAAATTTTAAAAAGAATAGATCATACAAACCTGGAATATGAACGACATAACATTAATTAATTATTTTCTTCTATACATTTTATGTTAAACAATACCATGTTCTACACATTGAAACATAGGCATAATGAATAATAATGCATGATCCATTCCTATATCTCTACCCTGAAATAACTACCTCCTTGTTTAGTAGACAATGTAAACTTAATGGTTCGTTCACTATATCACAGGGGGGCCTAAATAAATGCATCTTAGCTGGTCACTAGTGTTCACCATGCTTGCTGAACGTCACTGAATAATTTTACCTACAATCCCATGTTACATAACATATACCGAACTACAAAATCTACCATACCCCTTAAACTAGAGATCTTATACGACTATATCACGACTCCCTCCACACAAAGTGTACCCATCATTGACCGGCCATTAGAGGAGAAAGATAATGACTCCCGAATCACACCACCAGATATCCTTGGGTTGGAGACTATCATCGAGGGTATAATAAACCCAAAATGGGTGGCATTACACTATAGGGGAACACATGCAAATAAGATAAATAATAACATCAAAAAGAAAATACTTTTCATACTATAATATATAATAATTCCCAATTACACATATTTAATGCAATTCATTAACTACTATATTTAAAAGGGAACATTGTATGTAACATGATAATGTAAAACAGATGTGAACTTAAATCCCGAATAGCTCTTGTAACCCCATTCTAGTAGAATCATTCTTGACCTCTTATATGATTATAACGAACACTAAAATTGTATATATATATATATGTGGGTGTGTTTGTGTGTAGTTTTAGAATAATATAATAATTATTAGGATATTTCCCAGTGCCTCTTAAAGAAATGTAACGCAAGTAATAAAATTCATAGCTAACAACAGGTGAAACTCTCTTGTGACATAAACATGATTACTATGTTCCCATGATCACCATGGATACTATCACAAAGTATCACATACAAGAGTATATAACATTGTAATGAATATCAAGGGTTCCCTCGTACCACATCCCTATTGGTTTTCCACTTTTCCTAAACATAACATGTCCTAAGCATCTCTCTTAAAAAATGATTGCTAGTAGACACCTAGAAAAATATCCAGAATAATAACCTAATTAAAATTACCACTGTGTACATGTATCAAATGTAACCATGATGTTTTTGGGATCCACCACATCTTTCATAACACCTATCATAAGTTGGGTAGTATAACTAAATCAATTAAATCATATACATTGAGTATGTATCTTCAAAATATCACTGCCTTTACAAGTTAAACCTATATTATTCCATAAAAAACTACATCCAAAATATATGTGCATGATTAACAAAAATCTTGTATAGCACACTACACATATATATGGGGAAAATTAAGTACAATGCCTACCATCAAAATTAACTACCAATCGAAGATGGCATGTCCAATAGGGGTAGTCATCTATCCATCATCCAACCAGAATGTTGTGGAAAACAACCATAGGGAACAGAATACTTGGGGTATTGGATTCCCTAAAATACCGGTTATTATAGCATATATAAACACAATATGTAACAAATATACTGTAGAACACAACCATGTTATGGTCATAACCTAGTCATAGATTCAACTACTACTAACATCTCTCAGATGCTCGGCCGAAACAACTAATTCTAGGTAACGTATTGGAACACAACCTTATAATGAGATAAATTATATTATTCTATCTCTTTTTCCAGTTTCAAAATGATTTAATAAATTATTTAACCACTAATTAACCATTATCATTTCCAAATTACATTTAATTAGAATCACAAAAAGATAAATGCCCGCCAATCATAACCAAACCATGTCAACAGTTCTTTAAATTGTAAACTCATCATTTCATTCCAGAAAGATACAACACCATGGGTTAAAATCATTTATACAATCATTTATTAACAAAATTATCAATTTTCCCTAATTCTAGGTATTCTGCAGAAATCATCATATGCTTTTAAAAACAATGGACGCAACACCGTGATTAATTAACTACCTATTCATTCTTTTCTATCGATAATTGGAGAGAAGTATCATACCTCCTTCAGAAGAAAAATACATAATGCACTTGGAATATAGCATGCATCTTTGCCTCATATTGAAGGAGGGTACACAAAAAATACTTCCTCAAGAAGGGGGGGATTTAATGAAAACAAATAAACAACAAGTTTCAACAAGTGTCCAACATTCACATCTAACACTTTTAATCTTCTATGGTGTCTTCCTCGACACCCACATGAATAAACTGATGTTTCTCACTGCTCTAGGTGTCTACTCTTCCCGTCCAACCAATGGGAATCGTTTTCACCACATACCACAACATAGGTAGTAGAAACAAACAACATATCAAATGGGCCCTTGGCACTAGAAATGTAGTCATCCTTAACACACTACAATCAATCATATATCCAAAGCGTAAGGCACTTGTCCATAAAAATCAATAGGGTAATTTAGAACCCTATTTCCATTATTCCATATTGAATTAACCAATTTAATTGAACATGCATATATACATCCATTTTTTATCACCAATAAATAAAATGAATAACAGGTTCATTGAACATGCCTCTTATCATTAAAAAATTAATTTATAATTAATCTTGACATTATGTTCTTTACCAATTTCCATCAAGAATGACTTTCTAAGCATTCAAGGATTTGATAAAACACAATTTAGCAATCAAAAGGAAATTACATGTGATAAGAACATGATACCAACTCATTAATCTAGTTCATGTATATAATATTTTAATTTTGTTGTGATCATGTGGAAAAAATATGGTAACTCTAGGACTAGATGTAAAATAATATTGAATTTACGAATCCCCTACCTCAAAAGGTGTATGATGATCTTTTCACGAGAACGTTCCAACACAGTTGATGATCACCTATCCTATAGCATCTTCATCCACCGAAGGACTCTACGACACTCACGTACAAACCAACAACCAAGAAGTCCCTATTAGAAACATATATATCAGATCACATTAATTGAAAAAAAGAAACAGGTGGAAAAATATTAAGGAAAAAATAATAATAGAGGTTGAACATACATTTTATCAAAGATGGATTGATACCTCATGGTGGAACAAAAATAGGGTGATCACATACAGGAGGAACAAAATCCTGGGAAAATATGATTTGTTGTAAAAAAATAATCACACTCTTTTTGAAATAATTGTCTGGTGCCTCCATACTAAGGAAGAAAAGATGGAAGAGCATGGGAATAGTTATCTCAGCATTTTTAAAATCTAAACAGGGTAGCAGTTGAGATACGAAATAGATTTTCTATTAATGTAATATCTCCCCAAGGCCACATGGTTTTTACATTGTAAAGTCATGTGGACCGTTAATAAAATTAGTATAGGATTAATGAAATTAGAATCAACCTTAACCCCTTAAAACAAGGATTTCAATTCATTTTAAATCAAAGAAAACATCGAATGGGGGGAATTTGAGGAAGAAGGAAAAATTGTACACCAACCGTCTTGGATGAACTATACAGGTTTCGATAGCTAGAAATAATCTACACCTACCAGTAGATGACTCTCTGACCTAGAAAAATTGTACACATACAAATATTTAGAAACATTGTACACATACCGATAGCCGAAAACACATTACACTTATTTATATATGACTCACCATCCTAGAAAAATTGTACACATACTATTAGATGGAAACATTATACACCTTTCGATATCTAGAAGCATTTTATACCTACTGATAGATAACCTCACGATAGTTGGAATCATTGTACACCTACCAACATCTAAAATCAATAAACACATAAAAATAGATGGAAACATTGTACAAATACCATTAGATGTCCTACCGACATCTAGAAACATTGTACACATTCCGATAGTTGGACACCCTATACACCTACTTATAGATGACTCACCAACCTGGAAACACTATATGTAACACCCCAGGTAAATAAAGAATATGACATTTTTATATTTATCCATATTTGTGAATAAAATATTAATATAACTTTAAAGGGGACGATATGCTCTATGGCGTACCCAACACGCAACAACTAGTTTCTTGGGAATCTTACGTTGCACTCTAATAATAAAATAATATTATTTTAAATAGTAGTTAACGCCTAGCCATTGTAATGGTGGTAATGAACAGAACTAACTACAAAATTATTATATATGTTTGTCAAATATTTTTACTTTTTTCAATAAATGTTAGAGGATTAAAAATGCAAATGAATCCAATTTTAAGCGTAAACATTCTAATATTCTTTAAAAGGTCAATTAACTGCCTTTTGATGGCGAACCTCTTTTAAATCCACTTTGTGACAATTTAATTTGTTATATTTGACAAAATAAAATTCTTATTTAGAATCGGGACATCAAAATTTACATTGTGTAAATTTTTGGTATTTTTCTGAAAAAGTTCAATGTTTAATGAATAGTGAAAAATGTTGTATTTTAATTCAAAACCTCTTTTAATATAATTTATTTATATGATTATATTATCTTTTGAATTGTTTTTAAAGTAAAATTAGAATATATTTTTACCATTTAATCCAATAGTGGTCGTTGAAATTAATTTCACTTTGAAATCGGACTTAAACTAGTGTCAATCTTTTGATACATTTTGTTTCATAAAAACGCGCTATTTGCTCTGACAGCGGGAATTAATTATTAAATTAATTAATACAACTTATAGGTTTTGAATTTTTTAAAATAGACATCATTTTTGAATTCGGAATATCAAATATAGCATAGGGTGAACTTTTGGTAATTTTCTGAAAAACTTCAATTTTTGATGAATAGTGAAACCACAAAGTGGTACTTATAAAAACTGATTTTTCCGTTTAAATGAAATTTTTATATATTTGTGTTTTGAATATCAAAAATAAGACATACATGGTTGTCATTAAGAAGTAAAATTTGGTTCAATGGGATTAAAATAATTTTTTTGGTGAATAGTAACTTATTAAGTTTTTAATCGCGATTAGAGGTAATTAGTGTAGTTTAATGTACAAATAATGTTTTAATAAAATGAAATGACCTAGACACATGTCCTACACTCATTTTATGTGTCATGGCCGACCAATACAATCCATGGGTCAACTTGGGGACCCCATGGAGCCACTTTGTGTGGAAAATGACATAAATATCTTTTTATTTAATGTCAAAGTAAAAATGACACAAACGTGAGATGTTTTTCTAAAACAATTGTTAAATGGGGTTATACAAGTCATAATTTTCACTATAAATATTCATTGGAAAGATAAAAGAATTTCATAAATCATAGTATTTTTTTTATAATTTTTAGACAATAAATAAATTAAAGTATATATGACA
Source organism: Viscum album (assembly GCA_963277665.1). Lineage (NCBI taxonomy): Eukaryota > Viridiplantae > Streptophyta > Magnoliopsida > Santalales > Viscaceae > Viscum > Viscum album. The sequence continues at coordinate 1,135,372,671 of OY728150.1, read as the reverse complement.
TCATGATGATGCAGCGATGACCTCATTATTTAATGATTTAAATAAAAATGGAAAGATAATGTAAAATCTAAGACCTAAACATGTCAAAAACCTATTGTATGGGTTCATTTCTAACCCTTATCACCTTATCCTCTAAAAACATCAATTTGGTACCATTTAAATCCGAAACGCATTCTAAAATAAAGTAACATTTTTTTACTTTCCAAGAGTGCCCCACCTCTCCTCTTATAAAAGGCCCCCACCTCTACATCCTTAACCACACTTCCAAAGCCTTTGTCTCGTCCAACACCTGCCCATTTTGACTCTCCAAACCCCTATCTAACTCCTTGAAGCCTCAATTTGGGTAGAAGTCTTCCCAAGGAAGCCTTTTAGCTTAATCCAAAGGGAGTTACCCGATTTTAAGGTAATGTCTTCACTTGAGTCCTTTTGTTTTATTTTTCTTCTCCAAGCCCCTAAACTCTTTTTATTCATTTCTTTTGTAACAACTCCAGAATCTTAAATATACTAGTATATTTTTATAATATGTATTCGAGCTACACATACACACACCTACATATAATGGTTAATGAACATACTGTTTCCGTGAATGGCGATTTTCTGCCTCACGAAACGATGATTGTTCAATATTCTTTTAACACCTTTAAAGGTGGCCATTATGATGTCATTGTATTTTATATATGATATATATGGTATTTATTTTTACTATATTCTTATTTATTTTTTATTTAAACCATACCATTATTCTTTTCATGTTGTGTAAATGCGATAATTTCATATGAGGAAGTGTGGACTACCGCCCCCTCAAGTGATGTGACTCGTACGTGCAATACATGGAACATATAAAGAATAAAATTAATGAACATATGTGACCTATATAACATATATATTATAATGGAATTATAATATATATATATATATATATCATTCCGTTAATATGACAACGAAAAAATGAAAGTAGCGTTCATGCGTATGTACGGCCTACCGTCTCCATGAACGCTGCTTTTCGTTTTTTATCCCCAAATGATATGGAATAGTATAAATTGAATATGTACTGGATATATATTATATTTTAATCATTAATACTATTCTTGAGATTACTTACTTATAACTACATGGATAATTATTTTTCAAACAAGTTCATTTTTGACTCATGTACCAAACATCGGCAAAAACGTCTGATATGAACTAACATTATTAAACAATTATTACAAAATTATAATATGTGAAATAAACTGAATAATAATCTATAAAGGAGGTCCTTAGGCAATTATAAATTGGACAATGTTTATTATTCAGGAATATAAAAAAACGAACAAGACAAGTTGGACTTGAGGTAAGGGATCATACTCCTCTCTTTCTTTTTAAGTACACTTTTTTATGTCATACATTTTAGAGCTCATATTTCTTGTTATTGGAATGTTCTTTTATATTACTCTTACTGTAATTTTTATGTTCATATGATGATAGACCCTATTCTCTCTCATCAATCCATTTTGGAAGTTTTGAGTGACGCCGTTAGGCTGCTGAATTTTCGTAAGAGATCTGTCCTCTCTCTTTCTTTTTAAGTACTCTTTTTTATGTCACTTCTTTTAAGCTCCTCTTTGTTATGTTGGGGGATGTTATTTTATATTCCTCTTTCTATAAACTTTATGTTAATATGATGAGAGACCATATTTGATCTCATCAATCCATTTTTTAGATGTTTTAAGTGGCGCCGTTAGGCTGCCGAGTCTTCGTAAGGGATTTTTCATCTCACTTTTATTCCCGTGAGATTTATGCTACATTTGCCACAATTTCCTTTGAGTGGTGTATGTACTGCCCATTAATTTACTCATTGTGTAATATACTTTAATTTATTATTACTTACATCAATGTTGTATTGTCCTTCTTTCACGGGGTGCATGTCTCGAAAGATACCCATGTCGGTAAGGGAACCTTTCACCCTCCTCTTTTTAAAAGACTTATTTTGTTATGTCTTTTAATTCACATAATATTATGTTGGGATATTTACTTCTATATCCTTATTGATTTAAATTTTATGTCAATGTGATGAGATGCCATTTTTATCTCTCATCAACTCATTTTCTAAATTTTGTAGTGACGTCGTTAGGCTGTCAAATTTTTGCAAGGGGACTTCTTAACCCAAATTTGATTCTTTGGGATAAACTTGTACTCCTTGAATATGTCATTCTATGAATATGTGTGAATAACCTCTGATTGTTTTACACATAATATCCACTTATATTTCATGTATTCATTTTTCACACATAATTTCGTAATTGATTTATCCTTAATCCAAGGATACCGTCTTTGTATGGGACTTCGTCTCAATCTCCATTCATTGAGGAATATTTTGTTTTATACACAAATTTATTTCATACGGTGTATAAACCCCTTGTACTTTTACGTTTATCCAAAAAGGAATATTTTTTATACAAAGCGTTTTACAAAACGACAAAAGGGAATGTTTTTGTCATACGTATGCGGTGACAACAACTTCTCCGCCGTTGTGACCATTATTTGATTTTAGGCTTCCTCTACAAGACATACCTTCTTTTTAAAAGAAAAATAAATACCATATTTTACTTTTCTTTTATTTTGGTATTGAAAATGGTTTTCATAAGGTTTTTTATATCAATGTGTTTTATTGATATCTTGTGATTGAAATGTGGAAATGTTATGTTCCCTTTATGCATGTATTATGGGGTACAATTATGTTATGTTTCTTGGGAATTGTTAGGAAGATGGGTGGTTCCGTGATAAACTAATGGCGGGTGAGCCTGATATAGCTCTCCAATGCATTGGGTAACGCAAAGGAGTGAAACGTTATGGTTTCTCTGAAGAGATTTAGGGAATATACTGTGGTGGGTATTCCAAACGTAACCAAGAGGGTTAATCCCTATGTAAGAATGTAATGAATGCCCCAAGTTACCTTTTATGTCTTATGATTTCTATGATTTATTCTTGATTTGATGAGGTATGTTAATGTGCCTATGTTTTATGGGTAAAGTATGATTTCATTCTTATGTATATATGAACTCATGTTTCCTTTCCATATTTTTTATAACCCTTACTGAGCTTTTTATGCTAATCCCAAGTTTTTTTTAAATGTTTTCACAGGTCAAGGGAAAGGTATATGATATGATGATAGTGTCAAAGAAGTGTCAAGAAAGAATCCATGCTTTATTTTTAAATATGTTTCCGTTGATGGAAAAAAAATGAATACTATCTTTTATGTAACCACATTGTTTAAATGTGGAATGTAATGCAAGTTTTATGATATAATTCTCTAAAACTCTAAACCTGAAAAGATCCTCAATGTGTATTCTTGTAATAACACAAGATTATGTAAGGTTTAAGGCTGGGGCCTTATAGTTGGAATCAGAGGTCGTTTTAGATAACTTTAGAGGTTAGGGTATCCTCTAAGCATAAGTGACATTACCATAATGGTTAGGATTTCAGAAAGAGTCCTAGTTTTAGATAAATTTAATAAGTAAGTACATCATAGTGGTTATATTCCTCATTAGTACATGATGGTTTTTTTGGTATACTCATAATTAAATTTCTGTTTTTAGTGAATGGATGGATCTAGCAGGCACCAAAGTGACAATAGTTTTGAAGGAAACTGTGGTGGTTCTCTAATTAAGAGACTAGAGGAAATGGGGGATTCAATAAAAAAACTTGTGGTTGTTCTAAACCAACTATCAAGGAGTCATGATCAACCATTTGAAGCTTGGTAAGTTCTGTAATGCATCATGTACGAGATGACCAATCGATGTGGAAGTTCAGGTAATAATTATAAGGTAACCATTAGAGTTTATATGATCCTTACTTTTGAGGTAATTATGGGTTATTATATATTATGATGGAAAATGAAAGGCATGAGATAAACTTGAGTTTAAAATATGTTATGATCATTTTTTAAGATTTTATCTCGTTTTGGGGAATGTTTTATGAATTATATAGTTTTGGAAAAAGGACAACAAGAAGACCGTGTGACAACCTGTCGTGTCGGACAAGGCTGCGGGAATCGAACCCACAACCAAAGTGCGACTGGTATTTATCGCCTACAACTGGGCTACGTGAAGTCCCTGGTTAGTTTGACTAATTATTTTCAGTTAGATGGTTTTAGGAATCAAGAGTAAGTTTATTTTGGGTTATCTATGGAAATGATTAACCTATCATCGAGGATATGTGATTAGGTTAATTACTTTTCAATATGAGAATTTAAGAGCAACTGATGTTATTTGGAGATATAAGTTATTTTGTAACTTGGAAGACTTTGTGATTAAATCCTTCAAATATTTGGGTTTCAGTCTTAGTTTGGGTTACTTTGAATAATTTTATGGACAAATTTTTTATCGAATGGTCCTCGTTGAACATTGGGTTTTGTTGGACAAATTTTGGAGATTAAGAATAGATTCTCTTTTTATAAAGGGTTATCCTTTTCTGGATTATCTGATCTTGTACTAAGCTTTTTGGTTTCGGTTTTGGTTAATTTACAAAGACATGGGAAGTATATAGTTCGCATTTGTGGATTAGGTGAATCTCTAGATGTTTATTATAGTACTCTTAATGTGAACAAGTCTTCCTAAATACTCATCTTTTGGAGAAAATATGAGTTCGTGTAAGGAATCTAATAAAAGTTGAAAGTCAACATGATAAGTGATTATGTTTCATTATAAATAAATTCCTCAATAAAAAGTAACTTAAAACAAAAATGTTTTCTATTAACTTTTCCTACTGGGGAATTGAATACCGTTTAACCCATCACAAGTTTGTGATTTTCTTGTGGTTAAATTTCTCCTAAACATGTTTTCTATCACTCTACATCAGAACATGACCCTATGTTTTCCCCTCCAAGTCCATGTTTTCCTACATGGAATCCTATTATGGGTTAACTCGGGTGACCTCTGTACTTATCTTTATTTATTTTAAAGTTATTGTTTTACCGACTCTTGTTACGATGTGGGACTTTCAAGGATGATTCCATGCTCAATTTTAAAATTGCGAGAACGCAATTCCCAAAAGGGGGGAAGGATGTAACACCCCAGGTAAATAAAGAATATGACATTTTTATATTTATACATATTTGTTAATAAAATATTAATATAACTTTAAAGGGGACGTTATGCTCGATGGCGTACCCAACACGCAACAACGAGTTTCTTGGGAATCTTACATTGCACTCTAATAATAAAATAATATTATTTTAAATAGTAGTTAACACCTAGTCGTTGTAATGGCGGGAATGAACAGAACTAATTACAAAATGATTATATATGTTGGTCATATATTTTTACTTTTTACAATAAATTTTAGAGGATTAAAAATGAAAATGAATCCAATTTTAAGCGTAAACATTCTAATATTCTTTAGAAGGTCGAATAACCACCTTTTGATGGAGAACCTATTTTAAATCCACTTTGTGACAATTTTATGTGTTATATTTGAAAAAATAAAATTCTTCTTTAGAATCGGGACATCAAAATTTACTTTGTGTAAATTTTTGGTATTTTTCCAAAATAGTTCAATTTTTAATGAATAGTGAAAAATGTTGTATTTTAATTCAAAACCTCTTCTAATCTAATTTATTTATATGATTTTATTATCTTTTTAATTGGTTTTAAAGTGAAATTAGAATATATTTTTACCATTTAATCCAATAGTGGTCGTTGAAATTAATTTCACTTTGAAATCTTACTTAAACTAGTGTCAATCATTTGATACATTTTGTTTCATAAAAACATGCTATTTGCTCTGACAGTGGGAATTAATTATTAAATTAATTAATAAAACTTATATGTTTTGAATTTTGTAAAATATAATCATTTTTTAATTCGGAATATCAAATATAGCTTAGGGTGAACTTTTGGTAATTTTCTGAAAAACTTCAATTTTTGATGAATAGTGAAACCACTAAGTGGTACTTATAAAAACTGATTTTTCCGTTTAAATGAAATTTTGCCATCTTTGTGTTTTTAATTTCAAAAATCCAACATACATGGTTTTCATTATGAAGTAAAATGAGGTTCAATGGGATTAAAATAATTTTATTGGTGAATAGTAACTTATTAAGTTTTTAATCACGATTAGAGATAATTAGTGTAGTTTAAGGTAAGAATAATGTTTTAATAAAATGAAATGACCTAGACAGATGTCCTACTCTCATTCGATGTGTCATGGCCGACCAAGACAATCCATGGGTCAACTTGGGGACCCCATGGATCCACTTTGGTTGGAAAATTATATAAATATCTTTTTATTTAATGTTAAAGTAAAAATGACACAAACATGAGATGTTTTACTAAAACACTTTTTTCATGGGGTTATACAAGTCAGAATTTTGACTATAAATATTCATTGAAAATATAAAAAGATTTCCTACATCATAGTTGTTTTTATAATTTTTAGACATTAAATAAATTAAATTATTTATGACATCATGGTGATGCAGAGATGACCTCATTATTTAACGATTTAAATAAAATGGAAAGATAATGTAAAATCTAAGACCTAAACATGTCCAAAACCTATTGGATGGGTGGATTTCGAACCCTTATCGCCTTATGCTCTAAAAACATCAATATGGGACCATTAAAATCTGATACTCATTCTAAAATAAAGTAACATTTCTTTACTTTCCAACAGTGCCCCTCCTCTCCTCTTATAAAAGGCCCCCACCACTACCTCCTTACCCACACTTCCAAAGCATTTTGCTCGGCCAAACTCTGCCCATTTTGTCTCTTCACATCCTTCTATAACTCCTTGAAGCCTAAATTTGGGCAGAAGCCTTCCCAAGGAAGCCTTTTAGCTCAATCCAAAGGGAGTTACCCGATTTTAAGGTAATGTCTTCACTGGAGTCCTTTTGTTTTATTTTGCTTCTCCATCCCACTAAACTGTTTTTATTCATTTCTTTTGTAACAAATCCAGTATCTTAAATATACTAGGATGTTGTTATAAGAAGGATTCGAGATACACTTACACACATCTACATCTAATGGTTAAAGAACATACTATTTCCGTGGATGATGATTTTCTGCCTCACGGAACGATGATTGTTCAATATTCTTTTAACAACTTTAAAGGTGGACATTATGATGTCACTGTATTTTATATATGATTTATATGGTATTTATTCTTACTATATTCTTCTGTATTTTTTATTTAATCCATACCATTATTCTTTTCATGTTGTGTAAATGCGATAATTTCATATGAGAAAGTGTGGACTACCACCCCCTCAAGTGATGTGACTCGTAGGTGCAATAAATAGAACATATAAAGAATGAAATTAATGAAAATATGTGACCTATATAACATATATATTATACTGGAATTATAATATATATATATATCATTCTGTTAATATGAAAAAGAAAAAATGAAAGTAGCGTTCATGCGTACGTACGGCCTACCGTCTCCATGAACGGTGCTTTTCGTTTTTTATCCCCAAATGATATGGAATAGTATAAAATGAATATGTACTGGATATATATGATATTTTAATCATTAATAATATTGTGGAAATTATTTACTTATAACTACATGGAAAATCATTTTTCAAACATGTTCATTTTTAAATCATGCACCAAACATCGGCAAAAACGTCTGATATGAACTAACATTATTAAACAATCATTATAACATTATAATATGTTATATGAACTGAATAATAATCTTTAAAGTATGTCCTTAGGCAATTATAAATTAAACAAAGTTTATTATTCAGGAATATAAAGAAACAAACAAGACAAGTTGGACTTGAGGTAAGGGATCCAACTCCTCTCTTTCTTTTTAAGTACACTCTTTTATGTCATTCAATTTAAAGCTCATCTTTCTTGTTATTGGAATGTTCTTTTATATTTCTCTTACTATAATTTTTATGTTCATATGATGAGAGACCATATTCTCTCTCATCAATCCATTTCGGAAGTTTTGAGTGGCGCCGTTAGGCTGCCGAATTTTCGTAAGAGATCTATCCTCTCTCTTTCTTTTTAAGTACTCTCCTTTATGTCACTTCTTTTACGCTCCTATATTATGTTGGGGGATGTTCTTTTATATGCCTATTTCTGTAAACTTTATGTTAATATGATGAAAGACCCTATTTGATCTCATCAATCCATTTTTTGGATGTTTTAAGTGGGGCCGTTAGGCTGCCGAGTCTTTGTAAGGGATTTTTCATCTCACTTTTATTCCCGTGAGATATATGCTACATTTGCCACAATTTCCTTTGATTGGTGTATGTACTGCCCATTATTTTACTCATTGTGTAATATAATTTCATTTATGAGTATTTACATCAATGTTGTATTGTCCTTCTTTCACGGGGTGCATGTCTCGAAAGATACCCATGTCGGTAAGGGAACCTTTCACCCTCCTCTTTTTAAAAGACTTCTTTTGTTATGTATTTTAATTCACATACTATTATGTTGGGACATGTTCTTCTATATCCATATTGATTTAAATTTTATGTCAATGTGATGAGATACCCTTTTTATCTCTCATCAACTCATTTTCTGAATTTTGTAGTGACGCCGTTAGGCTGTCAAATTTTTGCAAGGGGACTTCTTAACCCAAATTTGATTCTTTGGGATAAACCTGTACTCCTTGAATATGTCGTTCTATGATTATGTGTGAATAACCACTGATTGTTTTACACTTAATATCCACTTATATTTCGTGTATTCATTTGTCACACATAATTTTGTAATTGATTTATCCTTAATCCAAGGATACCATCTTTGTATGGGACTTCATCTCAATCTCTATTCATTGAGGCATATTTTGTTTTATACACAACATTCTTTTATATGGTGTATAAACCCCTTTTACTTTTACATTTATCCAAAAGGAATCTTTTTTATACGAAGCGTTTTACAAAACGACAAAAGCGAATGTTTTTGTCATACGTCTGCGGCGACAATGACTTCTCCGCCGCCGTGACCATTATTTGAGTTTCAGCTTCCTCTACAAGCCATACCACCTTTTTAAAAGAAAAATAAATACCATGTTTTACTTTTCTTTTATTTTGGTATTGAAAATGGTTTTCATAAGGTTTTTTATATCAATGTCATTTATTGATATCTTGTGATTGAAATGCTTAAATGTTATGTTCCCTTTATGTGTAACGACCCAAAGTTTCATTAATGGAAAATCCCTCTTGATCCAGTTAAATGTTTCTTTATGAAAAATGTTTTTATAAGATGTCAACTTCTTTAAGTTTTACGTTAAGATTTTTGACCGTTACTTTTATAGCCGTTGAACAGTGATCATCTGGGTAGTTTAAATATAAGTCTTTAACGAACCAATTTTCTACTCAGACAAAGGAAGCGATGGCCTCATCCAGTAGAATTGCCCCTTACGAAGCCCATTTGTCGGAGCTCGGAAAGGAGGTGGCGTCTTTGGGCTTTGCCCTTGACCAAACCCAAGCTGAGCTTCATCAAGTCAAGCTCGAACGTGATCGTCTACGGGAAAAATGGAAGTTGATAGAGATCACCACTCGAGCGATGTTATCCGAGCAACCCCAAGAGTCTGTCACCATCGCACACCATACCCTTAGGTCTTATGCGGCTATTTTAAGGGGTTATGTAACAAATAAGTAGCACCATGTTCATGTACATTATTTTTGTATATAATAATGAATATAATTTCTAGTCATTTTTGATGCATTGTAATTAGTTTTTAAAGTACAAATGATGTTTTTAGTTATTATTTAATTAAGAATTATATTTTATTAAATTAAAGGATTTTTGAATTAAATGATATTTTAATAAAATATTATTATTAATATTAAATTAATTTTTATTAAATATAAATGATCTTATAATTTTATGAATGCAATTAAAATTTTTATTAAGGTTTGAAAGCCATTTCTGTCAAAACCCGTGAATTTTTTATAAATGTCGGTTTTTATTTTAAAAGTGAAAATTCACATATTTAGAAAATTATTTAGATAAAATAAATATTATTTTTGGAATCAGGACGTCGAAATTATCCAACGGTGAATTTTTCATAATTTTCTGAGACAGTCAAATTTTTGGGTAAAAATTAAATACCATTTAAATATATAATGTGTTTTATGACATCATAATGACCCAATGGTGATGTAATAAAATACCATAATCCTTATGTTCGGCCAATATGTGTTTTATCAATAAAATAATGAGGTTTTGGGTTTGTTTGACTCACTTTTCAAAGCATTAATGGAGCCCTCAAGACTTATTCAACACTTTGCCTTTATAAATTAATTTCCATGGGAGTGTGACTCACCTCCACATAAGCAACCCTAATTTTTTAATAAGTTCGGACCTTGGCCTTGTAAAATATTGTTTTCCTCTTTCCTTTTCCAGAAACCATGGGCAAATACCATGGGATGGTTTGTGGTTTGGATTATTTTAATATAAGTGGTCCCAAACCTAAATAATAAAGAATTCTCTCACCTTTCCTATATAAACCCACCCAAGCTCCCACTTCCTCCTCATCCAAAGCCCTTGAAGTTCGTCCAACCTCTGCCCTACTCTCTCTAGAATCCTCCCAAGGTGCCCCAAGCTCCCAAGAAGCCTCTCACAAGCCTCTCTCTAGCCTTTGGAAGCACACTTCCAAGTAAGGGTTTTTTCTTCCTTTCTCATTTTTGTCAATTTTCCTTAAGTTGTATTGCCCTTTTAATTTCATTTATGAATGTTGGGGTATGGTTTCGCACCTCTCCCATACTGCCCTTTTATAGTTTGAATGATGGGAGACCCCTTTCTCTCTCATTAAATGCCTCCCATGTACACCCGTTACTATGCCGAAATTCCGAAAGGAACCTTTTTCTCCTCTTTTATATTCAAGCAATACTTTTGTATCATGAATCTAAATTCCATTTCTATTGTTGGGACATGTATATATATGATCTCCTTACTGTCCATTACATGTAAATATGATGAGGAACCCCTTTCTCTCTCATCAACCTTTTTTATGAATTCTTATGTCACGCCGTTATGCTGCCGAAATCGCACCAATTTTCTAAGCCAATGTCTTTGTGTAGTGAATACCATGCCCATTTCTCCATCAAGGGTATTCACCTTTATGCACATATACGTATTGATTGTAAAGTTTCATGTTTGAATTCCACATTCCTTTATCGTGGAAGAAATGATTATGTTTTATGAATCCATGTTTTATGATCCATGTGGCACACTTATGCATGAAATGAAATGTTTAAGAAGGGTGCGCCCTGATAGCACTCCAATGCATTGGGTAAAGTATAGTATCATGATACGTCATGTGCAATGAGTGTTGAATCATGCTAAATCAAGTGCAAGGAGGGTTTACTCGTGCTTCAAGTGCAATGAGGGTTTACTCATGCTCCATGTGCAATGAGCCTTATCTCATGCTAATTCAATGTTAAGTGTTGTTGCCACATTTCCATGTTATGATTATCATGCTTTATCATGCCTTTATGTTCATGTCTCTCTTATGCTCTATTGATATGCCTATTGCCTAACATGTATTTTACTCCTCATGTTATTCATTATGTACTCCCTTACTGGGCTTTATAGCTCACCCTTTTCTTATGCATGTCCTCAGGTTATCCCATGCAATGCTAAGTACGAAGGAATGTAGTGGTCATGTAAAGGAAGTTTTCAATAAGGATGTTGTATTTCATGTTTAAAGTTTTTATGTAATGATCCTAAACCCCAAATACACTAAACCTCTCGATCTTCTTTGTTTTATCAAGTGAAGTTTTATGTAATAAAGCATGTTTAAGTTGTAATAAAAAGCAGGGTTGTCATAGTTGGTATCAGAGGATAGGTTTAGTTATTTTTGGGATTAGGAAACCCTAGTAAAGCCTTAGATACAAGACTAAGCATAATAAAAACATCCCTAAGTTTTGGTAAATACTAAGTAAGTGTTTTATCAAACAAATACATCCCTGTCTGGATACGAGCAGGTAGAGGCGGCTCTGGCACAGATGTATCCTAGGGGTAAAACCCGAAAACACCGCTATGAGCTAGACTCGAACGGGAACTGGTGCACGACAACGGGCCTTGCTGCACTCTTTGTTACGACACTCCCGGGGGATATGTTTTGATAAATTTACAATCTTAGTATGAACCCTTATTAAGGGAAAAATGCCCCTAAGAATATATGTTAGAAGGAAGATCATGAAAAGCCTGGATTGAATCCTATAGACTCATGAGTTGAAGAGATTAAAGTTTATTTATAAGTCATCAACTTTTGTCTTTGGATTACTCTCTATGTGTTACCCCTAACTTTCCTTTTATTCCAGCCAATGGCCGGTAATAGGAGAACTCGGGCTAACAACCGTTGTGAAGATCAGTGTGATGATTGTACCAATGAGATTCCCAATCCAATGGGAGCGGGAATCGCGAACTTTGTCACGCTTCTCTCTCAGCTAACTCAAGTTTTGAATAGAAACACTGGTCAAGAGGAACGTTCAACCCCCCCTAAGAAAGAACAAGTCGCTATTGAAAGCTTCATGAGACAAAGGTCTCCTACTTTTAGTGGATCATCCGATCCCACGATTGCTGAACAATGGATCAACTCCATTGAAAAGATATTCTCTATCCTCCAATGCTCTGAAAAAGAGAAGGTTCTCTTGGCGGCTTATCGTATGGAGGGTGAAGCTGATCAATGGTGGACGTTGATCAAAAATACGAAGCCTGAGGAGGAGATCGAGGCTTTGGAATGGAAGGTATTCCGGAAGATGTTTTTCGATAAATATTTTCCACGCACCCTCCGTCTTAAGATGGAAAGGGACTTCCTTTCCCTCAAGCAGAAAGATGAGGAATCTGTGGGAGCGTACGAGGCAAACTTCACAAGGCTTGCACGATACGCTTCCGGCTTTGTCGTTACCCCCGAATGCAAGGTTGACCGCTTCTTTGGTGGGCTGAAGCCTAGCTTGCGGAAAGCATTAGCGATCCGTGACTTCGACAGCTATGAGGAAATTGTTCGATGTGCCCTCAAGGTTGAAATGGAGATCGGAGAATCACAGGGGTATCATGGGGACAAGAAGCGGAAGGTGGACTTCAATGCTGGTGGTCCGATGGATAAATCCAACGGCGCTAAGAAATTCCAGCACCCCACTTGCCAAAAGTGTGGAAAGAAGCACCCTGGAAATTGCCTTAGGGGGACAAGAAAATGCTTCAAGTGTGGAAGAGAAGGGCAACTAGCTGTTAACTGTCAGCAAGAAGGACCCGCGGCTACGACGGAGGGGAGGAACGCTCCGTTCGAACCTCAACGCGTTGTTCAATGCTTCAAATGCAAAGAACCGGGTCATTTTGCGAATCAGTGCCCTAATCCAAGGGTTATCGGAGGCAATCAACAACCTCCAAGACAGCAAGGAAGAGCTTTTGCCATCACTTCTGCCGAAGTGAACCCCGACAACGAAGTGGTGACAGGTATGCTAGTTATTCATTCAAGAATAGCGAACGTACTTTTTGATTCAGGTTCTACGCATTCTTTTATATCTCAAAAGTTTAGTAGAATAATCCCTGCACCACCACAAATCCTGGAAGTAAAGATGTCGGTGAGTACGGCAAATGGGGCAATCATTGCTTCCCATGAGTATAAGTCCTCCCCTCTTATAATCTGTGGATTGAATTTCCCGGCGAACCTCGTCATACTCCCTTTGGTGGAATTTGATGCAATTCTTGGCATGGATTGGCTTTCCTTATATAGAGCCAACATAAATTGTCAGGAGAGGGAAATCACACTCCATATGGAGAATCAACCCCCGATTCTTTACAAGTGTCAGGAGGAAGATGAATCTCCTTTAGCTCCATCATCTCAAGCATGGATATTACTACCTTATGAGCACGCATATCTGGCTCAGATGATTGAGTCCAAGGAAGAAACCACCCTTGAAGAAATGCCTATTGTGAGGGAATTCGCTGAAGTATTTCCCGAGGAACTTCCTGGTCTTCCTCCAAGAAGAGATGTTGAGTTCTCAATTGAACTTATACCTGGGGCGCTACCAATATCCAAGACTCCATATAGAATGGCTGTTGTTGAGCTTGAAGAGCTGAAGAAACAACTACAGGAGAATCTGGATAAAGGGTTTATACGCCCAAGTGCATCACCATGGGGTGCACCAGTCCTCTTCGTCAAGAAGAAGGATGGGTCAATGCGGCTTTGCATCGATTATCGTGAACTTAACAAAATCACGATAAAGAACAAGTATCCTCTCCCAAGAATCGATGACTTGTTTGATCAGCTGCGTGGAGCTCAATACTTCTCCAAGGTCGACTTGCGGTCGGGATATTATCAAGTAAGGGTGAAGAAGGAAGATATCCCCAAGACTGCTTTTCGTACAAGGTACGGGCACTATGAATTCATAGTAATTCCTTTTGGACTCACCAATGCTCCAGCAATATTCATGGACTTGATGAATAGAGTCTTTAGAGATTACCTAGATAAATTTGTGGTAGTCTTTATAGATGATATTCTGATATACTCCAAAACCAAGGAGGACCATGAGGAGCATTTAAGAACTGTACTGGAGACTTTGCGCAAGGAGAAGCTCTATGCCAAGTACAACAAGTGTGAGTTCTGGTTGAAGGAGGTCTCATTCTTGGGCCATATCATCACAAGCAATGGGATATCTGTGGACCCCTCCAAAACAGATGCAATTGAGGGATGGCCGAGGCCAACATCGGTAACTGATATCCGTAGCTTCTTGGGGTTAGCTGGATATTATCGACGATTTGTGAGAAACTTCTCACGATTGTCCAACCCTCTTACCAAGCTAACTCGAAAGGGAGTAAAGTTTACTTGGAGTGATGAATGCGAAGAAAGCTTCAAGGAGTTGAAAAGGAGGCTTATCACTGCACCTGTGCTCACTTTACCCACAAGTGGGGAACTTTTTGTGGTATTCAGTGATGCTTCGAAGAAGGGCTTAGGATGTGTGCTGATGCAGAATGATAAAGTGATATCCTATGCCTCAAGACAGTTGAAAATCCATGAGCGAAACTATCCAACACATGATCTGGAGTTGGCGGCAGTGATCTTTGCCTTGAAAATCTGGTGGCATTATCTCTATGGAGAGAAATGTGAGATATATACTGACCACAAGAGTCTTAAATATATATTCACACAGAAAGAGCTTAATATGTGCCAGAGAAGATGGATAGAGCTCATAAAGGATTATGACTGTTCAATACATTACCACCCTGGGAAGGCGAACAAGGTGGCGGATGCCCTAAGTAGAAAGGATCCAGCAATTCTATCAATGATGAGAATTGAGAAGGATCCAATCTTCTTAGACTTGATGAAGATGGACGTGGGAATCATAAAGAAGGGAACATCATCAATCCTTTCACAAATGATTGCTCAACCATCTCTTTTTGAAAGGTTAAAGGATGCTCAAAAGGATGATGCGAGAATCCAAGAAAAAGTGGAAGCTATCAAAAAGGGAAAATCCTCAGAGTTTAATGTTAATGAAGAAGGAATTGTGCGGTTTGGGAAAAGACTATGTGTCCCATCAAGTTCGGAGCTGAAGAAGGAACTTTTGGATGATGCACATAGTTCAAATTTCTCTATTCACCCAGGGAGCACAAAGATGTATCGATATATCCGAGAAAACTTTTGGTGGGATAATATGAAGAAGGAGATCGCCGAATATACATCAAAGTGCCTGGTGTGTCAGCAAGTGAAGGCGGAGAGGCAGAAGTCTAAGGGGATGATGCAACCATTGCCCATACCAGAATGGAAATGGGAGAACATCACCATGGACTTCGTCACTGGACTTCCAAGGACATCCAAAAGCAACAATGCAATCTGGGTTATTGTGGATCGTCTTACAAAGACTGCACACTTCATTGCTATTCGAGAGGATTTCTCTTTGGATCAACTGGCACGGATATATATCAGGGAAGTGGTACGGTTGCATGGAGTACCACTATCTATTGTGTCAGACCGAGATCCAAGATTTACCTCTAAGTTTTGGAAGAGTCTTCAACATGCTCTGAATACTGAACTGAACTTCAGTACGGCCTATCATCCTCAAACTGATGGCCAATCCGAGCGGACTATCCAAACACTTGAGGATATGTTGAGAGCATGCTCAATGGACTTTAAAGGAGGATGGGATCAACATCTTCCCCTAGTTGAGTTCTCTTATAATAATAGTTTCCACTCGAGCATCCAAATGGCACCATATGAAGCCCTGTATGGGAAAAGGTGTAGAACACCGGCATGTTGGGATGAGGTCGGTGAACGTAAGCTGCTTGGACCAGAAATGGTCGAAGAAATGGTGGAGAAGGTGAAAACCATTCAGCAGCATATCAAGGCAGCCCAAAGTCGACAGAAGAGTTATGCAGATAATCGTCGACGAGACCTTGAGTTTAAAGTCGGAGACATGGTGTTTTTACTCATATCTCCGTGGAAGAAGGTCATGAGGTTTGGAAAGAAAGGGAAGTTAAGTCCAAGGTACATCGGCCCATTCGAGATTCTTGATCATGTTGGGGCTGTGGCCTATCGACTAGCACTTCCACCTACTATGGCCAAGGTGCATGATGTCTTCCATGTATCCCTCTTAAGGAAGTACATACCAGACCCTTCACATGTACTCTCTTCCGAGGTGGTACAATTAGAAGACGATCTTTCTTATGAGGAGCAACCAGTGAAGATCATAGATCGTAGAGAAAAAGTTCTACGAAATAAGACAATGCCCCTCGATAAGGTGTTGTGGAGAAACCACAAGTTTGAAGAAGCAACTTGGGAGTCGGAGGATATGATGAAGCTAAGTTACCCACATTTGTTTTAGTGTGGGAAAAGGAAAATTTCGAGGGCGAAATTTCTTAAGGGGGGAATGTTGTAATGACCCAAAGTTTCATTAATGGAAAATCCCTCTTGATCCAGTTAAATGTTTCTTTATGAAAAATGTTTTTATAAGATGTCAACTTCTTTAAGTTTTACGTTAAGATTTTTGACCGTTACTTTTATAGCCGTTGAACAGTGATCATCTGGGTAGTTTAAATATAAGTCTTTAACGAACCAATTTTCTACTCAGACAAAGGAAGCGATGGCCTCATCCAGTAGAATTGCCCCTTACGAAGCCCATTTGTCGGAGCTCGGAAAGGAGGTGGCGTCTTTGGGCTTTGCCCTTGACCAAACCCAAGCTGAGCTTCATCAAGTCAAGCTCGAACGTGATCGTCTACGGGAAAAATGGAAGTTGATAGAGATCACCACTCGAGCGATGTTATCCGAGCAACCCCAAGAGTCTGTCACCATCGCACACCTTACCCTTAGGTCTTATGCGGCTATTTTAAGGGGTTATGTAACAAATAAGTAGCACCATGTTCATGTACATTATTTTTGTATATAATAATGAATATAATTTCTAGTCATTTTTGATGCATTGTAATTAGTTTTTAAAGTACAAATGATGTTTTTAGTTATTATTTAATTAAGAATTATATTTTATTAAATTAAAGGATTTTTGAATTAAATGATATTTTAATAAAATATTATTATTAATATTAAATTAATTTTTATTAAATATAAATGATCTTATAATTTTATGAATGCAATTAAAATTTTTATTAAGGTTTGAAAGCCATTTCTGTCAAAACCCGTGAATTTTTTATAAATGTCGGTTTTTATTTTAAAAGTGAAAATTCACATATTTAGAAAATTATTTAGATAAAATAAATATTATTTTTGGAATCAGGACGTCGAAATTATCCAACGGTGAATTTTTCATAATTTTCTGAGACAGTCAAATTTTTGGGTAAAAATTAAATACCATTTAAATATATAATGTGTTTTATGACATCATAATGACCCAATGGTGATGTAATAAAATACCATAATCCTTATGTTCGGCCAATATGTGTTTTATCAATAAAATAATGAGGTTTTGGGTTTGTTTGACTCACTTTTCAAAGCATTAATGGAGCCCTCAAGACTTATTCAACACTTTGCCTTTTTAAATTAATTTCCATGGGAGTGTGACTCACCTCCACATAAGCAACCCTAATTTTTTAATAAGTTCGGACCTTGGCCTTGTAAAATATTGTTTTCCTCTTTCCTTTTCCAGAAACCATGGGCAAATACCATGGGATGGTTTGTGGTTTGGATTATTTTAATATAAGTGGTCCCAAACCTAAATAATAAAGAATTCTCTCACCTTTCCTATATAAACCCACCCAAGCTCCCACTTCCTCCTCATCCAAAGCCCTTGAAGTTCGTCCAAACTCTGCCCTACTCTCTCTAGAATCCTCCCAAGGTGCCCCAAGCTCCCAAGAAGCCTCTCACAAGCCTCTCTCTAGCCTTTGGAAGCACACTTCCAAGTAAGGGTTTTTTCTTCCTTTCTCATTTTTGTCAATTTTCCTTAAGTTGTATTGCCCTTTTAATTTCATTTATGAATGTTGGGGTATGGTTTCGCACCTCTCCCATACTGCCCTTTTATAGTTTGAATGATGGGAGACCCCTTTCTCTCTCATTAAATGCCTCCCATGTACACCCGTTACTATGCCGAAATTCCGAAAGGAACCTTTTTCTCCTCTTTTATATTCAAGCAATACTTTTGTATCATGAATCTAAATTCCATTTCTATTGTTGGGACATGTATATATATGATCTCCTTACTGTCCATTACATGTAAATATGATGAGGAACCCCTTTCTCTCTCATCAACCTTTTTTATGAATTCTTATGTCACGCCGTTATGCTGCCGAAATCGCACCAATTTTCTAAGCCAATGTCTTTGTGTAGTGAATACCATGCCCATTTCTCCATCAAGGGTATTCACCTTTATGCACATATACGTATTGATTGTAAAGTTTCATGTTTGAATTCCACATTCCTTTATCGTGGAAGAAATGATTATGTTTTATGAATCCATGTTTTATAATCCATGTGGCACACTTATGCATGAAATGAAATGTTTAAGAAGGGTGCGCCCTGATAGCGCTCCAATGCATTGGGTAAAGTATAGTATCATGATACGTCATGTGCAATGAGTGTTGAATCATGCTAAATCAAGTGCAAGGAGGGTTTACTCGTGCTTCAAGTGAAATGAGGGTTTACTCATGCTCCATGTGCAATGAGCCTTAGCTCATGCTAATTCAATGTTAAGTGTTGTTGCCACATTTCCATGTTATGATTATCATGCTTTATCATGCCTTTATGTTCATGTCTCTCTTATGCTCTATTGATATGCCTATTGCCTAACATGTATTGTACTCCTCATGTTATTCATTATGTACTCCCTTACTGGGCTTTATAGCTCACCCTTTTCTTATGCATGTCCTCAGGTTATCCCATGCAATGCTAAGTACGAAGGAATGTAGTGGTCATGTAAAGGAAGTTTTCAATAAGGATGTTGTATTTCATGTTTAAAGTTTTTATGTAATGATCCTAAACCCCAAAGACACTAAACCTCTCGATCTTCTTTGTTGTATCAAGTGAAGTTTTATGTAATAAAGCATGTTTAAGTTGTAATAAAAAGCAGGGTTGTCATAGTTGGTATCAGAGGATAGGTTTAGTTATTTTTGGGATTAGGAAACCCTAGTAAAGCCTTAGATACAAGACTAAGCATAATAAAAACATCCCTAAGTTTTGGTAAATACTAAGTAAGTGTTTTATCAAACAAATACATCCCTGTCTGGATACGAGCAGGTAGAGGCGGCTCTGGCACAGATGTATCCTAGGGGTAAAACCCGAAAACACCGCTTTGAGCTAGACTCGAACGGGAACTGGTGCACGACAACGGGCCTTGCTGCACTCTTTGTTACGACACTCCCGGGGGATATGTTTTGATAAATTTACAATCTTAGTATGAACCCTTATTAAGGGAAAAATGCCCCTAAGAATATATGTTAGAAGGAAGATCATGAAAAGCCTGGATTGAATCCTATAGACTCATGAGTTGAAGAGATTAAAGTTTATTTATAAGTCATCAACTTTTGTCTTTGGATTACTCTCTATGTGTTACCCCTAACTTTCCTTTTATTCCAGCCAATGGCCGGTAATAGGAGAACTCGGGCTAACAACCGTTGTGAAGATCAGTGTGATGATTGTACCAATGAGATTCCCAATCCAATGGGAGCGGGAATCGCGAACTTTGTCACGCTTCTCTCTCAGCTAACTCAAGTTTTGAATAGAAACACTGGTCAAGAGGAACGTTCAACCCCCCCTAAGAAAGAACAAGTCGCTATTGAAAGCTTCATGAGACAAAGGCCTCCTACTTTTAGTGGATCATCCGATCCCACGATTGCTGAACAATGGATCAACTCCATTGAAAAGATATTCTCTATCCTCCAATGCTCTGAAAAAGAGAAGGTTCTCTTGGCGGCTTATCGTATGGAGGGTGAAGCTGATCAATGGTGGACGTTGATCAAAAATACGAAGCCTGAGGAGGAGATCGAGGCTTTGGAATGGAAGGTATTCCGGAAGATGTTTTTCGATAAATATTTTCCACGCACCCTCCGTCTTAAGATGGAAAGGGACTTCCTTTCCCTCAAGCAGAAAGATGAGGAATCTGTGGGAGCGTACGAGGCAAACTTCACAAGGCTTGCACGATACGCTTCCGGCTTTGTCGTTACCCCCGAATGCAAGGTTGACCGCTTCTTTGGTGGGCTGAAGCCTAGCTTGCGGAAAGCATTAGCGATCCGTGACTTCGACAGCTATGAGGAAATTGTTCGATGTGCCCTCAAGGTTGAAATGGAGATCGGAGAATCACAGGGGTATCATGGGGACAAGAAGCGGAAGGTGGACTTCAATGCTGGTGGTCCGATGGATAAATCCAACGGCGCTAAGAAATTCCAGCACCCCACTTGCCAAAAGTGTGGAAAGAAGCACCCTGGAAATTGCCTTAGGGGGACAAGAAAATGCTTCAAGTGTGGAAGAGAAGGGCAACTAGCTGTTAACTGTCAGCAAGAAGGACCCGCGGCTGCGACGGAGGGGAGGAACGCTCCGTTCGAACCTCAACGCGTTGTTCAATGCTTCAAATGCAAAGAACCGGGTCATTTTGCGAATCAGTGCCCTAATCCAAGGGTTATCGGAGGCAATCAACAACCTCCAAGACAGCAAGGAAGAGCTTTTGCCATCACTTCTGCCGAAGTGAACCCCGACAACGAAGTGGTGACAGGTATGCTAGTTATTCATTCAAGAATAGCGAACGTACTTTTTGATTCAGGTTCTACGCATTCTTTTATATCTCAAAAGTTTAGTAGAATAATCCCTGCACCACCACAAATCCTGGAAGTAAAGATGTCGGTGAGTACGGCAAATGGGGAAATCATTGCTTCCCATGAGTATAAGTCCTCCCCTCTTATAATCTGTGGATTGAATTTCCCGGCGAACCTCGTCATACTCCCTTTGGTGGAATTTGATGCAATTCTTGGCATGGATTGGCTTTCCTTATATAGAGCCAACATAAATTGTCAGGAGAGGGAAATCACACTCCATATGGAGAATCAACCCCCGATTCTTTACAAGTGTCAGGAGGAAGATGAATCTCCTTTAGCTCCATCATCTCAAGCATGGATATTACTACCTTATGAGCACGCATATCTGGCTCAGATGATTGAGTCCAAGGAAGAAACCACCCTTGAAGAAATGCCTATTGTGAGGGAATTCGCTGAAGTATTTCCCGAGGAACTTCCTGGTCTTCCTCCAAGAAGAGATGTTGAGTTCTCAATTGAACTTATACCTGGGGCGCTACCAATATCCAAGACTCCATATAGAATGGCTGTTGTTGAGCTTGAAGAGCTGAAGAAACAACTACAGGAGAATCTGGATAAAGGGTTTATACGCCCAAGTGAATCACCATGGGGTGCACCAGTCCTCTTCGTCAAGAAGAAGGATGGGTCAATGCGGTTTTGCATCGATTATCGTGAACTTAACAAAATCACGATAAAGAACAAGTATCCTCTCCCAAGAATCGATGACTTGTTTGATCAGCTGCGTGGAGCTCAATACTTCTCCAAGGTCGACTTGCGGTCGGGATATTATCAAGTAAGGGTGAAGAAGGAAGATATCCCCAAGACTGCTTTTCGTACAAGGTACGGGCACTATGAATTCATAGTAATTCCTTTTGGACTCACCAATGCTCCAGAAATATTCATGGACTTGATGAATAGAGTCTTTAGAGATTACCTAGATAAATTTGTGGTAGTCTTTATAGATGATATTCTGATATACTCCAAAACCAAGGAGGACCATGAGGAGCATTTAAGAACTGTACTGGAGACTTTGCGCAAGGAGAAGCTCTATGCCAAGTACAACAAGTGTGAGTTCTGGTTGAAGGAGGTCTCATTCTTGGGCCATATCATCACAAGCAATGGGATATCTGTGGACCCCTCCAAAACAGATGCAATTGAGGGATGGCCGAGGCCAACATCGGTAACTGATATCCGTAGCTTCTTGGGGTTAGCTGGATATTATCGACGATTTGTGAGAAACTTCTCACGATTGTCCAACCCTCTTACCAAGCTAACTCGAAAGGGAGTAAAGTTTACTTGGAGTGATGAATGCGAAGAAAGCTTCAAGGAGTTGAAAAGGAGGCTTATCACTGCACCTGTGCTCACTTTACCCACAAGTGGGGAACTTTTTGTGGTATTCAGTGATGCTTCGAAGAAGGGCTTAGGATGTGTGCTGATGCAGAATGATAAAGTGATATCCTATGCCTCAAGACAGTTGAAAATCCATGAGCGAAACTATCCAACACATGATCTGGAGTTGGCGGCAGTGATCTTTGCCTTGAAAATCTGGTGGCATTATCTCTATGGAGAGAAATGTGAGATATATACTGACCACAAGAGTCTTAAATATATATTCGCACAGAAAGAGCTTAATATGCGCCAGAGAAGATGGATAGAGCTCATAAAGGATTATGACTGTTCAATACATTACCACCCTGGGAAGGTGAACAAGGTGGCGGATGCCCTAAGTAGAAAGGATCCAGCAATTCTATCAATGATGAGAATTGAGAAGGATCCAATCTTCTTAGACTTGATGAAGATGGACGTGGGAATCATAAAGAAGGGAACATCATCAATCCTTTCACAAATGATTGCTCAACCATCTCTTTTGGAAAGGTTAAAGGATGCTCAAAAGGATGATGCGAGAATCCAAGAAAAAGTGGAAGCTATCAAAAAGGGAAAATCCTCAGAGTTTAATGTTAATGAAGAAGGAATTGTGCGGTTTGGGAAAAGACTATGTGTCCCATCAAGTTCGGAGCTGAAGAAGGAACTTTTGGATGATGCACATAGTTCAAATTTCTCTATTCACCCAGGGAGCACAAAGATGTATCGATATATCCGAGAAAACTTTTGGTGGGATAATATGAAGAAGGAGATCGCCGAATATACATCAAAGTGCCTGGTGTGTCAGCAAGTGAAGGCGGAGAGGCAGAAGTCTAAGGGGATGATGCAACCATTGCCCATACCAGAATGGAAATGGGAGAACATCACCATGGACTTCGTCACTGGACTTCCAAGGACATCCAAAAGCAACAATGCAATCTGGGTTATTGTGGATCGTCTTACAAAGACTGCACACTTCATTGCTATTCGAGAGGATTTCTCTTTGGATCAACTGGCACGGATATATATCAGGGAAGTGGTACGGTTGCATGGAGTACCACTATCTATTGTGTCAGACCGAGATCCAAGATTTACCTCTAAGTTTTGGAAGAGTCTTCAACATGCTCTGAATACTGAACTGAACTTCAGTACGGCCTATCATCCTCAAACTGATGGCCAATCCGAGCGGACTATCCAAACACTTGAGGATATGTTGAGAGCATGCTCAATGGACTTTAAAGGAGGATGGGATCAACATCTTCCCCTAGTTGATTTCTCTTATAATAATAGTTTCCACTCGAGCATCCAAATGGCACCATATGAAGCCCTGTATGGGAAAAGGTGTAGAACACCGGCATGTTGGGATGAGGTCGGTGAACGTAAGCTGCTTGGACCAGAAATGGTCGAAGAAATGGTGGAGAAGGTGAAAACCATTCAGCAGCATATCAAGGCAGCCCAAAGTCGACAGAAGAGTTATGCAGATAATCGTCGACGAGACCTTGAGTTTAAAGTCGGAGACATGGTGTTTTTACTCATATCTCCGTGGAAGAAGGTCATGAGGTTTGGAAAGAAAGGGAAGTTAAGTCCAAGGTACATCGGCCCATTCGAGATTCTTGATCGTGTTGGGGCTGTGGCCTATCGACTAGCACTTCCACCTACTATGGCCAAGGTGCATGATGTCTTCCATGTATCCCTCTTAAGGAAGTACATACCAGACCCTTCACATGTACTCTCTTCCGAGGTGGTACAATTAGAAGACGATCTTTCTTATGAGGAGCAACCAGTGAAGATCATAGATCGTAGAGAAAAAGTTCTACGAAATAAGACAATGCCCCTCGATAAGGTGTTGTGGAGAAACCACAAGTTTGAAGAAGCAACTTGGGAGTCGGAGGATATGATGAAGCTAAGTTACCCACATTTGTTTTAGTGTGGGAAAAGGAAAATTTCGAGGGCGAAATTTCTTAAGGGGGGAATGTTGTAACGACCCAAAGTTTCATTAATGGAAAATCCCTCTTGATCCAGTTAAATGTTTCTTTATGAAAAATGTTTTTATAAGATGTCAACTTCTTTAAGTTTTACGTTAAGATTTTTGACCGTTACTTTTATAGCCGTTGAACAGTGATCATCTGGGTAGTTTAAATATAAGTCTTTAACGAACCAATTTTCTACTCAGACAAAGGAAGCGATGGCCTCATCCAGTAGAATTGCCCCTTACGAAGCCCATTTGTCGGAGCTCGGAAAGGAGGTGGCGTCTTTGGGCTTTGCCCTTGACCAAACCCAAGCTGAGCTTCATCAAGTCAAGCTCGAACGTGATCGTCTACGGGAAAAATGGAAGTTGATAGAGATCACCACTCGAGCGATGTTATCCGAGCAACCCCAAGAGTCTGTCACCATCGCACACCTTACCCTTAGGTCTTATGCGGCTATTTTAAGGGGTTATGTAACAAATAAGTAGCACCATGTTCATGTACATTATTTTTGTATATAATAATGAATATAATTTCTAGTCATTTTTGATGCATTGTAATTAGTTTTTAAAGTACAAATGATGTTTTTAGTTATTATTTAATTAAGAATTATATTTTATTAAATTAAAGGATTTTTGAATTAAATGATATTTTAATAAAATATTATTATTAATATTAAATTAATTTTTATTAAATATAAATGATCTTATAATTTTATGAATGCAATTAAAATTTTTATTAAGGTTTGAAAGCCATTTCTGTCAAAACCCGTGAATTTTTTATAAATGTCGGTTTTTATTTTAAAAGTGAAAATTCACATATTTAGAAAATTATTTAGATAAAATAAATATTATTTTTGGAATCAGGACGTCGAAATTATCCAACGGTGAATTTTTCATAATTTTCTGAGACAGTCAAATTTTTGGGTAAAAATTAAATACCATTTAAATATATAATGTGTTTTATGACATCATAATGACCCAATGGTGATGTAATAAAATACCATAATCCTTATGTTCGGCCAATATGTGTTTTATCAATAAAATAATGAGGTTTTGGGTTTGTTTGACTCACTTTTCAAAGCATTAATGGAGCCCTCAAGACTTATTCAACACTTTGCCTTTTTAAATTAATTTCCATGGGAGTGTGACTCACCTCCACATAAGCAACCCTAATTTTTTAATAAGTTCGGACCTTGGCCTTGTAAAATATTGTTTTCCTCTTTCCTTTTCCAGAAACCATGGGCAAATACCATGGGATGGTTTGTGGTTTGGATTATTTTAATATAAGTGGTCCCAAACCTAAATAATAAAGAATTCTCTCACCTTTCCTATATAAACCCACCCAAGCTCCCACTTCCTCCTCATCCAAAGCCCTTGAAGTTCGTCCAACCTCTGCCCTACTCTCTCTAGAATCCTCCCAAGGTGCCCCAAGCTCCCAAGAAGCCTCTCACAAGCCTCTCTCTAGCCTTTGGAAGCACACTTCCAAGTAAGGGTTTTTTCTTCCTTTCTCATTTTTGTCAATTTTCCTTAAGTTGTATTGCCCTTTTAATTTCATTTATGAATGTTGGGGTATGGTTTCGCACCTCTCCCATACTGCCCTTTTATAGTTTGAATGATGGGATACCCCTTTCTCTCTCATTAAATGCCTCCCATGTACACCCGTTACTATGCCGAAATTCCGAAAGGAACCTTTTTCTCCTCTTTTATATTCAAGCAATACTTTTGTATCATGAATCTAAATTCCATTTCTATTGTTGGGACATGTATATATATGATCTCCTTACTGTCCATTACATGTAAATATGATGAGGAACCCCTTTATCTCTCATCAACCTTTTTTATGTATTCTTATGTCACGCCGTTATGCTGCCGAAATCGCACCAATTTTCTAAGCCAATGTCTTTGTGTAGTGAATACCATGCCCATTTCTCCATCAAGGGTATTCACCTTTATGCACATATACGTATTGATTGTAAAGTTTCATGTTTGAATTCCACATTCCTTTATCGTGGAAGAAATGATTATGTTTTATGAATCCATGTTTTATGATCCATGTGGCACACTTATGCATGAAATGAAATGTTTAAGAAGGGTGCGCCCTGATAGCGCTCCAATGCATTGGGTAAAGTATATTATCATGATACGTCATGTGCAATGAGTGTTGACTCATGCTAAATCAAGTGCAACGAGGGTTTACTCGTGCTTCAAGTGCAATGAGGGTTTACTCATGCTCCATGTGCAATGAGCCTTGGCTCATGCTAATTCAATGTTAAGTGTTGTTGCCACATTTCCATGTTATGATTATCATGCTTTATCATGCCTTTATGTTCATGTCTCTCTTATGCTCTATTGATATGCCTATTGCCTAACATGTATTGTACTCCTCATGTTATTCATTATGTACTCCCTTACTGGGCTTTATAGCTCACCCTTTTCTTATGCATGTCCTCAGGTTATCCCATGCAATGCTAAGTACGAAGGAATGTAGTGGTCATGTAAAGGAAGTTTTCAATAAGGATGTTGTATTTCATGTTTAAAGTTTTTATGTAATGATCCTAAACCCCAAAGACACTAAACCTCTCGATCTTCTTTGTTGTATCAAGTGAAGTTTTATGTAATAAAGCATGTTTAAGTTGTAATAAAAAGCAGGGTTGTCATATTATGCATGTATTATGTGGTATGATTATGTTATGGTCCGTGAGCATTGTTATGAAGACAGATGGTTCCATGATAAACTAAGGGTAGGTGATCCCGATACAGCTCTCCAATGCATTGGGTAACGCAAAGGAGTGAAATTTTATGGTTTCTCCAAAGAGATTTAGGGAATATACTATTGTGGGTATTCCAAACGTAACCAAGAGGGTTACTCCCTACGTAAGAATGTTATGAATGCCTCAAGTTACCTTTCATATCTTATGATTTCTATGATTTATTCATGATTTGATGAGGTATGTTAAAGTGCCTATGTTTTATGGGTAAAGTATGATTTAATTCTTATGTATATATGAACTCATGTTTCCTTTCCATATTTTTTATAACCCTTACTGAGCTTTTTATGCTCATCTCAAGTTTTTTTTAAATGTTTTTCATAGGTCAAGGTAAAGGTACATGATATGATGATAGTGTCAAGGAAGTGTCAATAAATAATCCATGCATTATTTTTAAATATGATTTCGTTGATGGAAAAAATGAATACTATCTTTTATGTAACCACTTTGTTTAAATGTGGAATGTAATGCAAGTTTTATGATATAATTCTCTAAAACTCTAAACCTGAACAGATCATCAATGAGTAATCTTGTAATAACTCAAGATTAATTAAGGTTTAATGCTGGGGCCTTATACTATACACCTACTAATAGTAAGAAACACTATTCATCAAGTTGTAAATTTTTCAATGTGTTGGGAATAAGTATCCTTGACCACCCCAAAAACCTCAATCACCAGATTTTAGAAATGGAATATATCATAGTTGTATGGGGAATTATATTTATGATCGAGGTGATGCGACACAAGATGAGGGAATATAGTAATATAAAATACATAAAAGTTTGTAAATAGTTTTTTATAAATTATTAGATTTAATATGTTTGACACTTCCTGTTATTGAGAGTGATTTTATATTCTCGAAATATAGCTGAGTCATGGTATGACCCATAATTATGAAACAAATCTAATTATGGCTACCAAAAATCATGGGGACAAGATGATAAGTCAATGTAAGAGTAACATCCCAAAATAACATATCATCGATTATGTAATATTGTATTTCTATATTTTTAATTTTACCAAATTATAAGAATTACATATTCTATATAATCTATTGACCATAGTATTTCTCATAATAAAGATGATTTTTATTGATTTTTTGATTATTTTATTATCACTTAGAATGAAATGGAAGATATCTGTAGCATACCACAACTGAGTGGGATAACAAGGAACCTATCAAGAATAACAATATTGAGTATGTTGATAATATCCTTGTTGAAAATTAGTATTATTTTCTAATATTAAAAGATATAGAAAATGATGACAACGAGATGACCACTATTACCTACACATATGGTACATGTTAAATAACCCTTAGGGGATCCATTGATACGAAATGATAAAATTTTGTAACCCTGAAAGAGTTTGGACCCATTTAAAAAATTACCATTAAATCCAAAAATCTCAGTAACCTTGAAAATTGATCTTCAATCATTTATGTCAATGTCATTGTTATCATCAATCATTAGTATGATCTTTCCCCATTGATTGAATTTCATGGAAATATTATTATATTTAAAATTAGTACTATGAAAAATTTGAATTATATTACATTTTATGATGAAAAACATATTTTGGGAAATAATTAGGATCTAAATAGCAAAATTGATGACCATAATTTTAAAATTAATTTTATAAACAGTTTTTTCAATTTCCTCATGATGGAACATATGGATCTCATTCTCATTATGCACATTAGAAATGATATAATAGATCTTACAATATATACCCAATTTTTTCAATCATACCTTGAAAAAATGATAAACAATCAATCAAATATCATAATAATCAATATCCCAATAAGCATTAAATAATGAATTTGTGAATAATTTCAATCTAGGCCAGGTACCAATAATCTAATCCAAAATTATCAAAATTATTTTAAAATTGACGCGGAAAAATAATGATGCTTTGATAGAACACATTTTTTATAATCATTAGAATAATATCATCCATATTCTAAATACATATAATGGTATCATTGAAGATACTCATTTGAATTAAAAGAATATGAGAGTCTATTTTGATGATTATTTTTATGAAGAACCCTATTATAATTTATATTAACATAGGGTTAATTGAGATTCCAGATTTATTGATTATAATTTATAAAATAATTGTTCGAGTCACCCTCCTAATGTCCCATCACATTAAATTCCATTGTTTTCATGAATAAATTCGTGTGTAAAAGAGTAATGATTTCATTCATAATTTTTTTCCATGTTCAATACCAGCAGAGAAATCACAACTGTTATCAAAATCTTAAATTAATTAAATAAAACAATCATGGTGAATAACATTTTCATAAATATTGGAGAAAAGATCAAAACTCAATGAATCTATTTTATTATATATAAAAAATTCCTCTAAATAATATAAGAAAGTGAATCACAGTAATATTTTAAATGATTCCATGTTTTGTTAAAACCAATTTTTCATTCATGGTGTAATATCCATGCATTGTTAAAACTGAATGGTATAAGTTGTTATGTATCTCTACTAACATGGTTTTTTAAAATCTGATGATTAACATTGATAAATATTTTTTTAATATAAGATGAAAATGAATCCCAAAAATTGTAAATATCATTAATAAGAATTCAATGTCCAATGTGGTAGCCAAATATTACTTATGATTATATATATAATATATGTATTTAGCAACATCCATTCTAAGTTCATGAAATATATTATTTTCAATACAATCTCTATAGT
Organism: Viscum album; assembly: GCA_963277665.1. Taxonomy (NCBI): domain Eukaryota; kingdom Viridiplantae; phylum Streptophyta; class Magnoliopsida; order Santalales; family Viscaceae; genus Viscum; species Viscum album. Next base: position 1,135,342,677 of record OY728150.1, on the reverse strand, counting down.
ATTTGGTTGAATTATTGAAGCTAACCATCCCTAACCATTTACCATGATTGAGAATATAAATAAAATATTATAGAAGAAACCAAAAACCACTCATTGAAAATATGATATCTTGAATATCTATCCATAAACATATATTCAATATAAAAAAAATTAATGAATAAAAAGTATCAACATTAAGTCCTTCATAAATAATGATAACCAAAATTGACCTTATACTCAGTATAAATAATTTATGATAGTCCTTTCATTATTATGTACATGAGGACCAAAATAGAATTAATATTGTTATTTGACTGATTAATATTTTATATATGTCAACACAACATGTCTAGAGACAAAATATTCCTATGAAAAATATATTTTTCATCCAATAGACCATGATCTTAAGGATAGTAATTTTTTATAAATTCTATATGAGAACATATTTATTCTTGGTTAGACAATCACATAAAATTCCAAAAAAATTGTCATCATTGAAATTTATTATTTTCACTTGAAGAACAAGTTATCTATCAGTATAATGATTATTCCTAGGTAATTTAAAAATAGTTATAACATGAATAACATATATGCTTGATTTTTCAACATTTACATTCAATGATGTATCTAAAAAATTGAAAATTTTGTGGAATTATTGGATATGATGAAAATAAATCAACATGGGTGTTACCATTTGGGATCCCATCATTGGAAAAAGAGACTACACTGACGACACTGATTTTATTTCTACTAGTATTGATTCCCACTAGATATGTTAAATCTAATGTAATAGTAATATCTTCTTAAATAATCAGTATCATTCATGATATTTCAACAATTTGTTTTCACTTTTACCTTAAGAAGTGTTAGGCGACATGAGTTCATGTTTAATAACATCATATGCATACTAATTGTCTATACCATGGCATATTAATTATGGAATATCTAATCATTATATATCAGTTTTTTATTAAATATAATATTTGTTCATACATTTACCTATCAAAATTATTTTCCCTTATTGACGGTATTTATTGTAGTAATGACATATTTTTATATCTTCAACTTCTATTTACAATCTGAGATCACCCATATTTATATTTATTTCCATGAAATCAAATATGTTTATTTATAATGATATGATATGATTTTCTAGAATGTATAATGTTATTATTTAAAAAATATCATGTTATGATATTTTTATAGAAATATAATATGTGAATCCTTTATATGTTTAGATTACCATTTATTTTATATTATTCAGTCAATATATATATGATTCATTATTTCTAACATAATTGTACGGATGGTATATAGATGATCTGGGTTATTTGGGATGGTTTCATTAAAAACATTAATATAAAAAACCATTATGTTACCTATAACACTTATGTCAAACTCAAAAGAAAAAAATATATTTTTCCCCAAATATTAACAAATTCTACATTAAAAAAATTTAATAATAAGTATCTAATATATTTCACAAATCAAAAAGTACATGAAACATCAATAAAAATGTCTTATATCCCTATGTCATTAAATCAATGACCAATATCATGTTCACCAATTATATATAGTTTAATGGACCATAATTAATCACCAATTATTTCCAAATAATGATTAAAAAATTTAAAATTAATTATTTTACTGGGTAATTAGTAAAATTATACCTCCCTTTTATATTACCTAAATAAAAACTATTAACTAACTACCTACAACTGTTTTATGATTCTTATATCAATAATATCATTGTGGTGACAATTATACGAAATAATTATTTAATCCCAACACATAAAAACGTCAAACATGTAATTTTAATAATTATTATATAATAGGTTATTTTCATGGTCATATATTTGACACTTATATTAGATAATTTACATTAAAAAATTCACATTCCCTGACCATAAGATATTTAATTAGTTGTAAATTCATTTCTCTATGAATTTAATTACTAAAAAACAATGTCCCCTTTCATTTGAGTGGTTCTTAATGGTTGTTTTTTTTCAAATCAAGTCATGTGGATAATTGAACATTCATTCCTCTATTAACATTACCACATGAAATAAAATAATATTCCATATAAAAATTCTTTATATCTTCTGAAACAAAAATAGTATAATTTTTTAGTCATATATATATATATAGTTTACTAAGAATATTCAAAAGGTTTCTCCATCTAGTTATTATATTAATTGGTTTCTCTTGAGTCTGATAATTCAATTGGTCATCACATTTTCCATTGACACGAATCCTCATGGTTCTAACCATTGCTTACAACAAAAAACAAATTTTGATAATAAAAAATCATAGTGACATATCATGGAATAAATAATTTATTTAATGTCTAAATGAAGACCAGTTTTTATAAAAAATTACTTTTCAGGATTATCCTTATTCATCGTTGGTCCGAATATACTTATGTACATTCATATGGATCATAAATAATTTTTTAGTTAACATTGAAAATTCACTGGGTGTGTCAAACCTTGTGCATAGTTTGAGATCAGTCACTTGATACAATAAAGAATCTTGAGTTATACTTAATAAAATATTTTCATGTCTATTTCCATATATGTATCTATGTCAAACCGATTTCCAATAATAGTATCCATGAATTTTTATCTTGGTAAACCTCACCCCCTATATTACCATATTTTTGGGAATTCTCCAATACATATGATTATCATTAAAGTTATCACAAAATTTTTACCATCCATGTTTTTGATGATAACATAACCATTATATGATACTAACTAGGCCAACCAAAATATATCATATTTTAATATCAAATTTTATTAGATGAATTTACATTAAATAAAATAAGGATCAATTTTGTAATAAAATAATAATATTTTGTTAGGAAATGTGGAAATAAATCATAAGTGATCTAAATAATCTCCAACGATGTTTTTAGTAACAATAATCCTTAATTGAAATATCATATTTCAGAAAATTATTCAAAACATATAAAAAGTGGATTATTTTAAAACACGATGTAAGATTATAAGTAAGGTAAATTAGAGGAGATATCAATGATATATTTAATAATAAGATGATCATATGGGAATTAGAGTATGAGTTTAACATATGAAAACAATACCATTAAAATTAAATATCATAATAATGAATCATATAATTATCCATAATACATTATAATAAATTATTAATAATGGATATAAATAAAATGTCACATAATGGAATAACATTTACATAAGCCAAAATGATATCGGAAAATCAAAATCATTAAAAATAATACTCGTACAAGCCATGTATAACATTCACGACTATTATAGTGGATTGGTTTTGATCCTCAATCCACCGAATCAATATTCAACGCCCACACCAAAAGACTATCATACATAGAATAGTATCTTACTAAATTTTATCCACTCCCAATTTCACTCTTTCTTATCTCTTGAGATATCCAAAATTACGTAGCTCATTGGAGGAATATATAATTCCAAGCTTACCCATAATATAATGGTAGTTTTAAATATGGCTTCCATAAGATAATGATATATTCATCATAGAATAACCCATGTAATGGAATGGGTTTCATAAACAATACATTGTAAAATATAACATGTCGAAAATGTGTTTCATAAAAATAATTTCCTCACAATAAATTAAAATTAAATGAAAAAATAAAGATGATATAATTGAATAATATCCTAGTTAAAACACATGAAACATCATAGGATAATGAAATCATAGATGAATGTTCAATTCAATGATCAATTTTATCATTTCATTAGGAGAATGGTATTTTTATTTTAAATTCACATATTAAAAATATAAATCATTGACAAATATTTTACAATATTTTATTCGAAATGAACTATAAAATCTATTACAAGATTTAGTAATAAATTTTTTACCCATGATATTAGGTAATTCCATTCTGGATGTATATATTAACAGGAAAAATTCATTTCAACTTTCTGTAAAATGGTCAACAAATTCCTTTTTTGAAAAAATACATTATATTTATTTCATAATAATAATCAAATTTTAGACATTACATCAATGATTCATTGAAAAATTAAAAAACATTATTGAAATTTTTTGGAAACATGGATTGGAATAAAAACCATTTGGCAACTGAAGTCAGATATAATGATGGGTTTCAGTAGAAATCTTCTATCAATATCACCAGTATATAATTTGTGGAAAATGGATTGAATACATATAAAATTCTGCAATAAATATAGGGTAATAAAATTCTTCAGTTTCATTGGTGTTAGAAAATTAATTTTTATCATCATAATCGTAATCACATACATTTACAATATACAATGATAATATTACCGAAATTACTTATCGTTTGAATAATTTTTTATTCATTACCTTGATGATTGAAGAACGAAAAGTGGAAATTAAATTTATAATTATAACGATAATAATTAATGAAATATAAATGGGTTGGAATATGAATCTCATAATATAATTTGTATTTTTAATATATTGTATGTCCCCAAAAAATAAAATTTTATTTGATTAAAGAATACCTAGATATATAACTAATATGAAATACAACTTAAATAATTTATAAAAAAATAAAAATTAATTTATTGTATAATTATTTATAGACATATAATATCATATATGATCGACATATATTATTTTAATACCAATTTAATAATAATTCAATAATATAATAATCATTTGTAGTTGTTAACTAAAAATTTAGTATATTTAAGTATTATTCATAATTTTAAAATGATATAAAATTAATAAATTTTAATTATATATATATATATATATTAATGAAAACCCATTTTCAATGTAGAAACATCAACATGCTATCAATTTTTTTATCAACAGGAATATGCTTAATAAAAAACATGGTTTTGTTTCATGTTTAAAAATCATAACATTTCCATGATCCCATCCATGACATTATTATTCATTAAATCTAATGAAAAACATATCAGAACATGGGATGAGAATAAAAATTTCATTAGGGTATACAAAAATAAGGAAAACTATTAATATTGGGAAAACATTTAACACATGAATACATAATCATAATGTTATATTGTTCACATTTAAGATGTAGTAAATAATCTTCAATGAATATATGCTCACCTCTAACAATTTTTGTAATAAAAAAATTAACATGAAACCCATATAAATAATATATAAAATATATAGGTATCAATATAAAAAAATCACACATAAATAGAATAACCATCTGATCGACTTCCACACATATCACTAAATTGAATAGCCATACAGTCAACTTCAAAACACAATGCATTGGAGGTTATAACATAATTGACCATCCTTGGTTTATCATGGGACCACCCACAGTGGGGTTATCACAAAACCACCAATCATTTATTTATTACATAACCAACCGTTAAATATCCATGTAAAATTATATAATCATAACACATAGAAGATTGTAATTGTCAATATTTCACTCATAAAATTTTATTTTCATCCCCAATACATCATTTCAATATTTTGAAATAGTTAATCCCCTCAAAAAACAATTTTCAATACCTTAACATCGAAAAATGAAATAAGGTATTTTTGTTCCTTTAAAAAACATTAATTCTTATAGAGGAATCTGAATATCAAATAATGGTTACGGTAGTAGAGATGTATTTTTCACCATATATGTCTTAATAAAAAAATCAATTTTACATCTTGTAATGAATGTAAAATGATTCATATACAAATATTTATTTTTAAAGCATTGTAATTAGTTAAATGTCAAAGTGTTTAATTACACACCTTATAAAATTAGGTGGTGTATAACATCAAAATATTCCTAAATGAATGGAGATTTATATGAAGTCATTTACCTAGGGTTGGATTTGGCACGTATGCTACTTTTTCTTCTTGAATATCCATAATAGGTTAATTAATACTTCATTTGGATCCTTTTAATGTTTATTATTAATTTTGATTCATTAAATATTATATTATAATAACTATTTAATTATCTGAGTTCAAGTGAGACATTTTTGTCGATTTACAGTACATGGGTAGAAAATGAACATGGTATGATGTCCATAGTCTATATGGTCATTAGTTCATAATAACCAAAATAATATTAAACATATATCCACAGTTTACATCAATTACACTTTTATATAAACCAATTTATTTATGGTTTAAAAAAAAGGAAACTGTTATAATCATCGAAATGATAGTCCTTACGTATGCTGATTATAGTTTCCATTTTTTATTGAACATTATAAAAATAAGGTAATTATTATTTTATCATTAAATAATTATTATAATATATTTAATATCATAATAATAATTTAAATATATGTATATATATCATCAAAGTTATGTGGTGAATAAAAACATTTCACAACTCTTCATGGAAATGATAGTTACCATGTCTGGATGATCAGTGTTATCATTTTTATGTGCTAGGAAGGTAATAAAATATTTGATAATTATTTATTTTATAATGACAAATATTTCATAAAAATCATATAAAATTATTTTTTCCTCATTACGGCTTGTCATGAATGATGGTAAAAAAATCTATATTGGTTCTAGAAGCGGTATTCCACCCTACACAAGAACGAAATGTTCATTTCTAATTTGATGAAATTGGATATAGATTTGGGAGTTGATATTTCAATAATAACACTTCACAATATGAAGGATTATGTATTTAATTTTTTATCATGTATATTTTAGATTTAAATGATGTTTAAGAATAAATAAAATAGAATCAAATAAAAAAAATTACATGTCCTTCGAAAGATCACACATCTTAACACATTAACAATTTCACAGAGGGTGTTCTTACTAAATATGACCTCAAGAATGTGGGGAAGGAATCTAAGATGGGGGTTGGGTAGATATTGGTTGATAAAATAGGATTTAGAAATGTGAGTTATAGTTATTAATGATTTATTTTTTATAGTATACAGATGGGAACCCTTATAATTATTAAAAGTATTAAATTAATATTGTCACACCTGGTTTTTCAGGACATTTTTTTGATACTGTTCATTGAAAATATTGATCATTTTCTAGGGGATTGGTTGATATGGATGTTGAGTTATTAATTTTGATAAATTTTTAATCACCCTAATTTGGGATACCCACTAATTTGTTTAGAGTTTTGAGAGAAAGGGTGGTTACTTCATTATTTGACCCAACCGTGAGCCCATTTACAAAACTACAAACCAAACTTGTTTCATTTATAAATCCTTCATTTTTTAACAGTTTCACTAATTCCAATTCCCACATGGACTCCATTTATATATTAAAACTAAAAAAAATTTGGACCCCATTGACATTCATCATCATGGTGAATTTGGGTTATTTATTCAGGTATTCGTCCCACCCAAGGGAACATTTCTAGTTTAAAAAAATTATTTTTTTCTTTTATATATTATTAATTTATTTTAATTTTATTGACTACACAACGCAATATAGTCTAAAACATCAGTAGCACCCCTAGGATTGATGCGATCAGTTTGGAGGTCATCTTGTTGTGGTTTAGGGAAATTTTTTTCAATGGTTCCCAAATAATCTAGATTTCCAAAGGTAATTTGACTCATTCATAAATCCTTCAATTCATGATATTTGTTTCAAAAATATTCTTCCACTAGTTCTTCCATACCATATGATCCTCTTCAAGGTGTTTCAGTCCATCACATTTCCAATATCGGTGCATATCTATGAGAAGACGAATAGTTTTCTTATTTCCAGGGTGGGATTTTTTCCCATTTATGCTCCCTCTTCTTCCTCCTTTCTTAATTTTTTAGTTTTATATTATCTTATAGTAATTATAGACAAAGGATTATATTATCCAATTATTTTTTCTAGGGTTTCTTTTTCATTTGGTCCAGGTCGTCATAGGTTTAGGGTTTATAAACCCTCAGATGGTGATATAGGGTGTGTGTTTCGATAATGCTATGTATTTGAGGTAAGATATCCCTTTCACATTTCTTTATCATTTAAAATTCTTCATTTTAATGTTTTTCAAATCCTATATATATGTTTATTACAATTTTTAGCCTTTTTATAATTTTTTTGGTGTGAAAAATGGTTTTTTAAGCATTGTTGTGTGAAATGTATTGTCGTTTTGTCATAAAAGTGATCACATAGTGTTTGTTTTAAGGGTAAACTATCTATTGCACCTATTTGTGAGGTTTAGAAGCTATGTAATGGTATTTTTAACATTATCAAGTAGATTTAATAAAATATTTCATGTGATTGGTGTTTTATTCTATGTAATGTATATAAATTAATTTATTTTAATGTACTTGTCATGTATTCTGTTAATTGCTCGATTGAATTTTATGGGTTATGTTTGATTTCAAAATATTTTTTTGGATTTATAAATAAATTGAAATAATGAAAAAATTTATTTTTGGTTACTTCTATGGATTTCCAGTTTTTATTTGTTTTTACAAACAAATGGGTTTTGGTTTACAACTTGTTTTAGCCCGAGTTGCCGGAAAATGGCTTCTTTGACATCCATATGAAAATGTGTGTGTTTTAAATATGTAACCTGAGTTTCATAAGGGATTTATGATTGTATAATTTGTCTGAAAATAGTGTGAATAAAACACCTTCATAAAATTGAAATGCATATCTTTGTCAAATGTTAGTATTGAGTAAGGCTTAAAGGCCTGTTGGCCATTTTTTCTTTTTTAAAAATGGATTACACGTGTATTTCATGTTCTATCTATTGGAGTCATTTTATATTCCATGATATTGATTTTTTAATTGGTTTTTGGGCTACCAAATCTGGTTTGATATGTTATTTATGATTTTCTGGCCTTAAAAGTGGATTTTTTAAGGGATTTTATGTCCAAGTCCTCGTTATACTCCCTGAAATATTTTAACAAAACATTTTAGTGGTTTATTATTTCATGAAAGAAATGTGAAGCCTGTTTGCGGGAAGACTGTGTGTTTATGGTTTGGTAAAATAATTTTGATAAAAAATGTATTTAATAATATGTGTAACCAAATTGAGTAATACATGGAATCTCGAGTATCTAGGTGGGTAGATGAGTACTAGTATGCTAGTGATCCTATGGGGTTTGGCCCCTATTTCACGCGGAATGTTTGACGAAGACAACAATAACTAAACTATGATTATGATGTTGTTAGGGGACCACTAGGTTATTTCTCTTCTTTATAATAGCGGCTCGTGTACACGAGAATAGATATTTATTATAGTTACTTTCCCGAAGATATGAGGTACCTAGTGCCCATAACTAACTAGTGCCTAGGGGTGATCTCGTGACTTGTGCTCATTGGTTATTTTGTACTCACCATCATTATAAAGTGTGATTGGATGGTAAATTCAGTAGTGTGTGTGACATAATTAAAATTATACATTCTTTAAAATTTACATCATGAAAACTATTTTAATTTTGATGTTGCACCACTTTAAAAATTTTTACTATCATTCATGTTTATAAAACATGCATGTTATTGTTTGGTAATTTTTTTATAGCACATGACCCCATATAGAAATCATATCTTTATATCTTGTATTTAAAACTTGAAATTGAGGTTTCTTTTATTTGGAATTTTTAACATTGGGAATATAATATTATGGTAACCTACAATGTTTTAATACTCGTGCCTATAGGATTATTCTCTTTTTAGACCTTGTGTAGGATTCAGATTGAGTTCGATCACCTTGGGTGACGTGTGATCACGTTGTTTTAGAGTGCCAAGAAGGGTATCATGGAGTTAGTTGGTTATGAGGTTTGGTTAGTTTAGTTGTTGTTTTAGTTTTACATTCAATTTCTTGTAAAAATAATGTTGAAATGTATTTTTATGTAATTGTATTTTGGGATTTCCATTTCTTTCCGATGTTTATTTTGATTGTTTATATTTTGGAGAAATCATTCCCATGTGTACTCTATAGATTCCCTAGGTGCATGTCTCAATCCTATGAGGATAGGGAACACCTATCGGGACTTGTTGCAGGCTAGACTAGGTGACTGATTTATATTCGAATAGGACTGGTTCATGATAATATGTTATTAAAGGAGGTCACTTCTTAGCAGTACTTTCTTTTTATATTACCCTTTTTATTTAGGGGATGTCAAGGTAGGTGGAGTAGAATTGTTGGTACTTTAGTGGTAAGTGAGGTAAGATCACTGGGATCTCATTCTCATTCTGATCGTTGGGTTTCCATGAAAAGTCCAATATTATTTGTTTCCTTTGTTCATGTTGATTTTTTGGTATTGGGATATGACAAGGGGATTCTGGCTAATGACCTTCATAAATTATTAGGGCCGGGAAATCCAAGTTAAGTTGTGGAATGGTCTTAATATATCTGTATGTATTGGTGTTCTTTTTAACATATGGCCACCAACCATCTTTTCAATTCAACAACCGACACTTTTTCTATTGTGTGGGTCTCTTGGACATTTCTAGAATTATGATTTTTTGTATTGATAATTCTTATGTGAAAATTGTAAAATTTGGTTTTTAAAGGAATGGTTGGTTTTTAAAAAGTGTAAAAGTGTGTTTCAAATATTATATATAAAATGTTTTTTAACTTAATTTCTTTTTGTGAAACAATGTTTTGCGAGGAAGTGGAAATGATTTAACAAGATTGTATTTTCCTTAATCAAAACATGTAGTTTGTTGAAATAAAATGTTTGAAAGTATAAATCATTTTAATGAGATTCTGAATCATTGTTTTAAATGGGTTGTTTGGGATGTTGAAATGTGTTTCAATCTGATAAATTTGTTTTTGAAATTGGTCTTGAGTGGTTAGTGTTATTCTAGAAAGGGTATTGGTTTCAATGGACATCAGATTATGAAAAGATTTCATGCTGAATTTTAGAAAATTTGAAGGGTTTATTTGGAGTATCTTGGTTGTTTTAAAAGTCGTTAAAAATGAAAAGGGGTAGGTTTTTATGAAAATGGTTCTTGATGAAATGTTTTTTGCTTTGTGAAAGTTGAAATTGTTTTTGACTGGGTGGTTAGAGTTCCTTTGGAAGGTACATGATTTTTGGAATGATGTCTCTTTGTTTTACACTTTTCTGTTTTCATGGGTGCTAGCATTCATGGATATATTGATATATGGAAGGATAGACTATATGTCATAGTTTTTGCGTTCTTAGGGTGGCATGTAAATGTTCATGTATGTGAGACATGATGAAACACCATTGGTGAATGCGGAAATCCACCAAGTTAGATTTTTTTTCAAAATGGTTTTGAGCTGAAAAATTATAGCATTTGTTTAGAAACTGATAGTTATGTGGCTTGTTTTTTCGATGTCTTAGTAGATATGTTTATTTAGTATGATTTTATTTGATCTAGATGTAATAATCATGTTCTGTCTTGAGATGGGATCTTGTTGGTGGCTCAGTTTAGTAATAATGTTTAGTGGGTTTCTAATGTTGTGTTGGATGTTGTGATGTGGCCCCAGATAGTTATCTACTTGGAATATTTTTGTTCATCAACCGAAGGATTATTTCTTAGGTTTCACAAGAAAGATCCACCCTTCAAAAAATTCCTCACCCTATTTTTTTAAAAAGAGCACTCTTTGGGATTTATTTATAGTGCCTTCCTGTTATGATGACTCTCCCGGTTATAGCAATTGTGTTTGGTGATGTCTGTTGTGTTTCACCGTGTATCTAGTTCATTTCACTCATCATTCTATGTAATTTTAATTGTGGTTTATACCCTCTATCTATGTTCTGTATTTTTATTTTGTTTTAGCAAGTTATTTTCATGAGTTTATTTTATTCGTAGTTCCTGATTGTGGAGAAACAGATGCTTCATACCTCAGGGATCTAGCTATAGGCCTTGGGGTGATGCTTTTCACGTATTCATGAAATCGATTTAGGTGTGGGGAGATTGACTAGGATCTTTCCTCCACCATTGTCGTAAGGTAGTTTCTATGTATATATTTTGGTTTCTCATCCCTGTGAATTTATAGTTGTCATAATGAGAATGGTAGGCTTACCCATCACAATATGTCTATGGTTATGCCTTCATGGATGTGTGTTTCCGATCAATGTTCCTGTGTGGACCGCCTGTGTAAATTGGGTTCAATCATAGTGTCACTGATTCATAGGTGAATAATTTTAGCTAGGTCCTGTTTTTATTTTGAGGTTTCAGTTGACTAACTATTGAGTCCCCTTCCATACCCTCCATGAGTGGTAGGTGTTTACATCCATGCATAATGTGTTGGCCCAGTTCTTGTCACCGTCGTTTGGGAGTGGTTGGTTTAGATTTTCATGTTATAACCCTATTAACATAGGGTTTGAAGGTTGTTGAGGGAGAGTTTTGGGGGTCATGTGTTTGTGAGGCCCAATTGAAGTTCATGTTGAATTCAATTTTTTGTTCATTTCTAGTTGGTCTCTAATGGCGGGGATACTGACTATGAGTCTCAATGATCATTTCTCATAACGTTTTCTCAGGTATTTGTTTTGATTTAATAGTGGGGATACCATTATTACCCCTCCCCAAGTCATTGTATTTTGTGAGTGGACATTGGTTTGGGTGATCATTGGGTTCATTTGGAGAAGCACCAACAATCTGGATCTAGGCTCGGTTGTGGAGGTGGAGGCTTGGTCGTTCTGTTGATTCTCAGGATGTGGTTGTGAGATAGTGTTTTGTGTGTGGTAGGGGATTAAATTATGTTCATGTTGAATGATATTTCATTAGTATTAGTTTCTAACTTAGATTGATATGGAATACATATGTGTTTATCAATTAGCAGGAATGTGTTGTGGCATTCTGGTGTTGGAAAACATTAATGGTGGGGAGAATTGTCACACCTAGTTTTTCATTTCCTTTCTTTTATCCAGTTAATTAGAAATAACGATCCATTTATTGGGTCTTGGGTGAGCTAAATATTATGTTTTTAAGTTTCAATTATTTTTAATTACCCTAAATTGGGTTCCATGTTTATTTTTATGTGTTTTTGGAGAATGTGTGGTTACTTGATGATTTGGGACAACTGTGAGCCTATTTCGAGAATTAAAAACCAAATTAGTTTCTTTTATAACTAATTCATTTTTCAAAATTTTTCACATGAACTAGTTCCCAAAAGGCCTCAACTGACTTATTAAAACTACGAAATCATTTTGGAACCCATAGAAATTCAGAATCATGGTGCATTTGGGTTATTTATTTAGGTATTGGGCCAGCCCGAGGACCGATTTCTTGTTTTTTTAGAAAAAAATATTTCTTTTATATAATATAAAATTTTTTATAATTTTTTGTGATTCTACCTCCCAAATAAATGGAAGGACCCTTGTCTCTCCACATTATCAATTTTATATTTTTAGAGCTCATCTTGTCGTGTATTAGGGAAAATATTCTCAGTGGTTCTCAAATCGTCAATATTTTCCAAATGTATTTTGTATCAATCATAAATCCATCAATAAGTTTTATATTTGAAAAACATATTCTTCCACTATTTATTCTTGACATTAGGTCCCTATCCATGCAATGTAAAACAATTACCTTTCCTATATGGGTATAGATCTAAGGTGAGACAATGAGTTTTCTGGTTTCTGAGGTGAGATTCCTTCTCAATTCTCCTCCCACTTCTTCCTCCATTCATTATTTCTTGGATTTATATTCACTTGTAGTCATGATAGAACTAGATTTTCTATTATAATATGATTTTTATGGTGATTTTTTGTCTTTTGGGGATTTTCATCATTGGTTTAGTGTTTATAAACACTCGGTTGGTGATATTGGGTGTGCATTTCCCTTAACCCAATGATTTGAGGAATGATATCACTTTCACATGGATTTATCATTTAAGTATAATCATTTTATAATTTTTGACACCTGATATATATGATTTTTTTTCACCGATTGGATAATTGTTTTTGTGTGAAAGATGTTTTTTAGCATTGTTTTGTGAGAGGTTGTGTTGTTTTGTCATAAAAGTGCACACAAAGTGTTTGTTTAAATGTTCCATTATATTTTGCACTGGTTTTGTGAGTTTTGGAACCTGTTTTATGGTATTTTTAACATATTCCTGTATAATTAAAAAAATATGGAATGCAATTGGTGTTTTATTCCTTATCAAGTGCTTAAAATAAATATATTTTTTTAAAGTGCATCTCTGGCGTTCAGTAAATTTCCCGGTTGGTTTTTATTTGTTATGAGTGATTTCAAAATATCATTTTTGGATTTATAAATGAATTTTATAAATAGAAAATTGTGTTTTTGGGTCATTGTATGTCTTTCAAATTTTATTTTGTTTTACTAACAAATGGGTTTTGGTTTAAAACATGTTTTGGCCCGAGATGCCAGAAAATGTCATGTTTTACATACTTATGAAAATGGTTTTGTTTTTAATATGTAACATGTTTGTATTAAGGCAATTATGAATGTGGGTTTCTGTAGTAAATGTTTTGTATACACCTACTTAATAAAACTGAAATTAATACCTTGGTCAAATGTTAGTTTTGAGAAAGGAAAAAAGGCATGTTTGGCATTTGTTTCTTTTATAAAAATGGTTTCCATGTGTATTTCATGTTATATATTTTGGGTCCATTTAATTGTCAATAAAAATGATTTATTAATTTGTTTTGGGGCATTCAAAACAGGTTTTATATGTTATTTATGGTTTTTGGCCATAAAAGAAAGTTTTTAATGGATTTTATGAGCAAGGCCTCTTATACTCCTTGAAATTGTTTTATGAATTTTTTTAGTTGTTAATTGATTTGTGATGGAAATGTGAAGCATGATAGAGGTATGTTTGTTAGTTTATTTTTTGGTAAAGTAATATTGATCTAAAAATTTTATTTGAAAATATGTGTAAGATGATTAATAACTAAAGGGAATCTCATGTATCTAGGTGGGCATACGTGTACTAGTATGCTAGTGTTCCCATTGGGTATGGACCTTGTTTCACATAGCATGCTTGATGATGAAAAAACTAACTAAAATATGATGATGTTGTTGTTGGGGGAACACTAGGTTATCGTTATGTTCCCTAATATTGGATCATGTTCACAAGAATCGATATTTATTATAGTTACTTTCCCCAAGATACGAGGTACCTGTGGATCACAACTATGTAGTTCCTAAGGGTGTTCCTGTGACTTGTTCTCGATGGATCTATTGTACTCACCATCAGAATATAGTATGTTTGGTTGGAAAATTCTACAGTTTTTATGATTTTTTCAAAATTTACATTATTTATAGAATCCCTCTTGAAAACTATTTTCATTTTGAATTCGCACAACTTTGAAAATTTTTACTGGCATTCGTGTTTATAAAACATGCATGTTTTTGTTTGTTAATTATTTTATAGCGTGGGAACATATTCGGAAAATATACCTATATATATTTTATTTAAAACATGAAATTTATTATTGTTTTATTTTAATGGATGTGCATTGGGAATAGAATATCAGGCTAACCTACTGTGTTCTAATACTCATGCCTATAGTATTCTTCTGTTTTTATCCCCCATGTAGGCTTAAGATTCTGCTCGATCACCGTGGGAGACTTTTTATAATTCTATTTGAGAGTAAATATAGGGGTCATATGGAGTTAGTTGGTCATTAGGTTTAGTCAGTTCATTTTGTGGGTTAGGTAGACTTTCAATTTCATGTATAGATAATGTTCAATTCAATTTTTTTGTAAATTTATTTTGTGTTGTCCATTTCATTCTGTTTTTTGTTCGATTTAATATATTTGGTAGAAATAATTATTTTGTGTACTATATTGATTCATTAGGTTCTTTTCTCCATCCCATGAGGATTGGGAATGCCTCTCAAAACATGTCGCTGGTTGGCCTAGGCGATGAGTTCAGGGTCGACTCGGGCTGGTTTGTAACAAATATAAATTCAATTTATATTCCAAACTATCTCAAACCGATTTAATTAGAATATAGGATGATTTATCTTCAAATAATTATCATTTAATAAAAATTATACATCTTTTGAATATTTTTAAACCATATGGTTTTTTCATTTTTAACACTGACCCTTTAATCTAGTAATTTACACTTTAATAGTTAAAAATACTAATAAATTATTCCAAACAGCCAATTATTTTTTTCATTAATTATATTTTTAGAAATATAATTAAGTTTTTTTAGAATTATGTTTTTTATAAATTTTATATCATTTAATTATATATTTTATATTGTATGTTATGAATTATGTCAATTTTGAGATTCATTGTTAGTTGATTTTTTCAAAAAATCATAAACAAATGACAGCTTAAAAAAACATCATCACCTCAATCCTAAAATGAAATTGTAGTCCACAAAATTATTTTATGGAATCAAATATATAAAATTCTGATTATATTAATATTTTAAATATAATTTATTTGATCTTTTCTTTAATAAATCTATAATTGTGTCACCATTGAGTCATTATTAAATATAAATATTTAATTCATAAAAGATATAAATAAATTACCATAATATAAGAATTAATTATATTATTAAAAATAATATTTATAGAAAAAAGGATCCACTATATAACTCTATATTAAAAGACGTTACTTTTTAAAAATATAAGTATAACGAAAATAAATATTCATTGAATATAATATAGTAGATGCATTAATGTGATCCAAATGTCTTTATGTGGTCCTCAAATATAAACAAAGATACTCATGGTATAAATATAGTCATCTCTTAAAATTTGTTCAATGATTTAATATGTTCTATATTATTATTTTTTTATTTGACATTTAATTACCTAATTTACCTTCAATCATGGTAATAAAAATAATTAATATAGTTACTATTCATAATGTCCAAAAATAAATGTTTGATAATGACATAGTTTGGACCTTGTGATCTCAAAAGTGGAATCCATTTTTATTAATTCAAAACACAAAATTTGAAGAAATTAATTAATAATTTATCATGTTGATGTAATGAGAAAACATGTTTTCAATTTTAAACATTCTAAAGTTCACCTAGATTTTCTATTAAATTTAAATTAAAAAATCATCCAATGATAAGAAAATTGATTTAAATGATAATAAAATCATATAATGATATTGTAAAACCATATAAATAAATAATATACAATATAAATAAATTAGATGAAAAGTATGTTGGAATTAAAAAGTCATTATTTTTCAATATTAATTAAAATTTGAATTTAAATAGAAAATTCAAATAATTCATCCAATGTAAAATATTTTGTTCCAATTTTAAATAATAAGATTATTTTTTGTGATAATACATATAATATTTAATAAATTCTTATTTAAAATTTGTTATCCATCAAAAGGTGGTAAAACAAATTTTTTGGAAAATTACATCATTTATTTGAAAATTGAATTGGTCCCCATATCATATCTAGAAAACATATAAGATGAATTGAAGACATTAAATTTAATATGA
Organism: Viscum album; assembly: GCA_963277665.1. Classification (NCBI taxonomy): domain Eukaryota; kingdom Viridiplantae; phylum Streptophyta; class Magnoliopsida; order Santalales; family Viscaceae; genus Viscum; species Viscum album. Next base: position 1,135,325,387 of record OY728150.1, on the reverse strand, counting down.
TACATATTTTTAATTTTTAAAATATTTCAATATTAATTCTCTTATTTTATGAACTTTGTTGTAAACATTTAAATAATTTTTTAAAACACATCCTTTATATTCAATTGGAATTTATTTTCATTTATAACTAATTATCTAACCAAGGAATCATCTTATTAACATGTGTAAACCATATTTTCATAATTTAGTTAGTATCATTCATTAATTCCATTCTAACTAGTATGAGATAACTACATCATAAAATATTTATATTATTAATACATTATTTTTTGGTATAACTCAGTCGTGTGTGAAACATAAGATTTCATAGAAATACATTATTGTGTTTTAGGTACATTGTCAAACATAGAGTTCATTTAATATAAATTGTAATTCATAAATATTAATAATTACATTAAAGTATTTTTCTATAAATACGTGGGATGTTACATCCTACTACATATTTTTAAAATTTTCTCACAATTTTAACACCGGTATCTGTAACTAAGGATTCACTTTTCAAAATTAATTAATTGAAATCCCACATCAAAAAAATTCAATAAATCATCCACATTAAAGGAAATAATGTGATGTAAAAAAATTCACCCATGATAACACATATTAAGATTCCATGGGATAAAATATGGATATGAAAGACTAAGTAATCATCAGGTTATGATGGTGAGTGATAGAAAAAATGATCAGGATAGAATTAATAATCATATTACCACAAACATGTAATGGGTTAAATGGTCATTGATTTTGGATTATGAAAAGTAAATGGAAACCATTTTTTATTATCCCTTTACTATAGTTGTGGAAATATTTTTTTACTTCTAATATGAATATAAGTAAATACATTTACTTGAAAATTAGGGTTTAATCCATAAATCAAATTCCCCTACAAACTCTTCATTATTCTCCAAATAATGAGTATTTTAGTGGAATTTTTTTCATTCCTAAAACAATTGAATCATATTCTATATAATTGAATTATCCAAAAATGATTAAATATCTATTCATATTTTCGTGATATATTAACCATAAAAACAATTATTAGATAAAATTACAATATTACAAGAATTTAATAAACATTAAAAGTACAGAGGCAACATTTAATTTCCAAAATTCAATTGTAAAAAAAATGAACTACATAGAATATTCAATAAATAAATATCTGTAAAATCCATCTATTTAATCTAAACTATGATTAAATCATAGTATTCAAAAGGACTTTTTAACATTTTCATCCAAAACATGTTTTAACATTTCTCTCCAATTATCATAAATCACTCTTATTGTCTCATAAATAAAATAAATTATCCTAATTATTTTTTTTTCGATGATAGTTTTTTCATTTCCATTGATTGCCTAATTCTTGATATTTAACAATAAAAACATATATTCATCCAAAAAAATAAACCATAATTCCACTAATAAATTTCACTGTAATTCAATTTAACTTCATTATATAATGTTACCAAAATAGTGAATTCCTAGAAAAATAACATTTATCAATTTATAATACTAAGCTTATCCATTTTATATAACATAAGTTATCAAAATAAAATTATCATATAATTTAACAAAAAAGAATTAAATCATACTAACTATGTACTTCACATAGGACAGTGGAAATAAATTCACCCTTGTCACCCATCGATTGGGTGTTTGATCACTACAGCCTTGCCAAACAAGATGGGTAATCACCCTTACTATGGGTTCTCCTCTACTAAAAATAAATGATTATATAAAATTCAAATATGTTGATTAAATAATAAAATATAACAATTACATTTTTATCCTCAATTATTATCTCATACCTTTTATTCTGATTCCCAAAAGGTAATAAAACATAATTATATCAAAAGAAATGTCACCATGAATATTGTTAATCACCTTAAAATTCCAAACATAAAGCCTAAAAATGTGATTCTAAGATATTCATCTTTTCATCAACCTTATAATTATAAATCCATGAATATATCTATAATTATTAAGATGGATTCATTATCTCTAAAATTTTCTAAGCCTTTCCTTTTATACAAACTATAATGCCCCAACCTTAATCATAACATTATCTTGTGTAAAGTAAATAAAGTGAATTTATTTTATATTTATGATATTTTCATGTTTATATAATTATATAATTAGGACATAACTCAATCTTAACAACTTAAATAATAAAAATTAGAAACCTTTTCTCACTGTTCATTTTTTATAAACAAAAAAACATTTAAAAAGAACCATGGTTTGGTTTCATGCTTAAAAATTATAACATTTCGTTGATCAAATCCATGAATCTATTATTCTTTAAATAACATAAAAATATTTCAAAACACAGTATGTGTATAATGAGCTCAGTAAGGGACACAAAAATAAAGAAATAATTTTGTCCTCTGAAAGCATGTAAACTATGTATACTTTTACATAATATAATACTTTTGACCTTCAAGAATTATGAAATATTATTCATAGAATAAAAGATAATTTATTACAATTTTAGTAATAAAATTATAACCACTATACCCATATAATTAATATATAACATATAAGGGTAAATTGGGTCACAATCCTATTTAAATGGAATAACCATACTGTCGACATCCACACTTAACTGTAATTGGAATAACCATACGACCTAATCCCATACCCATTGCATTAGATGTTATATTCTAACCACTTATACATTTATTATAATGGAATCATACATAATTGGTTTTTAATGTTAAAATTTTTTATTGGTTTATCACATAACCACCCATCAAATCTCTATGTACCATTATATAATCATAACACATAAAATATTTCAATTGTTAACATTTCAGTCATCATAATTCAATTGCAATAACATGAAATAATTTCTAGATAGAGGAATAGTCAATCATATTTGATAAATATTTTCAGTACAAAAACACCCAAAAATGGAATAAGGTATTTCTAATCCATTTATAAATATTAAGGCCTATAGTGGATGAAAAATATTGAATAACAGTTATGGTTGTAGAGAATAAATTTTAACTATAAATGTTAAAAGAATAAAAATTTATATGTGATTTTTTAATGAAATAAAAAGGATTAGTATAAAAGTTTACTTATTGAATGCATTGGAATTAATTAAAAAAATGTGTTTGATAACATTTTTTAAAAAATAATGTGGTTTATAACCACAAAATATACCTCAGGGAAAGGAGACTGAGACGATGTCCCTTACCAAGAGTTCACTTATTCTTGTATGTCCCTTGTTCTTCATAAATAATAAACATATGCTAATATCTAATGTCATAAGAACCATTTAATATTTATAAATACTTTTATTTCATTAATTAAAATGTTATAATTATTAGTTAAATATTTTAGTTTATGTCAAATGTGTTGTCGATATTCGTTACTTTAGTAAAAAATGCACATGATTTGATGTCAATAGTCTATATGATAAATATTCTATCATATCAAGAATAACATGAATTAAAATATAATAAATATTATACAATATTTATAATTTTAAATAAAACCATTTATTAATGGTGTTAAATGTTTTAAAACCTTATAATCATCGAGATAGTAAGTCGTACATATTCATGAGTAATGTTTCTATTTTTCATTGATCATTATGGAAATAAGGAAATTATTATGTGAACTGTTCAGAATGATCTTAATACAATTAATATCAAAATTATAATTTAAATATACTAATATATATATTTATATCAACAATTAGATGTGTTGAATAAATATTATTCGCATCGCTTCATGGATGTGACAGTGCACATGTACATACGAATGACATTATGATTTTTATGTGCATGGAATGTAATAAAATATGAGATATATTATTTTGTTATTATAATAAGTATTACATTAAAATTATATCGAAACATTATTTTCATTATTATGACCAATATTTATAGTTTGTAATGAAATACGAATTATATCAATTCGCAAGGTGGTATTCCTCCATACAATATAACAAAATATTCATTTCTCAAATATAGAAATGGGCGACGGATTTTGGTGTTGATATTAACATAAAAACATATCAGAATATTTAGATACTTTATTTATTACTTCTATGTGGATTAATAATATTTAATGGAATTGGATGAATAAATAATATAGAAACACATAAATATGAAATCACATTTCCTTTGGATGAGCACACATCATAAAACACTGAAACATCCATGAAGGTTTTTCTAAATAAAACAAGGTCTCGCGAATGTGGGGAGGGATTATAGTAAAGTTTTTTGGTAGATATTTTAGTACCCAAATTTTTTTTTAAGTGTTGCTAATAGAGATGAATGGGTTCTTTTATAAGAGATATGTGGGGGACACTTGGAATTATTAAAAGTATGAAATTAATTTAAATTAAATTTCAACATCAAATGTACCTAAAATTATATATTTAAATTAAATTATTATTATTTTTTCAATACACATAATATATCAAATATTCGTAATGTTTTTAATTTTATTTAATCCCTATATATTTTTTTTGGCATTTTTAACTCTGACTATTTCGTTAAGTAACTTTTATATTGAGGGTTAAAATAATTACCAAATCATACCAAAATTACAATTAACAATTATTTAACTACAATTATAGACATATATAGAATTATTAGTCAAACCATATATTTATATAAATTTTATAAAATTTAATTATATATTTTATATTTTATGTTAAGAATTATGACAATTTTGACACTATTCAGTACTTTTCTTGTTTAAAAAAATCATAACAACAAGATTCCTATAAAAACTAAATTATAAAAATCCTAAAAAATCATAGTCATCCAAGAAAATTGATGGATGTAATAAAATTGTTAAAATTTTATTTATTTTAAAATTTTTAACAAAATTTATTTTATTCATTCCTCAATAAATCTCTTATTGAATTGTCATGGTGTCATAATTTAATTTAATTTTTTACATCCTAAAATTTATAAAAAATTTCCATCTTGTAGGTAATGATTTTATTATTATAAAAAATAATTATAGTTAAATAAAACACATGTACTAAAACATATTAAAATAAAATACTTCTTAAAAACATAAGTATAAAAAATATAACTATTCATTTAATATATTATTATAATTTCATTAAAATAGTCAATGTGGCTCCAATTGGTCCATAAATAGACCCAAAAATTATATTGGTCGGAAAAACTCATCCAAATAAATTAGGACATGTTTTAGTGTAGTTTTATGTAATTATAGTGTTTTTACAATTAATTACTAAATTTATCTTTAAACATGTTAATTTAAATAATCACTAAAGTTAATATTCATAATGTACAAAAATAAAAGGGTCCTACTTACATAAAATGGTTTTTTTCTAATTAAATAAATGGAATGCATTTTTTCAAATATAATCAACATATTAAGAAAAATTAAAAATAAATTAATCCCATTGAGGAAATGTAAAAACAATTTTAAAAGTAAAAATTTAAAAAGACCACATAGTTTTTCAATTAATTTTTAATTTTAAAAAGAATATAATAATATTCATTTTATTAAATTATAAAAAAGAAATATAATGATACCATAAAAATGATAATGGATAATTGGAAAACACAGCAAATATGACAAAAAACAGTTGGAATTAAAAATGTAGTATTTTTCATTATTCATTAAATTATAAATTTAGTTATATAAAATTCAACCAAAGTAAATATTTAGGTCCCTATATCAAATAAAATGAATAAATGTTTCAAAAAGAAAATATCTGGTTGTTAGAACCATAATTAATACGTTTTATCCATCATAATAAGGTAAACTATATTTTTTTGCAAATTATACACCTTTATATGAAAAAATGAAAATTTTCATATATCATATATATAAAACATATAAGATTAATTTAAAACATTAAATTGAATATATAATATATATGTATTGTTATTAAATTCCATTAATAATGATATTATTATTTTATAAACTCACATATATTCATTTAAATAGTTTTTTTTCGAAAAAACACATACTTTATATTAAATTTGTTTTTATAGTCAATTATATTTAATTTTCTATCCAATAAATAATTATATAAACATGTGTGACCCCAATTTCCATAATTTTGTTAAATACCTTTCATTTCCACTATTTTAATTACTATTAAATAACTTCAACAAAAAATAATAATATTAATAATAAATTACTTTTTAGTGTAGCTCAGTCTTATGTGAAATGTAAGATTTTTGGGACACCCATTGTTTTGTGTAGGGTGAACTATAAGAATAGAGACCCTTTATGGGAAAATATAATACATAAATGTCATAGAAATATGAAAAAGTCTTATTCAATAATTATATGGGATGTTACAAAAAATTAATACCATAAATTTAACATGTAAACATTAAAACCGTCATCATAACAATTCATGATGTATCTCGATGAAATGGAATTGTATTACTAGGTGGATTTTGTAATCGATATATACACACAATAGGATCTTTCCCATTACATTTATTGAAAATGTTTATCGATATTAGATGTTTCAAAATCTTAATAAAATTTATGTTTACTGAGGGAAAATGATTAATGTTTTAAAAAAAATGCAATATATTTTTATAATGTAAGATAATGTAAAAATAATGTGATTGGTCAATGTGATTAAATAATCTTTGAATGAGCTCCATTAAAAATCCTCTTAATGCCTAGTGGAATTTTCTTTTATGATAACAACAAACACTATAATGTGTATAGATAACTCTTTTGATAGTTTTTTAAGTATTATATGTAGATTTATGTCTGAATGTGCTCTAAAAAAGATAAATTTCAGGAATTTCTTATAAAGGAGTGAATAGATACAATTGAAATTACAAATACAATTAAAACCAATTAATTCATTCATAATAAAAATTATTTTAAATGAATGTATATTGTTATATATAGAGGATAATGTCAATATATCACCATCCAGTTAAATTTATAAATATTTTGGTTTCATCTAAAACCATATAATTGGAATTAACCTATTGGAAATGAAATTTTAAATATAATAGTGGTCATGAATATTTTAAAATGATAGAGTTGTTATAATATTTATAAGGTCATAATTATCTTATAATTGTATAATTTATGAAATTTAATACAATTTTTCATCCCACTAGACATCTTGTAACTTTAATTTTATTTTTTATTGAATAAATTTAAATACTATATAACATAAAATATTATTACTATATATTTTTAATTTATATAGTTAACTTGACATTAATGAAAATATGATAGCATTTGAATTCAAATTAAAACTATTGTAATATTTATAATATATTTTTTATCTTTAAAATATATCACCAACCATAATTCAACCATATTGAATTAATATTAATAATTTTATATTACATTATTTAATTTATCAATATATTTAATTAATAATATTTCAATGATTCATAATCGGTTAATTTTATACTTAAATTTTAAAATTAGAAAGATATGATGATCAAAAACATATTAATATATATTTTTAAAAATCCCTATTTTTCAAACATCTGATTGTATAACTTATAAAATACAATTATATTTATTAAACAGGATAAAGTGACATTATTGACATTATTAGTTACTAAAATAGTACATAGCTCGATAAAAATTAAAAATTGAAATCATTCATATTTTCTTTTTTTTGGGTTCTTATGGAGGAAATCGTCTCATACAATGAAACTAGGGATGTATTTTTATTTATTATTAATCATAATATCTTTACATAAAACCCTAGTTAACCCATTTTTCATTTACATTATTAAAAAAAATTTAATCTGGTTCATATTAATAATATCTAGGAATAAAATTTTTATTATAACAAATTCAATCATAAATATGAATCAAAATATCATAATTTAATTATTAATAATATAAATAATTAAGTATTATATTGAATTAATTTTTTTAATGAAACATTTTATATGTTTCATCAACAATATAATTTAAAAAAATTAAAAAATTCTATAACTCCTTACAAAATAAATCTTATTATCATAAATTAAAAATTTTAATTAAAATATAATTATGATATATTTTTTAAATATATTTAAATTAGTACAATATTATTTTTCATTGTAAAAAATATAATTTAATTATTTTTTTGTAAAAAACAATTTAAAAAATATAAAATTTAAAGAATATAATGACTTTACCAACAACTGACTGCATATTTTCTATGAATATCCCAATATATTTATATTAATTATTTCCATTATATATATTTCATAATGTTTTTAATCCTATGTATACCATATAATCTAATGTCTATAATATAATGGTCATAATTATATTTCATGGTTTTTTTTAAAATGTGGTTGTGTGTCGTATAACCTATCCAAAATAGCGTTATTTTAAAATATATTGGTATTATATAAAATTGTGATTAAATTATATTAGTTTATGATTCATGGGTGTCTGATGCATTGTAGGATACCTAGAGGGAGTAATGATCTATTTTTGATGAGGATAATCTCTATATTTTGTATATTTGAGACAATTATTATCAGTATGGAATATCATACTCACCACCATTTGACATGTGAATGGATAAAATTGTGTCATGTATGGGGAGATTGATTAATTATATAAAATGTAATATGAGTGACCCCTTTCCCTATATGTTTCATTCATGAAACACCTCTACAAAAGAGGTACACCTTGTACTTTCCCTTTAATCATTGATCCCTTACCTGTGGTTGATGATATAACCCTTCTACATTAGGATCTAGATAATAACATCTGATTATCCACATTTTTTTGTGGTTCCCAAGTTGATATGATTTGGGATAAATTTATTGTTTACACAAGGACTTAAAATTCCACCATACCGCGGGGAATCCTATCAAAGCTAATGTTTTAGAATATTCGAAGGTACCATTAGTGGAAGAGAATTCACCGGTCCTCCTTGACCTACTAGATCATATTATTTTTTTTTCTAATTCTTTTCTATATTCCTCATTTCCATTTTCAAATATTATAAAAACATTTTTATCATAAATTATTATTTCATTAAATCTGACATTAGGGACCAATCACTTGGTGGTGATACAATATTAGGTTTATTTTATGGAAGAAAAATGGATGAAAAGGGCCAAGACAATGATGGGGGTGGACAATTGGGCCATACAGGTGAAGCATTCAACAATGGTGAATCCTACTGACTATTACATTTAGGATCATGATTTTGTTAATGAAAATATCATTGTGTACATGCTGACTAACTCATCTAGGATGAATATCACAAATGATCATGTTATCTATATGATTAATTCCATCCCAAGGTAAATGATAAGAATAACAAAAAATGGAGTTTTCATAATTTCATCAGTATCACCCCATGGGGGGAAATGAAATTTTAATGGGGTCCCTTAACCAATGGATGGTGTGTCTGGGAACTAGTGTTGTGGCATATTGTGAACTCAAGACTCTTCTCAAATCCTTTATTCCGTTTTCAATATTAACTACTTTAAGTGTGATTTGGAACCTCACAATACAAGATTCCAAATTTCAAACACCAAGATAACAAATTTCAATCCTCACAAACAGGATCCAAAATCCACCCCAAAACATCAAAAACACAAATTTAGATTTCAAATTCAAAAACACGATACATCCTTCGAAAACCACACACGACATCACCTCGTTCCTTCATCCTCCTCGAGGTATGCTCTTGGATTCCAATCCACCCTCTCCTTCATCACATCATGGGAAATAAAAACCCCTTGAAAAGGACTCATTTCGATTGATAAAAACAAACGGGAAAACATCTCACCAAGGTGTCAAACCATTATCTAGATAGAACACAATTTCTCAATTGAATTGAAATGAAATCCCCATAACGTCTTCCATCAACATCGACTTCCTCAAGGATGAACCATACTGCCTCAAAGAGAAATCCATTCCCATCAATGATCTTTAATCCCTCCAAGAACACCAAAAACTGAACAAGTAGCACCTTAAAATGCCTCTTGAAACCCCCGCCATCGAATGACTCGGAGAGCAACGAAGGAGGAAGTCACTAGAATAGAGTTTGAAGCCAAATGGTCTCACAAAGAGGCATGACCACGCCTGGAACCACCAACCTCGACCGAAAAATAATACGACCATCATCCTCTTCCGAGTGGAAATCTGAAATATCAACAATTCAAAATCAATGTGGAACCAAACAACACACAAGATTCACATATGACAGATCCAACAAAATAAAAAACCAATAACAATGCACGAACATCACTGAGGTACTAAAATATCCTGAATGGTTCAACTCATTATCGCATCCAAAAATCACTAGAGGAGCCTCCCTGATTCCTTCATGAATGCACGACCCACCAAAATGCTTCCAAATAAAAAAATTAATGAGAATCAAAAAGGATACAGGTCATCAACAACACACCAGAAAAAAGCCTTGATGCTTCCAAGACCCATCACTGCTAATCAGGACACTCGAATACACCACGATGAACCTCCCTACACAACCACCAGAGTCAAGATGGCATCTTGCAGGTCGCGGAAGTAGGAACCCGACTATAAGTTGTTACTGTGCTACTGAGGGAACCATATCCAGCAAAGAGGGAACTGTGAATCAAACGCCAGCAATGGCGTAAGAAAATCGAGATACCCATGCCCAAGAACAACTCCACCACGATATGGGAGCGATTCCACAAACTCACCTAGAATGAAGAGGAGTGTCGTGCCGATCTGAGATGGAAGGAGGCGATGATGATGAGATGGAAACCCTAGAGCGTGATTCCTCTTAAGAACTCATACTCTTCCAGATAAATCAACACCCTAGATAATGAAATTCATACAATCATAGTACATTAATATTAGTATTAGATCAATGCCTCTTTTTATATATAAACCATGGATGCCACCAAAAATTCAACGTTACTTAAAGGGATCTAGTATGTATAGATTTTTTAGAGAAGTAGTATGTTTGTATCGTTTCTACAAAAGGATGGATGATCTACCATATGATGGAAAGCATGTTTTCAAATGAGTTTTACACAATGTAAAAAGATTAATTAATAGTGCAGTGTATGAACAACTATTTTCAGGTGAAAATATCAGCTAATGATGTTTTCCTTATTTGTGTTGAAGTAGAATTATATTTTCCATATAGGTTAGCGGAGGTGATAGTTCTAGTATAGTAAAGAGATATACTCAGGGACATTATGGGATGGCTAGAAAATAGGGGTAGTCACTCACCCATTTCAATCGATAGTGGTGGATGTTTCCATTTCAATTTTTTAATAAATGGAAGGCTACATTATATGGAGGAAAATAATCATTTCATTATTATCTTAGTAGAAATATATTTTTTTACATACATTAATTTCAATCCATTTCCCAATGAGGCATATCTACCATATTAACTGCACAATCAAATATGCACCTCTAAGCCCATGTAAGTCATGTTCGGTGTATGGAATAAGTGACTAATAAGATATCATAAATTTATATATTTTTCTTAGACAATATAGTATTGGTCTGTGTAATAATGATCCACCATCCAATATGGCTATCTCAATTAGAGAGGTACTTTTTGTAGAGTTGGACTCTTAACATCCTAATCATTTTCCAATTGTGAACAAATACAATTGTAGGGTAACAATAATTTTCATTCATTCTACCTAAACAATAATTAATTTTAGGACAAGATTGTATATTTAATTGAATTGTGATGTAAAGAAGAATTAATGTCTGATATAGTATTACTTATGACTATGATCAAAACACATGTTCCACATATCAAACAACAAATAATTGAAAAAATAATGTTAGATTCAACCATTACCCATTTTTGAATCATTGGATGTAACATATTGGAATCTCAATTTGATTTAGTCATGTGACTGAGATAGTAGGGAAATATTATGGATATGAACAATTAAAAATAGGGTATCTTATTTGAGATTGGAATATGTTTGGTTTTAATGTTAGAGAAGAGTCATTGAGTTGCGAAAATTAATTCTATGATCATGTGTATTTCTAATATATATGTATTTTACTAATACAAATATGGAATATATTGAATGGGATTATCAGTTCATTGATAATCGAAAAACCATCCACATGGACCACATTTATGGTCGTTGAGGGATGACATGATTCCTCGAGTGGTGTGGTAGGTGACAGATTCCATCATGGGAAATCCTACTCTAAATTGGTGTTATTAAATAGTGTTGCTTAACATAATAATAAAGGTACATTGGGATTTTCATTTATCTTATCATGTATAAGATTTTGGATTATAATTTTATCACCATATTAATTGGGAGAGTCTATAAATAATTTATCATATTTCATCAATGATATTTCCCTATTGTTTAGTGACATTAGGGAAGGAAATGCCAAAAAAATGAATTTTATTACATATATAACCTAATTGGGGGTGGTTCCTCATAGTGGACAACATCAAATGGTGGGAAAAGGGGATGTACTATCACTATCATGATTCTTACTGGGAAGGTTTAAAAAATTAAACTAGGTTTTTTGGTAATAATTGTGATCCAAATTAGAATTGTACCATTTACACTTGTTCCCAACATTTTTGAAAATTGCATAGGGCTGAAGTGGAAAGTAAAAAAATGAAATTTTCTCAACATTCAATTTATATGTTTTCAACTGAGAACAAATTTTCTATTTTTTCCATATCAAGTTTACTATTAACCTAATAAGACCACTACGGTTTTATATATAATGAATCATATAACCTTGACTAATCTCAAGATCATGTGTAGTCCATAAGTTTATTAAATCCTAATTAGAATATGAGGGATAATAAGACATATGATAAGGAAATATTCATTATCATTGTGGGAACATGGTTTATTGTGAGAAATATTAATCGAATGTAGCTATCAGTTTAGGATCATAGAGCCCGAACCCATCCGGGCGAGTCGGTCTATTCTACTATAAAGGATCATGACTGATGTTAAATGAGGGTCCTCAGGGGGGCCAAAAGATTTTTTTGTAAAATAAGGGTCACATTGAATGATTGAACATTAATAGTAGTAATATTTTTTGTTTAACACACCTAATCAATGGTCATTGTCCTTAAAAAACTATTTCAACTAAATTAATGTATTGTATTTTAATATCGATGATAAATTTCATTAAATGGTTTTACTAATGAAAAGGTGAATATGAAACTGATATGAAAGAATTTTTGTATTGTGTACATAACAAAAAAAAATTATTGAGAAATGTTGAGCATAAGTTATTTTCACGATACATGGACTAAGTTCTTGAAATGCTAGAATACATGTGTAAAGACATTGTTATTACATGTAATCCTCCATGAGCTATTATAATTGTGTGGAAAAGGATTGATGAGAAATTTTCCCTATAATATAGGGGATTACTATTTTGTAATGAAGAAGATAATTTGGGAATGCATCAACTTTGATAACCTGAATAATTAAACTACATGGATACACGGAGGGGTAAAACCATGTGTGTTAAAAAGATAGAAAATCAATGGAGTTGGAAATTAAGAATTTCATTCCTTAATTTATTTGAACAATTAATGTGATTGATTAAATATTAAAGAGAAACTAATAACACTTCTCCAAAAATTTCAAGAAATAAAATATATATGTAGGTGAAATGATAACATAGGATCAACTTCAAAATATTTTCAATACAATGGAATCACCACCTATCATAAGATAACAGTACGGGCACGTACCATAGATGGTAGGTGAGACATTTATTCCAAGGTAGAAAAATTCAAATTTGGATTATGATAAGGATAAACAAAATGAAATCAAAAATTTCAAAATGAATTGAAAAAGTGATTGTGTGGAATTAGACACAATATATTCTACGCCATCAAATATTAATGAACACAAAATGTTTATATAATATACTGAGGTTAAAATCAATTCTTGAGGATGTAGGTCCTAAAGTGAGTCAATGACTGAGCAGGACATGGGATGAAGGTTGTATTTATATCATTATATATAATGGGGATAAGAATAAATGTTACACATTTTCTAGATTTTGGTTTAATAGATGACCAGCAATAATTTATAATGTCCTAACATGTGAGTATTGAATTGTCATATAATTTTTTTTGATTGAGATCATGTAATAGCTAATAATGATTAATTTCATAATGAAAGGATGATTTCACAATGATTGGCATCATTCGACTACTTTAGGGAGTGAGACTTTTATTTTAATTGAAATTGAAAAAATGTTGAGGGTGAGATGAATTATTCGACCATAAACACCATACATGACATATAAAAGAATCCATGCATAATCAATGATGGAAATTATGGTCTACAACATGGGGATGAATTTTTGGTTGATACTGATGAAAAGGGTCTATGTGTGACATAATATCCCAAAAAATAATAGATCATGCCACATTTAGTTATAGACAACAACATTGTAGGAAAAAGTTATTGAATTGGGGTTTTTATCAATATAGATGTGGATAAATAGTTTATGATGATTTGTATAATTTTATAAATATAGATAGTGTATATGTTGTTCAATTCCTTACAACATGTACAATACGTTTAAATCTAGTTTAACCTCATGGAGCTCAGATAGTGGAATTTTTTTTAGTTGGTTTCCTTATAGCAGGTACCAATGTGTTTTCTTCCAATATAATGTTGCAGTGATTGTATAGTGTTATGATGGACATAAATTATGCACATGAGCCTCATTCCAGTTGGTGAGGTTTACTAAAGTGCATCCACAAGACCCATGTTCAAAACCAAGTAGATGCATATGTTCGGGCACTGTAGTAGTATTGTAGCAGTACTATACACTGTGTGGAGACTGTAGCAGGTACTGTTCGACACTGTAGAAGCTGGAACTATTCACCTTGGGCCACCAGTTTGGGCTTGGAGTCCTTGAGGGTTTCAGGACACCCATGCCTTCGGGTCAGTAGGGCTTTTGAGCCACCTTTAAGGCCCTTGGGCCACCTCAAGGCCTTCGGGCCACATGCAATTGCCCCAGACAGTCTACAAAAAAGAAGCATCCCTAAAAGAGGATTCAGAGATGGTGCACTCACCAGAGCAGAGCCAAATGGATTTTCAGAATGAGGGGGTATGGCTATGCCATCGGTACCAGCCTGTGCTTTCACGAAAAGCCTCACCAGACGGTCATGCGAAGGTGGAGAGCTTCTATCACGATGCAGAAGCTGGGGAGGGGCAGTTCCTTGTAGATAGTCTGGTTGATTCCCTATGAACATTGAGTCATGTAATCTCCTAATCCTATATGCCATGTACTCTCTGAGCCTACGGGCCTTGTAAGGGTTCCCCCTATTCCCTTAAAATGGGTTTATCAAAAAATCAATAAAAATGAAGATCATTGGGCTATTCGGGAGGTACATAAATTCCTCGCACTAGGAGAAAAAGGTCAATGAAAATATCCACAAAATATGTGGTCATGATGCATAAATCCGAGGTTGATAGCATTTTAGCAGTGTGGATCCTAGAAAAATTGGTTTGAAATATCTTTAATGGGATGATATATTATACCTAAAATGAAAATTCACAATGAACTATCATTTACAATGTGAGCTCACACATAGTTTATCATCATATTTTCATGGATCCTAATTTCATACATGTCTGGGTTTTTTTCACATAATATTTGGTGTAAATATATATGGAATATAAGGAATTTTTTCCCCATATTAAAATAGATATTTAATACCCCGTTTCAACTCATGTTCACAAATAGAATAGAGTTATAATTCATGACTAAAAATTGGAGAATCCTATCATATGAAATATCAGGGTTCATAACCTTATGGAAAAATATCCTATCATAAGTCCTAATCCATCCATAGATATAATCCTTGAAAAAAAATGTTTTGTGACGGTATCCAATATTTATATGAAAAATCAATGAAGGTGATATGACTTCAGCATGGGATGTTTTATAAAAATCAATATTTTCTCTATTGATATAAATGACATCATAAGGAAATAATGTTGAGGGGCTCTAAATTCCAATAGAAAAAATGAATGTTAAAAGGAGGGAAAATGTAAAATCATAATTTACAACCTCAAAAATATATAGAATTGAGATTAAGGAATGAAAAATGATCATATTCAAAACAAAGATTCCACAAACACATGAGTCAAGGATATGATGGAAAATTCTAGGATAGACCAATAACACTATTTTCAAAATTGGAATTTTCATTTGTCATAATCTACCCTTTTTTTATATTACACAGGATGAGAGGTGAGCCATTTTTTCCAGTTGTAGTTACGATAATAAATACCAATTTTATTTATAGGATTATGAGGATATATATCTTGTATTTAATGATTTTTAGCTGAATTGATGGTATATATGGTGGAATGTTTAACATAGTAGGATATATCCTTCCAAATAGGCACATTTTTTACTGATAGATGGACAACATCCAAATTGAAATAGATATAAAATATAATATTTTGTAGGATGTTTTTGGGAGAGGGTATTTTGGAATCCTATTTTTATCCCATTAGTAATGGGAATCTATGCATATATAGTTCTAGAATATGTTGTGGTAGGAGACTAGCATCCTCAAGTGGGTAACCCAAATGAGTTAGGGCTCATGATATCAGATGAATTCAATACATATAGTGGGGACATAAACAAAAATGTTGAATATCAGATGGTTAGTGCGTTAGATTGTATTTTAACATCATATAGTATATGTCACGACCCGTCCTCGGGGCCCGTGTCGTGACTACCCCAAGCCCACCTTCCATAGGCCAGGGGCTGGCGACTAGCACCAAGGTGTAAATCCCGATAACAGGGAAGGCATTGCCTTTGTAAAGTAAACAAGTACCTTAGAGTAAGCAAGTGGAAAAAAGTAAACACTAAGTAAAAACAGAGTACAACTGCAAGTGCGGAAAGTAAGTGGGCCAGAATACAAACCCCTGCTGAAAGTAAAGTACAACTCGAAAGGGAAAACATCAATTGAAAAGTAAAAGCCGCTACGTCGAGCTGTCCACTGAAAATCTCACCTAAAGGGTGGGTACAGATAGCTCCACTGCTCCCCGTGTCCCACCGTCCGCTCCGAGTACGTCTTGCCCGGTGGTCCTCCTCCAGGTACCGTCCTGCTCTGCAAGCCTCAACCACGATCAACGCTATCCATCGTCTGCAACCAACACAACGTAGTGCGGGCATAGCCCATGCATGGGTGAGTATAAGCTACATAGTAGGGACCCCGAGACCCCCGAAGGTCTCCAAAAATCCACAAAGGATAAACTACAAGGAAATATACAATCACGAAGTAACAACCGACACTTCTTAGGTATACACCCATACATATACCTAAGTCAACAATTCCAATACGCTCCAACCTCCGAGCCCAAGTACAACTCAGTTCACACAAGAAAGTATATGTATTCCACACAGGAAAGCAAAACATAATCCACACAGGATAGCACAACACAATCCACACAGGAAAGAAAACAGGATTCAGCTCACACAGGTATACATCATCGAAAAGGTGAAAGAGATAATCAGACATAGATACTGAATCATCTAAGCTGGGACCCACATAGGATACAAGAACAACCGTCTTCATTGTTTCATCTATGTTGGGACCCACATAGGATACAAGACCAGCACAGAATCATCAATGCTGGGAACCACATAGGATACAAGACCAGCACAGCTAGGACCCACATAGGATACAAGACCAGCTGTCTTCATTGATTCATCTATACTAGGACACACATATGATAGAAGACCAGTATTGAATCATCTAAGATGGGACCCACATAGGATACAAGACCAGCACAACTAGGACCCACATAGGATACACGACCAGATGTCTTCATTGATTCATCTATACTTGGACCCACATAGGATACAAGACTAGTATTGAATCATCTAAGCTAGGACCCACATAGGATACCAGACTAGCATAGCTAGGACCCACATAGGATACAAGACCAGCTATCTTCATTGATTCATCTATACTGGGACCCACATAGGATACAAGACCAGTATTGAATCATCTAAGATGGGACCCAAATAGGATACAAGACAAGTACTTGAATCATCTAAACTGGGACCCACATAGGATACAAGACCAGCACAGCTAGGACCCACATAGGATACAAGACCAGCTGTCTTCATTGATTCATCTATAATGGGACCCACATAGGATACAGGACCAATACTGAATCCTCTAAGCTATCATATCCACAAAGGATCGATAGGTACTAATTCCCACAAAGGCCCACACAGGATCGGACCCACACAAGATCTGTAGCACTGATCCCCGTAGGATTCCTGAGTGCTTTAATCGTCACCGTCGAATCCACTGAGGATCTCTGCGCAGTCGTCGTCGAAGTCGCAGTCGCAGCCAGCACTAGGGTTCCCGCACACAGCAAGCTCGTTCGGGAGGGTCCGCTCCATGAGCCTAGAGGCTAATACATCAACTGACACATAGTCTGATGTTGATGTATCCAAAAGTTCCGTATCTTCAACAGGATCTCAACGCAACAGACGGCGCGTCAATCGGACGCCCGGTCTGAGAGTTAATAGCTTTTTCGTTCCAGGGGCCCGGTTGGTTTTTAAGGCAAAACCAACCCGACCGTACTTCACCTAATTCCAAACCTCAGGCGGAGTATACCAAAATATCCGTCTCACTAAGAGTAACTCAACCAAGTTGACGGCACGCCAATCGGACGTCCGGAGTTCAAGATATGAGCGTTTCCGCTCTGAGGGCCCAGTTGGTTTCGTTTACGAACCAACCCGGCCGAACTCAATGTATTCCAAAACCATGAGTGCGAAATACCGAAATGACCGTCTCGTTCCTAGGATCGCTACCCAACTGACGGTGCGTCGATCGGAGGTCTGTATCCCATGATATGGGCGTTTGAACCAACTCAGCCCGAAAATAGGGGGTCTAGGCCTGGCACGGCCCAGTACCCCCTGGGTCGGCCGAACAGGGTCGACCCGGCCTGGGCGGCGACCCAGCCCGATGACCCGGCCCTTCCCGGTAGCCCGGCCCGGTGCGGCGGCGCGGCCAACGCGGCGGCGCGGCCTGGGCGCCGCATGTGCGCCGCGGGCGGGGTGGCAAATTCCCCCCCCCCCCTTGGTTTCAAAATGGTGCGGCATTATGCCATGCCTTGAGGGAAACGGCCCCCCCACATGGGGGCCCTCTGCATGGACGCTGCACGAGGGCAAGCCCCCCCCCCCCCCCACCCCCCCTTTTTAATACAACTAAGTGGCGCGGCAATTAGTGTCGCGCCTTTGAAAAAATAAAAACGCCCCCCCCCCCCCCCCCTCGAGGGGGACCGCCCGAGTCAAGCGCCGGGGGTTTCGACCCCCGGCCTTCAGCCAAACCGGTCGGCCGTATTTGGCTGGCTCGAAGTCTTCCACCTCTGGACTTCTTTTTTAGTCCCTCCATCCACACGCCGGTGGCTGGCAGTTCCGGCCGCCTGTCACCGCATAGCCGCGGCCCAAGGGGACCGCGGCTCCTCCTCTCTGCCGCTACCAATGGTTGTGGATCTTCACCACTCTACCGCAGCCGAGGGCCATGGCTTTCATTCGACTCGTCGCTCCTCCACCGTAGGCCTCTTCGACCGCTGCCTCCCACGGGTTTCTCTGGCGTAGCGCGACGGCGTCGCGCACCACTACAGCGGCCCGCTCCAGCCGCGATCCTCGTCGTTTCCGCGCAGTGCAACGGCACCACGCCGCTTTAGCTTTAGTATCATCGGAAATCAACGATAAATAGGGGTGGAGGATCGGCCATGTTTGTGTGGTCCGACCTCCTCCCATTAAAAGATATCAAGCGGATAAGCGAACGAAAAACTCAACCTCCAACAAGCTCAAAATTATAACAAATTAAACAAACTAAACCCCTACCTCACTTTTCATTATGAGTTGACGAAGTCGCGGAAAGGCAGCGTCGATTCGTCGACGTCCGAAAAGAGAAAGTCGTTGATGAGGTCGTCGTTCTTCGTGAATGGCGCTTCCTTCTTTATTCTGGAAGGAGTGGGATGGAGGCATCCAAGGAGGAATCGACGTTGAAAACTTCACGTTCTTCTTTGGAAAAGTCGTTCCTCGTCGAGAGATTATTTCCTTTATCCTTCCAAGACTCCACCACAAGATTCAGCCAACCCCCAAATAATAAAAACAAAACATCTTATTATAGTGTTAGCTTAATGAATTCAAAATGATTCAAATTCAATAAGTTACATCCCTTCATTAATGGGTGGAGAAGCACCAAAATTAATGGAGGAAGGTGGAAGTGAAGAGTTCACCATTAATTGGGGGTTCAAGGGAGTTAAGGAGTTTTAAGGGGGAGTTAAAAGAGAGTTTAAGGGAAAGTGATAGGCCAGGGGTTTGTGCGGACCCCACCTCCCCTACACATATCCTCCCATGGGAAGTTGGGTGGGGTATGGGCTCCACCACAACTTCCCTTTGGAGGAATTAACTTCAACTAGAAAGAAAAATAATTGTTATACAATTTTATTTCTTTCTTTTTACCCTTTTCATTTTTTAACAACACCATCTGAGCAACTGAACCTTCGGAAAAGGTGTTCCCAGGCAAATACCAGCGTTGCGGTTCCATCGGTGCCCTCGGAATTCGATTCTGACCATCGGTTCAAATGTTAGAAATTCCCGCCCCTTCGTTCACTGAACGTACCCGAGCCAAACTTCGGAAATTGATTCCAGGCACTACGGGCCTTAGAATCATGCGCCGTTAGAAACTGCGTTCTTGTAAAAATCAAAGAAAATTAAGAAAAAAATTTCCATGAAATTTCCGGGTCTTTACATTACTCCCACCATAGGGCTTTACGTCCCCGTAAAGCTTCAACACAAACTAGGGATACAAAGGTGGTAGAGCTAGGCGGTAAGCCACCTCGCCAATCCTGCTAAGGACCTCGAAGGGTCCGATCAAGCATGTAGACAACTTTCCACCTTGGACAAATCTCCGTAATCCACGTCGAGGTGAGACCCGCATGAAGACGTGGTCGCCATCCTCAAACTCTAGTGGCTTCCGCCTCCTGTCAGCGAAAGACTTATGTCGGATTTGAGCTATCTTCATCCGCTCCTGGATGACCTGGACCTTCTCTATCGTGGTCTGGACCACCTCTGGTCCCACAAGAGCTGCTATGATTTCTTCTTTTCTGATAAGAGAAATTCGGTCTCATCCCTTGGATGAACCACGTTCTTTGCATAATACCGTCAATACCGACATGGATGATACTAATCCATACCAAGAATGACGTCGTAAGGCCTCGACGCTACTACCAATAGATCCAACCGTTACTCTCACCTCCAAGGGTTGAGTCACACTGTCGGCATCAGTGTGTGGTAACTGGGTCTCCTCCAGTAGATGTCTCACAAGTGAGGGTCAAGTCAACAGTCAAAACTGGAACCTCTTAGTAACAACACAAAAGAGGACAGGAATGAAAACATCACAAAGTTATGCATCTTTTATTATTGCAGCTCATAATACAAAGATGATACACAATAGAAACAAGGAACTAGAAGTACAAAGGATGTATCTACTAGTTTCTCTCCGGTCCATTTTCTCCCAGAGCTCCATGATCGAAGGCCTCAGCTGCCTGAAGCTGAGCTCTCCCATGTCCACCACCTACTGCTCGGACAGCACCTCTGCCTCGTCCGCCTGCACCCTTCAGACCACCGTGGCCGAACCTCTGTCTGGGAGGTCCCTCTACCACCTGCTGCTCATCTGTAAGATGAGTCGGGCAGTCTCGAGCCATGTGACCATGCCCGCCGCATGTGTAGCAATGCCTGCCCCTCGTGTAGCTGGCTCTTCTTCGTGTGCCCCGCACAACTGAATCTTCATCCAATGACTGCACATCTGATGGTCTGGACCGTTTGGACCTCTGCGTCACCTGTCTACTTCCAACTGAAGAAGACCCAGCTATGGGCCGTCCTGCGGAGGGCCCTGTCACTAGAGTCTGCTCGGCGAGAAAACTCTCCACTATAAGGGCTCTCTCCAACACCTCAGCCTATGTCGGAATGTTGAGGGAGATCATTGAAGCCCTGATCTCATGCCTCAGTCCCTTCTCAAAGGTCAGGGCCCGGAAGAACGGGTCCCGTACCATATATGTGGAGTAGCGCGAGAGATCAGTAAATCTCGCCGAGTACTGGGCCACTGTCAAGCTACCCTGCCGCAGCTGAACAAGCTCCTGAATGCACACTGCACGGAGGGTGGCTGGGACGAACTCGGAGCAGATGATGCTCTCAAAGTCCGTCCAGAGAAGAGATGTCTCGTCGTGCACCTGGAGCATCAAGATCCACCATCGGCCCGCTGCTGCGTGCAGTAGGCTCGCTGCGAGGATCACCATGAGGTCTGCTGGTGTCCTCACTAGCCTGAAAACCCGTACAACTGCCTCCAACCAGTCCTCGGCTGCCTGGGGGTCCGTCTCCCCATGGAACCTGGGTGTTCGCTGGCGCTGGAACTCATGCATTGCACTAAGGCGACGTGCATCGTCAGCGGCTGGGGCTGGAAGCATCAGTGGCTCAGCGGGTAGTGGTACCGCCGGTGCCTCTACTGTCAAAGGTCCTTCCACCGAGGCCTTGTCGCTCAGTGGGCTGTCGTCACACTCAACTCTTAGAACCCTAGCTGACTGGAATCGTGGGGCCATCCTGAAAAGGAAACAGGTGCACCACAGTCAAACAGTATACCTGGTGAGCTAACATAAGTAATCACAAAGAAAACTTGAAACACACACGCAATCAATGTTTTCATGCATTAAGTCGGAAATCAGAAGTCAGGGTCCTAGTGTACGGATACGTCGGCCGCCGCACCAACACTCGACTCCATGGACTGATTACCACACCCAATATGCTAAACACAATTACTTCACATAGAAGAAAGATCAGAGTCTGCGGTAGAACCGAACTCCTCTTATACCAATTTGTCACGACCCGTCCTCGGGGCTCGTGTCGTGACTACCCCACGCCCGCCTTCCATAGGCCAGGGGTTGGAGACTAGAACCAAGGTGTAAATCCCGATAACAAGGAAGGAATTTCCTTTGGAATGTAAACAAGCACCTCAGAGTAAGCAAGCGGAAAAAAGTAAACACTGTGTAAAAACTGAGTACAACTGCAAGTGCGGAAAGTAAGTGGGCCAGAATACAATCCCCTACTGAAAGTGAAGTACAACTCAAAAGGGAAAACATCAACTGGAAAGTAAAAGCCGCTACGCCGAGCTGTCCACTGGAAATCCCACTTGAAGGGTGGGTACAGATAACTCCACTGCTCCTCGGGTCCCGCCGTCCACTTCGAGTACGTCTCGCCCAGTGGTCCTCCTCCAGGTATCGTCCTGCTCTGCAAGCCTCAACCATGATCAACAATGTCCGTCGTCTGCAACCAACACAATGTTGTGCGGGCATAGCCCGTGCAGGGGTGAGTATAAGCTACTCAGTAGGGACCCCGTGACCCCTGAAGGTCTCCCAAAATCCACAAAGGATAAACCACAAGGAAAGATACAATCACGAAGTAACAACCGACACTGCTTAGGTATATGCCAATACATATACCTATGTCAACAATTCCAATACGCTCCAACCTCTGAGCCCAAGTACAACTCAGTCCACACAGGAAAGTATACGTATTCAACACAGGAAAGAAAAACATAATCCACGCAGGATAGCACAACACAATCCACACAGGAAAGAAAATAGGATTCAGCTCACACAGGTATACATCATCGAAAAGGTGAAAGAGATTATTAGACACAGATACTGAATCATTTAATCTGGGACCCACATAGGATACAAGACCAGCCGTCTTCATTGTTTCATCTATGCTGGGACCCACATAGGATACAAAACCAGCACAGCTAGGACCCACATAGGATACAAGACCAGATTTCTTCATTGATTCATCTATACTGGGACCCACATAGGATACAAGACCAGTATTGAATCATCTAAGTTGGGACCCACATAGGATACAAGACCAGCACAACTAGGACCCACATAGGATACAAGACCAGCTGTCTTCATTGGTTCATCTATACTGGGACCCACATAGGATACAAGACTAGTATTGAATCATCTATGCTGGGACCCACATAGGATACAAGACCAGAACAGCTAGCACCCACATAGGATACAAGACCAGTTGTCTTCATTGATTCATCTATACTGGGACCCACATAGGATACAAGACCAGTATTGAATCATCTAAGCTGGGACCCACATAGGATACAAGACCATCAGTCTTCATTGATTCATCTATACTGGGACCCACATAGGATACAAGACCAGTACTTGAATCATATAAGCTGGGACCCACATATGAAACAAGACCAGCACAGCTAGGACCCACATAGGTACAAGACCAGCTTTCTTCATTGTTCATCTATATTGGGACCCACATAGGATACAAGACCAGTACTGAATCATCTAAGCTGTCATATCCACAAAGGATCGATAGGTACTAATTCCCACAAAGACCCACATAGGATCAGACCCACACAGGATCTGTAGCACTGATCCCCGTAGGATCGCTGAGTATTGTAGTCGTCGTCGTCGAATCCACTGAGGATCTCTACACAGTCGTCGTCGAAGTCGCAGTCGCAGCCAGGACTAGGGTTCCCGCACAAAGCAAGCTCGTTCGGGAGGGTCCGCTCCACGAGCCGAGAGGCTGATACATCAACTGACACATAGTCCGAAGTTGATGTGTCCAAAAGTTCCGTATCGTCAACAGGAACTCAACGCAACAGACGGCGTGTCAATCAGACGCCCGGTCTGAGAGTTATTGGCTTTTTTGTTCCAGGGGCCCGGTTGGGTTTTAAGGAAAAAGCAACCCGACCGTACTCCACCCGCATCCAATCATCAGGCGGAGTATGCCAAAAGATCCGTCTCACTAAGAGGAACTCAACCAAGTCGACGACACGTCAATCAGACGTCCGGATTTCAAGATATGAGTGTTTCCGCTCCGAGGGCCCGGTTGGTTTCGTGTATGAACCAACCCGGACGAACATAAAGTATTCCGAAACCTTGAGTGAGATATACCGAAATGACCGTATCGTTACTAGGATTGCTACGCAACTGACGGTGCGTCGATCGTAGGTCCGTAGCCCAAGATATGGGCGTTTGAACCAACTCAGCCCGAAAATAGGGGGTCTGGGCCCGGCCCGGCCCAGTACCCCCTCGGTCGGCCGAACCGGGTCGACCCAGCCCGGGTGGCGACCCGGCCCGATGACCCAGCCCGGACCGGGAGCCCGGCCCAGCCGGCGGCGCGGCCTGGGCGCCGCGCGCGGGGGGGCAAATCCCCCCCCCCCCCCTTGGTTTCAAAATGGCGCGACATTATGCCGTGCCTTGAGGGAAACGGCCCCCCCACATGGGGGCCCGCTGCATGGACGCTACACGGGGGGAAAGCCCCCCCCCCCCCCGCCCTTTTAATACAACTACGTGGCGCGGCAATTAGTGCCGCGCCTTTGAAAAAATAAAAACGCCCCCCCCCCCCCCTCGAGGGGGCCCGCCCGAGTCGCGCGTCGGGGGTTTCGACCCCCGGCCTTTAGCCAAACCGACCGACCGTATTTGGCCGGCCGGAAGTCTTCCACCGCCGGACTTTTTTTTTAGTCCCTCCATCCGCACGCCGGCGGCCGGTAGTTCCGGCCGCCTGTCACCGCATAGCCGCGGCCCAAGGGGACCGCGACTCCTCCTCTCTGCCACGGCCAATGGTCGTGGCTCTTCACCACTCCGCTGCAGCCGAGGGCCATGGCCTTTGTTCGACTCATCACCCCTCCACCGTAGGTTGCTTCGACCGCTGCCTCCCACGGGTTTCTCTGGCGCAGCGCGACGGCGTCGTGCACCACTGCCGCGGCCCGCTCCAGCCGCGGTCCTCATCGTTTCCGCGCAGTGCAACGACACCGCGCCGCTTTAGCTTTAGTATCATCGGAAATCAACGATAAAGAGGGGTGGAGGATCGGCCGTGTTTGTGCGGTCCGACCTCCTCCCATTAGAAGATATCAAGCGGCTAAGCGAACGAAAAACTCAACGTCCAACAAGCGCAAAATTATAACAAATAAAACGAACTAAACCCCTACCTCGCTTTTCGTTATGAGTTGACGAAGACGCGGAAAGGCGGCATCGATTCGTCGACGTCAGAAAAGAGAAAGTCATTGATGACGTCGGTGTTATTCGTGAATGGTGATTACTTCTTTATTCCAGAAGGAGTGGGATGGATGCTTCCAAGGAGGAATCGACGTTGGCAACTTCACATTCTTCTTTGGAAAATTCGTTCCTCGTTGGGAGATTATTTCCTTTATCCTTCCAAGACTCCACCACAAGATTCACCCAACCCCCAAATGATAAAAACAACACATCTTATTATAGTGTTACCTTAATGAATTCAAAATGATTCAAATTCAATCAGTTACATCCCTTCATTAATGGGTGGAGAAGCTCCAAAATTAATGGAGGAAGGTGGAAGTGAAGAGTTCACCATTAATTGGGGGTTCAAGAGTGTTAAGGAGTTTTAAGGGGGAGTTAAAAGAGAGTTTAAGGGAATGTGATAGGTTAGGGGTTCGTGCGGACCCCACCTCCCTTACACATATCCTCCCATGGGATGTTGGGTGGGGTATGGGCTCCACCTCAACTTCCCTTTGGAGGAATTAACTTCCAATAGAATGAAAAATAATTGTTATACAATTTTATTTCCTTCTTTTTACCCTTTTCATTTTTTTAACAACACCATCCGATCAACCGCACATTCAAAAAAGGTGTTCCTAGGAAAATACCACCGTTGTGGTTCCATCAGTGCCCTCGGAATTCGATTCCGACCATCGGTTCGAAAGTTAAAAATTCCCGGCCATTCGTTCACTGAACCTACCCGAGCCACACTTCGGAAATTGATTTAGGGCACTCCAGGCCACGGAGTCAGGCGCCGTCAGAAACTGCGTTCTTGTAAAATTCCAAAGAAAATTAAGAAAAAAATTTCCTTGAAATTTCCGAGTCTTTACAGTATAGTTGAGGTTTTTGGGATTTATTATATCTTATATATTAACACAGTTCCATATAGTTTTATAACACGTGGCTGTGAAATTTCCTTTTAATTTAAGGTCATGTGGCTAATGTGACTTTATAACAATTACAGAATTTTTCAAGGATGATATCATAATGATATATTTTTTGTGGCATGGATGATAGAAAAAATAACATAATATAATGATAATGAAGCTTCACATTTGTGGGATGTGAAATGTGCCCTCCATCAATGGTGATTATTATGTATAACTCACTGGTGTAGAAATGTTTTATGTCATAAGGTCCTTAACAATTTGATTCCCACATAAGTGGATTTATCCCATGTATCAGCCTCATTCATATAGCCAATACCATATCTCCTTATATGAATTATCAAATGATATATTTTTTTATTTTCATTATAGTTCCACTCAATTATAATTATGTTATATGTTATTCTATTATTGGGATATACTTTTGTCTTCAGATTCCAGGTCACCCAATTGAACAGCTCTTCCCTTATCTGTTGTCCACTAATCATAATAAAATATTTGGAGTGATATTTTCTAAACCTATATTTCTAAATGAACTCTATATTATACAACTGGAAGTATAGAGTCCCATGTGGGTGTTATATTTACTCATATGATTGGAGAATAGGGTGTATTATGGATTTTTGACCAACTCTTTATGATATTACCCATTATGTTTTTATTTAATATTGAGTTTTTTTAATTTAAATTCTTACCATTCACATACATGTGAATTTAGATGTTGTGGTAAAACAATATTTTATATTTAATGTATAATTTATTTTTATTTGTTAGTTTTAATATTGGTAACATTTTTAATAGGAATTTGTCTGGAATCCAAAAATGATGGACGACCTAGGATTTGAAAATTACCACCAAAGACTATATCATCATTTCATTAATTTGGGTGAATCTGACCCATATTTTGATAAATAAAAAATTATTCAGAATCAATTTGAACTACTGATCAATTATATCATGGTAGGGGACCACAATATCAGGTCCTCACTTATAGAATGGACAAGTGTACTAAGTGATGTAGGGATAATTTCGCAGATGATGCACTATTTCAACATAAATCTCATACGAATTTATCCTTTTGGTGATCTTAGTGAACTCATGAACCTATTTGGTGAATAAGTACCACTGTCTATAGATCTAGAGGGAGATATTCTATCAAACCTAATTGTCCCCATATTGTTTTCATAGACATCATGCAAGAGCCATGGAACTTCTATCGCTTATTTGAAATAGATATGTATTTTATCATGACTATCCATTTAGAGGGTTTGATGATGCTTTAGATTGTATGGGATTATATACATCACCACATTTGAAAATATACTATCATGCCTATATTGGAATTTTGGGAGGGTCCCATGTTATTTAAACTCAATAATGAGACACATCCTACCATGTCATACGTCAACTATTAGGGAATATGTAACCATACCATAGAAAAGATGTTGGAATGATGACTCACATTTTATTACTCTTTAATATAAGATATAGAATAAATTACCCACTATTGTTCCAAAAAATGACCAATTCAAATTATTGAGTCTCTCTGATAGATGTAGATAAGTGTACTAAGGCATTTACATGGTCATTCAGGTATTTTGAATCATTGGGAATATTTTTCATGAATGTTTATTGGGAAATCAATTCATGATTAAATTCTACATATGGGACAATATCTATATTCCCAATGACATGGTAACCATTGATATATTTGATGAATTGTTTTTATTACCTGTAACAGCCCGAGATTTTATGAAAAATATTCTTTTTATTTCACTAATGTCTTGTGTTGTACGCTACACCAAAAGGATCTTCCACAACACGCATCCTTGACTTGCCTTGCATTACACGCAATCGCGACCTTCCTCGATAGCATGTGTAGTACGCAATAACGAGTTTCACTAAACAGCGATATGCTATTAAAATGATATTAAAACTAGCCATTATGAATATTAATAACCACTTTTTGAAATTTTGTAAATTTTATTTTTCAAAATGGATTTCATTTTTGGATTCGGAGTATCAAATTTATCCTAAGGTGAAATTTTGGTACATTTCGGATAACTTTCATATTCTGATGAATAGTGGAAATTACTAAATTTTAATTAAAAACAACTTTGTTTAATCGAAATAATTAATAGTGATAAATTATTAATTTGAGTGGTTTTAAAGTATATTTAGAATATATTTTTACAATTTAATACAATGTTGGTCATTGAATGTAATTTCACATTTAAACCAGACATAATCAAGTGTCAATCTTTTGATAGATATTGTTTCTTAAAAACACGCTATTTGTTTTAACAGCGGGATTTAATTATAAAATTAATTAATGAAACTTCTATGTTATGAATTTGGTAAAATAGATTTCATTTTTTAATTCGGAATATGAAATATAGCTTAGGATGAAATTTTGGCATTGTTCTAAAAAACATCAATTTTTGATGAATAGTGAAACTACTAAGTGGTAGTTAAAAAACTGATTTTTTCATAAAACTTAATTTTACCGCTTCTGTGAATAGAATTTCCAAAAATCCGAGAGACACGGTTGATTTCATTAAGTAAAATGTGGTTCAATGAGATGAAAATAATTTTTGGTGAATAGTAACTTTTTACTTTTATTTACCACGGTTAAAAGTAAATATGGTAATTAAGGGTAAAAATGATATTAATATTACCCTAACACATGTCCTAATCCTATTGTACAAGTTTATCTCGACCAAAAACAACCTTAAGTGTAAAATATTATCATTTAGGCCCACTTGGATTAGATTAGGCCATTTATTATTTAATTCAAAGAAGAGTTAAAAGAGTTAAAATAAAAGTATATTTACAAAAACATTATTAATATAGGGTTGTACATAAGATAAATTAGATTGTAAATATTCATTAGAAAGATAAAAAGATTTCCTACATAATGGTATTTTATTTTTAATTTTTAGACATCAAATAATTTAATTTATTCATGACACAAAGATGATGCAGTAATTATCTTATTAATGAAATATTGACATAATTGATATTATAAATACCCAAATAAATGTAATTTAAGACTTTTTATGAATCCCAATAATTTTATAGGTTACTATGATATATTAGTGTTGATTTAATCAACTTGGTTCGAACATATAATTCTGTTATGACTTTCACAAAAATCATATATCAAATAGTGTCAAAATTGACACAAAATAGTTTTTAAATCAAATATTATATTATTAATTGTTATTTTATTCCTAAAAATCTAAGGTTCGGCCAAATGACTTAGATAAGGATATATATATAAATAATAAACAATTTGGGGTTCGTTTGGCATGTTATAGTAAGTGTATTAACCATATAGTGAAAGAAAACAAAAAGACACGGTAAAAGTTAAATTATTTTACTTAGAGTTAAATCTAATTGATAAGGTTAAAATAACACCCTAAACTTGTCTAAATCCTATTGGTTGATAGGATTTCGACCCATCCTCACTTTAGCTTTGAAATAAGACCCTTTGGAACCATTATAAACCGATTTTGACTTTAATATAAAATAATATTTTGAGATATTCCTAAAGTGCCCCTCTCCTCCCTTAGAAAAGGGCACCTACTCCCCCTCCTCCTCACACCAAATTGAGCTCTCAAGATCGGACAACCCCTGCCAAAATCCATTCTCCACTTCCCTAGAATAATCCTAGAGGTCCGGGTCTTCTTCAAAGACCAATCTTAGTTCCCTAAGTGGAGGATTCAAAGAGGCGTTTCAAAGAAGAGGTAATAACCATTACTGATCTTTTCAATTTCTTTCTTCTTCAACTTCTTCTTCTTTAGTTGTTTCATAACAAAGTAATAACATCAGTATTAATTACATACTGATATGTTTTTATAAATATGAAACAACCCTAATTCACCTTCTATCCATCCTACGGAAAAATGAAATCACCGCGTGTGCGTACTTACGGAATACCGTCTCCACGTCGTGGTGTAATCTATTTTCCGCCACCACCTTAATAGGATGGGTATAATGGTGTAATGAGTAACTATATATGATTATTATAAAGTGATATTGATACTTAATTAATATTCATACACTTTAACACAATTCCACGACCATGGGAACGATATCATCGCTCGTGCGTACGTACGGACTACCGTCTCCACGACGCGATGAGATTAATTTTCCACATTAACCATTCATGAATGATTATAAAGCATATATAATAAGTACTAATGAAATATATGACATAATAATGATACTGGATTTATGTATATTTATATGTATGTCATCTACTTAATTCCATTCAATTCAATAAGGAAACGAAAACAGCGTTAATGCGTATGTACGGACTACCGTCTCCATGAACGGTGTATTTCATTCCATTATCTATATATTAAATATATATGAATATTCTGAATATATATTATATATAAATCATGTTTTACATTCTGGATATAAGTAATCATGATCCAAGTAATCATATTAATAATTACAAGTTAAAAACACGAACGACAAATGAGACGATTTTACTCAAAATGCTACTTTAACATGAATTTACAAAAGATCGGGTAATATAAAGCCATAATAGAACCATATATGATATCATAACAATGAATATGATTCTGTAATAAGTCAATAACATTATTTAAATCATTATACAGGAGGTTCGGACACGTACAAAGCAAATCGGACCTAAGGTAAGGGAAAATCTCGCAATCTCAATTTTTATCCGAGACTGTTTATACTTTGAAATTTACTGGGGTGTATTTTATCATCCAAATCCATGTTTCCTCAATATTTAATATTATTTCCATCCACTTACAATAGTTTAAATCCAATTTTATCCTTCGGTGAGTTTTTAGTAAAGAATATGAAAGGAATCTTTTGTCGTTTTTTTTCGTACGAGGTACTTTTTGACTTTTCCGACAAAAGTACGAAGAATGTTTTTTTTAACTTATACGGCATGAATGGATTTTTAGAACATTATTTCCAAGAAGCTTACTTTACAAGTTTTCAAGTTTATTTTTAATCAACTTCTTTTAGTTTAGAATTTTATGACATTTTAAGAAAGGAAAAGTTTTTTTGAAGTAGAAAGGATATTTTCCTCAAGAATGGAGTTCAAATGTTTTATCAAAATTATTTTCCATCTAAGATAATATAGGGTTCTGTTTTTATCCCTATTATTACATTAATTTGATCATGTTGTGATGGAATTATTTTTATGAATTCCTTTATCTTGTATGAATTGTTTTATGATGTCATGATGTTTAAGATTCCCATTTTTATTACATGGGTTATGCTATGATATATGTTTTATGATTTTGTGGCACACATAAGAAAGGATTCATTATAAGATGGGTGGGACCTATATCTCCCTCCAATGCATTGGGTAATGATTTTATATCTCATGAGATAGACATGGCTGGAATGGGAGGTTATACCGGTTCAGTGAAACAGGACTGAAACGAGGGTTACTCGATTCAGAAAGGGACTTTGTCCACTAAGATAGTCTTGGCAATGAGTCTTGACTAACAAGAAATGATTCTATATGATTATGTGTGTATGCCACAATGTTTCATGTTTTAAGTTATGATTATTGGGATTTCATTTCACTACTATGATTTATCCCATGTTATGAAATTATGCTCTCTTTTGCAGGTTAAGATTTCCAAAAGTTATGTTCTTATGAATATGATGTGATTGATTTTTCTTTTTTATACCCTTACTGAGCATTTGAGCTCACCCTTTTATGTTTTCTTTTCCCCAGGATATAAAGAAAGGTTTTAGGTAAAAAAAGGGAAGATCTTTATGAGAGATATTGAAGATCTTTCACCACGATTAGAAGATTACGTTCCGAGTTTCCAAAGACACTAAACTATTACGATCCTTGTGTGTGTGTTTTTTTTATGTAATAAGTATTCCGCAAAAGTAATGTAATGTCAGTGTACGATAAGCTTCGGGTCTCTACAGTTGGTATCAGAGGAAAGGTTTAGTCAACCTTTGGAAACTAGGATGCGAGAACTTTAGTGAGATCCCTGGAGATATTTATAAGGTATGTCTAGGGATGTCCCTAAGGATAAGTATACGTATAGGATACAGTCCTAGAACTACGGTAACGATCATAGAATTTAACCTAAGATATTGAGGATACTCCTCCTTTATTATGTTGTTTTCCATAGCATGATTTTTGCCTCTCACACTATTCTTTTTTTGGGTTTTAGAAAATGGCTGGAAACAAGATGATTCACGATAATGGAGGATATGATGGACAATGGAATGATACTCTTCATAATGAAATGGGATTTGGAAGTCCAAACATCATTATTATGTCGAATCAACAATCTCATAATATGATCAATAAAGTAAAATTTGGAAAGTTTCCTGACTCGGCTAATAAGAGAAAGATGGAGTTTCATGATGATCATAGAGGAAAGAAAGTTCAATTTCCCCTATGTAAATCATGTGGGATGAGGCATCAAGGAGAATGTTTCAAAGGAACTGGAAGATTCTTTGGGTGTGGAAAAGAAGGACACAAAGCAAGTAAGTGCAAAGGAAAAGGTTCAGTTAACACCATGGATGAGGATAATGGTATTTCTATGACATCAACAATGGTTAAATGTTTTAAATGTGGAATGTACGGGCATTATGCAAACCAATGCCCTAAGGGAAAGTCTCATGAAGATAATCAGTATGGTCGTATGGGAATTATTTATGTTGATGATGATGAAGAGACTACAAATGATATGTGAGATGAAAGAATTGTTGAAGCTCGGTCAATGGTTTAAGAATGTAGTGGAATGATTACATGTTTATCATGTGTAATGTTGTATAAGAAATCTCATGGTACTATGGAATAAAGAGACATCTAAGGATTGTTACACTGTTGACTTTCCTTGAGTTATGAAAGTTTATGATTAATGGTACCACTATCCATGAAAGGTTATTCAGATATTTTTGGAATTTAGATGATATGCGCATAATGAAGGAATAATAAGATAATGAGGTGTTTGGTTGTATTCATGAGCTCATGACTGATATAAGGAGAAGGTTATATCATTGTTTGAGTATAGAGAATTTTTGGATTTTGGTATGTGGAAAGAGTTAACTTTTAACTGCATTCATTTTTTCACTAAGGATCAATGGGTATTCAAGAGAATACATGATTAAGGACTTTGAATGTTTGGAATGTGACCAACAAGACATATCTTATGATATATGGGGACTAACGGCAGTATTAAATCTCTGGTAATCATTTTCACTATATTATGAGAGTGGACTGCAGTATTATGGATAAGCCTAAAGATTGGAATGGATTATGTTGGACATAAGTTAGTATTGTTTAAGGATAGAAGTTTTTTTCGATATTATTGATGGGATGTTATAGTAATATAGTTTTAGAAATAGGACAACCTGCAGAACGGGCGACAGCCCATCGCGTCGGACAAGGCTGTGGGAATCGAACCCACAACCGAAGTGCGACTGGCCTTTATCGCCTACCAATGGCCTACAGGAAGTCCCTATTTAGTAGAAACTAGTTTTATTATATTTAGCAGTATGATATATGAAGTATAAGTCCATTTTAGGAACCATATATGATTAATCCCACTATAGATCGACTTATGTATATAAATTCTTCTAACATTTTGAGACAGATGGAATGACCCGTCATTCTATCACATGATCTGCTAACACTTCACGAATAACAAATTAAACTTCATTTATTTAAGAGATGAAGTAGAAATTGTTCAAGGCACGAACAACAGTGAGATTGTACCATAATAAAGTAAGTATTTATTCTAATTCAAACTCTTCAACTTTAGGGAAACGATCTTGATAACCAAAAATGTTGTCCTAGTGCCCTTATATCTGATGAATCAGATGGTACCCTAGATCGTCACAAATTTATGGCTTTGTGATTGCTGGCTTTTCTATAGCCATGTTCTCTACCACTCTCCATCAGAACATGATGGTTATATTTCTCTTCCATATCCATATTTTTACCTATGTGGAAACCCAGCGATTAGTTTATTTGGGTAATCGTTACATTTCATACTTTAGTTTTTAAAGCCAAGTTTTGGTATTCCTTTTTACGATGTGGGATTCTATTAAAGAAACTTTCAAATAGTAAACCATTTATAACCCCGACGAATTTCGAGGGCGAAATTCATTTTAAGGGGGGTAGAATGTAACAGCCCGAGATTTTATGAAAAATATTCTTTTTATTTCACTAATGTCTTGTGTTGTACGCTACACCAAAAGGAGATTGAACAACACACATCCTTGACTTGCCTTGCATTACACGCAATCGCGACCTTCCTCGATAGCGTGTGTAGTACGCAATAACGAGTTTCACTAAACAGCGATATGCTATTAAAATGTTATTAAAACTAGCCGTTATGAATAGTAATAACCACTTTTTGAAATTTTGTAAATTTTATTTTTCAAAATGGATTTCATTTTTGGATTCGGAGTATCAAATTTTGCCTAAGGTGAAATTTTGGTACATTTCGGATAACTTTCATATTCTGATGAATAGTGGAAATTACTAAATTTTAATTAAAAACAACTTTTTTTAATCGAAATAATTAATTGTGATAAATTATTAATTTGAGTGGTTTTAAAGTATATTTAGAATATATTTTTACAATTTAATATAATGTTGGTCATTGAATGTAATTTCACATTTAAACCAGACATAATCAAGTGTCAATCTTTTGATAGATATTGTTTCTTAAAAACACGCTATTTGTTTTAACAACGGGATTTAATTATAAAATTAATTAATGAAACTTCTATGTTATGAATTTGGTAAAATAGATTTCATTTTTTAATTCGGAATATGAAATATAGCTTAGGATGAAATTTTGGCATTGTTCTGAAAAACATCAATTTTTGATGAATTGTGAAACTACTAAGTGGTAGTTAAAAAAACTGAATTTTTTATAAAACATAATTTTACCGCTTCTGTGAATAGAATTTCCAAAAATCCGAGAGACACGGTTGATGTCAGTAAGTAAAATGTGGTTCAATGAGATGAAAATAATTTTTGGTGAATAGTAACTTTTTACTTTTATTTACCACGGTTAAAAGTAAATAGGGTAATTAAGGGTAAAAATGATATTAATATTACCCTAAAACATGTCCTAATCCTATTGGACAAGTGTATCTCGACCAAAAGCAACCTTAAGTGTAAAATATTATCATTTAGGACCACTTGGATTAGATTAGGCCATTTATTATTTAATTCAAAGAAGAGTAAAAAGAGTTAAAATCAAAGTATATTTACTAAAACATTTTTAATATAGGGTTGTACATAAGATAAATTAGATTGTAAATATTCATTAGAAAGATAAAAATATTTCCTACATAATGGTATTTTATTTGTAATTTTTATACATCAAATAATTTAATTTATTTATGACACAAAGATGATGCAGTAATTATCCTATTAATGAAATATTGACATAATTGATATTATAAATACCAAAATCAATGTAATTTAAGACTTTTCATGAATACCACTTATTTTATAGGTTACTATGATATATTAGTGTTGATTTAATCAACTTGTTTCGAACATATAATTCTGTTATGACTTTCACAAAAATCATATATCAAATAGTGTCAAAATTGACACAAAATAGTTTTTAAATCAAATATTATATTATTAATTTTTATTTTATTCCTAAAAATCTAAGGTTCGGCCAAATGACTTAGATAAGGATATATATATTAATAATAAACAATTTGGGGTTCTTTTGGCATGTTATAGTAAGTGTATTAACCATATAGTGAAAGAAAACAAAAAGACACGGTAAAAGTTAAATTATTTAACTTAGAGTTAAATCTAATTGATAAGGTTAAAATAACACCCTAAACTTCTCTAAATCCTATTGGTTGATAGGATTTCGACCCATACCCACTTTATCTTCGAAATAAGACCCTTTGGAACCATTATAAACCGATTTTTACTTTAATATAAAATAATATTTTGAGATATTCCTAAAGTGCCCCTCTCCTCCCTTATAAAAGGGCACCTCCTCCCCCTCATCCTCACACCAAATTGAGCACTCAAGCTCGGCCAAACCCTGCCAAAATCCCTTCTACACTTCCCTAGAATAATCCTAGAGGTCCTGGTCTTCTTCAAAGACCAATCTTAGTTCCCTAAGTGGAGGATTCAAAGAGGCGTTTCAAAGAAGAGGTAATAACCATTACCGATCTTTTCAATTTCTTTCTTCTTCAACTTATTCTTCTTTAGTTGTTTCATAACAAATTAATAACATCAGTATTACTTACATACTGATATGTTATTATAAATATGAAACAACCCTAATTCACCTTCTATCCTTCCTACGGAAAAATGAAATCACCGCGCGTGCGTACGTACGGAATACCGTCTCCACGCCGTGGTGTAATCTATTTTACTCCACCACCTTAATAGGATGGGTATAATGGTGTAATGAGTATCTATATATGATTATTATAAAGTTATATTGATACTTAAATAATATTCATACACTTTAACACAATTCCACGACCATGGGAACGATATCATCGCTCGTGCGTACGTACGGACTGCCGTCTCCACGACGCGATGAGATTCATTTTCCACATTAACCATTCATGAATGATTATAAAGCATATATAATAATTACTAATGAAATATATGAGATAATAATGATACTGGATTTATGTATATTTATATGTATGTCATCTACTTAATTCCATTCAATTCAATAAGGAAACGAAAACAGCGTTCATGCGTACGTACGGACTACCGTCTCCATGAACGGTGTATTTCATTCCATTATCTATATATTATATATATATGTATATTCTGAATATATATTATATATAAATCATTTTTTAAATTCTGGATATAATTAATCATGATCCAAGTAATCATATTAATAATTACAAGTAAAAAACACGAACGACAAATGAGACGATTTTACTCAAAATGCTACTTTAACATGAATTTACAAAAGACCGGGTAATATAAAGCCATAAGAGAACCATATATGATATCATAACAATTAATATGATTCTTTAATAAGTCAATAACATTATTTAAATCATTATACAGGAGGTTCGGACACGTACAAAGAAAATCGGACCTATGGTAAGGGAAAATCTCGCAATCTCAATTTTTATCCGAGATTGTTTATACTTTGAAATTTACTGGGGTGTATTTTATCATCCAAATCCATGTTTTCTCAATATTTAATATTATTTCCATCCACTTACAATAGTTTAAATCCAATTTTAACCTTCGGTGAGTTTTTAGTAAAGAATATTAATGGAATCTTTTGTCGTTTTTTTTTCGTACGAGGTACTTTTTGACTTTTCCGAAAAAAGTACGAAGAATGTTTTTTTTTAACTTATACGGCATGAATGGATTTTTAGAACATTATTTCCAAGAAGCTTACTTTACAAGTTTTCAAGTTTATTTTTAATCAACTTCTTTTAGTTTAGAATTTTATGACATTTTATGAAAGGAAAAGTGTTTTTGAAGTAGAAAGGATATTTTCCTCAAGAATGGAGTTCAAATGTTTTATCAAAATTATTTTCCATCTAAGATAATATAGGGTTCTGTTTTTATCCCTATTATTACATTGATTTGATCATGTTGTGATGGAATTATTTTTATGAATTCCTTTATCTTGTATGAATTGTTTTATGATGTCATGATGTTTAAGATTCCCATTTTTATTACATGGGTTATGCTATGATATATGTTTTATGATTTTGTGGCACACATAAGAAAGGATTCATTATAAGATGGGTGGGACCTATATCTCCCTCCAATGCATTGGGTAAAGATTTTATATCTCATGAGATAGACATGGCTGGAATGGTAGGTTATATCGGTTCAGTGAAACAGGACTGAAACGAGGGTTACTCGATTCAGAAAGGGACTTTGTCCACTAAGATAGTCTTGGCAATGAGTCTTGACTAACAAGAAATGATTCTCTATGATTATGTGTGTATGCCACAAAGTTTCATGTTTTAAGTTATGATTATTGGGATTTCATTTCACTACTATGATTTATCCCATGTTATGAAATTATGCTCTCTTTTGCAGGTTAAGATTTCCAAAAGTTATGTTCTTATGAATATGATGTGATTGATTTTTCTTTTGTATACCCTTACTGATCATTTGAGCTCACCCTTTTATGTTTTCTTTTCCCCAGGATATAAAGAAAGGTTTTAGGTAAAAAAAGGGAAGATCTTTATGGGAGATATTGAAGATCATTCACCACGATTAGAAGATTACGTTCCGAGTTTCCAAAGACACTAAACTATTACGATCCTTGTGTGTGTGTGTTTTTTATGTAATAAGTATTCCGCAAAAGTAATGTAATGTTAATGTACGATAAGCTTCGGGTCTCTACATTACCCCTTCATATATAGTTGCAAAACATCAATAGTGAGATAACATAAGGATAGTGACAATGAGATGATAATAAACCTCACTGTTAGTATATCCTTTGTACAAATAGAATGATTATGTTAATAATG
Organism: Viscum album; assembly: GCA_963277665.1. NCBI lineage: Eukaryota > Viridiplantae > Streptophyta > Magnoliopsida > Santalales > Viscaceae > Viscum > Viscum album. The sequence continues at coordinate 1,135,285,927 of OY728150.1, read as the reverse complement.
ACTATTTCGTGCTGATGAAGATGACCCCATGTCCCACCATATTGTGTTTGGTGTAATTAAGACTTATCCCTATCCAGTGATGTGAGGAGACATCAATGTGAATATGACAACATGAAATGGTATTATCAAAAAAGGGAATTTCCTCATCAAGTATGTTGATTTCCAAGGGATGTTACATAGATCTAGGATGTGTATAATGAGATTAAGAAGACAATTATACCTTGAAATATTTCTTGGTACAAGACCTGATGTCAAACAGTGGCTAAATTACTACTCACCATACAAACCATGTGGTTAGCAGGAACTTCTAGATAATATAGATCAATGGATCGATATAGGATACTTTCTTTATCTATTTGTAATATAGTAATTCCATAATTTCTGAACCATGATTACCAAAGAGAGTAATCATTTCATCATTGGATAATATATGGATTTAAATTTCATTACCATGAGGATAAGGTGTTACAAGATATATCCAAAGTCTTTTCGTTATTCATAGCCTGTAGGGAAACATAGGATTGGTCCATGGTGTTTACATGAATGATCCAAGGCTTTCATGGGATAAGAATCATCAAGACCATAGTATATGGAAAATACTTCTTTATGTCTTCAAATTTGTTGTTGTAGTCTTCATCACAGTGATTAGTATAACAATACATGCTAACAATAAAAATATATTTCAACTTATTATATGAATAATAATTGAAAATATTAATGATTTATACTTGAATTTTTTTTGTTCTATTCCCTATAAGAACATGGTCTCATAGAAAGCTAGTTAATAAAAATCATACATCATCTCCTTCAATGTTATTCATAACCAGCATCCTTCTATTATATATCCCACATATTAAATTTCAACGAAACCAAGGGAATTGAAGAAATATAAATAGTGTGTTTAGATTCTTATTAAGGTTAAACATGGAAGATCTCAATTATCATATAATTATTACCAGATCATTAAGTTATGAAAACATAATATTATCATTTGAAAATATTATGTTTCATTTCATAAATAATTATATAAAGTCATAGAATAGTTTTTGGAATTTTAAAAGATGGTAATCATAATGGAAAAATGAACATGTTCCATGAAATCATATTATTATAATAAGTGAGGTAATTGTGTAATACACCTAATCCTAGAAATCTATTTCATTAATCGTCAAGGATCATTATCATGGATATCATGGTAGAAGGTGTTCACACCCCAACAAACATAGTAATTATGTTTCACTCTAATGTATATCACATCCAGAAATCTCCCTAAATGAACTATGGTCACTATAAATTTTTTTCATGATTAACACATTATATAAAATTCAATTTCAAATCCATTGGAAGTATATATAATTTTGGTCCCACTAGTCACATAATAGATATCATAGCAATGTTACCCATAGTGGTGTGAAGCATTCTTCAAATCATTTCCTAGGAAAAGAAAATTAGTTTATTAATCATTTTATTATAGAATAACCTATTGAAACGAAACATTATTTATAATCAATTAATCATTTAGTCATATAGTAAACCATGGAAATGTAATAGGATTCCTAAATATATTTTTTACATAAGAATATACTATCCAGAAAATTAATAACGATGGTATTATTGGACTATATCCCAAATAAAACATATGAAACATGAATATTTTCCTATATATAAAGATATTATATTAACTAATCACCTAAATATTTTATTTTGAATAAATACCTTTTTAATTTTAAATCAATTACATTAAATATATGAAATATCTATTTTTTTTGAAAAAAAGTTAATATAAATAATATTTGAAAACATGTAATGGAATCATCAAATAATTTCTTGATCATGATGGAGGAATATTTAATTCATGTCTTGTATATTTTTTTAAAATTTTACATTTTCAGTAAAATGATAAATGTTCTTTTTTGGGGAATAATTATTAAAATTCATTCAAACAAATAAGAGAAAAATGACAATAAAGACAAAAATTTATTTAAAAAATATTTGTACAGTAGTGTTAAAAAATTACGAAATTGTTTTTATAAGTCATGGTCTTTGAAGATAAAGGGTTTTTGAACCAATACTGAAATAAAGACTAACATTCCAAGATAACATTCATTGGGACTTTGGAGTCAATAATGCGAATAAAATGAATGGGAAAAATAAATATTCAAAAAACAGAAATGGTAAAATTAAATTCCTAATATTATTTTGAGATATATGATAATTTTTTATCATCATAAATTTAATCATAGAAAATCCTGATATTCAATGATGTTATGTCATAAAACCCTTAATAGTTTGGAAATTTTTGAATCATATACCACCTAACATAAATTAAATTAAACTAATATGTGTATCCAATATCATTAATTTCGTAAATTTGAAAATACATTTTTGAGTATTTTATATAACACATAAAAGATATATGTGGTGAATATGGAATGTGTCATTCAAAAATAAAATTCAGATAAACATTTGTTACTCTAAGTGTCAAATATTATTTACACATTTGATACTCATGTATAATAAATATATGATTAATATACTAAATTTATATAAACATATCAATATATATCATAATATATATTATTTAAATACAACCAGTAAACACATTTCATTAATACATTCCTTATACAGATTACTTTTAGGTAAAAAATATTTCCTTATTAAAGTTTGTATTTGTTCAATATTTTTTAGATTTTATATAAAAAACATTATTTAACCTCCATAACATTATAAAAAATTTTAATATCATATATATTAATAATATATGTGTTTTGAGTAATCCCTTATTTTTTAGAAAGAAAATAAATTTGACCATTCATGGCGACCATAATCCATATGTACATGTGTACACCATTCACATTTTTGACATGGAAAGATAGATTCAGTGGAAAATAATATATAATAATTAAATAATACTTTTTATATCACTTATGTCAATTATATTCATATATATATATATATGTATTCATAAATTATTAAAAAAAATGTAAAACTAACAACATCACTTTGTGGATGTAGTAATACACATGTACACACACGCAAGAAAATATATTTAAAAAAAATTTGGATTGAAGGAAGATAGATATGATATTATAATTAACTAATTTAAATTATTAGATAAAAAATATAAAATAATTAAATTCATTATTATAACTAGTCAAGTGTGGCAAGGATGTAAAACTGATTACATTTCGTTGGGAGGTGGTAGTCTGTTATACACATGATCGATGGTTTTTATTCTCATATGATTGACGTTAATGTAGATATATTGTATTAATTTAACCTAATAATATATATGTTTAGGGGATATATAGATATAGATATATAATTATATTTTTATATTATTTGATGGGAGGAAAATAATAAATAAATAAAAATGTCTGGATAATAACAATACTTCTTATTCAGAAAAACTCATTATGTGTGAACTAATCGCCATCTTTTATGGTTTTCATAATCAATATAGGGAATATAAGAAATGTGTAGGGACATTAGGAATTTATTTCTTCTGGGATGTTAATCACAACAACGTTAGGAAGGTTTTATGAAAAGTGGAGTAGTGGTTCCCTCAAATATGTTCGGGATACGATACATGTAGAATTTTCGAAAATAAAAATAAATAATCAAATTTTAAAAATTTGAAAAATTATCCAAAATCTACAATTATCATAAAATATAGAAAATTGTTTCTAAATATGGAAGTTAAATTAGATTTGGACATGTTACATGTGATTTCAAACATTATTTTATTATTTTAAATTCCAGTTACACTTATTTTAACTATAATCATGGTGAATAATTTTTTAGATTTTATTATTCTTTAAAAAATTAAATTTTAACATATTATATAATATTAATTATTTATATTAAAAAAATTATCCATTTTTCAATTTTAAATTCATCAATGTGGGATGAATTATTTTAAATTTAAAACATCTGACATGATGGAAAATTCGTCTTCCAAATAATAATTTACCATATGTATAAAATAATATTCATTATAGATTTATATACAATTTATTCTACTGAATTTAATATGAATTATATTTTAAAAAGTAATCTAATGAAAATTTTTTAACAGATCATAAATAAAAACGAGCTTTTGTATATAAATTATTTATTATATGTATTTTTAATATAAAATAATCACTTTTCACTATTTTTTAAAAAATTAATCAATTTAGAGAATTTAAAAAATTCAAACTAAGATAATATTGACAAAATAATTAATTTTTTTAAAAAAAATTATGAAATAAATTTTTAGAAAGCTTAATATAACATTTATTATAAATTCAACAAAATAGATATTTTTTTAATGAAAAGGATTTTTTTATGCATATAAATATATTACTAAAAATTAAGTTCCTTTTTTCAATATTTATTCATTTTATATAACCACTGAGAATGATTATAAATTTTTGGTTAATTGTATTACTTCCACCAGGTTCAATAATTATTTTATAAAGGTCATGTTCAAATAATAATATTAATAGTATATTAAGGTTAGTTATAATTCGGTGATGCGTCTAACACCTGATATTTATGAAATTAGATTTATTTGAAAATATTATTGCATAAAATCCTAGTGTGTTACATTATACCCTTATTAAAATTAATTCCATCCGATATAATTTGTCAAATTTATACAAATATATGATTATAATTCTTCTAAGTCATAACCTAATGTTTAAAATTTTTTTTTTAATGTTGGTGGTTTCATAAAAAAAACATTCACATGGTGATTAGAAATTCTGGGTAGAACATTCTATCTATGATAAAAGATTATTTGTAGGTACATCATCATTGTAGATTAAGAGATCTAGTGGTATTACATCTCAGTTTATTACATGTTAATGATCATGTCTTTACCTTTTTAGGAGAGAAATATTGAACACATCATTGACATGAGAGTGGTCTTTTGGATTCATTGATGAGCTTGAAATATAATGGTATCACATATGTTTTTAGTATATGTAAAGGATCGAGTATCACATTATTTAGAAACATATATGGAAGACATCATGGAAATAAAAGATGTTTGGTTGACATTCCACGAAATATGCAACAATATAAATTTGATCCAGAATATTGAAAATCCAAACATACCTATGTATTAACCTTCCCTTTTCTATAAATCAAATTACTTCCTTCCGTGTATCAATTCCTAGAAGAACATTCTCCCCAAATTAACAATCATGATCACACCAATTATTATCCCCTTAAATTTTTGTATAATAGTATTCTAATCATATGGATATATGAATATATCAACCTTATATTAAATTTCAGCAGCTTTATCATGTATTAATATAGTTTTTTAAATCATAATGTCAAAATTAATTTATATGAATATTTATATATTTTTAATCATTTGGATCAATCTAGATTCCTTATTGAAATTTATCATTGTATGAAAAAATGAGTAGGGGAATGTTTTTATCCCATATATATTAGAAATACATTTCACATGATCAAATAAAATCCAATTTTCTTAAAATTGTTGTCTTAGTCTAGCAATTTTTTTATTAATGATAATATATGATAAAACATAATTCACTATGATGTGGTTACAAAATAATTATCTAGAACATTGAGTTGAATATATTATATAGGTAAGATACAATATAATGTGGCACTCTATATATCATTACGACATATTCAATATATATCAAAGAAAGATGATATGGATATTAATCTTATCTGTTAACATTTATGTGTGTATACTTGACTAAAATTTTAAAAATTTATTTCAAAAGAACTTTTAAATAAAAAGTGGGAAACCATATAAGAACCATAAACAAGAAAAAAATGACAAAAGGGGTACATCATTGAATACATGAGTTAGAACAAACCCATATCACAATATTCCTAATATATATTTTTGGTTTTTTGAGGTATAAATAAATAGAGATGATTTCCCATTTATTGTTGAGCATGGTTATTTGTATAAATCATCCAATTATAATATTTTATATCATCAATAAATTTTTTATATACTATCCACTAAGAAAAAAACTCTACAATACAAATATAAATGACTTCCCACATGAAATATTCTATAATATTTATATATATCAACTTACATCCTCGAAAATATGGGAATCAAGATCACTTAACATCTTCTAATGACAACTTTATCGAATCTGGTACAAATGGATCACACACCCACATTCTATAAAATATTATACAATCATAACCAAGGTTAATCATATAAATACATCTCACCATTATATATATCTCTATATATTTTCATTTTACACCTAAATAATCACTTGTATATATTGTTTTACAGAAATTATAGAATGATAATATTTTCCCCTTCCTTTATGATTTCCTGATCCATCACATAAAAATATATAAATATGATGTATTTTTTTATCCTCATTATGTATAATATAAATTAATCCTCTCAAAAAAGAACATTCAATCTTATTCTTGTTCTAATGGTCATAATGTGTCATGTTGTCATAATACAAAATCAACTCAATCCATCTTATTTGGAACATTTTTATCTCTTTTTGTTTTAATTTTTACATTGAAATATTATGAAGTGTATATATATCACACCATTCACCATAAATATAATCTATCCATATTAATAATACAAAAACAATTGTATCTAACTCTAAAGATTGAGTTTGATTTATTTTATGATCATTCATTTTTCATTTGGTAGAAGCTATGACTATTTCAGTCTGCATTAGAGGAGATCACATTCCATTCATCGAGAATTGAAAATGATTTAAAATTACTTCAACACTATGGGGAAATATATGTTTAGGATATCTAACTAATCATATCTTTACATCCATGAAATTTTTCAAACAGTTTTCATATAAGATAAACATGGTTCCCTTAAGAGTTAAATTTCATAGGTTATTATATAGTAATGATAAATTATCCAAAAAGTATAGATAATATTGAAAAAAATAAGAAAATAGATATATATCATTCATTATATTTTTCCTTTGAAAATGTGAATGAATATCTATATTTTATGGATCCATATATATACCATCTCATGAGATTAAATGATCTAAAATGAAACTTTTTATAGGGAAAATTAACACATGATAAATTTTCATTACAACTTATCCTTCACTAGTTTCATTATCAGTTTCATCATTTGATATTCCTGATATTCATTTCACATTAAATAGATGAAGAATATAATATAAAAATACTATCAAAAACTTATTAAAATAATATCTAAATACTATATTAACAATAAAAACTAGGAGAGAAGAGGAATTAGTAAGAGCAAATGAAATAAATTTATATTCAAATGATCTATAACATGTACTAAATTATGTATTTGGAATATCCTATTTATTAACCATTAATTCTGATATACATAAAGCTAGTAGATCTTTAAATGTATTGAGCTCTATGAAGATCAATAAACAATTCATTAATACAAATTTTAGGTTACTTTTTTTATCATGTTCTATACATTATTATAAAATAAGAGTATCATAAATGCATATTTTTTTAATGAATAAAACATGGAATGCCAAGGTGGAACAGAGAAAAGAATAAATTTATTTTCAATATAATTATTATTATTTTCATAAATTCCTACACTCAAATACGCATGTTCTATACAGAGGCTATGAAAAGGGTATGGTACACAGTCTAATTTCTATTGATTATTAGATGTCATGGTTAATTGGAATACATGGGATCCCTTCAAAAAAGACTCCAATAAACTCATTCAATTAATCCACTTTAATGATGGTTAGTTCTCCCCCAACTGGGTAATATAAACTCTAATTTGAATAACATCTAATCCACAATCATTGGATGTGATTTCATCATTGTTTCATATCAATCATGACACTGATAAATTATAATACTGTTTCATTGAATATAAAACACGCTTGTTGTTCCATTAATGATTATGTGTGATTTAGGTAGACAAATCTAATTCCTGACTATGATAACATAAAATTAATCTAAATGGAAAATGACAATAATATAAGGATAGAAATTCTGATGAACATCAAGTGATGTAGAATCGTAGACATGTAATGTGATCTTTATAACATTAGAGGCGTATACTACTTATTCAATTTTTAATCGTTTCGTTTTATTTTTGATACTAATAATAAATTATTTAGATATGAAATTATTTATATATATAGAATCTTATAATAATTTCATAGTTCAATAGTGGTTGACAAGTGTACCTTTAACTATATCGTTATCATACTCCAAATCAGAAATATATATCTCATGATATTTCCCATTCGATTTCTATGTAAGAAGTTTCTAAAGTAGATAATTATCACTAACAAATAGATATTTTAATTGGTTATTGTAATGAAAATACTCTTTTAATTTGAAACTATGGTGTTTGGTTTCTGTATTCTATTATCTTCTCCCTCTGTCAAAAATTTTAAATCACTTTCTATACTATACCCATAAATTATCAAAAAATATTTGATTTACATCCACGAAAGACCTAATAAATTTACCACTAACCTTAATTCAAATTCTATAGTGTTGCATTCCACCCATTTAGAATGAAAGAAATGTTATATTCTTACTTTCATGGTTTTATGATTTTATCTTTATCTACTTCCATGCCTTCTAATAAAAACAATGATATTGATGAGAAACTCTAACACCCATTTCCACCTTGATCTCACATCAAAGAATTTCTTTATAACAATCAATATCAACTATTTAATAAATAAATTCTTGTACTTTTTTATTCCACTTATGAATCCATCAACCTTAATTTAATACTGGATGATATTACGAAAACCATGCCTCATGGATATAGAATATGGAATTCATTCCCCATTTGAATATGATGAATATGATAAATGTACTTTTTGAAAATAAATTCTTATACTATTTGAAATTAATTGACTCAATTTTTTCATGGTTCCTCATATTTTTTTAAGATTTAATCATTGATCGTTTTCTCTTTATTAACAAAAAAAATAAAATTATATTTCATTCATCCTAATACTTGAGAATAAAAATTATCATTTCTACAGTAGTTATCCATATCGTTGGAACTGGAGGACCAGTGAACCACTAAATGAAAGAATACATTTCCTATTAAATGACCCAATGGAACATCTTTTTCTAATTTTCTTATTTGGACATTTAACATTGGTCATCATTTTGGATTGATGTGTGAGTATAAAAAAATATTATAAATTATATAACCCGAAAAATTGATTTTTTACGATGTATATTATTAAATTTTCTACCACTTTAATCATTGAATTATTTTTATTATATTCTATACATATACTAAAACCAAAAAAATTAATATTGTGAAATAATAATCATATTGGGAAATAACATAATGATGAAACATCATTTATAAGATGTCCAAATAAAGATAACTTATTTTCGAAATTTAAACCATATGATTATCCTATGACATTTTTTGTGAAAATCTATTCAAATCCATTATGATGGTTCATAATGATTTGTTAAATTTCAAATACATATCTCAATTACTGTCATAATAGTTCAATAGAAAGGGTGATTGTTGATCATATGGTGATAATTTTGTTAAAGGACAATATTCAAATATAACTTTTATTACCCCTCTGTGAAATTCTACAAGAGACTCATCCACCTGTAGTTGGTAAATTAGGATGAAATTGATGGGAAACCAGCCACTTAATTCTTTTTAAAAAATAGAGAAAAATTTAATTTATATTGAATTATTCATTGAATTATTTATAGGGTTATCAATAATGTTTTATTATAAAAATTTTAATGTGATATAAAAAAAATTGTATAACATATACTATAGAGATGAAAAAAATTCATATATAGATATCACATATTATTTGAATAATTTTTATAATATATAATAACGGGTCATGAAATAATTATTTATATCTCAATCATTTGGGATAATAGATATAAGGGGAAATAATTCATATATAAACTCCATAATATCCCAATAAGTTCATCATATATATAAATTTTCTTATATATATCACATTTACTTCCATTATACATAACATGGGGAATGGAAATATAATAATGGTATATATCAGATTCATAGTAAGGGTAATAAAATGAGATACAAAGGATCACTTTTGAAAAACATTGGAATTATTGTATGAGAAAATTAGAATATAACATTAAAAACATTCCAAGAATATAAAATATTATAATATTGAGTGATGTAATAATGTTTATTACTTCACTAGACACGAATCATAAAAGAATAAAAGAGCATGTTACATTGAAAATTTACATATGAATAGTTAATGGAATTGATTCAAAGATATATGCTTACAAAATATTTTCATTATTAGTCAAGGGTCAATTCAAATTCATTCATAGTGTAATAGGATCACAACCAAAATGATCATATTATTCATTATTATCTATCGAGGACAACATATTGGACAATGTCCCTTAATGAACTGGTTCTGAACCAAATTCTTATTTTTTGTCTCATAAGATATCAATAACAAAAAAATGCTTAGTGGGGATATATATTCCATCACAAATTTTCTACTGAAACTAATTATGATTAGTGGGAGGAGGTGAATCTTTTTGAAATGAAAACATCTGAGTGATAATGCCATCTATATCTCCAAGAATACTCTATATAAAATTCTTCACCTATGAAGATCAACACGGTAAATTTCGATGGGCCAATTCCATGAGGATTTTAAGGGAAATTCTGATCTTTGATATCCAAATATTGATGAATGATTAACATTAATTTGATAATCTCTTGTTTTTAGAATATATGATATAGCCATGCATCAATAGATAAGGGAATTTACTCCCACTAAAAATATGATTAGGACTCTCTGGATTCAATTGGGTCATTCCCATGTAGAAATATTTTGTGATCTACGAGCACTCATTCTTCTTGGGGAAAATGAAATGACTAACATGAAATTGAGTTATTAGATATATCTATTTGATGGTAGGATAATATTTTCATTCAACACAACAAATGGTCAATTTGGGGCTTTCATATTATTATAGGAATTTATAAACTCAATATCATTAATTTGTTTTTTCATCACTCTATCTTATAGTGCACATCATTGGGGTAGTATGATTCATAGTATTTTAAATTGCTGAAAACACCATGTAGTACCCCTACCCATCCATGTATTGAATATTTGAGGCACTGCTGGTAATAATATGGGAATATTTCATGTAGACAGATTCATCTCTATCCAATAATTAAATTATTGAATTTATCATAAAAAAAAGGATGTATTATTTAATTTCCACTAATTTACCAAAACATGTCTCTAGATGATTTTGTAAAAGTAGATGTTTCTCAAAATTTTCATATATCTGAAAAATTTGGTAAGATGGTGTCAGATCAGATTCTATCATCCCCATATTGTGGAATGTTTGAGTTAGTATGACATTGATCAAAGCAGTAGTATGAATAAAAAATTATGGATTCCCTTGAACTTGAATGGGTATGTAATATATTTTGGTCATATATATTTAATGTATGCCTCATAAGGAGTAACCTAATTAATTAATTGGTGAGGGATCGTTTTCCCCCAATGATAGAATCATACAATCCTTTTAAATATAAATTTGAATAATTGATGGAGATTCATGATTCATAGATAGCATGGTTATTCAACGTATCATGCATATTATATAGGGTTATAATTATACCTAACTTGTGTATTCATTTATAATGGAGTACAATGGGATTATTCAAATGTTGTGTTATATATTGTTAAGTGATTTTCAGGTTCCACATATGATTGGGTGGATTAGGATGTTAAAATTGGGTCCAAGGTTGGTACCTTGCCATCAATGGGTGGCTGCTTAGTTATTGTGGCTAACACCCTATATCTACTCAATATAAACATTTGAGGATGTATACACATTGATGAATCATATTAAGATTATCCATACTATTCCATGATCCTTGGTTACATTCGTATTTTATCTGCATTGTGATTACATTCCAGGGCCTCATTTAGGGAACATTTCTTGAAAGCATGAGGTTTACCCCTTCATTAATAGGGTTGTGAACTGATGAACAATTTTTTCATAAGGTGTACCTCATCAATATTTATAATGAAATGATCATATAAATAGACTATTTAAACAAAAGAATATTATTATTAGTTTTTAGTGTGTAATTCTATATTGGGATACATTCTTGATGAATCTACCAAATATCAGGGGAATAAATATTTTTATATTTAATTTTTTCAGAATATGTGGGGGATATTGATTACCTTAGGGTTTCAAAATCATATTATTCTCTGATCTGGAAGTTTATTCTACTGGTAATATTTTCGTACTGGGCTTTTTTACCGTAGTAGGAGTAAGTTATATTATGTTTGGATGGATAATATCATAGAAAACTAAAACCATGATAGTATCCACCATGTCGTTGTATATTAGTTTACATCATCATGTTCCCTAATTAAATTCACCAGATTCATCATCTTCACTATCAGGGTCCGTAATGACATGTACCACCTATGTCGGGACATCACCCAACTCAACCATTCTGTGATTTATATAATGACTAGAACCCTCACTATTAGAAACTGTATGAAAACTTTATTTTTATTTTTTTCTATAAATATTAATAGAAAACACACAATGTCTTATACAATCGTTCACCTTTTTTGATCAATGTTTTGAATCATTGGTATTTATTTATAAATTATCAGTGTTGTGATAAAATAATATAATTTTCTCACATGAGGCTTCACTATAAGAATCTTTTTAAGTATTAGAATTTTATAAAATAGTTATGAAAACATTTTTAAATAGGGATGAGCATAGAATTTCCCAGTAAGTGGTTTTCAAATAAGTTTACTACCACTTATAAAATATCCTTTGAAAAAATATTTTTTAAATTACATTGAAACAGTATATTTATAATTATTTGGAAAATAATTTTGAAAAATAATTTTTGAAAATATTATAAACAAATTAATTCATTTAAAATTGTAAATAACGTTGAAATACATACATCATAAAATATCATTAAAAATATTCTAGTTATTTTTTTAGAAAACAATATGTATTATTTTAAAAATAAAACATTATGGACACTTGATACATTAAAGGAAACCTTAGGCCTACTCGCTTTCTTAGTTATGGTTGCACTACACATTTACCTACCTTATTTAAAATGTTTCTAGTGACACATTATGTAAAAAAATTAATCATTATCTAAATATATATATACACTTACACTAGTGATTTAACATTGCAATCATGACAACATAATTACATTCATATATTTTTTTTACATGTAAATTAACATATGATTTTATAAGAAAACCTCTACAAAACTGGTTCAAGAAAATATCTTCATATTTACAAATTTAAAAATATATGGAATGTAAAATAAATAATAATAAACATTCACATATTGAAATTTAATATACACAATCTTATAGAAACTATTTTTAATTGAAAACAGAAACATATATATACACCGATAGTAAAACTATTTAAAATAATATAATTTAATGATTTGTCATAGTTATAGATGATGTACATATCCAATAATTACATTAATTTTGGTTCCTATACATTCACATATAAATAGATATATTAAATTACTTAATAGTTATAATTAATATCATAACATAATAACATTAATATATTAAAAATAAATAATATCTTCTATATTTAGAAATATAATGAGTTGGATTTTGATAAATAAAAATTTATTTAGAATAAAAACACTACAAGAAGATTTTTAGTTTATATAATATCATAAATATATGAATTATTGAAATAATAGATTAACTTTTATTCCATCCTTTTAATTATTTTTAGGAATTATTATCCTTTTAATTAGAGTTTTAAAAATTTAAATCAAAATACAAATAAAACACAAATAGAACTAAATTTGAAATCAAATATTTTTTTCTAAATTTGAATAACCTAATGATTTTAGTGTACATATAATCATATATGTAATTTTTATAAAAGAAATAAATGCATAATATGGCATATAAACTAATTTTTATACACAAATAACTAATAAATAATCACATATAGATAAATAATAAAATTATTATGTAAATAAAAATTATCTCAATATTTAAATTGAAATAAAAATAATAACATTACACAAAAATATTCTTCAACATCAAATATAAATAAATAACTAATATCTATGAAACCCCATATAGAAATTTAGAAATAAATTAAAAAACATTGATATTTTTAATTAATTTTCTATAGCCTAAAAATAAAACATTCTTATTTAATTAGAAATTAAATAATAATAGATATAAATACTTTCCCATATTTTGGTTTTCATGAACTGAAATACAGCCCTCTTGTTAGCTTTCGGTGTCTCCTATAATCACTTATAAAATTCTGTATCTCCAAAATCATACACAGTGCAACAATAATAAAAAAAATTGTTCAAAGGAAGTGCTGCCTATTTTTTCTAAATGATACATCATATTTATAGTCTCAGTTTCATCATACAATTATATATATTTTATTTGATGTGGGAGAAGAAATAAAAATTTATCAAATTCTATACAAATATATTGATCGATATCGAAAAAACCGTAAAATCAATTTTTTGTTCTGGGAACTAAAATGAATTCAATTGGCCCCAAATTTTACTGTAATAATTTTTTGAAACTAGAATATACAATTAATAATTTTCCATAACAAATACCAACATATCTTATTCGGTACATCTTTAAAAAAATCCAACATCAATTCATTGGTTGTTAATTTTATTAAGATGTATTAGTAAAAAATACAAAGAATCATGAATCTCTAGGATGCAAGGGATACCAAAGTGGTTGAGAAATGATTATTGTGTTTGAATAAAAAATCTATAATATGATTAATAAAGAATTTATAAAATTATATCGGTATATAATCCAGATAGATACAACTAATATTATTCTTAAATTATATGAAATTGTTTTTATAAGAATAAAATCACTACTGTAACCAATGAATAAATTATGTAGTTGAAAAAATAATATTAGGGACACAAGATGATTGAAGGAATAAAATATGACGAAATAAACAATCATGTAACAAGATTTTAGAATATTTAGAAAGTAAAATTTAATATGAACCTACCTTGAGAAATTTGATAACATTAACAACATATATAACACCCTAACCACATATATGCAATCGATAATCTCTTATCTCTAGTCGAAACCCCGACGTGGACTAGATCTAGAAGGTGATGCTCATCAGTGATTGATCCACTAACTTTGGTAAAAAAAACCATATTCTTAAAACATCTGTTGATTAAACTCATCTCCCATGAATTCACTACACACTTCCTTCTCATATTTCTGACTCCTCACTAGTCTTTGACTCTCAACTCCTGAGAGTTGAAACCTCCCAAGTCCTCACATTCATTTCCCCCAAAAATTTAACTCACACCCCTACTCATAGATAATTTTCTTCTTTTTTTACATTTTCATATATATTATTATTTTCAATTTTTATTACTTATTTATTTATTTCATCAACATTTTTTTAATAAATAGTTATTAATATTAAAATTATTATTACATATTTCTTTTAATATCTATAATATTCAAGAAATAATTTTCATAAAAAAGGATAGCATAATTAAATTTAAATATTATGTAATAAAATAAATGGAATAAAAAATATATAAATCAGAATATTATTCATATATATTTCCAAAATAAAATTTATTGTTTAAAATATACTCAAATTTAAATAATTATATTATAATAATTTTATAATAATTATCACATCTAAATAATTTATACATTAAATTATATTTATAATATTAATAATTATTTTATTCCATTA
Organism: Viscum album; assembly: GCA_963277665.1. Taxonomy (NCBI): domain Eukaryota; kingdom Viridiplantae; phylum Streptophyta; class Magnoliopsida; order Santalales; family Viscaceae; genus Viscum; species Viscum album. The sequence continues at coordinate 1,135,270,144 of OY728150.1, read as the reverse complement.
ATATCATATGTCATGTTAATAATATATTTCATTTATAATTATTTTCCATCTCAATTAATTATAAATATATTTTTTATTAGAAACATTATTTTTATAAAAATAATGAAATTCATATTTTCATATTAAAGTATAATTAAATTAAAGGGAATCAATTTTATAAAAATATTTATTATGTTAAAATCAATTATTTTGAAAAAAAAGTATTATTAAATATTTTAAATTACTATTTGAAAGCAATAATTTCAATAATGGAAAAATTGATAATCTCAATTAATAAAATAATATTATTACATTTGAATTAAAATTATTCAATGTATTATAATTTATAGTATTATATTTTATGGATTATAATATAATTATCCTATCCTAGTAATTTATAATAAAATTGAATAAAATAAAATAATTTAACATTGTTTTACAAATCATATTTCAGAATTTATTTAATTTTATTTTAAACTAACATTAAAATATCTGAGATTTTGCACTCTCCCCCTTAAATTAGAATCCCTCTATCAAGGCATTCTTCGGACATAAGAAAATTCTTATTTTCCATATTTGGAATAAAGGCATATTAAATTGTCTAATGGAGGATAATTATCTAATGAAAAGTCTATCACACAAATTCATTTCCACAAAGAAATGATCTATTCTCCAATGTTGTCTAGACCATTTCTCTAATAACCATTATAACTTCAAGAACACATGCATCCAGATTGAGTATAAAAAATGATTATTTTTTCTATAAAATATAAATGAAAAATAAAATTTTAGTTATACCATGGAATACCTTTTCTGGTATAGGTCTGCATAATAAGACCAAAAGTTGTAGTTTATCTGAGATGTATTGAAATTATAAAATTTTCTTCATGTTCTCTAAATTTATAATTGATTATTTCCTTCTTAAAAGTTTTTAATATACCTGTGAGAAAAAAATTAAACAATGGATGAGCTTAAAATTTACCATTAATGGGTTTAAAAACAACAAAATAAATTATATGAAATATCATTTGAATTTGTTTTTTAAAATATATTGAAGCTTTATTTGAATAATAATTTTTATTTTTATTTTGAAAAACCATTTAAAAATATTTTAAAAAATATTTATTTCATGAAAATACATAATCAATTTGAATATACTTTTAGTCCAAAAATTTCAATAAAATTAATATAGTTATTTTTATGAATATAATATGAAACCTTTAAAATAAACATTGGGGCCACTTGAATCCTTGAAGTATGTCTTATAACTATCCACTTTCTGATGAATGGATCCACTCCATAATTCCATAAAATATATAAATAGTTTTATCTTTATCATTTTCTTACAAATTTTTTATATTTCCCCACTTATATATTTGTAAACAAAAACTACATATTATACATTTAATATTTATCATCAAACATAAAAATTTATTTATTTTTATAAATAAATTCAATTATATTTTCTTAAAAAAACTTCTGAAATATTGGTGAAACTAAATATCTCTACATTTAGACATTTCATAATATTTGAAATTTACATGTATGAATTATAAACACTCATGTATTGAAATATCATTCATACAAACTCATAGGAATCAATTCATAATAAAATAACATACATATATATATACACATATAATAAAACTATTCTCTATAATTCAAATTCATGATATGTCATAGTTAAATATGATGGACATATCACAGAATGACATTTTGGATGGTGAATTCACATGACCAAATAAATTGATTATTTCCAAAAAATAATAAATATAAATAATAATATTTCATTATTAAATATGTACAACATCTTATATGATTGGAATTATAAACATTTCAATGTTGATAAAATTTATTCCCATTATATTAAAAACAATAAAAATAAAATAGTATTATTTTATGTAATAATAAAAATATAAAAATTATTAATAAATCACCAATTTTTATGGAATCTTAGGGAAACATTCAATAATTGTAATCCACTTAGTAACAGTTTTATAACTATAAGTCCAAATATAATTAATACAAAATTAGAGAGAAATTTTTAATATAAATATCATTCTAAATTCAAATAACCTTAAAATATTATTATGTATATATTAATAAAACTAATTATAATAAAACAAATAAAATATGAATTTACCATATATATTTAATTTAATCATACAAACAAATTAATGAATAATTTATGAAAAAACAATAATTCGTAATTAAAGTAAAGTCATCTTAATATGAACAATTATATTAAATTACAAAACTTCCTTACAAATAAATATGATCTTAAAATATAAATAATTAAATAACACCTTAATAAAACCCATAAATAAATTTGGATCATAAATTGAAAACCTATCTTCTCTCAACTTATTTTTTATAAATTAAAAAACATATATTTATATTTACATTAAAAAAATAATAAAAGAAATAATGATTTTCCCTTTAATGGATTAGTAGGAAATAGAATCCAACATTCTTATTACCCAAAAAACTATCCCTTATTATCTTATACACTTATTTTTCACCAAACATATATAAATTGAAACAATAAGAAAATTGAGAAAGGTAGTGCATCATATTTCATTAAGACGAGCCTCGCTATTTATAGTCTCTATGTCATTTTATAATTATATATATATTATTTCAAGCATCCTAAAAGTTAAATATTTATCAATTTTTATACAACCACATTATTAATATATAGAAAAATTATATCAGGTACCTACATTGAAATCAATTTTCCTTTACATTTTTTAATATTAATTTTATACTAACAAATATAATTTATCAAGATTCATAATTTAGTCCATTATGCCCGATTCAGTGCATCTTGTAGATTGTTCTAATTCATTTTACTGTTTTTTATTTTATTTGGGAATTTAAGAAAAATTAAAAGATACTTTATTCTTCATGAATAAAGGGATAACAAAGTTCATAGAAAAATGATTTTCAATTTAGCTTTAAAAACAACTAAAATTATTAATAGATATAACATATAAAGATAGAGGAAGAAAATATGAGAAGATACAACTAATATTGATGAAAAATGATATGAAATATTTTTAATAATGATTAAATCAGTACTATAATGACATAATACATTTAGAATAACCAAAAAAACAATAAATCATGGGTCACCGAATGAAAAAAGGAAGAATAATTGACCGTGAAGAGTAAAAGATTACATAATTTAAAATTATCCAAAAAATTAATATAAATACTCACCTACAATGAAGAGACCTAAATCCTTAGCAATCAATATCACTCTTGAACCACATATCCACACTCAATTAACTATTCTCTCCTCTCGAAATCCCAACATGGCTCATTCTTGGCCGGAGACGCTCCTCAAAATTTGATACTCTAACCAAAGTAGATCCTCCGATGTTTCTTGAATTTCGTATGAAAATCCCCATCTCCCATGACTCTATAATGCATGAACTTCTCGTATTTTTTTATCCTCATTAGGCATAAAATATTTTCTCATGAGAGTTGAACTGCTCTTGTGACCTCGTCTTCCATTTCCCCCAATCATTAACACAAAACCCTATTCCTGATTTTTATTTTTTATATAGTTTTCATTTATTTATTTTAATTTTTGATTTACGATTTTAATATATTTATTTTATCATCATTTCATTATCTTTTGTTATTGTATTTATTAATATTATTAATTTCCTTTAATATCTTAAATATTGATAAAATCGTTTTCAAATAAAAGAAGTTAACATAATTAAATTTCAATATTCAATAATCAGGTATATGTTATATAAATTTTTTTAAATCACAATATTATTCATATTAATTTTTATAATAACTTAAATTGTTTTAAAAATACTCGTATTTTATTTATTAATATAATAATTTAATAATATTAGTCATATACTAATATTTTATAGAAAAATTTATTTTTAATATATAAATAATTATTTTATTTATTCAATAGAATATGTGATTTAAACAATATTTTTCTTTTAATTTCTTTAATTCGAAAATATATAAAAATAATTTTTTTATTCAATATATTTTTTAACAAAAATAATGAAATAATTATTTTTATAATAAAATATTATTAAAAAAATATCATATTTTTAATAACTTTAATTATGTTAAATACAAATAATTTTTCAATAAAAATTGGTTTAAAAATATTATTACATACTAATGGAAAATATTATTTTTCATAATAGTATATTGACATTCTAATTTAATAAATTATCTTTTAAAAATTGTATATAAAATAATACAAAATATTTGTATTTCTAATAATGTTTTTATGCATCTTAAAAATTTTAAACAATCTTAATAACTTATAATCAGATTTTATATTTATTTACTAAATGTACATAGTTTTGTATAAGATATTTCATAATTTTTTTATATTCATTGATTTTTCAATCAGAAACTTATGGGATGTTACATTATTCAACATTTAATGAATCTGACCCTTCCAATTTCAACCTCAAATTTTTAAAAATAATGAATTTCACTCCTCTGATTTAAGAAAAACTAAAACATCAATAAGAACATAACTATCTAATGAAAATTTGATCATGTAGATTTTTTTACTGAAATAAAACAACTACTCTCCAAATTTTTTTAAATCATTCATCTGATATAAATTATAATGAACTAAACCAACACTCCTAGATTCAGTATGATAAAATTTTATTTATTTCTTTATATACAATATAAAAAATAATTAAACATCTTATTATGAAATTAAGTACATTTTTTGTCATTGTTCTAGATAATTAGAAAAAATTGTAAACTTTATCACATTTTTAATAAAATAAAACAATATCCTCCTCATTCACTAACTCCATAAGTGATTATATTCCTCTTATATGTTTATGAAGTACCTTTGAATAAAATTTTAAAAAATTAATGATCATTATATTTCCTACTAATGGGTTTTATAATTACACAAATACATTTTATGAATTAACCTTTGAAATTGTCATTTTAAAAATACTTTGAAATATTATTAATTTAATAAATTATGAAATATTTCTTGAAATACCTTTTGAAATAATTATCGAAATTATTTACACATAAAAATACTATAACAATTTATAAATACACATGACCAAAATTATCATTAATAAAATTCAGTATTTATTTTGAATACAATATGCATTCTATTAAAAACTAAATATTTATTCCACATGAGACATTAATGGTTTTCATTGTGGCTACATACTTTCTAATGTGAGGGTTCACTCACCCATTCTCTACCATATTTATGATGTTTCATGTGCTTGATTTTATAAGAAAAATTATGATTTCTATATATATACAGACATATAGTTATGGATTAAATTTAATATGATAAAAAATAATTAAAAAGATACATATTTTTATAAATAATTAAAATATTTTTTCATAAGATAAAATCCGATTAATTAATTAAAATATATATCTTCATGTTTAGATATTTTATAATAAATGATATGTTAATAAATTAATAAATAACATTAATGTATTTAAATTTCGTTCACTTAATCTCATAATAATGTTTTTAATTAAAAATCCATTCATATATATACATAGATAATAAAACGAATAAATATATTTTAAATCCATGATATTTCATTATTAATAAAGAGGACAATATCTCATAACAACATTCATTTTTTGTACATTACATTCACAAATAAATTGACAGTTCCAATAAATTATTACTAAAAAAGACTATTATTTATTGAAAATGAACAAAATATTCTATCTTTAGAAATAAAAACATTTATATTTTGTAAAATAAAATCACATTATTAGATACAAGTAAAAAAATTATTATTTTATGATATAACGTAATATTTAAAATTATTGAAATAACATAAAACAAATATAGGATCCTTTAAATAGTTTTAATGAATTTTAATCCCCTTAGTAAGAGTCTTAATAATACAAATCCCAATATTATTAAAACCCAAATAGAACAAAATTCGAAATCTTAATTTTTATATAATTTTAATAACAAAAAAATAATATTATAAATGTATTCATAAATATAATTCATATTAAGGAAATAAAATTGTAATATAACATATGAAATAAATTTGATCATATAAATTTATAAATAAATAATCTATTACAAATAAAAAATATAATTCATATGTAAAATTAAATAGTCTAAAAAAGAACCATTAAATAATAATAAACGTCCTTACAATAAAATATTACCATTAACTATAAATAAATAATTTATCCCTTACTAAAACCCATACATTAATTTATTTCTAAATTTGAAAACAAAACATCATTCAATTTATTATTTATAAATTAAAAACAACATAATTATATTTACTTAAAAATAACTAATAAAAATTAAAATGTTTTTTCTTACTTGGATATTCATTAATTGAAATATAGAATTATCCTTATTCTGTTACTATCTTAAATTCTTCCATATACATCTAAATCCTAGATCTTATTATAAGTGAAACACAAAAACTAAAAAAGTAGTGCTACCTATTTCTTTCAATCCAGACACTGTATTTATTGTATAATTTTCACTATACAATTAGAGAAATTTTATTTTAGGAATCACAATAGATGAATATTTGTCAATTTATATATCCAAACATTTCTCAATACAATAAAAATTATCATAAAGAAATGTTTTGATCAGTCAAATACCTTGAATTCAATTGTCCATGACATTTTATATAGAACTAATTTTCAAACTAGCATATACAATTTATCAAGATGAATTATATAGACCCATATGACTGATATACTGTATCTTGAAAATTTATTTGAATTAAATTTTTTTGATGTTCATATGATAACTTCATTAAATAAAAATAAAATGGATTTAGTTTCTTCATTATAAAAAAGATTTACAATGTTATTGGAAAAATATATTAATTAAAAATCACTAATGTGATTAATAGGTATAATATATATAGATTGAGGAAAAAATCAATATATGGAAAAACATTATTGCTAACAAATGAGACGGAATTTATTTAATAAGAAATAATAACATATTTAACCTATGAATACATTTAGAGGAAGAAAAAAATAATGGTACCCCTAATGGTGAAATGAGGAATAAATGACCAAATATACAAGTATACGACAAAATATAAAAAGCATTAGAGTGATTTAAAATACTCACTAACCTTAAATAAACTTTTTTACTTCTACAATATGTTTTACTCATGTACCATATATCCCAACAACATTACATATTCTCTCCACTCAAAACCATGATGCAGCTATATCTTTCTAGAGAAAGTCATCAATGGATGACCCCCTAGCCACGATTGATCCTTCAACAATAATCAGACTCCTGATGACAAAACATATTTTCCATGGCTCTATTTCACTCAAAATTATCATATTTTTGTCTTCTCATGCAACTTTGACTCTTTTCTCCTAAGAACCGAACCCCTATCGAGAAATAGTCTTCATGTACCACCAAAATAAAAAAAACTCCTAGTCTAGATTCAACCTTTTATTCTTTTTCAATTTTATTACATTAATATTTATACGGCATATATATTTATTTCATCAATATTATTTTTGTTAAAGGGTTATTATTATTATTATTTAGTTTAGTTTCTTAAATATTCTTAAAATATTTTTCATAAAAAAATTAACATAATTAAATCACAATATTCTATAATCATATATATGTTATATAAATTTTATTGTTCAAAATAATACACAAATGATTTTTCATAATGAAATTTTTTGCTTCATATATACCAGTATTATGTTCTTTATTATTTTAATAATTTATTAATAACACTCAAATTTAAATCAATTATATAATTAATTCATTTAAAATATTAATAATTATTTTATTATTAAATATAATAAATGGGGTAAATATTATATTTTCTTTATAATTAGATTCATTTTAAAATAATTAACAAATAAATTTTATTTATTCAAAAAATTATTATTACAAAATTAATATATTTAATGTTTTATATTAAAATATTATTAACTAAATAATATATCTCATTTATTAAAATAATTATTAAGTTAAATTTAAATCTTATTTTTAATGAAATTTTTTAATTAAATATATTATAAAATACTATTGGAAGAAAATAGTTTACATTTAAGTGTAATTGATAATAACATTTAATAAATTATAATTTAGAAATTTGAAATAAAATGACCCAAAATATTATTATATGTAATAATTTTTTTAATTATTAATATAATTTTAAACAATCCAAAATCCATCTAATGAAATTTCATTTTTATTAAATTAAATTACATAGTTTTATAAATGATGTTTGTTAATATATTTAAATTCATTACTAATCTCTTTGAAATTTATTGGATCTTACATTATTCCTCCAAAAATGGATTACACTATCATAATTCGATTTGTTCTGATATAAAAATATACTATTTTTTCCATTGTAATTTGAAAAATCTAAATTCCCTACATGAACAAAATTATATAAATAGAATTCTATCATGTAGACTTTTTATTCATAATTGACAATATATAATCACCAAAGTTGTCTAGACCATTCCTCTGATATTAATTATAATGACCCAAAACCTACTTCCTGATCTAATAAGAAACAATGTAGTGTATTTTTAACTATAAAATTTAATTGAAAAAATATATTATACAATAGAGGATATTTTCTATTCTAAGTTATTGATAATTAGGCAACATCATAAAAATTACGAGATTTGTAATTAAATAATAAAATTTACATCAAGTGATCTAATTCTATAAGTAAGGATGTACGTCTTATTGGTTTTTAAAATACTCGTGGAAGAAATTTTAAATAATGAATGTGAATAATATTTATTATTATGGGGATTTATAATGAGTAAAAACCCTTTTACGAAATCTCCATTGAAATAATTTTTTACAAAAAATAAATTGAAACATTCATTTGAAAATAAAAAAACAATTATTTAGGAAAAAAATTTAAAATTATTTTTGAAATTATTTACTCAATATGTATACTATAACACTTTTAAAATAATTAGGTTAAAAACTCATTTAAAAAATCCAATGATATTGTTCATAACAATATGAAAGCCTTTAAAATTAAAACATCTAGTCCCCATGAATCATTGACGGTTGTCATGGTCCTATCCACATTATTATGGATGGGTACACTGACCAATTTCATAGCATAATTACAATGTTTCAAGTTTATTATTTTATAAAAACATTTTATGATTTTTATAAATATCTATATACACTTCAACAGATGTTTTGATTTTAAAACATGACACAACAATTATAAATAATTATATGTTTATGAATTCATTCACATATATTTTCATTATAAAATTTATTCTAAATTTGAGAAAGTAGATATATTCACATTTAGACATTTAATAATATATGTAATGTCAATGAAATAATATTTCACATCCTTGTATTGAAATTTCATTCACATAAATTCATATAATCATTTTTTATGTGAAAACAAATGCATATATATGTACAGATAATAAAACAAGTTTATATAATATAAATGCTTGATATGTCATAGTAAAAGATGATGGACATATCTCATAGTGGAATTATTGTTTTTTCATGTACGTGCATAAAACAATTTGGGGTTTCATTTAATTAATAATTATAACTAATAAGATAAAAAATTCATTATTTATAGAAAAAGTATAAAATATTTTCTATTTAGAAATATAAACATAAAATGGTTTTTTAAAAATACATATAGAATAAAAAATAACTAAAAAACATTATTTTATATTATAAAATAAATATATAAATATATTAAATATCACAATAAATATTATGGAATACTTTAAATAAGTTTCATGAACAGTATCCCCCTTCGTAAGAGTCTTCAAAAAGAAAATCAAAATATAATGAAAACCCAAATAGAACTATATTGGTTATATTTATTTTATTATATTTGAATAACCTAAAAATATTTTTATTCATATATTCATAAATATAATTCTTGTAAAATAAATAAAAGAATAATTTCCCATATAACATAGATTTGTCCATATAAATTAATAAATAAATAATCTCATATGTTATAAAAATATAATTCTTATGTAAAGTAAAAACAAATAAACATTCACTTATAAATAAACAAACATATTTAAAAAAATTGATCTTCATATATTAATACAAATTTATCCTATAAAAAAAACCTATACATAAAATTAGAACAAAATATGTTAGCATAAATTTTTAAATTTTTATTGTATAGCGTGAAAATTATATATTTATTCTTAAATAAATTCAAATAATAAAGGAATTTATGATTTTCCCGTAAGTGGATTTGTATGAACTGAAATCATTCTTTATTTTTACCCTTCATATTCTCCAATATCATCTCATACACATTAATGTCTCCAAAATTATAGTTAGTATACCAAAAAGAAAAAAAGTTCAATGGTAGTTCTTACCAATATTCCTGCCAAGACTCCCTATTTATTATTTCATTGACATTGTTAAATTATTAATATTTTATTTTTTATAGATCTATTGATAAATATTTATTAGTTTTCAACCAAAATTATTATTTATACAAATAAAATGAAAAAAATAAAAAAACAACCCTATCATGAATTTATTTGGACCCAAATTCTGAAGCAATATTATTTTGAATCTAACATATACAATTTATCATGTTTCACAATAGAGAACATACCAATTTCGTTCAACTTGAATTTTTTTCTTAATAAATTGTATTTATTTGAATTTAATTAATACATTTAATAAATAATACAAATTAATGAGAGACATTGTGATCTAGAGGATACATAAATTTATTGAAAAATGATTTTTTATTTAGCATTAATAATGACTAATGTGATTAGTAGGGTTAAAATTTAATGATCATCGATGAAAATCCAAAAATACCCAACTGCTATTTATTAAAATTGGGGTAAAATTGATTTTATGAAAATTAAATCACTACAATTACAAGAAAATAAATTTAGAATAAGGAAATCAACCACTAATCAAGGTACACTAGTTGATGGTATGAAGAAACTAACCCAATAGAGAACAAGACAGCCTAATATAAAAATATATTGAGACTAAAAATTAAGATGCACATACCATGAAGATATCAGTAATCTTCTGCAATTGATTTTAGTCTTAAACCACATATCTAAAATCGATTTTATCTTCTATCTGCCTGAAACCTCGATATAGCCCAGATAATTCCAACGACACTCTTCTATGTTTCATCCCATAACAACTATTCAAAAACATATCTCGTTTGGACTTCCATTGAAACAATTGTCTCAAATTTCCCCACAATGCTCAACCCTGTCAAATTTCTGACACATCATTAAGATTCAGCTCTTTACTCCCTTGTACCGAGTACCTCCCAATACCTCACCTTTATTTCCCCGGAAATGAAATTCATTCCATTATTCCTGATTCTTCTTCAATTTTATCATTTTAATTTATTTTTTATATTTCAATTTATATATTTTATTGATTTATTACATCAACATTTTTTGTTAAATGGTTAATATTATTATTATTATTTATTTAATTTAAATTGATAACATTCATAAAATAATTTTCATATAGAATGTTAACAGAATAAAATTACCAAATTCTATAATCAAATATCTGTGAAATAAATTTTATAACTCAAAAAAATAATCAAACATATATATATTAAATATATCGAAATTATATTTATAATAATTTTTATAATTTAATAATAATACTCATATCCCAGTAATTTATACATTAAAATATTTTTATAATAAAAATAATTACATTCATTTTTTAATAAAATTAATAATTAAAGTAATATATTTCATTTCAAATTACATTCCTTCTGAAATTTTTATAAATAAATTTTATATTCAATACATTATCTTCAAAAAATAAAAAAAAATATTTTTTAACTAAAAATCCCTTAACCAAAAGATATTACATTTATACAAACAATTTATATGTTAAATTCATATCTTCTTTTCTAAAAATTCATTTAAAAATATTGTTAAATACTATTTGAAAATAAAAGTTTTCATAAAATTGTAATTATAAAATATTTTTATAAAGTAAAATTTATAAATTCAATATTAAATAATAAAAAGAATTATTATTCATAAAACTTTATTTATGTATTATTTTAGTTTCAAATAATCTAGATAACATATAACAATTTCTTGACTAAATGAAATTAATTAGTTATATAAAATATTTTTTTTATTTAAATACATTTATTAATTACATAAGAATTTTTAGGATGTAACATCTGCCCCATTAATTAATTGTTACCATGTAACTTGTTCTTTATTCATAATAATATTCAGAGTTAAAATATTAATAATTTGAAAAAACTAAATCATTTAAGGGAACATTAATATTTTATGGAAATTATATTTCATAGATTTTGTTTCCCCAAAGAAAACATCTAATCTCAAAAATTTTCCAGAAAATTACTCTGACACAATTTATAACGACTCGACCCATGCTTGATTATTTCTATAAAAATATGTTGTGAAATTTTTCTATAAAAGATAACATAAAAATATAGAGTTCATTATACATTTAGTACCTTTTCTGGTCAAGGTGAGGGATAATTAGACAACATAATACAATTTATCAGATTATTAAAATATATATATATATTCTTCAATAGGGAAAACTCCATAAAAATTGATTTCTATCATAGATTTTTCTAAATTAACTATAATTTTTTTAAAAGGTATGAGCATAAAATATCCACTAATGGGTTATTAAAATCAATGAAATACATTATGAAATATCTTCTAAAAATATATTATTATAAATACTTTGTGATTTTATTTATATAATACATCAACAAGTACATTTATAAATAACATTTTAATATCGAATCAAAATTAAATATATCATAAAAATGTAGAAAAATTTAAAAGATACATATGCTCAATAATTTCATTAAAAATAACATCATGATTTTTATGAAAACAACATTAAATCTTTTAAAAACAAAATATTCATGATACTTGAAACATTGATGGATGTCTTGGGCCTACCCACCAGCGGACATATGTGTATACTCCCAAATTCCATACCATATTTACAATGTTTCATGTGGGGAATTTTATAATATAAAATAATCCTTCTATGTATATATATATACAATAACACTATTGTTTTTATTTTTAAATCATGCCAAATATTTAAACAAATATAATTTTTTTGAATATATTCAACAATATTTTCAAAAGAAATGATCTTTTAAATTTGTGAAAATGGATATCTTTACATTTTGACATTGCATAACATATGGAATATCAATGGAAGTATAATCTATATTAATGTAGTGAAATTTCATTCCCTTAAACTCATAGAAACAATTATGAAATGAAAACTCATAAATATATATACACATATAATAAAAATACTAATAATATTATTATTTTACAAATGAATATGATATATTCATCACGATTATTAGAATTTACAGATTCATGAAACCATGAAGGAAAATGATCATGGCAGATGTGATTCATGCAAGAAAGGCCACAAAAAGCCAAATGACAGGTTTCTTCATTTCTGCCCCTTTTGAAGAAATTGAAAGAATTGAATGTTATGATTTAACTAAGAGACAAGATTTTCTTGATAAGGAAACCAAATGATTAGAGGTTACAGTCATGAATCATCATTGAGTTTATGTTGGTGAAAAAATATGAATCCATGAGAATAACTTTGGATCCAAAATATTTTGCATTGGTTATCTTGGTAAGGACAACATAGGCTTCAACAAAAATGGGTTCCAAAGGGGTGTGATTTGATTAATGTTTTCCAACATTGATTTGTCCATGATGGTCCCAGGAAAAAATACCAATTACAATAACTTCATACGTGGAGAGATATGCATCATAATTATTCTTATGGATTCATTTTAGGGTGAGGAACATTAATCAAACAACTGTACGAGTGTCAAGGAGTCCATACTGATCAGAGGCTCTCTTTCTCCCCCTAATCAAAGAAAAAGAACATTCAATCTAGAACCCAGAAGGCTTTGTTGTGTCATTTACGATGAATTAATTTCATTGAACTTAGATTATCCTAGCCCTGATGCACAATGATGCATCTTTATAAGAATTTAATGAAGAAAACCTCATCATCAATAGTTCTGGAAGGTCGGTCATCGTATACAACATATGCTCTAAAACAGATCCCTAAGGAATTAAGAATTCCCCCACCCCTAGGCACTTGATGATCGCATGTAGAGGAGATTCCAGTACAGTCGAGAAAATAATACATTGCTTAACATTCGTAACATGGACGAAAGAGAGGAAGTCCATGGATGGGAGGATACCAGTGAGAACCTATCACCAGAAGTAGAAAAATATTTGGGGGGACATTATGATGCCAAATGGTATAAGAACCCTTTTATTTATTACACACATAACATAAATTATAACATAAAACCATCACTTAATACCACATAAGAAATAAATAGGTATTGTGTCTTTGGGGATTAGGAACATTACATAACAATGTAAAGCATAAAATTCAACATCTTATTGAAAACTGTATTTACATAACCACTACATTCCCTTGTACTTAGTATTGCATGGATAACCTAAGGACATACATAACAAAAGGGTGAGATATAAAGCCTTGTAAGGGAGTAAACTAGGCATAACATAAATAATATAATACATTTTAGGCAATAGGTCAATCAATAGAGAATAAAAGAACACGAACATAAAGGCATGATATAGCATTATTATCATAACATGGATATATTTCAACAACACTTATCCTAGAATTATCATGATACAAGGCTCATTGCACATAGAGCACGAGTAAACCCTCCTATCACATGAATCATGAGTAAACACTAGTTTTAATTTAATTATCATTTGTCAACAACTATTTGACTTGACGTATCATGATACAATATTTTCCCTAATGCACTGGAGCGCTATTAGGGTGCACCCTTCATAATCATTTCGTTTCATGCATAAGTGTGCCACATGGATCATATAACATGGAATCATTAAAAATAATATGTATTCTACTATTAAGTAATATGGAATAAATACATGAATGTACCCATAAATATTTATATGTTCATAAAGGTGAATACCCTTGATAAAGACATGGGTATGGTATTCACTAAATAATGATCTTGGCATGGAAAAACGCATTGAAATTTCTACAGAATAACAGAGTGACATAAGGATTCATAAAAATGGTTGATGAGAAATAAATTAGCGTCTCATTGTATGTAAATGAAATGGTTATTAAGCTTGTCCATATAGATACCTATCCCAACAAATGTAAAAGAATTTAGATACGTAATACAAAATAATGGTTACAATGTAAATGAGGATAGGGAAATTTATTATGGAATTTTGGTATGGTAATGGGTGTACATGGAAGCCATTAATGATAGAGAAAGGAAATCTCTCATTATTAGAACATGAAGTGGGAATTATTGGGGAGGTGAAAAATCATTCCCCATCATTTTTTAATTGAAACCAAAATGATATAAATTTTATAGAAACATGGACAAAATTTTGAAAGAAATGAATCGTTTACTTGGAAGTGTGATCCCAATGGATTGAGAGGGGGATTGAGAGAGAATTTATGGGAGCTTGGGAGCCTTGTTAAGATTCTATATAGATGAGGTAAGAGGTTAGATAAACTCCCGAATATTTGAGTGAAGTGGAAGTGGGATCTTGGTTGTGTTTATATAGGAAAGGTGATGGAATTCTTTATTATTTAGGTTTGGGACAACTCGCATTAAACTAATCAATACCAAAAAACAACCCCTAGTTTTTTCACATTATTTTTAACCAAATAGGAGTGGAAAACAATATTTTATAAGGCCAATGGCAAATCATCTTAAAATAAGAGGCTTTCTAATGTGAAGGCGAGTCACAATCTCAAGGAAAACTATTTAAAAAGACAAAATGTTTAATAAGTCAAGAAGGGTCCACTAAGGATTTTTATATATATAAAATAAACCTAAAATGACATTATTTTTATTATAATACATTAATTCTCTGAAAATAATATTTATACTATTTAATTACATCAATATTAGGAAATTATGATGTCATAAGACACATTATATATTTTAACTATACTTAATTTTTGCCCAAAAATTTGTCTATTGTAGAAATTTATGAAAAATTCACCATTGGATAATTATGAATTCATATTCCAAAAATAATATTAATTTTATCTAAATTATTTTCTAAATATGTGAATATTTACTTTTAAAATAAAAAACGGCATTTATAAAAAATTCACGTGTTTGAAAAAAATAGCTTTCAAACCTTAATAAAAATTAGAAACCCATTCATAAAATTAATATATAATTCATATTTAATAAAAATTAATTTTATAATTATAGTAATATTTTATTAAAATATTATTTAATTAAAAAACACATTAATTCATCAAAAATATATTTATTACTTGAATATTAACTAAATATACTATTTTAACATTAAAAACTATTTACAAAGTAAAAAATAATAAAATTAATGTATATTCTCTATAAAAGAATAATGTACATAATCATAGTACTAGGGTATTGTTACAAAACACTTTATAACACCCACATTTGTCCGAACAGTAAGGTGTGTGATGGTGACATACTCATGGGGTGGCTCAAGTAACATCACTCGAGTGGTAATCTCAATTAATATCCACTTCTCTCGTTGGCCGTTCCATTCGAGCTTCACATTTTGAAACTCGCCTTGGTCATGGTCAAGAGTGATGCCCAGTGATGCCACCTCCTTTCCAAACTCTGAAAAATGGGTTTCATAAACGGAAATTCTACTGCATGATGCCATCACTAAATATGTATGTGTTAATTGGGTTTGTTAATGTCCTATATTTATACTAATCATGTGATCATTTTTCAACGTCTATATTAGCAACTGTCACAATTCATAAGGGTATTTTAATATTGAAATACAAAAAACCAATGAATTTCACATTTTATTTAACCATTTTACATAATACAACATTTAAGTAGATCAGGAAAAATTTTCATTAATGAATATTTGGGTCGTTTTAATCTCCCCCCTTAATAAATTTCGCCCTCAAAATATCCTATTCCTACACGAAAACAGATATGGGTACCTCTACCTCATTACATCCTTTAATTCCCATGTCGCTTCCTCAAACTTGTGGTTTCCCCACAACACCTTGACAAGGGGAATTGACTTATTTCCAATCACTTTTTCTTTACGTTCTATTATATTTACTAGTTAATTCTCGTAAGAAAGATCATCCTCTAGCCATACTACATCTGAATAGAGTACGTGTGATGGTCTGGTATGTAATTTCTTAAGAGGGATAAATAAAAGTCATATTGTACATTGGCCATGGTAGGTGGAAGTGCTAGTCGATAGGTCATATCCCCGACATGATAGAGAATCTCGAAGGGACTGATGTACCTAGGACATAACATCCCTTTCTTTACAAACCTCATAACCTTATTCCACAATGATTTTCATAGGAATACATTGTCTCAAACATTAAACACACGGTCACATCAATAGTTATTTTCATAACTCTTCTGTCGACTCTAGGCTGCCTTGATATGAAGGTGAATGGTTTTCATCTTCTCCACCATTTCCTCGACCATTTCTAGTCCTAGCATCTTGTGCTCACCAACATCATCCCAACATGCCATTGTTCTGCACCTCTTCCCATAGAAGGCTTCATAAGGTGCCATTGGGATGCCCGATTGAAATCTGATATTATATGAGATCTCAACCAGAGTAATATGTTGATCCCATTATCCTTTGATGTCCAATGAGCACGCTCTCAATCTGTCCTCAAGTGTTTGGATAGTCTGCTCGGATTGGCCATCAGTTTGAGGTTGATAAGTCTTACTGAAGTTCACCATTGTATCGAGAGCATGTGGAAGACTCTTCTAATACATAGAGAGGATTCTGAGATCTTGATTATATATAGCTGATAGTGGTACCCTATGTAGCCTTACCACATACCTGGTGTATATTTATTCCAGTTGATCCAATGATCAATCCTATCAAATTGTAATGAAGATTGTAGACTTTGTAAGATGGTACACAACAACAAAGATTGCATTTTTTCATTTGGATGTCTTCGGAAGTCCAGTGACAAAGTGCATGGTGATGTTCTCCTATTTCCATGTTGATATGCGTAGTGGTTGCATCATCCCCTTATACTTTTCCCTCTCAGACTTCACTTGCTGACATTATAGGTACTTTGATGTATATTTAGAAATCTCCCATTATATTTTGTCCCACAAAATGTTTTCTCAGAGATCTCGATATATCTTTGTGCTATACGGGTGTATAGAAAAATTTGAACAATTTGTATCATCCACTATATTATTCTTCAGCTCCGGATATGATGGAAGACATAGTCTATTCCAAAATCTCACAATTCATAATTCATTAACATTTATCTCCAAGGATTCCCATTTTCTGATATCTTCCACATTATTCTAAATTCACACATCATCCTTTTGAGTATCCTTTACCCTTTTCCAAAAGAGTTGGTTGGGAAATCATTTGTTAAAGGATTTATGATGTTCCCATATAAATGATTCCCATGTTGTTATTCATCAAATTTAAGAATATTGGATCCCTCTCAATTTCCATCAATGATTGAATCATTAGTTCCTTTCTACATAGATCATCTTCCACCTTGTTCGATTTCAAAGGGTGGTAATGGATTGAGTAGTCATAGTTTGTGATCAGCTCTAGGAATCTTCATTGGCGCATGTTCAACTCATTCTGTGTGAATATATACAAGAGGATTTTGTGATCTGTCTATATTTCACACTACTACACAAAGAGATATATCCACCAAATTTAGAAACATATGACCAATTCCGCCAACTCCAGATCATGTGTGGGACAACCTTGAGTTATAAGAAATGACATTTCACTTTTTTCTTCAAATTCTAAAAAAGGATTCCATATAATATTTTCATGAAGTACATTTCCACAAACTTTAACATGTGATAAAACACCTATAAAAAGATTGTTTTCAAATTATTTAATATCATTTATTTTGGGGAATAAATGTTCTTAGAAAACATAAACGATATACAAATTTGACATGAATTTAAATACATTAAAACATACACTACATTGAAGTAGTGGTTACATGTAATTCATTAATCATTATCCATTTTAGCATAGGACTTCCTATACTCCCTTGATCAAGGAGAATTTTAAAGCTCATCATGCTTCATAGCACATGCAATAGATCATCATCTTGGATAATTCCCAACTTCTCCACCTTTATGAAAAATAATCATGTAAGATGCCTTAGAAATATCATTTCTTATATCCATCACATTATTAATTATTTCATGAAAATTGTATACATTGTGACCCTCCTATCCACACTTAAAGAAAATCCTAGTCCCTCTGTGAAATTTCCCTCGGTGCCTCTTTACACATTTGATTCCCAAAAGAAATTGGGTAATCATTACCTTCTAACCATTATCATATGGACTTTCATGAGATTGCATAATCCTATTCTTTGATATACATGGGAACTCAAAAATGTACCAAATTTTTATCGTGATTTTTGAGATCTGGTTTGGCATTATCACGATATGTCCTATACGAGCTCCCATTTGATTGGGAATCTCAATGGGACCTTCATCATGTTTCCCATCACATTGTTTGTTTCCCATATTCCTCATATTACCATCCATTAGCTGGAATAAAAAAACATTAGGGGTAAAACATATAGGGTAATAGAAGGAAAAATATAGATGACATATAAATAACATTATTTTCCTTAACTTATGAATCTATAGGTTACAACATATGTTATCCCTGATCTACATTCAAACATATATTCATAGGTATTTTTTTAATTCCCATAACAATGCTTCATAATAAGCTTGTGAATTTTCCAGATCATATCACACGGATGTGTCGTAACCAAGAGTGTATCATGCCCCATTTTTTGTGTACTAGGATTCCCCATGTTAAGCCCGAAACAGATTATCATTGTTCTCGCTCAAAGGTACATTTGTGCCAGAGCCACCTCTACATGCTCGTATCCTGAAAGAGGTGTATTTTCTTGATAAACCACTTAATAAATACACACCAAAATTTGAGGATTTTTGTAATATTCATCGTCATATTCGTATGGCTTCACAAGGGATATCAAATCATATTACCAAAAATAACTAAAACTCCGTCTAATAACAACTATGAAAACCCAAATCTTTATTACACACTTATCATAATTTATTACATAAAACTGTCACTTCATAAAACATAAAAGATCCAGATTTATAGTGTATTTGGGGCTTATTAACATTAAATAACATCTTAAAACATAAAACACAACATATTATTGAAAACATCCTTTACATGACCACTATAGTCCCCTGTACATAGCATTGTCTGGGATAACCTGAGGACATAAATAATAAATGAGTGAGCTATAATGCCCAGTAAGGGAGTAAAAAGGGAATAAAATTAAGAATAAAATACATTTTAGGTAATAGGAATATCAATGGAGCCTAGAAAACATGAACATAAATGCATGATATATTATGATTATCATAACATGGAGATGTGGCAACAACACTTAATGTGGAATTAGTTTGATCCAAGGATCTTTTTCTATGGAGAATGAGTAAACCCTCATTGCACATGAAGCATTAGAAAAACCTTGTTTCAAATAAATTAGCATATGTAGCAACCATTTCACATGACGTATCTTGATACTACACATTACCCAATGCATTGGAGTGCTACTAGGGTGCATCTTTCATAATCATTTCATTTAATGCATAATTGTACCACATGATTCATATAACATGGAATCAATCAACATCATAAGTGATTACATTATTATGTAATGTGTAATAAATGCATGAAATTACCATCATATATGTATATGTTTGTAATGGTTAATACCCTTGATAATGCCCAGGGTATGGTAGGCACTAGACAATGATCTTGGCTTGGAAATAACGCAGTGCAATTTCGGCAGCATAATGAAGTGACATACGGATTCATAAAAATGGATGATGAGTGTCAAAGGGATGTTTCATCATATTTACTTGACATTTATATTAAGGGGTCCTATAGATACATGTACCATTAAACTTAATGAAATTTAGATAACTAATAAAAAATAATTACATGAATATAAATGAGAAGAGAGAAATTTATTATGAAATTTCGGTATGGTAACAAGTTTACAGGGGAGGCATTAATGAGAGATAAAGGGGATATACAATTATTCAAACAAGAATAAGGAAGTATGGGGGAGTTGAGAAATCATTCCCCGATATTTTTAATTGAATGAAAAATTATATAACAATATAAAGAAACATGGGAAAATTTAGAGTGGAAGAAATCCATTACATGGAATTGTGATACCAAAGGCTTGGGAGGGGCTTGAGAGAGGCTTCATAAAAGATTGGGATGCCTTGGGAGGATACTAGTGAGAGGAAGGAAGAGTTTAGACTATCTCCAAGGGGTTTTAGTGAAAGGAAGTGGGATCATGGTTTGGTTTATATAGGAATGTAGAAGGATTTCGTTATTATTTAGGTTTGGGACACCTCAAATTATACTAATCAAAACCCCAAACCAGAAAATGGTTTTTGAAAATGATTTTTTCCAATGGGGAGTGGAAAAAAAGATTTATAAGGCCAATGGTCGAACATTTTTAAATAATAGGTTTGCTTAAGTGGAGGTGAGTTACAATCTCAAAGAAAAATTTAAAAAGAGAAAATGATTAATAATTCTTGGAGAGTCCACCAAGGCTTTGAAAAATAAATCACATAAACATAAAATAAAATAAATTTAATGATAAAACATATATTGGTATAAAAATAATGTTTACAGTATTTTATTACATAACAATTGGGTCATTGTGATGTCATAAAACACATTATATATTTATACAGCATTAAATATTTTTACCCAAAAAATTTGTTATCTTGGAAAATTATGAAAAAATCACCGTTAGATGATTTTAACCTCTTGATTCCAAAAATAATATTAATTTTATCTAAATAATTATTTAAATATGTGAATTTTTTCTTTTTAAAAAATAACGTACATGTATAAAAAAATCATGGGTGTTGACAAAAATAGAATTCAATCCTTAATAAAAATGACCATTGAATTCATAAAATTATATGATCATTAATATTTAATAAAATGAAATTTAATAATACTAATAATATATTATTAAAATATTATTTAATTAAAAAATCCATCAATTAATCAAATTATATTTTTTAGTTGAATAATAACTAAATTTACTTTTGGAGATTTAAAAAACATTTATAAAGTAAAAATAATAAAATGAATGTATATTCCATATAAAAGAATTATCTAAATAATAGTAGTACTAGGGTATTTCTAAATAACCCATTATAACACCTATATTAGACTTATGGATATGGTGTGCAATGGTGATAGACTCTTAGGGTTTCTCGGATAACATCTCTCGGGTGGTAATCTCTATTAACTTCAACTAATCCCATATGTGATTCTATTTGAGCATAACATATTAAAGCGTCTCTTAGACTTGGTCAAGAGTGAATCCCAATGGTGCCACCTCCTTTCCGAGATCTGACAAATGGGCTTCATACAGGGCAAGTCTAGTGGATGAGGCGATCACTTCCTTTGTCTGAGTAAATTGGATTTCATCATGCCCTATATTTATACTATTCATGTGATCACTATTCAATGACTATATGTACCACATTCAGAACTCTAAATAGTATTTTAAAATACAAAAACATAAAACTAATGATATTCATATTTTATATAACCATTTTATATAATATGATATTTAATTATATAGAGATGAATGTTCAATAATCAATGTTGGTGTAGTTACAAAGGGTGTTCCAATGCCCCCCCCCCCCCATTCCACGAACTGATCATCAACAGAGAGCCTATATCATGACTTCATTGATTGGGATCTAGAAATGTCATTTCTCCAAAATAAACAGTCTTCCCCCGCATTCATCACACAAGGGATGCTATAGAATAATCCTTTTTACCTTATAGTTAAACCATGAATTGATTTTTTTTCCACACAGCACCATGTCCTATGATCGTTAAAAAAGAAACAATCTTTGGTGTTCTCATATCTAGGATAGGTTGGAGAAGTATCCAACATTCCATCTTTATCAAGCATCCATGAATATGTCCATATTCTAAATTTTGTACCAAACACAATTCTCTAATCCAACCCTTTATTAAGAAAATTTTGTGATCCCCAAAAAAATCTCTATATAATGATTGGTCGAGGGCCAAGGGAGGTGTTCTTGAAATATGAGTGGGGGAAATATTTTTCATGAATAATATGCTCACATAGATAATATGGATGATTCATGAGGCACCAAACTTGTCTGTCCAAAATGGAATCATTAAATAGATGGAGGTCTTGAAATCCCATTATGCGGCCGATTTTAGTGATATAGAGCAACTTCAATGCAATCTAGTATATTTTTTTCTTCCATTAATATAACCCCACAACATTTAAGCAATGAAGGAGTTAATATGGTCAAAAAACACCAAGAATATTCAATGGAGAGATTATGTGGTTGCATATAGACTATAGTTCATCCTTGATGATATTTTCTTTAACCTCTTCAGAAATTGATTTTAGAGTCCAACCATGAATTTTTTTCATGATTTTGTCCATCATAGATGAGAAGATTTTTCTTGATCTGATAACTAATACGGGAAGCCCAATGTATTTATTATTCCTATCATCTATTTCAATTCCTATAGTGAGAAAAGCAATTTTTTGGTGAGTGGGATTCCAAAACAGAAAGATATTTACTATTTTCCTTGATTGGTCGATTGTGTATAGGCTCCCTCGTTAAGGTGGATCACATGTGAGATATTGATTCATTAATTATGAGTATATCTATAGAAGAAAAGGTAGTCAACTACAAATAAATGATGCATAACATGTGGGTTGGCCTGAAAATACTTTTCCCCATGAATCAAATTAGAGGAAGCTTCCAATGAAATGAGGTTATAAAAAACACTAGCCACCAAGATGATGAGGAAGGGGATTGATGATTTCCTTGGATAAGGCCTCGGGTGGGAGAGAATCCTTATGTAAGTCATCCATTAACGTGAATATGAAATGGGACAGACGAAACACATTACATGATCATATCTGTCCATTTTGAGCAGAAACTCATTTTTGTCATAACAAAATGGAGAATGTGCAATTCCACTATATCATATTCTTTTTTCATGTCTAATTTACAAGACATAGTATCTATTTTTGCAGCAGAACACATATTCAAATAATAAAACACATTATGGGGAAAATGGAAATATTTGTGATAAGCCTATTTTCGACAAAGGCACTTTGATTTTCAAAGATAATATCTTGTATGAACATGTGAAAATGATTGGACAAAACCCATGAAAACATATTTTATGAGAAATTATAGAGACTGATTGGCCTTAATAAGGAAGCCAATGAGGATTCTTAATCTTTTGGATATCGATAAGAATTGTATCATTAATAGGGAGGAGGTTGATGTGACCCACCCAAATACCATTCATTAGAGCGGACAATTCAGAGCTGAGAATATGATGGTACTTCATAAATTATAGAGCATGGAATCCAATAGGACACTATGATTTTGTGGAGTAGATATTTTAAAGAGCCTAATAATCTCATCCTTCGAGTAATGTTCAGTGAGCAGAAGATTCATCTCATCGGTGATCACATGTCTAATGCAAGAATCAACCTCAGTAGACATAATTGAATCTTCTTCTGTATTGTTTTTATGAAAATAACCTGATATAATAAGGTGGATACATTCAATAATTAACATAGTTCCTCCATTATGGTGGGAGAGGCAGAAAATATTATTTTTTCAACGGCTAACAGAAGTCTTTTGATAAATGTATTGGGTTTTTGCATCCCCACGTATAATGTTTGATCCACACGCACACAAATCCCAAAATAATTCCTTAATGCGAAAAGTCACATATATTTCACATTGGATTACAACAATTATAGTGATAATAAAATCAGCTAGGGACCAGCCAAGAAGGTCAGTAAGTTTTCTCTCTATGGATTCACAATTCATATTGGGTTGGTTAATTTTATTTTTCTCTATGTCTTTATATTATTAACCACCTAACGGATGATAAAAACAATGTCTATTTTTTCTCTCATCCATCATGATCGGTAATCTTCTTCAAACATGTGGTCTTTTCCTAGAATCTTTTAAAAAAGAAGGGTTACCCATATGATGGGGTGTGGCTACTATGAGATAAGTCTATAAAAATGGGAATGTAGCCTGAAAAATTTGGCACCCGGTGGGCGATATAAAACATCTTGAAAATGTTGGTCCATTCCATAGACCCTAAAAAAAATTCTATAGGCTCTAAAATGCGTGTGAATTCTGTGTTCCCCAAAATCTAGGTGAAGGGACTACCTATATGGCCCAAATCAGCTAAATCAGCCCTTGAAATCACATTCATAAAGCCTAAAATTGAGGTAATGGACCGACATGCACCTCCATATTTTTCATTTTGGAAAATAATTTCATTGAAGTCAACTCCAATGCAGATAGAGACAAGTACTTCTCATTGTAGTGAACATATAAGGTCCCAAGATTTTGTTTTATCACATCGTGTGGGACATCCTTTGAAACCCACAGTGTTCCATGGCAGAGATAGGTCATCATGGATGGTTGAAGCAACATTATTGGAAGAGTATGAGGTGATTTAAAAATCAAAATTATCATTCTATAGAAGGCACAGTCTCACTGAGTGGCCTTGGTATATAACCAAGAATTATCCCTGAATGTCACATTTGAATGTGATACTAGTGTTTTCCATGTTTTCCAATATAGTTTCAGAGACAAAACCTATATCGTGATGACTTTTATCACAATGGCACTGGAACATTAAAAGCATTGGTGGGTTTCTAAGTCCCTGAAAGTTCCAACATAGTATTTTCATTACTCTAGGTTTGGTTTGGCCATACATGCCTCCACCTCTAAAACCTCAAATAATTATCCTTTAACTGTCACTTTCCACCTTGTTGGAAGGCCTTTAGTGAACATAGAATCATCCAATTTCCGTTTATATTTCCATGTTTTAGCATAAATGGGTCACCTCCCCTATCTCTATGATTCATCATTTCCACGTCTGATGGTTTAAATTACCTGATGACGTTATACCTATCATTGAAGTTTCTTCCATGGAGGTGAAACCTGGAGCAACAAATTTTAGACCTCAAACAGGATTTGGTGATTTAATGCAATGTTGATTCTGCTCAAAATTGATTCTAGCAGTTCCAAACATTTTTTCATCGGTCCAAATGGTGGTAAGACATTGTCTTTCATAGAAACATGAACCCAACTCGATATAAAAGTCAGGTACTTACTCTAAATCAAATTATTTTTCTCAGTTGTGACCACAACCATTGTGTTACACAACATCCCTCCTTCTACCTGCTGATCTACTTGATTAGCCTTTGAAAAATCTGGTTGTCCAACCCTGATGAAATTATTTTGTTCTGCTTCATCCCACATAGAGACGGCCTTTCCAAGTTAGTCACGGTCTTTCAGTTCTTCAACCATAGAAATGATTGTGGATCCTTCAGTTTTTTCTCAAATCCATGGGAACTATTCTAGAATGTTTTTTTCCAGTTCATTACCTTTCATCAAGTAACAAACATTCTCTACGTATCCAATACACCCATAAAAAAAATTCGAATCTTTTAAAACTCAGATAAAATCCAGTTGTTAGACTATATAATTACTATGAACGGACTCCTCATTAGAGGTTATGTCACATCAACCAATGCTATAGTCTGTACCATAATTCCCCAATGAATGGTGTCAGATCAATCCATGTCCAAAAAATCCCCAACGTGTTCTCCAATTTCCTAAATTACACATTTTTTTCTATGATGAAACAAGTTTCCTTTGATTCGTATCTAGAATGGTGAGCATGTTAGTTTAAATTTATGAATGTTTCCCCAACCTTGAATGTCATTCAAGAGAATGAGCTCATTAACAAAAGACCATGGTCTACAATGATAACATTTTCATTATCCCAGTGTGAACCAATATTCAACAGGACCATGGAAATCCTCTTTTGTGACAACGACTCAACTATGCTAACCAAAATCTCTATTCGCAAACCAACTTCATAGACCCTCCTTCGTGAATGTAGTCTTAAAATGAAAAAACATTGGGATCCAAATACTACCATTAAAAAAAATGACATCATACACACACTACTCCTTTGTAGTCCCATCCATCGTGGACCATCCCCTACATGATCACTTCCATCACAAAGAGTTGCTATTTCAATCCTCTTACCTCAAAACTAGCTCTTTGACGCCCCTATATCCTCCCAAACAAAAACCTTCATAGAAATCACCATCACAATTCTACATCCTTCACGATTAAATCTACACACTTCAGAAACATAACTGGCCAAATTGGGCTCCAATTCCTTCTTGAACCACATTATTCTTGAGGAAAAACCTCTATGAGTCCCAAACCTATGCGGTCAAACACATCACGCTCTAGGGAATTTTCAAACCAAATAACAATGGGAAACGACTCCCCGTAAGAATCTTTGTGAGATGCAGAAGGCACGACCACTCCCAAAAAAGACCAATTGTGGAACCATAGGGGTTGAAACAGAAACCCATTGGTGCGCCACCTTGAGACAAACACGCACAACCATTGGTGTCTAAACAATGGACCGTAAAACCAAAGAGGGTCTAGAAAAATATACAACTAAGGACTAGAAACCCTAATCATGCAAACAGATGCAGTGGAGCGCCTCACTAGAAGGAGTGAAACCAGCTGAGAGGAATACGTCAAAATAGGGGTTCACTGACTTACACTAAAATCCAAACAAAACCCTGAAATCGTTGTACTAGAAGAGAAAACTCTAGAGGAAGCCCTCGAACAATCCTTCACCGCAGATGAAAAATGCTACGGATGAACCCTAGAGATACCAGACCTAGAAAACCCCAGAATGAAATATCTTATCCATTGTGAGAGACTTTTTTGGCTCTACCTAGAAATAATATAGATGCACGATATGTAATAGTTAAAGTTAATGGCCATATCTCAAAATAACACTCACGATTGTTAATTTACATCCACACAAAAACTAATATATTAATTTTATTAATACCTATAAATAATAATATAAAATAATTACTTTAATTTATGAAAAAAATTTATCCTATCAAAAATTAGAAATAAAAATATTTAGATTTGGATAAATCAAAATCCATTAAATATAAAAGAAATTATAATAAAAACTAATTATTTTATTATTTAATATGAAAATATATATTATTAAAATAACATAATTAATTTTAGGGAATATTTTTAATAATTCCAACAATTTTAATACCCTTAATAAGGGTCTAAATTTAATAAATCCAAATATAATTAATACCTTTGTAGGACTAAATTTTAAATTATAATTTATTTATAAATTGGAATTACGTAAAATATATTATAATACAAATATTGATAAATATTATTATTATAAATTAAATAAAATTTTATTTTCTTATATAATATAAGATTGATGATAAAGATTAATAAATAAATAATCTCCTAAAAAATATTATTATTGTGTAAGTTAAAATCATTTGAATATTATGTTTTTAATAACTATAATACACTTCCTAAAAAATAAATTTTATCATCAAGTATAAATAAATAAGTAATAACATATTAATCCTGATAAATAAAATTATAACTAAATTTGAAAACTAAACTTCATTCAGTCTCATTTAAGAAATATAAAAATGATATATTTATATTTACATGAGAAATAAATAATAATAGGAAAAAAGAGCTTCCCTTTATATGATTTTCATGAACTGAAATACTTCATTATTCTTATCCATCAGACTCTATTATACTCTCTGATACAATTTGTCCTCAACAAACTTATACACAGTGCATCAAAAAAGGAATCAGAATAGAATATGTAGTGTTAACTTTTTCTTAAAGATGTGACTCCCTTTTTGTAGACTCATTTTCACAATATAATTATATATATATATATATTATTTTTGGTGGATTAGTAGACAAATATTTATCATTTTCTATACCACCATCATTCTTGATAAAATAAAAACTAAAGAACAAATATTTTGATCAGGATCTTTCAATGAATTCATCATGCACTTACTTTTGATGAAATATTAATTTGAAACAATTGAATTAAAATTATCATGATTCATAGTACATACATATAGACTAGATTTATTGCATACTGTAAAGTTTTTATGAATCAATCTTTTGGATGTTAATTTGATGAAGTCATTCACAAGAAAAATACAATGTAATGAGTTTTTTTAATAAAGTGATAACCAAAGTTTTTTAATATTATTTTTTTATTTAGAAATATAAAATAACAACTATGTTAAAGAAGGTTAAAATATATGGATTGGGGATGCAAATGTAGAAAGAGGAAAATGATACTATTGAAACATAAGGTGGGATTTATCTAGTAAGAATCAACTTAATATTGTTACTCATGAATTCATTTATATATATACTAACAAAAACAAATTAGGGGAAACCAGATGATTAATGGATAAAAAATAAAAAATATGAAAACAAAATAACCAAATTTAAGAATACATATATTCTACAAATTAATATTCATTTAACTTGATGAAGGCTGAAAACATCAGCCATTAGTATCCCTATCAAAAAATAGAATCCTACTCAATTTCCATTTATCACCGGTCAAAACAATAACAGAACCCTAGTTCATCTGGTAACAATCATTGGTGTTTGAACCCTTAACAGTGGTGGAAGCTGTAGTATCACATGGATATCAGAAGATAAGACCCATCTCCCATAGGTCCACAGTGCTTTATCATCTCAGATTAGTGACTCCTCACATAGCCTCAACTCTTTAATCTAGAAATACAAACTCCTCTCAAAATATCGCTTACATTTCCCAGAAAATGAGACATGAACCCCTTTTTACTAATTCATCTTCTTTAGTTCTTGTTTTAATATAATTTTTCCAATTTAATGTTTTTAATTATTTATTTTATCAATTTAATTTTCAAAATGTTATTATTAGTATTAGTCATTTATTTAATCTAGTTTCTTAAAACATAAAAATCTCATTTAGAAATAAAAAATTAGAATTATTAAATTTAAATATTCTATAATAAAAAATATTTTAGATAAATATTATAAATCAATATAATAATTATTTTTATTTTTATAATAATATTTTGTTTTTTAAATATACTATATTTAAACATATTAATATTATACAATTTTTATAATAATAATCATATAAAGAAAATTTACATGAATTTTTATTTATAATCATACTAATTAATATGTTTATTTTATATTCTAAAGGGATTAAATATTATATTTTGTTTAAATTTATTTTCCTTTTCACATATTTATTAATAATTCTCCTTTATTAAAAAGAATTATATTTAAAACAATAACAACATTATAATTTTAATATTAAAACATTCTAAAATAAAAATATATCACATTTTGAAAAATAGTTATGATGTAAAATTCCAAAAAAATTATTTATTAAAAATTAATTAAATTTATTTTTAACATTATATTTGAAATATATATATTTCCGAAATGTATAATTGATCCACTAATATAATTAATTATCATCTTTAAGTTTTACATCAAATAATACAAGTTATTGTTATTTATAATATTTTTAAATTATTTTTATAATTTTAAATAATCATAATAACATATAATCATATTTTATTTTAATCAAGTAAAATTAAATAGTTCAATAAAAGTTATTTCATAATTTATTGTAATTCCATTTTTAGTCAAATAGAAAATTATGGGATGTGCTTCTCTACCTGTCCTCTAGATCTAATAACTTAATATGAAATAATCCTTTATGGTGTGACTACCGAGATCGTGGTAGGGGATGTTGATGGAACTATTTTTCTAGTAATCATCATAAGACCACCTACACTCCAACAACATTAGTATTTTATTCTCTAAGTTATGGATCAAATAACATTGGACATAAAATCAATGAAAGTGTAACCATTGTTCAATTATTTAGTGTTTTTCTTCCTATTAGCCTCAACATATTAACGTTATTGTGAATGATTATTTCTATGTTGTTGATTATTACGATTTCCACCTTATGGAGGTCCCTAAAAGTTTACTAGATATGGGGGAAGATCTATAGAGCTATAATTATTTCTATCATTATGGGATTTCACATGGTTATTATAAAAGGTAATGGTCATGACCATTACAAGGATTTTTTCACTAATTGATATCTTTCAGAAAATGCCTAAAATCTTATACCAAATCATTCTGAGATAAGGGTGGGGACAATATATTAATTAACATTGTCAATAAACAACCCGAATAACATTTTATAAGAATTATGTTAACAATAATACTATGGAATCCCCTTAAATCTAAAAATAAGGTCAACTGCACAACTAGAATCTCTCTACCAGCACATGGATGGGTCACTGATAATGGTTTGGCATTGTTAGATCTAAAATGGTAGAGGAACTTCATGTAGAGGTCACCCTATTTGGGAATAGATTTGTTTGAAAATTTTCTACAATGAATCAAATTATATTATTATACAAAATTAATGACGAAATGGAATTTGGTAGAGTCCTACTACTCTAGAGTCTCAAGAATTTTCCTATGCAGTTAACAAGCGGTTTCAAATATTGATGTGAATCTCTAGTTCCATTAATAAAGACCATATATTATTTTGTAACATTATAGGTGGGGAAATAGGATACGCCAATGATGGATAAATCATTCTATCTAGAAGAATTGTGTGTTATTTTTTCTCTAGAAACTCAATAGGGACTAAAAGAGATGTTATCACATAATTTGAGTTTGATTTGGTGTTTAAAAACTCAATGATTGGCCTACAGGACGATGAAAAATAGGATTAAGGTACATATATGGAAACTCACACAACTCAAGTTTTGTTGGACTCTAATATATTTGACTTATTTTAATGAAATAAGAATATACCATAGTTGGATGTTTTGGACCACATACCTCAAATATATGTTTCATTTCATAGTGGTATACCTAAAAAACCATTGGAGGGGTCGGTCCCCTTTGAAATTGGTTATACCACGTCATTCCTCTACATGGAAATTGGTTGTGATCATCATGTAGTATTCATTAATTTTGAAAAAAGTTTCCGTTTTGGATTTTTTTTAGTTTTTGGATGAAATTCATATATTCCAATGGGTTCAAAAATTTATTTTTACTTTTCCAGATGTTTATGGGATTGTGATAGAGGTTCCTCAGTGGGGATTCCATAGAACAATGTATGTTGGTGATGAAGAGTGTAGAAACCTATCAGTAGGTACACATGATGTTGTGTCCGGAAAAAATGTTGTTTTTATCTGTCATGGTCTTTGTTATTTTCCATCCTCATTTGATCATAAATGGATTCATCATGATAAGAATAATTATGTATGTGGTTTAAAATTACCTCTCTTTATAAATAGTAGTGTTATCCTAAAAGATGTATATTCCCATTGAAAGGGGACAAATTGAAATAGATGTGTACACCCACTATGAGATATTTTTAATTTTTATGAAACCTTATAGATGATTTGAAAGAGAAGATTGAGTATCTAGAATTAGTAATTCTATAAACAGTGTCAATAAAAATATTAATTGATTTGTTGAGCCGCAAGAGGTATATAAATAATAATATTTGAAAAAATATTTACTGTAATGTGTAATCTTATTCTTGATCAACCAATAATAAAATAATTGATCACTATGAATGTGGTTTGAAATATTGTGAAACTAATATAATAATGATTCTTTATATGAGGATGCTTCAATGTGTTTAATATTTCCTATTATTTTGTAGTGTATCTTGGAGGCAGTTCATACATCAATACCATGATCATATTGGATGGGGAATCTATATATTCCCACTATTTTGGATGATAGTTGTTCCCTTTATTATATTTGTAGTAATCATAATAATTTTAATGTTACAACCAGGAAACATCCACCCCTTACAATAATGGGTGACATCGACGGAAAGGAAGCTGATAGAAATAGGGATAGATTTATTAAGAGTCTACAGAGGGAATACATTGCATGATTTATATGTAAGTTCATGTCAAAGGATAATGGGACTTTATGGGACATAGAATTGGGGAGTTTTGGTCTCAACTGGTATGCTCTAAAAAATATATATTATGGTTTAGGAGGATGTATATCCACTGGGTTTTCCATCTTCTCAGATTCTAAAAGAAACATTAAAAAGTGATTTTCCCTTTGACCATGATTCCTACTAAATTTGATTTCAATAAGGGATAATCCCTATGATCATCGGTATATCAGTTGTATGGGTTATGTTTGGAATCATTTTTAGGGCCCTCGTGGTAGTTATTTATCCTACCATCACATTATGGATAATTAGAATGAGATAATTCCTTATGTATGAGATGACCTCTTTTAAATATGATGTTGTTGTGGGGGATCATGTTGTATTAGTGTTCTCCATAATGGGATATATACATTGTATCTGAATGTCACTGCCATAGGGAGAGTTAACCTTACCATTCTACCATGTTTCTAGTGTCATAATACTAATTGAGGGTTGAAATTACCTGATGTAGTGTTTGTGAGGGAAGTAGTTACATCGATGTTGGTATGGGCCACTTGGGATGTTTTAGTGTCCTCCCAATGTTTAGGTATAGAATCCATATGGAGATAAATTTTATAAATATTTGGGAACTTGAGGGTAGTTAAAGAACATCATAAACAATCATATAAGATGTTGGTACCCCCAAATATTTTCTATGATATTGACTATGGGGGGCCACATAGGCTGACACTAGGTGGTGGTTATTGTATATGATACAATTATGTTCAAATAATCATTTGTGTAATGTATAGATTAATAATATCATTCATTATATTGGATCCTAAAATTATTCTTTATGGTGATTCATAGGGGGGGTACACTAATATTTATCATATTGGTTACGATGTTAGAAAAACGTCATTGCCTCCAAATAATGGTGAGGTATACCCCCAATTGGGATGAACCCTTTCCATTCATAATGATGAAAAATGTAATTTTTATCCCTATTTAGGATGTTTTTAGATAGTTAAATAGTCTGATGATTACATTTAATGATGGGAGAAGTGGTCATTATAGTTGGAGGTTAGTTTAGAATTGACCAAACATGATTTTTATTCATTCAACCATTTCGTTTATGGGTGGGTAATATATAATAAATAAAGATATTTTTCAATTGGGACCATATGTGATTTACTATCAATAAATTAATGAGGCATGTGATTCCAAAAATTCCCAACATCATTTAACATCACTCATCATAATGTGTTAGTATCCTCAACAAGGTCTCTTATAATTTGAGTTGTTCCATTCCCATTTTCTTCCATAGTTATTCAAGAAAAGTTCACATTTGGTAGACTATTTATATTTTTTATTCTACCCTTGGGGAATGATTTAGGGATAGTGATGTAATGAATTACTCCTATGGAATGTTTCTCATCCTTAGGCTAGACACAACACCTATAATTTCAATTTTACAAAATTTGATCAATTTACCATGGTGGGTGGAATATATCATCAAGGTTGATGATGTTAGATCCTTATAAAAAATAATATAATGGAATATATACTATATTATACAAGGAATCATAAATATATTTTTTATATTATGATTTCCCTTCATAGATTTATTAATTTTTTATGAAATGTCTTCCTAAGACCATCATATAATGGAAACATATTAATAATTAATCCTATTATCATTACATAGCTACTACTTACATTATTAATGGATAATGATATTTGGATTCATTGAAATATTGATAGTGTTTTAAAGGATGAGAATCTATAAATTAAACATTTGGGATGAATAAAATGTCATTTATATGTATTATATTATATTAGATCCATTTATTACAATTTTTATTTTAGGTATCTTAAATGGGGTACATATAAAATCCAAGGATTATTTCAATGGGAATATCATGATTTCCTCATGAGTTTGAGGTCCAATTATGTTGTGTAATATAATTGGCGTAAGCTAATTTGGGGAAATTGGTATCATTCCCAAATCAATGTGGATACATTGGTCATAAGATTATTGTCTTGTGCTTGTAAAATGGAATTGTTCTAATTTCTTTTTGGGACATTAGAAATAGTGTTTTAGAATGGGGAGCTAATGGTTCATCTGATTGAAGTCCTATGTAGACATTATTCATATTATTAGAGTATTTTTTGGACATTTCCCATCGAATCTCGATGAATAAAATTATTCATTTTTTTAGTATCACATGGTGTTGAGAAAGGTTATGGGAGAACTAATATTTTAATGGTTGGAGGTTGAGGGTATTCTTAGGAGTTATAGTCACACACTGGTGTGGTATTCTTATGAGGGACATGGTGAAGGATATCGAGATTAAACCTAATGGAGTAATTATATGAACCATGTTATGATTCATGGATGATTACCCATATAGTTAAATAACCTGGTTGAAGGATGTATGGCATGACTGATATATGAGTGTAAAAATATCTAGTATGGATGCTTTCCTAACAAAAATGCAGTGAAAATAATGTATTGAGTGGAAATTATGCATGGAATATTCTTATAAAGTTATTATGAAGTCGTGATTATTTTTTGTGTTGTAATATTCTAGTCAAAAATGGTACGGTTGTAGTATATTATCACACATTAAAGATGTTTGAATGAGATTAATGTCATCTGAATATGGTGTATGGTTGTGCAGTTTAATTTCATATATATTGGACATTTCTTTAACAAATGTATGGGGAATATTTTCTAAAATTAGTAGATGATGATTGATGGATACAAAATTATCTATTCATTAATAGAATATAAATCTACAGGTCTTTATGATTCCAACCTTAGGGTTTCATGTGGGGTCTGTATGGTTGGGATGAAATGTATTTGTGTGAATATAAAATATGGTTCCCAAATTATTTATAGAGAAAAGGATCTTGTAATGAAGGTTTTTGAATTCTGTCGTACCGAAGGTCAATGAATAAATTTCCCTTTTTCAGATAGGTACAATACCAATGAAATGATGGATTTCATGAAGGTATATCTATTGAATATAGGAATAAAATGGGATCATTTTTGGTAGGCTAAAAAATGGATAAATTATTCAAATGGTTAGGGGGACATAATTTGTTAAGGTTTTCATGATGTTCAACATTTTGACATTGGTATGGACTTCATTATAAGGGTTATTATTCCTTCGTGTGATGACTTTGTTCTCATGGAAAGGGTTTCACTAAAGGTGGATTCCACGAGGAACACCAAGATGATGAATTAGTATTCCTATTGTTTAGAGGGTATGATCCTTTATTAATGTAATTTACACCATGATCTTATAATCAAATTTATCAATCAATGGATCATTTTAAAATGTGGTTACCAAGAGGAATCCATTTCACCTTTGACTTATGAACGTATGAGATTTTTTAATTAAAACAATACATTAAATTCATTAAGTTATAGTCCAAATAAATGAATGATCAACATTGTATTTGTAGATACCATGGAGGTGGAGACTTATGTGTAATAGAATATTACAATCTTAACATATGTTTATATAGAAATCATCTTATACATCCGTCATATGTTCTTGATCTTAATGAAAGATTATTATTTATGAATCCATCTCGATAGGTATATTTTAAACATGATGCATCATATATCCACCACAAACATTCAGTTCTCTCCTCAATATTTCCCGTAATATTATTTTTCACAGTGAATATATTTTCACATATTTAAATCCATGTGGGAAAATTTCAGCATATATTATAGATCATACTATGAAAATTTTCACACTAAATGCATCTTTAATAGAATCTATGACTACTTAATCAAGGGAATTCAAATTCATCAGGTACGTAATGATGTTAGTTTTGGGGCCTCAGGGAATTTCATGAATAAATAATGCACCTAAACAATATCTATAAACTAGGATACATTATCAAAACATTTATTCATGAATATAAACATATAGGGTTTATACATTCTATAATGATACAAAAAATAATAATCATACTCTAGTGGTATCTAATACATCAATAGACATTTTTTATTCGGGGAATAGATGTTGTTTATCCACAACCATTAACTAGTATTCAAATATTCCATGTACTTAAATATGTGTAATGAAGTAATTTTCAAATGGTAAAAATGTATCCTCTAAAAGGAGGTCATTAGTATGTTTTGATTAAATTCTGTTAATCCAACATCATTCATCTCTTGGGATTCCAAAAAAAACCTAAAAAAACCACCTATAATTCCTTATTTTATAATAAGGATTACAAAAATACCATACCGAATCAAACCATATTTCCCAATGATATTCACAGAAATTGTGAAAAATCAAGAAATCATAAAACAACATCAATATCTTTTTAGAAAATATTTTTATCCCAAAATTAACTTTTGGAATTACAATATCATTAATAAATTTTGTGTGTATCATACAATATCTTAGACATCCAAAATAGAAACCAAATATTCACTATATTTTATGATAATGATATTTTCCCCATCAATGTTTAATTATTATAACTAATGATTTCCTCATATGAGTAAATGATGAAGTATGAATGTAATATTTCATGACTACTTGAGTAATATTCCATTATAGAAAATAAAAATAACATGTTTTATAACCATGAGGGGTAAAAGAATGAACTGAATCAATTATCAATCATATCGTTTTTTTCTTCTATCTCTCCACCAATGTGAATTATCTATGTCATTGTTTATTATAATAAAACAAAGAGGGATTCAATTACATGTAATGACTAATTGTATGGACCTATTGAATTTTTAATATTTTTACTATAATTTTTACCATTCATTGATAAACATCAAATGGGTTTATATCATTAATACATATGAAGTAATATTTTTCAATATTTACGATTAATATGTTGGAGTAACCCCCATTCATCAGTTTAGTTTCGAGATAAACTCTATGGTAAATACAAAATAATTATGAGAAAATACACAATTTTTTAAATCGTTCCCACATATAGATAAATCTCATTGTTTAAACTAATGACACATGATATTAAAATGCATATAAATCATCCCAATCATAAAATAGTAATCTGTATTATTCATTCCCCATAATAGAATTTTAATAAACCCATACAAATATATATGAAAAATGAAAGTAATATTCTTTTATATTGTAAAATTTGGTGTTGAATAATAAATAGAATCAATTATGCACTCGTCCAGATTAATCCTTCATTGTTGTTTTAATATCATTCCGCTACATGATTTTTACTATAAAAAACCTATAATAATATACCAATAAATTACATGTGGTCGGATTCAAGAAATATAAGAGACATAGTGGTTTAATGATATTCTATAATTAGACCATTGAAATGGTTTAATCACATTTCATCATACAATCAATGTCCCATTTTGGTAATATGTCGATACCACTTCACATCTCAGCTTGGGAATGAATCTGATTCCATCATTCCCTTATATATGAACTAGACCCAGAAAAAATCAATCATAAAAAAATTAATGGGGATTAATAAAATTAACGATTGGATACATTTTTTTAAATTTTTAATCCATCTTATGTTCAACCATCTATTTGAATTTATATTACCAATTCGTCAACTGATGATGGGAGTATTTATTATTCATGTGCGGGTTTATTCAACTCCCATTAACTATAGAATAATCTAATATTAAATTTTTAGCTTCTGTGTATTAGCTATATTTGTATTGAAAATCCTCTATAATAACTACATTTGGTTAGATTCATATTTCATAGGATATATTGTGATACATTTATCTCTGATCCATATAAAAGTATAAAAAATTTATTTTTTTCTATTGATTTTTGGTGTTTTATACAACTCAATTTATTATTATTGGACTTCATGACCTATATAATTCCTTATTAATAAGGTATATATAATGATAAAAATGATCAAAATATATTAAAAAATAATTTGGTAAAAATTATAGGACCATAATACCTATTCGTGTCATGGTTCTATTTCAAATAAAATAAAATAGGAACACTTTTTTATCATAATTATGTGATCTAAAACATCTACATCATTTGGTTTTCAAATATATATATATATATATATATATATATATATATCAATTGACTATATATTTTGAAGGATTATATCAATCTATAACATAAGGATTTCCATAATTAATATCATCTTGTATTTCTGCTGGCCTTCATTTAAAAATGAACTAATGTTTTAGTAGACCATTCTCCCTCAACCCGTGTTTTTACACCCTATATAGCATGAACTAGTAATGATGATGTCACAATATAGTTCATGAACAAATCATTTAAAAATCTATTTATTTCTTGAAAATTGTTTTTGTTTTCAAATATTTAATTTTTATTATAACCCTTCAATTCCATATCAACTTACCAAGTGTGTGGTTATTAAATTTGTTCCCCTATCTCATCAAGCCAAAACTCATTTTAAAGTCTCCAACCCCAGTATCCCTAAGCCAGTTTGTTACATAATTACTATGGTATAATAATGAAGGATGTCACATCCGGAATTAATGAATAGTTATGTTGATTTTGAAAACCACAAACACATATAATTGTTACATTACAACATTATAGGAAAAAAATAAAATAAAAATATTATAGGAAACATCCATAAACTATTAGATTATCCATTCTTGTCATTAAAATTATAAATCTTCAAATCGTAGGGAAAAATAAAATTTCTGAGATGGGTTATATCAGATGATTAGTAATGGTAAAAAAATACAAACGATGATATTAAAATTAAAAATAAATAATTAGGAATATTGAATATCTATAAACACAATCTTCTGCAACACGATATTGAGGATAATATGAAATGAATAAACCTAAATAAATTATTCCTTATAAATAATCACAAGATAATAAATCATTACAATAGATATTCTACTAGTCATATAATCAAATGGCCAATAATTACAAGTATCATAATGAGAGACTGAATAATCATTGACATAATCGATATACCATCAATTCATAGAATAAGAAGTATACAGAAGTGGGAATGTCCATTTCCCAAACCCATTCTACTTTATCTCATTAGAACTATTGAGGCATCAAGGCCATACATAGGGACTAACCCATCACATAAAAAGTAAAATGACATACTAAATATCTAAATAAAAATATAGAATTAAATTAATTTTCCATATACCAATTTCAAATATTTGAATCAAAATTATTGATTAAAATACACTAATAAATCATTAATTCACTCTTGAGAGAAATAAACATTTTCATTGGAAAGAATGATTATTTTGGAAAATAATTAATTCTTTAAATTAAAAAAATTAAAATAATAATATTAATGAAAATACATTTTAATGTCAATGAAGTCATGTTTTAGGCATAAATTATGTCCATATAAAGTGAAATCATGTAACAAGTGTTTATAAGATTCTCTAGAAATGAGGATTGTTCGTGATGTTAATATGAAAATATTAAAGTGGATTCAAAATGGATAAATTATTATTATTTTTAATAAAAACATATATTAAATAAGTTAGTTTTTCATGATAAAAATATTATTTTTAGAGAATAATATCCAACTTAAAACAGAATACACAGTCTATATTTTAATGGGTATGAAATTGTAATGTTCCATTAAGGGCTTGCATGTCAGGAGGAATTGGAAACCGAACATTATAAAACATTTTTCCCCATAAAATAAATATTCAATGACATTTATTAATGTTTTAAGAAAATATATGGAAAACTATAACAATTATATTAAAATAAAGAAAATTTACATGGTGGTAAAGATAAATAAAGCGTAACTGAATAGAAAATGGAGGTTTAGAAAGAAACACTTACAACATTCCAAATAGAAGAACCATATTATCCATAACAATAATAATCAAAAAATATAATAAATACCATGAAAAAATATATATTCATGATATTATATTAATCAACTTATAGTATAATTATATCATAAAAATAAAATCATTGTGAATTGGGAATATCTCACAGAAATAAAAGTGACATGAGAAATATCATAACCTATTCATGAATGTGTTCAACATTGGATCTCAATGTCATGTAAAATAATATTAAATCAAATAATTAAATATTTTATTACCTTCTCAAAATTTATTATATTTTTATAATGTTTATTCATTGATTTTTTGATATGTTAATAAATATAATATTATGGTTTATGAGCATTTTTTCATGGTTTTCGTGACCATCTTACTATTATACACGTATGGATGATCATGTCAAATGAAAATAGTTCTATATAATTTAAATTGTATGTTATTAATGATATAACATAATATATAATCATTATATTATTCAGTTTTAGGCTAAGATGAATCATCAGATATGATATTAGAGATAACCATTTATATTATTTTTTTTGTGTTTTGATCACCATGTTCTTGTTTTGTTCTGGGAAATAATATTATGCATATATATTTCATGTCACACCTCGGCTTGTGGACGAGCAACTTGGTCAGGGGTTATGAAACTACGCGGGAGGGACAAAACTTTTCCCTGCACGCGGTTAGTGTCTGGTGGCACAATCTGAGCTTGGATTGCTCAACTGTGCGCTCTACGGAACACGAGTTATTCAATTGGATATATTTTAAAATGAATGAATTTGGTTTTTATTATGCATACTCGTTATTATTATTCTTTATATCTTAATATTTATATTATTTATATTGTTATTTATATTACAATTATTATTATTATTAATATTCTATTATTATCATTTATATTATCATTATTATTATTGTATTTTTATTTAGAAAATTAATGATATTAATGAAATTAGTATTATTAATGAAATATTAATATTTTTATTATTATTATGATCTTAATTTTTATAATTTATATTATTATTATTATCCTGGTATATTATTTTTATTATTATTTTATTGGTATTTTTATTATTTTATTTCAGATTTTATTATTATTATTATTATTATTATTATTATTATTATTATTATGAAATGAAAAAAAATCACTATCCAAACCCTAATACCCATAGCCGGCCAGCCCCCTCCCTGATTCTTCTTTTCGTCCTCCGCCGCGGGCCGCACCCCCCCTCTCTGTTCCCTGCGCGAACTGCCTTCCTTGTCGACCTTTCCAGCACCCTCGCTGTTACCTCCCCACTTCGCTTTGTGCCTCAGTGCTCTCTGCCATTGCATCCCGCCTCCTGCCTGCGTCGCCTCCCCCATTTAGTGCCTCCTC
Organism: Viscum album; assembly: GCA_963277665.1. Taxonomy (NCBI): domain Eukaryota; kingdom Viridiplantae; phylum Streptophyta; class Magnoliopsida; order Santalales; family Viscaceae; genus Viscum; species Viscum album. Next base: position 1,135,227,896 of record OY728150.1, on the reverse strand, counting down.
CTCCCGGCGGCGCCCCTCCCGACCTCTCTCTCTACCCACGCGCACCAGGCCCCCCAGTCCTCTCCTCTGCACCATCTTCTAATCCGGACAACTCCTCCTAAATTGCGGTGCCTCGACCTCCAGTAGTCTTGCGCACCCTCGGCCTGCACATGCTCTTCCCTCCCGGCATCTGCAGCACTATCCCGCTCGCCTGCTCGTGCACCGGCCTCCGACCAACTACGACCTGCGACCACCCCTTTTCCTCTGGCGTGCACAACTATGGCAGCCACCCCTCTTTGGTATTTCTTTTCTTCCTCCTTCCGTGGTAGGGTTTTGCCTTTTTTCTTTGAGTTTTTTTTGCGGGATTTGAGTTGTTTGAGGTCTGACCTTGATATTTTTGGTTCGGGTCATTTTTATCGGGTTTATTTTGATGGCGTAGGGTTTTTTTATGCTTTCAAAGCATGCGGTTGATATGCGAAAGAGATCGTGCACCGGTCTCAGGCGTGCGTTTTTATGCCGCATTGAAATTGATGTAGGATACCTTTGTGCATATTCTCTACATTTAGATTTCTTCGATTGCTTTATTTCTACACCTTTCTTGATTGATAATTAGACACTCGATATTGTTAGAATAAATTGTATCTTGTGAAATGAGATGTGTTTTCATGGAAATAAATTATATATTGTTTTATAGTTTTGTTAAAATGTTCAATTTGTGATTTTAATCATGAAAATGGTATGTTTCCTATTTTGATACGTTGCGGGTGTGCATTAGACCGTTAGAGGGGTTTTTGAGTGAGTTTGGTGTGTGTGAAAATTTTGTGGTTTATTAAATAAAATTGTTTTTATAATACATTCTATGGTTTATTAAATAATATTAATAATTCGAAGCATGTTCTAGAAATTATTTTGAGGAGCGCTTGATTTTTACAATTGGACCTTGATGTGTGTTGTGTATTTCTAAGTTGTGCACACCATGTTTTAGTCAAATTTGTCTAGTTGGCTCTTTAAAATGATTAGTGGGTTATTTTGACGTTGTGTTGATTTTCTAAACACCATGTGGATTTTTTAAAGGATTTTAGTAAATAGTGGTATTGGTACGTTTGGTGTGTTAAAAACATGTTGAGGTGGTGTTTGTACTCTTTTTTCGTTAGGATTGTTTTAAGTTTATGTTTATGCATTTTAGTTATCTTTGCAGTTGCAGCGCGTTGGCAAGGTTTTTCCACGCTCATGCGATCGTCAGCTTGCGTGCGCATTTGCATGCCCGTGTGAGGTGCGTTACATCATTGTGTTTGGACAGTGAGACGAGGCACGTCCCCCACTGCACATACCTTTAGATTTAGTATTTATTAATTGTTTGTTGTTTTATTAATTCTTAATGAATGAGAAATAATATAAGATAATTAATTTCTAAATGATTATTTGGTTTAAAAGAGCCATTTATTTTATACATGACACATCAAATATTTTCCTAACTAGCGGACACCCAGTATTGAAAGAATTCTCATTTTTCCTTTAAACATAATTCATAGAATTTCAAATGTAGTTCTAGTTTTAAGAATAAATGATTTCTTTTGAAAATGTGTTTTGGGTTTTCTCGATAAATGAGGTCTTTCTTTAAAATTGGTGAAGGCCCATTTGGCACTTTAATAAAATATATTATTTTGGAAAACCCACTCAGGGGTGATCTTTGGTGTGTATTGATTGTGTGAGCTGTATGTAATGTTTTTTGCATCGTGACTGATTAATTTTCAATGTGGATGCACCCTGTTTTTATTGCTTGTGTTGACATGGGAATCTGGAATAGTGACTGAATGATCTGAGAACGATTGCCATACTAGTTTAAACTATGCACTGGCTAGTGGCCCCAGAGCAGTAGAATACTGATTTATTGCTGCTATGGGGACTGGGCCCCTTGGGTAGGTTATGTAGGGCTATACCGGGCGTTAAGGCGTTATGATGTCATCGAGTTAGAGCATACTTTCGGGATGAGTCACATGTATGGTATATTCTGGATTGTTTACGATCTCCTAGGTTTGAACCATGTTTCTTTTAGTGTTTAGTTATATGTGGAAGACGATTGAGAGGTCGAGTTTGGTTACTGACCCATGTGTGCCACTTTTTCCATTGCCCTTAGTGTGTGTTGTGTGTTGTGTGTGATTTCCCTTTTGACTAACAACTAATGTTTAGATTTCTAAATTTTTCACAAAATGTTTTCAAAATGAGATGCACCTATTTCTTTCAACATTAAACATGTTCTAAATTAAAAAGGGCAATGGATTGTTACTTGTTTTTGAAATGAAAGTGTGTGTGGAAACCATATTTTATATAATTTAGTGTACACGTAGAATTGATAAATTCATTTTTTTTAATGGTATGTGCATTGGGAATAGAATTATATGGGCCTACCTACTGAGTTTTAATACTTTCACCTATAGTGTTTTCTAGTTTTTAGTTCTTTTGCAGGTTCCATATTCAGTTTTTTGCCTTGACCAGCGTTGGTTGTGGTATTGGAGAGTGACCCCCGGGGTCACATGGAGTTTTGGTCGTGGTCAGGTTAGTAGCGTTGTTGGTTGTTCTTTATTTATTTTCTTCTGTTCTATTTTTTTCCGCTGCTTAGTTTATTTTATTTTGGGCCAAATCGTTTCCACCTGTTTACTTTTGATGCCCGACACTAGTTACCAGCCCGTGGGGATCAGGAACGCCCCTCGTGCCATGTCGCGGGCCAGCTCGGGTGACCGGTTCATGGTTGACACGGGATGGTTCATTAGAGAATGGTATCATAGGAGGGCCTTGTTTATTGGGGTGTCTCGTAGATGGAGATTAGGATTTTCGGGACTAGAGATATAGGTATGGGAAGGACTCCATGAAACCTTGCCCGTTTCGCACCCCGAGTCGCCAGGGGTAGTCTGGGAATGGAGTCTATGTTTCGTTTTGGTTAGTTTTGGATTGAGGGATGACAACGGAGGTAAACCTATGTTACATCGTGATCTCACATGGAGTAGTGACCCATGTGGAGTCTGGGTACATGGTTTGAATTCCTCTTAGTTGTTGACGCTTACTTGGGGAAAGACCAACTACCATGTATCCAGGTTAAGTGTGACCACTAGTCCCTCCAGTGGATGATGCAAGTTGAGTTTCATTTTCATTCTGGTTTGTGTAAGTGCGTTTTTGGAAATGAAAAAAAAGGGTTTTTGAAAATAGGATAGATTTATTTTAAATGACTTTAAATTTATGAAATGGGTCTTAAAACTGAATGCATTTGGTTTGGAAAGCTATTGTTTGCTTTGAAATTGGTCGAGAATGGTTTTGGGGTGAAAGATCAGGTACTCTTTATGAACGTTTGCACATGTGTTAGGATGTGTGGAAAGTGTGTGTTGGTACATATGAATGAAAGTGAATGAAGACACGTGCAACGGTTCATGGGATTACCTGGGTGTGTTTGAAATTAAAGGCTTGACGTTGTTTTCTAAATTGGATTTTAAAGATGAAAATGGTTTTTGGAAGTGATTTTGGTTTGAAAAGTGGATTTGGTATTTGGAAGGTGGTCTTGAAAGAAAGAGGTTTTTAAATAAAAAAAGGGAAAAAAGTGTGGTATTGGAATATAAAATGGAATGGGAATTTTTGACAGGGAATTCTGGGTTGTGTTTGTAGTTGTTTGGTTTTTTTGAGCAGGTTGTTTCTGGATGAGGGTGATTTATTGATTTTGCTTCGATTGATATCAGTTTTGGCTTGGTGTTTTATATGTTCAGAAAATGCCGCCCAGAAAGGTCCCCAGAGTTTCCGATAAGTCATGCCTTGTTTTTTGTCCATCTTAATCATTGTATGTACTTAACGGTGATTTAGGTCTGTTAAAGGTATTTATGTGGTTTGAAGAGGTCAAGCGTGTCTTCAGGGAATTGGGAACTCCCTAAGATATTAGAGTGCATGATGTTTTGGGTCTGTTCGAAGGTCTGGCTCTGGACGAGTAGGAGTTGTTCGCCCCGCCATCACTTCATGTTGGGATAACGTGGGATATCATTAAAGTATTCTTCGTCCGATGGTTTATACTTGAAGAGGGAAAGATGAAGAAATTACAAGAGCTCATGCATATTCAATAGTTCCAACGGAGGTTGAAAGTGTGTGTTGAAAATTTCAAGGAGCTTGTGTCCTTTTTCTGAAGGTAGCATCACAAGATTTGATAAAGAATTCCCTCTTCATCAAGGGTCTTCGTCCAGAGATCAAGGAGCATGTCATCCCTTTAAGGGACTAGTGTTTTGATATGTTGGTGTATTAGATTTTGTTAGCAGAGTTGGTATCTAGAGTGCATATGGTTGGAAATTCAGCGTGTTCGGTTGCTTGCAAAGGTTCCCCATTTGGAGAGCAGGGCATGCCAGCGGAACCCGTTTTTTTAAGAGTTATCTACAGTGCTTTTGGTTTCCAGTTCGTCGGACCATTCAGTGGTGTACCTAAATTGTGGTCGGTTGAGGCACGTGAAGTCATCATGTCACATCCCTCCGAAGATGTGTCGTCGTTACAGTTGTTTTGGTCACTTGGAGAAGCTTTACCGGATGTGTCTGCTGAGGAAGTCACTATGACCAGAAGATTCCAGTGTCTGACTGTGAGGCAAGAGATGCTTCAACCATCAGTGCCCCAACCACAGGTCTTGGGGTGAAGCTCACGCACAGTCAGGAGTTTTAGGGGGTATGATGCCTCAGTTTGGGTTTCGTGTTTCGTGTTTGGAAAACGAAACATTTAAAGACCTTTCGTTCTCGTCATTCCACTATTAACGTTTTTCCGTTGTTGTCGGTTCATTTTGTTGTCTTGAGGTTGGGATGAACGTGTTCGTTTGTAATCCAAACAGTCTTGTTTGTCTGATTATGGTGTTCTGGATAATGTGTTTTCCTTAAAAGTATGTTTGGACCTTGCATGGGTTAATCATGGTTTAGCAGTGTTCATTTGGGGATATAAGTTCCTGCAGGGGAGTTTAGGATTGCGGTTGTGCTCGAGTTTACTGCTTGGGTTATGTTCTGCTCGGGGGTTTTCTCTAGTGTTCGGGCTTTCTTTGGTCTGAGTCGGGAGTTCCATGTTTCAGCGGAGGTGTTTCTTCGCGCGTTCTATAGAGGTTAGCCTGGAACGATTGGGAGTTCCCACGTCGACCGCCCTTCTCGGGGTGATATGTTTGGGTGTTAAATTTCAGTGCTAGTCAAGTTCGTGTGGTGGGGAGAACACTCTCGTGTTCTCCCATTCTCTTGTGTTGTGTTTTCTTTTGGTCTTAATTGGGCATGGATCATTGTTATGTCTATTGTTCATCTGAGTGACTTTCTGGGGGCACAAATTATTTGTGGTGGAGAGAATTGTCAGACCTCATCTTTTGGACGCACGACTTGAACATGGGTTATGAAACTAAGCAGTAGGGTCACAACTTTTCCCTTCACACGGTTAGCATCGGGTGGCACGTTCTGAACGTGGTGTGCTCAACTGCGCGCTCAGTGGCATAGGAGCCGTGCAATTGTCTAACATTTAAAATGAATGAATTTGGTTTTTATTATTCATACATGTTATTATTATTCATTATATCTTAATATTTATATTATTTATATTGTTATTTATATTAATATTATCATTATTATTAATATTATATTATTATCATGTATATTATCATCATTATTATTGTATTGTTATTTAGAAAATTAATGATTTTAATGAAATTAGTATTATTAATTAATTATTAGTATTTTTTTATTATTACTCTCTTATTTTTTTTAATTTATATTATTATTATTATTATTCTTGTATATTATTGTTATTATTATTTTATTGCTATTTTTTTTATTTTATTTCAGATATTATTATTATTATTATTATATTATAATGAAATGAAGAAAATAACCCTTATCCAAACCCTAATACCTGTAGTCGGCCAGCCCCCACCTCCATTCTTATTTTCCTGTTCTTCCACGGGCCGCACCCCCACTCTCTGTTCCCTGCGCGAACTGCCTCCCTCACCGACCTTGTTAGCGACCTTGCTGTTGCCTCCCCGCAACGCTCTCCGCCTTAGCACTCTCTGCCTTTGCATCCCGCCTCCTGTCTGCGCCGCCTCCCCCGTCCCGCGCCTCCTCCTCCTGGCGGCGCCCCTCCCGACCTCCCCCTCTACCCGCGCGCACCACCCCAACCCCCCCAGTCCTCTCCTATGTTCCATCTTCCCATCCGGCCGCCTCCTCCTCAAAAGCGGATCCTCGACCTCCAGCAGCCTTTCGCGCCCTCGGCCTGCCCCCGTTCTGCCCTCCCGACATCCACAACACTGTCATGATCACCTGCTCGTGCACTGGCCTCCGACCACCTACGACCCGCGACCACCCCTTTCCCTCCGGTGCACACAACTCCGGAAGCCACCCCTCTTTGGTATTTATTTTTTTCCTCATTCCTTGCTAGGGTTTCGTCTTTGTTCTTTGAGTTTTTTTGTGCAGGATTTGAGTTTCTTGAGTTCTGACCTAGATATTTTTTGTCCGGGTCATTGTTTTAGTGTTATTTTGATGGCGCGTGGTTTGTTTATGCTTTCAAAGCATGCAGTAGAGGTGCGAAAGAGATCGTGCATCGGTCTTGGGCTTGTGTTTTTATGCCGCATTGAAGTTGAGGTAGGAACCCTCTGCGCATATTCTATAAATTTAGGTTTCTTCAGTTGCTTGATGTCTACTCCATTCTTGATTGTTAATTAGACACTCAATATTTTTAGAATAAATTTTATCTTGTGAAATGAGATGTGTTTTGAGGGAAATAAATTATATACTATTTTATAGATTTGTTAAATTGTCCAATTTGTGATTTTAATCATGAAAATGGTACGTTTCCTATTTTGATACGTTGCGGGGGTGCGTATGACCCTAAAAGGGGTTTTGAGTGAGTATGGTGTGTGTAAAAATTTGTGGGTTATTCCATAAAATTGTTTTTATAATCCTTTATATGGTTTATTAAATAATATTAATAATGTGAAACATGTTCTGGAAATTCTTTTGAGGAGCACTTAATTTTTAAAATTGGACTTTGATGTGTGTTGTGTTTTTCTATGTTGTGCACACCATGTTTTAGTCAAATTTGTCCAGATGGCTCTTTAAAATGATTAGTGGGTTATTTTGATGTTGTGTAGTTTATATAAACACATTGTGGATTTTTTTAAAGGTTTTTAGTAAATAGTGGTATTGGTGCGTTTGGTGTGTTGAAAACATGTTGAGGTGGTGTTTGCGATGTTTGTTCATTTGGATTGTTTTAAGCTTGTGTTTATTCATTTTAGTTATCTTTTCATTTTCAGCGTGTTGGTATGGTTTTTCCATGCTCATGAGATCGTCATCTTGTGTGCGTGCTTGCGTGCCCGTGCGAGGTGTGTTACGTCATTGTGTTTGGACAATGAGCCGAGGTAGGTCCCCCATTGCACTTACCTTTAGATTTAGAATTTATTAATTTCTTTTTGTTTTATTGATTTTTCAAGAATGAGAAATAATATAAGATAATTAATTTCTAAATGATTATTTGGTGTAAAAGAGCCGTTTATTTTATACATGACACATGAATCGTTTTCCTGACGAGCGGACACCCAGTATTGAAAGAATGCCTGTTTGGATATTAAACATAATTCACAGAATTTCAAATGTAGTTCTAGTTTAAAAGATAAATGATTTCTTTTTAACAAGTGTTTTGGGTTTTCTTGAGAAATGGTGTATTTCTTTAAAATTGGTGAAGGCCCGTTTGGCACTTTAATAGAATAGATTATTTTGGAAAACCCACTAGGGGTGATCTTTTGTGTGCATTGATTGCATGAGCTATATGTGATGTTTCTGCATCTTGACTGATTAATTTACAATGTGGATGAACACCCTTTTTATTGCTTGTGTTAACATGGGAATCTGGCATTGTGAGTGAATCTTCTAAAAACAATTGCCGCACTAGTTTAGACTACACACTGGCTAGTGGCCCCATAGAAGGGCAATACAGAGTTATTGCTGCTATGGGGATTGTGCCCCTTAGTTAGGCCATGTAGGTCTATACCGGGCGTTAGGGCGTTATGACTTCATCAAGTTAGAGCATGCTTTTGGGATGAGTCACATGTATGGTATGTTCTGGATTTTTCACGATCTCTTAGGTTCGACCCATGTTTCTTTTAGTGATTATTTGTATGTGGTGGACGATTGAGACGTCGAGTTCGGTTGTTGACCCATGTGTGCCACTTTTCCCATTTCCCTCAGTTTGTGTTGTGTGTTTTGTGTGATTTTCCTTTGGACTAACAACTAAATTTTGGATTTCTAAATTGTTCGCAAAATGTTTTAAAAATGAAATGCAGTTGTTTCTTTCAACATTAAACTTGTTATAAATTAAAAAAGTGCAATGGACTGTTACTTGTTTTAGAAATGAAAGTGTGTGTGGTAACCATATTTTATATAATTTAGTGAAAACCTAGAATTGATAAATTCATTGTTTAATTGTATGTGTATTGAGAATATAATTAGTCGGGCCAACCTACTGAGTTTTAATACTCACACATAAAGTGTTTTCTTGATTTTAGTTCTTTTGCAGGTTCCATCTTCAGTTGTTCACCTTGAGCAATGTTGGTTGTGGTATTGGAGAGTGACCCACGGGGTCACATAGAGTTTTGGTCGTGGTCAGGTTAGTAGCGTTGTTCATTGTTCTTTATTTATTTTCTTCTGTTCAATTTTTTGCGCTGCTTAGTTTATTTTCATTTGGGCCAAATCGTTCCCACCTGTTTAATTTTGATGCTCGACACTAGTTGTCAACCCATGGGGATCGGGAACACCCCTCGAGCCATGTCGCGGGCTGGCTCGGGTGACCGGTTCAGGGTCGACCCAGGATGGTTCGTGACATTTCTTTCATTACAATAAATATGTTTCATTACATATATTAATTTTATTACCATAAAATTTTTTATGACCACCATTCAACGTAAATTTGAAAAATGAAAACACATAATCCACAAAAACTATAAATCTGCACCTCACTAATGATGTTTTCATATTTAATCTAAAACAAAAAGGGGAAGAAGAATGATGTAAGATTTTAAATTGTAAAAATTAAACTCTAGTATATATAAGATGATATAGTTTTTATTAATTTTTATAAATTTGATTTGTTCGAAGTAAAATAAAATAAATGATACCAAAATGAAATTAAAATAAAAGGAAAGATGTTTTCCCCCAATAGTTCTTCTCCATTATAACCTCTTTATGGAATTTTTATTGAATTTTGATGATACAAAACACTGATTTACTTGGATAATGATATTCAAATGTGTTTTTGACTTGAAATTTTCATTATCAATGGATAATAGGTTTTAGGATATGAGGTTGTGAGGGGGGAATTTAATGTGAAGGTGAGGGGTGTTTTTTTGATTTTTTTTTAATTTTTTATTCTTATTTATAAATAATATGAATAGATTGAATATTATAAATAAATATATTAAAATAATTATTTATAGTCTGATATTTTTATATCACATCATCCATACATAATCTATGAATCAATAATTCATGTATTTTCTTAAATACCATATAATATCATATATAGCCATTCACAAAAAATCTTTTTTTTAGAAAAATCACAAATCTCCAACCAAAAAATTATTTGATGTGTATAGTTAATTAATGGACTCAATTTTATGATTGTATATTTATAAATATTATAAATTAAATTTTTCAAAAAAAATATAATTTATTCAAAAATATCAATTTCAAAATTATATCAAAATTTTAAGCATATTAAAATTTTAACAAAGGAGTCAAATGATTATATTACGTAAATAATAAAAAACAAATTATTAATATATGAATACATTTTATGAAAATAAATTATATTTCAAATCAATATTTTAAAAAACCTGTGAATAAAAATTTTTGTTTCACAAAAATAACAATACTTAATTAATTATTTTAAAAATATTTTTTCAATTATTCCTCGATATAAATATAATGTATATTAATTAATATTCTTCTTAAATATTTTGTATCAATTATTAGGGAAGGTTACTCTACAATGGAAAAATATATTTTTAATTTAATGAAAATTATAGTATTATAAAAATCCAGAGTTTTCACTATTAAGTGGAAAGTAAATATTTTTTGAAACATACAAAAATTTAATCCTTCAATAATTTACAAATTATCCTTTATGAAAATAATTTTATATTATTCACTGAGAATTTAAAAATTCTAACAATTTTGTTTTAAAACAAATGCGCCATTAAGTGGTGGAAAAAATGATGTTAGAAAAAAACCCTTTTAATGCTTCAAATTGAATTCATTCTTATCATATGTATATAAAATCATTGGGATGAATGTAAAAAAGTTTTATTGGATGAATAATATATAAAATTACAATTTTTTTTTTCAAAATATTCATTACCACAAATTTAGTGAATATTTTGTAACAGTCATTTAAAAAAATGTTCTTTAATTGTATGTCATGGTTTGTTTATGGTTGGTGTTATGTGAAGCCAATGATGTCTATGAAATTAAATTTCAAATGAGACAATGCATAAAATAATGGGGTGTCACACTCTCACCTAATACAATAATTTTCTTCCTCTCAATTTGATATTTTACATTGGAAATAAAATATTGACACTCCAAAATTTATTTTTGGGATACCCACATTTGAAATAGATTTAATAATATAACTTCTTAAAAAAAGGGAAAGGGAAATGAGATGTTTCCCATGAAACATGGTATTTTGGTGAGAAATAATTAATGTAAATAGATCACATTTACATGCATGATAAAATATAACTATCATGCTATGAAGGAGAGTCATAGAGATCATTATTGGTATGATGTTAACCATCACAAAAACTAAATATAATGATCATTTAAAATAAGGTTGTTTCCAAATGATGATAAATAAAATTATATTCTTTTTTCTAAAATAATTTTGAAAGAGTTTATTATGACTTTTAGTATTCATAAATCACAATATAATATAAAAAGACATGATTCAGTTCGATGTCATAAGAAAAAATCAAGATTTGGATTTCCTTCGGTCTGTTTTTATCTCATCCCTTACCTAGAAATGAATGCTCATGATAAAGTATTCACACTAGTAGATCTTTAATGAACCATAAGATCCACCATTAATTCATCCCGCATTTAAATATTTACTATAACCATATTTTTTTTGAATAATGTACCCAATAAATCATATTTCATAATAAAAAAATAATATACAATGTTAAACATAAGATTTTCAATCCTTAGAGTCATCCAATATATAGCTTTGCAAATTCAACAACCAAAAAATAATAATGTGTGACACAAAATTTCCAAAATAATCATATAAATTGTTCCTCCAAATAATTTATCTCTTAAAACCACCAAAAAACATATTAATACCTTCAAAACCTAAAACCATAATTAAAATATGCATGCTTCCAAATCTGTATAAGAGATTTATTGGAGTACAATACGTAAATATATCACGACTCTTACAAACATCGCAATATTGATAATATACTCATAATTATTGATTACAAACATAGTAATACGATTTATTCCTTTTAGAATGAGGTACTAGAATATGATAGATTATGACCATTTTCCTTATTCAATGCTATATTGCATTGATGATTGGGATTTTCATTAGAATAGTGCCCTATATCATTATTGGTAAATCATTGAATTTTGGAATGTTCATTCAACCTCCTACATTAATAAGAGTTGTGTAAATTTTTCTCCACAATTTAAGGAAATCATTTTCCTCATTTTAATATACCAAGCTGTTTCCTTTAACAATTTTCACATGTGAGAATATACTTCTATCCCTTATTCTCATTATCTATTCTGTTCTTAGCTTTCCTTTTATAATCATTCTTCCATTTAAATAAACAAGATACATGGGAAATTCTTCCTCTATACTATAAGAACATGCTATTATTTTATGCAAATGTGGCGAAAATTTTGTATTCCTCTTGTAAAGACAAATCCTTGATTTACATAGACAATACATTACTTTTTCATAATAATTAATACATGACAAAAACTGATTCCCCCTGACTGTATTATTTTATCTCCATTAGAAAGATGAAAACAGAAAAAACATGTTCATAAAAAATCTACACCATCTCCTGCTATATCCATTATTGACACATTGTTCCGTCATATAGTCTAAAAATTAAAAAGGGAAATAATTTAGAAAAAGAGTAGAAAACTCATTAAGAAAATTAAGATTTTCAAATACATAGACGTTGGATCACCATAGTTTGGCCCGGAGGCCTTCGGAGGGTAGCCTACTTGCATGCCCCTATTTTTCACACAGCATACGTGTGCATAAAAATTCATTTCTCCCATGGTCACTTATTTTCCTATAAATAAACCATTGGGGCCTTTATTTTTACGAATAAATTTCCCAAAAGCTAAATTTCTACTCTAGCCACCCAAGTTCATCACCCATGTCCTCAAAAAAATTAAATGTAGTTATGTATCACCTATAGAGTCGGAATTGAAGGAGGAACATAGGAATATGTTTTATTAGTGTTTGAAATCCATAAAAAGTGTGTGGGTAAAGTGCCCCACCTCTCAAATTCATAAATACTTATGTGCCACGTATTCCTATCACGGGAACTTGATTGCCCCATTTTTGAGATCACTTGTAAATATTCGTAAAGGCTTCAGAAAGGTCTCACCCAAGTATTTCCACATAGTTTGTTCATTTCTAAAGTTAATATCAGGTCTCCCATGCCAACATGAGTGCCCATACATACATGCCCTTATCTACTTGGGCACCCCTCATCCATTCACTTAGTCACTTTAGTCTAAAATCCATCAAGGCCACATGAAATCAATTCATAGAAGGGATTCCTCTCTATTGGATACCTTGTTTTAAGTGGATTCTATTAAGATAAAAAAACCTCATGACATAACAAACGTTTCGGAAAGGCACATTTGTGTGTATTCTATTTTGGTTACTATGTATGCAGTCATAGGATTCCAACTTTTTTTCTCAATGGTGTTTGGATTCATAAAGTTTATGTGGGTTTGTATAACCACATTCACAAGGACCACTCACCCAGGAATAGTGCTAGGATGTTCCCAGTTACCAGAATAAGGGTTTGGGTCCTGTCCAATCCGTTTTCCAAGAGTTAGAAACTCAAATTTCTGGTAGGGAAGGTAAGGATCACTCTAGATCTTCCTTTAATGCGAATGAAAAGTCTCCCTCTCCTAAAAGAATAAATTTTAGTGTATCCATCATGATGGAAGCCACTATCCTTCATTCCTTCTTCCTTTCATTGGACCCTTGTTAAATGTAAAGAGAATACTGGGTGGGCTCATCGCATCGACATCATCCACCCATGCCATATTAGGTGCACCCTCTTCCACCAATGGAGGATTAAAAGTGTATGAGTCATTGTTTAGTATTTCACATCTTCTTCCTTCTCACACCGAGCATGACTCACGTGGGCATAGAGATTCATGATGATTAAAATATTTCCACAAACACCGACCACTAACGGAACAATGAGATCTCTGATTAATTTCTTAATGATGACATCTGTGAACATTAGAAAGAAGGTCCCTTATAAGATAATGAAATGTTGGATGTTTCCTGAATCCATGAATAATTCCAACGGAAATAACATGGATGTAGTGATTCATAATACTATAACACATGATTCAATCAACTACGAATAAAAGATAGTGAAACCTACGTGAATCCTTAACCATGTTGACAATGTTTGGTACCTGTTAGGCCCATATAAATTGTGAATGTATGTCTAGACAAAAGAATCAATCATTCATGTATCCATTTAAATGATATCACTTTAAAGGATTTTATTGTTGTATTCATTTTTTTTATTCTCAAAACTCCATTCTGTCAAAAATTAATTTCTTAATGATGACATATGTGAACATCCCGACCGCTGCTCAGGCTGGATTCTCATCCACAAGAAGGATGTTATCATCCACCAAACATCTTCAATGGTGGGTCTCCAACATATTTGTAATGCAGTATCTCCACCATAGAACGATCCCAACATTTGCGGCTTCCTGACATGCACTCTGTTTCAATAACAATCCTCGATTATCGGGCCAATGAAGACCAATGATCACGAAACATATAGTGCCAACCACCGCCATCAACTGTTTCTGGTCCATATCCCCAAAACAAAACAACATGTCCCTCCTATACTACTTGTAGGTGGATCAAGTGGTCACTCAAGGCCTCAATTAAAAGATATAGGGATCCTTCATGATGTTACCCACCAAAAATCTCAGCCAGCAGAATTATGATGTACTGAACCTTGAACATGATGGCAGTGTTGCCACTGGACATTCCTCCCTGGTCTCTATGACATAGGATCGAGAGAAGAACTGACGAGGATATCATTTGGTCAACAGGGACAAGGTTCTTACCTCTTAAACCTCTGGATATGTCCATCAACCTAAGTTTATGGAAAACAACGAGCTGGCACATACAGTCGTCTGTTCTAATTTGGTTGTCCAGCAGACTCGTCTGGTAGAAACCCCCCAATCGCACTAGATAAATCTGCTGGATTTCTGTGAACATGCACAAAAACCTCCATATATGTTATCATTCAGTCAACAAGCTCATCTAACTGCATTTAATGAAGCAAGCCAATCCAATGTGGTATAAACTGGCAAACATGAACATACACATACTTTCAATCAAAAATTATTCTAGCAGTGTTGTTATCTAGTGTTGAAGGAAGTCTATCAACCAAACATGATGAGAAATAGCATGTAGGAACATACACTAGCCAGTGTTAATCAAGCCTTCCAACAGTATCGTTTGGCAGCACCCGAAGATGTCAATCGGAATGCTCTGACGATATATATGGTGTAGACCCAACTATATTCCCCTATACCTGAGTAATTTCAATACCCAATTACATGAAAAGGAAGAAAGTGGAAAGAATCTACACCTACTCACGATTCAAAATAGGCATATATTCCCATTCCTAATGCTGAATTCAAAATGAAACTTATCAACGTTGAATGGGGAGACAAAAAGTCCCTCTCAAATTCTAGAAGCATCCCAGAATATTATAAAAACTACATCAACAGTACCAGTAGAACAAACACGTAAATCCATCCCCACACCTAGTATGACACATCAACATACCATAGTAGAGTAGATACACACCTCTATTCTATTATAGGAGGGTCATGGGTCATACTCCCCCATATCATATGAACAATAATATCGAAAACATACTCCCTTTAAAATTGTCGGTAATCGGTTTGTTCTGGTGGTTGGTCCAAGGCAGGCACATACACCTTCCCATGATAACCACTTATCCCAAAAATTGGCCCCATCTATGTCTAAGATATCATCCATGAAAAAGCCTCTCCAAATGTGGTTGGAAAATCAAGATTCATGCTGCAATTTTCTCCTCTAAATGCTGGTCTTCATGAAACCGTCATACATTTATATGTTGCAGCTCAAGATCAGACCCTCTAATTTCCATGTTATGAGAGTAGTAGCCTTAATTCTGAATATCCCCATCGGACACTTCATCAGGGTGGCTTGATTAATGAATCTTTGGTCCATCCATATATCTTATCTCTAGATTAGAGCCATGAAAACAATATGTGTGGTGAGAAGACCATGGAGAAAGGGGGTTTATCCTTTTTTGTAATCCACCGTGGTGGTCCTCCCCTTGATGGAATTCGCTGTGAATGTCCTCTCTGCATTAGTATTACAAATTTTATTGATAGATCTATAGTTTAAAATTTAGCGATGGGAAATACTTCCTTTCATGAGGCATATACAAACACAGGGATAGTCATGTATGATGCGTTTTCATTGACAAGTGGTACACTTTATCAATGAGAATACATCTTAAGAGATCAATCATTCCCCGAACATCCCTTGGGTCATTTTTCATCTAATAGAGGTGGTTAACATTTTTCAGACCCAGTAGAGGAACTACTAGTTAAAGGCGATGAATATATGTTAGACATCATAAAACAATTGGATAAATGAGAAATATGAGTCATGTTCTGGCCTTTGGAAAATTCTCAAAATAATGTTCTAGAATGGATAACAGAATATTACATTCATGATATCCACCTCAACTTATGGAAGAATTTTTTTTCATTTATAAAATAAAGTATTAAATCATGATGAATAAAAAAATCATGTAATGGAAATAAAACAGTTTCTACATCATATTGACTTGGCGTCTGTCTCAGTTTCCCAACATCCAAATGATGAAATGCAGAAGAGAACCCATTTGCATGAATGCCTCATTCCTCTAAAGTAGCTATGCAAATTAATTTCTGATTCTCCATCTAGTTTTCATATCAATGGATAGTGAGCACATGGAGAATTACATTTCACTACCCCCGAAAATCATAAAGGCACTACAAAATTGGTCTTATTCCATGATTTTTCCACAACCAACTACAATCAACCAATTTTATAAGTAATCAAATTTACTCTAAATAATAAACCTCAACTAGCTCTCATCAGAGTCAAGCCCAATGAAAACATCTTGTTGACCAGATTTTACATTATGTATATGAGAATATTAAGAAGACCTCCCTCTTATAGGATCATAGCCATCAGATAACACAAATGTATGAAATAGAATAGGAATCTTCTGAAAGACATGATTTTAGTGGTTTTTGGATAACGCATCCCACTAATGTTTGAACCAAAATTCCCAAAATCAAAAGATTAACCACATGAATCATATCCAAGGCAGTAAAACAACCACCCATTTTTTTGTGATGGGGGATCATTTAATTAATGATTCATATTCATTTAACATGGTTTGATGGTTGTAAGTAGAAGAACAGGAATAGCCTCAGCCTACAGCGTTGGGGTCTTTTTTACATATACAATAACATCCTCAACGCAAGTCATTTTTCTCCAGATTAGGGAAGAATCCACAAAGAGTGTGCACAAATGGACAATCCGAGTATTCCTTTTTTTGTGAATTTATGTCAAAAAACTAATGAGAATCCATCATATAGGAGATAAGGGTCTCATGAAAAAAATAGAGGGAGACAATATTAAAAAGACACTAAAAAAATGTCGTCAATGAATTATCTATTAGTAAATATCATTTACAAAATTAAAAAATATCCTCTAGAAAATTAGTCTAGTTTTTGGGAATCATAAAATGATGTTTTAATCCATAATATGTTACACACTAATTCAAATGATGAAGGTGTATGTACCTGAAATCAGAGGCTTCCTCAGAATCTAGTTATGTCTTCAAATAAGAAACTCCCACCCCTATGAAAGGCATCTAACAAAGGGAAAGGCAATAGTCATGTTACATCTAAATTTTCCACTGGATAAAGTCAATGTATATATCTTGAATAGGGATTTTCACAGAAAAAGAAAAGATGAAAGAGTTGAAATGACTCAATACAAAGTTACTTCGAAGCAACATTTTTTCTAGACATACATCCTTGGAATATCCTAAACATTAACATCCTATATAAGATCCTCATCAATGAGGATTTTTGGTAACTACAAATGAAGATAATTAATTCCCTCCATTGGGTACATAGCCAGGGAAGGATCAAACACATCCTTATAGCCCTTTTCCCTAAGTTATCCAAGGAAAATACTAGCACCACCATTGGTATTGTCGGTCATTACTTCATTTCATTCTCTAGGTATTGTACCTGTATAGGTCCAACCTCATCTGGATATTCCTCAATTCTTATGAACAAAATTGAGGCATTAACAACTTTGTTGGTAGGCATAGAGGAATGACTTTCACTAGTTCAGCCAGAGATGAAAGCTTATCCTAAATGGGGTATGTGTTTCCTCCCCCACCAAATTTTATGAATACCACATTCCCAATCAACAATGGTTTGGGAGTTCCGAAACAATAATTATGACATTTGGTTTCTTATTGTGATCCCATGATGGGAAGACATCAACAACAAGATGCAGTAAATCTTAGGTGTTTGTGGATTTATTACAGGGAAAAGATTTTTTATGGAATAAAAGTTTGAAATCTCGATCAATTACTGGATGGGATGATCTCAGTCTAAAATTCATTCTTCAAATTAGCTCAACATTACAGAAGTCAACATTTGATTATCACACAAATTGGAAACAAAGGGAGAGTGAAAGTGTTTCAGATTTCATTGTTGTATGGACAGGATTAAAGTAATCCATAGGTCTGGAACTCCCACAATTAATAATAAAATAAAAGATTCAATAATAAAAACTAATTCTAATACACATGTAATTCCATCAGATCTGGGAAGAAGAATAAGTAAGGCATATGCTTCTACAGTTACACTCAAGAAATCACTTGTACTTGCTTCTACTTCAGAACCTTCATCATATCAATGGGATGCACCTACGGAGAATCAGTAGCAACTATCACCTCTTCAATTTTAACAAAGAGATCAAAGGAGGAAGAAATTTGTGGAATTAATAAAAAAATTGTATTCTTCTCAGAATGAAATATATCCTTGTTACTTCATCTCATTTCTAGAAAAATGTTTGGTTAAGTTTCCATGGCAAAAAAAACCAATAAATGAAAGAGATAATGATCTTCCGAATTATTGTCTCTTTCACAAAAAATTGGGGAATCACATTCAAGACTTTTTTATTTGTGTTCCTCATGAAAAAAATGGTATACTATGGACATGTCAAACTGAAATATTAATTATCTTAGGTAGCATGTGTTATATCTACTGGTCAAGAGGAAGAAATTGAATTACAGGATATCATATTTAGAAATGTTCCTAAATATGATGATTGGATTACGAAGGAAACAATCATCCTAACTCATTTCATTATACAAATATAGTTAAAATAACCAATTTTGTCTTCCACCACTCATGCCACAAAAAAACACAATTATCATATGGTCAATCCTCAATGAAGGAATGTGATCAGAAGTATAAAGAAAAATCAGATGAAGACATGATCATTTCATGAACAAAGTTTTCATTGAATTTGGAAAATTTCATGCCATATATTAAAAAAGCACAAGCACTGCCCCTCCAAATGGATGAACCCAAACTAACATTTCCTGTAGAATCTTCATCGGAAGAAGAATTGCTCATTGGTTCCTTCAATGTTATCCACATAACCGATACTTATGCCAATAGTGATTCTGATTATAATTATCCATATTTCCATGTACCTTATTGGGGTACATGAGGAAGAGGAGAAGGTCAAGGATACCATGGAATACATGGGTATTATAGAAGCCACTATATTTACTCAACCCCTAGCTGAATCGTATGTGTGGTAGAAACTTGTGGAAGATACCATAAGAGGGCTCAACAAGAACAAGGAGATTCTTCCACATAAGATATGTCTGGTCCTGAAATGATTACATTGGATGATCGATTAAAGGAAACACCATCTTCCTCTCAGTAGGTTGATAGACCAAGTCAGCCTAATCTACCTAAGCCAGCAGTATTTCCAACATCTTCTTTGACATAGGTTATATCTACATACAGATAGTCAACATCCCAGGTATCTACAAGACTGCATTTCTATGTTGGGAAATGCAAACCTTTGGACCAAAATAATGATGTCTTGAAAAAAATTTCCCAAGTAACATCCATGTAGTCAGTTTTGGATTCTTTTATTATGTCAAAAGATCCTCAAAAAGAACTTTTTGAGGCTTTTTTAAGTCCTCAAGAGTTTGAAATTGATGTTGTTGCTGCTGAGATTTACCTTATAGAGAATGATCTTGCAGAATGTCATGCAGTCATATCATTTAATTATGAAGGTGATGATAATTTTTAATAGACATATTAGGACCATGCATTTATATGGAAAGGCCAATGACATAGACATTCGATGAAGCATCATGGATAATGTCTCCAGATTCAACCTCATTCAGGTTCATAAACATTATCGGTTGGGTCTGATTGAACTTGGAATGTCTCATTCTACATTAATGAGGAAAGGATAAGACAAGAATGAGCACGAACCACAAGTTGGAATTACACTCAGAACCTGGTTTTTTTATCCTGTGTTGAATTTATATTTCATGGTTGTTCATTACGACAAAACCTTTAACATTTTTCTTTAAAGGCCTCGACTACATAAACATGTGACCATAACTTTTACTTACCATCAATGTCTCAAATACAGTTTCAATGGTCAAATTGGGACACTGTATAGTGACAAGACTCCGTTTAAAATGTGTGATTCTCAATCTAATGAGGAAGAGTTTTTTCAAACAAAGCGAACGTGGTCCATGAAAAAGTATATAAAAAAAATTTGCGAACTGAATGTCTTGGTAAATAACACATCAAATCCACTTATCAATTATAGTAATGATTATGTGTCATATATTAGTCAAATTGAATTGGTAAAGCCAAACACATTCACTCTTCCAATAACATCCATAATGTAAATTTCTAGAACATAGATTGGAAACATAGGAGAAATTGTTGATTCACCATGTAGTGGTGGAAGATTAAATGGAGATGTTTTCATTTCATATGTGGAACTACATCATGCCTCTAAATGGTAAATCATTATAGAAGACATTGTATAAATCATAGATTAAGACAATGATTTTGATTCCCATTCCATAATCACCTCTTTTTTACCCATGAAAGACCCAACATCATTTGTGGGATCAAAAATCGTGGCCTCTTTTTCTGGATGTTCAAATACTGACTCCTCTCCCAGATATGGATGTTTTTCATTGTTATATACTATGAAAGGGAAAATTGATGATGTGATGCTTATGGGTGATGAATAAGAAGAGAAAGATATCAGGGATACTCCTCTATCATTTGAGGAAGGTGTCTCTACCATTGTGGATGAGCTCAGAGATATATATCGTGGTACAAAAAAAAGATCCACTCCCACTCAATTTAGTGCGGCCATTAATTTTGAAGGGAAATAGTTGTACATATAAATTTTAAATCAAAATCGAGATATATTTTTATGGAATTATACCAAAACTCTAGAATATTATACTAATTTAGACACTCATCAATTGGGTTTTCGATAAGAACATCATGGATTCATGCATGTAGTAAGAAAAACACACCCAACTCATGCCACTAAATATTTTTGTGATGTTAACAAAATTATAAAGGCTAAATTTGTTAATGAAATTAAATATCTCAAATGGAAGGCCAAAATTATCCCATTGAAAAAGAATAATGGGAAAATAAAAGATTTCATAGATTTTAGATATCTTAATAGGCACTGTCGGAATGATGATATTCCAGTTCCGATCATAGAGCTTTTAATTGATTCAACTGATGTCTATGAGGCTATTTACTTCATGAATGGATACTTTGGGTATAATTAAATCATGTATTTCCCTAGGGGGATGAAAAATATATAGCCATCAGATCCCATCAAGGTGTGTTTTTCTTCTGTGTAATTCCATTTGGCTTAAACAATGCAGGTGGAACATATATACATGTCATGCACCATATCATCAAACCCTCCTTAGTTAAATTTGTATAGTGTTATGTGGATGATTTGGAGGTCAAATCCAGACAACGTCCCAATTACATGGAATATCTAGAAACCATATTTAATAATCATGGGTATCACTATTTAATGACAAAACCCTTGAAATGTTTTTTTGGGATAACCTTAGGAAACATTCTTGGCTTCGTTGTACGCCATCATGGTATCAAAGTTTATATAGAGAAAACAAAATCAATACTTGGAATTTTCCAACCTCTAAATTTGAACTAATTATGTTGAATCCAAGGACACATGGCCTATATTCATCTCTTTATCGCTAATTTGGAAGGAATGTGTTTTCCCTTCACCATATTAATGAATAAGGGAGCTACCTATCAACAGACGGGAGTCTTCTAAGAGGAATTTGATACCCAAAATAAATATCACATTGTGTTCACAAGAATTAATGCCACCTATTGAAGGAAGAATACTTATAATATATGTGATAACTTTAGAGTGATCATTATGTCCCTTGCCCAAAAAAAATGATGATGGGAATGAAAACAGCCATTACTATCTCAGTAAATCTATGCATGATGTAGAAACATAGTATTAAAGTATTTAAAATTGTTTTCTGGCATTAGTCATTGTAGTTCAGAAATTGAGGCACTACCTGCAACACCAAGAGGTCTAATTTGTATCTCGTAATAACCCGCTCAAATTTATCCTCAGCAGTCCTACTCTTATAGGGGGACTAGCATGGTGGATAGTTATTTTGTAACCGTTTGATATCCAATTTGTGCCTTAAAAGGAAATAAAAGACCATGTCCTGGCCTAATTCCTTGAAGAACATCCATCTGAGGAAGAAATATCATTGAATACTGATCTTCTTGATGAATATGTATTCTTTATTCAAGATAATACCCAATTGAGGGAGATGTAAATTGATGCTTCCTCCAGAAGTCCAACATGAAAAATAATGGAAAACCCTAATCACAATAATGTTTGATTAGGAATTTTACTTATCTCCCACGAAAAGAAAGTATTTCCTTATTCCTTTCTCTTATCAGAAGGTGGTACCAACAACTAAGCCAAATATGAGACTCTCATCGCAGACTTAGAATTGGCACTTCAAGTGCAAGTGAGTCACATAAAAGTGAAATGTGATTCATAATTCATAATCAAACAAATCAATGTGGATTATTCTATCATAAAATAAGAGTTAATTCCATTGTGTGATTAAATCCGATGGTTAATGGATGAATTTAATGTAGAGCCGATATTGTCTCATTCCCCACGATCAAAAAATACCCATGCAGATGTATTGGATAATGCAACTACAACAATGGAAGATCTGAATCATCATGAGATAGTTTTCATTATATCCCATCGTCGAATGGTTTCACCTTTTGTTCAAACCAGAATGAAGGAAATTAGTGGAGTTAGCCATATTTCGGATCTATATGGTCATACCATGAGATAATGTATACCCATCATGGAATAAATTAAAAATGGAGTACTTCCATCGGATAGGAATGAAAAAGAAAAAAAATCTAATTATGAGAATCCAATTTAACACAATATTATATTCCAGATCACCAAAAAATCTGATACAAATGAGGCATTGATGGTTTCCTCTTTAAATGTATTGGTGGATATGAAATTGAAGTTGTCATGAAAGAAGTACATTCAAGACCATGTGGTGCTCACCATTCTAGGCATAAGAATTCTGATCAAATATAAAGGCTTGGTTATTTTTTGTCTACAATGACACATGATTTCACATATTTCACTATGAAATGTCATCCTTTCCACGTTCATGGAAACATGGTTCGTCAACCCCTTAATTTTCAATATACAACAAAATACTACTGGTCATTTTACAAATGTGGAATAGATTTAGTAGGACATTAACCTCTAACTACGGCTAAGAATTTCATGTATATTCTTAATACTGCTAAGTTCATTTCTAAATCTCTTAAGGAAATTCCTCTCAAAGAAGTACGATCCAAAATCATTGTTAGTTTTTCAAAACTAACATCGTCAACATATTTTGTGTCTCATATACTATATTAATAGACAATGGCACCAATTTTTGTTCTATTGATGTAAATAAGCTATATCATGGGCACAATATCAAATCCTACTATTCATCTAATTATCATGCAGATACCAATGGATAGATAGATACTTTCAATATGCCCATGTCAAATATACTATTTAAAATGGTGTATTAGGATAATAAATCATGACCCGATAAACATTTTCATACGTTATGGGCTTATCGAACTACTACTCATATTGCCACCAAGACAACTCCTTATTCATTTCTATACTAAATAGAAGTAGTTTTTCCATTTGAATAGTAATTTCCGTCACTCAGAGTTGCAATCTATGCTCATTTGTCTACAGATGAGAGGTCTTGAAAATGGTTCAATGATCTAGAATGATAAATTGATAAAATATTTCATACATTGAATAATGTAGAAGTCAATCACACCATAATAGTGCGAGCTTTTAACAAGAAAGTTTTCCACCATTCATTTTTCATGGAGAATTGGTATTGGTTCTCAAGATACCAATGATACCAGGAATGAAACCAACAATGCTTGAGCCAAAGTGGTGAGGAAATTATTCCTTACATATGGTCTACTCAAATGTAGCTTATTCTATTATCTCAATGGATGGGGATAATATTACAACTACTACCAATGAAATTTTCTTGAAGATATACTTTGTGTAATTTCCCCTCATCATCGCAGCAAGACATAAAATTGCACAACCCCCTCTCCCTCACTGCATGATTTAAAACAGAACATCCCCCTCACCTCACTGCATGTCATAAAACAACACAACCCCCTTGTCCTCACTACAATATATAAAACTGGAACCCCTTGTCCTCACTGCAAGACATAAAACTAGACATACTCCTCATCCTCGCAGCAAGATTTAAAACTACATAGCCCCCATGTCCTCGCTGCAAGACATAAAACTACACAAACCCCACATTATTGATTCAAGTCATTAAACTTCACAACATAAAGTCATAGATTCAATACATTAAACTTTATAACATCCTTAAGTGACCATGTTGCATGAAGTTAAAATTTTTAGTATGTTTTTCCTTAACACATGACGTTTAACAGTATGACATCATTTTTCCTCATTAAATGAAATTAAACTGTATGTTTAATGTAATTTATACTTTACATTAGGAGCTTCTTTATGAATGACTCATAGATATCATTGCTACTCCTTAGTGACACATGAGTCCTTTTTATCACTATGACCGAATAAAGTCTTTATAGGGGAATCATTTCAATAACTACATGTGGATTTATTCTCATCTATTTGAGATGGGTAGAGACTCATGGATCTACAATCATGGGCCCAACTGCAACCACAAATTTTTTAATTTCACTTTTTCTTCTCTTATAAATGAACTAAATCAATATAGAGTAATTTTTTATGATTCATGATTTGATTTTATACCATCTTGTATCTTAAATTTAATCATTCGTCTAGAATGTCTTAAATCCACACATCTCCTATGTAAAACTCAATTAGTGTGTGAAATTGATGTTTAAAAAATAACATATTGATTTATTATCATTTAATGATATTTGTACAGATTCCATGATCTCTAGTCATGGGTCGAGCCAGGATGAAAAACCCGCTTTATTACTTATATAGGAATCAAACTTGAATAGGTAATGTTTAAAGAACCATATATGGCCTGATTCTAGTCCCTAGACTGAAAAATTGTGACACATGGGTTTTATTCCTAAGTCCAGACACAACATGTATTTCTTTTCACATCATTTTATCTTTTTCCTTACTATATTACGTTAAAGTAAATGAAAATATAACATCCTTATTCTTCACATGTGTCACCTTTGTGTAATAAAAAATCATTACTACTCCTTGCTTCTCATTATAAGAAAATCTCATGTGGGCTTAAGAATTGGGTAAAATGATAATTTATATAAATATGGTGTGTCATTTTCTTATGGGGCTACCAATTTCCTCACTGCATGACTTAAAACTACATAATATAACGTACCCACTACATGAATTTATACTGCACATCACAATATCAATTCAATTGGAAGCAAAGAATGTCTTAAATTTTATATGAGGAAGATCTATGTAAAGGATGTCAAAATAACGAAAATATTGATTTACATATTTATTATGTGAATTGAGAAAAACCCCCAATCTATATTTTACAATCTTAATCATGAATATTTTTAGATCTTCATAATCATTCTTACAGTTTCTGGTTAAAGTGATTTTAATAACTGATAGCTCTTTTGATTGACTATGAACCATGTTCTCATAGGTGTTCTCACATAAGTTGCTTACATAATGGGCCTGTCAGTAAAAAGATTACACTATTTGGATATGCATTATACACCCCAATTATCCATGCATAATAAATGCCCCAAAACAGGTTTTCTAAATGATGGTAATTTTGTTCTTGGTTATTGTGTCTTTGTTCCCTTCAATATTAGATGACAATATAAAAGAATCTGAAATTTAAAATATTTTAGTTAGGTATATATATCCCATTATGTTTCTCTTGATCTGAATGTCTTCAAGACCATGGTTTACAAATTTCTCCCGATATGTGAGCCAAGAAATTTAATATTACCTTGGAATCACATGGCCACAAATAATATACTATTTCTATTTCTGGTCCTAGTTTTATGTCCTAGGACTCAAGACACCATAACTCATACATTTGGGTCAGAAATTAATAGTATTCCAATTCCTCTGAATCTTTGGAGATCAGAGTTGGAAATAACCTCAACATATTCATGTAACTTTTTTCATAAACCAAACATTGTGCTTTGGAAAATCCCAATCTCCATATTCATTCTTCATCTTTTATAAATTGAATTTCAAACTTATGGGAACTCATTTTCTTGACTACGAAATACATTCCCTTAGGTTACCTAGCACATGTTTCATAAAAATCAGGTCTGACAATCAATATATAATACATTTTGACTATATATCATATGCCCTAGATAAGCTTTCATAATAAGGCCTCTTTAACAGGATTTTCAAATAATGGTAACTTTGTTCTTGGAAAAAACATTCTCTAAAGCTTTTATCCCCTTTCCAAAATCATTCATCAGTTCCAGAAATTCCCAAACCACATTTTACAATTTTTCTTTCATACCAGAATATAGAAGTATGTTTACAAAAAAATTGTCAATAAATTGGAGGAGTTTAATTAATTTGGTCAGAACTAAAGACCTTAAATTAAAGCTACACAATGTCCTTGCTACATGTCATAAAACTTCATTGTAAAAATGTTTTCACTACATCACTTAAAACTGCATAGTACAAATGACCTCACTGCATGACTTAAAACTGCATAGTATGATATCATAAATTCCCCTTTCTGATAAGTATTAACTATTCATCATACACCAAACTTGTATATAATTTTTTATATTATTCATGACATATGCCGACATAAAACATCACTTTCATTATTGAAATTTCATTCCATAGAAAAACCACCCAATGTAGTCCTCAGTTTCCCAAATATTATTTTCCCATGTCTATCATTAGTAAAATTTGAAATTCCTAGGATCTCTTTTTCTTAACAATGCATTATGTGACCTGAGGCGGCATTACATAAGCTACCTATATAATAGGCATGTTGGTCAAAAGATACCACTATTTGGACATGTAGAATATGCACTAGTTAGACCTGCATAACACAACTATCCAAACAAAGTTTTAAATTTAATCATAAGAATACTAACAAGATGAATAATTAAATATCATATCTCATTTATTCATACATGGAACTACAACATATTTTAAATAATTCGGTATATTATCATGTTATAATACATATTCAAAATACATTACAAGGATCATCATTCCATCCAATGAGATCCCAGATCCCAGGATAACCTCACCCATTGGATCACTTGACATGTTTGCTTCAAAACCTTCCTTAGAAAGCATTTTACCCAGAATAACTTACTCAGAAATAGTTTTGGGTTCAGTGTCAGTTATTTCCCACTGTTCTGGTGCATGCGAGGAATCTAAAGTGCCTCAGAATGGATGTCAATTTCTAATACATTTGATCTCATATAAAGAGTTTTTATTTACTAGAATCCTCTTCTCCTCTTATAGTTGGAATGAG
Organism: Viscum album; assembly: GCA_963277665.1. Taxonomy (NCBI): domain Eukaryota; kingdom Viridiplantae; phylum Streptophyta; class Magnoliopsida; order Santalales; family Viscaceae; genus Viscum; species Viscum album. The sequence continues at coordinate 1,135,200,370 of OY728150.1, read as the reverse complement.
AGTAGTTATGGGAATAGATTCTGGTTCTTTTGTCCTCAATGCCTCTTCAGGAACCACCCGAATAGCCGGAATCAGTTCCAGTTCAGCAGCACCGTCCATTGTTCCATGAAGCTTATCAGTATTTTATTTCAAAGAATAAACTGAAGAATCTCATGTAACCCTATTAAGATTAAACAATTTTCCATGAATAAGGTTTAAAATCATGATTATCAGGAATTCTTACCACTTATGGGAAAGCGTTTAAATATGGATTTATTTCATCGATGCATTATTTTCTTCATCTTTTTAGGGGGACTTCTATCATCATCTAAAAAGATAGGTATTGGATATAGAAATACGCTTTCTATCTCACCCTCTATGGCATGTTGTACTAGAAATATCTCTCCCATTTCACAGGGAGGTCTGGTATCACACAGAGTATTACCTCCCAGGATATACGGGGGCAATGGAACTTCAGTTGGTTAACCTTCAACCAAAATTCAAGTTAAAATTGATATTTTCACTAACAAATAGCACTTTTTCTAAATGTAAATTTTAAATAAAAGGACAATGAGAGAAAAATAAAACATACATTGTTAGGATCCACATAATTACACCATTCTTCATCTAATAATGGACCAATCCCTTATAAGGTACCACGATCTATAATTTCATTTAATCGCTTAGTGGTTGTAATTGATTCATCATTTTCTAATATGAGCATTTATTTCTCTCAAATATATGTTTTCACTTCATTGGGATTGTCCATAAATAATATTTCATAAGAGGCTCGTATATCCCCTACTCCTAGAATATGCACCCTTTCACACAAATCCATCCACATGGTTTCAACATCACATTATAAACATTTCCATATTTGAACAGCTTCTTGTTGTAAATATTTAGAGTACATGCCATAGGGTTGTGAAGAGGATCATGAAGCATCAGATTTAAGTTTCTTTTGATCATATGAAGTCACGGACGGGGATAAGAAACTGGGACTTATCAGGCATCATAATGATGACGACTTTATAGACTCGGTACATGCTTGGTAGAGATCGATGGATTTGCTCTATTAACTCTGACAGGTTGATTATATCTGGCACGTGGTATCTTTGGTGAATTTTGAGCCTCGTTACCCCCACCCTATAATTCAATTTATTCGGTCCCTGATGATGAAGAGTTACTGAAATTCACCGCCTATTTTCACCTATCGACGAGTCAAAGTTATGGTGCTCTGCTAATGTGTATAGCAGCACTCGGGTCGAATCCTCGGTGATGATACTTGGAAATAGTCGTTTGTTTTTAGTTGATTGTATTCTGATTGGGGGGGGGGGGGTTGTTTTCAAGGCAGAATTGAAATGACTAATTGATAATGATTGATTTAAATAATTGATTATGATTGGGGTGAGTTCATTATTGGTGAGTTAAGCTTGTGATATCCTTGAGCCATTCATTGTATTGCATTAAATTAAAACCCATGTCATAAGTTGACGTTGATTGGGATTCCTAAGTGTTAATACTTTAGTCCAAGGATTAACATAACTTAGGGTTCTAATATCAATCAAAACTTATTTATGGTACTATATTCATGTTTCCAATAATCCCGAGAAACCACTTGTTAAACAAAACATAACATTAATCCATGACATATTAAGTTTAAAATACACAATATTAATTTAAAGAATACTAATCGAGAAAAAACACTCAATCACTTAACATCCCAAAATTATAACTCACCACAATGGTATAATTACTCATCAAATATGATTTTTTATAATCTGGGGTTAATGTTTATGTTGAAAATTAAAAAATATTAGAAAAAGAAAGGGACAAGAATAGAGTAGTGTGTCGAACACACACAAGAAAGATTTTCAGAATCAAAAATGGAAATTCGATTGAATGAGGAAAAAATATAAGGGACTGTAATTTAAAATGATTCAAACTATTTTAAGACTGTTAGTATTATACTACAGAAGGTGGATAAGAATAATATGTATTGAAAAAGAAACAAGCACTAAAATTTTATTGAAATGAAAACAAAGTTACACAATTACAATTGAAAGCAAACATAAACAAACATGTAAGAGAAGTAGAGGAGAGGTTTTTCTTATTGAAACAAGATCAAAGAATATCCTCCTAGAACCTTTTCAAGGATCTAGTAATGAAAAACGTCCTCGTTAAGTGCTGAAGTGCCAACCCTTTTGAAAGGAGAGGAAGGGATGTCTTTATAGCCCAAGGTGGTGGATTGTTTACATTCCAGAAATAGCCCTCCACTTGGCTCGCCGATATGGACATCCAGACAGCCGAATCAATCGAAATATCCTTCTTCAAAGTAGTAGATAAAAATTTTTTCAGTCTACTTTGAATTTTTTTTGGCCATTTGACTTATTGATCCAATGTTATGGTGGTTTTAGTAAACATTTATGATATGTCCATTTCAATACAGACTTTTTCAAAGTCTATAATGTGAATGGGATTTGGCATAGGAAGATGCCCTCAAAATAAATTTATTCAACAAAGTTTTCCGACCAAATATCCTCTTTCACAATGAAAATAATCAGCTCGAATGGATTTCTACATCAAGTACAATTGTAATATAAGTGGGCTGTTTTTAATTCCCGGCCAGAATGGTGGGCTGGACTTCAATTCATCAGTTGGGCCCCAAGTATTTGTGATTTGGTTCTAAAAGATATATCATGTACTCGTCGATATGTCCTATGAATTGGGGTGGAGAATTAAGGTATTTCGACTTCTGTATTGAGTCCAATAATTCACCCTTCATATATGGTCCAATTTCATCATAGTTTCCTTGTGACTTCGTGTGTGGTCCCTATTACCCTATAAATGGGCGAATTTGCCAATGGTAACTTCTAATGAAATGTGGGAATTTTAATTGGTAACCCTACAAAACAAGAATCACAAAATTTGGATAAGTAGGGTGATAGTTATTGTTAAAACATTAAACAGACTTGAATCTGGATAAATTCAAATAGTGCTCAAAAATTATATTTAATATTTAAACATTAATATTTCACACAAATTATGAAAATTTCATATAAAATCATTAAAGGGAGTATGTAAAAATTTATGAAGATATTAATAACATCAACACCCCCACACATAGTCTTGTGCATTTCCTCATGGGAAATAAATATAAAAATAAGACAAACTCATTTTCACTCACCAACAAATATTAATTTTTTTCCCAAATCAGTGGAGGTGTAGACTATTTCACTCATCCATATTTAATTCCACCGCAAATAGTTATAGAAATAATGTTCCAAAAAAATTCATTTTTTCATGCTCAACTTTAGACATAGAAAATTATGGCACTGAAAACTTACTCCTCTCAAGATGATAAAATTCATTTATGGAGTTTCACTATTTCACCATCCAAAAGTGATAAATCTAAGAGTTGTAAGAGCTCTCAACTTCTATTCCCAATCCCAAAGTGCTCAAAAATCAAGAGGTCTTTTTAGGGATTTTTCTGTAGTTATGGGACGATAGGATTATTGTATTCAAAAGAATGGAAACAGGGGTAAAATACCAAAAAGGGAAAAGAAATGCACAAATTTTATGAATTAAAACATGGAATGTCATGGAAACAAATATTTACAAGGGCATGATTGTGTGATTCAAGACACAAAATAGGGAAAAAATGTGATGGGAATCTGAAGATGGCATATTTACAAAACACAACAACTTCTCCAAATGACATAAGAATATATATGGAAAGTGTTCTTTTTTTGTATTTTTTTCCAAAGTTGAACTTGAAATAGATCTCGCACTCATCTCCAAACCCATGTTTGATCTCCTCATGATACTAATTGTAATAGTTATAACAAGATCAAAGGTTGAGTAAGAGTTATTTTTGACCCATCCAAGACAAAACCCATTCTTATATTCATTTTTTTGGAATTTTTTTTTGATTTTGATTTTGATTTCTTTGAATATTGTTTGAACAGTGTTCAATATCATTTGTAAAATACATTCCCAAAGCCCACTTAATGACAACCTCCCCCTACACTAAAATGGATGCTTGCCCTCAATCATATGATAACACATCCGAAAGTAAGGAAATGATAGCCAAAAATAAAATCCATTATCCCCCACACTTAAATTTCAAAAACTTATGCAATGAAAATCCATGTTGATATTGGGTGGGATAAGGTATTGGTCTTGTAATGTGGGTATCAAAGAAAAGGTTTTCATAGGCTTGAAGGGTCTTTCAAAAGTAGGATTAATGTAAGGGTAATGAGAGGCTATTTGTCTATTATGATTCTCATGCAGTTTAAAACAATGCCTCTATCATATTAATTCACACTAAAGTAGGAAATTTATCTCGAAGGTACACAAACTCAAGACTAACAAATTGTGGTTAAAAACACACATTTTTAAATGATGTCCATAGGTGCCTTGGCATGAAATCAAATGTTGTTCCTCACGGTTTGGGTAAACCATTTTCCAAGTCAAAAATATTGAATTCAAATTTTTTTGGTTTTTACACAAGATTATTTATCCAATTTTATGATGTAAACACAAAATTTTTTAGATGAAACATATCTATTGACTCCCCAAAATGGTTGGACAAAATTTAAAAATTAAATGGTGTATATTTATGAGTCTTTGTTTTTCTTTTTTAGTTCTTTTTTTAGTTTTTTATAAAGACACACCCACACAAAAGAGAAAGAGTAAAAGGGAAAAAATGTGATATGGAAAGTGGTAAGAAAAAAAATGAGAATTTTGGAGGAAGAATAAAGAGAGAGATTGGTAGAGAGGGAGAATAAGAGTCAAAGGGAAAGAGGTTCCCCTGGTTTGGATGTGGTGGGTTGCCATCTCCATTCAGTGGTGGGTCTACTGTGGATCCAATGGAAGTTGATGTTGTTCCATGATTTCATGTCCTCTCATGGTGATGTTTCAATATATGTCCATTTACTGTAAATGTCCTTTTGGAGGAGGGGTCTTGGACTTTCACTACACCAAATGGGCAAACATTAGTGATAATAAATGTACCATCCCAATGAGAATTAAGTTTACCTGGGTGAAGACGAAATCGAGAATTGAAGAGCATTACCTTTTCACCTTCATGAAATACTTTTATCATGATGTTTTTATCATGGAGTCCCGTAACCTTCTCTTTGTACATATTGGAATTCTCATAGGATTCCAGTCGAAGCTCCTCCAGTTCAGCCAATTCCAACAATCATTCTTCACCATATTTTTGACGATAAAAATTTAAGGTTTTCACATCACAAAAAGACTTATTTTGGATTTCAAATGGCAGATGACATGATTTACCAAAAACTAGCCTAATAGGATACATCCCAATGGGTGTTTTATAGGCAGTTCTATAAGCCCAAAGTACTTCACCAAGTCTTTTTGGCCAGTCTTTTTTAGTGGGTTTTACAATTCTCTCAAGAAATATTTTCACTTATCTATTAGAATGTTCAGCCATGCCATTTGTTTGGGGGTGATATGCAGTTGAAGTTTTCTGTATAACCCCATTATTTATTCAAAATAGATTCCATGTTTCTATTACAAAAATGGGTTCCTAAGTCAATGATCAAGGCACGAGGCATGCCAAATCTTTGGAAGATGTGGGTTTTGAGGAACTCGGTAATAGTATGAGCATCATCCTTCCTAGTGGGTTTGGCCTCAACCCACCTTGAAACATAATCGACCGTAAGAAGAATGTATGAGAACCCAATGGAAGGGGGAAATGGTCCCATGAAATCGATTCCCCAAACATCGAATATTTCACAAACGATTAAGGGATTTTGGGACATTTCATTTCTTTTGGAGATTGTTCCGAACTTTTGGCAAGTGGGACATGATTGACAGAACTCATGTGAGTCCTTGAAGAGTGAAGGCCAGACGAATCCAGAGTCTATGACATTTCGGGAGGTCCTTTGTGGTCCAATGTGGACACCTCCGAAAAGTGAGTGACATAATCCTATGTTGGAAGAATGCTCATTTTCTTCAACACATCTCCTAATTACCATGTCTGCCCCAGTTTTCCAAAGCTTATTTTCCTCCCAAAAATACTATATTGAATCACTTTTCAACATCATTTTTTGTTCTTTTGAAACAATTTCAGGAAAAACACCAGAAACCAAATAATTTACAATTGGGGCATACCATGGTAACTTTGTAGTGAGAGACGAAAGGTTCCCAATGGGGAATTCAGGATCAATGATTTCTGAATGAGAAGAATTAGAAATTTTACTCACGTGATCAGCCACAGGGTTTTCTTTTCCAGCTTTATCTTTTATTTCAAGGTAAAACTCTTGGAGCATTAGGATCCATCTTATTAGCCTCGGTTTGGAATCACTTTTCTTGTGTAAGAACTTAATAGTAGAATGGTCTGTGAAGATTATGATTTTGGCACATAAGAGATAGGACCGGAATTTTTCTTAGGAAAAAACCACAGCAAGAAGTTCCTTTTCAGTCATAGTGTAGTGAGATTGAGTTTCATCCAATGTTTTTGAGGCATAATAGATGACATGTGGAATTTTTTTCTCTTCTTTGACCAAGAACATCCCCAACGGCTCTATCAGAAGCATCAAACATTAACTTAAAGGGTAAGGACCAAGTATAGGGGTTGGATTATTGGGGCAGATGTAAGAGAAGTTTTGAGTTCAATGAAGGCTCTCTTGCAAGCCTCATCAAAATGGAATGTGACATCATTTTGGAGTAGGCGAGTGAGTGGGAGGGAAATCCTACTAAAGTTATGAATGAATCTCTGATAGAAACCGGCATGAACAAGAAATGAATGGATTTCTCGAACAGAAGTGGGAGGAGGAAGTGATTGGATCACTTCAATTTTGGCAGGATCGACTTCAATACCATCTTTTGAAACTATGTTCCCTAGAACAATCCCATTTACAACCATGAAGTGAAATTTTTCAAAATTTAACACAATGTTGTACTTGAATCACATTTGGAGGACAAGAGAGAGTGAATTACCACAAGATTCAAATGACTCACCCTAAATGGTGAAGTCAACCATGAAGACTTTCATGAACTGTTCAATAAATTCAGAAAAGATACTCATCATACACCTCTGGAATGTTGCAGGAGCATTGAAAAGTCCAAACAACATTCTTCTATGTGCATATGTTCCAAAGGGGCATGTGAACGTATTCTTTTCTTGGTCCTAAGGTGAGATTAGGATTTGAAAATAGCGGGTGTATCCATCAAGAAATAAATATTGTGACTTTCAGGCTATTCTTTCAAGAATTTGATCATGGAATGGAAGAGGTGAGTGATCCTTTCGTGTTTTAGAATTCATTTTTTGATAATTGATGCATACATGTCATTTTTTCTTCACTCAAGTTGTGACTACCTCCCCATGTTAATTTGTAACAACAGTTATCCCACCCTTCTTTGGTAAAACTTGAATTGGACTAACCCATTCACTATCAAGAACTGAGTAGATAATACCAGCTTGAAGAAGATTGGTGATCTCTTCCCTAACTACCTAAAATATGAGTGGATTGAGTCTTCTTTGTGGTTGTCTAATTGTTTTGGATGTCTTCTCCAGATGGATGTGATGCATGCAAAGGGTAGGGTTGATTCCTTGTCTGTCATCTAGGGTCCAACCAAAGGCCTTTTTTCCTCTAACACTTGAACAAGTTTGGACTCATCAGTTTCAGTAAGTGTGGTAGAGATAATGACAGGATATTAGTGATCATGGAAGTGGAATCCATATTTTAGGTGTGTAGGAAGGGGTTTTGGATTAGTCTCATCATTCATTTTTGGGTCAGGAAACTCAGAAATGGAGGATGGAACTTCAGTTGCTTCATATTCATTTTTCCCAATACTGTCCAAGGTGGATCAGTTTTGATCAGAGTTGAGATGGGATTCAAGAGTGTTTTCAAGATCCTCTAAATTTATGGAGTCTATGAATGAAAGGTCCACATCAACTTCACCATTTATGACTTGGTTAATCATAGTGTAGATTTAACAACATCCTATCTCTTCAGATCAGGATGAATATGATGGAATGGGGTTTAATTGACTCTTAATAGTGTCCTCAAAATCATGGATTGAGAATGCAGAGTGATCCTCAGATGGGTATCTCATGGCGTGGAAAATGTTGAACATGACCAGTTGGTCACCGAATTCCATGGATAGGATTCCTGATTGGACATCAATCTTGGTTCTCGTAGTCATGAGGAATGCTATTCCTAGAATTAGGGGAGATCGAGAAGAATTCATCTCACCTTCCATGTCAAGGACATAAAAATCCATAGGGAAGATAAGATCACTGACTCAGACAAGGACATCCTCAATTATTCCCTCCAGACTGGTTGTACTTCGATTGGCTAACTGAATGACAACACCGATTGGATGTAAGGGACCTAGACCAACGTTAGAGAATATAGATTTGGGCATGACATTAATTGAGGCTCCTAGGTCTATGAGTGAATCCTCAAAGTTCGAACATCTAATTTGGCATGGAACCATAAAGGTCTCTGGATTTTTCACATTATGAGAATAGACTGTTGGGTGGAAAAATTTTCGACGGTCCTAATTTGCATCTTGTGGGTACACAAATCCTTGAGAAACATGACATACTTAGGAATTTTTTTTATGGCATCTAAGAGTGGAATGTTGACTTCAACACGTCTAAACATGTCGATCATTTAAGTGACAGGTTCAAAGGACTTCCTTTGATTAGAATCAGCTTGAGGAAAAGGAATTTGATTCCTAAGTGGAATTGAAGGAGTTGAGGTAATGGATTCAGGTTCCTTTTCGAGTTTCTTTTTATTTTTGTTTTTAGGTCAACATTCAAAGGAGGGTTTGAGGATTTATCTTGAGGCATATCATGTTGCTTTCTTGATCTAAGTGAAATTGCACTTACATTACCCTTGGGTTTGGGTATTGGTTGAGCTGGGAGTTTCGAAGAATTTGATTATTGTTTCTAGCTCAAGTGGGATGCAATTTGACCTATTTGAGTTTCAATGTTTTTGAGGCTAGAACGGGTGAAGGAGGAAAGATCTTCCACTGCACATTCCCATGGTTTCTTGGAAAAAGAGGCTTACCCCAGATTAGGATTGCCTTGATTTTGGTTCTTGGGAAATGGATTGTATTGGGTTTGGAATTGGGAAGGCTCACTAGGATAATGGAATCTAGGAGGAGGATTGTTCCTTTTATGTTGAGGAACAAAAGGATATGGTTGATGGAAGTTACCACCACCATGACCATATTGGAATTGGTATGGGTTTTGAGGAGGGAAATGAGGGGGGTGAGACATGGGGTTACCATACCTCAAACCTTGGTTAAAGTTAGAGGAGAAGGCTCAGAGTGAGGTTGGTAGAATTTTCTAACAAACTGACCTGATATTTGAAGATTGGTGTTCTGCTGAGCATATACTGCATTGAGTTCCATTGGTCCAGAAGAATCGGATTGATCCTCTTGGAGTTGTGGACATGTTTCAGTTGGATGCGATGGATAGTTGCAGATTCCATAGTTTTTGATAGGTCCAGGAAACATTGATTGTGGAGAAGCTGAGGTTGGGGATTTGGTGGCCACAGCTAGCTGTCGTACAAGATCTATAAGTTCACTCATCCACTCGATCATCTTGTTCGTATCAATTGATTGATTATCTTGGTCTTTTTTGACTTGAGCATGTGATGGAGTATGGAAATGTTGTGTGTTTGCATCCATGTTACTTATGAGATCTCTTTCAGTTGTAGGATTTTTATCAATAAGAGAACCACCACTTGCGACATCAATGAGAGTTCTCTCCATAGCCAATAACCCCTCATAGAAGTATTGGATCAAGAGTTTGTCCGGGATTTGGTGATTTGGATAGGTGTCAACAAGATTTTTGATCCTCTCCCAGTACTCATGGTGTGATTCACTTGGGAATTAATGGATACCACTTATTTTCTTTTTGGATATAAGTAGTACGAGAACTAGGAAAGAATTTATCTAAGAAGAGTCACTTCATGTCATTTCATGTGGTTATGGAACCAGGAGGAACGTAGTAGATCCATGAATTAGCAGTGTCAGCTAGGGAGAAAGATAATTCTCGGATTTTTATTTGTTCCTCAGAAACCCCTTGAGGATTCATGGTAGAGCACACCACTTGGAACTATTTAAGGTGGAGATGCGGATCCTCACCTGCTAGCCCGTGGAAATGTGGAAGAAGATGAATCAAACTTGATTTGAGTTCGAAGTATGCCTCTATTTTTGGATATTGAATACCAAGAGGTTGTTAATTCATATTAGAGGGAAGCATATTCTTTAAGTGTATGTTCCCTAGGATTGGACATATCTAATTCAATTGGTTGACAAGGACTGGTTCTTGAATTATTTGATTATCTCTAATGTTCCTCCTAAGTTAGTGAAGTGTTCTCTCAATATTAGGGTCAAAAAAATCCGATGGATAGTTTGGAAGGCTACAGGGCATTCAGAGAGATTTTTTATGAAAGAGGATGGCGGGTTTTTCTTTGTATTTTTTTAATTGTAAGATTTTTAATAGGAAGATGGGTTTTTCTTTGTGTTTTTTTTTCAATTTTTTCAATTTTGTTTTTTTGGTTTTTTACAATAATTAGAAACTAATTACTACATAATGCATCATCCCCAGCAATAGCGCCATTTGAAATGCACGGTCGATTTTCGCCTATCTACCAGTCAAAGTTCCGATGCACTTCTAATTTGTATAGTAGCATTCGGGTCAAATCCTCGGCAATGATAGTTTGAAATAGCCGTTTGTTTTTAGTTGATTGTATTCTGATTGGGGGGGTTTGTTTTTAGAGCTTTTTTGAAATGACTAATTAATTAGTATTGATTTAACACATTGATAATAATTGGGGTGAGTTCATTATTGGGGAGTTAAGCTTGTGATTTCTTTGAGCATTGTTTTGAATTGCATTAAATTATCACCCATGTCATAAGTTGACGTTGATTGGAATTCCTAAGTGTTAAGAAATTAATCCAAGGAATATCTTAACATAGGGTTCTAATCTCAATCAAAAATTAATTATTGTAGTGTATTTATGGTTTCAATAATCCATGGAAACCACTTGTTAAACAAAACATATCATTAATCCATGACATATTAAGTTTAACATACACAATATTAATTTAAAGAATACTCATCGAGAAAAAACTCTCAATAACTTAACATCCCCAAATTATAACTCCCCCCAATGGTAGATTTACTCATCCATTTGGATTCATTATAATCTGGGTTTAATTTTTATGGTTACGATTTGAAAATATTAGAAAAATAAAGGGACAAGAAAAGAGTAGTGTGCCGAACATACACAAGAAATATTTTGAGAATCAAAAATGGAATTTTGATTGAATGAGGAAGCAATATAAGGGACTGTAATTTAAAATGATTAAAACTATTTTAATACCATTAATATTATACTATAGAATGTTGACAATAATAAGAGGCATTGAGGAAGAAAGAAGCACTAAAATTTGATTGAAATGAAAACAAAGTTACACAATTACAATTGAAAGAAAACATAAACAATCATGAAAGTGATGTGGAGGAGAGGTCTCTACTATTGAAACAAGATCAAATAATATCCTCCCAGAACCTTGTCAAGGATCTAGTAATGAAAAACCACCTCTTTAAGTTTTGAAGTTCCAACCATTTTGAAAGGAGAGGAGGGGATGTATTTACAGCCCAAAGTGGTGGACTGTTTACATTCCAGAAATACCCTTATACATTGCTCGCCGATATGGACATACAGACAACCGAATATTGAGAAATATCATTCTTCAAAGTTGTAGATAAAAATGTCTTCTGTCTGCTGTGAAACTTTAGCGGCCATTGGACTTATTGAGCCAATGATATGGCGGTTTTGGTAAACAATTCTTATCTATCCATTTCAATACATACTTTTTCAAAGTCCATAATGTGAAAGGGTTTTGGAATAGGAATATTCCCTCAAATAAAAATCACTTCATCAACAATGTTGGCCGCCCAAATCTTTTATTTCACAATGAAAAATCTCAGCTCGAATAGATTTCTACATCAGGAGAAATTGCAATATTTGTGTGATGTTTTTAATTCCTGGCCAGAATGGTGGGCTAGACTTCAATGCATCAGTTGGGCCCCTTGTATTTGTGATTGGGTTATGAACGTTTAATCATAGACTCCTTGAAAAGTCCTCCAAACCTATGAGGAGAATTAAGGTATTTGGACTTCTGGATTGAGCCCAGTAATTCAACCTTCATATATGGTCCAGTTTCTTCATAGTTTCCTTGGGCTTTCTTGTGTGGTCCATATGACCCTCTAAATGGACGAATTTTCCAATGATGACTTCTAATGAAATGTTGGAATCGGAATTGGTAAACCTAAAAAACAATAATCACACAATTTATATTAGTAGGGTGATAGTTATTGTTAAAACATTATATAGACTTGAATCTGGATAAATTCAAATAGTGCATAAAAATTATATTTAATATTTAAACATTAATATTTCACACAAATTATGCACATTTCATATAAAATCAGTAAAGTGAGTATGTAAAAAGATATGAAAATATTAATAACATCAGTTACATTCCAAATGATGGGGTTCCCTCCTACTACTTCTATTTACCCCCACTCATGGGACAACATGGTTTAATACCACTTCAGGGTAAGATGCGACACAATTTCTCGCTTACTAGATTGTCAATCCTCTTAATTTGTCATCAATAGGTTAATTAGATACTTATCTTGTATTTTCAACACATGTCAGCAACCATATTTTTCGGCCAACCATTGGATGATTCTATAATTTGACATGCATAGGAGAATATATGGTGTTTTTTTGTTTACATTTTAATTTAAGCGGAAATCTATATGGAGAATAGGCCTCACATATGATTATTTCATCAAAACTGGTGCCCAATATAACATCACGACAAGATAGAATGTATGCCCTCGACACTAAATTGGTCGTCCCTTCATCAAGAAATCGCACTATAGAGAGATTCCCATAAAGAATGAAATAGAATTCCTTAAACACTTGTAACCTACCCTTGATGTCTTATGAATTTAGAGGCTTGTGTGAGATTCCATAGAAAGCTTGAAAATAGGGTCGGAATGATCTTCCAAAGGCATGTACCAAACATTTTACATAATAAGTTATGATGTGAGTAGTTATCCATCCCCATAACAATAAGAATGTTCCACCTATTCTGAATGGAGACTTCCATCAGTAAAAAAGCCATCAGTTCATTTGATTTTTTTTCAAAACAAGAATGGCCAACCCTACCATCCTTCTATCCACCATCATCACTACAATAACAAAAGTATTTGGCCTTATACCTCCTTTAGATTCTTGGACTAGTAACAAGTACACACTAAGCCACATGTCCAAGAAACTTTCCAAATGTGCTTTCGTAGGAATTTTGTGATTGTCTTCATATCCCCACTTGTCAAACTCCCCATTCTCTAATTTATCCAAAAAGTATCAGGTGTACCTCTTTTCTATGCCTTTGGACAACATGTTGGATGACTGCAGGTGGGCCGTATTTCCTTATTTTTTATAATTAATATTTCCATCCATTACACAATAAGAATATCCATTCTTGCATGGGACTTCTTGGTGGTCACATTCTAGAGTTTGTTATTTTTTTTTATTAACTCAGGAACAATAGTTGTTATCATCTCTGTGTCATTCCCAATTAATTTGGTTTGAATAAATTCATCCTTTATATCTCCATGGATCAGAACTCCATAAATTGGGTAGACATCCCACAAACTAAATCATACATCTCTATGTGTTTAGTGAATGGAGATAGTTTCTGGGATTCATTGACTTAGTAACTCTGTAAAAAAAATCATAATTCTTGTACACATAGTTTTTCCCAACCCAGATAGCCTCATAAATCCCAACACCATTTGTGTCATCTGTAAATTCTTAACACGAGTTCTACAGCTAGTATTCCTATTTCCATTTAGGTTTTACACCTCATCCTAGGAAGAAATCAAAACTTTTCATCCAACATTGGGATTGATCCATTGGAGAATTTCTAATGAAGGATGAATTACAATGTGGTTGCAGCTCGGGTGTGGGTTCATTGAAATCAGTTGAAAATGGGATGTGATGCATGATATGAGCTTTCTATTCTGTCCAAGAATAATAAAATGAGCCCCACCAAAAATGTTGTTAGATGAGAAATTGGTATAATCTTGAAACTAATAGAGTGGGACATAGATATTTGGGTCTAGGATATGGACTTCTAGGAGATGACCATAGCTATATAGGGGAAAATAAGTGCTTCGAGGAATATTAATGAGATATTTAATCAGATATTTTTCCATTTATAGAATTGTGGTGTCACTGACATCATACTAGTCATGAATGACAACATTCATCATGTCATCAATCGTCTTACAGGCCAGTTCGTCAGCGGTTCTGATTCTTTTGGAATCCATTGAACCTGAGTAAATACAAAAAGTGATGGGGGTCATATTTTATGTAAAAAAATTTGTGATGTATTACAATAGAATAAAAAAACTGAAATAGTATTTTTAAAGTATTAAAGCCACATAATTATAACACCTGGAGTGCCAATGTTAGACGATGAAATAGTGTGGTGCTCCCAATATAGAGCGCAACTAAAAATATACTGATGGTGCGTAGTAAAAATAGAAGCGTCCAAGCGAAAAATCATTTTCATTCCAAGAGCCAAAATTCCAGAATTTAGAGAATTTTTTATGATGTGAATATGTTATATATAAGCGATGTGAGTCACCATGCACACTAAAATACTACGTTCTACCGTCTTGCACAATTATTTTCCTTGCACGCTTGATACTATCATTCCCCCATGACGACATCATTCTCTTTCATTAATTTACCTTGGTAGAGTTTATTCTTCTCATTCCAAATCAAATTTAGAGGGGGGGGGGGTGAAACACTTTCATTCCAAGAGTATAAAAAATGAACAAGGGAAATATGTTTGAAAAAGTGATGAAAAAAACAATGAAAATCAAGATTTTAAATTGCATGAACTTTGGATCGCCCTAGTTCGGCCAAGAGGGTGACTGCACACAGCCTACTTGCGTGCACCAATTTTTCATGAAACATAATTTCACACCCTATTTAATTTCTCTAATGGTCACTTAATGTTCTATAAATAGACCCTTGGGGAAATCAATTGTATGGGGGAATTTTGTTAAATCCCAATTCCTACTCTGGTCCCCCAGTGCTTTTCCCAAGTCCTCTAAAACAATCAAGGTAGTTTATTAACACCTAAAGCAGAGTAATTGAAGGAGGATCATAGGAAATAACTCTTTTTAGTGTTTTAAATCCAAGAAACATGCACAAATAAAGCATATATCCTCCAAAAATCAGAAATACTTGAGAGCCACATATTCCTTTCACAGGACCTTGAGCGCCCTACTTCTAGGATCACCTGTGAATATTCATGAAGGCTTGAGCCAGGTCTCCCCCATGTATTACCACATATTTTGTTCGTCGTTTATGTGAATATCATGTCACCCAATCTGACTTGTGTGCCCATATGTGCACGCCCTTATCTAATGGGCACCCCAATTTGACTCACTCTTTTCAGTATAAAAGCCATCAAGAACTATTCAAATCCATTCATAGAAAGGATTATTCTTCCTTGGATCCTTATTTTGAAAGGGATTATGTTGATACCTCCACCAATACATCCTTACATATCAATATTTTGGGATGGTCACATCAGCGTGTCTCAAATTTGGGTTCATATGCCTATAGTAAGAGGTTTCCTTCATTTTCATCATATTGGTGTTAGGATTCATGGAGTTTATGTATGTGTGTATATCAACAATCACATATACCATTCTCCTAGGAACAGATATAGGAATATTATGGTTTAGAGAATAAGTGTTTGGGTCTTGAACTCCCCCTTCTCAATGATATAGAACTTAAAATTTCTGGTAGGAATGGTAGGGTTCGCACATGATTTTACATTCAAGAGAATAAAAATTATCTCTCCCCAACCAGAATCAACATTAGGGCATCCACCCTAGTTCTATACCCTAACATTAATCCATTCCTAAATTTATTTGATCCCTGTATAATGTAATGAGAGCATAGGGAGGGCTCGTCGCCTCACCCTTGTCCACCCTGGCCATCGTAGGTGTGTCCTCCTCCACCAGCGGAGGAGGAAAATTGTATGTGTCCTTGATGAATCATTCACATCCTCTTGATTCTCAGACTAATATTGACTCATTTGGGATTAGAGATTTATGATGATTACATCATTTTCAAAATCACCCACAACATAAAGAACAGTGGGAACTTGGATTATAGTACAATCCAGGATACGTAGGAAGCCCTTCCAGGGCCCGATCTCATTGAATATCGTCTCCAGGAATGAAACCCTAATTCCCTTAATCTAGGCATCCTCCTTATGAATAAGCCCCAAATTAAACCCCCCCAAATCACCATGTCATCCTATTCAGGATGTAATCCCAAACCTATTTCTCTAAATGTACTAAACAATCTTATGTTACACATCGAACTACGTGGGCTTTGTTTCCCATCCACATGGGATACATAGGAAACATCCTTGAGGTTCAACCCCAACACTTCAAATCAATTATGTTCTCCTCAGGCCGTATTCCCTACAGGTTCTAATTTTAAATGGAAACCCATATTCTATCCACATTCCTTGGGATACATAGGCATATGTCCCACAACAAACATTGACTAATAACATTTCTCTTTGATTTACTTATTACATGAAATTAAACTATACAGTTAGGTCTTTATCACATGACCTTAAAATGTATGAGGTTTCCCTTTAAGGAGAACCAAACTAAAATTGTTCGGATTCCTTTCACAATGGTATGTATGTAACCCATTTTATGGGTATGATCCAAATATCAAAAAAAAACATTATCTCCCTGGATGACCATAATTTTTAGAGTTCCACGCTGAGTGGCACAAAAAACCAGTATCATCATAACGACGATTAAAATAATATATAAATAGTATATGAGAGGATACCGTTGATGGATAACCTCAAATACATTCTGATATCTCCATTAATGATGAAGCTTCAATACATAATGTTGATTCCAAATTTTACATAGGTTAATATGTGATTGAAAATATTAATGGAAACAAATTTCATACATGTTGAATTAATAAGGAGTCAATATAATATCTTAAATTTATAAAGAGAGACATGTAGTAGACCATTATTCCCCCGAAAAAGGGTTTGATGAGTCCATCCTCCCATTCTTTTGACCAATTCATATTCTTATAAATTGTAATGATCAATGTTAATGCCCATATTCCATTGGAATGTTGGTCTCTTTTTGGATAAAAACTCTTGGAGGTATACAGTTCCGTTAATAAATCCAATGGAAATTCCCTTGAAGCAGTGATTCTTAAAACTAGAATACATGTTTCAAGGATCTAAAAAATATCCTTCATTACTATAACCCCTTTGTTGAGACATCATACTTAATACCCTTACTCAACTCATGGGAGAAAATATATGAACCTGGATCTTCTATTCAGATTTGTTTTTCTTTTACTGGTCATTTTTGAAGAAAAGAGGAAAATCGGGAAATTTTTGATGTACACGCCGTGTACTTTATGAGTACACACCATGTACTACGATGCCGCTGCAAGTCGTGTGCTGGCCGTGTCCAGGCTACACACATGACTATGTAGGGGTGACCTGGAGGCCGCCTAAAGCAGAGTACAGAAAAGGAATGTACAGATCGTGTACATAAAAAATACACGCCGTGTACATCAAAAGTACATGCCATATACTTTCTTTTTTCCATTAAACAGAAAAGGGTCACGTATAACCCCCAGAAGCATCTCATTCTAGGTCGTTTTTGGATGAGACAAACCGTATGGTGTCGAAACCTCACCATGTCCACAAGCCTCCATCCATTCTATGAATTGATTGTCGTCGATTGTGTTGGAACCGCGGTGGTAATCTCTTCCTTCTTCTTGAGTTTCATTCCATGATTCCGCATCATTATCAAGTTATATTGGGTTGAACTTTTTAGACTTTTTTATTGATCAATGATGTTTTAAGGAGATTCAGGCCTCATGGTTCAAGTATATCGATCTCCTAGCACCATGGTCGTTGGTTTGTGCCTCTCCATTGAAAAACCATTAATATTTTGTGCAAAATCCACAAATACCCTTGAACGAGGTATTGAGTGTTTACCATTTACCCCTGTGATATACCTACCTTTCTTATATTCTTTTGTATAGAATTTTTGAGTATGAATATTATTGAATTTTTGTTCTTTGGATGTTTTTCCCATGCATGTTCTATTTACGACCTTTTGGTCACATTATCCAGTTTGGCTACTATCCCTATTTTCCATACCAGTTGTTGAAGGATGGAGGGTTTGAATCCTAACGTGCTTGTTATTATTTATTTTGTTTATCCAAGTAGTTCTATAGGTCTAATTTGGTCATATTTTATTACTATGCCATTATCCTATACATGGACATGTGAACCTGGTGTAGTAGACTATAAGGGGATAGACCGAATGAGCTTCCTCAGAGAGTTTTTGAGAATTATGCTACAGGGGGTAGACCATGTGAGCTTCTTAAGAGAGAATAGGATTATGTTGGGATATAAGGGGACAGAATATGTGAGCTACCTTAGAGATCCTAGGATTACATTGTGCTATACATGGATTTACTATGTGAGCTTCCTCCGAGAGTCAGTGACTGCTTTAGACTATAGATGGATAGACTACGTGAGATTCCTCAGAGAGTGATTGTTTTACTTTGAGTCACCTTGATTTCCTAGAATATACGAGGGATTGATTGTGTGAGATTTCTCAGAGTGTCTTTGTATTACCTGGGCTATAAAGGGAATTGACCAATTGTGATTCCTCATAGAATCTGTGACCTTGGGGCTATAAGGGGAATTGATTTTGTGATCTTCCTTAGAGAGACCCTCACAACCTTACACTATAAGGTGAATTGACCGAGTGAGCATCCTCAGAGAGTCTTATAACTTCCGTATGACCAAACCATAGGGGTCGGGCTAAGTGTACTACACAGAGGGTTGTTGCTACTTATTATGTATAACCTGAGGGGATGGATGTGAGTACTTCCTAGAGGGTTACCTATTTGTGCTTAGCTGCATGATAGCTGTAGCATGATATTGGAATTGTGGATTGTTTATTGTTTAGTATGTTCCTATTACTACTTTCTATACTATTTACCTGCTATATATTCTCTAACTATTAGGCACATATCTTTTGATGGTTTCATACTAAGATTTAGTCTCACACTATATTTGGGTCATGATTTTGTGCCCAAACAAATTATATTGTTTCATGCATAGAAAAGGGAAAGCGCCCTTCGACATCAGGTACTTTACTTGATGTGGAGATGGAGAGCATCGACCAAGCTTAGGCTTGTGATGCTGAGGAGCTATTTATCTTTTCTTTTGTACTTGTTTTAGTACTGTTGTATTTCCATTATTGTGACTTTTTTGGATATTTACCTAGACATATGTATCATGCATCAATTATATATATGTGCTCTAGTTGTTTCTTACTTTTTGTCTTCCACATATTGCTTTTGTATGGATTATTACTGCTTCCACTATTGTATATTGTTTCTCATTCGTTGTGTACTCTGCTAATGAGGGCATTGTTTCCCCACTATCACACCCAAGGCCCTCACTGCTAGTCGGTAGCCTCTGGCATTCGGGGAAATGTGCTTGATGCCATGTGACCAACCGGGTACAGAAGACCTCTAGGTGGCTCCCGGAACAGGGACGTTACAAAGTGGTATGAGAGGAGTTCTTTTCTCTTGACATATAGTTTGGAGCCTTAGTCAGGGATAGGACAGTATCAGTACTTGGTAATAAGTTGTGCCTGGGAGACGCTAACCCTTGTACATGGAAAAGCCTATATACCTCGTTTATTGCAGTTTTCAGGTTTTCCAGTTTTATAGTTGATATGATCTCACCTTGAGTGACTCATATGTTTCGTGCTATTACTCTTGACGTTATTGAGGTTCTATTTCAATTGATACCCAATGAGATGAAGTTATTCCATCTCATGCATCATATAGGCACCTTCTAGAAATCACAGGACATGAATTCTTTCCATGAAATTTATGGTGCATTATAAATTTCATGTTGTTGTGATAACTGTTGTGTAGAATATGCATGCTGTTGTGATATATTTTTAGATAGAATACATGCTTTCAATTGGTATTGCTTGTGTAATGTCTTTTTTGAATGAACGCCAAATTTAGGATCATGAGGTGTTATAAGACCACATGAATTGGAACTTGGTGGATCATTTAATTTTTTCCCTAGTATATGACATGTATAAGATGCCAAGCTTGGATTCGTAGGGATTATGGGCCCTCACGGGTCGGAATTTGGCACCATAACGCTTGTATTTCTATGTTTTCTGGGCACCAGTGTAGTTCTAAAGCTACTGTCTGGAAAATCCTAGAATACACGAAATGTACCTTATGAATACACACAATTTAGTACATAGCAGTGTAACTAACTATGTGGGCAAGGACATGGGGTTGTGAAAAATTTTTTAGGAACACAGTGTGTACAGTACGTACAAACCATGTTGCAGTGATCGTGTTTCTACCCATCTGACTAACGACACAGATGGGTGAGACATAGGCTTTACACGTAATGTTCTATTTCTACCACATGTTGTGTAGTGTTACCTCAGTACCCGACCTTGTCACGAACTACATGGGTTGGGGAAATCCTTCAAGTGAATATTGTGTCCCCATGGAACACGCCGTGTATAATGAACTGTGTAGCCAACCGTCTAACTAACAACACGGGTCGATGTTACCCTTTCTCATACACGTCGTGTTCGACTTGAACACACTGTGTAGTGTCAGCCATTTGTCAGGACGTGTCGCTAACAACACGGTCCAGGTAAGGAATGACAAGTACATGATGTGTCTGCAATGAACACGCCGTGTAGTTTTTCCTAAGAAGAGACGTGTGGCTTAATCTTGTAGGAGGAACCATGCAGGGAAAGAATATTCTAGTATACTCCATGTGTTAGGAAAACTCAACGTGTATTTGAGGTATTACACGACCAGTAGAGGTAGGAGTACATGCCAATGTGAATGACATAAGAAAACATGTGATGTAGGTAAAGTACACATTGTGTAGTCAACTTTTGCAAAACAGCAATGTTTTATTTCTTCTGTTCTCTTCATGTCCGTCTCATTTTCAGTTTTTGATAATATTGAATCTATAGAGGGAATTGAACTTTCAGATTCATGCCACCAAGACATCCTTCGGTTGACCGCCTGTTCTAGGACAATGATCAGACGCATGATATGGTTGATCAGGGACTTCCTGTAGATCCTCCTGTTGTGCCAGCCTTGGAACCAGCGGTTTTACAAGTTGCATACAATGATTCACAATTTAGGGAAGGTTTTATAAGGATTATGTGGACCTTCAAGGGAGTGATGTCTCATGCCCCGTCGATTGCCAAATTGATGCGGGTTTTCTAGCAGTAGCATCTTCTCACCTTCTCACAAGAAGGAGAACCACATGCTGCATAGTCGTGGCTTGTAGCCACACTGAATATCTTCGATAATCCTGAGGTACCACCAGAGAGGAGGGTGAATCATGAAACCTACATGCTCTGAGAATCTACCACGAGGTGGTGCGATGTCATCTCTTAGGCGGGACGCCATCAGAATATGGGTTGGGAGGAGTTCTAGAATATCTTTTACGACTTTTTTAACCAAGTGATATAGAGGGTCAATCGATCTCGGGAGTACATGAGCTTGTAGAAGGGTAATCTTTCTGTTATGGAGTATTCCTCTCGTTTCACGGAGCCGAAAAATTTCATGCCTATTCTAGGAGGGGACAAGTTGTTCCTTGCATAGAAGATTGAGGATGGTCTTAGGCATGAGATCTGTTCCCAGGTGAATATCTTCAGGTTGACTTTGATCTCCTCTATCGTCAACCAAGAGCTGATCAACAAGCGCAATCTGAGGGATTCTAGAGTAGTGAGCCATGGCGATTCGACATCAAGAGGTAGTGTTCCTCCTACTGATAGTAGGAAGCACCACAAGGAGCATTAATGAGAAGATCATAGTAGGTGGGATGCACCTTATAGTAGCCATGTGGTGTGATACCAGTGTAGGAGGACCTGAAATACAAGGCCACGTTGCCTGAGAGACCAGATAGAGTGATGATCTTGCGACAAGATGGTCCATCTCTAGGGTTTCTATCAGTTTTACTCTCCATCTGTCGAAGACATGGGTTCTCCTATGACCTCGTGTTCAAGAGAATCACCGCTAGTTTCTCACATGTTAGGGAACTGGAGTTCATCTGGCTATTCTGGCCGAGGTGGAGGCTGTGGCCAGGGTGGCCAGTCGCCAGTATACTAGCGACAACAGGGCGGATCAGCTCAGAGCGGTCAGGCAGGGTCGTAGGGCCATGGAGCAGGTCAGATATTTACAGTGGAGTAGACCCAGTAAGAGAAGGATCCCAGACCTTCCAGAGTTCGAGGTACGATCTTAGTATCCTCAATTTAATCTCCATATCTTATTGATATATTGGATACCCATATCTTTATTGTTGTTTATGTTGTGGAGAGCCTTAGGCTCTGTATATTTTCATCTGCTGAAATATTTAAACCCGACACATCGTTGGGTACTAGGACGGTGAGTGTACGTCAGTGCAAGGAGTTCCCTCTAGAGGTTGGTGGGTGTCACACCTTTGGGATCTGTATGTCCTAGGGATGATAGGTTTTGATTTCATTCTAGGTATGGACTGGTTTTTTCCCTTCCAGGAAGTTGTTGATTGATATCACCACAGGGTGATTTTCATATCACCAGAGAGTGGATCCTTTCTTTACAAGGGTGAGTGGGATGTTCAGGCAAGTAGAGCATGTCCAGATCGTCATGGGCTAGGGGGAGTTATAAACTAGTTTTCCAGTATATATCTGTATGATCAGGGGAATTCTTAGTTAGAAATTTTTCCAATGGTGGATCGTTTCATAGATTTCTTTCCAGAGGAAATTTCTGGTTTTCCATTGGAGCGTTAGGTGGAGTTTTCTATTGATCTTGTTCCAGGTGTGGAACCAGTGTCCATTCCTCTTTATTGGATGGATACACTTCAATTGTAGGAGCTCAAGATGCATTTAGAGGTGTTTTAGGTGAGGGGTTTCATCCGAACCAGTACTTCTCCATGGGGTTCGCCTATCCTATTTGCGAAAAAGGTGGATGGTAACATTAGGATTTGTGTAGATTATCGGAAGCTGAACCAGTTGACGGTCATGAACCGGTATCCTTTTCCTAGGATTGACAATCGCTTTGAGAAGCTACAAGGAGCCCAGGTGTTCTCGATGATTGAATTGAGGTCCCGTTATCATCCGTTGTGCGTTAGACCATCAGATATACCTCTGACATTCTTCAGGAGAATGTATGGTCTATATGAGTATACAGTTATGTCGTTCGGTCTCACGAACAAGCCATCAGTTTTCATGGCACTGATGAACCATGTGTTCTATCCATACTTGGATTACTTTGTGGTTTCTTTTTTTGATGATATATTGGTGTACTCTCACACTCGACCCGACCATGCTACCCATCTTGAGATAATTCCGATTACACTGAGAGAGGATCAGTTATATGCTATCTTATCAAACTTCCACTTTTGGATGGATCAGATTCACTTCATGGGTCATGTTTTCTCAGAGACAGGATTTTCAGTAGACCCAGAGAAAGTCAGAGCAGTAGTTACATTGGATAATTAGAGGAACGTTATTGAGTTGCAGAGTTTTCTATGGCTAGATAGATACTACATAGGCTTTATAAAAGACTTTTCATGATTAGCAGCACCCCCGAAAGGTCTGTCCAAGAAGGGTGCGAAGTTCTTATGGTCAGATTCTTCTGAGTTAGTCTTTCAGGAGCTGAAAGAAAGGTTGACTTCACCACTGATACAACTGTTTCCTGAGCAGGGAAAGATCTATACTATTTAATATGATGATTTTGGTTTTGGGAAGGGACCAGTGCTTATGCAGGGAGATGGAGTCATTGCGTACGAGTCTTGGTAGTTGAGGCAACATGAGAGGAATTACACATCACATGATATGGTGTTGGAATATGTTGTTCATGACTTATGTTGTTAGAGACATTATCTATTGGGAGAGAATTTTGTGGTTTTCACCAACCAAAAAATTCTCAAGTACATTTTCACTCAGCGTGACTTGAATCTGAGACATAGAAGGTGGGTTGAGTCCCTAAAGTCCTTCAACTTCGATCATGCCTACATGCTTGAAAAAGGAAATGTTGAGGCTGATGCACTGAGCATGAGGACTCAGATTCAGGTAGTTCAGGAGGCCAGGAGTGAGTGGAAGCTCATGGACCTATTCGTTGAGATACATTTGGAGGTGCACGATTAACAGGGGAAGATTTTTATATCTTCTGTAGTTTTTACCTATAATCTTCATGACCGAGTTCGAATGAGGAAGCTTTTAGATTCTGAAGGCCTAGTCCTACATGGAAGCATGTTAGGAGAGGACCCTATTCTTGGATAAAAAATAGGCGATGGTGAGACCTTTCATTTTTAGGGTCGCCTAAGGGTGTCAGTAGATATACACGAGGAGATTATGTGGGACATTCATTCCTCAGTTTGTGCAGTTCATCCTGGCATCTCCAAGATGTATTGTGATCTACACCATCAGTATTGGTGGCCAGGTATGAAGAGAGATGTTGCTGGGTTAGTCATGAGGTGTTCTACTTTTCATCTAGTGAAGGTGGAGCATCAGCAACCGGCATGGCTTCTACAACAGTTACCCATTCTCGTGTGGAAGTTGAATAATGTTGCGATGGATTTTCGGCCCAGGATGCCGAGGTCACCTCGAGGGAATGATGCTATATGGGTTGTCATCGACAGACTAACAAAGGTCTATCATTTCTTGCCGATTAGGGAGACCTTCAGTGTCGACCACCTGGGACGGTTGTACATCCAAGAGATCATACATTTATATGGGGTTTTGAAGTCCATTTTTTCAGACAGCGATGCTCGTTTTACTTCTCGAGTCTGGAAACGGCTTCAGAAGGCTTTGGGTACATAGTTACTTTTGAGTACAGCTTACCATCCCCATACAGATGGCCAGTCTGAGTGTATGATTTAGGTTCTTGAGAACATGCTCCGAGCATGCATTCTGGATTTTGGATGTTCTTGGGAGAAGCTAATACCTCTTGTTGAGTTTTACTTCAACAATAGATTCCAAGAAACTATTTAGATGGAACCATATGAGGCTTTGTACTGTAGGCTATTCCAATAACCCTTGTGTTGGATGGATGCAGGAGAGGTAGTTTGCTTGGAGCTCATATTGTCCAGGAAACCACAAATCATAAAGAGTTGATTAGAAAGAGGATGGATACTGTATAGTCTTGACAGAAATATTATGCTGATCAGCAGAGATGACCTCTGGAGTTCGTGGTTGGGGATCGGGTTTTCCTGCATGTCACACTGAGGTTGGGGAACCAGAGGATTAGGATAAAGGGTAAGCTTTCACTGAGGTACATCGGGCCGTTTGATGTGTTGAAGAGAGTTGGTCCGGTTGCCCATCGATTTCAGTTACCTCATAGGTAGCGAGACATGCATGATGTTTTTCATATTTCTCAGCTCTGACGTTACTTTTCATACACTTCTCATGTCTTTAAACAAGAGGAGGTTGAGCTTGAGGTGGATGCATCATTTGAGAAGCACCCATCCAGGTTGTTGATCACCGTACAATGGTTCTATGTGGCCAGTATGTTCCTCTGTTACAAGTGCTATGGCAGCACAGACGGGTACATGACAAGACTTGGGAGAGGGAGGCCGATGTACGAACTCAGTGGCCAGAGTTGTTTGGTGTTTCTTCTTCTACACCGCTCTAGGGATATTTGGGGCGGATTTCTTTCGGGGGGAGTTTTTAAGAACCTGGATCTTCATTTCAGGTATGTTTTTCCTTTTCTTGTCATTTTTAGGAAAAGTGGTATATATGGAAATTTTAGAAGTACACGCCGTGTACTTTATGAGTACACGTCGTGTACTATGATGCGACTGGATGTCGTGCGCTAGCTGTGTAATGGCCCTAAACACGGCCATGTTGGGGTGACATTGAGGCAGCCTAAAGCAGAGTATGGAAAAGGCATGTACACACAGTATACATCAAAAGTACATGTTGTGTACTTTATTTTTTTTCATTTAACGGACCAGGGTCTCGTCTAACCCCCACAAGTGTCTTCTTCTAGGTCTCATTCGTCCAAGAGAAACCGTACGTCGCTAAAGCTTCTATGATCCCCTGAGTCCCAATCTATTCTCTGAATCAACTAACATCGATTGTGTTGGAACCGCAGTGATAAGCTCTTCTATGTTCTTGAGTTTCACTCCATGATTCCTCCTCTATCTCATGATATCTTTGGTTGAACCTTTTAGACATTTTTGTAGAACTATGATGTCATACGGAGATTCAAGCTTCATAGTTCAAGTATGTCAATCTCCTAACACAAAGGTAGGTGGTTCATGCATTTCCGTTGAATTTCCTTGAATATTATGTGCAAATTCCACTAGTTCCCTAGAACGGGGTAATATGTGTTTACCATTTTAGCCCTGTGATATACTTTCCTTGCATGTATGATTGTGTATAGGATGTTTGAATATGAATATGGTTGAATTTATATGCTTTCGATGATTTTCCCATGAATGTTCTGTTTACGACCGTTTGGTCATGTTAGCCAGTTTGGATACTTTGCTTGTTTTCCATACTAGTTGTTTTAGGATAGAGGGTTTGAATCCTCATGTGCTTGTTATACGTTATATTGGTTTGACAAGTATTTTTGTATGTCTAATTTGGCCATATTTCATTACTATGATGTTATCCTATACAGGGTCATGGGAACCTGGTGTAGTAGACTATAAGGGGATAGATCGAGTGTGCTTCCTCAGAGATTCATTGAGCATTAAGCTACAGGGGGTAGACTGTGTGATCTTCCTCATATATCCTATGAATACTTTTGGCTATATGGGGATAGACTGTGTGAGCTACCTCAGAGATCCTAGGATTACATTGTGTTAAACATGGATTGACTGTGTGAGCATCCTCAGAGAGTCCGTGACTGCGTTGGACTATACATGGATAGACCGTGTGATCTTCCTTAGAGAGTCTTTGTTTTACATTGAATCACATTGATATCCTAGACTATACAAGGTATTGACTGTGTGATCTTCCTTAGAGATTCTTTGTAAGACCTGGGCTACAAGGGGAATTGACCTAGTGTGCTTTCTCATAGAGTCTGTGACCCTGGGTATATAAGTGGAATTGACTGTGTGATCTTCCTTAGAGAGTCTCTAACGACCTTAGACTATAAGGGGAATTGATCGAGTGAGCTTCCTTAGAAAGTCTTATAATTTATCTATGACCAAAACATAGGGGTAAGGCTGAGTGTACTACCTATAAGGTTTTTGGTACTTGTATTGTAGGACCATAGGGGATGGCTATGAGTACATCCCTGAGGGTTACCTGTTTGGGCTTAGCTGCTTGATAGCTGTTGCTTGATATTGGAACTGCGGATTGTTTACAGTTTAGTATGTACCTGTTACTTCTTTCTGTACTTTTTTCCTGCCATATATTAGCTGACTGTTAGGCATAGAGCCTTAGGTGGGTTCCAACAGGGATGTAGTCTCACACCCTATTTGGGTCATGCTTTTGGGCCCAAATAGATTATATTGTTGCAGGCATAAATAAGGGCAAGCACCCTTCGACTTCAGGTAAATGACTTTCTATGGAGCTAGAGAGCATGAGACAAAGCATAGGATGGTGATGCAGGGGAGATGTTTATATTTTCTTTTGTATATGTTTTAGTACATTGTATTTCTATTATTGTGGTTTGTTTGGCTATTTTACTAGTCATATGTATCATGCATCAATAATATATATGTGTTCCAGTTGTTTCTTACTTTTAGTCTTCCGCTGATCACTTTTCTATTGATTATTAATGATTATTCTTTTATATATTATTTCTCATCCTCTGTGTACTATGAAAATGAAGGCATAGTTACCCCACTATCACACCCAAGGACCTTGCTTCTAGTAGGTACCCTCTGGCATTTGGGGAAATGCCCATGGGGCCATGTGACAAACCATGTACGGGGCACCTCTGGGTGGCTCCAGAAACCAGGATGTTACAGAAAAGAATCCTGAAATGCAGTGATCTCAAACGCTTAGTAATGGTACGAATAGAAAATATAATACCATGAATAAAAATAATAATGAAAAAACATGCACATAAGTTTTCAAAAAAAAACATACCATATTAAATAAATAAAAATATTGGAGTAATGAAATAAATCCATGTAGTTCAAAAGGTCTAAATCATAATGGAATCACCATCCAGGTGAAAATATCATTTCTATAGAAAATAGAATTGTGGAAAATAAATTGGTATTTAATATTATTTCTATAGTGGCTAGGGAATTGCAGCAATTACCGTCATTGTGGACAAAGTCCAATACTAAACATGGTTTACTTTTCGTTCTAGACATGTATTACTAAACCAGAATAACTTTTCATTCCATCAATATATTATTGAACCAAATTTACATATTGTTTCATTAATGTCTTTATAATGAAATATAATTATTTACCTAATACATAAGAGGGAGATATAGCCCTCATTCATCTCATATTGAAATCATCCTTACATGTTCCACAAAAACAGAAATCATTAATCATAGCATATAACAAAATATAAAATCAGTTTCTCAAACATCATTACATCCTAACATAATCCATAATAAATATAATTCCATAATTAACACAACCAAATAATTGTAAAAAGATGGATAAAACCATAACTATAGTTTAATAATGTCATTTTAATGTAATATAATTTTGATAAAACTCTTGAACATAATTATTGAGGGAAATATCCTTTATAATTAAAAAAATATTTCACTTCTTTAAATGGTAAAAAAATTAAAAAGAAATGAATTTTGTTGAAAATTAAAAAGATATAATTAAAAGGATTTTTCCTGTAAATTAGGTTTTATGGAGAAGTAAAAATCCATTCACAATATATAAGTTAAAAACATTATCCTCTTACTTTTTCCGGAAATGTAAAAAAAGTACCTCATATCAAAATATGCCAAATGATTCCTTTATTCCATTTGATAAAAATTTATCCATGTGTTAAATTAATATTAAATAATATTAGATGAATAAAATTAATATTACATATTTAGGAATAATGGATGTGAATGAAAATATACCCCAACAAATACCTGCATATAATTAATGTCAAATAATCATTTGATTGTGAAATTGTCCCTTACCTTAGGTCTGATATAATTTGTATGTATCTATATATTCTGTATAATTATTTAAATAATATTAATTAATTATTTTATAAGCATTTTAGTCTTTATTAAATTATATATGAACATATTAGCATCCAATTTATAATAAAATTTCAATTTCATCTATTATTCAAATATGAACTACTTTATGTTCTTGTGCATGTTATGTCATATATGTTCATGCTCTAAATATTTTTTTATAGTTATATCATTTACAAAATGATATTAGTATAATATAGATCATATTTCTTCATTCCATTCATTCTTATAATCATGGTTTAATTATGATCTTGTAGAATGAATCACATCACATCGTGGAGATGGTAGGTCATACATATGCACGAGAAACAATATCATTCACTTAATGGTAAAACGATATAAAATTGGATTGTACATTATTTATAAATAATTATAATCTTGTCAGAGTCATTATTTAAATCCATTATAATCATTATTATATCCATCCAAATTATTTATTTTTGAATAAAAAATTACACCTCGACGTGGAGATGTAAGTCATATATACCCATGATTTGCGAAATATTTATTTGTATGATTGATAAAATGAGGTATAAGGTTGTCCCATTATTATAATAAAATATTAGTATGTAGTATATATTAGATTTATTACATTTATATTGAATCAACATAAGAATAGTATTAATAAGAAGAAAATAATTTTGAAATAGGTGGTAAGATGATTACATTTTTTGGTATAACCTTTAGATTTGGAAAAATTGTTTCCATCAGATTGATTTCACCCCAAAGTGTGCCCTCTATGATTAAGTGATGAATCATGGGAGGGGATATGGTTAGGGATTGGATGATAATAGTTGACTTAGAGATGTGATGGAAAGAGAAGGTGAGGATCCCCTTTATAAGTGTGGGGAGGGGAAACTTTGGAGATATAAAAACTATTAAATTAAAATAAATTAATTTTTATATTCAAATGAATCCAAAGTGGATTTTTAAAAATATATTACAAGAATGGGTATAAGTACTCTCATTAAATACAATTTATAAATGGTTTAATTTTATTTTAAACTGTTACCTTTTAATTTAACCTTCATTATTATATTTAATTTTAATTATGATAATAATATTATAAATATGAAATTTTTATAAATATATACATATGTGTTTCAAATTGTCCATAATTGTATACTTTATCAAATTATAAACCTTATATGTTTCACTTTATAATTTTTATTTTTATTTTGTATTTTTTGACTAATTTATGAATTTTTTATTTTATTAAAATATAAAAAATTGTCACCTTTGACACTATTTATTTATTTCACATTAACTAACATCCACAAAGATGATAAATTAAAAAAAAATATTTAATACACTTCTAAAATGTCAAATACTCATAGTATGTTCATCGAAAACATTACGTAATTCATATTGTATTTATTTTAGTTAGTTTAAACCATTTAATTGCTATTTATATAAATAAAATACTTTATACATCACTATTGTGTAATCATAAATTGTACTTATATAATATATAAACATTATAAATAAATAAAACTGATGTATATAATTTCATTAGATTAAAGGAGACTATTTATGTTTTATTTTTATTTTATTTATCACTACATTAATATTGTTATAATTATAATAAATAAGAGAGTGACATGTTTTCACTTTTTTTGTTCTAATTTTAATTACATCACATACAAGGATAAAATTACACTGTATGAATAAATCACAACCCCTAGGTGATATTTTTATTCTTTAACTCATTGAATTGGATTGTATCTGGTTTTCTGTAAATTTTATTACCATTATCATATTATTTCTTACCCAAATTTAATTGATTTACAATCAAATATAGTAAATAAAAATTACCGAAGTTAAAATTCATAATATGAAGAAAAAAATTGTAACATATGAAGAAACTTTAGACCCATTTATTGAAAATATAGAATCTATTTTTCAAAAATAAAACCATTTAATTTTAATTAAATAATTTAAAATTTATTCTCACTGTCGAAACTCGAATGTGGGTTTTTTAGAAATAAAAACAATCAACATATTGACTTGTTATTAAGTCCAATATAATTTTGAAATTATTTATTATGACAAAAAATGGATAAAATGAAAAAAAATAAAGCATTTAAAAGTTAAAACCAATAAAAATATAATCTAACTATATAAATAAATGGGTCCAACTTGCAGTTTTGAATTAAAATTTTGTATTTATCACTATTCATTAAAATATGAATTTCATCAGAAAATTACCAAAATTTTAACCAATGTAAATTTTTATGCCCCACCTTCTAATAATTTCACATTGTAAAATAAAACATATATAGTTTTTATAAACTAGATTTAAAAATGTTTCTCCATCAAAAGGTTGTAAAACTATTATTTCTTGAAAAATAGTTCTTTTATCCAAAAAAATCGATTTGTTCTTATATAATATCAAGATAACATATAAGTTGAAATTAGAACATTAAATTGCATATTACATATATATTTCACTAATAAAATCTAAAAAGGGTGATTTTAATATTTTATAAACTCAATTATTTTAATTTGACTAGTTTCTCTAGAAGGAATTTTTTATTATTCATAGATGTATTTATATTGAATCAGTTATAATATTTAGTTATCACTTATACTTGGTCATGCGTTAAATTTATTATATCAAGGTATATCGAAATTGTGTGTAACAAAATTCAAGAATAGTGTTGCATATAATATAATCCAACACAATGTTTTATATTGCACATGTTAATCACGGTGTAACATAAAATACCATAAATCATTGATATAAAAAAGAAACTATCTCATAAAATATCATGGTTTTACATTCTACCCCTCTTATAAATAATTTCTCCCTAAATTTGTTTTGTGGTTATAAATGTTTTACAACATTGATGACTCTTTTACAGAAACCCCCAACATAATGAGGAATAATGAAACATCATTTTAAAAAAGGATTGTTGTAAACATAATAGTTACCCAATGTAATTTATCACAGGGTTTCCACATAAGAAAACACAATAGGGAAGTTAAAATATGGATCATAAAAAGAAATCTAACCATAATGTTCTGATGTAGAGTTTAAAAGATCATGTATATGAGAATGTTTACAACCACAAATCCATAAATCATTGTCGATTTTTCGGACGATCATATTCATCAGAAAATAAGTCAATAGGTTACATTTTTTGGTTTCCAGATCCATTCCATAAACATAATGACTTTTTCATGGTAATAAATACTAACTTGATATTCTTATAATATCACTTTTCGTCATTTGCAGACCAATTTTTACATTATCTCATATTTAATGAAATGAAGTAGAATTTTTCATTATTAAATATTTAGCAGATCATGTGATAGAATGATAGTTGATTCCATCTATCCAAAAAGTGGATAACATAGGTTTTCAAATATGCATTAGTCCACAAATTGTGGGATAATAAAATAATAAAATAATATTCAACTACAATATAACTCATACTATGAATCGATGTATAACATTACATTCCTTCTAAAAATTGAAAATTCAAAACATTAAAAATTTGTGAAAGAACTCGACTAAAATTTTACCTCCCATATCTTACATGGTAGTTTTTGGTTGTCACATTCACAATATGGGAATTAAACAATCATGTATTCGATGGAAACATGATTATATAATGAATTACTGTAGGACCTTAGTGAAAACATTAATTCAATCAAAATGAACTCTTTTTTCACACCAAAAATACAACAAATTCAATATACCGAATTTAATATATCACTATGTCCTTAAAGTAGTTATTATATAATTAATACTATATAATGTCGCAATATCTACTTATCCAATCATTATGTGAATATCATGTTCGTTCTAAAAATATTTTAATCACTTTTCATGGTTACTAGTACCACATTCTTATGGAAAACTACGATGGAAAAATACATTGATATTCCAATATTCCATAATACTATTATTGTGATTCTACAACAAAATTATGTAATATAATTACATAAACACATAACCATTCTGGAACTTTATTTTCATACTCAACATCTCCAATAGTGATCTTATGTTATTTTCCTTTTCCATTATCCTTAAAGGGGTTTTTGTGTCGTTTATCATCGAAAACCCATAGATTAGGGCATTTTTATGATAATTCCACATTTCTGTTCTATTGCAGCATTGAACTGTGGGGGGGGGGGGGTGAATTCTCGATATTCATTTCTCTATTCACATCATTATACACCAATTTTCCAATTAATATTCACTGAATTTCTCAATGAAATTTTTTTCCACAGATAATTTTTTTATTCACTTCATTACAATCTCCACCATGCTTCTTTCCACACTTTAATCATATGGAAATATTCATATTATTTTCACCATCCCTTTTAGATTTTCCCTTGAACTTCATCTCTCATTTCATGTAAAATCCATGAGAATGATATATAACACTAACTTTTATTTCTACATTGATATCACAATGTGCAATATCATTATATCTAATAATGTCAATTATTGATAATTCCCTTGAATGACATGGTGTTATGTCACTAAATAATTAATCAACTTTACATTCATGTTGGATGATAAATCAAGAAGCATACCATTTCCGGTTTGTAAAATACTCCTCTCATATAACAATAGATTAATCACCACTTTGGTTAAGCATAAGGATCTCATTTTCCATAATTGTTCAATGAATAAGCAGAAATATCTAAAAAACTATTCTTGAACATGTCCCATTCCCTGGATTCACATTCAACTTGCTACCTTGTATTCCAGATTAGAGTCCACACATGTATTCTTCTCTATCTAAATGATAAACAACTAAAATGAATTTTTCATTTTCAAAATAAATAAGGATTTGAAATATCAATTCAATTTCACTAATCCATTTGTTTAAAAAATTTATAAGAAGACCCCATGAAAAAAGGTGTGTGTTGCCTCATAAATGAATCAAAAAAATGTTGTTCCCTTCTCTTATCATATGGAAGTCCAGAATAATTAATAGCTTGTGTATGTATAACAATAAGATTATATATTTATTTTTACATAACATTTTGTTGTTCTAGAGGACAATCATTGCATTTCTTAGTACAGTGATCATTAACATGATTCTTTATAGAATCATAAATTGTCTAAAATTCAAATATAATAGTGTGAGAGGAAAAAAACATACTAGGAAAACAACATAATAATTAGGGAGTACATTCAATCTCTGACATCGTAGGTTTAATCCTAAGTTATTTATGATTTTTAATTTAATTCTATGATTGTATCCTCTTTCTAGACTCACCCTCAGAGAGATCCTTAGACATACCATATAAAAGTATCTAGGTATCTCATAAATGTTTTTGCATCCTTGTTTCCAAAGGATAACATTAAATTCTCTAGGATACTAACTCTATTCACCCAAATATGACATACATGGTCATTATATTAATTTGTTGGAATACATTATTCATGACCCAAACTGATGCCCAAATAATGTTTTAGTTTATTCTAATTGGAAACTAAAAATTCTAAACAACTTGTTCATAAAACACTTAAACCATCTAATGCATTATCCATTATATTTGGAACCCCTTTTTGACACAACATACGCAATACCCTTCATCATATCATGAGGGGAAAACATGGAAAGTGGAAAGTTTAAATACACAGTAAGGGCATGTTGGAATATATATTAAAAAAATAATCCAAGTAATGTAAAAACGAACATTACATAAAAAACCATACCACATTTTACATATAATAAATGTTTGAGTCATGAAATAAATATTGATAATTCATAAGGAATAAATAATAATGGAATCATGAATCTAGGGAAAGTAAAATTGGTATATAACATGGAATTGTGTAAATCTAATAGGTACATCATATTATTTTCATAGTAGCCAATGCATTGCTTCAATGACCATCAATGTTGAAAATTTCTATTACTGAACCGAGTTTACAAGTCATTTATTCCATGTATTACAAAACAGGATTTTCATTACATTCTATCTATATATTACTAAGCATTATTTAAATTATATTCCATTCATGTAAATATCATGATATATAATTTTTTACCCAATGCATTTGTGCGAGATATAGGTACCGCCCATCTCAAAATGAAATCATTCATATATGTTTCACAAAAACATAAAATCATTAGTCATAGAATAACCCATGAAATAAAATGGATTTCATAAACAATATTCCAACACAACATAATCTATATGAAATATCATTTAATCACTAACACAAGAAAATTATTGTAATAATTTGTATAAAATGATAACCCTATTTAAATATCCTTATCTTAGATGGAATATTATTTTGATAAAACAGTAGAACATAATTCTTGAGGAAAATATCCATTCTTTTCCAATTTCTTTAAAATTATGAATTATTTTTGATGAAAAAATATAATTGAAAATAAAAATTTAATAATTTAAATGAATATTTATGGAAATAAGGTTTCATAATGTGATATAAATTTGTTCACACCTTATATGATAAAAAATATTACTCTTAATTTTGTTGGAAAAGTAAAAAAATTACCGTGTAATGAAATAAAGAGAAAGTTTCCATTCATTCCATATAAAAAAATTTAATGATCTGTAAAAATTACTTTAAATTTTATGTAAGAATAAAAATAATATTACATATTTTGGAAACATGTATGTGGATGATAAATGTACCCTCGTAAATACATACATATAAAGAATCTAAAATAAAAAAAGAAATTGTGAAATTAACCCTTGACTTAGGTATGATATTATTAATAGGTATTGACATATTCCATAATCATATTAATTATTATCATATCATATTTGATCAAATTATATTTCTTTGGTTAGTAACGATTCATTGTGACCCGTTATTTGAATATTAACTACTTTATGTTCTTATGAATGTTTTGCTGGATAAGTTAATGTTCAACTTCTTTGGTTGTTTTTATATCATTTACTAAATTATATTCATCTAATATATAGCATATTTATACATTCCATTCATGTATATAATTGTGGATTATTTGTGATCATGAAAATTGAATCGCATCACATCGTGGAGATGAACGTTTGTATATATGCACGAGCGACAATATCATTCAATTAATGGTTAAATAATTTATAATTGGATAGTATATTAATTATACATAATAATTATCATGTTATATTAATTATTAATATAAATTATTCCCAGAATTACATGATTCCAAATTTTGAAATGTTAAATAAAAAATACAGAACAATGAGGATATGGTAAGATGAACATACACGTGAATAGTGATATTTGTTATTCATAGAATGGATAAAAAATGTATATGGTTGTCCCATAATTATAATCAAATCTCATAATATATAAGATTCTCTATTTTTTAGTTTATTATAGAAAAAACTTCTGATGTGTATATATATGAATAAAATAATTTTGAATGGGGTGATAAAACAATTACCTCTTTTTCGAGTATCACCATTTTATTTTCACAAATGGTATCCATAGGATTTCTCTCTTCCCAAATTCTGGCCTCACATATTACGTTATGAATGTTGGGAGAGAGAATGGGAAGGGTTTGGCTGATAAAAATAGTTTAGAGGTCTTATTTTAAGATTAGAAGATGTACCCTTTTATAGAGAGGATAGGGGCACCTTTGGAGATACTAAAACTATCAAATTAATATAAATTTAAATAGAAATTCAAATTCCTCCAATGTTTATTATATACAATATAAGTTGAAGATTCTTAAAAATCCCCCCACCAAATAAAATTTAGAATTTTATTGATTTTATTTGAAACATTATCATTTTGATTTATCTATATTTAACCCATTTAATTTAAATTGTTGTAAGAATATTATGAACATAAAATCATTGTAA
Source organism: Viscum album (assembly GCA_963277665.1). NCBI lineage: Eukaryota > Viridiplantae > Streptophyta > Magnoliopsida > Santalales > Viscaceae > Viscum > Viscum album. The sequence continues at coordinate 1,135,163,215 of OY728150.1, read as the reverse complement.
ATTTTTACTTATGTAATTTAAATTGTCCATAATTTGATAAATGACTATATTTTTGTACTTATAAATTTGATTATGTATTTTCCAAAAAAATTTTGATTTTTAATTATATTAATAATATAGAGTTTTTATAAAATTTCAATCGTTCCAATTATGTAACTATCCATATATTTGAGTATAAATAAAAACCACCCAAAATATAAATTAGAAAAAAACATTTAATACTCCCATAAGATGTCATAGTCACCTATAAAATTCTCTGATCACATTAAATAGTTTATATTATATATCTTTTGGTTATTTTTAATCCATCTTTTTGATATATATATATATATTAATAAAATAATTGTTACATCTCTATTGTGTAATAAATAATGGTGACTATTTATTCTCTAAAAATATTAAATAAATTAAAATGATGTTTAAAAATTCAATATTTTTCTGGATACTACTCAGGTTCAAATTTTTCTCATGTGTATCAAAAGATTAAAATTACTACACTTAGAAGATTTATTAGAGTGACATGTACCCACGTTCTTTTATTTTAGTTATAATTACATCACTTTAATGGAAAGAATTCCATTAAATCAATCATTTCTAGCCCCAATGTGATATTGGTTGACCTTAATTCATCCAATTGGATTTTTTAAGTTTTTAGGTTAATCTTATTATCTTTATCGTTTTCATTCTTACAATAATTTACATATTTTTTTTGAATAAAAAATATTCTATTTACTATTCATAATATCCATAAAATAAAGTAATATATCAACATCATTTGGACATAATAATTCTAATATATGGAATCCATTTTAAAAAATACATAACAGATATGTTGTATGAATTAATTTAAAATTAATTCCTATTGTCAAACTAGAATGTGGGGTTTTAAGAAGTAAAAACTATCAAAATATTGACATGAGTTTATGTCTAACTTAAACGTGAAATTACTTCCAATGACCAATATTTGATTTAATGATAAAAAAATAATCCAATTATACTTTTAAACAAATTAATAATATAATCTATCTATATAAATAAATTTGAATAAAAAGTAGTTTTGAATTTAAAGGATGTGTTTTCACTATTCCGTGAAATAAGAATTTCATCAGAAAAAAGCAAAAAATCAACAAAGGAAGTATTTATTTCCTTATTCAAAATAATTTTTTTATGTCAGATATAAAATATAAAATCTTCAACAAATATATTTATAAAGTGTTCGCTGTCAAAAGGTTGTAAAAGTGTATTTTTATTGAAAAAAATACATCTTTTGTCCAATAAAATTGATTTTGTTTTTATATGATATCTCTAAAACAAAAAAGAATTTAAAACATTAAATTTAAGATGTTATATTTATATTTCATTAAAAAATCCATATAGGGTGTTTTTTTTATTTTATAGAATCTGTTATATTCTTTTAAATATTTTTTTAGAAAGAGGTTAATAATATTCATACCTTCCATTATAATTACTAGGTTATAATATTTGTTTATCACTTTTACTGAGTTTGGAGTGAAATGAATTCAATATAAATGAAATAAAATTTTGTGTAATACATTCCATGAATAGTGTTTCATATACTTCAACCTAATACGGTATTGCGTACAACACAATCTAACCCTAGTGTAGTATAAAATACAAGACATCGATGAAATTAAACATAATTTATCCCCTAATGTATTGGGGTGTTACACCATGTATCATCAAAATACATGATTAAACCCATCAAAAAAATTATCATTCATACTCTTCATATTATGTGGATTGTTGTGGAACCCATTCCATCCACTATAAAAAATCTCTATATAATGGAATACAATATACTAGAAAATACAATTATGTACCATAATGTGTAATCAAAAAAGTTTAAAAATTAATAATAGAAATTGAAAAAAAAATTATGCATGTATAATATCATAAACATAAACATGATTTCAATAGAAAAAAATTAATATTAAATCCTTCATAATGGTATGTAATGAAATTGTGAATATCCCTAAACATATCCCCTGAGCGTGTCAGACAAATTGTGTAGGTAGGCTCATTGTCGTGTACCGCATTATGCCTAGTCAATCATGATGCACCTAGTTAGAGTATTTACCCCAATGTACATCTATTTCAAAATAGAATCCACTTTTTTTTATCCGGACATGGGTATATTTCTAGAAAGACCCCAATTATTTCTATCTTAGAAAATTTTTAATAAGTTCTTTTATACCAATTCCCAATTTCTTTCCTAGGTTTATGTTACGTAATTTATGTTTTCTAAATATATCATCTAAGAATTCTAATAAAATTCCTTTTATTCCAACATTAAACACCCTTATACTAATATCTTAGTGCTTGTCCCTTACATAATAATAATGTTAAAATAAAAAAGGATGTCACATACCAACTGAAGGAATATTTTAGTATATTTGAAAAACCAAATAGATACATAATTTCTAAATTACAACTGGAATGATAAAATAATAGAAAAACTCCATCGAAAACACCTATAAACTCATAGATTATCACATCATTTCATTTATAATATACATCTTGTCATCATTTGGAAAAATAACACATAAAAATGGTATGAGATTGGATGATCAGTAATGGTAAACAATAAATTAGAATATATCAAAAATAAATATAACTAAGAAGTAATGGTGAATAAACCACAAAATGAAATTAAAATAAAATATTATGAATTATATTTATTGAATAAATGGGGAATTGATAATTCCATAAAAATAATCACATAATAAGGAATAATAACAATGGATATTATACTAGTATAATAATCATAAAGGCTATAAATTACTAATAATCATAATTATATAATGAATAATTCCAAACATCATAAACATACCATCAAGTGATTAGTAAATAATTCTAAATAAATGGTTATATACTCGACCCAAACCCATTCTAGATTCTCTTATGAGACCTATCAACACATCAAAGTACCAAAGAGGGATCCTCCCATAACATACAAAATTCAATTCATTCCTCACATGCCTAATTAAATGACATATATAAGTTATTTTTTCCCATAACACTTTTAAAATTTTGAATCATAATCATCCATGACAATATTATAATAAAATCATCGATAAATTCATGAGATAAATACAATTTTACATTTGGAAAAAGTTTTTTTAGGAAATATCATTTGTATCTCTCATGAAATCATATTTTAAATGTGAATATGGATCGATGTAAAATATAATGATAGGGGAAACTTGTTTGAGACAATATGATCTCAAACTATAGTGGAATCATGTAAAAAGTGTTTTTACGAAGCATTAGAAATGAGTCACATTAATTTTTTTTAAGATAAAATATTAAAGGACTATTAAAATGGAAAATGACTAATATATATAAAAAACACAAATTAAAAAAGATAGAGTTTCATGATAAAATGGGAGAATTTAAAAAAATATTTTTTGTTCAAATTAAATATGGTTTGTAATAGAAAATTGGTATGAAGTTGGAAAGATCCATTAAATCGGGGTGTTTATATGGATGAATTGGAAAGGTACCCTTATAAAAAAGGTATTATACAATCAAAGAATATTGAAATGATCTTCATTGATGAGTTTCTAACATTTACACAGTGTTGAGAATAATTACATAAAAATAATGAATACTAACATTGTGGTAATTAGAGATAAAGTGTAACCTAAATGGGCAATGGATTTTCAGGATGAAACCCAATGCACATTTCAAACAGGCGAACCATATATCACATAAAATTAATGTCCATTAAATTAAAAAATTTAACACCTTTAAAATTAATATATTCATGATATGACACATCAATGTTCTATCTAAATATTCCAAAAACAAGAAATAGTGGTTAATAAGGTATATCTCATGAAAATAAAAGTGATATGATAAAACACTTATATTATATATGAATTTGATCTCCATTTGATCTTAATTATCATGAAAAATAAAGTAAATACAATAATTAGTTAATTAATAATATTTTAAATTTATTTTACTTATTATTATTTTATTATGTTTATTTTTTACTTTTTTATTACTTATAAAATAATATTTCACGTTTAGAAACAGTTTTCTTCCATCATATTCAAGATCAGTTTCCTTTTATATGCATTTGGAATATCATGTAAAATGAAAAAAGTATAAATGAATTAAAAATAAATTTTATTAACTGTATTCCATAATATTAACTATTTATATTACTCAGTCAGTTTTTTTTGGTGAGTAAGTATCATTATATAAGTCAATAATGAAAATCATTTACATTAGTTTGGGGGTTTTTGATCACCACACCCTTTCTTTTAGTTATGAATTAATATTATGAATATATAATAGTTCCAAAACATTAAATAAGATATATTACACATATTAATATCTATTTTTGCCATAATTGGTATTTTATGTCCATCCATGAATATGTAATAGATATATAAGAACACGTTGTCCATGATGGCTGTAAATTGGTACCTCATAGACGAGTCATACATCAAAAAATAAAAGGAAAAGGGGGAAGCGACATAATTGTATATTTTTATTGAAATAATATCAGTCTATTATATATATTATAGTATATGTATAACCCATGATTGTAATGTGGATATGTGTAAAGGATAATAATAAAGAAGATATTGAAAATGAAATAAAATAAAAGGAAATATGTTTTTACATCCTTAATTTTTATCTTAGAGACCTCCTTTATGAAATTTATTATTCTATTTTATTGAGACCATACCATCATTAATGTGGAGATGAAGATTTTTATGTGGAATCAGATGTAATTGGGAATGTTTCGTGTGTTATGTGGTGTGAGGATATGTGGTGGCTGTGTTTGGTATTTATAGTGGAAGAGAAGGGTGTTTTTTGTATACTCCATTCTTTTGTTTTGTTTTATGGATAAATACTATGAATAGTTTTATAATTAAATATATATATATATATATATATTAAAATAATGATGAATATTTATATATTATAGTATTACATCTACCATATGTCATCCATGAATCAATAATTAATTTGTTTGTTAAATACTGTAAATTACAATATTTTGCTATTAAAAAAATAAACTATTAAAAAAACTCCAAAAAAATTAAAATACATTTTTTCTACATGTAGAATTATAAAATTGACCGCTATTATAGATAAAAAAAATTAAATATGAGAATTTTAATTCTTAATTAAAATTTTAATTTATTTTAAATATATCGATTTTAAAATATTAATGATTTTTTATCAGGTTAAAATTTTAAATAACGTATCAAAAAAATTTATTATATGTATAAGAAAATAAATTATTTCTATATAAATCTATTTTATAAACATTAATTTTCATTTAATAAATTATATTTCTTAAATTAATCATATAGTTGTAAATAAACACTCCAGTATAACAAAAATACCAATAAGTTCTTAACCAATCTTAAAAATATTTATTAATTTATTCATAGATATAAATTTATTAAATATTAATTCATTTGATACAAAAATTTAATTTATACATTCAATGTGTAGTTTTTAAATCAAATCATATTTTTACCATTAAGATAAGGAAAATGGCATTTTTACAAAAATTACGAATTTTCACTACTCACTGGAAAATAAATATTTCCCATAAATGACCAAAATATCACCCTAAGACAATTTTAAAAATAATCATTTAAAAAATATTTTTATATATTTCAATTGAATTTATAAAAGTGTTATAATTTACATTTAAACAAATGTGTTAGTAAAAACTAGTAAAAAGACGTTAAAAAAAATTTTATTATGTAATATTTTATTCATTCAAATCATATAAAAATAAAATACATTACATTAATATAAAAACATTTTATTTAATAAATAATATATAAAAATCATTATTTTACTATTCATTCTCTCTAATTTAATTATAGTTTTATAAAGGTAATTTTAAAGTAATGATATTTAATAGTATATCATTATTCATTTTTGTTTATTGTTCTATAAAACATATGATGTTGAAGAAATTATATTTAAAAATAAACATACCATAATATTTTTGGTTGTCCAACCCATTTAGGTTACTCTTCATGGATAAAATACAATCAATATTTAATTTATGGAACCCATGTTTAAAAAAAAATTCATTAGTTGTTAAAAAATTATTTTCCCCAACATTCAATGTCATTTTATTGGAATTTGATGATTGAATAGTTGATCAATGTCAAAAAATTCACTAATTTTCACATTCCAAAGACATAAAACTTTCCGAATCAAATGTTACAATTCCCTAATAAACATATTTCCATTTATAATTTCAATACTATTGATATTCCACCACATGTGATTCTATAAATTTTATTATTGAATTATAATATAATATCAAAATTAGATCAATTTTCCACATTATAATTTCGTAAATTTGAGATTCTGATGCAATAATACAACCCTAAAAAATCCAATATTAATGATACTTTTAAAAAAAATCAACATTATAATAATTTGTATCTATACAATCCATATTGAGTCAGTTGTTTTATGTAGTTTTAGATAATTAAATATTTAGTTAATTTGGACACATGAAAACTACAACCAATAAATTTGATAAAGAAATATTGTTATTACATGGAAAGCATCAAGAAAATTTTCCCATAGGATGATTATATGGAGGTAATTGATATAGAATCCTCACAAGATACCCCATCTAAACATAAATAAATATTAATTTTATGTCTAATATTTTTTTAGGTCGAGGTTATCAATTATTAAAGTCGTCTGATCTTGTGTATTAGAATAATTGAATCGTGTTATGTGTAATAATATTAAAGATTCTAAATGTTTAATATAATTTTATAATCAATTTATATGAATAAAATTTCATTATATGTCATATAGTCACATGTTCAAATTGAAGCTAAAAAATATAATCATTTCTTGGAATTTAAATTAAATATATAAAAAAATAAACACAATAAAATTGATTTATATATATTCGAGTATATTGATCTATCCTTGGTAGTTCAATGAATTCAGAAATATCATGGAAATTTAATATTGATTGAGGTCAATGTTTTTCTTGACAAATGTGTCCAAGAATCATTCTTGAGATTATGTAATATGGTTCTTAAAATGACTATTGATTGATTAATCACTTAGTTGAACCCACTCCAACAATACTATTATTTATTAAAATGTAGCCTATGTTATGGGATTCTATATATTTGTGATTATTTATTTATAAATATTATTTTATTTAAGAGAATTATCAATATCTTTATGTAATCCCTTATGAAATTTCCTAAAAATATTACACAATGTTTTCCTAAGAGTCGATGCATTCCTAGCCAATTTTTGTTTTCAGATCCACTCCCACTCAATAAGAATTTCATGTGTTGTTTCCCATAGGGTGATTTATTCAACCCCTCTAAATGTTATGTTCACTATATAATGTACTATATTTTATAATCAGCTTCCCATATAACATAATAAAGTTTGTGTGATGTGTATGTCAGATAAGGATGTAAATTGGAAGGGGTTCATTATCATTCAATAAATAAAAACTAATTTTTTATATAATTATAAAATTATGACATATATTAAATAAACATAATAAATGACATATATTTGATTTAACAGATAAAGTTAATATAATATTCAAAATTAATATAAACATAATTTGGTAGCATAGATGAGCTAAAACTCATGATAATTAAATACAAGTCCTCTGAAAAATTGAATAATATTTTTCATATAATTACCATGAACTAAATAGAAATAATGAAAATAGACACGGAATTATCTTGGAGTAAGTAGAATAAATGAAACCTATCAATCAATAACTATTATTCTTAATTGGCTGTAGAAGTAATCCCAATAAAAATAAGAGACACGTGGTTTTAGATTTTTTTGAAGGAATCCTAAATCATATTATCAATTTTGTATTGAGAAACCAAGTGATGATGAAGATTTTGGGGGAATGAATACAGAAAGTCAAATTCTAATGAACATTATTATATATCAAAATTAATAGATGAATACTGGTGATAAAAATAGATAGTAGGAAATGAGGTTGAACTTGTGTGAATAATGTAGCGTAAGTATATTACCATGATACGGAAAAATAGTATTGGTATCACATATTATTGAATATTAAATATATATATATCTATATTATTGTTTTATGTTATATAGGTGTATTATATATAGGCCCCAAATGTCCCTTGGTTTTTCATTCTAATTCAAATGTCAAATAAGTCAATAAATAAAATGTCAACATCACTTGATTCATAATGTATGATATTTTTTACTCTGTCAAAAATAATGAATGATGATCCTACTGTTGAGCCACTAGGACCACTAGATTGATGTTAGGTGTCCTCAATGTTTCTTATGGGCCACCATGTGAAAATTCTCTACTACTATCGGAACTGGATATCATGTTCGTCTGTAATAGGTTGTAGTGGAACCTTGAAATATTATTGTTTCAAAGTCATCATACAAGTAATTCGGTTGATCGTCCATGAATTTCTTATTCTTCAAGTAAGTTAGGGTGTTATAAAAATCCCTCCACAAATATTTATATGGATCTGATTGATATGAATACTCTATAAATTAATATACAAACAACATAACTAAAATGTATATAATTGAATGGGACTATTAATAATTTTTTTCAATGAACATAAAATATAATTGGATATATCATAATATTCCCTTATTATCATAAATACTATTAAAATATAATTTTATAAGATAATGGAATATGACTAGATATGAAATAAAAATTCCAATATAATTTTAAAAATTATTTATATTTTTAATAATAAAATTCAAAAAGTATTTAAAAGGATATATTAAACAAATATTTTAAACCATAACTTATAATATTTCATAATGATATTAAAATTTAATATATAATGCCCAAGACATATACCCTAGAGTTTTATAATAGTTATTTCATAGGAATCACTACTCATTACAAAGTTTAATATCGTGTTAATACCAAATGGAAACTTTTTGGTGTTAATAAATCTTGGAGATTATATTCCAAAACCACATCATCTTGTTTTAATACATTCATGGATATTAATTGTTTGGAATTTCAAACATAATTTACCATACAATTATAATATGACACACATGTACCCATTAATTTTGAAATTTTTTATAAAAAATATTCCAGTGATCCCTACCTATATATTGAAATAGATATATAATATATGATACATTTCTACAACATTGTTATTTTAAAAAATAACTAACAGGAAACCATGTTGTATAAAATATAATATAAGTTTACCCTTTTAATACTCTCTATAGTTTCATTTATAGAATTATAATTTGATGGAAAATAAAAATTAAGAAAATTAAATAAAGAGGTATATTGTGAAAGGATAAACATGTCAGACTCTCCATTAGTGTGATAAAAATAGTTTAGGGAGAGTGGTTTGGTGAAAATATCATATAATTATGGATATATCCTTATAATATTCTTTATAATATTTCTTATTATAATCATTAATGTCAAGTAAGTTTCTCCATATATCATTATGAATTAATAAATAGTTCCCAATTAGATTTTGTAAAACCAAATTTTGCCTGTTTTTTCAAACATAATCATATATGTATATTAATTTTTTGAAAATTCAAATAAATTTTTTTATTTAAATAGGTAATGTAAAAAAATACCCACATATAATTATCATTATTTAAGTATATAATTTTCAATACTGTATTTCTTCATACTACTTTAAATGAATATGAACAACCCATGTAGGTAACAAGTCACAGATGATGTTTTCCAATTAACATACATCTACCAAAATCATCATTGAAAAATCATTTCAACTCAAAATAGGTGAATTTTTTGATAATATTAAATATTATTTTTACAACATTTATGTTATGTAATGAGTTAATCAGTATATATAAAATTTATTCATTTTAGGTAATTGATTTTTAAAAATAACAATTAATGTCCCTATAAGTGTTGATCATTTAGGTAAAAATATGGTAACAAAGGATCCAAATCATTCCCCTATGTATATTTTTGTCTACGATTTTTATAGATTCATCCAATTAATTCATACATGAAGATCTTATTTGTGTACTTTTTCCTTTACATTATCCATTCCAAAATGGATTATAATATCAATAGATTATTTTCTATTGGGGAAAATAAACTTGAAAATTCTTCAAAATCATCTATAATTTGTATTTTTAAGAATAATCAACATAGAAATATTATTTAATTCTATTAAATCTTGAAATTATGTCAACTACTCAATCAATAACACTATGTGCACAGAAGGAATGGTCATTGGTAATGGGTTTTCATTGTTGGAGTCAAATAATTATTATATCATCCTTTGGGGATAACTACATTTATGAAAAAATCACGGTGATTGTTTTCAATAATAAATGAATTTAGTTCCTTCCAAATTCATAATTATAAATTTGAATTTGAAGCCTCTAGATCCTCCAACATATCAATTATTCGTCCACATAGTTCAAAAAAAAAATTAAAATGATGAAGTCGATTTCTATCCCAATAAAATAGGGAAAACATTATTTTTCTACTATAGAGTTTTGGAAATATTATGCATTGATGATGGATAAGTCATTACATCTTGATGGATTGTAGTTTATTTTTTCTCTAGAGACATTATTAGTAAGAATATATAAATTATCAAATAATTTATGTGACTTTTGATGTATAAAAACACATTGATTGGCCTAATGGTAGATTGGGAAAATTTATTATTTTTTCAAGATTGAAATTCGCACAACTCAATTAGTGTAGGGTTCTCATATATGTAATTTCATCCATATACACCATCCTACATAATAAATGGATTAGTAAGAAAACCTAACAAAAATCTGGGTTCCATTTCAAAGAGAACTAACTACTCATCCGTAGGATGGATGGAGTCCCCATTGAAATTGGTTGTGCCATGACATTTTTATAAAATGATTTTGGAAGTGATCCTATTGTATGCTTCATCACCCAAAAAAACATGCAATTGTGTAATTTATCTTTCATTCTAGTATAGAATCATACATTCTGATGGGTTCTACAATCCATTTTTTATTATTGAGGTGCTTAAGGGATGATGAAAGAGGGTCCTCAGTCAATTATCCATGGAGAAATGTATATATCTAGTGCTTATTATTGGAACCTATCATTGTGTCCCCTTGATATAGTTTCCCCACTCATGGTAGATTGTCTACCTCATGTCCTATTTTATCAACATGATTCATTTTATCGTAAAAGTAATTTATCATACAATATTTAATGTTTTTAGTGGTTGTTGATGAAATTTTGCAATCACCAGTTGGGTTAGCCTAAACGAATTATAGTCACATTAAAAGGGTAATAATTTCAAGAGAATTCTACCACAACTAGGGCCAATATTGCTTCTTGTATGAAATCTCATTCAATATTCGATAGTGTGGTCTGTTGATCTAAAATTAGAAATTCTATAATATATGTCAGTATTCACATGAATTGTGGTTTTGTACCATTAGATGAATAGTAATATCGATCATTTAAAACTACCTAATCTAGTGGGTATCTATTTTCATGATTTACCTAATTAAAATTGATATTTTTCTTGGAATATATGATTGATTTTTTTGGACTTATTATTATTATGGCTAGTTATAAGAGGTGGCATCAAAAGTGATAATAGACGCTAAAATGATATGGTTTCTTCAGGAGGTGGGGCCAAATTCAAGACCATGTCTATATTGGATGAGGTATCTACTGCCTACCACTTATATAAATGATCATTGTACCTTTTAGGTTTAGTATAGTTATCACCATCATTTGAATGCTCCTACCTAGATACATCTATATCCAGTACATCCATGGAACTATTTTATGACACACAAGTAGACGGAAATAAGGATCTATGTATAAAGTGTTCATAGAAGGAAAACATGACATACATTAAATTTAAGTTCATAATGAGAGATATTGGGAGGATATGGATCTTGTTATTAGATATTTTTAGTCCCCACCGGTAGGATCTTAACAATATCTCTGATAGTGGAGGTAGATGTATCACCATTGAGTTGTCTGTTGTCTACGATTCTGAGAGATAGATCACTGTGTAATTTGTCATCAGATCATGTTGTTTACAACACCAAAGTTCTTAAAGAGATAGTTCATCTAGATTTTAGGTATTTCATATGAACATGGTATGACTAGAATCATGTGAAGGTCACATTTGGAAGTAATTATTCCTCTCACCCTATGATGGATCATCGTGGTGTGGTAATTACATTGTAGGGGAGGAAATATTTGTGAACTAGTAGCATTATGGGAGATGATCATGTTCTTCAGTCCTTCATCATGGGAAAAAATATAGAACCTAATGAAAACCTTGTTTGGGAGAGTAAACCTGACCATTCTAGTAGGTTTCCGGTGTCCAAATCCGATAATAGAGTATAAAATGCAATGTTTAGTGTTATTTTGTATGGAGGTACATCGATGGTTGAACTCCCACTATAGGTTTTGTAGTTTACTCACATATGACTATGATGGAAGCATTCTTCATTTAAATTATATATATATTTTTGGACTATGTATTGTAGTGAAGGAAAATAAAAATCCTTCTTATCAGCCTATTTTTCTACCCAATTTGGATTGAGGTGCTGTGTTCCAGGTCCTAAATAGGAAGACCCTATTTGGTTGTCATTTCACGTGTTACCTATAAGAAGATGGTTATTCACTCAAGTAAGAATCCATTAAATTTTTGTCTAATTCATTATTTTGGACCATATGGGATGACATGCATGTTAGAAAATGTCTAAGGGTTTTCTATTTATTGTTAAGAGCCCAGAACCCATATTTTTGGGAAAAAAATCTCCACCACATGGTTAGAGTGAATTGTTTTTGTAGGGCGCACTGTTATATTTAAACGTGATGATGGTCTGCATATCATATAGATCCATATTTCATGGTTGGATCCCTGTTTCCCTTACATTTTTGTAATAACCATGTTAGTGCCCCTTTTTCCAAGGTTCCCATGACTGGATTCCACATGGTTTGGAAAAACATGTGACCAAACCATGAATATGATAATTTGTGGGTAAAATTACATTTTCCTTCAATTGCCTAATTAACCCCCTCATGCCTCCCAACTGAATATTCATGTGGGATATGACATGATTTCCCTTATTTTGGATCATATTGAAGGTTTAAAATGGGGATCAAGTGATCTACATATTTCTGGGAAATTTGGAACTTTTGTCAATCCTATTGGATGCACAAAAGTAATTACTCGAGTCCTTTTTATCCATAATTCGTCTCTCCTATTCTTGACCTACATATCGTGGTATTTGAGTTTTACTAAATTTGTTAGATATAATCAAATCCAAGACAAATGATTGTTCTATTCTGGATGAGAAGAGTCATACAAGCCTATGGTGGGTGGTCTAAACCTCATTCCTCAAGTTCATTGATTTTTTAAGTTTCATGTGAGGCCCACCAATTTCAGCGATGCCATTTATATATATTATATTCCATTTCTATAATCATTATAACATTGTGGTTTGTATATTTCAAAAAATGTGATTACTTGTTGGTAGTTACGCCCTCAATGACCAACAATCTGTGTAGAATGATATTACATAGATTACATTTTAGTGTTTTGAAAATTTCATAACAGCGTTCAGATGTGCTTAATATTGAAAAAACTAATTTTATGCCTCAATATATTATATTCTAGTTTTATCATGTAATGTTTAATGGAATTTACCATGTCACTTCAACTTTACCCGCATAAGTGATGTTTTTATAATTTGATTATTAAATGTGATATGGAAAATAGAATGTATACTAAGTAATGGCATGACAAAATTAAATGTGAATGATTAATAGGATGCATGATCACAGAACCCCTTACAATGTTAATGTATGTTATATGAGTGAATGATAATTATTTAATATTCCTTAAAAAGATTTAATAAATGATTCATGTTACATGGACTTGTGAGAGAAATTAAATCCAAGTCCTGAACCAATTAAACATATTGAAAAATTATTAGTTATTTAAAGGGTATCATTCTACATGGGATTTTAAAACTAATGATAAGAAAGATATCAATAAATAAAATATTATATGACTTCATTATCAAATATATGTTTCCTATCTCAACATCGCCTTGGATTCTTTTCGGCGAATTCCTTGAGCACTTGGGAACACCATTCCAATTCAAGGATACTTCCCACTTAGGTTGAGACACACCTAGATATGTAACCTACGGTATTATTGGATTTCTGGTGTGACACTATAACATCCCATGGATTTTATTAAAGTGTGACTTTGATACTCTAATTTTATCCAGAATTTACACGTATGTTCCATGGAAAAATCCCATATTTCATAGACACTACATATGCTAGTTTTACATTGGATGATAACATTTGACTCAATATGCATCTCATTGTAGAATTCCATGGACTATGCACCTTTCATTAAAATAATTATTTTTATCCATGCTACTTTAATTACAATGTCTGTGACCCATGAGTTATACGATTAATTTGTTATTACCACGAAAATTCATTATTAAATTTCCTTACATGTTTCTTTGTCTTAACATGAAACATTAACTATTGTTCACAGCATACTTATTAATAAACTGGTAATAATCAATTAATGGACTGCTTATGTTCAAAACCTTTTTAAGGGGAGAAGCATGAAATTTAGTTTTTGGTTCCCTTGTACTATTTTACATATTTTATGAATATATGAATTCTTTCACACAGTTACATTTCCATTACACAGGATGGATGTTATAAACACCATTTGTTGGAGTTCTGTGTGATTTATCTCACAATCTCTCTAAGTGTCATTTGGTACCTCAAGTAGATTTCATGAATTTATGTCTTTATAAAGTGTATAATATGGATTCAAATTCATTTTTTCATTTTTTTTATGATGGATACTGATATAAGATGTTCGGGTTGGAGGTCGGGATGCTTTTGAGAGACATTTGATTTTTTTTTCCTTTTGTGAAACATATTATGTCAGCTATCTTGTATCCTTGATTTTTAGTGACATGGAATACCATTATATGTTTTTGTATACTTTTATGTAATTCTAGTTTTTTAGTTCTTGTGGTTGATGGCTCTATTTTGCATCATGCATTCTATTTTCTATCATGTATTCTATTGTTTTTTACCACAGTTTATATCTATTTCTTGGGCTACACTATGTTAACGAGTGAATTTTCTCCCCATGAACACACTCTTGGTCCTCACTACACGGCAGTATCCTCTAAAATTTGGGGATATTCTTTTGAGGCCAGGTGGCCTAATGGGCTCTGGGAAACCATTAAGTGGTATCCAGGTCTGAGAATCAAAATGTGGTATCAAAGGTATTTTCTTTTCATGAATTACATATTAGAGAAAATTAATAAGAGATTATGAACTAAAGGAACCTGGTTAGATGAATTTTGTGGGAATCACAGAACCATTATCTGGGTAAAACCCATGTTACCCAAAATATATTTATTATTCTATTTTTTATTATAGTTTATAATATTTCACTCTTGGGTGACACACATGATGCATGTTTTGGTTTATTTATCTTCTGATTCAAATTCTATATTATCCTTATCATGGTGCTATTAGGGAGTCAGTAATTTTTACATGCAACATTATAGGCACCTATAATTCTCATGTCATGCAATTTTCCATTCCATGTAAGAGAATTTCACTACTTTTCATTGATTGGTCGTCTTGTGATTATTGAGTGATGTTTTGATGTATATCCAATGATTGTATTACTATTTTTTGACTGAGTGACTTCCACTCTAAATTCATGAGGTGTAGTGGACATAAAGGGTTGATATGATTAATTTACCAAGTCGATACATTATGCTATAAATAAATGTTTGTTGTTTTCATTTATAAGGTGTATGGGGATGAATTCACATTGAATGGATATAAATTATAATGTGAATAATAAAATTTCATTGGAAATGGCTGGATATAATTAACCTAAATTTTACATTTTATGAAAGGTAATGGAGTGAATCTGGCAGTTAAATTTAAAATCAAATGAATCTTATACTTGAGAACATACCGACCCATAGTTTTATATGTGGGTAATTGGGGTATGATGACTTGGTTAGTGAGTTTTATTACATTCATCATCCCCAAATGATTATATATATCTTCATTAATATTTTTTAGAGGTGTGTTCCTGGTATTTTTTCACTAATGTCGCCACAACTTCCTCATATCATACTCCTAAAAGGTGGTGAGATCATGCTCCTGACATCATGGGCCTTAAGAAACGAGTCATAACTCTAGGAGTTCCACCTGAGGAACCACATATTGTACCTGATTTGGGCATTGATTCCCATGTTTGTGATAGTTTCATACAACATATGCATCCCATCCAAGGTGCTATACATGTTTCACCAACGATGGTTGGTCTGACTCGTAAGTTTCTGTAGAAGCATCCTATTACCATTTTAGTGGATGGAAATCCATAAGACATTGAGTCTTTTCAGATTATACACAATCTATGTTGGAGAATCTTGTGATTCTTCTAGAGTGGATGGTCAAACATTCTTATTACTTGTTGTGTGATTCATTCAAACATTAGTGGGATGTGAATACTGATGTTGGACTTCATGTGGGAAAGTAATGGGTTGAAACCCATACATCATTCTATGATCAGTTCATTCGTAAAATGATGAGAGCTAATTGATACTGATTATTAATGAATCTAATTTAGGGTATGATATTAGTTATAGAGATTTTATTGTGTTCCACTGAGTTATACCTCATCCCACCACTTCATGACGGAAATGTTATTTCACCAGTGATTTTATTTGTGGATGGGCTTCTGTACATCATTCGTACAGAGATAAAAGTCATTTTCCTACATAATTTTCTTTAAATAGATAAACCAACTCCCATAAAAAATTATACCCTAAGGGATAAAAATTTTACAATGTATAGATGATCAGTTTCATTGAATGCAAGCAGTTATCCAAGTGACTGTAAACATTCACCCATGGTTACTCATCAGAGATCTAAAAAACAGATTAGTTGATTTCATAACACCATCGTGTTTACTTAGTGTGGAACATTGGGGGATCAAAATACACATTTTCATAGAGACCCAATGATGTTTCGTGCCTATGGCTATACGGGGAATCTTCAGAGATTCTGGAGGACAACTCCGCCTTCTTCTAATGTGAAATGATCTTTTCCAGCACCACCATCATGAGTGGCTTTTTTTCATCATGATGAGAGGGATGTTAGAATATAACCAGCATAACTAGATGTGGAGGAGGAAATTTTAATGGTTACCAAACCCCAGATCACTAGTAGTGCCGATAGAACAATTATAAGTGTAGTAGTCAAGTGTTTTCATAGGGCCATGGGTCCATGCAGTTGCATGCACTACATTCGATGCATGAGGAGTTTGTTTTTGGACCATCTAAATGTGAGGTTATATTCTAGTTGAATCTACCATAGAATATGCTATAATTGATACTCTCTCTTCAAAAACTATTATCTATGTATCTATCATGGAGTGTTTTGGACTACAGATAAGTATTACATTGGTATAATGACCCTAGATATGTCATTCGGGGTACGAACTGAGGGAATACACCATTTGTGGGACTGTGTACTTGTGGTAGGAAATTACACATTCTTATAAAACATTTTTTTTCTCAATATGATGGGATTATATGTCATAAATGAAATGAATTTTATAGTTAATGTCATGAATTTGTATACTATTATCACCGTTGCTTATTGTTTTCATCACCATAAGAAAACAATTATATATATAAGGGTGAGTGGGATGTCTAGGATTGTATAGTGGGACTAGATAATCATGGGATGGGTGGAGTGTCGTCCAATATAAAAAATATCTTTACTGAGGATGATGGTATACACCATGCTGATTTCCCTCCAGTAGTGGATTGTTTCAAGGAAGTCTTACCCAATAAGATTTTCGGATTATCTCCCAAGAGATAGGTAGAGTTTACAATTGACATTGTTCAAGGGGAAACACTCATTTCTATTCTTTCATATATGATGGATCCAATATTGCTTCATGATCTCATGAGTTAGATAGAGGATTTTGAGTCCAAATGATTTAAATTCCCTAGTACATCGTCTTCAATTTCACTCATTATTTTCTCCAAGAAGGCAGTTGGAATGTTATGTCGATACTTTTAATAAAGATGGTAGAACTAGATTACAGTTAGTGACATGTATCCATTGACTCAAATTGATGATCTCTTAGTCCAGATCTATGGAGCATGGGTATTCTTTATGATCGACCTTATATCAGGTTATCATCATGTTTGAGTCAGGTCGTTAGACATACCTTTTACAGCTTTACGTGGTACATAAGTTTTGTATGAGTAACTTATTATTTTTTTGGTTCTATGAATGCCCACTTCATTTTCATGGATCAAATGAATATGGATTTCCATCCCTATATCGATTTATTTGATGTTGTCTATGTGGATGACATCTTGGTGCATTCCCACACTAATGGAAAACATTCCAATCATCTTGATAGAATTTTGAGTACACAGATAGGGCACAATCTTTATGATAAAATTTATATGTCACAAATCTATGTGGAAACATTTCACTTTTTTGGTCATATAATATAAGAATCAGGTGTATGTAATGATATATAAAATGTTACTATTGATGTTTACTAGATTAATTCCTATAACATGTTTGATATAAAATGTTTATTTGGGATGGATGGATATTACAAGAATTTCATACAAGACATATCATTCCTTTCATCACCTCTCACTAGTCTTACAATGAATGGTTCCATCTTCCTCTAACTAGAAGCTTTTGATAAATCCTTTAAGGAGCTGAACAAGAGTCCTATCTCGAAACCTATTCTGACCCACCTATATCCATACAAAAGTTATACCATCTTCTGTGGTGCAACAATAATCAGTATAGGAGTAGTGATGATTCAGGAGGATAGTGCCTTCGTCTATGGGTCTAGACAGATAAGGATTCATGTTATAAATTACCCATAACATGACCTTTGCATAACAGTTGTTGTCCTTTAAATATGTTATGAGAGACAATATCTATTTGGGGTGTTCATTGTGGTGTACATAGAACAAAAGAGAATCATGTATATCCTTAGTGTGACATCAACCATATATAGTGGATATAGGTCAAATATCAATAATACATTGATTTTGAGCTTTCCTATATTCATGGGAAAGGAAATGTGGTTGTAGATGCATTGAGTCATAAACTTTAATCACATTTCTTATGAGAAGACAATTATTAATGGATGTTAATGTTCCTATTATCTAATATTCCTATTAAGTTTAATGATAGTCACAAGAAGTATTAACTCTCATCATTGACAGTTACCCCTTCCTTACATGAAAAGGTGATGGGTAAAAAAATTTCAGATCATGATAGTTTTGTACTCCATGAGATAATATCAAAAGATTACCCACATTTGGATTGGACTATAGATTGAGACAACATCATGTATATTCATTGAGGTGTATGTGTCCCTACACTGATGAGATATGATTTGATGAAATAGTCCCACACATCTTAGTGGTATTTTAATCATGGATTATCAATGATGTATCAAAACATGCGATGCTATTATTTGTTGCATGGGATGAAATTTGAGAGTGCAAGATTATGAATAGGTCTTCCAATTTTATGTAATTGAAGGTGGTGTACCATAGACATACAAGATTTCTAATACTGCCTCCAATACCTGACTGAAAATGGTAATATATTTCAATGGTTTTCATAGCTATTTCAACTTGGTCAACGAAGTGACGTTTTTATTTATGTGATTTCATTGAATTATTGATTAATTTATCCCACCCAATTTTTATCTAGGAGAGTTTCTCCGTTGATGAACTTTGATGATTATATGTCTATGAGATCATATAAATACATGTGTGTCCATGTATAATTCTTTTATATACGGATGCTCATTTTAAATCATCATTCTATTAGTTATTTCAGAAGGTTATTGGAACATTGGATCTTATAACACATATACACAACACCATACTGGTTGAATATTGAAACGTACAATACATGTTTCAGAGGACATGCTTCGATCAAGTGTCCTTGATTTTGTTAGATCATGGGAAAATCATATCCCTCTTGTTGAGTTCTCCTATGATAATATCTTCCATGTGATTATTCAGATGGCTCATTTGATGATTTATGTGGCCAATCATTTTGTTTAGCCTTATTATAGATAGTGTGATGTGTGGAAGCCCTACTAGGTCCTCGTGTCATATATGTGACATACATGAATGTTCATCTAATCATTATGTATTTGAAAACTGCTCAATCAAGATAGGATCATTTTATCAATATCTTTTAATGACCTCTATATTTAGAGGATGTGGATCATGTTTTCCATTCAATATTGCAGATGCAAGGGAAATGATGGTTAAAAATGAATGATTTTTTTTGAAATTGTCATGTCGGTTCATTTGAGATTCTAGATAGAGTAATGCATGTAGCTTATTATTTGATACTACCTCATAGGTATCATACCGAGAACGATTTCTTCCATGTTTCTTGTCTTCTCCAATATCATGCCCAAATATCACATACTATTGATCCCTAGGATGTTGGGTAAGATGACGATGCTTCTTTTATAGAGTATCCAATATGCATCATTGATCAGATCATGAACGTTCTTTGAGTTCATATTGTCCTTCAAGTATGGGTTAAATGGAAGCATGGTCCTGTGTCAGATAAAACTTGGGAGAAGGGGATGACATACATGACCTGTAACAAGATTTGTTTTCATACAATGTTTCACAACCATCTGAATGTAAAAAATGCTTTTCATTCTTTAAAGGGGAAGACTGTAATAAAATGGATTTTGTCCAAGTCAGGGATCCTTTAAATTTTAGTCTTATTAATTATTTTGGAGATAATATATATTCCTAATGTGTTAGAAATTGTATCAGGATTGTAAGAGACAT
Organism: Viscum album; assembly: GCA_963277665.1. NCBI lineage: Eukaryota > Viridiplantae > Streptophyta > Magnoliopsida > Santalales > Viscaceae > Viscum > Viscum album. Next base: position 1,135,142,254 of record OY728150.1, on the reverse strand, counting down.
GTTCGGATCCCAGAACCCTTATTATTTGGATAACATTCCTTTTCACATGGTTAGAGTGAACAATGTGTGTAATAGACATAGTTAGAAGTAATTGTGCGGATTGTCTACAGTTTAGACAGAGTGATCTCTCATGGTTGGAACGTAGTTTACAAAATAGTGTGGCCTAACTTTGGGAGTTCCTATTTTTCCTATGTTCATATACAAGGTTCATGTACGGTTTAGTAAACTATGCGACCAAACCATGCATTAGATATTTTTGTGTGTAATTTTACCTTTTCCATTAATGATCTAATTATCCCCACCATCATCCCAAATATGAATTTTAGTGGGACTAGACTCACTTGATATCATTTTGGAGAATTTTTCAGTCAAAGTATAGTGATTAATTGATCTCCTTCATTTGGGGTCCATTAGAGCTGTTATGGATCACATTGGTTGAACACCGATATGTACTCAAGTCCTTTTTATCCATTCCTGTGTCACTTTTTTCTATTTAGTTATCAAATTTTAGTGTTTCTACTCATTTCCAAGATCTACTCCAATCGAAGAAAAATCATGGTCTGATACCAGAAGAGAATATTCATATGTTTGGTGGTTTATAACTGATCCCAAATGTTTGTTGATTTTATAATCCTCATGTGGGGGCCACCGAATTCATTAGGTTCCGTTAAAAGTATTTATATTCGATTCTTATAATAATTTAAACTGTATGTTTATTTTCTTTATAAATATGTGGTTAATTGTTGGTTGTTACACCCAAAACGCTGAACATCATATGTAAGGTGTTATTCCTTAGATGAGTTTTAGTTGTTTTCCACTTTTCAGCCATTATTCATATGTGATCAATCTTGGCCACACTAGTGGAAGGCCTACTTATAATAAATTTTTGTTGAATGACGTAATGGTGAATGTAAATTACCATGTCACATCAACTTGACCAGCATAATGTAACTGAAAGAAATTTTATTTTTAAATGTGAATGGGAAATTGTAACATTTAGTAAGTATATGACATGACATGATAAAATTGAATGAATAATAGGTTGTTGGTCAATAGAAACTCATACCATGTTGACGGAAGGTAGCGTAGTGGGCCTTAATTATGGAATAATCCTTAAATGAATTTAATAATTGTTTCAGGGTACATGTCCTTATCAAACTATTGAAATTAAGGGCATGAACACTATAGACTTATTAATAAATAATGAATTCATTAACGTTTTCCATTCTATATGGACTTATCAAACTAATGAACAGAAATTCATGAACAAAATGAAATATTAAATGACTTCATTATCAAATAGGAGTGTCCTGGCTCAACCACACCATAGATTCCAATCAGGGAATGCTTTGTGAACTTGGGAACCCCAATGGACTCATGGATACATATTTCATAGGTTCATATCCCCCTAGATCACTATCATTTTCTATGCTTGGATACATAAAATGAAATCATTTGATACCTCACATGTTATTAAAGGATACCTTGGATATACTAGACATTCCAAGCATTGACAAGTAGTTTTCATGGTCAAAAAATGTTGGGTCTAGTCACTACATAACCTCATTTAACCATATATGGTCACCTATGATTTGGAATTCATATCATCTTGGAATTTGATGGCCAATAATCCATGTATTACTCTCTTACCCTTATCTAGAATATAGTTATTACTGAGTTTGTTACCATGTACGTCTACGTTTCCTTTTTTTATTACCATGGAAATTTATTAATAAATGTCATTACTGGTTTCCTCATCATAGCATAGATCCTTCAATATTTTTAACATGTAACTTATTAATAAACTGGTATCAATATATTAATGGACTAGTTGTGTTCAAATTATCGATGATGAAATAATATGGTACAAGGGTATTTAATTACATTATAATGCTTTACTTATTTAATGAATATCATAACTCTTTCATAGTATTTTATTTACATTACACTGGTTTTATGATATAGACAAAATTGGCTGTGTACCACTTTAATTTATCTCACACCCACCTAGATGCCTATATGTACAGAATGTTGATTATTAAAATGCTATTATTGATCAAGGGAATTTTACGTCATCAAAAACATGATTGCTTGCTGTTTAGGATGGAGATTTATACCATATTTGTGATCCGGATCTCTGGATGATTGGGATAGTATTTTAAATTTTGTTATACATTAGTGAAACATGTTATTCCTACTATCTTGTATCCATGTTTCCAAGTTTTCTAGTGACTTGGAATGCCATCATCATTTGTTTTATTCATGTATGTTATTGTAGATATTTCAGTTATTAATGTTGTTTTATGTATTTTAAACTATTACTTCTATATTATAATATTGATTCTACTATTTACATTAGATTATATCCTTCCATGGTGCTTCACTCTCATAATAAGGGAATAGTCTCCCCACAGACACACCCTTTTCCCTTGCTACTAGTCAGTAGCTTCTAGCATTTGGGGAGATGAACTTGAGGCCATGTGTCCTTCTAAGATCAAGGAAACCATTAAGTAACATCTAGTGTCAGAACATCACAATACATTTATGTCCAAGAATGTATTGGAATATTTTATATCATTATAATATAATTCATTAATGAGGCACCTAAACTAATGTTTCATGCTAATGAGGAGGTGGGCACCCTTAGATGATTTATGTCTGTTGCGACGTTAGAAAATCTATATTGGATCTTAATCGTGATGAGCTTTATTCCATGTTCGGATGAACCATCCCCATTCATAAAAGAGAAAAACAGGACAAAATTTCACACAATTTATTTATATTAGAATGAAATATAGTTTTAGGATTCCCATTTGTGATATATGAAACGTCAATTATAGTAAGAGGGATGTTTTTTAAGTATTGAATCCTGATTTTTCATCCTACCCCCCCCCCAAATTTTGAAGCTGGTTGTCATGAATTGATTAAAAATCTTGTTGGGACATATGTTTTTCACCATAATTTTTTTTGATGGTGATTCCAATAATTCCCAACAACACTCATTATATTTCAGCATAACGCTATTGTATCCACATGAAGGATGCTCATGATTAGCAATGATAAATTTCCATTATCTTACGTATTTGTATAAGAATACATTACATTGGGTATACTATTTCATTTTTTTTATTCATCCCTTGGGGTGCGAATATTGGATGGTGAAAATATTTAATAGTTCAGTGGCATGGTTTTTATCATTAGTCCGGTCCCAACCCCTCTAATATCAATCTTATGTAGTGTTCCCACTATCCCATGGTAGGTGGAATGTATAATCAAATATGATGATGTAAGATTGTTATTTAAGGTAGATTAATTTAATATCAACTACCTAATACATGGAGTCATCATTATATTTTTTATAATATAAGTCCCTTTTATAGATTTCATATATTTTAATGAAATTCATTTCAACCTATGGTTTGAATAGATGTTGATATTAAGAAACATGTAAATATATATAGCATTATACATCATTCGAATTAACAAATTAATAAACATTTGTGAGTAATATAATCTCGCGAATTTGTAGAATAAGCGAAAAGATCCATGTGATAACATGTATGTTTTATAGAATCATATATGGGATCCATAAGGCATACGATGACTGTTTCCTCAGGTATATCATGATTAACTAACTTGGTTGATGTCCTATTATATAGAGTTGGACAATAGGATTAATCTATTTTTTTGAAATTATTCATAGTCTTAAATACAAGTGGATACATATGCCTTAAAATCATTGAATTATGGAGAAATATGGAATGGGTTTTTTTTATGGCAGGGCCATTGGTTATAGTTTTAGATTATGGGGAGGTAATGTTTCATTTGACTGAAGTCATGTGGGGATGTTATTCATATAAATAGAGTCTTAAGGGGACATTTTCAACTTAAGATCCTTATATATAATGATGAATATATGTAAGGACTTCATGTTAGTGGAAATGTATAGTGGGGAACTCATATATTTAAGGTCAAGGGTTTAGGGTTTCCTAGGTGGAATAGTCACAGGCTGGGGTTTTATTCATATGAGAGATGTTGTGATGAATGATAGGATTAATCCAGATTGTGGAATTATATGTACCATCTTAGGTGACATTTTTTAATTCCCATATAGTTCAACTATGTGATTTTATATATTATTAAATTATTTATATATGAGTAAAAATGCTTAGTATGGAAGATTATGTCCCAGAAAGGGTGAGAAAAGTGGAAGGTGTATGGATTGTGGTTGGAAGAATCATCTATGGTGGTTATAAAATCATTTATATAATGTATGTAATCATATAATAGTAAAAAATGTTATGGTTTTAGTGTAACATCACAATTTGAGGTTTTTTGGAATGAATATTAAAGGTATTTAACAATATGTTGGGGGTATTTTTTATATATTACAACTTGGAAAAATGTTAAACTAATTTATGGAGATGATTTTCCCTTGCTAGAGGAAGAGGATATGTCGATAAAACACTATACCACATTTAATGGAAAATGGGTCTACTTCCCTTGATGATTCGAACCTTGGGTTTCTATGTGGGGGTTCATAGGTGAGGGAGCTAATATATAGGATAAATAGAAAATAATTCTCTCACCAAATGTATGGATAATGTGTATATGAATGATGTTTGATGATATTGGTCTGGTAAAATTCACGAGGAATGAATTACCCCTTTTTGATAGGGACAATACTGATGAGATGAAGGATGTTGGGAAGGTGTATCTATTAAATGGGGGGGAAACACATGTTAGAATGTTAGTTATGTTTCCTAAATTTTAGAAGATTCATAATGGTTAGGGTTACATTTTGGATAAGGGATTCATGATGGTCAGTCTCTTCAAAATGGAATGTCCTTCACACGATGGGTCTCCTTGCCTTTTAGGGATTTCTTTTTACTATACAAATAATTTTTCTATAATTGGATTATTTGTGTAACTCTAAGATATAGAATGGTTATTCCTTTAGATTGGATGGTAAGATTATTTTTAAAGTCTATCTCTACCATGGTATTATAATATTATCCATCCATCAAAGGATCCTAAATAAGGGTAAATTACAATTGGAATCCATTTCTCCATGGACATATGAAGGATAATGTTTTGTGAATTAAAAAAATATAATATAATTCAATAGGTCGTAGTCCACATAAATAAACGATGAAGATTGTATTTGTTTGATCCATGTAGGTGGAGATAGGTTTTGTATGAAAGACTACTATCTTCACATATGTTTACAAATTAATTCCCAAAGAAATATTTCAATAATCATTTCTTTTAATGAAGAATTTTCATTCATCGATACATCCCTATTGAAATATTTTTCAACTATTTCATCATGGATTCACCTAAAGCAGTTTTCTCTCTCCTCAAAAGAGATGATAACATTTTTATCACTGTGAATTGATTTTATGGTATTTAATAGTATGTGATAAAAAATATCACCCTATATTATAGAACAGACTATGAAAATTTCACTAAAATATTTATTTAACATAATATATTTTTATTTCATCGAGGGAATTTAAATTCATCAGGTACTATATGAGATTAATATTGTGGGAAATTGGAATTTGTTAATGAAATAATACACATAAGAATTATATATAGAATGGTTTAAATATTTTAACCATGATTCAAGAATATAAACCTATTGGTATTATGAATTCTATAATGATTCCAACATTAATAATCATACTCAAGAGGTACTTAATATAGAAATTTTCCATTTTTATGTGGGTAATTTATTTTGTATATTCATAACCATCAATGAAAAGTGAAGAAATTCTAGTTCCATTGTATTTGTAATGAATTAATTTTAAAATGGTAAAAATTACTCCACTAAAAAGAGGATAAAAGTATTTTTTCAATCATGTTTATGAAATCCTCCGACATTCATTAGTATGGGATTCCAAAAAAATAACATATATAAATTAACAACAATTAACTCCTTTATTGATAATAAGGTGTACACAAAATAACATAACGAAAGAACCATATTCGTCATTAATATTTTACTAGAATGAGATAAATAATGAAATAAAATAAGAACATTCACATATTTTTAGAAATTATTTCAGTCTAGAAAATATATTTTGGCCTTACAATTACAATAATAAATTATGGGAATATTATTCCAAGATTTGGACATCAACTATATAAACCATACATTCAATAAAATTAATGATAGAGCTAGTTTTCCCATTGATCATTAACTTCTAAAACTAAATACATCCTCTTATTAGTAATTGATATAGTATTAATGATATGTTTCATGGAGTGTGGAGTTTGAGTCCCTTATTGAAAATCAGAAGAATTTTTTGTAGAATCCTGGGGTGCTATATAATTACTTGAATCAATAAGAAAACTTGTGGTTTTTATCTTTGATAACTACAACAATGTGATTTAATTCTAGAATTTATTATATAATAAAATAAAGTAATTAAATTAAATTTAATGACTAACTGGAAGCCCATATTATACGTTTAAAATGTCTCTTATCATTTTTACAATTCATTGGGAATCATTGATGGGGTACACATAAATCATCCTTCTAATACATACTCTTTCATGTAGTACCATTAATATGAAGTATTTCCCCTAATTTATCATTTTAGTATGTAGTTAAACTATAAATTATAAACAAAATCATCAAGATAATTGAGTGAATTTTTTAAACTAACATAGATGAAAATGTATTTCATTGTATATTATTTTCACATTATATTGAACACTATAGGAATCATCGCCATATTTATACATTAATATGTGTTAATTATTCCAAAAAAATGAACTTTAGTTGAATCATTCCAAATTATACGAAACTTGAAAGTATTTTTTTTATTTTGTAATTATATGTTTTCAATCATGATTAGAATCATGTATGCACTCAATTGGTTACTACTTAATAATGGGTTTAATATCATACACTACATAATTATTAGTACAAAATACATACCAAAATATTCCCATGAACTAAATGTGATATGATTTAGGATCATTGAGACATTCTGATTCAAGGATATGCTATAATTGGACCAATAAAATGGTTTAATCACATTTCGTTATACACTTTGGGTCCCATTACAGACACATGTCAATACTCACTTCACATCTTAGCATTGAAATTATTCCCTTTCAATTATTTTCCTTGGTAAGATATAGATCTAAGTATAATAGTACATCCTAAAAATATATGGCTATTAATTTCATCTATGATGGTATACATAGTAATTCATTGGTTATCTGTCATAGGTTCAACTAAAAATTTCATTTATATTCCTTATTCATAACATGATGATGATATTATTACTTATTCAAGTGTAGGTTTAGTATACTCTCACTAACTAGGGATATTATAATGTTTTACATTTAGCATATGAATATTAGCTAGAGTAGTACTAAACAATCCTGGTATGAACTACATTTTCCATGTTTCTCATTTCTTGGATATGTTGTGGTACATGAATCTCAGATCCCCAGAAAAGATGAAAATTTATAATTTCCATTTATTTTTAGTGTTTTATAACACAAAGATATTTAACTTCAAACAACATGATATCCAATCTTCCACGTTCACAATGGAGATTAACTGAGAACTATTATCATAACATAATAATTATTAAGTTGGTAAAATTTCATGGAAAAAAACTATATATTTTATGGTTCAATTCCAAATATTATAAAAATGAAACACTATTTTATTCATTATAATATTGACTAAAACTTCTACATCATTTGTTTTATTCTATATATCATTGGAAAATATTTTTTATGATAGTACGTTTCCATAGAAAAAAGTTTCGTTGTACTTATATCCTCTTATATATCTTGTACATTTCATTTACATTTTACCAAATGAAATAGTAGAGGATTATCCCACTACAATTGTTTTTAAACCACATCATCAAGACTAATCCATGGCGATTTATCCTTATAGTTCATGGACACATCATTTAAAACACAATTACATTCTAGAACACTATTTTTATCAAATTTTACATTACCCTATAACACATAAATTACATATCAACCCACAATATGTGTGGTTATTAATTTTTTCACCTCTCTTGGAAAAATAAATCTCATGGTAATGGCCCTTACTGAGGAATCCCAAAGATGGTGCCTTTCTTAATTAATGTCATTCAATGAATAAAAAGATATTGAAACTAAACAATGAATACTATATTAGTTGAATAATGTAATGACCCAAAAAAATTTTAAAAAAAATTCTTATTTTCATTGGAAATTTACGAGTCTGATGTTTCTGACGACACCTGATTCTGAGGCTCGGTGTGCCCGAAATCAATTTCCAAAGTTTAGCTCGGTTATGTTCAGTGAATGAACGAGCGGGTTTTTCTAGCATCTAAACAGGTGCATAGAATTGAAATCTGAGGGCACCGATGAAACCGCATCGCCTGTAATTTCTTAAGAAGACATTTTCTAAAGTTGCGTTTTCTCGGGAAGAGTTGTTTAAAAATTGTTGTTTAAGTGTGAGTGAAATAAAATTGCATTAAGAATTTTATTTCTCATTTCTAAGTTGTTATAACCTATGTGTGGAAGTTGGGTGGGACCCACTTGTTTTTAACTACCCTTGAGAGAATAAAGGTGGGGTGGGGCCCACACGAGCCCAACCCCTCACAATCCCTAACTCCTCTAAACCACCCACTTAAGATGTGTGACTCATCTTAACTTTTAAACATCCCATTAATTGGGTGACTTCCCCTATCCTCACATATAATCATGCCAACACACTAATTCAATTAATTGAATTATGATTTTGAATTTTGAACTCATGGAATGACTTAATAAAATAAGAAGATCTTATTTTATTTTTGGGGTTAGTTTGGTTGTGTTGAGGATTGGATGAGAGATCTCTAAGTCTCTTGATGAACATCATCTACTTCGGTGAAGAACGTCTTCATCCTCAATGAAATACGACAACACGTCGTCAAGGATCATCGACTCGGCGACTCGGCGACCCGGTATATTCGGTCCTCTTCTTCCTCCATGACAAAGGAGGAGGCACCGACGCTGAAACTCACCAAAGACGTGCCATTATTCTCCTCACCACTGCCGGTGTGAGACGACATCCATCTTGGATTTAAACCGACGCCGTCAACCGTGACACCGACTTTTGACATCGTTGTTGAGGTAGGGGTTTGTTTTTTATGATCGTGATTAATTCTGGCGTTCATTGTTAAATTATAGCCGCTTGTTATTGAATTAACAGGAGGAGGCCGGACTGCACAAACACGACCGACCCTCCTCCCCATTGTTCTTGTACATTGTTATGAATTGGAACAGAGGCGATGCGGTGTCATTGCACCACATGGAAGTGAAGGAACCGCAGCTAGTGCACGCCGCAGCGAAGGAGCGCGACGCCATTGAATTGCGCAGTTGAGACTGAAAGAGGCCGTGGCTGGAGTCGGGCGGCGGCAGAGGGGCGCGGTGTTGCCGCGCTGCGCCGGTCGGAAAAAGGCCGCGGCCTTTGGCCAGGGCGGTGCAGCAAGGGGCAGCCAGGCATTCCCTACCGTCGGCGCTCCAGGAGGCGGGACCTGTAGGTCCCACAACGGTGGTTCAGAGAAGCGGCCGGCTGAGCCGGCCGCTGGCGCCAAGTGGAGGCGGGACCCCTCGGGTTCCGCGGCTCAATCGAGGGCCGCCCACGCTGGGCCAGACCCTCGCGCTGGGCAGGGACGCGCCGGCCGGGCCGGGCCGCGCCCTACTGGGCCGGACCTGCACCCGGTTCGGGTCGACCTGGTTCAGGCCGACCCCAGGGGTATTGGGTCGGGTCATACAAGGCCCAAACCCCCTCTTTCCAGACAGATCCGTTCAAACACCCATAACATGGGATGCAGAACTCCGATCAACGCACCATCAGTTTTGTAGTGATCCTTGGATCGGTAAGGTCGTTTCGATATATAACATTCAGGGTTTCGGAGAACTTTGGGTATGGCCGGGTTGGTTCGAACACAAAACCAACTGGGCCCTCAGAGCGGAAACGCTTATAACTTCATCTCCGGACGTCCGATTGACTTGCCGTAGACTTTGTTGGCTTCCTCATAGTGAGACGGTTCTTTTTAATTACTCAACTCGAGGTTTTGACGTAGTTGTATTATGGTCGGGTTGGTTTGACTTAAAAACCAACTGGGCCCCTGGGACAAAAATGTCAATAACTCTCAGATCGAGCGTCCGATTGATGCGCCGTCTGTCACGTTGTGTTCCTTTTGATGGGATGGAACTTTGGGATACATCAACCCCGGAATTCGTGTAAGTTGATGTATCGAACCCTTTGTATCGTGGAGCGGACCATCCTAGAATCGAGCATGGTGTGTGCGGGAACCCTAGAGCTGGCTGCGATGAAGATGACTATCGTACTGGGATCCACCGTGGGATCTACAAGGACGACTACTGTACTGGGATCCTCCATGGGTTCGAAGAGGAGGGCTACCATACTGGGATCCTCCGTGGGTTCGACAAGGACGACTACCGTACTTGGATCCTCTGTGGATTCGACGAGGACGACTACCGTACTGGGATCCTCCGTGGGTTCGACAAGGACAACTACAGTACTGGGATCCTCCGTGGGTTCGACTACCATGCTGGAATCCTCCGTGGGTTTGACGATGATGACTACTATACTTGGATCCTTCGTGGATTTGGCAGCGATGACTACTAAACTTGGATCCTATGTGGGATCGGCAGAGGAGATGATTCATAGGCTACATTTAATCATCTCCACCCTCTTCGTAAAATGTATACCTGCGTGAGCTGAGTCTTAACTTACAATCATAATCATCGATATGATTTTTGTGCTTTCTTGTGTGTAATGGGTTGTTTTTTTGGGCTCGTGTGCTGGAGCCGAGCTAGAATAGATGACTTAGGTATATGTATCGGCATATACCTAAGTGGAGTTGGTTGCTACTTCGTGATTGTGTCTTTCCTTTGTGGTTTATCCGTCGTGGATTATGGGAGACCTATGGGGGTCTTGGGGTCCCTACTAGGTAGTATATACTCACACCTACATGGGCTATGCCCACACTACGTTGTGTTGGATGCAGACGACAGACAACGCTGATCGAGGTGGGAGCTCGTGGAGTTGGACGGTACCCAATGGTGGATCACTGGACGGGATGTACATGGAGTGGACAGCCGGAGCCGAGTAGTAGAGGAGACTATTTTTACCCACCCTTCAGGTGGGGTTTCCATAAGACGGGTCGGACTCACTGGTTTACTTTTCAGTTGTTGTACATTCATTGCAGTTGTACTTGACTTTTATTTTGGTTTGTATTCTGGACCGTTTACTTTCCAGCACTTACGTTTTACTCAGTTTACGTAGTGTTTATTATAGATTATGTACTATGTGGTGTTGGTTTACATTATAAAGGTAATTACTTCCCTTATATTGTGATTTACACCTTTGGTTCTAGTCGCCAGCCCCTGGCCTAAGGAAGGTGGTCTTGGGGTAGTCACGGAATGAGACCCAAGGACGGGTCATTACAAATTGGTATAAAAAGGAGGTTCGGTTCTACTACAGTACTCAGAACTCTGATCTTTCTTCTATGTGAAGCAATAGTGTTAAAGGTATTGAGTGTGGTTATTAGTCCAGGGAGTCCAGTGTTGGTGCGGCGGCTGACGTATCCATATACCAGGACCCTGGCTTCTGATTTCTGACTCAGTGCATGAAAACATTGATTGCATGTGTGTTTCAAAAGTTTTCATTGTGATTACTTTGTGTCAGCTCACCAGGTATACTGTATTGATCGTGGCACACCTGTTTCTTTTCAGGATGCCCCAACGATGACATCCAGGAAGGGTTTGGAGCTTTGTGCGAGACGACAGCCCACCGAGCAACGAGGCCTTGGTGCAGGGCCCTATTACAGCGGAGGCACTGGTGGTACCTCTACCTGCCGAGCCACAGATGCCACCATCCCCAACAGCTGAGAGTGCACGTTTCTTTAGTGCACTTCACGAGTTTTAGCATCAGAGACCGCCCAGGTTCTGTGGAGAGACGGAATCTCAGGTAGCTGAGGATTGGCTGGAGGCTGTCGTTCGAGTGTTCAGGTGAGTAGGGACACCAGCTGACCTCATGGTGATCCATGTGGTGAGTCTCCTCCACGTGGTGGCCGTTAGATGGTAGATCCTGATTCTCCAAGTGCATGATGAGGAATAACTTCTTTAGATGGTCTTCGAGAGCCTCTTCCGCTCGGATTTTGTTCTACCCACCCTCCGTACGGTGCGCATTCAGGAGCTACTACAGCTGCGGCAGGGTAGCATGATGGTAGCCCAGTACTTGGAGAGGTTTACCGATCTTTCACGTAACTCCATGTACATGGTACGTGACACATTATTTCAGGACCGGACGTTCGAGCACGGACTATGGCATGAGATCAGGGCTTCAATGATCTCCCTCAACATCCTGACGCAGGCGGGGGTGCTGGAGAGAGCCCTTCTAGTGGAGAGTTTTATTGACGAGCAGTCACCAGCGGAGATACCCTCCGCAAAAAGACCCGTAGCGGAGTCTTCTACAGTTGGCAGTAGACAGTTGACGTAGCGGTCCAAATGGGCCAGACCATCAGATGAGAAATCTCAGGAAATAGGTTTGTTTGTGTGGGGTACATGAAACAGAGCCAGCCACACGAGGAATAGACAGTTCTATGCATGCAGCGGGCAGGGTCACATGGCTCGAGAAAGCCGGACCCACCCTAAAGATGAGCAGAAGGTGGTAGAGGGACCTCCCAAGCAGAGGTTCGACCATGGTGGTCCGTAGGGAGTAGGCAGACGAGGTAGAGGAGCTAACCGAGCAGCAGGTGGTGGGAGACGCTTTGAGGCCCTACCACCACCACCACCAAGAAGACCACCCCGACCGCAGGGAACGGGTGGACCGGGGAGAGATCAGCTTCAGGAAGCTGAGGCTTATGACCATGGATCTCTGGTAGTAGATGGAAAGGAGTGGGACTAGCTCCATACATGGAGTCTTTTGTTCAAGTTTCTTCTAGGTTTGTTGAAGTTTTGTGTCTTTGTACCTTGAGCTGCAGTAATAAAAGACACATGTTCTTATGACGTTTAGTTCCCTGTACTTTTTATGTATTTGATACTAAGAGGTTCTAATTTTAACTGTTTACTTGACCCTCACTTTTGATATATCTACTAGAGGAGACCCAGTGACCACACACTGATGCTGACAGTGTGACTCAACCCTTGGAGGCAAGAGTAACGGTTGGATCTCTTGGTAGTAGCATCGAGGCCTTACGGCATCATCCATGGCATGGATTAGTAACGTTCATGTCAGGATTGACCTTATTAGGCAAAGAACATGGTTCATCTAGGAGATGAGACCAGATTTCTCTTATTGGAAAAGAATAAATCTTAGCAGCTCTTGTAGGACCAGAGAAGGTTCAGGTCATCCAGGAGGAGATGGGGACAGCTCACAGCCAACAGAAGTCATATGATGACCGGAGGCGGAAACCACTAGTGTTTAAGGGTGACGACCACATCTTCTTACAGGTCTCACCTCGATGGGGTCTGCAGAGATTTGGCTGCGGCGTCAAGTTATCTCTGCATTTTTTTTTGGACTTTCCACCTCAGATGCACTGTGTGCATGATTTCATCCACATATATCAGCTAAGGAGACACATCCACGACCCGACCCATACCATCGATCACAGGGAGCTGGAAGTTGAAGACAAGGCTACTTTTTCGGAGGTTCTAGTGGAGATTGTGGATCGACAGGACCAGGTCCTACGTGGATAGTCGATTCCTAAGGTGTGCATTCACTGGTAGCTCGAGAACCTCAAAGAGAGCACATGGGAGCGGAAGGCTCAGTTGTTTTCTCAGTACCACTTTGTTTTACATTGTATGTGTTGAAGAATTACAGGGACGTAAATCCCTGAGGTGGGGGTAATTTAAAGACCTTTAAATTTCAAAAAAAATCTTAGTTTCTCTGGAATTTTATGAGTCTGCAGTTTCTGACGGCACCTGATTCCGAGGCCCGGTGTTCTTGGAATCAATTTCCGAAGTATATCTCGGGTACTTTCAGTGAACGAACGAGCCTATTTTTCTACCTTTTAAACCCGTTCTTGGAATTGAAATCCGAGGGCACCGTTGAAGCCGCAGCGCCGGTAATTGCTTAAGAAGACATTTTTTATAGTTGCGTTTTCTCGGGAGGAGTTGTTTAATAATTTTGGTTTAAGTGTGAGTGAAATAAAATTACGTTAAGAATTTATTTCTCTTTTCTAAGTTGTTATAATCTATGTGTGGATGTTGGGTTGACCCACTTGTTGTTTACTACCCTTGAGAAAATAAAGGTGGGGTGGGGCCCACACGATCCCAACCCCTCACAATCCCTAACTCCTCTAAACCCCCCACTTAAGATGTGTAACACATCTTAACTTATAAACTTCCTATTTATTGGGTGACTTCCACTATCCTCACATTTAATCCTAGAAAAACACTAATTCAATTAATTGAATTATGTTTTTGAATTTTGAAGTCATGGAATGAATTAATAAAATAAGAAGAGCATATTTTATTATTGGGGTTAGTTTGGTTGTGTTGAGGATTGGAGGAGAGAGCTCTAAGCCTCTTGAACAACATCATCTCCTCTGGAGAAGAATGTCTTCATCCTCAACGAAGAATGACAACACTTCTTCAAGGATCATCGACTCAGTGATCCGGTATCTTCGGTCTTCTTCTTCCCCCATGACAAAACAGGAGGCACTAACGCGGAAACTCACCAACAACGTGCAGTTCTTCTCCTCACCGCAACCGATGTGAGATGCCATCCATCTTGGTGATACATCGATGTCGTCAACCATGACACTGACTTTTGACATCGTTTCTGAGGTAGGGGATTGTTTTTACGACCGTGATCAATTCTGACATTCATCATTAAATAATAGTCTCTTGTAATCGAATTAAAGGGAGGAGGCTAGACCACACAAACACGACCGACCCTATTCGCCATTGTTGTTGTACTTAGTTATGGATTGGAATGGAGTCGAAGCAGTTCCGTCGCACCACGTGGAAACGAAGGAACCACGACCTGTGCAAGCCGCGGTGAAGGAGCGCGGTTCCATTCCGCCGCGCCGTTGAGACCGAAAGAGGTCGCGGCCGTAGTCGGGCCATGG
This sequence comes from Viscum album, assembly GCA_963277665.1. Taxonomy (NCBI): domain Eukaryota; kingdom Viridiplantae; phylum Streptophyta; class Magnoliopsida; order Santalales; family Viscaceae; genus Viscum; species Viscum album. The sequence goes on along the minus strand of OY728150.1, from coordinate 1,135,127,135 downwards.
AGGAGGGGCGTGGCACCATCGCGCAGCACCAGAGCATCATGGAGGGTGGCGGTCGGGGCGGGCCATGGCAGAGGGGCGCGACGTAGTCGCATCGTGGCGGTGCAGCAAAGGCGGACGGGCATTCCGGCGGTGATTTAGAGAAGATGTCGGTTGAGCTAGCCGCTGGCGCCTTGTGGAGGTGGGACCCCTCGGGTCCGGCGGCTCAATTATGGCCAGCCATAAATGGACATCCCTTTAAAATCAAGGGGGTAATCTCCCCTGATCACGTTGTTGAGCGCGTCAAATTAGTTGTTTAATTTTTACTAGAATTTTTGCAGTATAGCAGCAACCCTAGGTCGTCTCTCGACGAAGACTTAGACCATTAATTTAATAAAAGGGTTTTGATTATAGAAGTATAAGGTGAATTAGGTTTTTTAAAACTTGGGGTTTTTATGATTAATGATGAAAATAGGAAATGAAAGTGGTAAAACAAAGTAGAAATGAACAAGATTGATTAAACGTGATCAACCCGGGGAAGTCTCGTGATGATCATCCTTCATAGCTTCATGGGATGGGGTTATGATCTTTTAATCCCTGGTTTGTAATACCTAGAACCATATTGTTACTGATTTTATACTAGGATACCTCCTAGGGTTCAGTCGAAAACACATAACGATTCACCGGACATCGCCGAGGATTGGGTGATTTGTGTTCGACATCATTACTGAAACTCACCAAGGCAACACATGAAGATTTCGATGTGCTTCCAGGTTTTCATGTTATTTCATTATGATACCATGACATAAATGTGCATGATCTTTACAGTGCTTATGTGAGTTCAATTGACCAATATTAACCACACAAATACCACAATTGAATGAGGGAAGAAAAGGGGATGAACGGTTTGTTAAACATCACAAGAAAGGGTACCCCGAAACATGATCATTTGAGTTGAGTATAACATAATACTATATAACTCAATTAAATAAAATTAAAGGATGAGGAAAAAAATATACATCCTGGAATTAAAATGATCATTCAAAATAATACAACTTTGAAGCTCGAGATTACATCACATTCCTCCCCGGGTTATCACAAGGGGTTTAGAAACCCATGGGAGGGGAAGAAGAAGAAGATGCTGAAGTAGCACCTCACATAGCCTCCAGAACATATGGAGATGTTGATAAGACTCCTTGGGGACTCCAAAATGGCAGCACCTTGCCTCTTGGACGAACTTGCAAATGGGGAGCCCAAGGTGTCATTTTATAGGAAAATTGGAAGGTGGTTTTAGGCACACAGATTTCATCATTCCACTTGTACCAAGTGTTTTGGCCTTCAGTCAGTCTTATCTCGCTTTAAAGAAAATAGAAAAGTATTATCCCTATTGATTTTCTATCTTTACCGAATGTTTGGAACCATTTGGACAACTACAGCTCATGATATTGATAAAATACAGAACACCACATTTGACTTTGTCCATATTCGGTGGCTTGGACAGATCAGTTCGTATGGACCCCATAGAAGCCGAATCTGGATTGGGTTATTTAATATGAAATGTAGACTATTCTATTATAGACAAGCCCACAAAATATCATCCCATTTGGATGCACGGATTCCATGTACTATGCAAAACAGGGGACATATGTCCATGGATCCATGCAATTTTGGCCCATTTTTCTTCCACGTCATCAAAGGACCTCCAAATCATCTCCACCTACATTGAAATAATAAAAACAAGTAACATTTCCCATTCTAATATTTATTATCATTAATTGATTTATTCAAACATAAAGTGAAATTCATTATTATATTTGGAATATTCATTACAAAACTAGTTTAAAACTGCGGTGTAAGGGTGGAAAAAAACAGTGAATCGTGGTACGATCACACCCCCACGCCTATACGTTTGTACTCCTGGGAAAAGTCACATATCCATATGCAATGATGCATATATATATATATATACTTCCAAAATCCTGAAGATTTAGCATTTGAGGAAATTTTATTTAATGTAATGTCATCAATGCACGAACCACACCAAGGTGTTCTTTCTAGTGAAAATAGAAAAATATGTCGCATAAATCACATCATAGTGAAATTCAAAAAAATATTCACGATACCCAATTGAGAAAGTAATTCAGAAGTAAACCATGACACTAACTCTCCATTTGTGTGTGTGAAAACCATTCCATTCTATTCATTCCACTTGCTATCCAATAATTATAGTTTATTTTATCATTTTTCAGCTTAAATGATTTTGTCACCAAACCTGTCTGACATCCTTTGCAATCATATTTCAAGACCCACTCATTTAAGAATTCCTAGAAGTCAAAACATAAGCTCCCAACCTATATAACCCCATATGTTGCACATTTCCTCACTCCCTTCATTTATTATATTTTTTTTTGATGTTGCAACTGGAACAAATCTCACACTCATTTCTCAACCCTTGTTTGATCTCCACAAGACACTAATTGCAATAGTTATAACAAGATAAATGGTTGAGGAGGAGTGGTTTTTGACCTGCCCAAGGTACAAATTTTTTTTAGGGCGTACAAAAGTCAGAAATTAGGTACACACACATAAGTCAATCTGGTACACTAATGAAACAAATCAGATAAGGAACGAACGTATGGAAATATCATGTAAAGCTGAAAAATATTAACCCAACATATATTTACCTTATATTAAGTAAGAAATAATCACACGTTGTGGTTTGGTGAAAATATTTGTGGAGATATTAGTGACATAGGTTTCCCAAAAACTACTCACACAATGGGCATCAATCATCTCCATGGTTTCACATAGATATGACCATTTATATCATTGACAGAAAACCAATTCACTAAAAATCACCCCCGGATGTAAAATTCATACAAAAACTCTTTTTAGCCTTCTTTTTGGTATTTTCACTTTCCCCCCTTTATGGTCACTAAATCAGGGATCTTCAAAATTGTTGATGTGGAAAAAATGAAAATACCATAAAGAAGGCCAAAAAAGGAAAATAAAAGGAGAAAATTGTGAAAATTCCTATATAACCCAGGAATGTATCCACCCCCCACACCTAGAGTGTGCAGTGTCCTCACTGAAATAATTGAGAATGTGATAAGGAAGTATAAAATCCGGTGTGTTTTATTGGTATGATGCGTCGAGAAGTTAGATTTCCTCCACCGAATTCTTCAGAAAATCCTCATAGAAGTGTTTATGTCGCTGCCCATTGATGGTAAGACTTCGTCCACTCTGCTCATGAAAAATCTTTATTGCTCCAAAAGGGTAAACATTAGTAATAGTATAAGGACCGAGCCATCGGGAACAAATCCTAACTGGGTGGAGCTTAAGCCTGGAATTGTACATGAGGACCTTTTCACCAATATGGAACTTCTGCTGGTAAATCATGCTATCATGAATAACCTTTGTCTTCTCATTATAGATTCGGGATTTTTCATATGCATCACATCGAATTTCTTCCAACCCTTGAATCTGCAGCTTTCTTTCCTCACCTACATCTGAAAGGTTCATATTAAATTGTTTAACATCCCAATATGCATGGTGTTCTACCTCCACCTGGAGGTGACATGGTTTTACAAACACAATCATATATGGTGACATTCTTATCGGCGTTTTAAATGTAGTACGATACGGCCAAAGTGCATCATCCAAGCGCAAACTCCAATCTTTCCTATTGGGTTGTACTGTTTTCTCCAATATTCCCATAACTTCTTGATTTGAAATTTCTGCTTGTCCGTTAGTTTGTGGATTATATGCAGTGGAGACTTTATAAACAACCCCATACTTACAAAGAAAGATTTTCATGTTACGATGGCAAAAATGTGAACCCTAATCACTAATGATGAATCTTGGTAGACCAAACCTACTAAAAATCTGGGCCCTCACAAAATCAACAACCACTTGAGAGTCATCGGTCCTCGTGGCCTTTGCTTCCACACATTTAGATACATAGTCAACAACCAATAAGATGTACACAACGCCAAATGAATTTGGAAATGGCACCATGAAGTCAATTCCCCATGCATCGAAGATTTCACAGAATAACATGGGTTGTTGGGGCATTTCATTCCTCTTAGATATATTCCCTGTGAATTGACATCGAGTACATGATTTACAAAACCTATTGGCATCTCTATACAATATTGGCCAATATAATTCGGATTCAAGGACCTTTCGAGCTGTACATTGGGAGACAATGTGGCCCTCACATGCCAAGGTGTGGTAGAAGTTCAAAATAGAGGGGAACTCATGGTCAAGGACACACCGACGAACAACTTGGTCACTACAAATTCTCCACAAATATGGTTCATCCCAAATGTAACATCGAGAATCATGTTTATGTCTTTGGGATTGTGAACTGCTAAAATCAGTGGGGACCCTAGATGTTGCTAGAAAATTCAGATTGTCCGCATACCAGGGGGTAAGGTCCAAAACATCACAAAGGTTCTCATGAGGGAAGAATTCTCCAATGGGTAGGGGTGAGTCAACACGATGGTCCAATAGTGGGAAAATCCTACTTATGTGGTCAGCTACCACATTCTCCACCCCTCTCTGATCTCTAATCTCAAGGTCAATCTCTTGGAGGAGGAGCATCCACCGAATGAGGTGGGGTTTGGCTTCAGGTTACTTTAAGAGGAAATGAAGGGCAACATGATAAGAAAACACAACCACTTTTGACCTAAGAAGATATGACACGAATTTTTACAAGGCAAACATAATAGAAAGGAGTTATTTTTCTGTGGTTGTGTAGTTTACCTGGGTAGGGTCAAGGGTACGTGAGGCATACATAATGACATGAGGATCCTTTTCAACCCTTTGTGATAAAACTGCCCCAACTGCAAAGTTAGAGGTATCACACATAAGCTTGAAGGGGAGATCCCACCTCGGTGGTTGGATAATGGGAGGTGATGTGTGACTCATTTTTAGTTAATTGAAATCATCCTCATAATTTTTATCCAAAAAAATTCAAAATCCTTTTGTAATAACTGAGATAAAGGAAGTGAGATCATGCAAAAGTCTTTAATGAATCGGTGGTAAAAACCAGCATGACCCAAGAAAGATCGCACCTCACAAACGCATTTTGGAAATGGAAGGGTTGAAATTAATTCAATTTTAGACTTATCAACTTGCATTCCATTATTTGATATGAAATTCCCAAGAACTATCCCCTGCTCAACCATAAAATGGCATTTCTTATAATTTAAAACATGATATTTTTCAATGCAGCGGCGGATGGAAGAACCTAGGTGTTCCAAACAATCATAAAAAAAGATCCATATAATGCGAAATCATCCATAAATACTTCCATACAACTATCAAGGTACTGAGAAAAAATAATCAACACACATCGCTGAAATGTACCAGGAGCATTACAAAGACCGAATGGCATCCTTCTGTGTGCAAATGTGCCAAATGGACAGATAAATGTGGTCTTTTCTTGATCCTCAGGGGCAATATGGATTTGGAAATAACCCGAATAGCCATCAAGGAAACAATAATGGGACTTACCAGTCAGTCGTTCTAACATTTGGTCAATGAAAGGTACTGGATAGTTGTCCTTCCGTGTGGCTTGATTCAATCAGCATTAGTCAATACATACTCTCTAACTGTTTTGCACACGTGTTGGAACCAACTAATTACTTTTATTTGACACAACTGTTATTCTAGTTTTTTAGGCACAATTTTCACTGGGCTAACCCATTTACTATTAGATATAGGATAAATGATCCCCACAATAAGTAATTTACTGACATCCAATTTTACCACTTCATGGAGAGTGGGATTCAACTGGCATTGAGATTGTCTTACGGGCATAGCCTCATCATCCAAAAGTATATGGTGCATACAAATAGATGGGCTAATCCCGAGAATATCATCCAATGTCCATCCTATTTCCTTTTTACACTCTCTCAAAAGATTGAGCAGTTTCGATTCCTGTTGCGGAGAGAGGTTATTGGCAATAATTACGGGCAATTGGTCAATACCCTCAAGATATGCATATTTTAAATTATAAGGTAGTTGTTTGTGCTCTAACACCGGTGGTTTCTAGATTGAGGGAGGGGATTTAGGGATATGAGGTCCATTAAACTGTCTATCTACTCATGTTTATTCCCTAAAGATAGATAATCAATAGAAATGAGTTTTGCTGAATCATCGACGGTCATGGGTACCTTAGAATGAACACACTCATCAATTAAAGCACAAAATTTTCACTTTTCAGAACACACACAACACTGAAAACATGAATCCAAACTCAAATCATTCATGGGTGAAGAAAACAAAAAGGAATCAATGTTTGGGTTGAGGAGAGAATTGTGTGTGTGTGAATCGTTTTAGAGCACTTCCATCGAATAGACAGGAAGAGTGGAGTGATCTTCAACGGGGTGTTTCATATCCTCAAGGATATTAAAACTTACTTTTCTCCACTGAATTCCATGGACAATGTACCATTGTGAACATTGATGATCGTCTTTGCTGTTTTGAGGAATGGACTCCCAAGTATGAGAGGAGCATGTCCTTGGGTTCGGGTATCTTCCATCTCAAGAATGTAGAAATCAGAGAGGAATATGATATTCTTCACTCTAACAAGTACATCCTCAATCACTCCTTCTGGATGTGTTGTACTCCGGTTTGCACGTTTTACAACAATGCCTATTCGTTGATGCTCTCCAACCTATAGAGAAGTATACACGGAGTGAGGCATTACATTAATGGAAGAACCTAAATCTAGCATAGGATCATAAAAAAAGGTCTCCCCTATGGTACATAGTATCGTGAATGTTCCCGGATCCTTGCATTTGGTTGGCATCTCTGGTTGAATCAAGGCCGAGGCATTCCTACCCAAGTTGACTCTCTCATTCCCCTTCAACCTTCTTATATGGGTGCAATGTTCTTTAAGAAAATTTTCATAATGGGGAATTTACTTGACTGCATCCAATAATGGGATTTTAACGTGACCTTTTTAAAATGTATCAATTTTTTAATTTTCAATCTCATTCTCAAAGTTTTTCTTAGATTTAGAGAGTCTATGAGGGAAAGGAAGATGAATTTATTGTTCATGGGAATCCTTAATGATAATTTTATTGTCATTTTTATTTTGTTTTTCTTCATTGGAATCTTTCTTGGGTGGAGAAAGAGTGTTTTCAAGAGGGGTACATTCCTTTTGAGTTGAATCAGTTGAAGGAGAAGCTTCTTTACCACTACAAAGTGTAATTTCACATACATAACCTTTGTCATTCGGATTGGCAATGGGTTGGGATGGTATTTGTCCATACCCTTTCATCTTATGCTCACCGATGGTGTTTTCCAATTGTCCCACTTGAGTTCGCAAATCTTGATTTACTGATTGTGTGGTCTGTTGGAACTAGAGGTTCTGGGTTGCCATTTGTTTCACCATGTCCTCGAGGATTGGTTCAGATTTGGGAGGAGGAGGATGATTGTTTTGAGAAGTTGAAGGATAAGAAGGCTGCATACCATGGCCTTGTTGATACCAATTCTACTTGGGGTAGCTTGAATTTCCTCCTTGTCAGTATTGGGGTTGTGCTTTCCACACTAGATTTGGATTTGGCCTGAATTGTTCTTTCTTGAAGTGGGGTTCTTGTTGGAATGGATGCCATGGGAACACAGCTGCACAAGACTCAGATGAATCTTGAAGTTGTGGGCACTGGTCAGAAAAATGATTGTTATCAGAACAAATAACACAATGTAATGGAATAGAAGAAGAGTGTGAGTTAACTTGTGCTTGAGCTAATTGCCTTAGTAGGGTATGCATCTCATCAAGTTTTGTATCTACCTTTTGTTCTAGGGCTGAATGACTTACCTCATTAACTCCTCGGGTTGGTGCAATAGCTCGTGTACCAAATTGTTGTACATTTTGAGCCATGTTGGCTATTAAGTCCCGAGCGGCAGAAGGAGTCCTGTCAATTAGGGAACCACCAGCTGCAACATCAGTCATTCCACGATCCATGTGGATAAGTCCCTCATAAAAGTATTGGATTAATAGTTTTTCACTAATCTGGTGGTGGGGGAATCTTGAGAAAAGTCTTTTGAATCTCTCCCAGTATTCATGACGGGTCTCTCCATGTGATTGCCTAATTCTACAGATTTCTTTCCTAATTGACGCAGTTCGGGAGGCAGGGAAGAACATCTCTAGAAAGAGTCATTTTAGGTCATTCCATCCCCCAATTGTGGTAGGAAAATAGTATAACAAATATTTGGCTACACCATCAAGGGAGAAAGGGAAGGCCCTAAACATAATAAGCTCCTCAGACCCATTTTGGGGTTTAATGGTGGATCACACTATGTGAAATTCATTGAGAAGTTTGTGAGGGTCCTCACCAAGAAGACCATAGAATTTTGGAAGAAGGTGGATGAGACTTGATCTCAGTGCAAAGTTGTCTTCTTCCTCGGGATATTGGATGTACGCAGGTTGGTACTCCACATCAGGGGTGGTCAGTTCCTTTAATGTTCGGTTATTTGCAGCCATTTTTTCTAGGGTTTTATTGGGTTCAATTTTTTATTTGATTAAGACTACATGAGGTTTAAAAAGGGGTTCCTTAGTGTTACTTGATTGGCCTTCGCTAGATGCCTTGATTTGTGTGTGATGTGACTTTTCAATTTCAGGGTCAAATTCAAGTACTGTTTCTTTACCAGATCGGGTCATGCATATAAGATGTGAAATTTGTTTTTTTTAATATGGATGAAATAACTTAAGAAGGGTAAAAAGAGAATATAATATTATAATACAGAATTATAGATAGGGAGATGGAGAAGAAGAGAGAGAGAGAGAGACTGAACACACTAAAAATAACCAAAACCAAAGACCAAAACCAAAATAAAAACAATCAAATGGGGGTGGGGTATTTAAAGGAGTACTAATTAAGAAGTAAAATAAACAAATAAAAGGAAATAAAGAAAAAAAGATATTGGCACCCCGACAACGGTGAAAAAATTTGATCGCGTTGTCGAGCCCGTCAAATTAGTTGTTTAATTTTGACTTGAATTTCTGCAGTATAGCAACAAACCTAGGTCGTCTCTCGACAGAGACTTAGACCATTAATTTAAAAAGAGAGTTTTGATTATGGTAGAGGGTTTTTATGATTAATGATCATAATAGGAAATGAATGCTGTAAAACAAAGTAGAAATGAGGAAGATTGATTAAACGTGATCAACCCGGGGAAGTCTCGTGATGCTCATCCTTCATCGCATCAAGGGATGGGGTTATGATCTTTTAATCCCTGGTTTGTAACACCTAGAACCATAATGTTACAGGGTTTATACTTTTATACCTCCTAGGGTTCAGTCGAAAACACATAACGATTCACCGGACACCACCGATGATTGGGTGATTTCTGTTCGACATCATAACTGAAACTCACCAAGGCAACACATGAATAATTTGATGTGCTGTCCAGGTTTGCATGTTATTTCATTTTTATACCATGACATAAATTTGCATGATCTTGAAAGTGCTTATGTTAGTTCAATTGACCAATATAAACCACACAAATACCACAATTGAATGAGGGAAGAAAATGGGATGAACGGTTTGTTAAACATCACATGAAAGGGTACCCCCAAACATGATCATTTGAGTTGAGTATAACATACCAGTATATAACTCAATTAAATAAAAATATAAGATGAGGAAAAACAACATAAAACCTGGAATTAAAAAGTTCATTCAAAATAATACAACATTGAAGCTCGGGATTACATCACATTCCTCCCCGGGTGATCACAAGGGGTTTAGAAACCCATGGGAGGTGAAGAAGAAGAAGATGTTGAAGTAGCACCTCCAATAGCCTTCAGAACTTCTAGGGATGTTGAGAAGACTCCTTGGGGACTTCAAAAAGGTATAACCTTTCCATTTGGCCGAAATTTCAAATGGGGATCCCAAGGATTCATTTTATAGGAAAATTTGATGGTTGTTTTAGGCACACAGATTTCATCATTCCAATTGTACCATGCGTTTTGGCCTTCAGACAGTCTTATCTCGCTTTAGAGAAAATAGAAAAGTTGTAGCCATATCTCTTGACTGTCTCCACTGAATTGTTGGAACCCGTTGGACAACAACAGCTCATGATATTGATAAAATACAAAACACCACATTTGACTTGGTCCATATTCGGTGTCTTGGACAGATCAGTTCTGATAGGCCCCATAGAAGTAGAATCAGGATTGGATTCCTGAATATGAAATGTAGAATATTAAATTTTGGATAGGCCCACAAAATTTCAGTCCATTTGGATTAACGGATTTTGTGTACTATACAAAAAGTGGACAGATGTCCATGAATCCATGCAATATTGACCTGTTTTTCTTCCACTTCATCAAAGGCCCTCCAAATCATCTTCACCTACATTGAAATAATAAAAACAATTAACATTTCCCATTCTAATATTTATTAACATTAATTGATTGATTCAAACATAAAGTAAAATTCATTATTATATTTGGAATATTCATTACAAAACTAGATTAAAACTAGGGTGTAAAGGTGGAATAAAACAGTGAATCGTGGTAGGACCCCCCCCCCCACACACGGACCGGGCCGGGCCGCCCGCGATGGGTCGGACCCCCGCACTGGTCCGGGCCGCGCCGCCCAAGCTGGTTCAGGCCGCTCCCAATTGGGCTAGACCCTGCACCGGGTCGGGTCGACCCGCTGTGGCTGAACCAGGGGGTATTGGGCCGGGTCGGACTAGGCCCAAACCCCCTATTTCCGGATAGATCCGTTCAAATGCACATAACTTGGGCTACTGACCGCCGATCAATGAACCATTTGTTGAGTTGTGATACTTGGATAGAAACAGTCGTTTTGGTATATTATACTCAGGGTTTCGGAGAACTTTGGGTACGATCGGGTTTGTTCGAACACGAAACCAACCGGGCCCTCGGAGCGGAAACGCTTATAACATGATCTTCGGACGTCTGATTGACATGTCGTCGTCTTTGTTGGCTTCCTCTTAGTGATATAGTTATTTTTGCTTACTCCACTCAAGGTTTGGATGCAGTTGGATTATGGTTGGGTTGTTTTGACTTAAAAACCAACCTGGCCCCTAGGACGAAAAAGCCAATAACTCTCAGATCGGGCGTCCGATTGACACACCGTCTATCGCGTTGTGTTCCTTTTGATGAGACAGAACATTGGGATACATAAACTCCGGACTTCATTTCAGTTGATGTATCGACCCCCTTGGATAATGGATCATACCCTCTCGGAATCGAGTATGCTGTGTGCATGAACCCTAGAGCTGGCTGCGATGAAGATGACTACCGTACCTGGACCCTCCGTGGGTTCGACGAGGAAGACTACCATACTGGGATGCTCCGTGGGTTCGACGAGGAAGACTACCGTACTGGGATCCTCCGTGGGTTTGAAGAGGAAGACTGTCGTACTGGGATCCTCTGTGGGTTCGACGAGAATGACTACCGTAATGGGATCCTCCGTGGGTTCAACGAGGATGACTACCATACTGGGATCCTCCGTGGGTTTGACGAGGATGACTACTATACTGGGATCCTCCATGGGTTCGACTACCATGCTAGAATCCTTCGTGGGTTCGATGACGATGACTACTATACATGGATCCTCCATGGGTTTGGCAATGACGACTACTAAACTTGGATCCTATGTGGGTACGAAAGAGGAGATGATTCAGAGGTTACATCTAATCATCTCCACCCCTCTTCATAAAATGTATACATGCATGAGTTGAGTCTTAACTTACAATCATAATCATCGATATGATTTCTGTGCCTTCCTCTGTGGACTGGGCTGTACATTCCTGTTTAGATTGGGTTGTGAATTCCTATATGGAATGGGTTATGTTTTCCTGTGTGAACGGGGTTGTTTTTTTTGGGCTCGTGTTCTTGAGCCGAGCTGGAATATATGAATTAGGTATATGTATGGGAATATACCTAGGCATAGTTGGTTTCTACTTCGTGATTGTATCATTCCTTTGTGGTTTATCCTTCGTGGATTCTGGGAGACCTTCGGGGGTCTCGGGGTCCCTACTGAGTATCATATACTCACCCATGCACGGGCTATGCCCGCACTACGTTGTGTTGGATGCAGACAACAGACTCTGCTGATCGAGGTGGGAGATCGTGGAGCTGGACATTACCTCATGGTGGATCACTGGACGGGACGTACACGGAGCGGACAGCTGGAGCCGAGGAGCATTGGAGACTATCTATACACACCCTTCAGGTGGGGTTTCCAGAAGACGACTCAGACTTGCTACTTTACTTTTCAGTTGTTGTACTTTCATTTCTGTTGTACTTTACTTTCAGTTGGGTTTGTATTCTGGCCCATTTACTTTCAATAACTTACTTTTGTACTCAATTTACTTAGTGTTTACCGCAGCTTGTGTACTCTGTGGTGTTTTTTTACATTATAAAAGAAATGCCTTCCCTTATATTGTGATTTATGCCTTTGGTGCTAGTCTTTAGTCCCTGTCCTATGGAAGACGGGCATGGGGTAGTCACGACACGGGTTCTGAGGACTGGTCGTGACAAGTAATCACAAGGGTTATCATTTATTAATATGATATTGTGGTATTCAATTTTTTAGACATCATAATCATACCAGAAAAGCCACATCCAAGAATTATATATACATTTTTAAGGCCCCAACCAAAACACATTATAGTTTTTATCATGGGACCTACCGATGAATTGAGCAGCCATAATGGGCCCCACTAGAAAAATACTACACCTAATACATTCTTCATACATCTAATAAAAATATATATATAAATAAAATATTCCATTACCAATTTTATATATTTGTATCATAATCATTGGTGAAAATACTATTATAAAATCATATATAAATTGTTGAGGTAAATATACTTTAACTTTGGAAAAAAGATTGATTTTGGAAAATCATTTGTTTTTATAATAAATATATAATATGAATATGAATATTATTAAAAATAAAATATGTGGACAATGATATAATTTTTTAGGCATGAATGATGTCCAATAGTAGTAAATAAATGTAAAAAGTGTTTATAGTAAATTTTAGAAATGACGTACTATAGTGCTCTTTAAGGGAAAATATAAAAGTAATATTAAATTAGAAAAAATTTTAGTTTTTTTTATTAAAAATAGAAATGAAATAATATAGTGTTTCATGATAATTATTATTTGATTTTAGAAAACATTTTTTGGATTCATGCTGAAAATGGAGTATACTAGAAGATGGTTATGAAATTGGAATATTCGTTTAAATCAGTCTCTCTTATAAGCATGAATTAAAAATGGAACCTTATATAATTTGTATTTTCCCATAAAAGAATGTCAAAATGATAATTATATAGTATTTTGTAACATATAAATATATTTTTTATAAATTATATAAAAAGATGGATATTTACACCGCGGTAAAATGAGAAAATGTGTATCCTGAATGGAAAATGGACATTCTGGATAAATCCCTTACCACTTTGAAAACAATAAAACAATATTCCCCTCAAAATTAATTATCACAAAAAAATAACGTGAATACGAATAAATTAATGTGATTAATGATATTATATATCAATGGGAAATATTCACAAACCATTAAAAAGATAATGTTGGGAATAAGGAATATCTCAAGGATATAAAAGTTTGGTTTGATAACGATTAACTTATATACAAATCTATTATGAAGATGATAAAAATATAATAGATAAAAAACTATATGAATTAATTAATTAATTAAGAATATTTTTACAATGATTTGAGTTATTATAGTTTTATTATGTTAATTTATTGATTTTTATCACTTTAGATGTAAAATTGTATCTTTTGGGAGCATTATTTTTCATGGTTTTCACGACCGGTTTACATTTATAATCATATTAAAGTTCATGAAAAAAATAGTTTTCCAAAATTAAAATTATATTTTAATAATGATAACTAGAAATATTAAATGATTATATTTTTCATTTGTATATTTTATGTGTGGATGAATCATTAGATATGATGTTAGTGATAACCGTTTATATTATTTTTGCGGGTTTTTGATCATCTCGTGGTTTGTTTGTCATGAATTAATATTATTTATATATACTGGTTAAGGAATATTAAATACGTTTTATAACACATATTATATTCTTGTTTGACCATAAATTTTTTTTATGAACATCCTTGATGGCTGAAATGAAAAATGAAAACATGTTGTACGGGAAGGAAGAAAATCCACATCTTACAAACGATGTTTTCATCATTAAATTACAAGTAATATGGAAATATACCTGATTTTTGATGTCCCATTAACAGAATAATATTTATAAATATTTATGATACTGAATTTATAATGTAGTTTTGGATAGGTGAGGTGAGGGAAGGATAATAATAGAAATGAATTAGAAATTAAATTAAATAAAAAGGAAAGAGGTTTTAACATCTATAATTATTCTCCTTTAGAACCTCATTAGGGAAATTATTTCTTTAATTTTTTGTTGAAACAAAAACCACATTGACATAAAATATAGAATTAGTAGTATTATTGGGATTTAATTTTACATGATTCAAGGAATATTTGTTTTGAACAGAAGAGGCTCAGAGGGGTTATACATATAGTGAAAGGAAGAGGTGTAGTTTGGATATTTTATTAATTTGTCTATTATTTTGAATAATGATTATGAATAAATAATCATTATCTAAAATTACATTACAATAATTATTTATATTTCAATGTTATGCCAACACATCAACCAAATATCTTCCATGAATAAAAAATTCATGTATTTGATAAATACCGTATATTACGGCATTTTACTATTTATAAATATTAATCTATTTAATTAAAATTCAAATAATTCACCCTAAAATTATTTCAATGAGTTTAATTAAAAAATGGATCGATATTATGAATATAAGATTTTTTGTAATGGTAAACTGGGACCATTCATAGAAAATAAAGACACCTTTATTAAATAAAAACCCTACACAAGTCTGAATATTGGAGATTTACATTGATACCTCTTAATTAAGGGAAGAAGATCCTCTGCAACCTAATTGTCCCAATGAAAGACAAGACTGTTGATGATTTTTATTGAAAGACCATATGCAAGTCTATTATCACTTCATTATATATGGGTAAATATATGATCCATTGAGTAAAGAAAATCCAACCATTTGATCCATCTATTGGTGAGATTCCATGAATGATGAATAGAACCTGACCGAATGTCAAGAACAACAATGGTAGAATCACATTAATCCAAATATTATTCCAATCGCATTGTTTAGCCTGCTCATATTCTATAAATACACTATGTGATTCTGCTTCAAGAGCGGAGGTATGTCCACAATATCAATGAAAACAACCAAGAACTCCTCTGTGATGATCCCTATAAACAACACAAAAACTTGTAGGTCCCTGATTACCTATAGTGGAACCATCAGAATTAATTTTAATCCAACCAAAAATGGTGCATGACAAAGAAATTCAATCATTCCAAATAGAGGTTGAAAATTACCTTTAACCCAAAATCGAGTTAAAACCGAGAGGTCATGAATGGAGTTTGAACAATAGATTTTGTTTTGAAAAAACGTTTTGCGAACATCCGATAATAAACCAGCCAGTGCGACACCATCCTAGAAGATGTACTGGTCATCAATCACCTTATTCCTGGAGCTACATATGCATTGAATGGCATCTTCTGCAGCCACCATGAAAATACACATAAGATTCTGTAATAATCTGATATTTCTCCAACTCTTTAAAAAATCATGAATCATTGTGACCCGAGGTAAATACACTTCCAACATATCTGCCATAGCCCTCCACATTAATGATGCAGCTGCGTAACTAAGAAAATGTTGATCAACATCCTCTCTATGTTGATGACACAGAAAAAATAGAACCGAGAGATACTCTACTAATTTTCAAGAAATCATCAGTTGTAATCTTTTTACGAGAAAACATCCATGCCAAAGTTGGCATAGAAGGATTCAAGAAATTTCCATCAAATTACCAATCCAATTGAACTAATTTTTGTTGTATATGGCAAGACCGTAGAACTCTTTAGAAAAGAGTTTGTCATTAAAATTAGTTTCCAATGCAGAAAATTACTCACTATGAGAGAAGAAATATCCATCAAAAGTGGAAATTACCTGAGACGACAGGTTATCAATACACAGAAGTTAATCATTAATAGATATGTCAATATCCAGATTTGAGTCTCCATCTAGAATCAAAACAATCAAAGGAACCCCAGTTTAGCTGCACATCTAAAATTTTATTGATGAATCCGTAGATACAAACCATCTTGAATCAAAATCATTAATCAAAAAAATAAACTAAACTGTAGGCCATACTGAAGAGTTGAGATTGCTAAAATTTTCATCTTCGAGTTTATTCATGAATCTAAACCGAAGGAAGATAAGAGCTTCTGAGTGAACATTAATAATCATCCACATAAAACCAGCTTCTAATACATCATTAAAAAATCCATGATTATTAGTACATAAACCACATGGATCATAAGTCTTACAGACATTTTTCCAAGAAATCGTGGAAATCCTTATTTCCACAATGGATCCAATCCAAATAAAATTTCTAATTGACACAACAATGCTCTTGATAAGAGATTCCTACCATTTATAATCCATAATGTAATAAATAAATTTGGAGATGATAATGTAATTCACTAAATAGACCTGACTGACTAAGGATAAAGATTTACACTTCTAGATTGAGATCTGTATTTTGATATTTCTAATAATTCCAGTGAAATAGAAAGCATTCAGCCTCCCCCAAGACATAGGTACCATCAAATAATTGAAGAAAAAAACACCCTCTTAGATTCCCATCTCAGTGTTAATGGAATTTTTCTTTGTAGGGGTGAATTTATTCCCAAATTATCCAAACGACTTGTTCCTGCTAATCTCTTGACTAGAAACCATATCATAATTTAAAAGGTCCATCTTGATGTTCTTTGTATTTCCGTTGTCTCCGTGACTGAAATGGATGATATCATCAGCATAAAAATGTTGGGTATGAGCAATAAGAACCCTACCAGTATGAACAAACTTCTTCTTCCCATTCATAGCCATAACGGAAAGAAATATTCCAAAAAAAAATATTCATTAATGGAAAAATTAACAGAAAATAAATGATCACCTTGCCCGATGCCTCTCAAGTAACCATTGAATCCTTCAGGAGATCCATTAATAAGAACAGAAATATGATCATATCCCAGAATGATTTTTACCCAATTAATGAAGGTGATATCCAAAACACAAATGATTAAAATCATTCAAATGAAACCACAATCCATCGTATCAATATAATTCTGTACATCATGCATCCTGGAAATGTTACCTCCCCTTATCAGACATTTGATATGATTCACACCTTCTAAAGAAGTAATAAAACTATATTAAATTAACCTTACCGTAATATAAGCAAACTGATTTGCTGAGACAATATTACTTGTAAAGGTGGGTGACCAACCAACAAACATTCACATGGATAGTATCCAAAAACTAATCATTAAACACATGAGGAAGAATACCGTCCTTGAAAAGGTGGGTGACCAACCAGAAAACATCCACATGGATAATATCATAGAATGATTGAAATAAGAAGTTACCAAAACCATATGGTCCAGGAGAGCGTTCAGATTTGAGACTGAATACATCCTCCTTAATCTTTGAAGACAATGTGATAGAAGTAAGACTTGTGTTATCCTCCTGAGTCACATACTATGGAATAACCCCTTCCATTGGATCCATGCAGATCGATGACTCAATGTAATGATTTTTGAAATAAGAGACATCATTCTTAGATAAATACTTCCTGTTTTCAATGAGATGATCACTATTTTTTATCATAGAAAGTGGCTTAGAAATTTTCTTCATTTTCTATAGTTTATTATATTTCTTTTGTTTCAGTCACCATCTTATAACCAATTTACATTAATGGATTCTATTTTCAAATAATCCTTTATATTAAGAATTTTGTTGAGCTTGAATGACAACTCAGTTTGCAGCAAAAGTCCATCGGAAAAGTCATGAAGGGAACTATGTTCATGGACATTTCGAAGTGAAGAATCAAAAGAAACAATGTCAGATTCAAGTGAGATGAAACAATATTTAATCCAAATCTTCAATGTATTATTGAGAATTTATAGTTAGGTTATCAAAGAAAAAGAATCACTTCTACTATTTACAGAGTTCTATGTTTTCGAAATAATATATCGGCATTCAAGATGAGTTACCCAAGCCTTGTTAAATCTAAATGGGAACGTGGACTTGAGATCCTTTTCTGAAAGTTGAAATAGAATAAGATGATGAAAAAAATTATGTCTGGATAGAGTAGTGTAAGAAATATATCCACATGCATCCCGAGAAACCACATTTACAAAATCCCTGACTATTTTACTAGCCATAAAACTACTCAAATGCTTCCTCATCTATGTGTACATTTCACCAACTAGATTAACCTCAAATTGATCATTTTGACTTATGCATGATCTGAATTCCCGTAGATGAAATGAAATTGGTGGACGCACCCGTTTTCTCATCCATATTAAAAATAGAATTGAAATCCCCTATCATAATATAATGATTTGTAGTATAATATTTTAATGTACCATTGTCCATCCAAATATTTCTACAATCTTGATACATGTTATGAGCATAAATAAAAGGATAGGAAAACTGGAGACCAATGTGATTAAAAGAGCATGTAACATGCTGAACACATGAGATAACAATTGAAGGGTTATTCAAAGTTTCATAAGCCAGATCCCAAAGACTCTAGACATCAGATGAACATTTGTTGGTGTTAATAAGAAGGAATCTATGAATCTCCAAGTTATAACTAAAAGAGGAGAATTTTTTTTTTGGGTTCAGACAGACCAGTGAGATCTGGTTTATGATCTTTTATAAAGAACCAAGTGTTCGTGGAGTTTTTCATATTTTCCAGTCCCGTGAAATTCTAAAGGAGGATTTTCTTTTAAATCTAAATTATGGGTTAGAACCCCTACTTATTTTACCTCCTGCCATATTTGGTGGTCACCCAACTTCCTTTTGGGGGTGGGAGTGCACTGCAATAAGTCATTTATCACATATGTACTATGCAATGCAATTTAGGAATTACCATCCAGAACAAATCCATCCATGTTTTTCTGTGTTTTCTTATTACTATTCAAATTAAGAACATTGGATTCAATCCCACTGTCATGATGATTTGAGAATTCCATTTGTCAATCCATTGATATGTCGTGTTTCAAATAATTAATAGAAGAAAGAATATTAGAATTTTGAACAAGCTGTGAGACTAGCTAGTTAGTGCTTGATGTTGCTACTAAATCTATGTTGCAATGAGGTTGCATTCCTACAGATGTAAAAGCATTTTTAGGGGCCATATTCTCTGGATATTTTTAAGACCTAATAACTGACTACTTCACTATTCAATACATTTCTTCTTTATTACCATAATGAAAATTATGTGAGGTTATTAGATTTGTGACATGTTGTCCTGAACTCCAGATAACACCCTTTTCCTTCTTTGAATCATGCTTCCCAGAGTTCAAAGGTGATGATAAATCAATATTGCATTGGGGAATTTGAGCTACAGTTCGGAAACATTTTCAGATGCAGTCTCTATTGTAATAATATCAGAAAAACTCTCTGGGCAGTGCTTCTTAGTAGGGAATGATGCAGCAGGACCAACCAGTATGGGGGAAACTTCAAATGTAGTACGATCCGGTCTTTCTTATAGGGACATCACAAAATCACTGATTTCCAAAGATAATTCAAGATATAGGGAAATATCTTCTTCTTATGTTGGAAGGTTCAATACTAGGTAGTGAATATCATTTAAAATGTCAAAGAACATGGGATGATATTCCTTGAATTCAAATTCTATAGAAGGAATCATCACAGAACCCACTGTGAAGGGTTAGCATGTCATCACAGCACTCTCTGTTTCCTCTGAATCAATAATATCATCCCAAAATTTTTTCAAGTTGGGGGATGGAGCAAATGACTTCATCGCAAGAGCCTTAATTAGGGACATGTCAGTCGGAATATTCAAAAATTGTGAGAGACAAGCATGACTCTTGGAAGCCCCCTTTTCTCAATGAAAGCAACTTTGTTTTTCCTTACCCTATTAGGATTTATCCACTCTATAGTATTAGGAGTAATGGTAACATTATTTTGATGTACACTGCAATTTGAAATTGAATGGCCCATAATCCTACAAACATCACTAAGTGAGGAACAATATCATACTCCACATTCACTTCAGACTTGTTTCCATTAGCATAGAATGATACAGTCACAAGTTTCTTGGTTTCCATGTTAACATCCACCAGAATACAAGAAATGAATCACAACTACCCTTCTAGGGTATTTAGATCCATTCTAAATGGGGGAAGCGAGACCGGAAGCTATGTCATTTAAGATCATTGCATGCCAATACACCCAATGAAATCCATGTAACTATTCCCATATTTTAGAATGGGTTTTCCGAATATTGAAGGTATTAAAAATGAAATCACATTCCTATAATATGAGGATTCGAGGTTTGAGTTAAAGATTCCCATAAAACCATGACATGTTCAAAGCATCATTGGATTAAAAGATTAAGTGAAAGTACCCACTATCAATAGGAATAAGCCTCCAATATCAACTTCCCCAATATTGAGAAACCGATTTATTCAGATCGGTATAAGGCCAAGGGATGTCCCCCCATGAATAAATCTTGTGGCACAGGAGAGAAAATTTGAATAGGTTCATTCGTTGTTGCACTGCCTCCAGATCTGCCCCCACTACAAATCCAGAGTTTTCAAGCCATGTAATATTAGAGGGGCGAGACAAATTCTCTTTGACTAGATCTAATGAAACATAGAGTGCCCTTGTAAAGGTTAAGCATTTCATTCTTAAGAATGAAGGTTCTAGAGCATCTCGTTCAATGCTCAGATCCCTCAGCAGAGGGAAATCCTCTATAAAGGCCAATTCCTTCTCAGGGTTGAAACAATCTATTGAAAAAATTAGGGTGGAAACATGAAAATATATATTCCACCACTATCAGACTGAGAATCTTAATGTCCCACTCTCACCATTGTCAGATCGTGGAAAATAATATTGTAAATATTAAAATTTATTTAAATAAAATAAAAATTTATTCAATTTTTTTGAATATTATATATATAACTGAATTTATGGAACATTATTAAATAAAATAAATTCTCATAAAAATATTTTATAATAAAAACAAAAAAAATTATTTTTTATGAATATTTTTTATGAAATTTAATATTTTATTATATCACTATATTAATTATAAAATAGTTAATATACTTTTATGTTTTACAAAAGCACTTAAAATTAATTAATTATTTTAAAAACAAATATATACTTATTTCAATATATTAATTTTTTATATTTTCATTCATATAAGAAGAAAAAATTATTTATACATTCATAGGGTATTTTATGATTCAAATAATTTATATAATATTTATATAATGAAAATTAAAATTTTAAAAAATTTATATTTTTCACTATTTAGTAGAATATAATTTTTTTTCAAAGAATACTATAATATCTCCCAATGGTAATTTTGAAATTAATTTTTGAAAAACAATGTTTATTTTCTTCAACTGTATTCATAAAATTGAAAAAAAATTATGACAAGTCCACCCTTAAAAGGTTGTTAAACTACATTTATAATGAATGTATTCATTTGATGATGAAATTTGGATTCATTTTAATCTTATGTCTATCAAAATATGTGGATGAATTTAACAATATTTAATTAAATATGTAATATATAAATATATATTGCATATTTTGGTTAATATTTGTCATTCCTTCTAAACTATC
The DNA here is from genome assembly GCA_963277665.1 of Viscum album. Lineage (NCBI taxonomy): Eukaryota > Viridiplantae > Streptophyta > Magnoliopsida > Santalales > Viscaceae > Viscum > Viscum album. The sequence goes on along the minus strand of OY728150.1, from coordinate 1,135,105,309 downwards.
AACTATGTTATAACATTCATTTTAAAATAATCGTATTTTATTTTATATCATTATTCATTTAATAGTTTTGTGGTACGAATCATATTCTATGTAAGAAATTAAATTTAAAAAGGGAAATACCCTAAAATTTTGGGATGTTACATTCTCGATTCCTAAAATAATTTTCATCATCATTATTTAACAATGTACTTCGAAAATCAAGAGTTTATACTTCAAAATTCATTTGTGTGAAACCTATATCGAAAATATAGATTATAACATATAATCTTATTAAGAGGGAATGGAAAATGATATGGTCGCCAGGAAAATAAGATTATTGGTTAGAAATAATTATTTAAAATAAATTACATATACATGGAAGATAAAATATAACAATAAAGTTCTGATAGAGATATCTGTAAAACATGATTTTTAGAAATTTATCAATCACATAACAGTAAATATTTTCAGCAGTTAAATGAATAATTATATATTAAGAAGAAAAATAAACATATAATGTTTTTGTTCTAAAATCCTTATACTAGACATTGGGGATTCTTTTACAATCCATAAGAGAACATGAGAAGATAATCATACTTGATTAAATTAAATGTCATAAGAATAATATCATCCTTTCATTATACTTATATCTATTCCCACATTTTCACTCAAAACTATAAACTAATGTTCATGATGATTTTTTCATACCTGATGAAAATTTAGGTACAATGAGACCCACTTTTCATTCATTCATGGTTTAAATATATAACAAAAACTTTTTTTCTAAAAGTATCAAATAAATCATATTCTAATATAAAAAATAATATATAATGACATAATTAATCCATTCCATCATTATGACTAATCCAAAATATATCATTCCAAATTCATCTACAAAATATTTATAAATAATGTCACTAAATTTAAAAAAAATAAACATAACATAATCTTTTCAAAATAATGTATCTCTTAAACCTACATTTTATATATATGATTACTTTGGGAACATAAAACCATAAATAAATCATGCATGGTTTCCAATCCAAAATGAAGTTGTCTTATTTAAATGTCTATATATATATATATCATGAATCTTATTAATAAAAAATTAATGATAATATACTCATAATTCATTAAATTAAATAAGAGAATATTAATCAGTCTATTTCATACGAGGTATTATCATAAGCATGTTTATGACCCATTTTCATATTTTGAGCTATATTCTCTTAGTGCTTTGGAAATTTATTTTCATATAACCCTATATATCATTATAGTTGAATAATTGAATATTGGAAAATTGTTTCATTCTCATGAAATTATGATAATGGTTAATTTTTCCCCAGACATTACAAAAAATCATGTTCCCCTTAAATATATACTAAGGTGTATTCTTTTACAATTATAACATATAGAATGATAATTTATTCCCTTATTCCCATTAACTAATTTTTCATTGAAATTTCCTATTATTAATTTTTTTCATTATGAATCCTTATGACATGTGTAATACATTCTCAACATTGTTTCTTTGTGAAATTAATTCTTTATATAATAATAATTTTTTGGGGACTAGTTCCATTCGAAATACTTTCTTAAAAAAATTGAATAAATGATATTTTTTACTCGATGGATTATATAAACTGATTCAGAACCCATTCCATCCGATATATAAAATTTATAAACAGTTAAATGCACTATATTAGGTCATTAAATTATGAAACGTAATTTATAATCCCAAAACATATGAAATACATCACATAGATTTATGAAAAGAAGTTTATTCAGGGAAAAATTAATAAAAATTAACATGGTTTCTTTGGGGAAATATTTACTATTAAATCATGCATACTAGGATGTAATTTTTTTTTGAATTATCAAAAGTGTAACCCATAAGAGTTTCAAACCATGTGCGCAGTTAGGCCAATTATCATATACCTGATTATGTTGAGTGAGGCCTAACACACCATGCCGGATTTGTTAACCCTGCATACATCTATGATAGAATGACATCAACTTGAAGTTCTTAGAGATGTATGTATATAATGGAATACCCACATAATCTCTACCATACAAAAATCATGAATTTTATTATATAAGTATCCTTAATTTCTATCAGAGGGTTATGATCCCTAATCATTGTCTTATAAATATAGTTTACAAGGTTTCTACTAATCATAAATTGGTACCAATTGTAATGAAATTGAGCCTCATAGCTTGGAATCAACGTACTAAATAATTTCCATGGTATAATGAACAAAGAAGTATCATCTAGAAGGACCAAATAGTATAATTGATTTTGAAAACTAGATACATTAATAATTGTTACATTAAAAATTAAAATGAAAAAATAACAAAACAACTCCCTTGAAAACATCAATTAACTCGTTGATTTTCCCACCATGTCATTAATAATATAGATCTTCACATCCTCGGGGAAAATAAAATATATCAAAGTAGTGATATAATATCCTCAATAATGGTAAACAATATTACTAAATCAATCAAAAATAAATATAGATGAAAAGGAATAGTGAATATCAAAACAAACCTTCCATTAAAAACAATAATGTCTATAATATGGAGGAAAAAAGATGAATAAATAATTCTATATAAATAATCACATAAAAGTCAATCATAATAATATATATTATACAAGTCAAATCATAATATGGGATATCAAATAATAGTTTTATAATTAGGGATTTCAAGTATTCATACATAAAAAACATACCATTAAATTATATGTAAATAATTATATATAAATACTTAAGTCCTAAACCAAAACACATTTTATTTTGTCTTTTAGGATCTACCAATGCATAAAGGGGATATTTCGTGATCCACCCATCACATAATAAGTCCAATTAATTACCCAAATGTATACAAATTAGATATCATTAAATAAAATTGTCCCATACAACATCAAATTTTTTAATCACCATATATATTAAAATATCTAATAAAATCATTGATTATTTATTGAGGGAAATGAAATTTTTCTTTGGAAGGAAGATTGTTTTTTGGACAATATATTTTATTTTCATGAAATAATATATTATATTTGAATATCCCAGTAAATAAAATATAAGAACAATGATATCATTTATGAGGAATAAAGGATTTCCTACTGAATTGAAAACATATAAAAAGAGTTTTTATGAATCATTAGAAATGACCCACTTTAGTGCAGTTTAATAGATAATATTAAAGATCCTTTAAAATTAAAAAATTAGAATATATTTCACAAAACATGAAATTAAATAAGATAGTTTTTCATGATAAAAATGTTGAATTTTAATAATTATTGGATTTTTAAAATTGATTATGTAGTGTACTTGAAAATTAGTATTAAATTTAAATGTTCTTTTAAACCAAATTTTCTTATTGGGATGGATTGAAAAGGGATCCTTACAAAACAAGTATTCTCTCAAAAAATGAAATGATTTGGATATATTATTATTTATTACATATATATAGAAATAAGAAGAAATATTTATAATTATTTATCATTTAAATTTTGTAATGAGAGATAAATCGAAATCCAAATAGAAAATGAAGGTTTTGGAAGAAATGATAACTATATTGAGAACAATTGAACCATATTCCCTATAATAGAAAATATCATAAAATAATAAAAAGAATAAAATTGAATTAAATATATTTATCATATGATAAACCAATGTTTAGTCTACATACACCACACATAAGAAATAGTGGTGAATAAGGAACATCTCACAGAAATGAAATTGAGTTGAGAAAACACTTTCATTATGTCCAATTGTTTTGTGCACCAAAACCTAATGTCCTTGATTATTATTCGAAATAGATCAATAAATTAATTTAAAACATATTTTACAGATTTTAACTTTTTATAAATTTATTATGTTCATTTATTTTTTTTATGTGCTATAAAATAAAATTTTCTATTTTGGAAATGTTCATTTCCTTAGTCTTCATGATTAGTTTACTTTTGTACGTAGTTGGAGGATCATGTGAAATGAAAATATTTCTCCCGAATTGAAATTATATGTTTCTAATGGTATTACATAATTTGAAATTGTTATATTAGCTATTTGGTTATTTTTTAGAGGATGATTCATTAGAAAATCTATTAGAGATAATGTTTTAGATTAATTTTTCTAGATATTTAGTCATCAAACTCTAGCCCTCTGTTATGAATTAATATTATATAAATATAATGGTTAACTATAATTTTATATTGTTTATTACCAAAATATTTATTTCAAAGATAAATTGATTTTATGACCTGTCAGGAAGGCATCATTGAAAAACAAATAGATGTCGTCCTAAATTACGGTAAATCAATACCTCACAGATGATGTTTTCCCCATAAAGACAAAAAATGGGAGAGACAAATAATGGTGGATTTTAATTAAAATATTAACATTATAAATTATAATAGATAATATATTTATCAAGAATTATTGGAAAAAGGATTTGAGGGAATTATTATATGATAAAATAAATTGAATTTTTTTTAATAGAACATGAAAGAGGATTTTTACATCTTGAATTCATCTCCTTGAGAACCTCCTTATGGAAATTGATACCGGGAATTAGATTATATAAACTAATCATAGAAATGTTTATGTCTTTTGTTGAAGAGTATTAGGTAATAATTGGAAAATAATATTGGAATATGAGGAGTGATGGGATGATTTCGTTTGCGATGGTATTTCTAGAAGATGAAAGGGGAGTTTTTTGAATATTCGATTTATATGATTATTTTAATCTAATGAACACTAATAGATTAAAATTTCCATTAAAAATATTTCAATAATTAATTATATTTCAATATTATTGGATTAAATTATCTATATAACATATATGGATAAATAATTCATGAATTTGTTAAATACCATAAATTACTGTTTTTCACAATTCACCAAAAATTTTAATATTCTAGAAAAATCCCAAAAATTAACCATATAAAATTTTCAATGATTATAATTCAAAAATGTATCAAAATTCTTGAAAATTATTTCTTAAATATGTTAAACATTATATTAATTATAGTTATGATTTATTTTAAAAATATGATTTATCAAAATATAACAGATTTTATGGCACTATAAAATATATAGTATGGTCTCATAAATATATATTATAAAGGTAATAAAAGAAATATTAATTTATGTATATATTTTTTTCTAGAAATTTTATTTCAAATAATTATATTATTCCTGTTACATTAAATAATCATTTATGTTTCACAAAAATAACAATACATAAATAATCATTTTTAAAAAATTTCTTTACTTATACCTTGATATAAATATATTGTATTTTAATTTTTATTTTACAGTAATTGTTTTGTATAGATTCATAACAATGGTTATAGTTAATATAATAATTATAATATTAATATAATGAAGATTTCATTTTTATTAAAATCTGTATACATCACTATTCGCTGGAAAATAAATATTTTCATAAAAATACAAAAATTTCACCATAAGATAATCCGGACAATCCGATTTTAAATTTAAATGTCCTTTTATTCATTATAATTTATAAAAGAGTCATAAATTTTTTAAACAATTTTCTTAATAAAATTTTGTAAATTGTGTTCAGTAAACAAAATATAGACTTTTAATGTGTAAAATTTGATAAATTATAATCTTTTACCTATAATATCATTTTCATGATTGTAAAAATATTTTGTTAAATAAATAAAATTTAAATTTCCAAATTTTGATAATACTATTAATTGTCTTCAGTTTAAATACATTGTTATAAAAATTGTTTTAAAATAATGATATTTAACTAAATATCATTTTTCCTTTATGAATGGTTTTGTGTGAATCCTTGGATGTCGAAGAAATGATTTATCAAAATAAATATACATTAAAATCATAAAATTATGCACTCATTTATGGAACTCATTACTGGTGAAACACTATAAAAAATATTATTTTGAAACACATGAATAAGAAACATTTTTTGTGGAAATGAAATTAATTTTCCACAATATTAAATGTTATTTTATTTCAATCTACTAATCTAATTGTTGACCATTTTTACTTTATTCCCTATATTTCACATCCCTATCAAATTAAACTATCTAAATAAATAATTACCAATAACTAATATACATATTTCTATATTTAATTTTATAGTATTGATACTACTCCATGTGGGAATCAACTAATTTTAATGATGAATAATTATTTATTATCCAAATTAGAACAATTTTACTTATATTAAATTCGTTTCATAGTGTTTTTGATGCAATATTACTTCCCCAAAATAACCAAAATTGTTTTTTTATCTTAAAAAATACAATATTGTTATAATACTACATTTTTTTACATTAAATCTTGAGTCATTTGGTCTTGTAGGGTTTAGTTGATTATTTTTCTAGTATATTTTGTACACATGAAATCATAAATATCTAATTTTAAATAGAAATATTTTATTAACCAGAAAAACTCAAGAAGGGAATTACCATGGATCAAGCTAGGAGGTAATTGGGATCATGTTCCCACAACCTACCCCAGGTCATCTTAAATAATACAAAAATTCTTATGAATTCTTTCATTTTGATCTCAAGTAGTTCATGTATTAAATTCATTTAATAATGACTATTTGAATAAAGTAATTGTGATGGGTGTGATACTAATCTGGAATATAACCAATTAATTAATTTTTATATTAAATATATATGAATTTAATTTTAATATCAATCATTCAAGTGCATTTAAAAATTGATGCTCAATAAATAAATCATTACCTTTTATTACAATTAAAGGAATAAATATTATCTTAACAAGTTAGATTCAAGAACTGTCACGTAGGTCAATCAATCCTAGGTAGTTCATGGGAGCGATAAAAATCATGAATATTGAATATTTATTGAGATACATGTTATGATCAACCATTATTTCCAAGTATCAAGAAAGAGATTGTGTACTATGTTTCTCATCATGGATCATATTTATTACTACGCTAATGAAAAAAATCCATTGATTAAATTATTTGTTTGAAATGCGAACATGTTGTTTGATTATATTGATGTTTCATTTATTATAGTGATATTTAATTTCCATTCTTTTCTACTATAAGATCTTCATGTAATCCTCATATTGATGGTACACCTCGATATATTTATCATGCTTCTCAACATATTTATCAATTCCTTCTTAGAAATAGGTTACCATTGAAAAATGTAGACCTTATCAGCTTTATCTTATTTTTCTGAAAGATTACTGTATCCAACAATATTAAGGATAAGTCCAATATCGAATTATACTGCATATCCTATCATTTAACCAATTCTTAATTTAACACGAAAAACTACATAAGGTTTTTCGATGAATCAAACCATTCCTAGTAATTTTTTCAAGACATGATCCACTCTAACTAAAAAATAATTTCATGGGTTATTTCAAAGAAGAAGACTTAGTCAATCCCACAAATCATAAGGTTCTTAATATAAATTTATATTTATCTAAAACATTCATTAAATTCTTTAAATATTTATAAAGATGAAAATTAATGAAACGTATGAATATATTAAATGAAATTTTCGAATGATATAAAAACTTTTCATCAATATAGATCTTATATTACTTATAAGCTCACAAAATAAGACACTTTAAAAGAAGGGGAAGTAATTTTCTTATTTTTTTTCTTTATTGTTAATAATAGAATATTATGGGGAAAAGTAATTATCTATAAAATGTTGAAATTATTTTATAAATATATTTTTTTCCAAATTTTTTCATACATACAATATTCTAATAATTTGTTTTATAGGTTGTCAAGTATTTCAATTCACCATAAAAAAATTTATAATAATGTATATTTGATTCATCAAAATGATGTTCAATGGTAGGTACCATGTTATTCATAAAAATTAATCCTGTGAAACATTTTTTACAATTTTAAAATAATATTTATTGTCATTACAATCATATTCATTAGATATAAAAAAATTATGGATAATGAAATAGTCAAATTTTTCAATATATATATATATATATTAAACTTTAATCTTCTTCTTAAAACATGAATGATTAATGTTTCATGTATGTTGAACATTTATGTTCTATTATTTATATTAAATTGGCATCACTTCTAAATCATGTGTTCAGAAACATATGATCAGACAACATTTTATTAATAGTTTCCATAAATTAATGTTTTCTGATCTAAATTTTTCTTTTTGGGTTTACTTTGACTTAAATATTCACTTACCAATTATATTTTATCAGAATTACTAGGTTGAATTAATAGACTCATAATAATAAATTTTATTTTTGATGAAATATTATATGACTATATAATGATCCTCGAAATCATATCACAATGGAAATCCTCATGGTATATTCCTAGATTTAAAAAAGAAAAGTGAATATGATTGAGAATATTTTTTTGGAAATAATGATTCATATGCATGTAATCATACAAATATCATAATAAAAAAATATGTAATTTTTTTTACTATTATGTTTCCAAAAACATGGGTCTTTTAAAAACTCCACATCAATGAGCTTTGTAAGAAGAATAAAAAAATATATGGGTATACAAATTTTTTACATAAAATGTTTTTTGAAGATCACTGGACAGAAGAACAGATAGATTTCAAATAGTGGAATTTTGTATACATTATCAAACAAGTTTGTTATGTTTAGAAGTCGTGCTACTAAATTTTTTGTTTAATTCTACAAATCATGAAATTTAAATATAAATTGTTTATTTGTAGTATTCATATTGGATGACATCAACATATGATGATTTTTCTAAAGTACAAATATCATAATATTTTTTTATTTTTCGTATTGTAAAAATGATAAGTGTTTTATTTTTGTCTTCATAGTTTTATTTTTAATTTCATTGTAATATTAAAACTGATGTAATCAACGTTTTAGAAATAAATTTTATTAATAAATGTTGATGATAACATTTGATGTAGTGGATATAAATGTGTTCGAATAGAGAAGTAACTGAAACAAATAAGTACTATTATTTTATGAGGGGATATAATATGAGTGGGTGATTTTAATATTATATATTTTTTTATTGGAAAAATAATTTTATGTTAAAAAATTATTATTTTTATCTCACATATATAAATGTGTGCAAGTACAATTTACAATGGATGTGTTCATGTGAAAACAATGAGATTTATAATGCTAATGTTTTGAGTAGATTTATATATACGTAATACAATGGATGATTCTTTGAAGGAATAACTTGATAGAAAAATTTAAGGATTGATTATTCAATCAAAGTAATCAGATGATATTTTTATGGAATGATTTTCCAGCATGTTATTTACAACTAATAAATATATTAGTTCTGGGGACGCTTAAGCTTTGCCTGAAAATAAATGTTGTCATTAGTTTCACTAGATAAATATTACAAACCATATCAACTGACATATAGTGTTAGATAGAACCATCATACATTCAATATTCCTAAAAGGAATGTAGTAGAAAATATATGTGCTCTAGTGTAGTACAAAATAATTATATAGAATCACTTATGGTGTGAAAAACTAAATATAGGGAGTTGAAATATATATTGAATTGATTTTTTTTAAATTTATTAAGAAGATGATCTTACATATTGTAGGGCATGAATTTGAAGAACTGTTCATAAATAATAATAAAAATTCAGTTTGTTGATTCATTATAGAGAAAATGTTTTGAATCTACTGATTATGGATTCCCAACATATTACAAAATCGTATTGATATTTTTTCCAAAACAATTTAAATATATATTTTTATTGATCATAATTAGTTCAATGTTAAATGATAATTCCATGTTGTTGTTTCCAATATAAATGATTATTTTCAAGTGAATTTTTTCATATTGAAATATTTCCAAACAATTCCAATGACTATATATAATATTTTGAGGAGATATCCTTCTTAATTTTTGTATTCCTATTAATTTTAATTATTTTTAGAATTTAGGAATCTGGTAAATATTTAAGAGGAGATCATGGTTTTTTAAAAATAAATATAAAATAAATGAATAGGATATCACCCATTCACCCATCAGCCTCTATGTTATTACATTTAGCTTGCATGTGAAATTTTAGTCAATGTCATAGGGTATGTTCTATTTATTTAATATTAAAATATGTTTAAAGATATTTTTGTGTTATTTTTTATTAAATATGAATAAGGGGAATTATTTTTTATGGTAATTACATCCATTTCTCAAAATATTGAATGTTTCTTTATCTTATAAACCATTGTAATGTTATTCTCAATGCTACTAGAGATTGATTTCCACCATTTTCTAAAAATGATCTTCAAATAGCTATTGAAACTAAATATTTTTAGTATGATGAAATGGATAAAAAAATTATTATTTTATTCTCTCATGAAATTTCAGTTTCTCATAGCAATGGGAGTTAGAAATATTAATGGTACATGAAAATGATAAAACAAATATATGATGGAATTCAAATGTTAAAAAATATTACAAATTTTGTGGATAATGTTTCATTATCACAGAATGGGTGAATATGAATCTATTCATTAATTACATATTAGTGTAAACATTATTATATGTACAATAATATTTATTTTGTTATAATTTGTAAGATTCAACAATTAATGAGATTATCTTATGAGTTTTTTGATATTTTTGATGCCAAGCACTAATCTATTGATGATAAATATCATGAAAATTCTTCATTGAATGATATATAAAAAACCCAAATTACATATTAAATTATAATAGATAAATATATTAAAATAAAACAATAATATTATTAGTAAATTTAATTAACTACTACCAAGAAATGAAACACTATGCAAGTTCAAGAAAATTTAAATGTCTATTACTCCATCATCAATGAATGAATTTGTTGAAAATTTGATAGAAAGAATTCCCCCATCATTCTAAATATGTGATATGATGTATATGAAAGTGAAAATGTAATCGACTCCTAAAGTTATTTTACTATAGATCTATATAGAAGTTTGCTTCAAATTTCACTAAATGAAAGGTTGAGTAAGAATGTGTTTAGGATGACATAAATTCAACAAGATATGAGAAGAAACATCATAAAAAATCTACATCGTATATTAATGTAATGGATAAAAAAATTAAATCCAAATGGATACTCTTTTTGAATAATGATAATTATAGAGATTTTAATGATTATAAATTATCTAATGTTGTTGAAAAAAATATTATTTAAAATCACAATGATGAAATTATCTGTAATAATTTAATTAATATTTTTGTTTGAGAATATGAACATTCTCAGATAAACTATACTATAAAATGATATCTGATTGAATAAATATGAAAAATTTTATGGCATTAAAGTGAAATCCAAACGATGGAAATGGGATGTTCATTATTAATTAGGCTTGAATATTTTCATGAATTAAAATCAATGACATTAGAAGATAGTGGTCATTTAAAGAATCAACTTTAAAATGAAAAATATCTGAATAGAAATCTTGATGAAAAGTTAAATTTTATGGTTGGAGGGTTAAAACATTTTCATCATATGTTTTTTAATACTGATCATGTAGTTAAAATTTTTAAATACCATACTTTTCGAAATGGTGAAATTAGAGGGATTTGTGAACCCCTAAAATTTAAAAAAATTATTCTTCAGTATAAGAAAAGAAATATAATTATCATTCTAATATTTATACAATTATGGGAATCAATTGTATTTCTAAAACAACAAATTTTTCACATTCATATTTTTCAAGAATATAAATGTATCTATCAAATATTTATACTATTTGCGATTCTATTGAAAAGTGATGAAAATAATGAAGGGGAAAAAATACTAGAAGGCAATGAAATTTATGATGATCCACAAAATATTAATGTTGAATGTATGCGTTTTTTAGAAAATGATGTTCACTACTCTAGGAAATTAGGATGTTACGGTGGAAATTACACTTTTGTATCTATAATATTGATATTATGGTTGAATTTTTATATAGAAATCATGTGTTAGTGTAAGTAAAAAAATATCAATAATCTAATGAGTTATATGAATATCTATTTGAGGTGGAGTCAAACCTTTGGTATGAATTTGAGGAATGGTCTCCTACCTATGGGAATTATGAGTGAACGATATATATGCCTTAGAAATTTTCAAATGTATGTTTTAATTTTTTATAATGCAAAAAATATTCTTTATATAATTTGTCATCATTTGAATATGATAAGTTCTAAACGTAATGATAATAAACTTTTTCAAGATATTGCTCAGTAATAAAAAATGAGAATTAACATTATTTTTAGATAATTTGTGCACTTCACATATATAAGGATATTTAATTATGGTGTTTGATTTTTATTATTTAATATATAGAATATTATATTTTGGGAATGATTACTCTCCCAAAATCATAGTTGTTTTGTCTTCTATTTTTGGGGAGTAAAATCAAAAATCAAAAAGGCCATGTTTATTGAGAGTATATTAAACAACATGTTTTGTTTTTCATAACATTTTATTATGGTAGAAAATATGTTTTCAAAAATAATTTTTTTAAAGGTATAGAATATAAAAAATTACTTACACTAGGACAACATACAAATGGGGTAATGTTTCGAGTTGGTGGTGTAAAAAATTCATGTAATTTTTAAATTATTTATGAAAATTAGCTATGGAATAAATTGATATGATATATGTGTTCAGGGAATCTGAAAAATTAAAAATATATAAATATTGTATTATTTTCCTGATATAATATAATGAATAAATTGGTGTTTTTTTATTTTTTAGAATTGGAAAAATAAAAACTAAGTGCACAAGAAGGTTGAAATTCCTTGAAATCAACCCATAGAGCTAATTCATTATGATATTTTTGGAAAAATGAGAGAAAAAATAAAATTCATTGATAAATAATTCATTTCTATTGATGATTATAATCTCAATACATGTAATGACCCACAAATTCTCATTGGAATGAGAGTACAACGATTCATTACTAGGCCTTATGCGACATCCCCAAGACAACAAAGGCTAGCAGTAAATGACGAAGGGTTTCAAATACAAGTGGGGGACGATTTACCATTTATGAAATAAAGCAATAATCCTAAAAACCATAACCATACATTCACTATAATATGCATGAATGAATGAAATACAACCAACCATCTTCATGTATCTCAAAACCATATCAAAGTATGAAACAACGGAAGAATAACCATGTATCAATGTACACAGCCGATAAACGATTCAAGACTCTCAAAAGACCACAAGACTCCATGCTCCCAATTCACTAAGCTCCACCATCAACGAACAGACTAAACATAACGAGGTTGTACTAAATACATGTGAAATATTACATTTGACTATGTCCCATAAGATAGCATCTACAAAAGCACCAATGTTCCAAAGTAGGGGGGCATATAAACCTTAGTATGTTATCCCCATTGACTTCCTTAATCACGCCACTATGATAGAAAATTTAGTCACCTTTATATAAAATAATTTATATAAAACAATTTACAAAAATAGATTATAAAGAAATATAAACTACTTTCCAAAACCATTTCTAACCCAAATCATAGCAGTGCAATTGAAACCAATTTTTCGAAAAGTTTATATTCCATAAAAATAACTAAACACGATTTAAAACCATTTTTCAATATTACTTTGACATACCCAATTAATTCCATACATCCACACAACAAACCCTATATGTAACCTGGATCACCCTATAATAGCGAGTTTTGAGTCATGCTTTCACTAAGTCATCCCTAGTGAACCAATTGAAGGGGGAGAGCCCTTACCCTTATCCATACAGTTAATAATGGGAGAGACCCCTAACACTTATTTTCCACACACACACCCCTTGACATGGGAGATCCCTAACCCTAATACATCCCTCTAATGATGGGGGAGAATCATAACCCATATCTATCCCACATGCCTATGAACACACACAACCATCATGTCAAAACCCAAGTGTGTTCAATCAATTCAATTCTTTTCAATAAATCATTACTTTTATTGAAAACAAAATAATAAACCAATTTCGAAATATCCATTTCACTTCAATAAGAAATTAGATATTATTGAAAACATCTAATCTAAACCATGTGTCACAATTCTAGAAAATTAACATTTTAATATCTCTATTTTTATATTAAGAACCAAACCACTCATTTAAAATCCCCAATTTTCCAGATTTCACAACCATCACTGATGAAGGATTCTGAAAATTTTTCAACAACCAAATAAAAATCAATTAAAAATCACACATTCAATTTGGAATCATTCTAATTAGTTCTACTATGTGGAGTTGAGAAAGAATCCTCCAAACATGATGGTTTTGACAAAAACCACAACGAATGAATAGCGCAAAAGAATGCCCGATTGATTATTCAAGAACCCAACGTAGATCTAAAATCCTAGTAAGGCCATGACCAAATCTCATAATATTTGGCATCGAAACACATAGATCTACCCATAACAAGCGTAGATCTATGAAACAGAAACAATAATAGAATTTTATCTAAGAAACCGATCAAAACGATGACGAACAATCACATACCTAATGAATCTAGCTTTGATTCGCCAACAAAAGCCATCAGATCACCACCAAAATTCTTGGAAGAGGTTATCCTACCTTTTAGAGAGATTTATCATGAATTCTAGATGCTTAAAAGAAAAAAAGACCCATTTAGAGGCAAAAATGTTTTAGATCCATTTTTTTAGGATCTCACTTATGTTTTTGCACCTTTACTTCGCACATTTTGGAAAACCGTACGCTCAACCTGCGTTAGTCACTACCTCGGTAGACCCATTCATGGACTCCTAGCACAGTTTCCTAAATTTTTCTCCAACCATGTGAGAGACACTACATAAAAAATTCCAACTATGCATAGTTTGGCCGCACGGTTAGACAAACTATTCACCGCCTGTGCGACATCCCCTTTGCCTCAAAACATCATTCCAAGATCTCCCGACTCTCCCATTCTTGACACATAATATTATAACCACGAAAAGAATTATGTAAGGGTTACCTACCAGTATCTGGGGGTATTAAATTCTCCCCACCATTAGTCTTTCCATTCTCTGAAAGTAGAAAAATTTCACCCAACATAAATAGTTTGAGCAACTTCTCATTCATTTCCTTCACACATTCCTAAGTCCCGTTCAGAATCCGACCATGCCAGAATAAAAAAAACACTAGACTGATGATTTTTACCTTAAAGACATTATCTTTCCTATCCTTAATCTTCACTATTATATTTACCACTGATTCATCTAGTTCTAGCTCAATGTGATCCCATCTGATCACATAGTCAGGATCAGGGTGATACTTTTTCAACTGGGTTACATGGAACACATTATGCTCTGAACAAAAACTTGGTGGTAATTCCATTCGATATTCCACCTATAAAATTCATTTTAGAATCTAAAAAGGTCCAATGTATCTATGAGATAACTTTCCCTGATTCCCAAAATGACAATGTCAAAGCCATGGATAGATCCTCAAGAAGAAATGATCAACCACAACGAACGAAAATGGTCTTCGACGGTGATCTACTTAATATTATTGACGACTCTGAGTAGTCTCCATACACTTTCGAATAAACTGAATCTTATTTTTTGTTTCTTGTACATGACTTGGCTCGACTAGTGAAGTTTCACATGTTTCACCCCATTATAGTGGAGAATGACAGGGATGCCCATACAATGCATCAAACAAAGAAATGTGTATCGAGGCTAGAAAGCAGTTATTGTATGAGAACTCCACTAAGGGTATATGATCCTCCAATGAGACACTGAAATTCATTAAAGAAGCTAGAAACATGTATTCCAATGTTTTTATTGTCTTCTTGGATTTCCCATTTGTCCGAGGATGATACACAGTGATCATAGTCAACAGAGTCCCAAGGGCTTGCTGTAATGATTTCCAGAAATGATATGTGAACCTCAGATCTCTATCTAAGACTATTGACACTATACAAAATGACACTTTATAAATTCTCAGATATATAATTTTGAAAGATCCACCACCATATGAGTTTCACGAATAGGGATGAAATGGGCTGACCTGGTTAGACGATCCACTATCACCCAAATGGCATCGTGTTTCCGAGCCGTTCTTTGAAGACATGTAACAAAATACATTGCTATCTGATAAATTTTCCACACTAGGATGGAATAATATTGTAACATACCATATGGTCTGTAATGTTCTCCTTTAACCTTCTGAAAAGTTAAGAAGTGCAAGATGAACTCGACCACCTTCCTTTTCATGCTGCTCCACCAATAGTATGCTTTCAATGATTTATAAATATTTTGTGTACCTGGATGTCTACCCATCTCGAATGGTGGTTAGTACGAAGGAGTCGTTCTTGAAAAACCCTAGGTACCACCATCCAATCTTTGAAACACATAACTGACCCCCCATCATGTTCCAAACCACGACGGTCTCCCACCATTGAGTTTTGAACATACAACTTGACATTCTGCATCAGGTGTTTGTGCCTCTTTGGTCATTTTTACTAAATTAGGAACAAATGTAGCTGAAAATAAAACTGTAACATCACCTTGGTCTTCTCATTATACATGCATGTCGTCCATGACCGACATCAACTATCATTTATCTGAAACTTATTTCGCCAACTGAGCATATGACTCTCTACTCAATGCATCTGCCATCGAATTTCGTTTCCCTAGTGTGTACACAAAGTAAAAGTCAAAAATTTGTATATACTCCATCTATCTCCTTTTTCTTCGATTCAAATATCACTGTGAGAAAATGTGTTTCAATCTTGTGTGATCTGTAAACACAGTAAATTTCTCAAAAATGAGATATAGTCTCCATGTTTTCAAATCATGTACGACTCTATCTAACTCCAATTCATGTGTTGGGTAATGTTTTCTCATGAACACTCAACTTCCTTGAACCATATGCAACCACATGGTCTATGTGAATTAGAACACATCCCAACCCTTATCTCGAAGCATTACAATACACCACATACTCATGTACTGATTCTGGAAAGAACAAGATAGGTGCCGATGTAAGTCATAAATTCAGTTCATGTAAATATTTCTGAGATTCCTTCGTCCATTGGAATGGAGCATTCATCATTGTATGAGCTGTCATTGGTGAAGTTAGTCGTGAGAAATCACACATAAAGTGTCGATAGAAACTAGCAAGTCCAAGAAAACATTGTATCTCGAACACATTCATCGGTGGTTTCTAAGAGATAACAGATTCTATGTTTTCAGGATCAATTGAAACTCCTTTCTCATAAATGACATGGACATGGAAACATACATCATGTATCCAACAAATCACACATTGATAATTTGGAATTCAAACAATAATATCTCATGATTTTTAACATTGTTTCCAGGTCCACATCATGATCATCCCTTGCCTTGGAATTGACCAAAATGTCTTCCAGAAACACCACAACAAAAGAATCCCGATATTGTTGAAATGTTCGATTCATCAATTCCGTGAAGAATTATAGTGTATTCATTAGACCGAAATGCATGACTATATATTCATAGTATCCATATATACATATGAAAGCTGTCTTTAGAATATCCTATTTCCGAACTCTCGATTGGGAATAACCTAATAACAAGTGAATCTTGGAGAACCACTGAGCTCCCTTAATTCATCGAGAAGATCATTAATGTGTGGATGAGGATATATATTCTTTATCGTAACATGGTTATGCTTATAATAATCAACAAAGAATCAAATAGTTCTATCTTCCTTCATCGCAAACAAAACTAGTGCTACCCATGGAGACATACTTGGTCAAATGAAACACATGATTTCTCACTCCTCTAACTGAAATTCTATTCCTGTAACAATGTTTGAGCTATCCTATATGACAAAAGAGAAATATTAATAGTCCCTATAAATAGATCAATCATAAACTCCAAATCCCTTATAGGTGGTAACGTTGAGAGGTTATTGGGAAATTCATCTATAAATTGATCCACAATAGATAGAATACTATTTTTCTAGATCTCTTCCATCGATGCGAAAATAAAAGCTTCCAATTGATAAGAGATCGTTCCTGCCATTGGTCCCAATAAGCTCTTTTCACCCTTCTTTAAAATCTTCTCTCCTCTAAAGAGATGCTTGATTTCATCATCAGTCATGAAAATATCTATTCTCCTTTAACAGTCGATTTTACCCTTGAACATTGTCATCCAAACCATACCTAATATTACATCATAGACATATTTATCCAACATTTGGAAGTCCCATTATAGATGAACTTCATCAAACATTATAACACATTCTCTACGCACAAAGGCATGAAATTCTCTTTCACCAAGAGGAGTTTTCCGTTTCAAAACATGAGGCAACATTTCTAGTTTTAATCATAAAAAGTCAACAACATGAGAAAAAATGAAGGAATGTGATGAACCAGTATCAAAAAACACTTGCACAAAGGTAAGATTAAAATGAATTGTACCTCTCACTATAGATGGTTCAACCTGATAATCGACAATCATTTGATCAGCTCCGTAAAATTGCTTCTTATCTATACTTTTCTCCTTAATTCCTTGATGAGTTTTCCCTAGTTGAGGAGTTATGGTATTTCTTAAATCACCATGGCTAGCTCTACTATGCTGATGAGACTAATTCTACTTTCCTCATCCAGTCAAAGCATACAATGCATATGACATCTGAGATGTGTCTCGGGCACCTGACCTTGGAGAACTATTACAATAGTGCTGAAGTTGTCCTATCTTGTTACACTTTTTACATTCTCTAGGTTGTTCCATACAATCTTGCTTTATGTAGTCAAGAGAGCCACATTAAAAGTAACCTGCTTTTCTCTGGGGTCGTGGAGGAAGGTTACTAATCCATTCATCTGGTTCAAATTTCCACTTGTACCTTGGAAATAGGTGTCCCATTTTAAGTTGTTCTCAGTGGTTGATTTCCCACCATTTTCTATAGTTATCATCATTCCCCATCCTATCGATCCGGAGATATCACATTCAGCAACAGTTTCTCTGTTCCCCATCTCTGTATAATCTGTAATATAGAGCACCATAATCATCAATCAAATCTATTTCTTTATCCCTGATTCAAAGATTCATGCCTTCAAAGATTCACTTTCCACAACCTCTGGTTAAAAAGAGAATAAATTCATGAACATATCCTCATACTTTGTGACATAGAGGCTCTACTATTTTAGGCTGAAAAATTCTATCATTTTCTCGATTTTGAATGTGGGAGGATAGAAATTTTTGTTGAACAACTCTTCAAAATCCTCCCATGTATGGCCTTTATCCAATTTAGACCGCCCCACTAAATCCCACCACTGATGTGAAAGATCCTAGAGCATATGCGTCTCCAACTTGACCTTGAGCTCTGATGTTGTTTTTATGAAATCGATGATAGGATTCATCCTAATTAGCCACAACTCCGCCTTCTTGTGTTTAGAATTACCCCGAATGTTCGGTGGATTCTGCTTCATGAACATGATAGTATAATCCACATGCCTTGGTTTATTCCTCTGGTTCCCCATATCCACATCATGAAAGGCCTAGATAATACTCTGAACCGATTCTCGGTTCACCCGTGGTTAGGTGAAACCACATTCTCAACAGATTTTTCAGGATGGTTTCGACGATGGCCATTGGGTTCCATTTTCTAAACCAATAACAAACTCTTTCAATCTCACTCTCTAGAAAATTATGGCTTTGTATTTCATATTCTCTCACATCAAATATCAGAACATTATTTTCCAAAACATCATTTTTCCCATGTTTAACTATTTTTTAATCCACTTCACATGATTTTTAGAATTAAATCATATTCAAAATACGATAATCATTTATGTTTTTAAAATCTTTCAATTGAAAACTAATTCCATAATTTTCTAAATTGAAAACATTTTTTTATATCATGAATCATTTTTCGAAATGATATGTGCCCTCTTAGAGGAAATACAATCCATTATAATGCATTTCATACTCGTCTCATTGGCTAAACCGAAGACAATGAGATTTAAAAATCCTTGAACTCTCTCCAAACAGTTATTTACCAAACTCCCTGGTAACTTTAACTTCATCATAAAAGGGTTAGATATGTCCTTTTATGCTATACATTTCATTTTATGACTACCCTACTCCTTTCTATGATAAACACCTAATGAATAGAGAATATTGGATTTCATATCTAAAATTAGGAACATCAATGACTACTTAGTAGGGAAGGACCGAAAAAGCTGATACCATTTGTAATGACCCACCAATTCTCATTGTCTTGAGAGTAAAACAGAAGAAGAATAACCAAGTATAAATGTACAAAATGGATATCCAATACAAGACTCTCAAAATACCACAAGACTCTAAGCTCCACTAGCTCCAAGCTCCATAATCACTGAACAACCTAAATGTCCCGAGGTTCTGCTAAATACATGTGAAACATTACCTTTTCTCATGTCTTGGAAGATTCCATATGAAAAAGAACCAAAGTGCCAAAGCATAGATGTGTATAAAACTCAGTATGTTTTCCCCAAAGACTTCACTACTCATACCACTAGGATAGAAAAGTTAGTCACATTGATATAAAATAGTTTATATAAAACAATTTACCAAAACAATATATTATCAAATATAAAAAATTTTCCAAAACCATTTATAAAATAAATCATACAACTGCAATTGAAACCAATTTTCCCAACAAGTTATTTTTTCAGAAAAATAACTAAAAAGGTTTTAAAAAAAATTCTCAATATTCCTTTGACATACCAAATTAATTCCATACATCCACACATCCAATCCTATATGTGACCTAGATCTCCCTATACTCGCGAGTGGTGATTTATCATTTCACTATGTCATCTCTAGTGATCCAATTGATGGCGGAGATCCCTAACACTTATCCATCCCATTCTTGATGGGGGAGAGCCCTAACCCTTATCTGCCTCACATGCAAACTTTTTCATGGGAGATCCCTAAACATTTTCCATCCCGTTTCTGATGGGGTAGACCCCTAACCCTTATCTGTCCCACATTCCGATGAACACACACAACCATCATGTCAAAAACCAAGTGTGTTAAACCAATTCAAACCATTTCAATAAAACTGTAATATTATAGAAAACCAAAGAATAAAAAAATTTGCAAACATACATTTCACTTCAATAAAACATTCCCTTTTTTTGAAGAAATATAATCCAAACCATGTGTCACAATTCATGAAAATCCCCATTTTAAAATATCTAAATTAAAATTAAGAACCAAAGAACTCATTCAAAATCCCAAATTTTCCAGAATTCACAACCTCCACTCAAGAAGGTTTCCAACATGTGTTCCACAAAAAAATCAAAAACACACATTAAATTTTAAAGTATTCCAATCAATTCTACTATCTGGAGTCAAGAAAGAAGCCTCCTACCTAAAAGGGTTTGATGAAAACCACAACGAACGAAGAGCGCAAAAGAAAACCGGGTTGATTCTTCAGGAACCTGCCTTATATCTCTTATCCTAGAAAGGAAAAGACCAAATCTCATCCTATGTGGCATACAAAATCTTAGATATACACATAACGAGCATAGATCTATGAAACAGAGAAAATAGGAGAGGAAGATATAAGAAACTGATGAAAAAGTTGATGAACTATCACAAACCTCATGAATTCGTCTTTTATTTTCCATAGAAAGCCTTCAAATTGCCTCCACATTTCATGGGAGAGGTTACTATACCTTCAAGGGAGACTGATCCCGAGTTATGGCTTATTAGAATAAAAGGAGATCCATTTAGAGGAAGAAACATGTGAGATCCACTTCTTTAGGATCTCACAGAAGTGCTCACATGGTTAGTTCACATGGTTTGATAAACCGTACGCTAACCGTGCATTAACCACTTCCTTGGAAGATCCTTGCACGACCTCCTTGATCGGTCTCCTGAACCATGCTCTAACTATGCGGGAGCCACTGCATCAAAAGTGTCAACTACACATGGTTTGTCCACATGATTAGACAAATCGTGCTCCGCCCGTGCGACATCTCCTTTGCCTCAAAACATTATTTCAATATATCGTGATTCTCCCATTCATCGCCCATAACTTTATAACCATGAAAATTATTATTTAAGGGTTACATACCTGAATCCAAGGGTACTACATTACATGTATTATATATTTGAAACATATAACCTAATATATAAAGATTCATATGAGTTTCTGCTAAATGGAAGATGGTGAAAATAAATAATCAATGATGTAGATGGAGTATAAAAATGATAGTAAATATTATAAAAATGAATTTAGATATTATCTTGAAAAACAAGGAATTCATCATGAGTTTAGTGATCAAAATACTCTAAAAGAAAATATGTTTTTGAATAATGAAAATAATATTTATTAATATGGAATGTAAAAAATAAATGTAGAATGATAATTATCAAAATTTCTAGAGGTAGGATATTACTAAAGTAGTTTATACATGGTATTAGTTTTTGTATGTACCATTAAATAATTAATACTTCTGAAATATTATCTAATAAATTCTAATTTTCAGAGACGTATATATACTTTTGGAAGCCATAAAACATGAAAAGAAAAATGAGAAATCATGGAACATTTTATCAAGTATGTGTGGGTGTAATTATTTGGAATATTATCCTAATATTAAAAAATATAGATGTATCAAAAATGAAACATAGATGATAGTTGATTATGATGATGTAAATTTTCATGAAAAATAAAAACAAGATGTTTCAGAAAAACATACTTATATGGAATATAGGGAAGATGATATGATTGTGTTTGAGAAAAATGATAAAATTTCTAACAAGTGTGATTCCATGAGAATTATTTACTTTGAAACATTTATATTGAGTATTGAGGATGATCATTTTAAATATCATCATACGATGAAGAAATATGTTTATTTACATGACATCATTGACAACCATCAGTAATTTTTTTGAAACATAATTACATCATTGTTTATTGAACATACATTATAGTATTCAAAATATTATTCAAAAGAAGATAATGTTCGTTTTTAGAATTAGTAGTGGATATATGTTATGAATGATATGTTGGACTATATAAGGAATAATGATACTAAGTATCTTTTACCCAAGACAGATAAAAGAATTTATTTTTCAAATTGGTTATTCCAAAATATGTTATAAAAAAATAATGAATTCATAAGAAAAAATGAAAGGCTGGTTTGAAAACATTTCTCACAGATATAATGAATTTATATTGAAGAGACATTAAATAAAGTGCATAGGTTTTAGAAAATTTTATTTTTTCTAACTATTGATGCCGACATATTTTATAGACATTTCCAAATTGATGTAAAGTTATCTTTTCATAGTGGATATCTTGATGATGATGACTATATCGATCAATAATGTTGAATTGGAATTATATAAAATTAATGACATGTGTTCAAGGTGAAGAAATGTTTTATGGGTTAATGAATGATCTAACAGATTGGTATTCAAAATTAGATTCTCGCATATGGATGTAGAAAATTATGAATGGTAGTGTCGATAATAGTTTTTACATCAATGATAATAAGGATATCTAGTAGTATATAATTGATTATATTGATTATATTATATTTTCTAGAAATGGGAAATGAATATGTTATATTTATTATGAATATCTGACTATTATTGTTGAAATCTCAATTCTTGGTGAAATGAAATATTTTTATGGTTCATAAAAATAAAAAAATAAAAAATGCATTTTAATATCTCGTGAAATGAGTGAAACAGAATGCCTTAAAAAAATTTCATAGAAAATTAAAAACATAATTATACATGAATTTAAGTGGTAACCAAGTTATATAATGATTTTGAATGAATTGATGTATTTTATAATGGATTTAGAATGAAAATTGGAAGTAAGATATATAGGAATGCCTCAAAAATAGATATTTTATAGGATTCTTGTTTATATAAATGATTCTAGTGTGTGAGAAAACAATATCCTCTCATTGTTAGTATTATAATTATATGATATATGAAAGGAAAAAATATCTGTTAAAATTAAAACAACTCAAGTAAAATTGATTTGATTGGTTATATAATCATTGATTTGGAAGGAAGTGTTGATGGTAGAAGACCGACATCTGGTGAACATTCCATTCATGGATAATGTTTTGTGAGTTTGGTTACTAATATCTTATTTAAACACATATATCTATTGAAGATGAATATTTTTCAATAATAGAATATGTAACAATATATATGTGGATAATAACATATATGGATTGATTTATAGATAATGTAAAGATACACATTTACATAAGCTATGATAATCTATGTTCTCTAAAGGAAACTACAAATCTAGTGCAACATTACAATTCAACGAACATTGATATTAAATATAATGTATTGAAAATGAATTTGGAGAAAAATTTAATGAAATATGAATATGGTATTACATTTCTAGAAGATGCCAAAACATTCATAGATACATTGCCGAATAAAACTTCATATAATGTGAGGATGATCATGGGTTTCCATCCTCTTTCCCTATATGGTAATGATATGTGTTTATGTCACATTTTATCATGTATTTTAATATTGATTTCAAGGGTGATGAAAACATTTCCTCATGAATCTTTCAATTGGTATATTAAATTATCTTTAATGAAAATTATATATTTAAGTGGAGTTCATAAAAAGTGAACGTTTTTATATCAACATATAAATGTGCTAACTTTTTAATAGTATTATAAAAGTGATTATATGATAAAAATATTATATTAATGTTGAATAATTGTTGAGAGATGATATTTGACATTTTTAAAATGGTTGTAATTATTGATGTTTGTTGTAACGTCATAGTTCTGGGTGCCTTCCAAAGGCGCCCCATACTCGGTGGGTCACATAGCCTCATTCGCATTTACACAAATTATAGAGGATACCGACTTGTAGTGAGGATCTTTGATGTTATAATGGGTGAAATATTCCCTTATTGGCATAGTAACATAACATAAACAATAAGTTACAGTAGTGGATGTAGTAATACTGTAGAATATATGTAAATACCAGAAGAATAATAGTATAAAACAACTACATCATTATATATAAATAAATTATGCATATCACATTTATATAGGAAAGAATCAAAACAAGTCACAATGATATAAATAAAATAATGAAAACAATGTACATAATGTAGAAAACTCCAACAGCATCAGAAGCCTAATCTTGGTCTCATGCTCTCCAGCTTCAACGACCATCTTGAACATTATGAATAATGGTGATTTACCTTTTATATAAAAGCTACCATATAATCTATTTGGGTCCAAAAGAATTACCCAAAAAGGGTGTGACATGAATCATTATAGGCAACCACCAAAAGATCTCTACCTAACTACCAGTTAATATATATACCTAGTAATAAGAATAAATGAAGTAATAAATAAGGAAGTACTGAAAAGTAGTCAATCCTACAATTTTTTATTAAATTAATTTAATTTCTTAAATTATTAAATCCATTAAGTAATGAAATTTTGGGATTAGACCTAAAAACTATATTTCCTATGTAATAGAAAAATAAATGTCTCAAAATACCATCTATCAAACATGTAAGACCTAGTGGAATCATTTTCAATGGCTTGACATGCTCGCCACATTCATCAAAAATTCAAATAAAACCCTATGGGAAGGATCTCACAGTCGAACCTCAATGGATTCACATATGATCAATTTAATAAATATTGACCCTATGGGAAAGCTCGCAAGTCAAACCCCTTTGGTCCAACATTGAAATAATCTTTTGCAAACGGCCACCTGGGTATCTCTCACAGTCAATACCCCCTTGGTATGCATATCAACAATATAATATAATGAATCCCTAGATTCCATCATAGTAAATTCTCTATGGTCCATTATTCATTTAATAATGATCCTCTGTGTAGCTCTTATGGTCTAACCACTCTCATATATGACCACTCGTCAGCTCTCACAGTCAATACCTTCGGTCAACCAAAATAACAATTATACATAAAAGACCCTACATCTAGAAGCTCTAACATTCATTTCCACCTTCACCACGCATTCCCAATGTGAATCAGATGCATCTCAAATAAACAATAACACCATCCTAACAACACTATAATGGAAAACAACAAAATCATAACATGATTTAAATACCCAACGAACATAATAAAACAATCATGGAAAACACACCCATAATCAAGGAAGTAAACCATATGCATAATCAATAAGCCTTTATCAATCAAACACACCATTAATGGTATTAAATTTATTTAAATTTAAAAAATATCAATACCATAAACATGTGTATTCGTCACTTTTAGCATATAAAATAAATATCAATCCCTAGAAAGGAACAAACCAACTTCCCTTATGTTGAACGATGAACACTCTTGAATGCCAGACCTTGAATAAGACAATAACAACATTGATCTAAAAAATTATAATAATATATAAACCTTTTATCACTCAAGATATAGGAGAAATTTTGATGAGGGGCTCTAGGGGAAGACAGAACTCTCATGTGGGAATCCAACGCACCCGGTGGCATCTCAATCGGAGCTCGGACGGAGGAACGGTAGGGGTTCAAAGTTCTTGGACATCTCGTATCTATCTTGTATGAAAGAGAGGAAGAAAAATAATGTTTTAGAGATTATATGCAACTATTATTTGATTAATAAATTCAATTGAATATTGCATGACATGTTCATTTAATGTACATGTCATGTACTAGGCTAAACAAACCCCCACTTCAGGCGTTCGACGAAGTCACCTGAATGCGTTTTCATTACATGTAAAATTTAAAGTTCTTTAATGATGATTAAATAGTCTAGGAAAGACCCAATGTATTCTCTCAAGGTGCATTTATAGGATCTGAGTGTGTATTTTTAATATTAAGAACAAAAGAGGGGGTGGTTTTGAAAACAAATTCTAGAATGAAATTTTATTTAAAGAGTTATAAAGCTGAATGACCAAGTGTATTATAACAAATATGATATCAATAAGAAATTATTTCTAAGTTAATAAAAAAATTTCTGAGTACCTATTTCTTAATTTATTATTATCTTTTATTGTAATCCTTTGGTTGAGGGTTAACCAAGATCTGTGGCACCCAAAATCATCTTAAAATGATATTATTAGAACTAAATATTGACATAAAAATAGTTTTGTCATGTTATAGACCATTAGCAAGATTTAAGGTTTTTAAAAGAACATTCAAATATCTAATGTTTGGGAAAGAAAAGGTTTCTTATGTTGTCCAACCAGAACAACAAAAGTCAAATAGTTAAAATAGAACACCAATCAGTTATGAAATAAAAAGTGTTTCAATTCAGTTAATCAAAACAAGTTATGATACATATGGAAGAACATTTTAATCCACAATATACACCAAATGAGTAGATAATTACTTACTGTAACTCTCTCTTAAATTTTGTATCTCCCTCACAATGATCAACCACCACTTAGCTCGACATCATGAGGAGGAGGAAACTCGAGTGGAACACCTTCTTCATTCATGATCCACATATGAGGATAGGGGCCACATTAACTTCCAGGATAAGGAGGAGACTCTTCTAGGACTCCAAAATAATAGATCATTGTTTTTTGGCTGATCATACAAATGATGTTCCCATGGTACCTTTTTATATAAAAAATGGGAAATTGTTTTGAGCACACTATTTTTGAGATACCAATTATATCTCAGTTTTTGAATAGTAGAATTATATATCACAACTTGACCAAAATGGAAGTGTTTTTGTCAGACCTGTTGAATGTATCCCTATAGAATTATGCGACAATTATGAAATTTCACTGGGAGATATGGTCTATAGAGAAAACAAAATTTTGAATTCGGGTAGATTCTGTCCCCTGAACATAATGCATCCGATGCGACATCATATGGTCAAATTAGGTTTCAGTTTCATCATAAGAGTTTTATCCCATAATATTCTAAATTGGACCACAATGTTTCATCCCATTTTGATTAACATAGTTGTAATAATTTTCAAAACAGTGGATAAATGTCCATGGGAGTCCAGAAATTTTGGCCCATTTTTCTTTTGGATGATCTCAGAGCCTCTAAATCACCTCCACTTTTAATGAAAACATAAAAAAAGTATAATTTCCCTTTTTAATACTGAGAAAAATTATTTCATTTAATTACCCATGAAATTTTATTTATTATTATATATGGAATATTCATTAAAAACTGGTTTAAAACAGCGGTGTAAGGGTGGAACTAAATAGTGAATCTATATGCAATCACAACCCAACACCTAAACATTTGCACTACTGGGAAATTACATATTTTCAAGAATTTATGCATGTATATATTACTGACATCCAAAAGATTTAACATTTCAATAAATTTTAATTTCTTAAAGTAATGTGATCAATGCACAAACCACACCAAGGGGTTCATCCTAGTGATAATAGATAAAGGTGTCTCATAAATAATATCACAGTGAAATTCCATATCATTAATGATAACATATTTAAAAAAGAATCCAGAAGTCAATCATACCACTAAATCCCCATTTGTGTGTTTTAAACCCATTCCATGCTATTCTTTCCACATTATATCCAATAAATATATGTTATATTATCATTATTTTTCTTTAAATTATTATTTTTCGACAATACTTCCACACATTCGTTGTAATCATATTTCATGACCCACAGACATATGATTTCACAAAAGTGAATACATAATCTCCTGACCAAGATACAACAATATTTTTCACATTTCATCACTCCCCACATTTATTATTTTTGTTTTTTTAGAGGTTGTATATCGAAAAAATCTCACACTCATCTTATAACCCTTGTTTTATCTCATCACGAAAATAATTTTAATTTTTATAAGAAGATAAAAAACTTTGAAAGAATAGTTTTTGACCTACCCAAGACAAAACCCTATATTATTTTTAGGGCATACAAAAGTTGGACATTAGGTGCACACATATAGGCCAATCTAGTACAGTAATCATACATATCATATAAGGAATGAACGTATGGAAATATCATTTCAAGATGAAAAATATTAACCTAACAAATATTTTACTTTTAATAAGTAATAAATATTCACACTATATAGTATGGTTCCATAATTTGTTGACATATTAGTGACATAGTTTTCGAAAACAACATACACAAGGGGAATCAATAATCGAAATGGTTTCACAATGATACAAACTTTTATATTATTGATATAAACTCAACTCACTAAAAATACCTCCTTGATTATAAATTAATTAAAAATTTTAATCCACAAGGGAATGAATTTTTCTTCAAATGTTAAATCAATATGGAATCAAAAATTTTAACATGCATTTTCAGTGACTTCTATGATTTGGTGACCATAAGGGGGGGAGTAAAAATAAAATAATATTGGTGATGAAGGTAAGAAAGAATAAATAAAATCAAAATAAAAACGAACGTAGAAATATGTGGAGAAGTGAAAACACCATAATGAAGGTTAAAAAGATAAGAAATAAGAAATACAATAAAAATCCTAATGAACCCAGGAATGTATCCACCCCCACTCATAGAATGTGCAGTTTTCTCACTTTAATAACAGATAATGTGACAAGGAAGGATAAAACCTGGTGTGTTTCATTGGTATGTTGCTTCTTGTAGCATGGAGTTCCACCATCAGGATCTCTGGAAGGGCTATGTGGAAGTAATTCAGACACATCCCAATGACAGTGAATGCTTTTTTTTAGTTTCTTCATTTTGAACCTGAACAACCCCAAATGGAGATACATTAATAAACATGTATGGGCCAAAACCAGAGGAACCAAGCTTACCTGGAAGCAAATTCATCCTTGCATTAAAAAGGATCATCTTCTTCCCAATGTGGAATTGAAAATGAAGGAATAGACAGTCGTGGAAAGCCTTGGTTTTCCCCGTATAAATCCAGATGTTTTCATATGCATCTCTTCACATTTCTTTCCACTCCTAAAACTACAACTTTATTTGAGAACATGCACCAGAAAGCTTAGAATTGGATTGTTTAATGGCCCAGTAGGTCCAGTGGTCAATCTCAACAGGCAGGTGAAAAATCATTCCAAACACAAGCTGATATGTTGACATTCTAATGGGAGTTTTGAAAGCGGTGCGATAGTCCGATAATAAATCATCGTGCTGATGATGACAATATATTCTATTGGGTTGAAATATTTTTTTCGAGATTCTTTATTACCTCTCAATTTGACACCTCGACATTACTAGTGGTCTATGGGTGATATGTAGAAGACACTCTATGGCTGACACCATACCGACGTAAAAGTGATTGTATTGTTCGGTTGTAGAAATGACATCCCTGGTCTCTAAAGATGAACATAGGTAATCCATACCAACAAAATTTCTGATTTCTCAAAAAGTTAAAAACATTTGTTGAATTACTTTTCATTGTGGCTTAGGCATCTACCTATTTTGACACATAATCACCCACTAAAAGAATGTATAAGAATACATAGTAATTAAGAAGTGGACCCATAAATTCATTTCCCCAATCATTAAAAATGTCATGAAATAGAAATGGTTATTGTGAATTTCTTTTATTTTAGAGACATTCCTCATTCATTGACAATAAGGACAATATTTATAGAAACCATGGGCATCCCAAAAAAGTGTTGGACAAAAGAGATGTGAATCATGGACCGTGCGAGTAGTATGTTAGTGACCAAGGTGGCCCCAACAAGAAAATGTTGGGAAAAATATAAGGACCGATTGAAACTCGCTATCAGTAACACAACACCTAATGATTTGATCAGTACATGTGTGCCAGAGTAAGGGGTCATCCCAAATGTACTAACAAGACTCACATTTTGTAATAATGTATTTGTTTTTATTTAAATTATTATAAATTCATGATGCTACCAAAAAATTTACAATTTTAGTATACCATTGACTAACATCCTGAACATGTTAAAATTGCTCATCGGGAAACATATCATTTATTGGAATACAGATGGATGAGTAAATGTCCGAGGATGGGGGATTCCTACTAATATGATCAGCCACCACATTCTCCGATATTTTTTATCTCTAATTTATATATTATATTCTTGATGGAATATCATCTAGACAATGATAATTGTCTTGACTTCTTGTTTCATAAGGAGATACTGGAGGGATGTAAAGTTTAGGAACACAATGACTTTGTCTCCAAAGGTTATGACTTGAATTTGTCCATGGGAAAAAAGGGTAGGAATTATTTTTCAGTTGTGGTGTAGTTTTCTTAGGAAGGTTCCAATGTTTTTTATGCATAGGCTATGACATGTATTTCATAGCTGACCCTTTGTGATAAGACTTCCCCTACTGCATATTTTGAGGCATCACACAAGATCTAAAATGGTATATCCTACCATGGTGGTTATATTACTGGGGGCGATGTGAGACTCTATTATAACTTCTTAAAAGATTCTTCACATTCTATATAAAAAACAAATTATTTCTCACATCTGAGTTATTAGAAGAGGGGAGGATTTACTAAAGTCAGTAATGAAACTACTTAAAAATCATGCATGGCCTAGGGATGATCACACATCATGTAAATTTTTTGGGAATATTAAGGAAGAAATGTCATCCACTTTTGATTTATTAACATGGATACCATCCCAAAAAATGAAATTCCCTGAAACTAAACCAAGTCCCCCATTGAAATGTCATTTCTCAAATTTTAAAACAAGTTTTTTATCAATAAAGCAGCATAGGACTAAATGAAGACTACTTAAACATTCATCAACTGAGGATCCAAAAAAAATGAAACCATCCTTTAAAATATCCATGTAATTATTTAAGAAATCCAAAAAAATAATAACCATGCATCACTGGAAAGTACCCCGAGCATTGTACATGCCAAATGGTATCCTCCTATATGAAAATGATTAACTGGGAAAGTAAATGTTGTATTTTCTTGATCGTTGGGGGAAATATAAATCAGAATGTGTCCTGAATACCAATCTGGGAACCAGTAGAGGGACTTACACGCTAGCCACTCTAAAAATTTGTCATTGAATAGAAGTGGGAAATGGTCCCTCATAGTGTGTTGGTTTTTTCACTGATATCCTATAATGGAACGCCAACTATTAGGCACAATAGTTGTAACCAATTCATTTTTTTCATTTTTGATTATTGTATGGCTAATTGTTTAGGAACTACATGAACTGGACTGACCCATTTCCAATTTGAGATGAGGTAAATGATTCTATCAGCCAATAATATTGTATCCTCCTTTTTCACTACTTCTTGGAGGTTTGGGTTTAGTCTACATTGTACCTGAACTACTTGTTTAGCCTCATCAAATAATTAAATTTGATGTGTGAAAAATGAGGGGATAATACTAGGAGGTCAGAAATTGTCCATACAAATGAATGCTAATACACCATCAAAAGATCATGCAGTTGCAATTCATGCTCTAAAGGGAGTGAACTATCAATGATGAAGGAAAAAATTGTTTCTATTATCATGATATGAATATATTAAATCTTTAGAAAAAAAATTTAGTACCAATTTAGGTAGAAATTGAATCGATGAGACAGTGTGTGGATGTTCTAGGTCCCTCATCCTATCTAACTGCTCAATGGTATCATCCTCAGATTAGGAATGTTCTTTTACCAGCACAGCAGTATCAACTATGGTCATTAGATCCACAATGTTCAAAAAATCATTAATAAATAAACACGAAAGACACATTTCTAGACCACTACAAAAATCAATGCATGAATCATTTCCTATCATTTCTATCAATGATGAAAATTCAGAAATGAGATAATGGGATTAAAATAAATTTTTCTCAAGCATAGGAATTACATCTAGAAAATTAAACGAGAGAGATGAATGTTCTTCTGAGGGGTGCTTCATGGAATGAAGGATATTGAAGTGGAAAATGTCACCACAAAACTCCATAGATAATGTACCAATGTGGATATTAATTATGGTTTTGGTGTTTTTCAAGAAGTATCTCACAAATATAATCGGGTAATGTCCATTCATCATATCATCCTCCATTTTATTCACATAAAAATCAGTAGGAATAATTAAATTTTGACCCCTAACTAGAACATCCTCTAACACACCGGAGGGGTGTGCTGTAGTCAGAATAGCCTGTTGAACAAAAATTCCAGTGGGATTCAATTCGTCGACCAACATTGTAGAGTAAATTGAGTGAGGTATCACATTTATAGAAGCACATAAACAAGCATAGCATTTGAAAAATAATACTCCCATATGGTGAAAAGAATAGGGAATGTCTCAAAATCATTGCACTCTCTGGAATGTGAGGGCTCTATCAATGATGAAACATTCCTCCACAAGCTCACCATTTCATCACCTAGAAGTCACCATCGATGTTTACACATCTTCTCTAGAAACATGTCGTATCATTGAATTTGTTTTATGACATCAATCAATGGGAT
Organism: Viscum album; assembly: GCA_963277665.1. NCBI lineage: Eukaryota > Viridiplantae > Streptophyta > Magnoliopsida > Santalales > Viscaceae > Viscum > Viscum album. The sequence continues at coordinate 1,135,071,959 of OY728150.1, read as the reverse complement.
GCTAACATTCAATTTATTTAATGTTGCCCTTATTTCCGAATCATGATTAGTTACCAGTTTTTCTATAGGTTGGGTAGCCATTTGGGGAAATGGAAGTGTAATGGTCAGGCCAGTTGACTAATCAAAAGACACAATCATTCCTATGGAAAGGCTATCCTTAGGACAAGGATTTTCAACATTTGAAACATTTTTAATGGTTGGGATGGATGTTTCTTCATGGTGAATACTCTAATGGAGGATTCATCTGTTTTCCACTATTAATGGTGATGGAACTAAAATATACATTATCTATATGTTTTACTAATTGTTGATATTGTAGTTTACCCAAACCCGGATGTTGAATTTCACCCACCGGTTTAGTTAGTTGGCCTAATTTAATTTTTTAGGTCTTTTATGGCTACTTGGGTGGTTTTTTGTAATTTTATATTGTTTTAAGACATTTATTTCATAATATCTTATATGCTAGGCTCATGTTTTGGTTGGGTGGTTGGAAAGGACATTGGGGTGGTTGAGGAATTCTGGGTAGTGGTGGTGGGTGACTAATATACCCTTGTTGGTTCCATGGTTGACGAGGCTGGTTTGAATACACCCCTTTCCTTTAATCACGGAGGCATTTACACCTAGATTTTTATGGATATTATGGTTCCTTCCAAAAAGGGTTGATATAGAGGCATCCTGGAAAGATTGCCTCACAACTCTCAGAAGTTTCAATCAATTAGAGGAATTGCTTAGAATAATGGGTGTCATAATTGCAGAATGCATAATGGATGGGATAGGGAGATCAAGATTTCTAATGTGAGACTATGAGTTATCATAAAAGTGTAACCACCTATTCAAACATTATGTCCACCTTCTTCTCAAATTAAGAACATTTGACCTCACAGACACCTCAAATGGGTACACATGACCTTGTACCGAATTGTTGAGTGTTTTGCGTGATGTTCTCAATCATGTTTCTTGCAAGAAATTGACATGTTATCTACTAGTGCACCACCTGCAGCTGCTTCAATCATGTTATTATAAATTGTAACTAAACCATTATAAAAATATTGTATAAAATGTTGATCATTTATTTGGTGGTTTAAACAACTTGAACATAATCATTTAAATCATTCTCTATATTCATTAAGTGATTCAACTTTATGTTGTTTAATAAAACATATTACATTTGTTATTGTTATAGTTTGAGAGGCTTGGAATTTCTTTCAAGAAAAATTCATTACATCTCAGCCCAACCTATTTTTGAGGAATTAACATAATAACGCCAATCTTATTCATTATCATTTATATAAAAGCAGAATGATCTAATCATTTCTTATTTCTCATCCACATTATAAGGTTTTAATGATGAAATAACAGTGTGAAATTCTTTTAAATGATTTTTTGGATACTTTTAAGGAAGTCCATGGAATCATGAAAGTTGATGAATTAAACCAGATTTTAGTTCAGAATTTTTGCCTCAACTTGTAATTGAATATAGGCGGGTTGGATATCGACATGAGGTAAGGATAGTTCTTTTAGAGTTATATTATTTTCTTCCAGGTTATACAAGTTTAATTAATTTGTGATGTTGGTTCCAGAAGAAGAAGACAAAGGATCGAGATGTGTGTTGTTGACTTCTGTGTCCTCCTTAAAAGGGTTCTTTTTGTGCAACTCGTGGTCGCTGACGTATGATCCTCTGCGTTTCTAGTTCTAAAAGGTGGTTAATCTCTTGGAATAGAGTGTTTCATGCACAAAACCTACACATGAAATAAATCAGAACCTGAAAATATATGTAAACGTACAATATAAAACAATTAAATATTAACAAAATTTACAAAGATCATATAAAAACACACACTAAAAACCAAAGCGCTACACGACAACGACGCCAAAATTTGAACATGTTGTCATGACACGTAATATTGACGTTGATTTAAAGATGATTTTATATTCTAGGTAAGTCCCTAGTAAGTATCTCAAAAAACCCTGATAGGTTTTGAGTGTGTATTTTTAATAATAAGAACAAATGAGGGGGGTGGTTTTGAAAACCGTTTAAAGAAATTATATTACTTTAAATGGTTATAAAGTTTAAAGACCAAGTGGTATATGAAAAATATAGGATAAATAAGTGATTATTTCTAAGTTACTATATCACATTACGAGTATGTCATTCTTAATTGATTATTAGGTTTTAACTTATTACATTGGTTGAGGGTTAACCAAGATCTTGGGTACCCATGAGACTTATAAAATGATGTGATTAGAACTAAATCATGAAATAATAATCATGTATTCAAGTTACAGGCCCTTATAATGCATTAATTATTTAATGTAACATTTAAATAATTTTTTTTGGTTTATAAAAGGGTTATTATGGTGTCCACTCGGAACAACCAAGACACACCCTTAAAACCGCTCACCAATCAGTTATGAAATAAAAAGTTTTTCAATTAAATGCATTAAAACATTTTATGGTACTTATTAAAGAATAATTAAAACTATAATATACACCAAACTAATTTATTATTATGTGTTGTAACTCCCTCTTCATGTGTTTAGCTCAGTCGTAAGGATCACCCACCACATAGCTCAGCATCAGGAGGAGGAGGAAGGTCGGTGGAACTACATCATAATACTTGACCCCCTATAATTATAGGGGCCTATAGAACATCTAGAGTGAGTAGGATACTCATCATGGAATATAAAATGGAAGATCTTTTCTTCTTGTTTGATGATACAAATGGGGTTCCCATGGTGCCTTTTTATTACTAAAATTGGACATGGTTCTGAGCATCTATTTTTTCGATACCAATTGTTTCTAGGTTTTGGAATTGAATAAAGCCATATCACACTTGAGAAAATATGACGGTTTGTTTTCATGCCTCTTGAATATATCTCTATAGAATTTGGAGGCTATTTGACAACTGGATTGGGACATATGGTCAATAGACAAAAACAATCTTTTGAATTCGGGCATATTATGTCCTCTAAACATAATGATTTAGATGGGACACAAAATGGCTTAATTGGGTTCTTGTTTATTGATATGAGTTTTATCCCATGATGTTATGAAGCAGAACCAAAATTTTCAGCCCATTTGGATGAACAAAATTGACGTAAATCTCAAAACAGTAGATGAATGTCCATGGGATGCCATGCAGTTTGGTCGAATTTTCTTCTGGATGATCTTCGGGCCTCCAAATCACCTCCACCATCAATGAAAAAATCAAAACCATTAAAATTTCCCTTTTTAGCAGTGATAACAATTAATTCACAGAAAAAAAATGAATTGAAATTTATTATTATATTGGACATATTCATTACAAAAATAGTTTAAACAAGTAGTGTAAGGGTGGAATTAAATAGTTAATCCTTATGATATCATCACCACACGACCATGTAATCAGCCCTTACACAGCTAGAACATGATTTCATGCGAAAATGGGTGCACGACATTTACTCAAAAGTACACAATGGTTACATAGAAGATTTACCCATTCTGTCTTTTTTATAAAAAACATCCAAAAACAAGGATACATATGTGAACAAGAATATACATGATCTTACAATCATCCCCCCATTAATGAAATTCATCCTCGAATTGACTTTCCAAGTGTTGTGACAAAAAAACATTAAAAAAAACTAGACATAGTGATCATACGTCAGCCTCCAACTCCCAAGACTCATTTTGTACTCACATGTGCTACCATAATACTCATACCATAAGAACAGAATGGAAATGGAGAACCTTCATGTTGCGATCCAAAATCAGAATAAGGTTACCCTATAAGGTTGAATACACATTTAATTTAAACAGATTGGGTTGGAAAACAAGTGACAAGTATGATATGTAACATTACAGTTGTGAATCATGAAGACCATTGTGCAATTCTTAGTACCACTAAGGTAACTACAACCGAAAGTCAACCATCCAAACTCACTCCAAAACATCCAATGGCCCGACATATGTCGTTGAATGATTACCTTGTCTCAAAATTATCCCATGTACCAACATAATTGTGCCATGTATGAAACCCATATATGCATCATCAAACTCCAAAGGTCATCTCTATTACTCAACAGATGATTTCTTGTGAGAATGTGGAATATCCATCCTCTTATGAATCTATTCCACCTTCTTAGTGGCCACTTGGACAAGAGAAGGTCCCATCATAGCTGCTTCTCCTGCCTCTAGTTAACATAAGGGTGATAGGAATGACCTACTGTAAAATGCATGGTAAGGTGCCATCAGAATCATTGACTGAAAACTGTTATTGTAGGGAAAATCTAGTGTGGGTATATGTATCCCCCACGATCCCCTAAAATCCATGATGTTTGATCGAAAATTCCCTCAAACAACTAAATTGTGTGCTCGGACTGGCCATCTATCTGGGGATGGTAAGATGTAATTAAATGTACCGGTGTACCAAAATCCTTTTGTAGTCCCTTCCAGACATGAGAAGTATAATGTGAGTCCCATTCAGAAATTAGAGAGTTCGAAACCCCCTAAAAAAGCTCAATCATTTAGATGTAAAACCATCCAATCTCATCAACACTGATGGTATCCTTGATCATAAAGAAATGTGAATCCTTATTGAGTCTCCAAACAATGACCCAAATTGCATCATTCCCTTTAGGATACCACAGTAAACCAATAACGAAATACAAAACGACGTTATTCCACTTCCAAACTAGAATTTGTAACTATTGAAAAATCCCTACAGGTCGATGATGCTCTTCCTTCACCTGCTAGTAGGCAGAACATCTCACAACAAAACCAGCAACATCTCTCTTCATACCTAGAAGCCAATACTGGCAGTGTAGATCTCGATACATCTTTGTGACACCAAAATGAACACCCCAAATATTAGAATGAAAATCATTCATCAACTCATCATGTGCTACTATTGAAAATAATACACGCCCAAGAAAATTCAATAACCAATTGTCAAATATGGTCCACCCATGACTAGGGTCATCTACTAACACACTCTTCTGTAGGAAATGGCCTTCAGAATCTGATAGATTCCTCATTTCCACACTCTTTTAATTAGTATAGGTTACTAATATAGATGAGTTAAATGTCCTCCCCTTCCTGTCTTGCACCTCCAAATGCATATCATATAATTGATCAATAAGCAGCCACTCATTAATGACCTCCTAAAATACCTATATTTGATTCCTTCTCCTCAACCCCTCAGCCACCACATTTTCATTAACTGACATGTTGGAAATCTCAATGTCAAATGACTGAAGGTACATAACCCACCTTTTCTATCTCAAATTCACATCACACTGATTAATGATATACTTGAGACCATTGTGCTGCGTATAAACCAGAAAACGCTCTCCAATAATATAATTCCTCCAACAGCGTAAAGCATGAACTATTGTAGCTTACTTGATATATTGCATCAGGTAATTCCTCTCAAGTGGCCTCAACTATCGAGAACCAAACACAAGGACTCCTTTCTCATTCATAAGAACTGATCCTAGCACGATACCTGACACATCATTGTATATGGTATAAATCATTCATTGTTTTGGTAAAATATGTATTGGAGATGAAGTAAAAATCCCATTATTCTACTGAAAGGCTGAATCACAGGAATCTTTCGATAAATACATTACCCCCTTCATATTCAGTCATGTCAATGGTGATGGTATGATTGAAAAGGATGTTATAAAGAGAATGTAGTAAGCAAATATCCACAGAATACTCTATACCTCAAAGACATTGTTCGGATGCTCCTAGGAAACTATAACTCTTACAATCTCTGGGTCTACTAATTCATCTATCTCCGAGATAACATGACTCAATAAGACAATATTGTCTATCCAATAGTGTCATTTTTAGATCATAGAATATAACTCATGCTCTATCAGTGTACTCAATGTGATCTCGAGATTGATGGAATTTTCGTGTTGAGTGTGAGATTCCACATAGATATCTTCAAAGATGACTACCACAAAATAATCTAGGAAATGATGAAACACTCGATTCATTAGTGTTAGGAAAACAACCTGCATGTTCCTGAGACCGAATGACATGACCAAATACAAGTATAGATGATACCTACATGGAACGGTTGTAAGAGGTATAACAAATGGTATACCACACAACTAATGATTACTAGATCTCATGTCAATCATTGAGAACACGTGGACTCCACGAAGCTATTTAAAGATAAAATCAATCTTCGGCATGGGATATCGGTTCCTGACCGTCAACTACAATAGAATCTGATAATCCACAAAATTTATAATAGTATATTTCCCCTTCATCAGAAATAGGATGGGCGAACCCCAAGGATATGTACAAGGTCAGATGAAACCCATTAACTATAACTCATCTAATAACATGTTGAAATCTTGTAACATGGGTGTAGCCATCCTATATAGAAGAGTGGACACCAGTTTTCCTCCTAGAACAAGTAAAATATAGAAATATACCTCTCTCTTCGAAGGAAAACCTGAAAATACATCTCAAAGAAAATCCCTAAACCCATTCAAAACTGGAGGATAGTCAGTCAGTGAAGTCCCATAGTATTCTAGACATAATCTATCAATCTATTCTATAATTCATCCCATCCAATTATTCTTTGGTGTAGCTCATCTCTCCTAGATATCCTTTTCCCCTTGGTGTAGAAATGAACCACCCTATGGTGATTTGAAACTCATCCTGTCACGATAACAGTCAACAAAGGCCTCGAATGGGACAAAGTAATCCATTCGAAGAATCAAATCATAGCATATCATCTCTAATACATAGATTCCCCATTAGAAGTTAAAACCACCAACCTCAAGAGGTCACTCTTTTCACTATCGTGCAGTATCCATCGTAATCCCCTTCAATGTGTATAACATCATAACATCCTTAGAAGTAATGATACAGAGGCTGAGTCTCTTCACAATAGCAACACATATGAAACTATGAGAATCCATTTTATAAAAAAACAATAAGCTAAAACTAATGCCACTAGAATTGTAACTCTAACCGTTGAGGTTATGGGATCCTACTCATGTTGGGTATACTCCACTGCAAAAGTCTGACATGTACCGGGACCCTGTGACCCTGCCTGACTACCCTGAATTGATACACCATGCAATCTCTTAAATCATTCCATATATCTCCCACTGCCACGACCTACTCCCCAGCCTGAATTTCTTGACAATCATCAGTTCCTTATCTGATGAGAAACTAGTGGTCTTTATTAGGAACATAGAGTCATAATAGAACCCATATCACCTAGTATGGGTGTGAGAAACTAAAAAAACATATGATAACCCAACTTGTTGCATGTTCGGCGCTCCACTGGTTCCTTCAGACAATGTGTTCTTGTATGCCCACTCTTCTTGAACTTATAGCATACCACCTGGCTACCAAAAGAAACATCATGTTAATTATTTTTTTGGCACTTCCGACTATCTGTCGAATGAATACCATACCGGGATACTGAACCACCCTAGCAAGAAGCTCACAACCCTATAATTTTTCATAATGTACTTAGTGCCTGGTTTACTGTAGTCAGTATCAAAGACAGCTTAAAACATTCTCCTATGATCAGATGTCATAACTGAGATCATCCTCAAACCACCTATCCATGGATAAGTCATCCCTAATCCCCCCTTCCAAGAACATGTGTGAAACACTAATGGTCTATAAAATGATATGGTTGGTCAATCATAGAAAGAGCTTCATGATCCAAATGAATGAACTCTAGATCTGGAATAGCCCTAAATATCTCGATAAATAAGTCGTCAAAGAAGGTCCTTTTAAATTATTCATGTGATATATCCCATTGATGTCCCACATGTGAGATAACGTCCCACTATCTCTTGGAAGTATCACATAGCATGTACGTTGTGAGGTTCACCCTCCACTTCGATAAAATCTCGAGTTTCATAAAGATAATAAGAATGGACTCCAACCATGAATCTAGAGCTTGTGGTCCACCATCCAAAGAAAAAGCGAGTGGATGTTACTACTGGAACACCCTCATCAACATTTCCATAGATGGGGCATTATATGGTGCTCCCTGAAATGTATGTAACTCTTTAATGAATCATTCACAAAACTATTCACTTGCACCTGCGTTTGGTATAGTAGCTAGTGGTAAAACCGACACGATGCGAAGATCTGCTAGAACCCCCTGATCTACCATTTCTGTTGTATGATCGTTACCTTGTACATTACGTACAACATGAAGGCATCTTGATGGAATTCCTATTCATGTTCAAATGCACTCCTCAGTTAATGATTATCAAGGACAACAACATTTATGTCAATAAAAGGAACAATAGGAAAAACATTCATGTTTTACAAAATAGGTTTACACATTTTGTATAACTCTTACCCAACATGTTTCCTTGTTCATTTAACATGGCATGTACCTATGCCAAACCTGATCGTGTAACACCCATACACACAACATGCTCCTCTTAAGACACAATTTCTACTTTAATTCTCCATCTAGCCTAGGTTCCTCTACACGACTTGAAAAACCTGGTTCAATCCTGGGTAATACTACACAGAGTGTTCACCATCAACATGGGGTTGAACAACATTTAGTATGACACACTCTGTCTATATTGTACATGTCGTATTGTAGAGAATCATGTATCCAGATGTGTGACCAATGGAATGAGTGTATCAAACATGGAATGTACATGCGCATATCCCCAAAATCATTTCCCCAAATACCAAAGGCAGAAGCATATTTCTTTAATTAGAAGAGGCAACTGACTAGAAGTGAGGGACTTGAGTGTGATAGAGGTGAAACTATGAATTCATTGGCGGAGTAACATAGTTGAATAAATTAGTAATAGTATCAGACACAGTAATACCATATAATAAATGTTATCAAAGGAAGACTAATAGTGTAAAATAATTCATTATTATATAAAAACAAATTATGCTTGTCACATGTATCAAGGAAAGCTTCCAAACATGTCACCATGTTGAAAATACAACAATAAAACCATAGTATAATAGTAGTAAACTCTAACAGAACCCCACGCCTCAATAAGGTCTCATGCTCTCCAGCTCCCACAAAAATCATGTACCTGATGATGATGGGTGTGTTCCCTTATATATACATGCAACCATATAATCTTTTTGGGTCCAATAGCAGGACCCCAATAGTGTGTGGGATAATTCGTAGTAGGTATCCACTAAAAAATAGGTGCATTACTATCAGTAAATATATATAGCCTGTGATATGCCAAAATTGACCAATAATTTAGGAAGTACTCAAAAGAAACAAATCATAAAGTTTTCAATTTCATTGATTTACATTGTTAATTATTCAATCAATTTAATAGTGAAATCTCAGGATCTATCCAAAGTTCTATATCACCAATGTAATAGAAAATGTGATGTCTCAAAATACCATCAAACAAACATGTTTGGCCGAGTCTAAGCTTGTTATTTGGCATGATTGGCTTGTCACATTCATCAAACAGTCAAAAGCAACCCTATGGGAATGTTCTCATTGTAAATCCCCTTTTTTATACATATAATCTATTCTATAATTAATTACCCTCTACGAAATATCATATAGTTTAACCCCATTGGTCTGAAATGGAACTTATCAGTTACAAACGACCACCAGGGTAAATCTCACAGTCAATGCACCCTTTTTCATCATAGAAAAAATATAATATAATGAACCCCATGAAGATCTCACAGTTAATGCCCAATAGATCAAAATTCATTTAATAACTACCCTCTAGGTAGCTCTCATGGTCTATCCCGTTTGGTCTTCGACCGCTAGGCAGCTCTCACAGATAATACCTCTAGTCAACCGTAACAAAAATTAAAGACAAATTACTATACCTCAAGAAGCTCTCATTTTCAATTACCCCTTGGCCACAGTTTCGCAATGTGAATCACATGTATCTCAAATAAATAATAACTTCATCATAACAATACTAACCTTGGAAAACAAATCATTTCTAACTTGCTATCTTGATCCAACGACCATAATCAAACAATCTTCGGAAACCCACTGAAAGTCCATAAAATAATCTTTATGCATAATCAATGTCCCTTTCTCAATCAAACACACCAAAATAGATATTAAATAGGGTTAAAATCAAGAACACTCAATACCATAAAGATGGAAATTCATAACTTTTAGCATATATAATCAATAAGAAACCCAAGAAATGGAAACGACAAAGACCTTGATGTAGTACGGTGAACACCCTTGAACTTTATCCCTTGAATGATCCTAGAATGAAGTACATCTATAAAATGGTTAAAAGATTTCAACCATTTATAACTCAAGATAAAGGAGAAATCAGGTAGAGAGGCTATATGGGAAAGGATAACTCACCATTGGGAATCCAACGCACCCAGCAATTTGTCAATCAGAGCTTAAATGGAGGAATGGTAGGGTTTTGATGTAATCGGTCTTCTCGTATCTCTCCTATATGAATCATGGGGAGAAGAAGACATTTATGCAGATGAGACACAAACCCTTATTTTATTAATCAATTAAAAAGGAATGTTCACAACATGTTCATTTAATGTACAAGCCATGTACTATCCTCAATCGGCCCCCGCATTAGACGGTCTGCCAAGTGACCCACACAGAAATGTACTTGGTTGTTACACAGCCAGTACACGACTACAGGCAGCAACTGGGTACACAACATGTACTCAAAAGTACACGGCATGTATATATTATCTTTCCACTATCATTCTTTGTAAAAAAAAACACAAAATCAAGATCCATACTACAAATAAAAATCCCATGACTTAAAATTATGACGGTTTCTCCTAGGTTACTACATGTGGATAGCATGGTTTTTTTATTCAAGGATTCTTTTTTCCCGTATTAATTTATGTAATGCCATTTTAGAATTGTTTATAAATAATCTATGTATTAATTTTAAATGTTACAATGATTTTTGATATTTGGTTTTCTAAATAATACAAATGGGGTTACAGTTGGCGATTTTCTGGCTTGATGATTGTTGTTTCCTAAATGTATTTGTTTGGACTATATGAAATAAACCTCACATTGGAAAAAAATTGTAAGGAAAATGATATATAGACACCGTTTTCATAGTAATTTCCATCGATTAATGTTTTCATTTCAGAATTGTTTTCTTCCGGGTATACTTATTTCTGGACAAATATATCTATAATGTATCATATCTAACTATATTTGGATAGTTATAGTAGAATGATGTTTTGAAGTAATGTTCAAATGATAATATGATGATTACATAGAGATCATAACCCTAATATAATTTAAACCCACATTATACATGTTTCTATTATAAATGTAATGAAAAAGTTAATGAAATTTTTTTTTAGGAAACCATCATCTATATGTATATTTTCAACATAAGTTCATAATTAATTATTTTTTGTGATGCATTGTTTATATTATGTTGTCAACATCACATGTATTAAAAAAATTCATGATCCAATTGTTTTGTAGGGGTTATAGTTATTGACCAAAAATAAAATTCTATGTAACTTATGATAACATGTATTCATAGTTTTGGATATTAATAAACTTCATATCACATCATGATTATTCTTCTTTTCATCAAAGTATGTGATACTATCCTAATATTATATGCCACCCTAAAATAACGTAGATGTTCACTAATATGATGATTTCAAATTAGCTCCAAAGAAAATTTTTTTGAAATATATTTTCTAAATATAGATGAGATCTATTGAGGTATAGAAACGAAACAAGCTTTGGAGGGTAGATACTCATAAGACAATAGTGAATCTTCTCAAGTTGTATTCCATTTGGAATATCCATTGTAGGATTTTATAAGAATGACTCCCACTAGTTGGAAATCGACATTTACATGTGCCATAGGATGTCTCTATCTTTAGATATGCATATTAGTAATTATATATTAATATTATAGTTAATGAGTATTATGAGTCCCATACTATTGGGTATAGATGAAAACAATTATTACATATTATCGTTTTGAGGTATGATAGGTTGGTTGTATCACAATTAATATTCCTTTGATGAATAATGTGGTAAAAAATTAATCCATTTGTTCATTAAGGGATACTGATATTTCTTAACCTTTGATATAAATAATATATCATCAACAAAACCATGTCCATGGTTCCCTATAATAATGCTCGATTTCCAAAAAGTCAAAGAAACAGAGATCGATTACATATGTTTACTTTACAACATGCAATCTACATGACATTAACATATCACTATAAATTGATTAAATTAGTTTATAATTAGAATGATGATGTATTATATCATTTACACTTTAAATTCATTATCTATTTCTTCCATGTCATATTCCTAGTCCCTAATGTTATAATTTAGGCTACATCTCCTAATTCCATGGAGAATGAGAAAAAACGGTAAAACAATAAGTGTATCCCTAATAATATTAAAATAATATATTATATATAATTATTTTATAATTCTAATAAATCATACTCCATCATATGGTTTAATAATTACTTATGTTTTCATGATTACATATATTATATCTCCAATTATTTGAGATAGTATTATGTCAAAATTTGTTTTAATAAATATATAATTTATATTTTTATAATGCATAATTATTCATGAACTGATAAATATTGTGATGGAATTTCTGGATGAGTTTTATAGTCCAATGATAAATAATATATATTGATTTTTTATGGAATATATACAAATTGATTTTATTCATGAGTGCACTGGTAAGGGAATAATAATAACATTATTATTAATATTGACATAGGGTTATACAAGGATTAAATAAAAAATAATTGATAATTAGGAAATTACTTTTTTCTTAACAATATAGTATATAAACAAAATTGTATTTCTTTTCTATAGAGGGTGTTAGTTTTTTTGTGAACATGAAAACTCCAATAATCTTCTCAAATACCAATATATCTACATTATCTAGGTTCTCCCTAATGAAAAAATTGTGTCGCCCACCACAATCCTCTCTCATGTCAATCGATATGGAAGGTTATCCTCTATAATTGATACATGTGGATATTAAATTATAATGGCACATGTGATATGATCTACCATGATGAAACATGTAGATTCTTCATTCTACTTTAAGTAATTTTTGAATTATTATTGGATCACCGCTAGAGGGAATATATTAATAATTCCTTTAATGAATCAATGATACAATAAAATAAATTTTAAAGATCCACAGATGATGAAACAATTTCAGTCACAAACATCCATTACATTCTATAAATAGTTATATATAATATGTGATGATCATTTTATTTGGTTTAAGTCTTCAAATATCATATATGTTATCTAATTAAATTCGGTTGATCACGAAATTCTTTTTCATTTACATATTTCATTAATCAACCGTCATGAAAGATAAATCTTTCTGGGATAACTGATAACAAAATTTCAATTTTCTAAAAACCAACATGGTGTATTAAAGAGGTTATATATTTTTTTATAATTTTTTAAATATCCATTATTGACGTATGAATTTATTATTGGTCTGAAAATCTATGTTAATCATACTTTTATCCACCATATATATTATTTACAATTAATAAATTTGTAATTAAATTTTTTATTTTGGATGATAATAAGTATATACCAATACCATTATATGATATTTGTTTAATTTTAATTATTATTAAAATAAATTATTTCATTCTAGGTAATATCATCTATTAATATTTAAGGGATTGTGTGCACACACGTTCTTTTAAGTGATTCTCCTGACCAATCATTAGAATCCCTCAATTATGTATGATTTAAATTACATGTAAATGATGGATATACCGATCTAAAGTAGGTAGTTATATTTTGGAATATAGGAGAAACTAATCCAATAGTGATTCATTGGTGGATAATTGTATAGAACCAACTAAAACCATAAACTATTCAAGGTGTTTTACCATAGTTCATCATTTAGTTTATCATAACCAAGATATAGTTTCTATTATAAAAATATCTTTATCTTAAAAATATATTATTTTACATCTATTACTATTTCTATACTGATAATTTTTCACAATAAAACAAACTAATGAAAACACATGTAAGCATTATTTAATTAATACAATTTTTTATGAATATATATTATATAACACATTATTATTAACTTATGAATTTCCACTTAAATATAAAAAAAATCTTGTAGTAACAATAATAATATCTAATTATCATATGATATATAAAATCATTGAATTATATATATTATGTCGTTATATCCTTCCATTATGTCATATAAAATCGATCCAAATTTCAATGTGATTAACCTGCCACTGTTTGGGTGCATTCAATTATCTTCGAATTCTAACATGAGTTCGTGGGTTGGATTATCATAGTTCACATAAGTGGTTGACTTTAAAAATATTTGTTTGTTGAACAAAGAGGCAATGGTGGAGGAATCCAATAAAAAAATTTCAGTGTCGTGGTGTCTACTCAATTGGTCAACGAACTGTGAGTTATTGATTTTGGAATTTGTAATTCCTACAAGAAACCAATCAAATTGGTAAACGAACAAATTTATGGGTCATTAGAAGGGGAATATATATCATTTACACATTAATGAAAATGTAAGATGATATACTGAGGAAAATGGGGAGGGGAATTAGGTTTTGATAATTTATTGGGGGATTTATAAATATAATAATTATTTATTTATCAAAATTATCATTTAAATACAAACTCCTCTCATAATTTTTGAAGAAATAGAAAAAATGACTTCAAACATCTCATTATGGTCAATAAATCAGATAAATAACTTTATCAATTGCACAAATTTTTAATATTGGAAAAAGAAATCATTTGATGTCATATTAAATGAATGGAAATTGAATGCGCAGGAAGAAACAATTCTTAATTGGCCAAATAATGAGTCAAGTAAGGAAGTTTTTGTCTCTCCCTAAGACATTTGAAAAAAAAATAGTCGTTTAGCATTTCATTCTATAACCCCCGACCGATGAGGCCTTCATAGAACCCGAGGTCATGGATTCATATAAATATATTTTTCAACATCAATATCCTTACTAAGTGACTGTGATTTAAGATATATTCAATATATTAAAATATTTTTTGGCAACAAAAATTTGAGAGACTATACTAGAAAGGAATCATGTATTCATGATTATTCGATACATTGAATTCAAATCTTAGGGTTTAAATTCCATGATGGGTTCTGCACGGATATCATAGATTCCTAAATAACCATGAACTCAACCTATATTATTATTAATTATAAAATTACACTTAATGATAATAGAATATAAAACATTTACTAACATTCAATGTGTTGATAAGAAATGGGACGCAAAACCCCAATAGTTCTTAATGTGAATAATGTATTGATGAACAATGTGAAGGAGACCAAGAAACATAAAAAGTCTAGATATCATGAGTATCATCATTCCAATAAGTGTATGGTGTAGAGGTACTTCAAGGAAAATAATTTATTATTATTTTTATGTGTAAAATGAAGAGAATAGATGAGAAACAACATGAAGAAACTTGTGGTGGCTAAAGGTGTATTTTTCATATAATGTAATAAATCAATATCTACACATTGGGAATTTGATACATCATATAGTTTACATATGAATTATAAAATTCATGTACAATTTAGACTAAAAAATATATCTTGAATAGAAGTAAATTTGGGTGCTTTTAATGGTGTGATGTGGGATATGCTCTACTCATTGGTGACTAGCACATATCATTGAAAACATGATTTTTTTGTTTTAAATAATAATTATTATGTTCAAGCTATTACCTAGAACATAAATTTTATATCAATCCATGATGAAGATGGATTTATTTTTAAATTATGTAATAAAAATTTATTTATTTTATAATGATAGCATATGTCCTTATACTGTATAATCAAAAATGAGATAAGCACTTTTTGGGGGAAATGGTGAAAGGACCACATAGATTTTTGGATTGATTCACACTAATGTTTCTGGTCCATTTCCAGATGAATATATATGTTGGTATCCATCTGTCATAATAATTAATAATGACATGAGTAGATATGGATTGGTATTCTTATTGATATATATGTTTAATTCTATATTGAAATCCTATGATTTCATCAATTATGTATAGAATCAACATGGAAATATAATAAGGAGACTTTGAAGGGAATGTGATAGTGAATATAGGAGAAAACATTTCCTAAAAATTCTTTGAGATTTTGTGATTCTTTCTAAACACACTCTACCATACAAACTGTAGTGGAATAGTGATAGTGAATAGACAAAGCATACAATGTTAGACATGTTATGTTCAATGATGATCCATGTAGATCTTCTACAGTATCTATATGAATATTTATTTTAAATTGTGGCTTAAATACATAAATGTTCACCTAATAAAGAAGAAAATATAATATTTATTTAGTTATAGATTTTATGTAAAATTATTTTCTCACGTAAATAGGTAATGGATTGTGAGTTTTTTGTTAATTTCATATCATTAAACATATTAGTACCCCTGGGAACATGGTGTATCTTTTTGAATGAGTGACATTACCAATACAATCCAATATAAAATGATTTTGTTACAATTTGTGAAGCCATATTTCTTGAGATGTAGATTTTCATTGCAAATAAAAGTTATAGAAAGATTAAATTTGAATAGTTTTATTGTCAAGATACATTAGATAAGGAACATGAATATATTACAAAGGTCACCATGGAAGAAGTATTTCATGAAAAACATGTTTTATATACAATAACTATAGAAAAAATATAATTGGAGAGATATAGATTTATAGTTTGTGAATATGGTTACACATTATTAGTTGAGAATGATGAAACTCTCTCATATAAGGATGATGTTGGGATATAAGATACTGCCAGATGGAAAAATCCATGTCTTCTAAAACAAATTTTATACATCATAACCATGTCTAGTAATAGGTTGATAAACTAAATGATGTAAATATCATATGTTAAAAAAGGTTATTCAAGAGAAAACATTCCATGTTGGGTAAAGTAAATACCTATAACGGTTGTATAGTGGATAAAAGGCTTAAACATTGTATTTAATTGACTATTGAAATACATTTCAATATGTTTCCATGATTATAACAATTAGAATTTTACATTCTGTTGAATCATTTCATGAAAATGAATATTATTTTTTGGATTTAAAAGAATATATACTTAATTTAACCATGAAGAAGATGTCTAAATGACACAACCATAAGGCCTTTTTAATCCAAGTGATTTCCAATGTAATTTATAGTTGAAAATATCCATTTATTCAATGATGTAAGCATCTAGTTCATGGATAATTCTATAATATTTTCAGATAAAAGTGTTTGGTTTCATTATGATATATGAAAATAAATTTTTTTAGATGATGATTTTAGTGAATGAATATGTTATCCCTGTAGTATATGTTCAAAACATATTACTTATTGTAAAGGTCATAATTCTTTTAATATTTGTTATGTTATTTTTGGACAAGTGGTTTTCGAAGAATGACATTGGTGAAGAACCATATTTTTTAGGGATCATGATCATTAATGATTGATCCAGGGGGATTCTTTAACTATGTCAACATTCATAAACAAATCATATTCCAAATGGATTATTTATAAAAAAATATAATAGTGGATTGGATACATTGTCACATGATATATTGTTTTATGAAATATGTCCTAAGATAAAATATGAGAAATTTTGAATTAGTATGATCACAATGAATATTATGATATGATAAATCATATATTCCATGTTATCAAATACACTTGATATTATTGATTCATTGACTATGAAATTATGATATCATACTAATTATATAGAATATAATTATGTTACAATTAGTGTAATTCTTATATATCTGAGGAGAAATAAAGATATGATTCATGTTTATAGAGGTGATGAGGACCTACTCAGCAAGAATTATACAGATGATAGTTTTATTATATAATAAATTTTTGAATCCATTGTAATTATTTAAATATTTTAACAATGGATTATATGTGAGATAAAAGAAATCAAAGTATACTATTTTCATTGTTCTAGAGTGGATTCAAAATATATAGTGTCTTGTGATGCAGGCAGATTATATTTTTAGATGAGAAATTTTTTTAAGATCTTGAGGTGATTCCTTTTTTTGTTTAAAATCCTCGGTGATACCTCATTGTATATACTAAAACACATATTTTTTGTGATAGTACTACAATGGTGGATATTTCAAATGATCATGGTTTACACAAACTATCAATGAACATAATATAGTATATCACCTCATGAGGGATTTCATTAAAAGGGAAATAATTACAGAAAGTAGAGTTCCCATAGAATAAAATGTGGTTTCCCCCTGCACAACTTCCAATATCCATTGAATCATGAGAATAATGTGAGAGCTGGATGTCTGAAGAATTTTACGAGCTGATTCTTGTTTATTCTAGTTTCCATTATTGTTGGTTCGATAAGAAAAAATTATTTATACATTATATTAGGATTTAATAATAATTTTTAATATTTGTAATGAGAGTATTGAATCTTGATTGTTATTCTGTGTATAAAACTTTTTGATAATATCCAAATATTTATTTCTTCTCTAAAAGGACATAGAGGTTCCCCACAATGAGGAGAAATCATATGTTCCATGAAATTATTCATAAATTTATTTTCAAAACAGATGAAATAATTTCATAGATAGAAATGACGCAGTCAATTTTGGAATGGGACCCATTGAGCATTTAGGCACATTTTCCTCATGTACACTATTTGTAATATATAGTTTCAAATATTCTTAGAACGTGACATGAGAACATGATGTCCATATTTTTAACGTTTCATTATATTTTATTATATATGAATGTGTTTATTGATCCACATACATTTTTAAATTTTAAATTATTATTCTACATCACTTAATTTTATTTATTCAAAGATCTATCACGATATATGTTCACAGTGATGTAGGATAGGTTGGGAGTGTGACAATTAATTTTTTATGAATGAATATTGAAGTAAAGGATTTGTTACTTTATCAATTAATGAAAAAATATATCTTAGTCCCATTGAAAAATTTTATATATCATGATGATATCAACGACCATGGTTTTGTATAGGCTTGTTCGATTTTCAAACTATCGTAGAATGACACATTGATCACAAAGAAAAATAGCCTAAAAAAATGTTTTGATTGAGTATATTTATCAAAATAATGGTATTATATTACATCGTAAGAATCCATACGTGTTATTATTTCATTATTTAATTAAATTCATTCCTTATGGCTTCATTATCATATTTTAATATACTACATTGGACAGTATGATGCTTCACCTAATTCCACTAAGAAAGACGCCTAGAGGGTCATAATTTATGTGTATCCAAAATCATGGTAAAATATTATATTATTAAACAATTTTTTACCAACTTTGATAAATAATAATTCAACATATAGTTTAATAATTATTAATGATTTTTTAATAATATTTATTTCATCTATGGTTATTTGAGAAAATATTGTTTGAGTATAATATTAACAATTATGTATTTATATTTTAATGAATATAATATTTATGGAAAAATTTTAAAATAATATTATGATAATTTTATTTAAAAATAAATTAATTATTCAATGGTAAAGAAATATTATGGAGTAATGTTTGAATAATTTCTATGGTCTAGTGAGAGGTACTATATGTTTCATATTATTTGAATACATAATATTTAATATTGTCCCAGATTTTAGAGCTTTTCCAAAAATAATATTAATATTATGACTATACAAAAGAGGTTTAACATGGATTAAATAAATAATAAGCATAAATTTCGATATTTCCTATTCTTAACCCTAGTTTTTTATGAAAAAGAACAATATTAAAAAATATGTGATTTCATTGGGCAACATAATATGTAGATTAAGATGTTTAGGAGTGTTATATGGTGTATGAATCATAATAAAAATGATATGATGTTATTAAATGAAATTGAATCTATAATAATGGGGATAAACAATTCTCATTCTGTATGATGATAGGATTAAAAATGATGATTGAGAGTGTATATGATCCATTGATTATCTCAAATCACTATCTATAATGTATTACTCATAACATTTTAAGATGAATAATAATATAAAGTAATTGTAATAAAAGTTGTTAATGATTAACTATATTGTAATTGTCACAAACCGAATATGGTCAACTTTAAAACTAGCACCTGACATGGTTCACAAAAAGTCCCGAAGGGAGTTCTTGATCCACATGGGATGGAACATGTTCCTACTTATCATAAAATGAAATATGGGAATAATTTACCAAATTTTATAATAATAATAAAAACAAATCCAATATAACAAATCTGGATATTTCAAAACAAACCATCTTTTAAAAAAAATATGAATTAAATTACATAATTTAAAACATTTCTCAACTACTATATCTAATTAAAAACCCAACATGGGCCTTCCAAGAACCTCCTAATGGAATTAGGCACCACCATTAAGCCATCTCTACAACATTGTGTCACAATGGACCAAAAAACATCCGAAGCATTGGCACAAAAAGATGTTCCGAAACGTGCGACAATATTACCTTGTCTAATTCCACACATGGGTGTAAGTATGGTGTGATCCAAAGCCCAACATTATTCCACTACTAATGGATTTGATGTGATAAACATTCAAAGACTTAAATATTCCATGTATTGATAAACATGAGATGTTTTTAAGAATTTTAAAGAGACGCAACTTTAAATAAAAATAGTTTTCAAGTGGGATACATTAAAGATTCAACTCATTTAATTAGAATTCCAAAGAAACTGAATTTTATAGAAAAATATACCATATGTCAATTTCATGAATAAATTATCTAATGGGAAAAATCTATGATAAATAACCCATAGGCAGTTGCTCGTTGTTGGTCCTAGGTACCTCATATATCGGTGAATGTTACCATACATATATTTGTTATTGTGCACACGGGCCACTATTTGGGAGAATACACATAACCTAGTGGTTCCACAAATTCTCCATCATAATAATAATAGTTTATTTAGTTTTTTCATCGTCATACATGCTACATGAAAAAGGGTAAAACCCACAGGATCACTAGTATACTAGTACACATCCTCCCAATTAGATACCGAGGTATTCCCTCGTGTTCAAAAATAAGTTCCACGAGCAATGAAATACTATTTTTAAATGAAAATACCACATCCATGTAACACATACATGAAACAACTGACATTTATATCACACACGTCACAAAATCCACTTTCCCTCAAATTAATTATGAAACCATACTCACACCAAAAATCCAGCAACATTATTCATATCTCTTTCAAAATTCTATAAATCATTTATGAAATTTTATAAAATAATTAGAAGATGGAAAAAATCACATAAAAACCATTTCAAGACAAAATAGTACATTTTATAAACATATACCCACTCAAACACTACCGAGACATCCTTTGCACAATTCATGTAACTCAATAACCCATTTAAAAATATTTAGAAAACTCTTTCAAGAAACATGTCATGGTTTTGAACATAAAACACATTAAAACCCCCCATTTAAAAAAAAGGAACCCTAAGACCCTACCACATAAAATTTGTAGCCCAAACAACATTTAATAAACCAGTTGCATATTTTATACAATAAACCCACATATTACCACAAGAGTTGAACATAAAAAACACCAAATATGAATAAAATGTGAAAAAATAAAATTAAATTATTAAAAAACTCTATCAAAATATGTTTTCACAATGAAGATAATATAAGGAACATTTAAAATCATTAAATCAAACATTATTAACCATCGAGAAATTCATACACATTGAATCACATACCGAATGTGCCAAAACCCTTAAATCATGGTGTGAAATATCAACTGCTACACAGCCACACAACAAGGGAGGAAAATTGAGACCTAGAAAACAATATTTCAACTGAAAGTCTCATTTTTAAACCCTAGGTATGAACCCTAGATGCTGAACATTTTATAACAAAATGAAAAGCGGAAAAAACCTTAAGAAAATTTGAGGAACATGAGTGGAAACCCACTTACATGAGATATCTTCTATAAAATGACGCATATACACCAGCAGATGAATTTCAAAATAACAAAAATTTCAATTTAGGTTCATATAAGGTGAATGAGTTAAGGTATGAACATGAATGGGGGGAAAGTGTAAAAATTGAAAGAGTAATGAAAAAACAATTTACCTCTTCAAATAAGAACTATTTGAGAATTCCAGAGATTTTTTTCCCTAATTCACGATGAATATGTGCTCCAAATAGGGGTTGGTGATAATGTTGGAATTACTGGGTATGTGGGCTCTGGTGAGAGTTGGAATTAACGAAAAAATGTAAAAAGTCAATGAGATATTAATATATTAATATAGAAATTTAAACAAGGAAATGGGCTTTCGGGCTGGCCAAACACCTTAATAAAAAACCCAAATCCATAATGATTATAGATTTTTATGCGGTACAAATGGATATAGTGGTTTTAATAAACTAGGGGATTTTAATTGGGAAGTGTAATGGGTGTAAAATGAAGAAAATTGAATGTGTTGTAAAAGAAGCATTATTGGTTTATAAATCTGGAAATGGGCTCACGGTGTGGCCCAAATAATGAAAACTCACCCTTTCCTCCGCGAATGTATTGGAAACCACCACAAAAATGCATGAATGAAAATTAAATTAGAACAAATGACATTAAAAGTAGTCATGTATTCGAATATTCTACCCACCATAAATTTTTCCGCACTAAGAAAGGTACAACACGGGGAAAATACAAAACTAAACCCAATCAAAAGGTCAAAATGGATTCCTTTGACAAGATTCACCCCCAAAGACCAAAACAACTCCAGTGATTATTTGAAGAATGAATACAATCACAAACCAATAATTAATTCACTTTCCTGAAACAATCAATCAAATTTAGTCTTTATCCCAAAATATAACGCTTCAAAAAGTATCCAAATATGACTCAAGAAATTTACCCAAATGATCAATAATATCAAAAAAAATGTTTCACATACCTCACGTTAACTAATATGTTGGGCGGTCTCCAATCCCAATGTTTACCAAAGTATGTTGTTTATAATTATATATATTTGAACAAGACTAACTATTTCCAAGAAAATACCCACGATAGATCTGAGATACTTGTATGAGGAAACAGAAATGGGCTCCCCACCATAAGAGTCAACTTAAAGTTTCCTGAGGCAGAATCTGGTCACTAATAGATTAGGCCCGAACAGACTCCCGGTTCAATGGGTATAATTCTAGTAGACATTTCCAAAATATCATAAATAAGAATCATAGCGTGTCTCCCCATAATAAGAACGAACCATATTAACCAACCATCATGGGATGACACAAAAGGACCAAAATTTAATGATTTGGGACTACATCATGGTTTGTCCGCACAATTTGTGAAATTGTGTGCTAATAATGGGTATCCATCTATCTACATGGTTTTCTTGGGCCCTATTACTTCTAACCATGCCAAAATCATGTGCCCAACTTGTCTATCCAAATTTCAAACCTTTCTCTAAAAACTCAATGGAATCCAAAGGGGGAATGAATGAATTGGGTGACAACATGGGCACGAGTCCCTCAACCTCTTTCCACCGAACATGAACAACAAAAGAAATATTACGATACCACATGTATAAAAATTTACCTTCATTCATACTTAGTAAATGACTTTGACCAAATGATTGAGTGACACATGATTTTCCTTGACCACACACCAGCTTCACTCCGGGACATATGGATAAATATCAAATGATTGAAACATCATTAGAATCACAATTAGGCATTAAAAACCCCAAAATGGAATATATCCTTTGGATTCTATAAATACAATACCATGATCCTAAATGGGTTCCCAAAGACATAACACATTCCAAACTCACATTACCTAAACCCAAAATATCACTAAAATAAGTACTTTGAAAATGCGAACAATCAACCCCTAGTTTCTCCAGATGAAAAACAGAAAGAGGAAAGGATATATAGAAACACCTTCATCAAAACATTGGATTTTGAGATCTCATAAAAAATGAACTCTTTTGAAAAAACATAAACTAAGATAAGATTATAAAACTTCACCAATAAAATCAAACAAGAATATGACATCACAAAGCATCACCGAACATGGCCATTGAAACTGATAGAGACAATACATTGTAAAAGAACATATAAAATGTCCCCAAACAACAAAAAATTTCAGAAAGTTTTCTTAACACCCTCTCATGACCCGATTTCCTATGCTGGTGGTTTAAAATGAGACCCTGCTTTGTAGATACTATAAAGGACCCAGAGGCCTGCTTAGACACCATCTAAACTGACAACCCCATACTAAATTCACATTTTAAAAATCAGGTAACTCATGAAATCAAATTATCTTTATACCTTCCATGATCACTCTTACATTAAAATAGATTCCAAAAAACTAATAAAGGAAAGGTTGTAGACTCAATCTACATGTCTTGAGAAACAAATTCATTATATTGGTCAACTAGAGGTACTTCCATCAACAAACAATCTGTTTTTCACTTCAGTCATGCATTATCTATTAGTGCGGGAATACCTTATCCAACAAGACAACACATAGACCCATAAAGCTGGTCCATTGGTCAAAATATGACACAATCTCGAACCTAGTAGATGTGGAGAAGAACCATAAAGGCTTCCAAAAAATTTCTCAGAAGAGACCACTAACCAGCCCTTCAACCCAGCTTACCGACCAAACAAAAAACCAAAACACTATTCAAACAACATGGGTTCTTGGACTCAAACATCCCACCAGGAGAACATTTCAAAAAACACATAAGACATAGCATCCTAAACTGGTCATCAAGACATCATGTTTTCCTTAAAAATCATCCCTTGGAAAATAAAGGGTTCAGTGATAAGTGTATCCACTGATGGTACCCAATGGGCCCAAACATGCATGTCTACTTGCCACACCAGACACCTTCCTCATGTCCATCCCAGAACTCTCCCATCAATTCCATTAACCATACATCCTCCCATATAACCCCATTCATTTGGTCTTTAAAGAAAATACAATATGTTAAAATAAAATTTATTTCCACCTTTCAAAACAAAAACTGTCAAACAATACTTATTTTTTTCTCGATACCACTACCCATGAAATCAAATGAAAAATTTACATCTGACCCAATTTTTTTTTTAAATTACTAATCATTCTAATAAGAACGCACTTTCATGTATTAAAAATTAATTTCAAAACATATAATCCCATTTCATAACACTTCTGGTTTTATGAAACCTCTCTATCATCAACACCTATTACTTTAGAAACTCATCTCCTATTATTTAAATAATTCTTCCAATGATTTATAATTTTTTTCAAAGATCACAAATCATTTATTAAAATATCATATTCAATTCATTTACATTAATTTCAAAACATTTCTTCCCATTTCAAAATGATTCAAATTTCATGAAAAACTCCATTTCAAAAATGCCTATTAAATTGGGAACTCAATTATTTTAATTTTAAAACATGATTACAAAATTTCCTATTACTTTTCGAATGATATACAGTTTCAATATAAAAATACATTTTAAAACTCCACACATGACCTCCAAAACATTACTTCAGATTAAAAACCATTTTTCAATAATTCAGAATGTTCCATTTGAAACAGATTTTCAAAATCATGTTTGACTTAATTTATAATTTCAATGGAGTTTAAATATATCATTATCAATTTCAAAACAATTCTTAGAATTCAGTTCTACCACTAAACAAATGAAACAATTACTTATTTATTAGAAACACATTTCACAAAAACTTTTCATTTCACAAAAAAACATAATATTTTCTTCATAAGAAAACATCCATGATTCAAAAACTAAAGGACACAAGGTAATGAAAATAGATAACTAGTTTAGGTAGGTAATTTGGACATATGGTTGGCGGGAATATGCCAATAACTTCAAAGTCATGGATTGTGTTTTAGGGAAATATTTGTAGCTCTACATTGATTTCCAGGCCCTTCGAGCTCACTGAGAGCATTATCCCAATTGTCATTGCATTTCCCCAAATCACCATCAAACAAAGAAAACCAATGGACACATATAGAACCTGACATCCAATGGTGAATTGAATCATGTCATGTGGGGTACTAGCTAGGCACCCTACTGATAATAATTATATCAACCCCAATAATCATAACTCAATACTATCCCAAATCTTCCCCAAATAACATGACCTAAAGAGTGAATATAACATCACTCTAATACCATTTTGGGATGACCTAAATATGGTTTCCATCAAAACCGGAACCCGACACGGGTTGCAACAGTGACCTGCGGGCGTTACAGATCCCCACGTGATAGAAAAGATCCCATGTATAATAAAATGATATATTGTAATGATTAATAGGAGTTTATTAATATAAAACAACAAAAAATACAATATAACAAATCTATATTTTTCCCAAAAACTATATTTTACAGAAATTGATAATTTAATTACATATTTGAAAACAATTCTCATATACAATAACAAATGATGAAACCCAAAATGGAAATCCCCAGAACCTTCTCATGTCAAGAGGCACCACCCTAGAGCCATCTTCATATAAATGCATCACGAAGGACCACTAAAAACACGATGCATTAGCAAAAGAAGTTGTACCCAAACTTGCGACAAAAATAACCATGTTTAATAACACCAAAGGGTATAAGTAGGGTGTGTGCATAAACCCTTTATACTTCTACAACTAACGGATTACATGTGATAAATAGTCAAATATGAAAATCTTACAAGATTTCAAAAACATGATATTCTATATGTAATATTAATGAGATGTAATTTTAAATAAAAACTATTTTCATGTGGGATAATTTATAGAATAAACACTTTTATATAGAATGAAAAAAGTCACTAAATTATCAATACAACCATACAGTATGCCAAAGGTAAGAATAAAATATCAAATTAGCATAATAAATTGGAAATAACCCCATGGAACTAGCTGGTTGTGGGTCCCATATACCTCGTATCTCAAAAAAAGTAACAAGACAAAAATTTGATCTATTGCATAATAGCTTCTAGTAGAGAGCATGCAGATAAAGTATTTATTCCCATATTTAAAATTATAATCCTAATATTTTATTTAGGGTTTTCATCATCAAACATTCTATTTGAAACTAGAGACAAACCCCATGTGATAACTAGCATACTAGTTCATGTGTATCCACCAAGATACACGGGTTTTCCCTATTGTGATCAAACAAGTTCCACAAGCCATGATATACAATTTGTACATGAAAATACCACTTCTTAGCCACACACATAAACCAAACATCCCACATTTATAACACACAAGTCACATAATCCTATTTCTCATTCAAATTCATTTGGAAACCCTAATCAATCCAAAATATTTTGCAACATGTTTCATATTTGTTTCGTAGTTAAATTAATCTTTTAAACAATTTCATAAAATGTTTACAAGATGGTAAACATCACATAACAGTCATTTAGAAACAAAATATAGATTTAAAAAAATATATAACCACTTTAATATAACATAAACTTCTATTGCACACTTTGTGTAACTCAATAACTCGTTTAAAATTTGTTAAAAAACGCTTTCAAGAAGCATGAGAAGGTTTTCCAACAAAAGCACATTAAAAAAGACTCTTTTAAAAACAAATTCACCCCATAAACAAACCAATGAATAATTTTTATCCCAAAAAACATTTAATAAACCTCTTTTATATGTTATAATATAAACCGAAATATTACCACAATAGTTAAAAATGGAAGACACCCAATTTGAAGGAAAAGAGAACTATAAAATTAACCGCTTTACAAACTCCATAAAAAATAGTTTTCTGATAGTGCACAACATATAAAGAACATAAAAAACAAGTAAATCAAGAAATCAAACTCACCATGATATGATTACAATGGAATCAACTACCGAATGTGTCAAAAGTGTTAAATCATGGTGTGAAACATCAACCACACCCCATACGCACCACAATGGAGTGAAATTGATTCCTAGACAATATTATTTCCCAAAAGAACTTGAGGTTAAACCCTAGGAAAGAACCCTAGCTTGTGGTCATTTTATAACCTCAAAAGGCCCCTAAAAATGGGAGGAACATGAGATGAAACCCACTTACTTGAGATATTTTGAATATAAAGACCCAAATACATCATTATCAAATTTACAAATATTCATAAAAGAAATTGAAGATGGAATAAGGATGAGGAGGACATACTGGAATTGAAATGGAGGAAATGTGTAAAAATTGTATGATTTATTAACGGTAAAAATTTCCTTTAAAAATATAGGGGATTTGATGAATCCATTGATGTTTTTCCCTAATTCCGGATGAATGTAAGATCAATAGTAAGGGAGAAGAGCATGGGCACATGCCTTGTCTATGTCGTCTTAGGTTAGAGTTAGAATATCCAAAAAAACTAATAATTGTATGAGATATTTTTATATTTAAATAAAATATAAAGTAGAAAATAGGCTTTCAGGCTGGCCCAACCACTTAATAAAATACTCAAATAAATCATGATTATTGATTCTTATAAGGTCTAAATGGATATGGAGTTCTTAATATATCAGGGGGTTCCAATTGAATGTAAAATTTATGTAAAATTATGAAAAAATAATGAGTTATAAAATAAAAAAATTGGTTTTTAAATCTAGAAATGGGCTCATGGTTTGGCCCAAATCATGAAAACTCACCATTTCCACAAAAAAAATATATAGAAAACCACCAAAATAATTCCACAATGGTATGTAAATAAAAAATACCATTAAAAAAATTAATTAATGTGACTAAAATGGAATCAAAAAATAAAATATGATATCAAAAATTTTTAGGATATTGTGATTCAATTATCAATTAATTAATTAATTTTTTCCGGATGTTTTTGAGTTTTGAAATAATTTTTCATTAAAATATTTGATTCAATATTCATCAATTTGAATAAAATATTTTCCATTCATGTTTGGATTCAATATATTTAGAATTACTTCTCCCAGTCTATCATTGAATTTATATGAAATTATTTCTATGTAATATCTATAGCATGTCAAGATTTTTAAATTAATCAATATGATCAATATCATGTATGATACTCCACATCAATCTTAATCAAATGAATTAATGTTATTATGTAATATTTATCACATAACTATTGGAATTGTTGGAAAACTTTTCTTGAACTAAATTATTGAAATATAGTATATAAACATTTAATAAATTAATTCTTTGGCTTCAAATTATTTTGAAATCAAAATGAAAACAAATTTAATATAATGGTTTCATTGTTTATAAAACATACATCTTTTTCCCATAATGTAATTTTACCAAAATATATTAAATTTTTCAATATATTCAAAAAGATATTAAATTTTTTATTTCAAATATTTAATAATTTTTTTAATTAATGAAATATGTTTTATAGTATTAAATTAATTATAAAACATATTTTAAGCATCAAATGATATATTTTTTCTAAAGGATTTTTTTTCCAACATTTGATGGTGAAGCTCTTTTCAAACTAACTTTTTAATAATTAATAAATAAAATATTTCAAAATAAATATTCTTATTGAATCATGAATGTGGAAATTAATATTTTTTTTTATTTTTTACTTTTTATATAATATTAAATTATTATTATTATTGAAAAATACAATTTTGAATTGAAATCTGAAATTTCATAAAAATAATTTATAATGTGATATTCATTATTAAATTTTATTAAATGTGAAATATAATAAACTATTATTAAATTAATCTAATAAAATTATTATAATCTTTTTAATTTTGAATATGGATATAAAAATATTTCCAACTTTTGATCATTTTCACCTTGAAAACATGTTTCTCATCTTGTATACAAGAGTAATATTAAATATAGATTATCCAATTGAGTAAATTGAATTTCATTAAATAGTCTCAATATTTGGAGTTATAAAATCCAAATTATTTTTTATATTTTTATGTATAATAAATTTTCCAGGATAAAAATGATATACCATGATATAGGTAAAATAATAATATTAGTTATTGTTAAAATGTAGAAGCATAAGATACTTAAAAAATACAACATTAAATTGGTGGATTTGGTTTATATAATAGAAACATAGATTATATATTTAATTAACCTTATATTTTATTGAAATTTATTTCACCTCAATTTGGTTGGAGGTAAATATAATAAAAAAATTTTATTAATAAATAACCACACCTCGTCACGTATAACTACCAATCATCACCAACCTCGTTATCATAAAAATAATTCATGATCCTAAAATATTCTATAATACCTATCATACTCACTCTAAAAACGTTAATGTGATACTAGTCTCCTTGATTGACTAAATTAAATTTATTTATGGGATCCTTCCAACATGTAATATGCAATGGGTGAATTTATCAAAACACTTATCTAAATTACATTTCTACTTTTACATTATCCTCGCCTCCATTCGAACATTTATTAATGATAACTCCACAATAATTAGTATAATTTTTATTAATATTTGCAATGGTATATATAATATCAATTAAATATCTCATATTCTCTTATTCAGTGAAATGAATGCATTGTCCAAAATATGGAAGTTAACCATCTCTATGTATAATGATTATTCATTTTTCTATTAGACCTTTATGGATGGTCATTAAATTATAATTTTGATTAAATATGATATTAATAGTTATTTTACAACCTATTACATATTCTGTAACTTATTTATACTCATTATATTAAATAATAAGAATCATTATCCTGCTGTTCTAAAATAAAATGAAAATAAACTAAAAAATTAAAAACAACATTTTATGAAATGAATCATGCTCATAAAAGAATAAAATAAGACATATGAGAAAGTATATAATATGGAATTTCATTTATCTTATTTGATTCCACTTATTAATTTTTATGCCTATTAAACAATAACAACTATAATTATACTCAAATAAATTGGTCATGATTACATGAAAATAATGAAATATTATTAAGGAATGGGTCATACGATGTTACAGATTCATCTCATAACGTGTTATTAATTCTATTATAGTTTTTAATGATTTAATAACATTGTTTAATACATTAATCATTAATTATATGTATCAAAAACTATAGGTATGTGTTAATTAAGGGGGTTTCATCTCACTTTTTTGCTTTTGTGAGATATATTCCTTTTTTTATCACTAATTTCATTTGCACGGTGTACATACTAAAATATGATAAATTATATCATGAATATAATTAATTTAACGTAATAAAAGTTATAATTCTATTATTATTACTTTTATAGTGCATATATATTCACTGATTACAATGTGTATGGGAATTCTCATCCCAATTTCAATTCATTCGGTTAAACATCATCTTCTCTAATAATGTATTTTAAGTTTTGGTTTTCATTTTTTGGATTTTATTATTATTTTTTCATAATTTTTTGATATATTTATACTGGATAGTAATAATCAATTGATTTTATTAATGATCAATTCAATTATATGATATTAGTCAGGGTCCTTATTTTTAAAATCCTTTTTTATTTCATTTTCAATGAAAATGTTTCAATTGAATAAAATGAATAAAAATAATTTCTTAATTTGATGTTGAATGATTATTTTTATGAATAAATTATATGTTTATATGGGTACATTCATTGAAATTTTTTTCTGTTTTATGTGCGCATTTATATTAAATGTGATATTTCAAAATATATGGTTTATTTTCATCAAAGGGTGTTTTTATGATGAAATATTTCATGATTTATATTTATGTTACGAATCATGTGAATTTTTTATTATTATGGTCGGATAAATGATATAACAGTAAAATATGGTTTCATGATAAAAACATTATGGGGTGTTACCAAATAAACCATTTATGGGTTGTTCTATGGTAAACCAAGGATGAGTGAATAAGTTATAACCCCAAATAAATTAGCTATTCTCAAGTGAGAGGTTTGAAATATTACATTCAACATTTCTAAGAGTGATATGTATAATTAATTCCCATGTAACCTAATATTATTTTATATGGTTTTAGGTGTGGTTTTTTGGAAATTAATTAACTTTCAAATGATACAATGTTGAACATTTGTAAAAGATGATACATTTTTTTTAATAAATAGGGATTTTATATGGAAATTGTTTTATTTTACATGGGAATAAAATTTAGCTTCAATTATTACCATTCATTGATTTTATTCCCATACAATGTTTTTTAAACATTATCCTATGAATTATTAGAGGGTAGAGTGAAATATGAGATGAAGGAGAAAATAGTGATTTCTGATCATGAAAATGAATCTTGTATTATTTTTCTAAAAATATTTTTTCATGAAAAAATATATACATTGTATCTTTGTGGGAATTTTATGTCAGGGTTTCTAATATAAGCGTTAGTTATAATTTTATAAAACTCTAAATCAAAATGATTATTGGTAATATGATTAGGTGAAGTCATTTTTAAAATAACTATAATATGAAATGATTATGGTCGAGTTCTTATAGTTTCACTATTATCACATTATAGATAATATTAGTGGTTGGTATATTATTTAATCATACATATAATGACTTAATAAACCACTATGGTTAACTTAATAATACAATTTATGGTTATTAGGGAGAAATTTAATGATTTGGAAATAACCAGATTAAATATATATTAGTGTTTATCATCCTCATAATTTTGTATATAATGATTTTATTGATATGATCACACAATTTGTTTTATTAATTGGAGGAATCCATCAGGTAACGAAATAATTTTGGAATTAACATAATGTAATGTGGTTTTCTGAATAAGAAATAAAACGAAATGGGAGATGTACAGAGGGAACACGAGTTTATTCTAAATCATGAGTCATGAATAAGGATTAACCACTTGGACCATATACAGTTTCCAAATCCATCAAATATAATATAAATAAGTCCATTTTTATGTTCAGGTGACCATTATTATAATGTAAAATCTATTCAATGACATTTGTGTCAAGAATGTAGGCATAATCACCTTATATAATGACTTTAATATATGGGAAGTTATTTTTATTATGATAAAGTTTTAATAAATATGTAATAATTAAATTTAAAATTAATGGTAATGTTATCTCCATTAATGGAAACATTTTCTTCTCACATTTCCAATTGAATGTTTTAAATTGAGAGATATGGTCATTATACTCAAAATGTCCTAAGAAGAATGCTCATTATTTAGTTTCACATAAATAAAAAATGATTTTTAGTAATACGTAATTCCATAAAAGTTGATGATGTGGTCATTAAAAATGATATATGAAATGTATGTATTATTTATTAGATAATTCATTGATTATTTTGAACCACATGACATGATTCGTATATGTGTACACTGGAATACATTTTTTAGTAATAATATGTGAAAAATGGGTATGTGATTTTGAAGAGAAACGAATAATTAATATTTCCACTTGTAATAGATTCCAGAGTTATATTATATTTATTTATAATTAAATGATTAAATATATTCATGCTATTTTGATAGTGGTTGTACCTGGGAGACACTTATTGATACTGAGTTACATGTAACCTTTATTTTTATCATGTGAAAATTTAATTTTTGGGTGTATTCTATATTCAATTTTTAAACATAGTTTTGAAGGTATGGTTATCCATTATTGTTTATTTGGTCTTATATTTTTATCTAATTATTTCTTCATAGGATTTGGGATGGAAAATTAAATTTATGGAATAACCATTGTGGATAAAAAAATTATTTAACGTTAAATGTAATAAAGTTATTTTTTTACATGTTGATCACATTTATGGAATTTTATAAGGATTTTAATAAAATAGTATAATGAAAATAAAAACTCAATGAATTGATGATATCCCCTAATCCTGGATATGACCATAGTGTTTGAACCAACAACTGATGGGTGACAACATTCTATCGAATACTATGGGCCTATGTGATTTCATGGTTAGAGAAAAATATTTTTCATTTGATAAACAAAATTAATAATTAAAGGCATGTAATTTTTTATATTTTATTATTTTCTTGAAGACCATGTGAATCGAAAATGATTTCCTGATTAAGTGATTTATCATATCTATAAGATGATCAGAATTTACGAGTCTGAATATGATTAATTTAGACAATAATATATGTGTTCTTTATTTGATATGTAAAGGATTAGTTATCATTTGGAAACATATATTATTTATGAGTATTATAGTTATTTATTCAATTAATTATTTTTATTTAAGATTATGTTATTATATAAATTCAGTTTTTGAATTTTTTTTAATAATGATTAATATTGTTTGAAGATAATTATTTAATTTATATTTTACGATTATGTGATAAAATCATTATTATTTATTAATATTTCAATTTTTTTGATGAATATATTGATGAATTATATGGATAGTTATTTATTGAATTTTATTTATTGAATATTGGTTATTAATGTTGAATTATGAATATGTCTGTAGTGTCATTCATATAATTTTTTTGTTACTATATAATTATATTTTGATTTAATTACCATTTTTTGGATATTCCATATGATTGTAAAAATAAATGGTTACACTCCAGTAGATTTTGTGATATGTAGATGTTGATTCTGTTTCCACATGTGTGAAGAAATCATTTAGAGTACTCATAATTTGATGAAAATATTTTTGATATTATAAATATAAAGTATTTATATTTTATAGAGATTATATTATACAAAGTATAATAATACCTAAGAAATAGGAAAATTATTTTTATTGAAAAAATTTATTCATTTAATATTCTTAGAAATAAATTTTCTCATTTTTAACCTATTGGTGACGGATTTTTTTTTGTGATTTTTAATTTTATCATGAGCATGTTATGTAAGACTCACAATCTTTCATTGGGTGTTAGATTATATCCTACACTTACATGTTTTCCAACATGGAATCCCATTATTTTTTATCTCAATTGACATTCATAATTTCATTTCCATCATTTCAAACATATGTATTATTGATCATTATTATAGTGTCATATTTTGAAAAAAAAAATTATTTTGAAAATTAAAAACCCAAGTTTTAGAGGAAATTTTCAAAAAATTTCGGACATAATTTATTAAATGGTGGAGAATGTAGTATCTTGTTATTTTTTATTGAAATACTATGTTGAAAATCATACATGCTACACCACATGGATGTTAAAATATAACAATATAATTTTATGTAACAATTAACATAATATAGTTGGAATGTTGTGAATGAATGAAATTAAAATAAATTATTAAAATGTAGCATATAAATTTTTATAAAATTAATATATTAGTAAAAAATTAATAAAAAACCAGTTAAATATAACAGACATAATTATTATAAAAATTTTTTGTACCAATTCCAATTTTTATTCATGAATAAAATGAAATTTTATTATTGAAATATATTAATGAAATATAAATTTTATATATTTAATAATATTACTAAATTCATCTTTTATGTTTTATTGTATTATGAGAAGAAACAATCTTATTTTAATCCAAAAAATGTATAGTTTTTTTTAAAATAGTTTTTTTTATGGTGCACTAGTTTTAAATCTAAATAATGAAAAATTAATAAATTATATTTCACAATATAAAAATGATTCTTTAATATATATAAAAAATTATCATCTAGTGATTTTTAAGGATGAGTTTTATTTTTTATAAATAGTGATAAATACTTATTTTTAACTAGAAACTGAATTTCCATTCATATAATATATAATGTAAAATAATATATTAAATTAAATATATATAAAATAAAAATATATTAATACAATTTATGTAATTTGATTTATTTTTATCTATAATTAGGATATAAATACATTTTAATATTTTGATCACATTCACAATAAAATGTAACTCTATTGTCTTGCCTATATGATTAATATTAAATATATTTTCTCAATATATTTGAATTAAATATAGTAAAATGGATTTTATATTAGGAATAATAATTTAAAATTACATTATAAGGTCATTATTTTTGAAAACAAAAATATTACAATGGTAAATAATATATTTACCACAATATAAGTAAGATAATGAAACATTTAAATGTTACAAAATTAAATATTAAAATAAATCAAAACATACAATATTAAATGTGTTATTTTATGTGTTTATACACCATAAAAATCCATTAAAATATTAATTATCAATTTACTTCAATAATAAGTGGGTCATATTTATATACATAATAATAATTATTTAATCCCTATAATCCACCATTCATCATGTTTAAATACCCTTCCTCAGAACCAGCAGTGTCCTAACCGCCATAAAGATCATCACATATCTTCAAAACAATATACTAATTAATCTCCCAATGCCCAAGTGATGATTTTCTCACCCAAATATCAGATCCATGATCTTTATGGCACCTTCAAAGAGGTGATATTCTAGAGGTAAATTTCTCAAACAACCCCTTTTAATATCATTTCATCATATATTTTCTCATAACCTCACTCATCCATCAAAAAATTATTACTAATTAATTGTGAATAAATATGGATTTCTATTCGTATAATGGAATATCTCAAATTCATTAAATTTTCATCTCCAATTATTCAATGAAACAAAACCATTTTTCAAATTATAGAAGTTTACCATTCAATGAATAATTATTTTTGGATTTCCATTACCTCTTTTAATTATGGTCATTAAACTATAATTATTATAAAATAATAGTTTAAAACATATATTATAACATATATAATATTTTAGGACAAATATATAATCATTATATTAAATAAAAAACTCGTAATTTTTGTTAAAAAATCCAATATAAACATAACATTTATAATTAAAATTTAATCAAATGAATCATCATTATATAAGAAATTAAAATGGTGTATAAAAATGTTTATACAAAATTAATTTAATTAATAATATTTCAATACTTTACTTTAGTTCTCATCTGATTTCACAAGAATATCCAGAATTTGGAAACAATAAACTATTTATGATACCATAAACCAAACACACCTTATACCATAAAAATAATGAAATATTATTAAGGAATGTTTCATAAGATTTAATTAAATAATAATATAAGGTATTATAATATATGTATACTATTTTTTATGTAATTAATATCCTTATTTACACAAATATATAGGATGTTAATGTATGAAAAACTATATGGATGTGTGAGGTAAGGGTTTCTCATTTTTCAACTCTAACTTATATTTCATATATTTATTATTCACCAATAATTTATTTTATATGGTGTACATAATTAAAATTGATATATCATATCAATATAATAAATATATTTATTATATTTAATTTTTTATTTTATAATTATTACATTTATAGTTTATATGAATTGATTGTTTACAAAGCGTAAGTGAATTATCATCCCAATTTAAATTCATTGGGTTAAACATCATTTTCATTGATAGCATCATTCAATGATTATGTGTTAAATGGTTTTTTAATTTAATATTTATAATTTCTACTTTATTATGTGGACTCATAGTGGATACATATAATCTATTCATATAATTAATTCTAACTCCAATGATATTGTATTTGTAAGAGAGTTTATTTTGAAAATCGTCATTAAATTTCCTTTTCAAAAGGAATATTGTCATTTCATATATGACCTGAACTGAATTTTCCAAATTCATTTAACATTAATATTTATAATAAAAAATTACATGTTAATAATTTTAGTTTCATTGAAATTCGTTTCATGTTTATATGAATAGTTCTATAAGATGATTGATTTCAAAATGAGAGGATTATTTTCATCAAATTGTGTTTGTATAATGAAATCATACATGATTTATGTTTATTTCAATGTTATATATAATTATATATAATGAAATTTTGTAATGTGATAATATTATTAATATTTTTTTATTGATATGTAATGACCAAGAATTTCCATATTATTTTTTTAAAATATATACGAAGTTTAAGAGTCCACAAAAATTGACAGTTCATGATTCTGAGGCCCGGTGTTTCCAAAATGAATGTATTAACTTTTTTGAGGTACGTTCAGTAAACGTGAAAGTGGTTTTTTGTAACTTTTGAATCGGTGCATAGAATTGAAATCTGAGGGCACCGTTGAACTCACAGCACCAGTATTCGCTTATGGGGACCTTCACCTTGACCGCAGTGGGTCGAGAGTGAACAATCATCATTGAGATTTTCATCAAAACATTAAATTAAATTCCAATTTCTAACATTTTTATTTTAGAAAACCTCTACATAGGTTATGGTGGTTGGGACCACCTGAGCCTAAACCTCCCATGTGGATGTTTTAATGGTGGGGACCACCTGAACTAAAACCTCCCACATGGGTTATGGTGGTGGGGACCACCCGAGACTAAAAACACATTGAACTCCCCTCTTAGTGGAGAGAGACCTCTTGAAGTCCCCAACATTAATTATTCCACCCCATTTTATTAATTATACCAAATTTTCAATTAATTTATTAAGACAATTTGAAATTATGCCATTAAACTAAATAGATAACATATTATATTATGTTGGTTATTTCATTTTTGGTGGGTATTAGGGGAATGTTTTTGGAAAAAGAAAAGGGAAGAGATTTTTGGATGATTACACTTATCCAATGAAGAACATCATTCATGAATAAGGATTCTCCAAACAAAGAACACTGATATTCTCTAATGTCTTTGACTACTTCTTCGGGACATCCTCTAGCGTGGGACGTCTTCAATCGACGACCGTCCTTCCCTCCTCATTGACATCAACAAACAAACAAGGTAGGGTGGTTTATAGAGATAATATTTTCAATATTATTAAAATTTTTTCAAGGATTTACACCCCCTCAATTATTCAATTCGAATTTATTTGCATCATTATAGAGTTTTTGGTGTATTTTGGGCTTAAATGTTTAAATAGCATAATTCTGTAAAATTGACAGTTTTATATAGCATCTATTTTTCAGCCATAACTTTTAAAATTTTGGTCCAATTGAAGAGAATAATTTTTTTAGGCTTCATATGCTCGTGGGCCTCAAATTTTTCATCTGGACCAAAACCCAATTCAAAACTCAAAGGTATCGAAAAATCAATCAAATAGAGAACTGAGTCTAGTGGGCAGAATGGACCCCACAACATTAAGTCAATAATATCTCATTCAGCCGACCATAGAATGAGGTTATTCTAGCTTATGTTGCAAGAGGTTATATAAATGACATTTCCAAATAAATTTTATAAAATATGAAATTCATAAAGGCATCTCTCTGGTGCGCCTAGTTGGAGTGGGTGAAACAGTTTTTGGCGTCCAAGAAATGTAATGATCATTGATTCGGCCATATCATTCATTAAACCTATCCAATGACTGTTAAATTTTTACTTTCTATATCCAACTTCATTTCCAACATTCTATAAGAAGGGACCTTAGTGATTTTCGGCTGTCTAGTGGGAAGAAAAGAGGCATTCTTCTAGAGGACTGATTCTGGAGGATCAAAATTTTTTGTTCTTGTTTTTCTTTATTTTCTTATTCTTATCTTTGTAAGGAATTATTCTTCCCCCTTCAACTCAAATACCCTTACCATGGTGGGGTAGATCACTTCGGTGATTGGGGAGGGGTAGGTTTACCCTTTTCTAATTCTTGATTTCTTGCACGTAATGTTTTAATATACTCTTTTCTCTATTGCGAATCAGTTTCAATTTCATATAACAATTTTTATTATCATACGATGGTTTCTGATTATAAATTTTGTTGTTTATTTATATTTGGTCAATGATCAATATCTCCCTCCAATAGGTACGGTTTATAAATGATGGAATAGACCAGGATTTAGTGGTATAGTACTCGGTGATCACCGATATGTATGTGAGGAGTAGTGAACATTCTTGATTACTTTAGACAAAAAAGCCCTGATTGGGAATTGCCTAAGATAGTTGGGGGCATTCGCTACAACTCTATTACACATTGGGAAGACAATAGACCAATATAATGTTTTAGTAAGGTTTATTCTCACATTTTTATTTGACAAAAGGAGTGAGAAGAAACAATTGTAGATTTCAATATTAACAATTTAGCAAAAGAGAATTGGGAAATGTGAACTATCATAGAATTAAAATTGGAAAACCGACCATAACCTGATCACCATATCATATCACAGATTTAAATCACATCATTTTCCATATTTTTAACACATTCACTAAATTACATTACTTTATTTAGTTTATTTCTTGTATTTTTATAATAAATCATTTTCCAAAACAACAACACTTCTCTCTCTTATTTTAAGTGACAAACACTATTGTTGAGCACTTCTCTCTGGAGATAACCTTGGTAACCCACTATAATACATTTTAACTATGGTTATATTAGTTTTTTCCACACCCCACGTTAGATACGTGTTAGTGGTTGTTTGAATTTCTTCCATTTACCCGTTCTTGATAATTCTTCATAAAAAAGTAAGAGAGTATAGATGCTTACAACTACCCTATCATAGAGAGTGGTGGCATAAAAAACAAGGCCCGACCTCTCCAAAAATCTTGTGTTTAATTGATGTGTTATTTTCATTTGAGGAGGATGAAAACCAACTTTTGTGGGGTGAGACAATGATGACCGGCACAAACGACCACTGCGATGAAGGAGAAGGTGCAATGGAGCTGCCCCACAGCCCCCGCGCATCCCGTGTCCTCTGTCACCCCGCGACCTCACGCAACCCGCGGTCTCCGCCACCTGATGTCGCACACCGCCCGTGGCCTCGCGGCCTCCGTCACCTTGCTGCCGTGCGCCGCCTACGGCCTTGCGCCCACCCACGACCATGCCGCCCACCGTCCCTCTACGCCCCCCATGGACCTGCCACCCGACACCCTTCTCGGCCACCACGACCTTGCCGACCCGTGGCCCCCGCAGCCTCATGGCCCCCATGGCCCTTCCACCATTGCCCTTTGCAGTCCATGTGACCTCACCGCCCTGTAGCCCTTCGTGGCTCCTACGGCACTCCGTGGCCCCCGTGGCCTTGCCGCCCCTTTGGCCATCGCGTGTCCGTCGTGGCCTCGCACCGCTCTGTGGCCTGGGCCGGACACCACATGCCTGGTCGACCCAAACTAGGTTGGGACAACCCATGCCATGTCGGGCCGGGTCAGACTGGACCCGGACATACTACGTGTTTTTCGAACTATCAGCCATAACATTGGAACTAGGAGTCCATTTGACAAACCTACAATGGCTCTGTAATCCTAGGAGAGAGACTTTACATTTTGTATACCCCACATGATATATGGAAAATGTTGCGATACGGTCGGGATGGATCGAGTTTGACTCCAACCAGGCCCTCAAGACAAAAAGGCAAATAACTAATCGATCGAGCATCGGATTGATGAACCGTCTATTGCATTGAGACCCCAATAACACGGGCGTTCTTTTGGGATACATTTGCGTGGGACTTCTTGGAATTTGTAGTATCGAGCAATGGATTGAAGAGTGGACACTTTCAGAGATGGGCAAGCATAATACGGGAACCCAGTAGTTGGAAGTGACCTAAAGAATGAATAGTGATCCTATATTGGTTCGCACCGAGCGATCCTTATGTGGGGAAGCACCAAGAGATCCAGTTTTGGTCAGCACCGAGCAATCATGTGTCGTTCAGCACCGACCGATCTTGAGTGGGATAACACTGAGCGATTCTGTGTGGGTCATCACTGAGCGATAATGTGTGGGTCCGCACCTAAAGATCCTTTGTAGGTTAGCACATAGCGATCATGTGTGGTTAAGTAGCAGAGCCTTTTAACAGAGTAATATGATTTTGTAGTTACATCTAATCATTTGTACATATTCACCTATGTTATACCTGGTTTGATCTGAGTCGTTACCTTTAATATATTCGTATATGTGGCGTACCTATTTGGTACTTACCTTCGTCATCTTCCTTCCATCATGGAACAATTGAGGTTTGGGATTTTTAGTTGGACTCTAAGTTTCCAAATTATTTAGATGGGTATACATGGTAAAATAGGTATATGTGTGGGAATATACCGATGTAGGGTTTTTAGTTGACTTCATACATTTTGGTTTAACCATTGTAGAGTTTGTGAGACCTTTATTATCACGAGTTCCCTACTGAGTATCGTTATACACGACCATACATGGTCTATGCCCGCACCTTGATGTGATTGGTGCATAGGATGGACACCGATGATTGAGAATGAGGGTACTAGGGCATGATGGGGCCCAGAGGTGGACCATACAATGTGACGGTACGCAGAGGAGACGGGCAGATGTGGAGTGTTGAATAGGCGATCTGTACCTACGCTTTAGGTAGGAACCTCAGAGGATGACCAAGTATCTACTTTTCTTTTTCTTCAGTTGTATTCTATTTCAATTGTTCTTGTACTATTACGGTTGGGCATGTATTTTGGTACCATTTTACTTTCAAAACACTTTATTCTATATAGTTAACTAGTGTTCTGATCTATTAGTGTTCTTGCATGAGGGTGTTTATAGGTTATAAAGACAATGCCTTCCATGTTATAGGGAATATGTCTTTCGGTGTTTGTCGCCAGCCCCTGACCTATGAGAAGCAGGCATGGGGTAGTCACGACACAGGCCCCGAGGGACAGGTCATGACAAATTAGTATCAGGGGATTCGGTTATACCATAGAACATTAGACTCTGATCTTTTTAATGGCAATAATGTTATGTGTAGTGAGTGTGGTTATCAATTTAGGAAATCTAGTGTTGGTGCGGTGGCTGACGTATCCATACACCAGGACCCTGACCTCTGATTTCCGACTCAGTGCATTAAAACACTAATTGTGTGTTTGTTTTCAAGAGTCTTCATTGTGCACTCACTAAGTCAGCTCACCAGGCATAACTTATTGACTGTGGTGCACCTGTTTCTTTCAGGATTCCTCCACACAGACAACAAGCTAGGGTCCCAGATAGAGTACACACTTATAGAAGACCGAGAAACGAGGCCTCGGTGTAGGGCCCTCTTCTAGTAGAGGACCCAGTGGAGGATCCATAGGTATCATTAAACATTGGGCCACTGATGCCACCATCCCCAACATCAGATGGTGCACGACACTTGAGTGCGTTGCATGAGTTACAGCTCCAAAGGCCACCGAGGTTCAGGGGAGAGACGGATCCACAGGTAGCTGGGGATTTTATGTAGTCCATGGTGAGAGCCTTTCAACTGGTAGGAACACAAGATAATGTCAGGGTGATCCTTGCCTCCATCCTTCCATAGGTAGTAGCGTGAAGATAGTGGAGCTTGATGTTGTAGGTTCACAATCTGGTGATGCTTCTCAGGGAAGACTTTGAGAGCCAGTTTCATGCATAGTTTGTTCTAGCCACACTTCATGGAGTGCGCATAAAAGAGCTACATTATCTATAATATGGAAGCATGACAATGGATCAGTACTCAGCAAGTTTCACCGACCTCTCACACTACTCCACTGATATGGTGAAGGACCCATTCTTCAAGGACCGAACCATTGACCAGGAACTCAAGTGAGAAATTAGGGATTCAATGATTTCTCTTAGCATCCTGATGTAGGCTGGGGTGTTAGAGTGAGCCCTATTTGTGGAGAGTTCTCTTGCTGATCAACCACCAGCAGCGAGACCCACCACCGGACGTCACATAGCAGTGTCTTCTATAGCTGGTATCATATAGGTGTAACAAATTTCCAAGAGGACCAGACCTACAAGTGGACGACCGCATGACTTATAGTGGGTGGTGTGGGGCTCTCGAGGCAGATCGGGACATGCAAGGATCATGAAGTGTTACTCATGAAGCAGGTAGTGTCAAATGGCTCGTGACTGTTCGACCAGTCATACGGATGTTCAGATAACAGTTGAGTGACCACCTAGTAAGAGGCAGAGGTTTGATCGAGGAGGTCCACAGGGAGAAGGAAGACATGGTAGAGGAGATAGCCATGCAGATGGTGATGGGAGACAATTCGAGAAGTAACTACCACCACCACTAGGTGGTCCACCCCAACCACATGGAGCAGGAGGACAGAGGCGAGCTCAGATCCAGGCAGCTGAGGCTTATGATCACGACACTACAGAGATGATATGAGGTATGGTCTTTGTTTAGTCCACCTTAGCTCCAGTACTTATAGACACAGGTTCTAGTCATACTTTTATTTCCACTGTCATTGTTCAGAGCTCGAAGATTCCGACTGAGTCGTTGGGTCGATCATTATTGATAGAAACTCTTACGAGAGAGGATTCAATGATTACGAACTGGTGACAGTAGTGTGAGATAACTCTATGAGAAGAGATCATCTGCTGGGATCTCTTAGTAGCATCGTCGAGGCCTTATGATGTCATCGTGGGTATGGAATTGTTATCTACTGT
The DNA here is from genome assembly GCA_963277665.1 of Viscum album. Taxonomy (NCBI): domain Eukaryota; kingdom Viridiplantae; phylum Streptophyta; class Magnoliopsida; order Santalales; family Viscaceae; genus Viscum; species Viscum album. The sequence goes on along the minus strand of OY728150.1, from coordinate 1,135,027,642 downwards.
CCATGCTCAGATTGACTGTATTAGCCGCAAAGCGCGTTGTCTGCGTAGGGATGGGACCAGGTTTACCTTCACCAGCTATTAGGGAGCCCTTTTAGCGCATGATGTACTTACCTAGAGGAGAGTGCAGCCGATATCTCATAAGTTGTCTAGATTTACCCTGTGAGTGGTTGAGGTGGGGAGTCTGAGCTATGTTGTAGTGGTGGACTAGTACATGGATGTCTTCCCCGACGATGTTCTGGGTCTACCACCTCACATAAAGGTGAACTTTTACATTGAATTGTACCTTGGTATTGCATCGATATCCACACTAGCATATTGGATGGCTCCCAAGGAGCTTCGTTTGGTGCGGATACAGCTGGAGGACTTACCCTTGTAAGGGTTCATCAAGCCTAGTGTTACTCCTTGTACAGGGCTGATTTTGTTCACCAAGAAGGAATATGGGAGTTTGAGATTTTGTGTCGACTATCATTGCCTAAAATAGGTGACTATGATGAACAAGTACCCACTTCAAAGGATTGATGGCCTCTTTGATCAAGTGAAGGGAGCACGGTGGTTCTCGAAGAAAGACCTCAGATCAGGCTATCACCAGCACTAAGTACGAGACGAGGATGTGCAGAAGAATGCTTTCAGATGTCAGTATATCCACAAAGTGTTCCTAGTTATTCCATTCAGCGTGGCCAACGCTCTAGCAATGTTTATGGGACTCATGTATAATATGTTTCAGCCATACCTTGATCTCTTTGTAGTAGTCTTCATCGATGTCATTCTGATATACTCGGCTATTGAGGAGTATCATTCCTATCATTTGCTGGTAGTATAAGACACTCTCTGAGAGCACCAGCATTATGGTAAACTATCGATGTGCTAGTTATGTATACGAGAGGTTCACTTTCTAGAACATGTCATCTCGGAGCCTAGAGTTGTTGTGGATCTTGCAAAGTTTGAGGCTGGACATTCTTGGGATCTACCCAGCAGTGTGAAGGAGGTATTGAGTTTCCTGGTTTTGGCCAGATACTACCGGTGAATTGTGAAATATTTCTCCATATATGTAGCACCTCTATTAGTGTTGATGTATAAGGGGAAACCTTTCGTGGGGTCAGACAGATTCCAATAGAGTTTTCTAAAGTTGAGGTAGAGGCTATGTAGTGCCCCAATCTTGAGGCTTCTAGAGGAGGTAATAGGGTACACAGTCTACTGCGATGCGTCAGGGATCAAGCTAGGATGTGTCTTGATGTAGGGTTGAGGAGTGATTGCATAATATTCTCGACAACTGAGAACACATGAGAAAAACTTCGCTACCCATGACCCATAGTTAGCTGTATTGGTATCTGCCTTGATGTTGTGGCAACACTATTTGAGGGGTGAACATTTTACAGTCTACTCTGATCACAATATTCACAGGTATATCTTCTCTCAGAAGGACCTGAACATGAGATAATTTCATTGGCTTGGGTTACTCTTGGTCTTTGACTTATAGATAGTCTATACTCTTGGGAAGCGGAACGTTGTAGCAAATGCACTCAACAGGAGATCTGGTATACAACTAACAGGTGATGCGACATAGAAGTTTTCTGCTTTAGAGATATTCTTTGTGGATCAGGATGGAGCAGCTTTTATTCATTCTCTTACAGTCCCCCCCCCCCACTCCTTCACTGATTCAGGGAGGCGTACTGTGGGGTTGCTGACTGCGGGGCTCGACGTGCTCAGACATCCACAGGGCAGGCACCGGAAGGATTTTCTAATGGTGGGGAGCACGTTATCCTCTTTAGAGGACGTACCACAGTACCAGTGTTTCTTCGAGAGGAAGTGATGTGGGCGTTTCACATATCCCATCTAGAGGTACATCCATGAGTGCTGAAGATGTACTATGATCTTCTATGACAAAACTGGTGGATGGGAAAGAAAAACAAGTAGTAGAGTTTGTCTCTCAGTGCCTCACTTGTTACCAAGTGAATGCAGAACATCATGTACCAGCAGGCTTGGATAATCCTTTGGAGGTCCCATAGTGGAAGTGGGATTAGATATCCATGGACTTTGTGATAGTAATTACACGTATATCCAGAGGTCATGACTCTATATGGGTGATCGTCAGCCAACTAACCATGTCGGCCAACTTCCTACCGATCAGAGAGCAGGGTTTAGTAGAGAGTTTGAGATGCCTATATGTGAAGGAGATTGTGCAGTTACATAGAGTACCCTCGACGACTATCTTTGATCATGATTCAAGTTTTACTTCCCCGCAATGGAAGGGATTGCATGAGGCTTTCTGGACACAGCTTCGTTTGAGCACCGTCTTCTATCTGCCGATGGATGGCCAGACTGAGCAGACCATTTAGTCCCTCGAGGACATGTTGCGTGCTTGAGTCCTCAACATTGGACGTAGCTGGGATGATCACTTTCCTTTGGTGGAGATTTCATACCACACAACTATCACTCCACCATTGGGATGTAACCTTTTGAGGCATTGTACATGTGACCTTGCAGATCACCTTTCTGTTGGATTTACCCAAGAGAGTCAGCACTACTGGGACCAGAGATGGCATGGGATACCAAAAATATAGTGTAGAACATTCATGAGAAGATGAGTACTGTATAGAGTAGGAAGTAGTCTTATGGAGAAAGGATACATAGACCTTTGGTGTTTGATGATGGCGACCACATTTTTCTACGGTTCTCTCCCCGAAGAGGTTTATAGAGATTTCATCAAGGCAAAAAGTTATCTCTGAGTATCATCAGACCATTTCAGGTCCTCAGGAGATTTCACAAGGTAGCATACCTCTTTTCTCATCCCCCTTAGATGCACCGAGTGTAGAACGTCTTCCACGTATCCCAGCTGAGGAGATATGTTCATGACCCATCCCACATCATCGATGATGGCGAGCTGGACTTCGACGATGGGGCCACGTTTTCAGCGAATCCAGTTGAGATTGAAGATCGACAAGAGCGGGTCCTTCGTGGGTGGTTGATAAATCTTGTGTGTATTCGATGGCAGCACAGGAACCTTCAAGAGAGCACATTGGAGTGGGAGGCTCAGATTAATGCTCAGGACCCCCACTTGGTTATGAGATTTGGATATTAGGTACACAAAAACCTGATGTGGGAAGAATGTAAACAAAAATAATTTCCTATGCATTTTTTAAATATATTGGGAATTTTACAAGTCCGTGAAAATTGACAGTGCATGATTCTGAGGCACGGTGTGCCCGGAATAAATTTCTCAATATATTTTAAGGTATGTTTAGTAAACGTTCCAATGTGTTTATGTAAATTTTGAACCGGTGCTCGGAATTGAAATCTGAGGTCATTGTTGAACTCGTAGCACCGATATTCTCTTATGCGGACCTTCACCTTGACCGAAGTGGGTCGAGAGAGAAAATATTTTTTGTGATTTTCACTAAAGAATTAAATAAAATAAAAATGTCTAACATTTTTATTTGACAAACCCACAACATGGGTTATGGTGGTAGGTACCGCCCAATCCTAAACCTCCCATGTGGATGTTTCAATGGTGGGGACCACCTAAAATAAAACCTCTCACACGGGTTATGGTGGTGGGGACCACCCGAGACTAAAAACCCCTTGAACCACCCTCTTAAAGGAGAGAAAAATCTTGATCCCCCCCCACATTAATTTTTCCACCACCTTTGATTAATTATACCAACTCATTAGTTAATTAATTCAGCCAATTTGAAATTATTCCAACAAACTAAATATATAACAAAATCTATTATTATGGATGTTTCATTTTTCGTGGGTATTGGGGAAATTTTTTTGGAAAAGGAGAAGGGAAGATCTTTTGGGAGGATTTCACTTCTCCACCGAAGAACATCTCCCATGAAGAATGCTTCTCCAAAAGAAAAATACTGACATTCTCCAACATCTTCAACTACTTCCTCGGGGCAACCTCCAATGTGGGACATCATCAATCGACGACTGTCCTTCCCTCCTCATTGACATCAACAAACGAACGAGGTAGGATGGTTGTTTGAATTTTTTTCCCTTACTCATTCTAGATAATTCATTGTAAAATAAGGAAGAGATTATATTCACATGATACCTCTCAAACACGAAGAGTGTGGGACAAAAAATCATGGCCCGACCTCTCGGAAATTTTTTTGTTTAATTTTTGTGTTCGTCAAGATGGATAAGGATGACAACCAACATCGGTGGGGCACGAGAACGTCGCCCAAAACTATCGCCATCCATGACAAAGGTGTCGGCGCAACGACGTCGCACCATGGAAATTGTTCCTCTCGCGGCCTCTACCTCACCACGGCATCGCGCCGCCCGAGGTTTCCACCACCCCACATCCTCGAGTCTCTAGTAGCCTCACCGCCTCACAGTCCTCCACGGCCACCACGACCTCGCGACCCCCCCTGACCTCGATGCCCAGTGTCCCTCGAGGACTCGCCGCCTTGTGGAACTCGTGACCCCTGTGACCTAGCCACATCACGTCCCTCCAAGTCCCCCACGGACTCACCGCGCCCTGCGGCATCACCTCCCAAAATCACTCCACGGCCCCCATGGCCCTTCTCGGTTCCCGCGGTGGCGATGCCCTCACGGCCTATGCGCCACCCTTCTAGCCATGAACCGCTCCATGACCCTTGCACCGCCCGACGTTGGTTGGGCTGGACCCAGTAGGCCAGATCAACCCAAACCAGGCCGGGGCGGCACAGGTCGGGTCGGGCCGACCTTTTCAGACCAGACTCGGACAAGCTATGAGATTTTCTCTCTATCGGTAATAACATTGGCACCTGCTGTCCATTTGAAAAACTGTCAATAGAGTTGTAATACATGGAGTGAGATGGTCCATTTGGTATACCCCACTTGATATTTGGATAAATTTGTGATACGGTTGGGTCGGACCGAGCATGAATCTAACCAGACAGTCGGGACTAAAATGCTAAAAACTTACATATCAGGTGTCTGATTGACGCATCGTCTGTTGCTTTGATACCCCTATGATGTTGCGGTCCATTGGGATACTTTTTCATTGGAATTCATTGCAGTTCCAGTATCAGCTAGTGGCTTGAGTAGAAGACATCCCTGAGATGACCATGCTTAGTACGGGAACCCAATAGCTTCTTCTGACTGTATGATTGAATAGCGATCATATGTGGGTCAACATCAAGAGATCCGATGTGGGTCTTCACCGAACAATCCTTTGTGGGTCAGCACCAGGCGATCCTATTTGGGTCATCACTGAGCGATCCTGTGTGGGTCAGCACCGTGAAATCCTATGTGGGTCAACAGCTAGAGATCCTCTGTGGTTCAACACCGAGCGATCCAGTGTGGGATTTCCGCAGAGCCTTTTAATAGAGTAAGGTGATTCAGTAGTTACATTAAATCAGCTGTACTTTTGTACATAAGTTATACCTGATGTGATCTGAGTCGTTACATTTTTGGTATTATTCTGTGTGGCGTACCAATGTGGTACTTACCTTCGTGGTGTTCCTTCTTTTCTAGAACAGTTGAGCTCACAGATTTTGAGTTGGACTCTGTGTTTTCTCATGATTGAGATGGGATTACATAGTTTCATAGGTATATGTATGGGATTATAACTATGTATGGTCTTCAGTTGACTTCATACTTAGTGGTTTATCATATGTGGATTTTGGTAGACCTTGAATGTCTCGGCGTCCCTAATGAGTACCATTATACTCACCCCTACACAGGCTATGCCCGCACCTTGTTGTGTTTGGTGCAGACGACAGACATCACTGATTGAGGCTGATGTTACCAGGGCTAGGCATGGCTTGGAGGTGGACCATACAGTGTGATGTTACATAGAGGAGACGACCAGACGTGGTGTGTTGAGGAGGTGATCAGTACCTACCATTCAGGTAGGAACCTTAGAGGACGATCCAGTAGCAACTTTTCATTTTCTTTAGTTCTATTGTATTTCAGCTGTACTTGTACTACTATTATTGAGATTGTATTCTAGCACCTTTTTACTTTCAAAACACTTTTTTCTATATAGTTGACTTGTGTTATTATCTTTTTGTGTTCTTGGTTACGTTTGTTTACTGGTTATTAATGCAATTCCTTCCTCGTTATAGGGAATATGCCTTTCGGTGCTAGTCGCCATCCCCTAGCTTATTGAAGGCAGACATGGGGTAGTCATGGCACAGTCCCTGGGGGATGGGTCGTGACATGATAAACCAATTATTGGTTGTTATTTGATATACCAATGAATTTTGGTTATGCCTTTACCAAAAGATGAGTGGTTATGTTCAAACATCCAACGAATTGGGATCTCTGGAGATAATGTTTGTACATATTGGATACAATATTTTTACAAGTAAAGATTAAGATTAGGTATCATTATACATACTAATATTTTATATTTAGTCGAATTTTATTTCAGGAATGAATATTGATATTCAAAATTTCACATATTAATATATTTGAATTGATGATTCTTTTCCAAATAAAAATTAATATTTTATGAAAATATTATTATAGATTTTCACTACATTATTGTTTTCAAATCAATTATGACTCGTGATGATCATTTATTCTCATCCAATATTTAAAAAAAATCCTACGATATATTGGAGACATCAGAAAAAAATATTGTGTAGGATAAAAGTGTAAATATTCATCATGAAAATATTCATATTTTTATTTTATGAATTTTGATTTATTAAAAAATGGATATTGGGTATAAGTTCTTACATCTAATTTAAGGATTTAAAATTTCTTTTTTTGTCCAAATTATATTAATCTCTATATGGAAATCATTATCAGGATATCAATAATGAGAATTAAATTTTAAAATTACCAGACTATATATTATTATAATCAAATAATAAAATAATGTTGTGTGATTTATTACTTTAAAAAATTGGTAGATTATTCATTCTAAAGATGACATTCAATAATTTATTTTGAATATCAAAATCCATACCCTAAAATTATTATATATATATATATATAATTTAACATCACCTAGATATAATGTTTTTTGAAAGCATTCATTAATAATAGATTCAGAATAATAGTTATGTTAGATAGATATCTAGCCTGTATAGCTGATGAACATATATAACTTACATTCAAGGATGTATACTATGATTATATAAATGATAGTTTAATAAGTAAATATATTGGAGTACTATAAATTCTATCATATGAACTAATAAAAATTATATGAAATAGATTTGATCAGAAAGAGGAATTTAATCCATACTGGTTTATAATATAGTATGATTATTGGATAAAAATTGAACATAGGGGAAGGGTTTTAATTTTCAATAGAAGAAATTATATGTTCAATGTAATGTTGATATATATATATTTATATATAACATAAAATTAAATAAAATGATTGTGTTTTGTAACAGACTAGTAAAAAAGGTGTTCGATCAACTTAATTATAACTAATCATGAGAAGTGAATAATCAGACTACTTGAGTTCATGCAGTAATTTCATTTATTTTGTGACAGATAGTTACAATATACAATGTAATATAAGGGTTCTTATAATGTTTTATAAATTTTTATTTGTTAAATATAATTATTATTTCTATGATCATGACGACAAAGAGATATAAGGGTTAGATATTCTTCATTCCACAGATCATCATGATCATGGTTTACTTTGGATGGAGAATCATATCATTTTTCAATAGTTCACATAAAGGGACTCTGATAAAAAGTTGAATATTCTTAATATATATATATATATATATAATTTCGATAGATTATGTCACATATATATAATTCCAAGAAATATATGTCTAATATATAGATAATTCTTTATTGGGTTATGTATATTTCTGTCATGTTCATTATAAACAATCACATTATTTTAATTCACAATATTTTTACTAGTTTACATATTATGGTGTTATTATTTATAGATATTTTTATATTATTTCCTATAAATTGTCCACTGATATAGTGAAAACTATAGAGAACAATTAATTCTTCAATTTACTATATTAAATGTAATGGGAAAATTCATCTCTTACTTTTTTAAACTACAATCCACCTATACATTGTAGTATGTTTGTGTAATTTTTTGAACCTACAACATGATATGTACTCTAAATGATGTAAATATATTCATTACATGGGGTCATTGCATAGAAAATCTAATTTGGGAGCATTAAATATCTTGTGGTCTCTTATCATGGACTTCCATATAGTCATATCTATTATTAGAGGACAATATCCAATGGTATTTAATATATATAATTGAATGAATGTTTTGAGATTAATAATTTATTTTAAATATTCATAAATATTGATGTTCAATATGATTCATATACGTAGTATTTATAATGTTCCATATACACATTTTTCTATGTTCTTCCAACTCAAGCATCGATGCATGTTTGTAGATTTTCTAACTTTGGGATGACTATGTTGACATAGTCACCATGCACTAGTTCTACCGACCTTCTGGATCTTTTCTACCATTCCCCAATTTGGGAATATTTTAGTTATTGTAACCACCCACTAAGAAAAGATATTAGAATTCATTTGACACTATTATTTGGGGTATTTAATTCAATTAAATTGAAAATTAGTAGGTTTACCATCCTTGATACAATATGATCTAGTAGGAACCATAAAATCCAAATAATTTCTTCAACATAGGCAATTATTTTGAGCCAAAAATATTCAACAATAGAAAATATAAAATATTAATGAAATCTATTTTGAATGGGATCTCATGGTACAATAATGGATCATCCAATTGCTCATTCTATGGTAATAAATGATACACCAGCCATACTATGTGGTCCTTTTTATCACCGTGTCGATTTGTAATAATGAAAAACAACATCATATGTTTCTCAAATAATTTTTATCTTCCCTATATTGAATATATAAAAATATTTTATTGACACAGAACTATTATAAAGGTGGAAATATTTCAATTCCCATTAATATTTTATCATTAAATACAGAATGATATCATGGGGATTGAATGTGAGGAATAATGATGTCTATGATGAAACAAAAAATAAAAATATGTGGTGATTTTCTCTTAACACCTTATTATTTGATAAAACTAAGTAATAACTTTACAAATCACCATAATGTAACCCCATGGAAAATATCCATGATCTATTATGATTATCTTATATTGCCTCCAAAACTTGCTCAGAATTTGTAGGTGTACAATTGAGTTCATATCAAATTAGCCTTAGAAAATGATTTCATGATTAAAGTGGTGTTTCAAATTATGATTCATTGATTTAGTATATATTTTCACAGGACATGGTATGATTTTTAGATTTTTTCAACATGTTATATAATTATGATATAAATGAATGAACTTGTGAATCAATTCCATACTATGATATTGGGGCATAAAAAATTAATGTTAACATCACATAGTGTGTTTAAACACAATTATGTGGCCTATAAATTTGAATAAATCATTCAATGAGGTGTTTTATTTTTCTCACTGGGGAAGACTCTGAGGTTCTCTATGATATATTTCTTCAACATCGTGGAATAATGTGTTGTCAGAGTATTCCTAAAGGAAATATTTTTTTTCATGGATGATATTCAATACTCTGTTTTGAGATTTATTATCACTCCTATAAATGAATGATTAAATAATCACGTGAATTTCTTAAAAAATATAATATCATGGAAGAATAATTTATGTATGTGTCTATTGCATGAATTTATAAAAAAATCACCCCAAAAAATATTTTAATTTTCTGGATCTCCATCGAAATGACAAATTGAAATCAGTTCAATGAAATAAAACAATAACCATATTAAATATAGAGTTATAGATTATTATTCATCTGGAGTGTTGTATGATATTTGGGATGAATATTAAAAACATTAGTGGTTTTCTTATAATTGTATTCTACATGTACTCACACGTCCTGGCCTAAATAAGTACCGAGTCATACTTTACATAAATCTATACAAGATACCTTATGTAATATGTAAAACTAAAAAAAGAATTTTATGTAAAATGTAATGTAAATTACATTACCAAATTACATGTACATAAACTTTTCTAAAAAACAAATAAAATAGAATTTTTCTATGGTTAGAAAAATATCTCACATAGATGATTTAATATCCAATGATTCCACACTAACTAAGATTTCTTAATGAAAGAAATGATATGATTCATAATCCTTAATAAGGATACATTAATGATCCAATAGATCAATAAAACAAAATATTTTTTCCAACCCCATATTAATTGAGATCTTATATCTTGTATTGGATTACTTCCATTAATATTTGATTCCAAAAAAACATTTCTTATGAGAATATATTTTATTGAAACAAATTTTATTCCTCCATGGTGAGATAATAACCTATGACAGACATATCATATGGAAAATTTATTCTACTATTCACAATTTAATAATGAATAATAAAAATAAATAGTATGATTTCATTTATTATATCTCAAATCCATTTCTAATGGAAATGAGACTATAAGTATGTACATTTTTGCCAAATATATTCTTAAATCATTCAAGTATTCCATGGGAATCCCAGTTTGTAAACAATAATCCACCATCTCTTTTAATTCATTTCATTTAACCGTATTCCTCAATTTAGTAAATTAATATTCTAATACATTCCACCATACTAATAAGTATCACCACACTAAAATTCCATATTTTTTATTAATTTATATATCACTCCTATGTCACTTCATATATGATTGTTTTTATATTTAAATACCTTAATTATGTACATTAAAATATTAGGAGTTCTAACCATGTAGGATTTATTTATTACAATATACTCATGTGAATATCAACATTTTTCTTCGATATGAAATTATTAACCATGCACATTCTCATTAAAATATATCTCTATGAATCCCAATTGGACCATAATGTATTACCTTCATAATTTAAATGATAAAAATTTACCTTCCCTCTTATTATAAACTATGATTACATATATTATATTTTCAATGATGAGTTTCCACCAAATAATATATTCAATGATTATCCTCACTAGACGGTAATCCATGAGCATCCCCATTAGACAAAAAACTATTAATTAGTCCATTGTAAAATAAACATTGTACTATTTATTTTTTGAATAAAAAAATTACATCCATATGATTGATTTTCATAAATATTTGGAACCTTTTTTCATCTATGTAAATGTCAAAAATTATTCTATATATACCCAATAAATATTTTCTTATGGATATAAGTACATATCATTTCTAAATAAGAATGTAATGAAATAAAATGAAATATTCAATGATGGTGTCTAAATGTGGTTCAATAATGTAATATAATTATATATGGTATGATCTCTATAATAGATAAGATTTGTAAAAAAATATTCTTAAATCGAATCACTTTGTTTTAATAAAAAGTTAAATAATAAATCCAATAATGGTGATAGTCCCACGAACATAATAACATTAAAAAATAGTAACTGAATTATAACCATAACCATATATCCATTATAATATAAAGAGAATGTATCCAATATAACATATAATCATATAAAAATATTGAATGGTGATGGATAAAATGACTAAAAAACTATTTATCATCTTTTAAAATTTTAGAAATTACAATTTGTGAATAATTTGAAACTATGTACAAGAAATAAAATATCATATACTATGACTATATATTGTTTCCACATCCCATAATACTAGACAATCAAGTTTCTTATCCATCACCAAATAGAGAATAATAATATTACCATTTCTAGTAGTGTATATAATAAAGAGGGATAAATTTCAATATAACCAATCAGTGAATAGACTTTCTTAAATAAAGAAAAATATAGTAATCAATCAATGAGACCGCATCAATAGTAACACAAAAAATATCAAATTAATATTCATAGTACTATAAGACTTGTAGAATACTTCACCAACCATTAAATATATGGAAATAAGTGACATAGTAAGAACCAATAGTGGCCAAAACCCAAATAGTATTACATCCCACATATTTAATATTATTTGAACTACATTACAAAATTATATTTTCATTAAATGAGTAGTTATAATATGGTTATATTTTTATTTCATTTTAATTTATATTGTATAAGATCAATGTGGTTCTTAAAATATAAAATAACTATATTGTAATCCTCATAGATGATATTGTACCGGAGGGACGAGACGATATGTTGGGACCCATAAATCAAGCATCATTATATCAGAGAGTATTCTTGAGACTAGGAATTAAAATATTGAACTATAATGATGTCAATATAAATATATATATATATATATATATATGATAATTAATATTTTCTGTTTTGTGTTGATTCGATAATAACTTGGATCATATGATTTGAATTTAATTAATTAAACCGACATGATAAAAAAAATACAACAACAAACAACCATTAAAATTTGAATAATTTATTCATAAGAGTGGAGTCATCATTACTATTTCCCCATACCATAATAATTATTTATAGGAAATATCATGTGTCCTAAAGGAAAGGGATATCTATAAAATTTATAATATAACAGAGCATATAATATTCATCTTTTTGAGATATTGAAACCAATATTCCCACAATTTCCCAATGTAATATAAGGTATATCTTATTAAATCTCATCAATGTACTTCTGTATTTTACACTATGGAAAATGTGTCTTAGATCTATCATATTGAAGTCGTATCTCTTCAGAGTATTAAATTCACTGTGTACAGTAAAACACAATAGGAAAATAGGATAAATTTGAACAATATAACCTTTTATATTTTTTAATGATAGTTTAACCTGTAATTTCCTGGAGCTGCTTGACAATGGAGCTGTAATTGATATTATTCTTATTTTTATCCTCTTCAATTTGAGAAATTATGATACTAAAATTTTGATTTATTGTCAAATTTTTTATGCATATTACATACGTGAATAGAGACCCTTATAATGGATCCTTCAATAGAAATGATTTGCAAATATAATATTTTTATATAGAATTGATGGTTGTTAAACAGAATTTTCGTTTCAAGTATATCTTAGTAAGGCCATGATAATTTATTTAAACATTTTTACATAAAAATAAATTTTAATCTAAAAATATATTATTAATTTAAATATATTTTTTATTATACTACGATAAATTCAAATTTTAATCATGTGATTCATAGTAGATCATTAAAAGGGATATAAAATGGAGGTAATGAAACAATAATTGAATAATTTCTTCCAAATCACTAAACCATTTTTTTTATATATTTTGAAAATAAATATTTTGAAATAACATAGTAATGATTTATTTTTTACCATCAACTGAATCAATTAAATAATTGATTATCGTGATGGCAACTAAATATGGAATATTAATGACGTAGACCACTTTATAATATTCTAATTCTTAAATTTTATTCAGAATTATTCCACAGTATATCCTCCACAGGAAGAAAAATAAGTTCCTATAATGTCTATGAAATCTAATCATTTCCTTGAGAATATATTCCTGAATTTGAATTCACTTACATGTAATAAAAATTAGAGTCTCTCGCTGAAATCATCTCTTAAACACTCGAAGGAGAACACAATCGATTATTTTGGATCATAACTTTTGTACTAAACCAGAAAAACAATTACATATCAATTATAGGTGTGATCATAATGGATATGGTTATAATTTTTTATTTTATTGTAGATCACAATGGGTTAGAGTATCTTATTCTCATTAAAATAATTAAGCAGTACATATCATATATTCTCCATAAATACTTCTGGTCACTTTTTTGAACACTATTGATTAACGATGAAAATTTAAATTTCGTAAGAATGATTTCATCTAGAAAAAAATAATATATTTCACAATGTGTCCAAAATTATAAGACTAATATATCATGTTACATAAAAACATGATTATTTGGTTAAATAGTATTACACTGTGTTGTATGTATTTTATACAGAAGATTGTTTTCATTATATTTTTACCAGAAAACCACTACAGTTATTAATTTTGAACATGGATAATGAATCTGAACTAGTCTACCTCCATAAATTTTTATTTAGGTAATTATATAAATGAAAACATCACATTGGAGGATTAATTAAAAACAATTATGGATATCATTATCTCAATATTAATAATTGTTTTTAACATTATTGATTGTATTGATTGAAAATATCTAATATTCATTTTCAAGAGGTTATATTAATTTCACAGTCATGTTGATTATTATTGATAAACCATCATGTTTTATAATTTTAATATATTTATAAGTATATTTCATAATCATATCCAAATATACATTAAATATAGTGAATATACTTTCACTGTGGATCACAAAGGACTACATTGGATTGTGATATCTCCTTGGGTCCTGGAAATTATAGTTGTTACCAAAAACCATCAAATGCAACATATCATAAATAAAATTTTGGGAAGGTAGTTAAATGATATATTATTGATAATTTACTCAATTTAAAATAGTTTCATGATTAAGCATATATCATGGAAGAAACACCCATTAAATTTCCTACACAAAAAAGATAATTATTCTCATGAAACGAATCATCATTATGACAATAAGAAAATTTCATGGAATTCATGTATTCCCCCATGTAATCATATTTTACGATTATAAAATTAATTAAATATAAGATAAAAATCATTCTTGTGACCTTTTGAGTTAATAGGATAATAAATAATTATTTCATAAACATTAAAAATCCTTATAGACCAAGATAACGCTGTGAATATGCCAATGTACATCTACCTATGTAATAACACATGAAAGGGAATTTACATTCCCTGCATAGTTGTGTCAGTTAAGGCCTACACAGAATTCCCATGGATGTGTAAGTAATAAATTTTCCATGAATCCTCTATTGTATAATCCAAGCCTTTGAGGATGGGTCACATTTATTGTGATATGGTTACACGACGTGTTAAATTTATATTTCTCTTGAATCCATTGATTTCTCTGGGGGGGTCTAACATGCTACGTAGTATGATGGTACATGCCATGTATTATAGAAATTTACTTATTATCATATTTGTTTCATCATTTTTGTAGTCTTCTTTATCAACTATTCCTATATATTCCCTTTCTAGAAACAAAAAAATATCATCATATAAACTTTTCCACCATAAATCATTAGGATATGTGCCATGAATATTCATGAAAAATATCTGACACATCATTCCTCATTATGAACTAAAGAACAAAAAACAAGTATCAAAACCTACTGATCTTCTTCCACATAGATCATCAAAACTCTGTCATGTTGTGATGATCCATGATCTATAATATCTAATCATTTAAGCATGAAAAGTTTTATAATGATAGATTTCCATCAATAATTTCTAGCCATGGGCTAATGGGGAACACCGGTGTTAAATGATAAATCTAGGGAGAAAATCTGAAGGATCAATCATGAGAAAATAAACATGGTCAATGTTTTTTCGAACTTGTTTCTCTTCCATTGGGATTAATAATTAATAGATAAAAAATAATCACAATAAATTTATATTGAATCAATAAATTTAAATAACCCATGTTGTACAATGCATATTAACTGGTTCAATATGATAGTTCATTGATCAATTTAAATAATTGAATTTGACAATTGTGAAATAATTCAAATAAAAATTATCCTACATTTATTTGGAATTATTTTTTGTGAAGAATGGAGCTATAATATTGTTATTGGAAATATCCACTGATTCTATCTCTCACCTATTCTCGATCATCGATCTAGTATATTATCTCCTATAGATTCTCCACAAACATCTCACAAATAGTACTATATGTAAATACAGTTTACATTCGAAAATTGATGATTCATTAAAATAATATATTTATAATGAAATATATGTCTATGTGTCAAAAAATTTATAAATTAATATCATCCAATAAATTTGTCTATTTTTCCTCTGTTATAATTTTCGATAGCCTCTCCATGCTGAAGAAGATTATTTCATACCTATTGTTAATCCCTTGCTCTATAATCAATGGTTCCCTCATGTGTCATATCCTTAACCAATATTAAATTTACTCCATGTTTTCTAGAAAAATGTTACTGTGTTCTATTTATCATATTTATTAAAAATTAAAAAATAAAAATTATGGAACAACTGACGTCATATTCGTACATCGTCTTAGCTCATGGAATTGAAAATAAACAACATAATATATAAAAATAATACATGGAAAATAATAGTCATTATATTCACCCCACTACGGGGATTTACATCTTGAATATCCAAAACAAGGGCTGCACAAAGTGATGTAGGTACTAAGAATAAATATGAGTGTCCAGCATGGATGTGCTTTCCTGAAGATTATCATGATACCATTGGAATCTCCCAATGTGAATAATACATCCATAAAGGATACCATAGTTCTTATCTTAAATCTATATTTTATACATATAAAATCCATCTCTATAATTGATTCCCATATCCCCCCAGTCAATATCATGTGATGTGTCATACATATACCCCTTCTCCACAACACCTAAAATACATCAACTATCAATTTAAACTATCATGGTTGTTCTGAGAGGTATGCCTCCCCACCAACATTATGTAGTATTTGTAAAGGACCAATGAATCTCGGATGTGGTTTTCTTCCCTACCTAAAACTCTATAATTCATATCAAGGTAAACCCCAATAGATCTCATGGATTCACTAATCAAATTCCAATGTCTTAAATAGTCTTTCATATAATCCTTTTAATGGATGCATGTAGTCATCATCCTCTCTTGAATGAACTGAATATTTTTATTATTTGCTCTCAAAACATTCAAGCCTATGAATACTAACTCTTCAGAGTTGGTCAAGAAATTTGGTTACCCACATGGTCACACTTACATAGCCGTAAAATGTGTCGTAAAAATGGTTTAATGGAATAATTTTTTTAATCAAACTCTTGTTTTTTGTTTGTGATCATAACAACTTTGGAAAATTTCCAATAAAAAATATCACATCATGTCCTCCAGAACAAAGATGTCTTCTCACTTCATCCATTTTTTGGGGGTGAAATGTTGAAATCAATAATAACTAAGTACCAAATGCCTCCTTCATACCATTTCATAGTGGATGTGTGAAGCACGAAACATGGTGAAAAATAAGCATCAATGTAAATACATAAATATATACTTTATGATGTACATATAGGAATGCTGAAATCTCTTTTGATTCTATCTATCAAATAGTTAAAAAGTGGGTTGATTTTTCAGATTTTTTACAAACGCTGAGTTGGAATCTTATACACTATAATTAAATTCAAATAGAATCACAATTTTTATGGACATAACATCCTACAACTATTATATAACCATTAGGTATTAAGGTAATCCCACTAGAATATCATGCATTGCCTTTATATTCTGTCATGGAAGTAATTAAGAGATAATATCTACAACTCCCTTCTTCATTCATGCCCCCCTTGACTAACTTCGGAGATACTGTTACATTTTCATCACACATATACGTAACTCTAGTGATGATTTATGATACATAATTAGAACCACCTCCCTCAATATGATGTGTATCTTCGTGTATCCTCAAATAATAATGAAATGATACCCACCATCAAAATCATTAACTGAAGCATGGATGGTGAACATATGAGTATGTAGGGTCTTATAGTGTGTATCCCCAAGCTATGTCTACCTGAATAACTTCATAAATTAAAGGGTAACAACCATCTGTTGGAGGTATGTTCCTCAATCTATATCCCCAAAGTATAACTTCAATGAGTTCAATGGCTATTACTCATCCTTCAACAATTTCAATGATGATATCCTATCATATAATATGATACCATGTTCCCCTTCCTAGACGAATATAAATTTAAAAATTTATAATCCTAGAGCAAGTCAATCCATCACAACTATCTCATTTTTAGATACTAATATGAGATGATATACATGAGACTCTAATTATCAGGATAGATAATAAACAACTGACCCAGAAGATAATTTCGACAATTCATTATTGTGGAGATCACAACTGATAACTAAATAACATTGTTTGTATAGTTCATAAATTATGGTCCCAATAGATGTGAATCATATTAATTCACTTCATACCACATAATGAAAATACCACATATCCCAGTTCTTAAGGAATCACAAAAAAATACAAACTCAACACCCTTCTCATAAAACCTAAATATGGGAGCTCTCATCAATATCTACCTAAACTCCTGAAATGAAGTATGGAACTTCACTATCTACAAGAGAAGATTACATTTTAATTAAAAGAATATATCACTGCTTTTTTGTAGGATAAATCATGTAATAATAATTAGTAATATACTTCCAACACAAGGAAGATCTGAACAACCATTGTGGTCATGGGTGGATACCAAGATAACACATCCTCGACCATGGTCGGTTCACTATCTCTCTATATGATAAGATTTTGTGTCCCAAAACGTGGACATCTTGTATCCACAATAAGAACATGGAGTGACTTTTATATATCTGGTTCTCTTAGAGTACATCAATAATCATCCTCATATATCATTCATTTCCTATATCTAATGATGAGTACTCTACGATATCGTCAAAAAAGGCCACAATGAAATTGTCCTTGAAAGGATGAAAGATCTAATTTATGTGTCCCATAATCAAGTCCAGTGTGTTCAATAATCTGAAGGGAATCTCCATGAAACCATAGTGATATTAGATCAATCTGATTGTTATTTTCAATATATCCTCATCCTTAATTCGAAACTAGTGATAATATGGCTAAGGTAAACCATCAATAACTATAGTCCTGCAATGAACTGTTAAATGTTTTCATCATTCGATGGTACTAGATACTTTTTCATCATAGTCACCTCATTCAATGAAAGTTCATCCAAAAAACACCCTCATCTCCCCATCCTCAGTCTTATATAACAAAAAAAGGGCTTCCCATAGTGGAATATTGGTTATAGAAATTCCATTTTAATGCACATAATCAAACCTCACCCTTAGCTCTCAATTCTATTCTTGTGATATCCAATATAATGGGACATATATTGGTGCCATATTGGGTCATATATCAATGTATAATTCCAGATCTTAGTGGGGAGATATGCATGAAAAATCGGCATGAAATAAATCCTCATACTCCACCATCATAGTAGGGATGAAAATACACATAACATTATCTACACCAAGCGTAATTCTATATAACCAGTGATTTATAATCTACAACCTCATTTTTATTATTCCATCATATATTTCCTAGGTTTATTTTTCACACATAAAGTAAAACCTATTCATGTAATTATTGAGACAACACATCCTTCACCTATAAATATAAATCATTTCATGAATCATAGATAACTAGTAAATACAAAATATTAATTATATAACGCATCAAAACTAAAAAATATATATATCCCAATAGAAAATATCAACTCTTAAATTCAGGTTACACTATTATCACATTTGTGTGATCGCTATGTCATATCCAGTAAGAGTCACCATGTGCATGGTTTGAGATATGAGATCGACCAGAATATCTAATTATCAAATCATATCAGTTTTATGATTCCAATTACTATAAATATTTTTTATTATAACTGTAACTCAAGTTGAAAATATATATACCATGAAAAAAATAATTCAATGAGACTCATGGTCAAATGTCTCGACCACCAACAGCTACGCCATCCATGTCCCATACATCCATGATATTTTCATGGATCACCAGTGGTGGTTGTAACATTTAATAACATCAAAAAACATTGACTACTATTTATTTTTGCCTTAAATGCCCAATTCTCAATAGAAAATCCTTATTATACTATTTAATCTACCTTGATGGCCCATCCATTGTCTCATTTTCATCCATGCGGCAGGTGGAGAAATCTCAACCAAGATGTTCCATGCATTTAAATTAGTAGCATTTCAACTACCTATGATAACTATACCAATATTGAAAACACTATACTCTATCCCCTCAATATTGGTAACTCATTTCATAACAAATTTATTTCCCATGTCCTTGATATTAATGTCGGATACCTAATACTAATGTATCTAAGACATTTTTCCCACCTCCAGCGACTACTATTTTCATTCACTCATCCAAATAACTCCCAAATTCCATATCATCCTGAAGAACACTATAATAAATAGAAATTCTGGGAATTATAGAATAGAATTTGATTTTATTATATAATCATTTCTCAATGGAAATTCCACAAAATAACTAACCACAGATGAAATCCACCTAGTACTTTGGAGGGGTTGTTGAACCTTGATGAATACATTACAAATTTTCATGCATCCATGTGGAAGAAACTGAATATTCTGGATATGTATAACCATTACATTTATTATATAAAACCCCTATATAGAATGGTTCACAATGTCTTTCTATTATAGATACACTTCATCGTATGACTATATCACCAAACTCTATCATCTTTTTTCTGAGACATAAGTAATTTTTCCACTAGGACTCCTATCCATTCATATGGCGTGATGAGAATATGGGAAACACAGCTCATTTCCTCATGACTTTCCTCTTCCAATAATTTTTTTTGATTAAATCAAAAGCTAAGGGCTCAGTTTTTCTAAATATTATGATGTTCTCAAAGTCAATACACCTCATCGACTAGTTTTACGGGTACAATATACTACTCTATCCGTGGTGGCATAGTCTGTGTTCCACCTGGAGGTATCATCCTTATATCTGGTCCATTTAATGATACCTTCTCTTTGAGGGGATCATCTTCATGCTTCTTATACGAAATTCTATATTGAATATGATGTAAATACATCCTAAAAAAAAGATGTACCACATTATGTGAGTATATCTGGAGAGAATACTTAATAATTACATGGAAACCACAACCCATTTATATATGATACATATAATATTATTTACCGTATAATCAATGTTCCCATGACCCATATTGTAATGAAAGTAATCAGAGACATCATGTGTGTATAAGTTAGCAGTACCACCAACACTAATGTACCAATCCTAAAATCCAAACTCGAATCATTTATCGTGGTTTCTATAAAACGATTTTAAATTTAATGTGCCATTGATAGAAACAACATATTGAATTCCACTATATCATGAAGTGTCCAAATGGGTCTTTTGTTGTGACATACCAATCCCACATTCAATAATGAAATTGTTGGAGACTAGTGATTAGTAGGTATATCACTCACTTGGGAGGACATATACTTAGTACCAAAACATAAACAAACAAACTTTATGCCCATAAAATTATGAATTGAAAAAAAAACATAACAACCATAAATAAATTCATATAAATCCCACAACCAGAGTATGTTATGATGTTAAGGAATGTAAATCAGTAAAAAACTATCCCAATACAAAGAGTGTCAAAATAAGTAAAACCTGAATGAAAATATGGGGGTGATTGTTAATATACCTCAAGAACACACCATGGAATTCTTGATCTCACTGAGAATAATCTTTTCCTACCCCCTAGGGAATCATTCAAATATTTTATTTTCTATGAATGATACGACACGCATGGGAAAATATTTTTCAATGGTGAGTTAAAAATACACAATAAGACAACATGAAACTACAATGAATATAACAAATGATTAAAATTAAGATTTAAATAGGTATATGAATGCAATAAATTTAACTAAAAATATATATTTATAATCAATAATGTCAAAAAGAATCAGGTAGTATCCAAAACATTAATTCCTTCGTAGGATTCCATCTTGATTATTAAACATAACACTCATCTCGGAAAAATACTCTACAGGGAGGATACCACAAATGACATCCATCCATTTGGGAATATTTGTTGGGTTTCATTATTAGAAGTATTTTTTAGATGTTTGAGGAAATATGATATATCAATGAGGATCACACCCATGTAAATTGGGGATACCAATAACTCGTATTAAATAACCTACAATGTTGGGGATTGAAAAAAATAGAGTATTGGTTATGATGATACAAATACCTCCACATAGGGATAGAATATGATACGAGATATATCTTTCAGCCACATGGAAGGAATAAAATACTCTAAAAAAGAATTCAATATGATGGGATGAATGTCATATGAGTAGGAGTTGATTCCATTCTAATTCATTGGTCAGGGTATGAGGAATGTTCGCTAATGAAACATCTCCAAGATATGAATGAAATTGTGTTCAAGCCAACACATAAAGAATAAATGCTATTCATTAAGAGTAGTCCCCATGCCCCTTCATCCAAGGGTACTTCCCATGTTAATTTCATACGTCCATGTCATTATATCTATTAATGGAGTGAGAATTCTTTTTTTTCTTTAGAATGTGTAGTGGAACACATATTAGCCTTTGCATGTCTGTCCATGACATTTCCATGAAGGATTACATTGTGTTCTCGTGGGCATGTGCCTCATCCAGGGGCCACGTAACCTTGTCGGTACATGAAGAGACATTGAATATGGGTCACAAGTAGTGTTTCATGGTCTCACACCATTTAATAATTAATATTATAATAAATTCCTATCCAGCACTAGGGGGTCCCACATGGCATGTAGCACATCATTATACACAATGAATTGATTAGATTTATAGATTCTATGATATCTTTCTTATATTGAGGGCAAATACTCCCACCACTATTTCATCCTCATCCATTTCTGAAATCCATGTATTATCTTACATTTCACCTTTAATTCACAATACATTGATATCCATCCCCTGAATCCATTCATAAAATTTCCTCATACATCATTACTCACTTCATAATAAGAAAAAAAATCTTGTTATTCACAATTCCCACAACAACATCTATTGTCTCACAACCACCACATCATTTTGAGACGGAATATTAAATATTGAAATGATTTAAAATTAAATTGTTGTGCAGTGATCAAATTATATGGTGTTTTTTGGAATATCGACCAGTGGGAGATGCCTATAACAACATGGGGAATGGGAGATGAAACCTAGGGGAAAAATCATGGGGAATAGACTAAATTCGATGTCCTTTTCGATCTTGATATATATTATTAGACTAAATAATGAATAGAATATATATAATCACAATGAAATTCTCCATATTTATGGATGAAACTAACCCAGACCACAATATCCATGTTCAATAGATATATCTATTGGTTGATTTATCGATTTTTATCCAAGAATTTGGCATCATTGAAACAATCAAAATAAAAAAACATCCTAACACTATTTTTATTGATCTCTAATTAATAACTATGTTTCCTCGAGATCATATGTGATATTCTCAAAATATGTCTCACATATGTCGTTAATCATCAATTTGGATGAATTTTACCCATATATTCTCCACCAATTACTCTCAAATGGTTTTCTCGATCTCTAGTTTTTACAGGATAAAAAATATTATTAACCATTAATATATATTTTTTGGAGAATCCAAGAATCCAAGAATCTATGTCAATGATTTAATAAATTAATTAGTTTAATTATTTAATTTAATTTATGCCCACGAAGGATTTTATAGAAACTACCACAACTGAAATGTTTTTATATGTCATAGGTTAAAACCATCTTTCTATACTCAAAGATAAAAATATATTTCTGATCCAGACCACTGTATTGATGTTATTAGTAT
The DNA here is from genome assembly GCA_963277665.1 of Viscum album. Classification (NCBI taxonomy): domain Eukaryota; kingdom Viridiplantae; phylum Streptophyta; class Magnoliopsida; order Santalales; family Viscaceae; genus Viscum; species Viscum album. Next base: position 1,135,004,138 of record OY728150.1, on the reverse strand, counting down.
TCTTTAGTAAACATTTACACCCATTTTTGTTTAATATAATAAATATACTTCAAGAAGTTATTTATGTAAACCCAAGCCTCATAAACACATTTCATCTCATTGTAAGGTCTCTAATAATACCGATACAATATCACAAAATAATAAATAGAAAATTGAAGATTGTACACATATATGGGTAGATGAAAACACTTTCACTACCGATAATTGGATTGGCCTATAAAGGATAAAAATAGTAGAATATACAACTACCTATAAAGTAGATATATTAGCTCAAAACAATGTAACACTAAATATAGTGACATGAATAGAGAATGAATGTGTATTGAATCACCTCCCAAGGAAAATCCAATATATCTACTTGTATTTTGGTAGGATTATAAATATATGAGTCAAATAAAATGCTTTCTTTAGGCAAGGGAGGAGATTTTGTGGTTGAAGATGCATATGAGTGTGGAGATTATAGAAAATGAGGTTTAGTGTTTTATATAAGTAAGGGACGAAGATAAATCTACCATACATTAATATGTCACATTGATTTTCATCACATTTGTCCAAATTTTCTTCCAAATGTGACATATGATACATCCATATTTACCCATTACAGGGTTATCCAACACGGTAAGGAAAAACCATGACCTAACCAACGTGGGGGAACTACCCATGTGTCACTAATGGGGAGATAAGGTTTAAAATACGTCTAATTGTGTGGAATCATGTTAATCCACTAAAAAACATGTTTATAGATTTTTCCTAGACATGTGGGTTCCCTTGAACAACCTGCTAGACCAATCTCACTTGTATTTAGGATTAAAGTTAGTTCCACGTGATATATGCTAACAATTCACCAACTATTCTAACAATATTTCTTCTCCCAATTTCGGAACATTGTGCAACGAAGAAACCCCAAAAAATCAAAAAACATTACTTAAACTATTTAGAACATTTATGATGAAAAATTATGGAATAAAATTGAAAATTACCTACTATATACCTCGAAAGATAAAATAGGGTATTATTGCCTCCTCACATAAGACAAAACATTCATGATATTCCATTCAAAGGGTAATAATGCACTATGTGAGAACATATGTAGCCATTGGTTACATATTTTGGCCAATTTATCTTATGTATAACCGGGTGAATTGTTGTTCTTCTATAAAATCTATATTAATGGAAAATAACATCCAAAGATATCCTTTTTACTATAGTATTTTTTTACAAATTGGAACAGTAGTGACATAAGTAACAAACCAGAAACAAGTTGATCATAAATTATTATCTGTGGGGAATATTTATCTAATAAGATACTAGAATGACCTTATCTAAAATACCATATATTTAAAAAATAAAATGTGATAAAAAAACATTGATCCTAATTTTCTAGTGCCTCATTCTACTCAATACTCTCATGAATACTCAATCCCCAAAATTGATATATAGTAGTAATCGGTGGTGATCAACATATGAATTTTTTTAAAATAGAGGTATACCAATTATTTTAAATATTATATAAACCTTATATAATGTATTTTCAATTAGATGTTTTATATGTAGAGTTTCCTCTCATTCCTCTAACCATCATAGAGTTGATTTTCATGTCATACAATATATGGCCTCATAATGATATATTTGTATTGTCTCATGAATTTTTACTGTAGTGAATTTTGTGAATGGTTAGTTTTTTCCTTGAACCTCTAAATAATGTTTGAATGATCTAGGAATGTCCTCTATCACATTTATATTCTGATTTAACATTCCTCTAGTATGACTGTAGTGTGATGTGCTCAATTTTTTTTTACCTACCATGCCATATAAACATTTCAATAACTAATATGATATAGAAGAATATATTTAACATAATAAATATTATGGTAATCTTAATATTCAAATAATATTTAATAAAATAGATCCCAATAAGTCTATCCACTTAAATTTATTCCTTGATATGTAAACAAGTGATAAACTTTTTCCTATTGATCTATGATCACCTATATGAAAGCAATAATAAGATGGGTTCTTGGAAGGCATGTAACGAATTTCATGGTGACCCCACCCCATTTCCTATCATGAATTGAAGAATTATTTAAAATTCCATATGATCACTACTATTCAACCATTACCTATTTATAGGTGTAACACCAAGAGACAAAAATAGGTAACTCCATTTTCATACAATCCCATCCATATTGGAAACATACATCATAAAACACGTCTGTAGACCTATGGTGTACTATTTATTTATAATCATGACACTAAAACATAAAATCATCCTATATGTTAGTAGAAACCCAAATATGTACATGGACATATATGACCATATTATCATAAATCATCCATCTCGGTGACATGTCTTCACCTAAAACACTACCTTATAAGACTATACCATTGAAGTTTTATAAACTATTTATATTTACATATATTTAAATGTTAAACGGCCACTGATAATGATGTAATGATATGAATTCATGGTTTATCATAGAGCACTAAATGTATCTCAATTAATATGGACATAAATTTCCAATAACTACTTTCATGTTGGACTACATGTGTCTAAGTTTAAATAAAGGTCACCTTATATACCATTATAACTTTTATGCATATAAGATAGATAAAAAATCAAAGGATAAGAGGTATTCAACCTACCATATCTGGCCAGGGTTCATGTAACACTATTTAGAGATATACAAGTTACATTTTTTGTATGTAAAAACAAAAAACCAAACTCTAAATAATTATTTCATCAAAAAACATATGGCGTAAACTAAATATGCCTTTTGAGATTTCCTATTAGGAATTTGTCTCTTGTCTCAGCATTTAACAAGACTCATATGTCCCAACTTAGTCCCCCCAACACCATAATTTCTCTTATTATGATGCCTAATGAAGCATATTTGAACATATTGTTTCTACGTAACTATGAAAGTATCAATATTTTCACGAAAGTAATTTTCCATTTTGATTCTATAAGGATGTATCATATTCCTCAGACCACTTGTGTTTCGTTCCATTATTTTTCATTACGTTGATAGGGTATTACAGTAGTCAAATGTCCGATATAATGTTCTTGTAGTATCCTTCCATCAAAAAAATAAATATATTTCATACAAAATTCTTTGGATACTCCCAATAATATAAGACACTTAATATTTATGGGTCAACAAACACACCTATATCTATAATAACGTAATCTAATTACTAATCCTTCTCAATCCAATAGAGAAATTCCATCTAGTGTCATATACATAGTTCTACATGAGTGTATTAAAAATGGTCTCCATATTATAGGAATGGTTGTGTTGGGTTTTATATTAAACCAATATGTTGACCATAATGACTACAAAGAATTAAAATAGTTATGGGTGGACCAATTGATTTATCAGATCCATGAAATCAGTCTATGCATTCATCAAACTAAATACAATAATAATTTTTTTAAAAAGACATCATTTTTATGGAATATTGTATGAGATATGTCTAATGATCAAAATCAAACCGAATGGAAACCTATCCCCAAATAAATCATACAGAAAACTATCACGCCTCAAAACGGTTCAATGATGTCATATATATAATGATTTGGTTATTAGTTCGTAACTATAAGCATGTTAAATCATTGACAATCAATGAAAATAATTAGGGTGTAATATTAATTCTTAAATTAAGAGTAGTTGAAAACCATGGTGATGTACCGAGAAATATAAAACACATAGATTATAACATTTCATGTTGCATCTTAATCTTCTATAACTATCAAATATCCATCATATTGGGAGGAATGTATACCAGTGCCACTCCTGGAACATGATGGATAAAGATTACATCGTAACTTCATGTAAATAATATAAAAACATAATTATAGAAAACATTCCTAAAATAATCAACCACATATGGTATATTAGAATGAAATCTTCCTAGATCATCCATATACATGATTGTGATATTGGTTGTCACACTTCCCAACCCATGATTCTATACCCCATATCTAGTTACCTTTGTATCCCATTCAACCTTGTTAATATATATACCCTCTTCTGGTTATTCAATCAATACCTTATAATGATAAAAGTCAATATACAAATGATATGTGAATAGCCAATTCATCTATATAATATCACTGATTCACATATTTTTGGGGATGAATATTATTCGAAACAAAAGGTAGATTTCTACCTCAATGGTTTCATCCTCGAAAATGTACACACTATTAGATCTTATCCCCAATGAAATATCATGATTTCTGATTCCAAAAATATACCGAATCACAAGCCCATGGATTTCAACAATAATCAGAACGAAAAAAATTCAACGACTCTATGTCGAAATTATAAGACAGAAAAGGATAGTCCACTAATATTGTATATGTCATTTTAGAAACAATGACACCATCTTCATCTTGTGGAAGATGCATTGGATACATATTTCATGATCTATGGCCCAGTGTTGCACCTTAAATACCTAGAATGGATAACCTAATCTTGTGCTACATATCAGGAATATCACCTACTCATCCATGTCCAAATCCTCATCTTGTACATCCATTGGTATTCGAGCTTCGTATTTGTTGTTTAACTATATATGATTTTCCATAAATTGGAGCAATTGAATGTCTCCGTCCACTAGGAACAAATGGTATAGTCTGAAAAAACCTCTACAAATTCCCCATTCATCTATATTCATATCACTCAAATCAAAATTGAATGCATTGAGGCTTTTTGTGACCATATATCCCACACCGATAGAATGTAATATATCCACCATTGCATATACTCTATATTCATATACTATTTTGAGAACCCTCCATATGAAGTTTCATACTATTATTTGAGATTATACAATCCCTATGTATAGTAACATATTCCTTTATAATTTTATTATCCCTCAAATTGGACTTAAAAATGAAGGATTGTTTCAAAATTCTAGATGCATTGGAAAAATGAAAGAAAATACTTGAGACCACATGGAATACATGAGAAAATCCATAAAACATACCACTCTTGATATCTCATCAAGAATAATGGAAGGTGAGAAATTATGAATTTAATTAAACTATAATACAATACGATAATTACATGGATAATTATTGAATATTAATGAACTTGAAAATATTGTAGCATCATGACAACATTGAATGAAATATTCAGAATAAGAATCCTAACACCCACTCTTGTCCATATCTTTATATCATTCCTCCTGAGTACGAGGTTTTAAAAATTATTGGAAAACACACAAAGCATATTTGTGTTATGATTGACCAAACTACATGAAGGAATCTAATAGTTCTCAATAGAATATATCATGGGCTCTAGTCATGACTAATTTTCCTAGGGACCCCCATCCATTGAATACATGGGTGTTTGATTCTACTATAACTCATACATTATCAACTCTATAATAGTTTTAGGCCAATAATATCCCTATGTATTCTAAAAAAACCAAAAAACCAATTTAAAAACTATGTATCAGTTGACAAGTCTTATAATACTAGTGGTTTCATATGTGGCACAATTTCTAGTTTCGGTCCCATCCTATTCCAGAACATGATTATCTCCCACATCATATGGCTCTCCATGAGTACATCAATGACGAATAGTTCTAAAAATTTCAATAACACAACTCATATAAGATTTAATAGTGGTTTAAATTTAAGATATAATAATGTGATAGGTACCATAAATTATATAAATGACTCACTAATATTATCCTTCCCATAGAGAAAAGTATGGATATCATATAAGACATAGAACTGCTGCTATATATACTTCCTACATGAAAAATCTATATTTTTGTTTGGTTATAGTTCTATATTTTATTTGATATTTTTTATAGATATTAACGACTTCAATTTATTGAATATAAAACACATTATGTTTTAATTGGAATCAGGGTTTAATTGAAAACATTTCAATCTATGTTTATTACTCAATACTTGTTAAATATGGAATTATGTATATCTATATATTTGTATATATATTCCATGGTATAGGTATATCTATATATCATTCAAAAATTATAACATATTACATATTATATATTTAGTTTGGTAGTATATGTAACTGAAACTAGGATTTTATGATGGAGCAATTTAATGCGTCACCATTACATATTTATAGAGGCACACACCTTAAAAATTGGAGATTGAATAAATATAAAATCACCCAAATTATTTTTCATGTCATGTTACCAATTATCCATTTAGAGAACACTGTATAATTGCAATATTAATATGGAATGGTCAAAATATTTGTGAAAACTCATTTTAAGTTGTTGTAGACAATTAAATTACACCAATTGTTTTAACAAATATATGAATCATTACAACAATATCAAATATAAATCTTATGGAACAAAAAATATAGATCAAAAAATGCACATAATACATTAACATTGAATGTTATAATGCTTGAAATATAAATCCACAACAGCCCATAATGATGCATCAATGATGCCTCATATATATACCAGAAATGGATAAAATGTACTACAAATAAAAATAATAAATTTTGCATATCATGTGTCTTACTTTATGGTGAAATCATCACAATCATAATATGGATAATCCAAAACATCAATTATCAACCCATTCAATTTGGCCTTTCCCCCAAATGTGTGTCAAGTACTTCTTGAAATAGACATAGTATCAAATAATGTCACATCCTATTATACTATATAATAATTTAAATTCTAAATCCAAAGGAAGTCTCCACTGATGAACAAATGTATTTTCTTTGAACTAGTGTAGTCATAATTATAGATCTTGGTTGGTACCATGGACTCACATTTACATCTACATACTCGTGTGGGTGATGATTAGAATCAAAGGTCTGTGGTGGTACAATAGAGTCAATATAATATTATAATTAAAGTAACATAATGGTGAGATAACCATAAAATAGTAGAGCCATTGTAAAGACCCGGGTTTTTGGAACGAGTCAAAATCCAGACTCTGTTTAAATTTTTGACAGGTTTATGAGGAAACTAGATTTAATGGGACTTTTCTGGAAATTTCCAGACTACACGCCGTGTACTTTGAGTACACTCCATTTATGTGTAGGCGAGTGACCGGCCATGTTCTCACCGAGTACATGCCTTGTGATGACCATGTAGTGGTTTCTTACTACACGGCGTGTAGTTTTGAACACGCCGTGTAGACCCCCGACCATGTGAGGCCATACATGGCGTGTAGGTCGTTGGCCGGGTAAGAACCAGGGGCACTCCGAGTTCCCTTTGGACACGCCGTGTAGTCGATCCGTGTATGAGGGATATAGATGGTGTGTGGGTATGTTGACGAGGAAGAGAAGAGGAACCTGGTACACGCCGTGTACCCCTAGGTACACGTCGTGTACTCATGTAGACAGGCTCGGAAAGTAAGTCGGCGTGACCTTTCCGTCTTTTGAACAGTTAAATGAAATATACACAGCGTGTAGTCCTAAAGTACATGTCGTGTACTTTCTTTTTTTCGCTTAAATCGGGAAGTAGCCTCGTTTTTGAGGCAGAACACCTCTCCTCCTCCCGGATACGTGAAACAGGACGGCCGAACCCCTTTCCCCTTCCCGATCGTCCGTTCGAGTCCGATTTCAAGCTCTGATTAGTGAGTTGGAACCCCCTCGGTAAGACCTTGATTCCTCTTGGGCCGTTTCGTTTGATTTTAGTTGTAGAACGAGTTATAGCCCTTTGAGTGGTTTTGAATCTTTTGCATATTTACCGTGTTTTAGACCGAATTGGTGGTTGTTACCGGAGGAGTAGCATCGTGCGAGTCTCATGTAGGTGGTGCATACCTCATTTTGTGTTTTCGTGTTTGTTTGGGTAACGCGGCCTTTGGCGCATTTTCAGGTATTTTGAGCGGTACCTGTTTTATCTGCTTTGTTCATACTGTAATGCTTATGAGACCTCTGGGATGCTTTTGGGTATGCCCGGTTACCAGGTTGCGTGAGCAGGGCCGGGTGAGGGGTCGTTTCTCATCGGGGCATTTTGGTTGGGGAATGCCAAAATGGTTTTATTAAATTACTAAGGTGTTAAACTTCTTAGTTTAATTTATTAAATCCTGTTATAATTGTTAGAGGGATTTAAGACCTTGGTGCTGGTATGGGACAACACTCTGTATAGTGCAATTCAATTGTTTAGTTTGTTTTTCCTGTTCCTGTTTTCTTTTTACATATGTTATATATACAATTGCTGAATTGCATTTGCGGTACCCTTTGGGTTGTGTTGGGCTTGGCCCGGTTATGCTTGAGTGATACTGATCACAGTTTGGGGCTTTTCCCGGGTTACTTTGGGAGTTTTTGACCACCGGATTGGGTGTCATGGACGTCGGATTGAGGCAGTGTGACTATCAGGTTGGGCATGGCCTGAGTTACTTGGATGGCGAGGCCATCAGACTTGAGAGACATGGTCGCAGGGACACGAGGTGTCAGTTTTTTTGGTGGCTTAGGACTATTTTGGGCGATTACTGCTCACCGGGACTTTGAGTAGTGTGCACACAGAGATACTCCGTGATGAGGTGGTTTTGACCACTCGTGTGGGTAGAGGCCCCCGTAGTTGCGGTTGGGTTTTTCTGGTTGGGGGTGCTTTCCGTAGAAAGCCACAGGGAAGGTGAGGAGCCTTCAGGAAATGGGCGTGCCTTCAGGACGTCGGTACTTGAGACACGAGGTGTCAGGAGGCACATGGTTCCAGGTTACTATTTTGGGCGTGCCTTCGGGACGTCGGTACTTGAGACACGAGGTGTCAGGAGGCACATAGTGCCAGGTTACTATTTTGGGCATGCCTTCGGGACGTCAGTACTTGAGACACGAGGTTTCAGGAGGCACATGGTGCCGGGTTACTATTTTGGGCGTGCCTTTGGGATGTCGGTACTTGAGACACGAGGTGTCAGGAGGCACGTGGTGCCGGGTTACACGATAGAGATTCCAGCGTTGGCCGAAGCAGGTGACACTCCATGGTGGCTGTTGAGCACCAGTGGAGTTTGTGTTTACTTGTGCATCGTATTATTTACTGATTTCCCTATAAATGCATGACTTCTTAAACACATATATTTGGTTCGCACCGTTGGGTGGTATCCTGCTGAGATTTGTCTCACACCCTGCACAGGCCCTTCGGGACGCATGCAAACTTTATGGACTTACGTGAAAGAAAGAGGCCAACTTAAGGAGCTGGGCTACGTTAGTTATTGCATGGAGATGGTATGGACCTTGAGGTCATGCCTAGCTGGGTTTACTTTGTTTTGTTTACTTTCAGTATTGGCATGCTTATTCTAGCTACTTTGGGTTAGCCATTGGCGCCCTATTTATATTCAGTTGTGTATGACCTGCTCTGGATGCATGTTTTACTGTTCAGTTGTAGTTACATGTTCTTTTCATGCTCTTGTGTTTATTTCCGCTCATGTTGTTTCATTTACTACTTCCGCTATTTATCTATATTGATTTTTCTTCCGCTCTGCGGGTCTGGTTCGAGTATGCTAAGTCTTCCTTTCCGCTGTATCTTTACTATTATACTTGGACCAGTACCCTTAATAAGATCCTCCGAGAGGGTATAGCCTCCCCACTATACCTAACAGACCCTCTATGCTAGTCGGAAGCCTTTGGCATTCGGGGAGGTGCACCTAAGGTAGTAACACACGACCCGTTCGGCACTGTTCAGGTGGCTGGCCGGGTCCGAGACGTTACAAAGTGGTATCAGAGGAGTTCTTGACAAGGATTTAGTAGCAGCGTTTTATGGGCTACTAATGATTTTGAGGCATCTCGTTTCTTTCTGCTGGTTTTACTATTTGATATATGGTAGACTAGACATAAGTTGTTGTAACTGGAACTAGGTTTCTAGCTTGTGCTTGGGTTCCTACAGCCCCAGGTACGAGGGAAGGACCAAGTTTCCATGGGTGGGAACTACTGTTTGCTTTTGCTCAGATTACAGTTTATATGACTTCCACCTCGGTGGCTCACATGATGTGTAATGTTGTTGATTTTGATATGTGACCCTTGACCCGGTGTGGTAAGGGAGAATTGGACCTTGGCCCGGTATGGCAAGGCTTGGCTGCATGGATTTTGATAGGCACATTTTAGGGTATTTCAATTTCATAATTGCGCGTATGCTTTGTGAAGTGATAATTCCATGTGAATGAAATATCAAAATTCCATGTTTTATATTCTTTAAAATATGAATTGGTGAAATTCCTGATAGAACTTCTACTTGTGTAAATGAGTTTGCCATGCTTTATATTTTGTAGAATTTCATGCTGCATGATAATTGGGTCTGAATATTATGAGAGCAGACATGTACTATGGGTGAGGCAGTGTAACTTTCAGGATTGGGCGACTCGGTCATCGTTTTAAGGCAATGTGAGTTGTCGCGACGGGCATGGCCAGAGGTACATTGATACTTGGCTCTGTTGAGGGCGGGTAAGGAGGCCATGAGGCCGGGATGCCTTGAGGCATGGGTTGCGGTGAGGGGGAGTAAGGGTAGTTGTTATGCACTGCCTTTTACTGCTTTCCTTATCTGCATAGAATATATTTATATATATATATGGGTTGTATGACCATTTATGGTATTCAAGGGGTTACTCCTTCATGGCTCGATGGAGCGTCAGGCAGGAGAGGATACATTGCCGCAGGATCAGGGTCAGAATTCGGTACAGTATGAGCACGAGCCGCATGTATCGGCTCAGGGACAGGAACAGGTTCATGATCTAGTGCAGGCAGGACAGCAGCCGGGGTTGGCATCGTTCGGGCCGTGGCTTGATGAGAAACTCTGAGCTAGCCCGATATGTGTCTTGCAGGGGCTTGACGGAGGAACGCAGGGTACAGAGCCTTCTATGGCATATCTGACGTGGGAGTTCCAGTCGCAGCACTCGCCGCTTTTTCAGGGTGAGGGTGGTCCGCATGCGTCTGAGAACTGGATAGAGAGCATACAGATGATTTTCGAGCAGCTCGAGATGCCTCCAGGCCGGAGGGTCAAGCTGGCGACGTACATGCTGAGAGGACCGGTGAAGCATTGGCGGGATGTACAGGTATAGGCTCGTAGGCACGAGGGACTGGCTTGGAAGGATTTCGAGGGAAGTTTCTTTGAGCACTTCTACCCAGAGATATTGAGGGCAGAGAGAGCTTGGGAGTTCTTGAGTCTTCAGCAGGGAGTATGTCCGTTATGGACTACGCAGCTACCTTCACAGAGTTGTCCCGATTTTCACCGGGTATGGTGAGAGATGACACAGCTAGGGTGAGGCGCTTCGAGGATGGATTACGACACGCCATTCGAGTCCAGGTGAACATCATCAGGCTGAGTTCTTTCTCCGAAGCGGTGAATCAGGCACTCATAGCCGAGGGCAACGAAAGGGAGAATTCTCGCTTGGGAAGGATGACAGCTTCAGGTGATGGTTCAGACAGCAGGAAGCGAGGGCGGGATGAGTTCCAGCAGAGCAGTCAGGCCGGGGATTCAGCTAGACCACCTTGTAGTAGTTCTTTGGTGATTTTCTTCCAGTGTGGGTAGTTGGGACATGTTCGGGCTCAGTGCAGTAGGCCTCTGAAGGAGTGCTGGGAATTTGGACAGGATGGGCATCTGGAGTGGTTTTGCATGTAGCATTCTTAGATAGCTGGTAGGTAGGGACTAGGATAGACTGCAGCGTCTGGAGTAGGTTCAGGTTCGGTACCCATAGAGGGTAGTCTAGGTTCAACTGTGTGTGGAGGTCGTGACAGAGATGGTGGGACCTAGCTAAGGGGTTAGTGGCCGGTGACTGGAGCATCATCGGGAGGTCAGGCGTCAGGCTGTCGTGTTTCAGGCCAGGTGCACTCCGTGGAGATGCCAGAGGCTGAGTAGGCCGGTGCGTCGGTGACTGTTATAGGTACACCGCGGTGTGACCGTGATCTCCATGTTTCCTTTTTGGCATGACCTTTAGAGGTATGTCTGTTTTGAGTGCACGAGGTGCACAAGATCTTCGTGGACTGACTAGATGATAGTTAGTGGGTTGACACCATATCAGTTGATTGATATATATATATATGAATGAGGTTCTGTGGGCATCAGGGCATCGTGGATGTGGGTTACATGAGGTGTCATGGGCATCGGGGCATCGGGGATGCGGGTTACTAGAGGTGTCGTGGGCATCAGGGCATTGTGGATGCAGGTTACGTGAGGTGCTCAGCACCAGGACCTCGTGGAGGCGGACACCGATGCGGTGAGGGTTACGTTGGGTGTCAGCAGTGACACACGAGCACCAACGAGGTACAGGGGTGACGATGCGTCACGTGAGGATTTTGCTTCCGGAAAACATGTTAGTAAACCATGTTTGCTTTAAATTTTGTTGGTTGAGACCGAGTAGGAAATTCCTAAGGTGGGGATCCCCTTGAGAAATTTATCCAGAACCTTGGGACCGGGGGAGTCCAGGTTGTTTAACTGGGATGGGTGTGTTCGGTGCCATCTCTGGGTTTCATTTGGTAGCTCGAGGATGAGATACGTTAAGGTGGGGAGTTTGTAAGAAACCGGGTTTTTGGAACAGGTCAAAATCCCGACCCTATTTAAATTTTTGACAGGTTTCTGAGGAAACTGTATTTAATGGGATGTTTCTGGAAATTTCCAGACTACACGCCGTGTACTTTGAGTACACGCCATCTATGTGTAGGCGAGTGACCGGTTGTGTGCTCACCAAGTACATGCCTTGTGATGACCATGTAGTGGATTCTTACTACATGGCTTGTAGTTTCAAACACGCCGTATAGACCCCTGACCGTGTGAGTCCATACATGTCGTGTAGGTCGTTGGTCGGGTAAGAACTAGGGGCACGCCTTGTTCCCTTTGGACACGCCGTGTAGTCGAGTCGTGTATGAGGGATATACATGGCGTGTGGGTATTCCGACGATGAAGAGAAGAGGAACCCGGTACACGCCGTGCACCCCTAGGTACACGCCGTGTACTCATGTCGGCAGGCTCAGAAAGTAAGTCGGCGGGACCTTTCCGTCTTTTGAACAGTTAAATGAAATTTACACGGCGTGTAGTCCTAAAGTACACGCCGTGTACTTTCTTTTTTTCTCTTAAATCCGGAAGTATCCTTGTTTTTGTGGCAGAACACCTCTCCTTCTCCCGGATACGCGAACCAGGCCGACCGAACCCCTTTCTTCTTCTCGATCGTCCGTCCGAGACTCGTTTCGAGCTCTGATTAGTGCGTTGGAACCCCCTCTGTAAGGCCATGATTCCTCATTGGCCGTTTTTTTTATTTTCATTGTAGAACGAGTTATATTCCATTGAGAGGTTTTGAATCTTTTGTAGATTTACCGCGTTTTAGACCGAACTGGTGGGTGTTACTGGAGGAGTAGCATTGTGCGAGTCTTAGGTAGGTGGTGCATACCTCATTTTGTGTTTTCGTGGTTGTTTGGGTAACGCCACCTTTGGCGCATTTTCGGGTATTTTGAGCGGGACCTGTTTTATCTGCTTTGATCATACTGTAATGCTTATGAGACCTATGGGATGCTTTTGGATATTCCCGGTTACCAGGTTGCGTGAGAAAGGCCGGGTGAGGGGCCATTGCTCATTGGGGCATTTTGGTCGGGGAACGCCAAAATGGTTTTATTAAATTATTAAGGTGTTAAACTGCTTAGTTTAATTTATTAAATCCTGTTACAATTGTTAGAGGCATTTAAGACCTCGGTGCTGGTATGGGACAACACCCTGCATAGTGCAATTCAACTGTTTAGTTTGTTTTTCCTGGTTATGTTTTCTGTTTACATATGTTATATATATGTGATTGCTAAATTGCATCTGCTGGACCCTTTGGGTTGTGTTGGGCTGGGCCCGGTTACGCTTGAGTGATGCTGATCATAGTTTGGGGCTTTTCCCGGGTTACTTTGGGTGGTTTTGACCACGAGGTAGGGCGTCATGGACGTCGGATTGAGGTTGTGTGACTGTCAGGTTGGGCATGGCCCATGTTACTTGGATGGCGAGGCCATCAGACTTGAGAGACATGGTCCAAGGGACACGAGGTGTCAGATGTTTGGGTGGCTTAGGAATATTTTAGGTGATTACCGCTCACCAGGACTTTGAGTAGTGTGCACACAGAGATACTCCGTGATGAGGTGGTTTTGACCACTCATGTGGGTAGAGGCCCCCGTAGTTTCGGTTAGGTTTTTCTGGTTGGGGGTGCTTGCCGTAGAAAACCACAGGAGAGGTGAGGAACCTTTAGGAAATGGGCGTGCCTTCGGGACGTCGATACTTGAGACACGAGGTGTTAAGAGGTACATGGTGCCAGGTTACTATTTTGGGCGTTCCTTCAGGACGTCGGTACTTGAGACATGAGGTCTCAGGAGGCACATGGTGCCAGGTTACTATTTTGGGTGTGCTTTCGGGATGTTGGTACTTGAGACACGAGGTGTCAGGAGTCACATGGTTCCAGTTTAAAATTTTGGGCATGCCTTCGGGACGTCGATACTTGAGACACGAGGTTTCAGGAGGCACATGTTGCCGGGTTACTATTTTGGGTGTGCCTTTGGGACGTCAGTACTTGATACACGAGGTGTCAGGAGGCACGTGGTGCCGGGTTACACGACAGAGATTCCGGCGTTGGCCAAAGCAGGTGACACTCCTTGGTGGCTGTTGAGCACCAGTGGAGTTTGTGTTTACTTGTGCATCGTACTGTTTACTGTTTTACTTGTAAATGCATGACTGCATAAACACATATATTTGGTACACACCATTGGGTGGTATCCTACTGAGATTTGTCTCACACCCTGCACGGGCCCTTCGGGATTTGTGCAGACTTTATGGACTTACGTGCAGGAGAGAGGCCAACTTCAAGAGCTGGGCTGTGTTAGTTGTTGCATGGATATGGTATGGACCTTGAGGTCATTCCTAGATGGGTTTACTTTATTTTTTTTGACTTTCTGTATTGGCATGATTATTGTAGCTACATTTGGTTAGCCATTGGCGCCCTGTTTATATTCAGTGGTGTATGACCTGCTCTGGATGCAGGTTTTACTGTTTAGTTGTAGTTACATTTTCTTAGCATGCTATTGTGTTTATTTCCACTGTTTATGTTTCATTTACTGCTTCCGCTGTTTATATATATTGATTTTACTTCCGCTCTACGGGTCTGGTTCGAGTTTGCTGAGTCTTCCTTTCCGCTGCATATTTACTGTTACACTTGGACCAGTACAATTACTAAGATCCTCCGAGAGGGTATAGCCTCCCCACTATACCTAACAGACCCTCGCTGCTAGTCGGCAGCCTTTGAAGTTCAGGGGGTGTGCCTAAGGTATTAACACCCGACCAGTTTGGCACTGTTTGGCTGGCTGGACGGGTCCGGGACGTTACAATCATTATAATGGAAAAATATTAAATGACGTTAAATCTTCCAGATATTACCAATAATTCAATCCAAAAGATACACCATATAAAAAAGATGATTATTTTGTGGAGGGATAAAAAACTGTTAGAATGCATACTTTTTGTAATGTCAAAATAAACAAAAAGTCCAAAATTAATTATAATAGAATCATGAGAGAAGGATAAATCCCATGATCCGAGGTCCATATTTATAATCTATCAACATTCAAATGTTGAGTTATCTCTCTTGTCTCTACATACTTAAAAGAATTATTTTTGGGTTTTATATGATTGACATAATATGGAGTGATATGTACTTATTAGGTCACCACAAATGTTGTATATACAGATCCAATACATGAATAAATAGGGATATGTTAGTAATATAATGATAGTTAGTGGAATAATATGTGTTAAATTACACCCAAATTGGGATCAGACACTTCATGGGATGGATGGGCAAACATAACTGAATTGGATAAAATTGGTAAAATATGAACAATTGAACAAAATGGATTTATGATGAAGATTTTAAATCAAATGTATACTATTTAATGTACTAATAGAATAGTATAAAATGTAGAACTAGGCAATCTGATTACTAATTATATTAATGCAATGTCCAAGTGGAATCAGGGTTCCCTTTACCAAACATGGTTTGTCAGGATAACATAGAATAAATATAGTACAACAACTATAATGGTATATGTGTAATACAAGGGGTACACCTGAGTATTTCTACTAGAAAAGTGTTTAACCATTTCAATGTAACATTTCTACAGAAAATCATGGTTATGTGTGACTAGGGAACAAGGGAATAATCCAAGGAGATTCCATTCCCAATACATCATATGCATCTAATGAGTTTATGTAACAGATTTTATTATATAGAAATTATAAAACATAATAATTGGTTCTATGATAGTAAATTCATTTATAATAATATAGTTATGAAAATTCATTTTGTTTATCTCCCTTGGAAACTCTCATAATTAATCATTGTGGAATTCCTTGAGTGAGGAAGTAATTACCATGAGAATCCAAGCATAGGTCATGTATGACTAATCCTATTATAATAAAATGGTCTATTATAGAAATATGAACCCTATGTTTAATGCCTCAATTAATGTTTTATTATATCCATGCCAATTATTCCACATTATATAATTCAATTCCATATCCTTTTCACATAGTGATGTCAACATTTTTTAGAAGTCGTCACACCATTATTGACTTGATTCCAATTCAACATGAGCAAATCTTTAATCATCTACCATTCACATGTGTTTATTAAGCTGCTTAAATAATTGTAATCTTTATGGATTGGTTACCAATGAATAAAATGGGGGCATTAATTATTAATATGAAAGGTTTTTCATCATTATAATTAATTAACCCCCAATAGTGTGCCTCATATTGATGTCCTTGACCACCAACTATAATTATATGATCTAGTGGGATATTTTAATTCCATATTAAACAATGAATTTATGGAGATTTGATTTTAAAGTGATGATATATAAAATAGTCCTGCGGCATAGTGGGGAATTTTATATGTCAATGAGACATGAAAGAAAATTTATATGCCACCTTCAATATTGCATTATAGGAATAATCTTATAGTATTAGGAGTGGATTGGTCTAAATCAGATGAAAATTGAGGATTATAAAAATAACATTAATATAGTGGAGATTAGTTCCCAACAATATGTAATCATTGTTGGAGTGATAATCCTTGAAACAAAGCAAGAGGATTGAGCCACATACCAGTAATAAAACACAAATGGAAAATGGTTTCTTGATTGGACTCGTGGTGGAGGAGAAACTTTGAATCCAATATTTTGGAATGAGAGGAGTCTCAAATAGATGTGGGGTAATTGTGTGTTGGGATGGTAGAAAATGATTTTAATTGTTTGAAAATATTTATTTTTAATAAATTAAAATCAACATACATTTATTGTTTTTATGGTGAAGTCACACTTTTTTTCATACAATGTTCCTAACATGCACTGGGAACTATCCAGTGGAATCCCTTTCACAATAATATTTCATGGAATGGAAAATGAATTATCTAATAGTGTCGGGTCACTGGCTTTGTGACACTAATGGATAGTCCTATACAAAATTTTTCCAAACCATGTTAAGCCCACATAAATCCCCTATATAACAGTTTTTTAACCTTATATCTAGTTTTTGAGACATCCCTTGCATAATTATTCTAAACATGATCCATTTTGGGGTGCAACATTTTTTGAGATTTACTTTTATCAATGAACATTCACCAACCACGTCCCACATATACATTATTCAAAATTAAGATATCAAGGATATAACCAATCCATCGACTCTCTTGAACCCTTCTTAAATTCCCTCAAAACATTTATAAAGTAAAACAATTGATTGAGAACAATATAAACCTTTTTATAACATATTGGGAATATTGAGGTGTCACAATGTAATTATATAGGGATTAAAACAATATTTCAAAATCATTGGGGTGGATTATATCTAGACTCCCACATATTATAATTCCATCCAAAGTCAATTTATGGAAATTTGGCACCTCAGTTTCAAGAACATGATTTCCATTAATTATATGTAATTGTATTTTTTACATAAATTTATCTTTAACATGAAAATGTAAATTGAAAAAAGAACACTTATAATTTTTATTTATTTTAAAATAATTCTAACAATTCCTAAAAAAATTTCACGAATCACAAAGACACGGAATTATCATTTAATCCATTATTTATTTATGAGTTTCGTCAACCTGAGAAAAATCACCCTGATGAATCAGGAGAAACCATAATATTTTTTGTATTACAATCCTATAATAATGACCAAATTTTTCTTAGACTATATTTATATACATTATTATTATTATTCCCATTAATGAAGTAATGTCCCTTGGAATTACTTGAATCCATTCAAAAAAACTATTTATAAAACAATTTAATACATATATAGGAATTAAATGATATAATAGTTAAATGGGTTGATAAATCGATCCCCCTCCTGAATAAACATAGTATTACGTTCAATAGGGCTAGAGCCAAAGATATATGATCACATGTTATGATCTCATAAATTGAGGATTGTATGAATGAACCATCAAACAATTACATCCATATTATATTTTGAGAGTCCCCACAACAACGAAATTATCCTCATTAAGTCATCAAACACTGATGGATTCTCATCATTTCATATGAGAACCAACTAATTACATAATGGCCTCATAGACTCAATTAATTCCAAAATATCAAAATTACTCCAAAAAGTTTAATTTTTTCTTTAATTGAGGATCTTTTGATAGAAAACTATATTTTATGATGAAAATTCCATGTCATCAATCACAATAAAGTCAAACCTATTGTGTTTTCTAGATTTTTGAGAAATTGAGATAATTTCTTGGTGTCCTATGATCCCACTAGATTCACCTCATGTGCGATTATGTGGGTTGTGATTTATATCATTGAAATGATCTCTCTTGAGGGAATCACTTTCAATAAAAAAATCATTATTATATAATATATATCATATATATATACAAAATAAATACATCATAACAACCATCAATAAAAAAGGGGTGTAAAATGAAAAATATTTGTACATGGATGTTTTTGTACACAATTTCTTAGAGATGAATTCATTTTCCATTTAATTGATTTTTTTTAATGTCACTACTCATTTTTTATGGAAAAATATTATATATTGTAGAGTATAGAACAAGAAACACCGTGTTTAAACTAAAAAATGGAATATCATTATTAAAATATGACTATTATAACATGTTCATTGAATTATTTTCTTTGAATATGATTATCCAAATTAAGATAAACTCATATTTTTTTCATACTCAATTCAATTTATTTGAAAAAATTATATGAAATAATCACTCTATTATTTATAAATAAATTTTATTCTAATAAAATACATATCAATAAAAAATGATTTCAATTTTCTTTTAAGGTAATTTTTTTTTCTATTCAAATTTGGAAAACATATTTAATGGAAATGTTATTTTAATTAAATTTTATTATAAAAATCATATAATGGAATTATTTATAGATTTATTTAAAAGACATTAAATTTTAGTTAATACTAAAAGAAATATTAAAAAGTAAATTTATAAATAAAAAAACTAATATTTTTGATCATAAAATATTAAATATACAATATATACAATATATAATTAATAATGAAAATAATTTTATTAAAATTAAATTTATTTTTTAATTCAGTATATAAACTATTTTATGTTTTCATTTTCATTTTTCTATAAAGCAGATTTCTATTTCATTATTGGTTTTTATCATAAATTAATTTCTACCCATTTTGGTGATTATATATTGTAAACTAGATAATATTTATTAAATATAGTGTTTCATATATTTATAACTTGTTTATTATATATATTTTTAATATGAATTGTATCTGATGTAAAATTTTCTCACTTTGTTATAGATAAAAATTATAAATTACGGTGACAACATTGGGATGAGGATTTAAAATTTAAATTATGCATTCATATAATATATTGGATTTGTAAAATTGGGAATTTATATCCATTTCTTCAATATATAGTGTCCTGGTGCCACATATCATTTATTATTTCCTTTAAATTTAATTATAAACCGTAAATTTGTCACTCTATTGAAATCCACATTGATAAAATAAATTCATATGTATAAAAATATGTTATGTTTAACTATAAATGATTATTTTATCCATGAATATTTTATTACTACTTAATTTATTTATTGATTTTAGAGATTTATATATAAATAGAAATCAATGGGCATAATCATCTTAGTATTCATCCACCTAAAACTAAAATACCATAAATGATATTTACATCACTAAAAGTAATAAAATTATGTTTAATTATTCTGTACATTGAATTTTATTGATAAATAAAATATTATTGGGATGTGTTAAAGGATTAAATTCAATTTTTATATATTCATTGATGTTAATAATGATAAAATAAATTATTAGTGTCATACATTATGTTAGTGATATTTTTAGAAAATAATATTTTCTTAAACTATTTTAAATTAATAAAAACTATACAAAAGTTCAAGGTGTATAATCTAGAGTCGTAAAATTAAACCAATTACCATTTATGTTTACATTTTAATAATTTATTTAGAATTATAAGAAATATATTGGGATGTATTCTATAGTATTTATATTGTATAAATTGGCTATGTATTATGTTAAACAAAATGATATTGTTTAAAATGACGTCAAAACATTTCAAAATTACATTGGATGATGAAATATTTAAAATATTCCATTTTCATCCCATATATGATAATTGTGATGTATTTTTAATGAGAATTTATTAATTATATTTTAGCCTTTTTAATAATTCATAGTGTTTCATTTACATCCCTTATAATAGGGCACCCTCTATCTCCTCTATTTAAAAGTCACTGATACATATATAATAAATATGTTCATTTATAGTATAATACCAAATTATTTCACCACATCATATAGTCTATTTATTATCCAAATGAAGATCCATTTAAGCCTTAATTTGTATTCCAAAAAGGGTTTCTCAATTAAGTGGTACAAATATTAAATTATTGTTCTAAATTTTATTTTATATTATTAATTCTCAAGATTTAGGTTATATATATTATGAAATAAGGAAAGCTAATCATAGATATAATACATATATATTAATAACATAAAAAACCATTTTCAAAATATTTACAATATTATGGATTACGAGGACATTACTCTTGAATATGT
Source organism: Viscum album (assembly GCA_963277665.1). Taxonomy (NCBI): domain Eukaryota; kingdom Viridiplantae; phylum Streptophyta; class Magnoliopsida; order Santalales; family Viscaceae; genus Viscum; species Viscum album. Next base: position 1,134,983,075 of record OY728150.1, on the reverse strand, counting down.
ATGGCTTACAGTCTCTTGGTAAACATGTATTTCAATTTCTATAACCAAATTTATGTGTTTGTTTAAATGTTTCATTTAATATTTATATATGATATTTATAACATTAGTATTATTCAATAATTTTATTATCTTATCTACCATATTACCTTTCAATCCATTGGATGATGATAACTTCGCTCATGCATACATGTGGACGACCACCTCCCCCAAGTGATGTGATTCACATTTTCATTTTATTATAAAAATGATTATAATATTGATAGGTTAAATTTTTAAATGTGATATAAATTATATTATAATTACTCTATTTAGTTTAATTATTCTTTATGTTTCATTTCGTCCATAATTTCAAAAATGGAACTTTCATTCATGCAATTATGTTGAATACCGTCACAATGAACAATAGAAATCATTTTTATGTCTCAACCCTATATGAATAACTATAAATATAATAATTAAATATTGTATTTTTTCAGGAGAAAAATTCTGGATATAATGGTACCATGATTAGTGTACAAGGTCCATGACATCTATACTAAAATTTTCATAGACAAGAAAGAAGTTATAAACCAAAAGAGTGATTTTAATATAAAACTTATTAATATACACATGATATGATTTCATAAGTAAAATATATATAGATTTATATATATGAATATGGAAATATAATAAATTCATGGTAAATATATATTTATGATATTTTTGTTTTAATCATGTAATATTAAATATAGAACATGTTGTAATTGGTAATAGGTTATGATATAAGTATTATATTAATTATTTCATGAGGATTTTATTTAGTAACAATGATAGTAGGATGAGAATTAGGAATCAATCAAAATTTAATATGCAATGTTACTGTATGAATTCTCATTGAGGAAATTATATATTCATATATAAATAAATAAATATAAATTAATGACCCAAAAATTATTAATGTAATTTTGATGTATTATTTCTATATTATACTCATCAGTAATTAAAATTATTGGGAATGTTTTGTTAATAATGATGAAATTATTTCCCATATAGTCTTTAATAATTTCCATCCATGTCCATGTTTAAAAAAATTTATTTTCAAAAAAGATTTTATATTCTCTTATTATTTTTTAATTTCACTTTTATAATTTTTTTACTATTTATATTAATTTTCCAATAAAATGATCATATCATTTTCTAAATGTTGTATTATTGACTTCTTACTGAAAATGTTAACAAAATATATTTTTTAAATAATATATATGAAAATTATTCCCCACAATCATTTACTCTAAATAAAATAATGATTAAATTAAAATGTTCCTATATAATTTTTAAAGGAAAATATTTTATTAAAATTTATTAATATTATAATATTTTAAATAGGTGATTTTTAAATGGAATTTATATTTTCTTAATGAAATATCTGAGGGATTATATTAAAGAATATTTAATCTAAAATAACATAAATTAATGTTAATTATGTTTTATAGTGGATTTCATTCAATGATATAGTAGATATTAGTCTTATGTATTGTTTACGAAAATTATGATGATATATTTATGAATATATTTTATTTTTTGTGGGTTATGCATTTATTAAATTATGATATGTTAATGAAAACCATTTTTTTTCATGTGTTAAAAATTATTTATAGTTTGATTATTTTATGATCATGATTCATAAATATGTATGGTTTCAAATATTTTTTGGGTGGTCCTAAAAATATATATACCAAAAACTTATTGTCTAATATTATACGTCTAATTATAAAATTATACGAAACATGTTAATGAGCATAATAAAATAGGGAAAAAATAAATATGTTCTTGATTCACTATGTTAACATATTTCAGTTATATAAATATATATGAAACATCTCAATGTAGTTGATCTGCTATGGGAAATATGTAATGATTCTGCCTCCAAAATTGATATGGGAAATAAGTGGTGATTATTTATTCATTATCATGTGATGGTATTAGTAGTTTATTATGACATATGAAATGGTTTCTATACATTTGATAGGGACACACAATATTGACATGAACTCATTATTTTAGTGGTTCATTTATAATAATTTATCACTCTTATTATATAGTATTTTTTAAATTTTAATTGTTAATGATTTGAAAAATGTTTAAGATACATAGTAGATTGGGTACAAACATTTCATCGTCTATTAATCATCTTATATCCATATACTAAAAACATTATATCATATAATCATTTATTATTGACTACCATGTTTACATTATTGAGTATTTGTGAAAACCCATTAATGTGATTATATTCCCATGGTAATAGAGAAATTCCTATGTTGGCCATGTCAGTGATGTCAATAATATTGTTATTAATTTATGGGTGAATATGAATATCATTAAGTAAATGATGGGATTAAGAATCTTGTCTCCAACTAATGAAACTCATTGTGGTCCTTGGGAATAAATTCCAAAAATATAAAGGATAATAATATATTATGATTTAATATTTATGTATGAAAAATATAGGTGAAAATAGTTGGTATTAGATGATAGGATTAGTTAATACTTTGAGAATATGATATGATATATTTAATGAGAAATGTTGGGAAAATTTTATATTTTATATTATATACTAATGATTGGGTAAGGAAGATATTATATGGTTTATCATTAATTATATCTGTATTTGGATACTATAGGCAGTTGTGGTTTGTTTTTATATGAATATATAGTAAATAACCCTATAAATTTTTGTTGCGAATATATCAACCATTATATCATTCCATGGTTAGTGTTCCATTACTGTGCACCTAGTGTGACACTCCACATAGATATTATTGGGTTCATTTACCTTTGAATTTAGAACCATCATGATACATTTTAATAGATGATTATCATGGATAATATATTTTAAAACCAATGTGTAATAGAATGAAAATATCTTTTTAAAATTTAGAGATCCTCTAAATTATTTCTCACACAATTATTTAATGATTTAGTCAATTACTATAAATATGTGGTCTATTTTTAGTGTTTAATTTTTCTTACAATGGAATTAATTTCCTTATATGTTACTATGTTAAATGGGATAAATAATAATTTTATTTCATAATCATCAATATCATTGTATTATTAACACATCCCTCACGGGTGATATTAATTATAGACATAAAAAATGAAAAAATTATTTCCATGAAGACCATGCATGAAAGAATAATTATCTTCCAAATTGAGAATAATGGTGGAATAAAAAATATATTAAAATCATGGAGTAATAGGAAGAAGTTTTTTTGTGGAAAAAAGAAATTGATCATTTATTTTTGGAGGAAAATTAAAATATATAGTAAACACATTGGATGTGAATATTTTTTCCCAATGGTATCATAGGCAGTTAATTGTATTAATTATGAATTATTTAAAAATTGTAAAAATAAATTCCCTTGAAGGAAAAAATAGGATCATAAACGATATATGATTAATGGGGTTTTATCTCTTATTATTAGATTAAAATGGAAAATATAAAAGGAAATAAGTATTATGGATGAAGATGAAGAATCCATATTGATGGTTATAAATAAAGTAAATGATTAAGGTGATTGTGTATTTGGATTCATGAATTTTTTTTAAAATTATTATATTATATATATTATTCTACCAATGATAACCATGCAACCCATAAGGGGTTTTATATACAATTTTTTCATTATGTATTATGATGAAATGATGAACAATAATTATAACCATGAAAATAATATTACTAGTTATGTGATTTTTTTCTAAAAAAACTTCATTCATATAATCATAAAAATTAACACATTATTGAAATTGGGATACTTATTTTTAGTTGGGATAAAGATATGATTAGTATTGATAATGTGACTTAAATTTCATTTATAACCATGAAACTGAGTTTGTTTTTTTAAATAAATTGGGTTAGGATATCATTGAAGGAATTAATTTTTTTTGATCTATATATTTTTTCAGTTTTATTTTTTTATTGAAGAATAATAATTGTTTTAATTTTTAGATTCATATATTTTTTCATTCTGGTATTACGGTGATTTTGATTGATAACATATTTTAAGAGGATCCAATTTATTCACATGTTTATTATGTGATAGTTGGAGCTATATGATATTTCTAGAGAGACTTAAATTTTCATTTTATGAATATTTTTATAAATGATGAAAATATTTTTCTATTCTATCATTCCAGAAAATTTAGAAGGGTATAGTGTTTATCCAATGGCATAAAAAAATTTCAACTATTCTAATTACTGTTATGAGTTTTTTCTTCTGATATGATTTATCCCAATTGGAAAACATGTCATACAAATATTGAAATTGGTTATTTTTAGAGGCATGATGAAAGACTTATCGAAATTTTTTATCTAGTTACAACTTTTTTCCTTCACGTATAAAAAAATCATTGAATTTTCATAGAACAATAAAAGATGTCGAGATTCATTAATGTACAACTAAATAATGATATTTTTTATAATAAATTGATTGAAATAAACTAGTTATATTTTCATATGTTCTCGATGTTTATATTAAAATAATAACTCAACTATATGAAATTGAGAATTAAATAAAAACTCAAAACAAGGCCATCATTTATAATGAATTGATGGACATTCACACAACATAAATTTATGAGTTTGTGGATGTAAAAATAATCCTTACCATGATTTTTATATCCCCGTATTTTTCCGTGAAGTGTAGTTTTATCCCCCATGCAAACATTTTATATTTCAAAATAGTACACATTATTTAGGAACACAATAGTTTATCAATCAAGTTAAACATTACGTTGTGTACCTGTTTGTATTATAGTATTTTTTTTATATTTTTTAAATTTGGCTTTTGAACAAGGGAATTTTCAAATATGAAACACATGATTACCATATAAAAGATTATATTAGAAGGGAAAAAAATATAAAAAGGTTTTGAATGTAACACCCTGTTAATGAAATAAAATAAAATATTTTTCAATTGTCATATGACACAAAAAAACATACCTAAATGAACCAAGAAATATTATTACCTTAATATAACCACAATGATTATCATGTTGAATCATTGGGTCTAAAAACGAATAATAAAATTAGGAAACTTATATATGAAGCTACTACATAATAAAAATGTAGTACATAATTATTTTTGAATAAAAAAATTAATAAATTTTCATTCTAGATAATCAAAACATTTTATAAAGAACCATTATGTAACACCCCAATACTCCACAGTAGTTTTATCTTTAAATAAAGTAATAGCTTGCACTGTACATAACATCGAGATTATAGGACACCAAGACTAATAAAACTAGCATTTGTGAATAGTAATACCCAATTTTTTAAATTTTATAAATTCTATTTTTCAAAAAGGCCTAATTAATTGATTCAGAGTATCCAAGTTAGCTTAGGGTGATGTTTTGGTACTTTTCTAAAAATAATAAATTTTTTATGGATAATGTGAAAAAATATATTTTAATTAAAAAAACTTTTTAATTGAAATAATTTATAGTGTTAGATTATTCATTTTAGTAGTTTTAAATAATCATTGGATTATATTTTTATAATTTAAAATAAATTAGGTGATTGGATGTAAATTCAAATTTAAACATGATATAAATAAGTGTCAATCTTTTGATAGTTATTATTTCTTAAAATCACGCTTATTGTTTTGTCAATGGGAATTACTTTTAAATTAATTTCTACAACTTATGGGTTTTGAAATTGGAAAAATTTATTCCATATATGGAATCAGGAGGCCCAAATTGTGTAAATATTTAAATTTTTTTAGATATTATTAATATTTACTTCCGTAAATATATTATTTCCCTTTTTTAAAGGTTAATATGGAAAACAAGGGTAAATAAATATTTAAATAATAATATAAAAATACCCTAACATGTCTCTTATTTATATCTTTAGAAACATGTTTGACCATGTAAATCCTTTATATGATTTTGGGACCCCATAGAGCCACATGTATGTAATAATGACACTTTATAATAATTTATTTAAAGTACATGAAATAATTACATAAACATATATGTTGTAGTAAAAGAATATTTACAAGGGGTTTTATAAGTTATCATTTAAACTATAAATATTCACATAAAATATAAGATGTTTTCCTACATCATGGTATTTATTTTAATCTTTAGATATTAAATAAATAAAATTATTGATCACACAAAATTGAAGCAATGTTTAACTCATTAAAGAATGATTTAAAAAAAATGAGATTTTAAAAATTAAAAAAATATCCAAAAATTTTATATTTAATATATGATGATTTTATATCAAACATGAGTCATCAAATATTCGTTGTTAATGAGTTTTTGACCTTTTGGAATATAAAATAATTATATAATAAAATAATATTTCCATACACTCCTAAAGAGCCCCACATCCCCTTATAAATATCTATCACCTCTAACCCATTTCCCACACCTCTCAAGCCCATTGGCTCATCCAACATGTACCAACTTAATCTCCCTACAAGTATATATTCCTCTTAGAATCTTTATTGTAGGTAGAAGGCTCTTCAAGGATGCCTTCTGGTTCAAACAAAAGAGAACTACCAGATTTAAAGGAAACAAATCCACTTATGTTATTTTCTTTTATTTTACTTCTCCAACCCCCTAAACACTTTTTATTCCATTATTTTATAAAAACACTAGTATCCCAAATATAAATGGTTGTTTTTAGGAGAATTATTTTAACTACCCTTACACACACATCTTTCTAATGGGTATTGAACATAATCTGGTGAACTACTGCCTCACGAAAAAATAATTATTCAATCTTCTACTACCAACTATTTTGGTATACATTATGAAAGAATTATAATTATATATGATAATTATGATATATATTATGTCTATAATCTTCTGTAATTCTATTTTATATAATACCTTTATTCTTTTTATGTTTTACATATACGATAATTTCATTGGAGGAAGTGCGGACTATGACCCCTCAAAGTGATATGACTCATTTATACCATTCATGGAACGTACAAAAAATGGTGTTAATGAACTTAAACAATGTATATAAAATAGTATAATATACTAGAATAATAATATACCTAGGTATCATTTGGTATTATTTCCTTTTAAAATAAAAAAATGAAATGGAAGTAGCGTTCGTGCGATCGCAAAGATTAAAGTCTCCACGAACGTGATGAGATTCACTCCCCATCGTAAACATTCAAGAATAAATTATATTTTATTATTAAAAATAAAATTTAATAACATTAAATCATTTTGAATATTAATCATATACATCCTATCCATAAAAAATGACCTAAATATTGAAACATATAATGTAAAACACATCAGTTAACAACCTAAATAATGATACTACTAAAATATTATTAAAAAATCAATATTAAATATAATATATGATATCATATTTATGTTTATAGTTCTGGAATAATTTAATAACATTGATTTAACTATTATTCAGTAGGTTAATGTACCCTCTATGAAGGAAAGGTAAAAGTTAAGGGTTAATTTCACAATATCTTTATTATCTAAGGTTGTTTTTACGTAAGTTTCTACTGTGACCTCTTTATCATCAACATCAATGTTTCTTAAAAATGTATTTCAAATCATTTTTACTATTTACTAGACTATGGGTTAAAGTCATTTATAAACTTCTTTTAATTTTCATTAAATTGTTTGAAATGAATATTTCCTTCATTTTCGAAACATGGTTCTTAAAAACCTTTTCGAACAATTATGTTAAGAAATTTTTTTTATCTTATATCGAGGGTGCAGTTATTCTCCGTCATTATAACATTTTTGTAGATTCCCTTACAAGTTTATAGGAATATTTTCAAAATTAATGTTTTATTTTATAATTACATGACTTTAAAATTATTCCAAATATAACGGGATATTTCTCTCAAATAGTTTTAATTTCATATATGTCAACATTCTTTAATGGATTTTATACTTTTTTTATGTTTATTAATTATTATAAAAATCATCCATATTGTATTAATTTTTTTTTGATATGTTTTAATATGGAGGTGTTGGTTTTATTCCATTCATGGTTTATGGTTAATGTATTAACATTTCATATGCTAGTTTTAATAAATATTTTTATGATATGTCTCAGCTTTTTCATATGAGGAATGCATTGTAATTAGTAAGTGATAGGTGGAGCCCTCTATAGCTCATCGATGCATCAATGTTCTCATGAGAGAAATTACTTTCTTGGCACAAGGCCTTGAGAAAATCTTGTTTCTAGTCTTTCCCCAAGGACTTGACTATGTGGTTATGATCTCCGACATTATACATTTCATTATTATGAAATTTGATATTGATATTACATTTGATTATTCAACTATTATAACATCCATGTGAATGTATAAATGGAATTATTTGATTTATATTTTCCATATTATGTTGATGTTTATTTTTAAAACACTTTTGTTTAGTTTTATACATTGACATAAATGATTATGATTATTTATGATGTTTCTGATATATTTTTATCCTTTCTGAGCATCTGATCACACCCAAATCTATGATTTATTATTCCAAGTATATGAAGAATTATTTTATTATTGACCTGTAGAGATAAGCAAAGGGATATAAGTGTGTTCAAAATAGAAAAAATGTTGTTGTTTTTTTTCATCACATGATATAATTTAAAACTTATGTATGTATCTCGTACTTCCATGACAACTAATATAAATGGTATTTCGAGACTTTATCTCTTGTGATAATGTCAATGTTATGTAGTAATGCACCGACTTTGGTTAACTTGGGTTGGTGCGTTACAAATTATATGAATTTAATAGAAAATATTAATTTAATTTTTTCTTCAACGAAATAAATTTCATTTGATAAAACAAAGATCCTTTTTGATTCATCATATCAAAAAAATATTTTGGTACATTGCTAGGATTTTTAAAAAAATTATTGATTTTCAAATGAAAATTAAGGAAATCATATTTTATGGAAAACTATATTTTTGGTTGATGCATGTATAAGGATAATTTTTTTTTATTTAATATTATTGAAAATAAATAGTACTTAAAATATATTATAAATCAACGAATTAATTTATTTAAAACAAATTTATTTGTAAATATGTTATTAAATAATTTTTAAGCATTAATCATTATTTTTATAAAATAATTTTATCTTTATGTTTTTAAACTAATTTAATAGAGTTTATTAAAATCATATTGATTAATTAAAAAAAATAATGAAAATATATTAGGAAGAATTTGGTTTGTTTTGTTAAATAGATCTATATTAATTTTTTCTATATGATTTATATCCATAGTAAACTTTTGTCACTATTGTATGGGTAAACCATGTCAAATAACAATAAATCTTTAGTATAGGTAATTTAAATATATCTAATGGTTGGTTTTAACCAATTTTATGTTAAATTATTTGAATATAAATCATTTATTATAATCATAGTAACATGGTGACACATTTCTATAAATATTATTGTCTTATTAATTTTTTAGAGTTAAAAATACAAAATGACACTCATTTTACTTTAATAATAGTAAATTTTTGATAATGTTAAAAATAGATTATTCTTAGTTTTAATAATTTACTTAAAGGATGTGTACATTTATTTTATCAATGTAGTTTATTATTTGTTCTTATAGATTTAATAATTCTCTACAATACCCAAGCAATAATAATAGAATATATACTCAATTAATTAGAAAATACAATATATGTAATTAAATGTATCTAAAGTAAATAATATTTTATGGATTATTTTTGCCAAATAATTTCATTGATAAATATAAAATAATATTGATGTGTATAAAGATTATACTATAATTTTACATTTTTATGTCTTTACATCCAAATTAAATGAATACTATAAAAAATACAACAATCATATTTTGTGAAGTTAATATTTTATTGAATTATTTAAACAGATTAATAATATTGAAAAATGAAGAAGTAGATATTATATAGTGGAAAATTTAATCAATTTTCCAATTATAAATAATTTTCACCCTATATGATGAATTATAACCCTTTAATATTTAAAATTTTGTTACCATATTAATGGTAAAAATATGATTACCAATGTTTTAGATAATATGATAATGTCTAAAATGACATAAAAATAATCTAAATTATAATTTTCATAGAAATTATTACCATATAGACATTTCATTCTTATATATGACAACATGAATTCATTTTTCATTAGAATTATGTAATTATATATTAGAATTTTTGTAATACCATGTGCGAACCTTGACACCATTATAGAAGGGAACACATTATATTGTATATTTACAGCACATTGAGCCATCTAGTTCTAAAAATACCTACAATAATACAATAAAAACATTTTTCACTACATTATATAGCTTATTTTTATTCCATAATACCTTTCATTTAATGTTTAAGATGTATGATAAAATGTTTTTTTCCATGTGGATGTATAAATCTTAATTGATGGCATTCAATTTCATTTCATATTGTAACATTGATAAATATATCGTATAAATTATAAAATTATTAATTCATTATATATAATATAATTATTTGTTATTATTTTATTTTGAAAAACTTTTTCATTCAATTTTTATTTCTAGGAAAATTTATATTTTTTCTCAAACATATGTGCGATATAAAATCTCTAGGTAGTAGTGTAATTCATTTTTCTTCAAAATTATTCATAGATAGTGACAATGATAAATTAAATATATATATATATAATAGTTTTAGGTGAATATCAGGATTTTTTTATTATTATATATTATCTAAAATATTAATTTCTTTATTTTTTAAAATTATAACATCCCCCATACATTCTTGTGGACTACTATCTCGATGAAGTAATGCAATTCCTTATTCTATATATATTTACATTTACTTAAATAAGGACTGATATAGGGATATATATATATATATATCATATAATAATTATTATATAATATTTAATTATAATTTATAAATTCATTCATTCCATCCGTCCATAAATGGATATAATGTTCATTCATATGCAGAACCGATTATCTTCATGAATGTTGTAACTCATTTTTTCTCTCTTAATTTTTTGGACATCTGTAAATATGTATACTAGTATATATATATATATATATATATTTTATGATATTTATATCATTTTTAACATTATTTGTGGGTTGATATAATAATCAATGTACAACAATTGGTACTTTAGTATAGAAACATGGAAAAAATGTAACAATTATAATTCCAAAATGTTAATTTAATAATTATTTTATAATAAAATGATTATATAAATTAATAAGTAACTAATATATTATAAGATATATAATATTATGGTTAATATATTAATTCCTAATTATTGAATAATTATTATAAAATATTATCAAATGCATATGAATAAATTGGACTCTTATAGGTACACAATTTTTCATCTCACTCTTCCTTCTAGGATACATATTTCATTGTAATCAGTAGATTATATTTTGTTTTTTATATAATTAAAATGAATATATATTATGATTATAAATATGAAAATACATTCTAATTTTTAAATACATTTAAGGTTCACACTTCCTTGTGGAATTTATTAAGATATTACAAAATTTGGAAAATGTTTATGTTTCAACAACATTTTAATTAGGATTCTATATGCTTGACCTTTTTTGAGGATATTATATGCTAATTTTAGGAAGAATAACAATAATTGTATAAAAATAATATAATTAATTTAAATTTCATTTATAAGTTTGAAATTTTAGTAGTTCATACTTCAAATGATGAAAAAAATATATTGAAAAAAAATAATGAATTTTGTCTATTGTGACGAATATATTTATATATTTTCCATTAGTTTAGTAAAATGCTTACAATTTTTTTATAATATACCATTTATATACAATGTAATTTTTATCCATTTTTGATATTCCTTTAATTGACCAAATAAAATATTCCATCCATTTTCTGAACATTGTACTTTTGACATTATAAGAAAATATTAAAAAAACCTTGTCTATACCAACTAGGAATGAACTGAATTTATAGCCATCATTAATTCCAAATTCCTTGATTATTAATTTAGGTATGCAAATGATTATTTTTAATGAAATTATTTTTCATAATATTTGGGAAATTTTTTTATTTCATATTTAAGATTCTAAAATATAATGGTTATCTTTCCCAAGAATGATTTTCGTTATTATTTTAAAGTAAATTTAATTTATGATAAAATCTTTTCAAAATAGTAATGTTTTCTTAAGGATAAGATTTAGTTTTTCACAACTAAATCATTATATTTTTTTAAATTATGACTAGATTTTAATGAATCTTATTTATATAACATGGTTTATTATAAAAAAAATTTAATACAAAATAATACATGGATTATTAAAAAGGGATATGCATTGTGGAATCGCAAACAAAGTTGAATCCTAGTATATTTAGAGGACTAGATAAATATTATAATATAATAGAATATTTGTGTAAAAAATTACTAAAAACAATAAATCATTCTACTATATTTCATTTATATCTTAATACACTAATTGATAACCTATTTACATACCCACACAAATTGTTAGATTCATAGAATTGTAAATAAATAGTCAATGAAAAAAATTATTTCTGTAATATTTATATGTTAATAAGAAATTCCTGGTGACATAAAAGTGTTGATAATCCTACACATGGACATTAAAGCTTAATATATGACAAAAACATTGAGGAAACAAAGGAATTTTCAAACAACATATGACATTACATCATAAACACATGTATAAGATAAATTCTATGAAATCATATCATAATTAACTCAGGATAACTATCATGAACCATACATTTAATCACATAAAATAAAAAAAATCCCAATTCATTGGAGGGATATATAATTTCAGGAACACCACTCACATTCATATCATGTACATGAATATGTGTGCCACGTATATCAAACAATAAAAGGGTTGTATGATAAACAATGCCAAATTTCATTATACAAAAACAAAAAATCATATCGTTGATAACATATTTAGTTGGCTACTTTATGTAAAACTAATTGGGTTGTGTTATAGAAAAGTCATGATAGTGGTGTCCTCATGTATCATAAAATCTATTATTGATGATCAATGAATGATTATATAGATCATGTTCTCCTAGGAAAATTATTACGTTTTTGTAATGATTGACCATTAATATTGGAGGAATGATTTCTGTTCAAAATTTCTAAAGAATATAGAGAAATGATTCCTTATTCTGTTTTAACCAATATAATAGGAAGATAGTTTTTTTATACATATATTAAAGGGCTATAATATCAAATTCAAGTGTCAGTAAATATCACAATTTAATAAGAATGATGAATTTCATATTTCATGGGAGAAAATGAAGTCTAATTTCTTGTAGTCTGGATATAACATGTAGTTTAGGATCAATTGATATGGAAAACATGGTGTCTTTTAGTTTTAGGTCATATGTCATGAACCAATATATTCTGGGAATGATAATTAATTTGAGGATTTATGGAAAAATAATATTTTTATTATATTTCATAAATTTTGAAGGATATTATATACCCATATCATGGTAGTTGTTGGATTTAAAAATGTTACAAGGGGAATGTATATGGGGGATGATCTCATATTGTAGGGAAATATTGTGTTCTAAATTGATGTATCCATGGTTGAGAGTGGTAGACGAGTGATCCTCAAAGGACAAATGTACAATTGGATGAAAAACTAATTTTTGGTCAATTTATAATAATCCAACTAGGTAATGATAAAACATTGTCAAATAATGGAGTCCTATGGGTAATATGTCCTAAATGTTTTAGGTGATTTATGAAAATCCAACTATGTAACATTACACCATATTCAGTAAAATGAGTTTATAGGTATAAATCATTCATTCACTAGTGATAAATTCCTCCCACCTTTGGAAAGCTGGAATACTGGGAAACAATGTAGAACATTCATGATGGTCAGATGCACACCCTGATGAAATCATTGACAATAACATCCTTGATTTCATGGGAAATAATAAATCCATTCTTCTGCAATGTTTTACCTATAAGGAAATGTGGAACTATGCCAATCTTTTCCTAATCATCAAGATAATTTTACATAGTAATGGAATCTGGGGTAAGGATAAGAGTAATAAATCAAAATATATTTGGTATATGTTATAAAATATGAGGTTTAATTTAATTTAATAATCTACCCAAATTAAGCTAATTATTCATTTGATTCTAGATGACCACATTATTTTATATCTTCTACGTTTTCTATAAAAATTACATACATCCCAATAAAATTAGAAATGTTTTTTTAGTGAAAAATCCTCGTATAAATCTCATTACAACTAAGATATGTCATGAATCCCCTAGTATGATATATATATGTGATCAATTTTTGGATTTTATTACAATATTTATTGTTGAATTTTATATAATCAATTGTATAGACTGGATTACAAAATATAATTGAAAACATTATTATAATGTCATGGAAAGTATGATATGTGATTAAGATATGATATTTCATATAATTATAGTGGACCCATCACAATATTATTAAAATATAGATCCAACTCCAGCACATCTTCTAAATGATATTCTTTTAGAAGATGAAATGATGAAACATACTGATGAAAATTATAATCATAAAATTGATGATATACCTATTATATATGAATAAATATATAAATTTATTGAGGACTGACCTGGACATCCCTACAAGTGAGAAGTTGATATTTCAATTAATTCAATTCCAGGTTTAAGACCAATATCTACATCTCGTCAAATATTAGAAATCGCGGAGTCTGTAGAGATAAAAAAACAACTAGAGTATTTAGTAGTAATGTATTTTTACAGGATACATTTTCACATTGGGGAGACCCTATTCTTTTTTAAGAATAATGATATATATATGTGGGCACACATTGATTATAGTTAAATAAATTCTATTAGGATAATTAATAAGTATCGTCTACATCAAATTATATATATATTTGTCCAACATTATGATAGACAATATTTTTCAGTGATTGAACATAAATATAGATATCAATAATTTCATGTAAATAATAAAGATAATATGATTATAGTGATTCAAACAAGCTATTGAAATTACAATATTAGAGTTATTCCATTTGGATTAATTAATTCAACTCATTTTTTTGTTGATCTAAATAATATAGTATTCATTGAATAACATAATAAGTTTTTATAATATTTATAAATGACATATTGAAATAGTTAGTAAACGTTGAGGAACATGAAAACTACATGATGATAGTTCATGATAATCATAAAAGATAATAGTTTTATGGAACATTTAGAATGTGTGAATTAAGAATTCAAAAACATTCTTTTCCTTGTCATATTTTCTTTGTTGATGGAATTTGTGTACAACATAAGAAAATAATGGTATTCCATGACATTCCTGTAAAAAAACACAAATTAGGTACATAGTTTCATTGTTCGGGTTGGTTTTTTTAAAGATTTGTTCAATGAAATTAACAACTATCAAAATATTTTTCCTAGCATACTCGTAAGGGTATTGGATTTTTTATATATAGAAATGTGAAGAAAGATTCCATGAATTGAAGTGGATATTAGAAAATTATTTGATATTAACAATTCAATAGGGGAATGGTGTATTTAATATTTAAATTGATAAATCATGGTAAAAATTGGTTGTGTCAGGATGAATATTATAGTGTTATTTCTAATCTATCATGGTAGTTAAAAAATCATGAACATAACAATCCATGTCATGATCTTTATTTAGAAACAATAATATTTTTTCTAAAATATGGATATAGTATTTATATATTAAAAGACATGATATATATATATTTTTGTCACTTGTGTTTAATTAGTATCGTGACATAGAAATATATTGTCAACAAGAAAATGCAATAAATATAGTACACAAGTATTATGATTTTTTAATATACTACCACATTAGGATGTAAAATAAGGTAACAAATTCACTAAGTAGGAAAAATCATGGAGTTAAAATGAAAATGGGGAATGAAAATGAGAATGTATTCTAGGATCTAATGAAGATGGATATGTAGACAATTAAGGATGGTGAAATATCTCACTTTTTAAAATAGATTACACACAATATACATTTTAAAAGTTAAAAAAATTATTACTAAGATGATGATAATTTTCAAATAAAAATTATTGTTGTCTATTCAGGGAAATTAGATAATATAAAATATAAAGAATACATTCTCAAATTTTGAAGTATGATTTATTTGGCCTCAATGGCCTAGTTTTAAAGGGAATTATATGATGATTTTCATAGATTTAATTTCTCTACGCAACCGGGTGTCACCAATTTGTATAGAGATTTGAATATCATTTATTGTGGAATAATTTCATGTGAGAAAATATATAATCATGTTTCAACATGATTGGTTTTTAAAAAATGGATGTATACGGGACAATATCACATATAAATCATAAAACATATACCAATTCATACATAGAAATGGGATTACATTACTATGGACTTTTCCATTGGATTTCCAATGACGACATGAATGAATGATGCATTATGGGTAATTATGGATCAAAAAACAAAATATTCACCTTTAATTTCTATAAGGGAATATTTTATACAATAATTCATTGAGGGAACATATTTTAATGAATTATCAAGACTTCATAGTTCATCACATTCAATTTATATGATCATGATCCGAGATTTAAATCATATTGTTGGAAAGTATTATGAATGCCATTGATATTAAACATCAATTTAGCACCACTTATCACCCACAGTCTAATGGGTAGTCAGAATGGACTATAGAAGCTCCAGAGGACATGTTTAGGTCCTACTCACATGACATTCAGTTTATGTGGAATTTTTATTTACCTATGTAAGAATTTCCCTATTACAATAGCTTCTAATCATGTAATCCAATGGTGTAGTAGGATTCATTATATGGAATAAAGATGTTGTAAAGTAGTTTTTTAGGTGAATGTGGATAAATCTAGCTTGTAGGCCCTGAACATATAAAATAAACAATAAAAAATAAAAAAGAATTCAAACTCAAATAAAAGGATGTCAATGAAAGAAAAAGTGATATGTTAATTACCAGATGAAGGATCATCATTTTCGTATGGGAGATCGCGTTTTCACGATGGTAACTTAATTTAAATGTTTTATTAGATTTGTTCAAAATGGAAAAATGAGAACTAGGTATATCAATATTTTGGAATAATGGAAATAATTATGGTTTTTTTAACCTAAAAATTTCACATAACCATCAAAAAGTAAATGATGTGTCCTATATCCATTTACCATGGAATTACATGATAGTCCCTATGCATGATCACACTAATGAATAAATACACTTTGAACAGAATTAATCATACTCTGAAGTACCTATCTATAATTTGGACACTATATAGAATTAGTCGATCAATTAGATTACTCATATGGTAAATGTACCACAAAAAATTCTAGAAGAAAGGAGAAGTGACATGTAAACTTCAATATATTTCGATATAGAACTATCTGAATCTTTTTTATAGATGACATTCTAGAATTTTTGAGGATGTCATTTTATATTTTAGGATGAATGTGACACCCTGAGAATTTATGGTATGTATCTTTTTAAATAAATTTTACCACATTTACATATTTTGATTCATTGAACCCAACTATTTTTAATAGAATAATATTTTTGATATCATACGTTACATAGGACACTGTGATTAAACAAACAATTAAATTATTATTATATAATAATTATAGTTATATCATAGCTATGTAGAGACCCGAAGCTTATCGTACATTGACATTACATTACTTTTGCGGAATACTTATTACATAAAAAAACACACACACAAGGATCGTAATAGTTTAGTGTCTTTGGAAACTCGGAACGTAATCTTCTAATCGTGGTGAAAGATCTTCAATATCTCCCATAAAGATCTTCCCTTTTTTTACCTAAAACATTTCTTTATATCCTGGGGAAAAGAAAACATAAAAGGGTGAGCTCAAATGCTCAGTAAGGGTATACAAAAGAAAAATCAATCACATCATATTCATAAGAACATAACTTTTGGAAATCTTAACCTGCAAAAGAGAGCATAATTTCATAACATGGGATAAATCATAGTAGTGAAATGAAATCCCAATAATCATAACTTAAAACATGAAACTTTGTGGCATACACACATAATCATAGAGAATCATTTCTTGTTAGTCAAGACTCATTTCCAAGACTATCTTAGTGGACAAAGTCCCTTTCTGAATCGAGTAACCCTCGTTTCAGTCCTGTTTCACTGAACCGGTATAACCTACCATTCCAGGCATGTCTATCTCATGAGATATAAAATCTTTACCCAATGAATTGGAGGGATATATAGGTCCCACCCATCTTATAATGAATCCTTTCTTATGTGTGCCACAAAATCTTAAAACATATATCATAGCATAACCCATGTAACAAAAATGGAAATCTTAAACATCATGACATCATAAAACAATTCATACAAGATAAAGGAATTCATAAAAATAATTCCATCACAACATGATCAAATCAATGTAATAATAGGGATAAAAACAGAACCCTAAATTATCTTAGATAGAAAATAATTTTGATAAAACATTTGAACTCCATTCTTGAGGAAAATATCCTTTCTACTTCAAAAACACTTTTCCTTTCTTAAAATGTCATAAAATTCTAAACTAAAAGAAGTTGATTAAAAATAAACTTGAAAACTTGTAAAGTAAGCTTATTGGAAATAATGTTCTAAAAATCCATTCATGCCGTATAAGTTAAAAAAACATTCTTCGTACTTTTGTCGGAAAAGTCAAAAAGTACCTCGTACGAAAAAAAACGACAAAAGATTCCTTTCATATTCTTTACTAAAAAGACACCGAAGGTTAAAATTGGATTTAAACTATTGTAAGTGGATGTAAATAATATTAAATATTGAGGAAACATGGATTTGGATGATAAAATACACCCCAGTAAATTTAAAAGTATAAACAATCTCGGATAAAAATTGAGATTGCGAGATTTTCCCTTACCTTAGGTCTGATTTGCTTTGTACGTGTCCGAAAATCCTGTATAATTATTTAAATAATGTTATTGACTTATTAAATAATCATATTCATTGTTATGATATCATATATGGTTCTCTTATGGCTTTATATTACCCGGTCTTTTGTAAATTCATGTTAAAGTAGCATTTTGAATAAAATCGTCTCATTTGTCGTTCGTGTTTTTAACTTGTAATTATTAATATGATTACTTGGATCATGATTACTTATATCCAGAATGTAAAACATGATTTATATATAATATATATTCAGAATATACATATATATATAATATATAGATAATGGAATGAAATACACCGTTCATGGAGACGGTAGTCCGTACGTACGCATGAACGCTATTTTCGTTTCCTTATTGAATTGAATGGAATTAAGTAGATGACATACATATAAATATACATAAATCCAGTATCATTATTATGTCATATATTTCATTAGTACTTATTATATATTCTTTATAATCATTCATGAATGGTTAATGTGGAAAATGAATCTCATCGCGTCGTGGAGACGGTAGTCCGTATGTACGCACGAGCGATGATATCGTTCCCATGGTCATCGAATTGTGTTAAAGTGTATGAATATTATTTCAGTATCAATATAACTTTATAATAATCATATATAGTTACTCATTACACCATTATACCCATCCTATTAAGGTGGTGGCGGAAAATAGATTACACCACGGCCTGGAGATGGAATTCCGTATGTACGCACGCGCGGTGATTTCATTTTTCCGTAGGATGGATAGAAGGTGAATTAGGGTTGTTTCATATTTATAATAACATATAAGTATGTAAGTAATACTGATGTTATTAATTGGTTATGAAACAACTAAAGAAGAAGAAGTTGAAGAAGAAAGAAATTGAAAAGATCGGTAATGGTTATTACCTCTTCTTTGAAACGCCTCTTTGAATCCTCCACTTTGGGAACTATGATTGGTCTTTGAAGAATACCAGGACCTCTAGGATTATTTTAGGGAAGTGGAGAAGGGATTTTGGCAGGGGTTGGCTGAGCTTGAGTGCTCAATTTGGTGTGAGGAGGAGGGGGAGGAGGTGCCCTTTTATAAGGGAGGAGAGGGGCACTTTAGGAATATCTCAAAATATTATTTTATATTAAAGTCAAAATCGGTTTATAATGGTTCCAAAGGGTCTTATTTCGAAGCTAAAGTGGGGATGAGTCTAAATACTATCAACCAATAGGATTTAGACAAGTTTAGGGTGTTATTGTAACCTTATCAATTAGATTTAACTCTAAGTTAAATAATTTAACTTTTACCGTGTCTTTTTGTTTTCTTTCACTATATGGTTAATACACTTACTATAACATGTCAAACGAACCCCAAATTGTTTATTATTAATATACATATCCTTATCTAAGTCATTTTTCCGAACCTTAGATTTTTAGGAATAAAATAACAATTAATAATATAATATTTGATTTAAAAACTATTTTGTGTCAATTTTGACACTATTTGATATATGATTTTTGTGAAAGTCATAAAAGAATTATATGTTCTAACCAAGTTTATTAAATCAACAATAATATATCATAGTAACCTATAAAATTAGTGGAATTCATAAAAAGTCTTAAATTACATTTATTTTGGTATTTATAATATCAATTATGTCAATATTTCATTAATAAGATAATTACTGCATCATCTTTGTGTCATAAATAAATTAAATTATATGATGTCTAAAAATTACAAATAAAATACCATTATGTATGATATCTTTTTAGCTTTCTAATGAATATTTACAATCTAATTTATATTATGTAAAACCCTATATTAAAAATGGTTTAGTAAATATACTTTGATTTTAACTCTTTTAACTCTTCTTTGAATTAAATAATAAATGGCCTAATCTAATCCAAGTGGGCCTAAATGATAATATTTTACACTTAAGGTTGTTTTTGGTCGAGATACACTTGTCCAATAGGATTAGGAAATGTGTTAGGGTAATATTAATATCATTTTTACCCTTAATTACCCTATTTACTTTTAACCGTGGTAAATAAAAGAAAAAAGTTACTATTCACCAAAAATTATTTTCATCTCATTGAACCACATTTTACTAACTGACATCAACCGTGTCTCTCGGATTTTTGGAAATTCTATTCGCAGAAGCGGTAAAATTAAGTTTTATGAAAAATTCAGTTTTTTTAACTACCACTTAGTAGTTTAACTATTCATCAAAAATTGATGTTTTTCAGAACAATGCCAAAATTTCATCCTAAGCTATATTTCATATTCCGAATTCAAAAATGAAATCTATTTTACCAAATTCATAACATAGAAGTTTCATTAATTAATTTTATAATTAAATCCCACTGTTAAAACAAATAGCGTGTTTTTAAGAAACAATATCTATCAAAAGATTGACACTTGATTATGTCTGGTTTAAATGTGAAATTACATTCAATGACCAAAATTGTATTAAATTGTAAAAATATATTCTAAATATACTTTAAAACCACTCAAATTAATAATTTATCACTATTAATTATTTTGATTAAAAAAAGTTGTTTTTAATTAAAATTTAGTAATTTCCACTATTCATCAGAATAGGAAAGTTATCCGAAATGTACCAAAATTTCACCTTAGGCTAAATTTGATACTCCGAATCCAAAAATGAAATCCATTTTGAAAAATAAAATTTACAAAATTTCAAAAAGTGGTTATTACTATTCATAACGGATAGTTTTAATAACATTTTAATAGCATATCGCGGTTTAGTGAAACTCGTTATTGCGTACTACACACGCTATCGAGGAAGGACGCGATTGTGTGTTATGCAAGGAAAGTCAAGGATGCGTGTTGTGCAAGCTCCTTTTGGTGTAGCGTACAACACAAGACATTAGTGAAATAAAAAGAATATTTTTCATAAAAGCTCGGGTTGTTACATTCTACCCCCCTTAAAATGAATTTCGCCCTCGAAATTCGTCGGGGTTATAAATGGTTTACTATTCGAAAGTTTCTTTAATAGAATCCCACATCGTAAAAAGGAATACCAAAACTTGGCTTTAAAAACTAAAGTATGAAATGTAACGATTACCCAAATAAACTAATCGCTGGGTTTCCACATAGGTAAAAATATGGATATGGAAGAGAAATCTAACCATCATGTTCTGATGGAGAGTGGTAGAGAACATGGCTATGTAAAAGCCAGCAATCACAAAGCCATAAATTTGTGACGATCTAGGGTACCATCTGATTCATCAGATATAAGGGCACTAGGACAACATTTTTGGTTTTCAAGATCGTTTCCCTAAAGTTTAAGAGTTTGAATTAGAATAAATACTTACTTCATTTTTGAACAATCTCACTGTTGTTCGTGCCTTGAACAATTTCTACTTCATCTCTTAAATAAATGAAGTTGAATTTGTTATTCGTGAAGTGTTAGCAGATCATGTGATAGAATGACGGGTCATTCCATCTGTCTCAAAAGGTTAGAAAAATTTATATACATAAGTCGATCTATAGTGGGATTAATCATATATGGTTCCTAAAATGGACTTATACTTCATACATCATACTGCTTAATATAAAAAAACTAGTTTCTACTAAACAGGGACTTCATGTAGGCCAGTGGTAGGCGATAAAGGCCAGTCGCACTTCGGTTGTGGGTTCGATTCCCATAGCCTTGTCTGACGCGATGGGTTGTCGCCCGTTCTGCAGGTTGTCCTATTTCTAAAACTATATTACTATAACATCCCATCAATAATATCGAAAAAAACTTCTATCCTTAAACAATACTAACTTATGTCCAACATAATCCATTCCAATCTTTAGGCTTATCCATAATACTGCAGTCCACTCTCATAATATAGTGAAAATGATTACCAGAGATTTAATACTGCCATTAATCCCCATATATCATAAGATATGTCTTGTTGGTCACATTCCAAACATTCAAAGTCCTTAATCATGTATTCTCTTGAATACCCATTGATCCTTAGTGAAAAAATGAATGCAGTTAAAAGTTAACTCTTTCCACATACCAAAATCCAAAAATTATCTATACTCAAACCATGATATAACCTTCTCCTTATATCAGTCATGAGCTCATGAATACAACCAAACACCTCATTATCTTATTATTCCTTCATTATGAGCATATCATCTAAATTCCAAAAATATCTGAATAACCTTTCATGGATAGTGGTACCATTAATCATAAACTTTCATAACTCAAGGAAAGACAACAGTGTAACAATCCTTAGATGTCTCTTTATTCCATAGTACCATGAGATTTCTTATACAACATTACACATGATAAACATGTAGTCATTCCACTACATTCTTAAACCATTGACCGAGCTTCAACAATTCTTTCATCTAACATATCATTTGTAGTCTCTTCATCATCATGAACATTAATACTTCCCATACGACCATACTGATTATCTTCATGAGACTTTCCCTTAGGGCATTGGTTTGCATAATGCCCATACATTCCACATTTAAAACATTTAACCATTATTGATGTCGTAGCAATACCATTATCCTAATCCATGGTGTAAACTGAACCTTTTCCTTTGCACTTACTTGCTTTGTGTCCTTCTTTTCCACACCCAAAGAATCTTCCAGTTCCTTTGAAACAATCTCCTTGATGCCTCTTCCCACATGATTTACATAGGGGAAATTGAACTTTCTTTCGTCTATGATCATCATGAAACTCCATCTTTCTCTTATTAGCCGAGTCAGGAAACTTTCCAAATTTTACTTTATTGATCATATTATGAGATTGCTGATTCGACATAATAATGATGTTTGGACTTCCAAATCCCATTTCATTATGAAGAATATCATTCCATTGTCCATCATATCCTCCATTATCGTGAATCATCTTGTTTCCAGCCATTTTCTAAAACCCAAAAAAACGAATAGTGTGAGAGGCAAAAATCATGCTAGGGAAAACAACATAATAAAGGTGGAGTATCCTCAATATCTTAGGTTAAATTCTATGATCGTTACCGTAGTTCTAGGACTGTATCCTATACGTATACTTATCCTTAGGGACATCCCTAGACACACCTTATAAATATCTCCAGGGACCTCACTAAAGTTCTCACATCCTAGTTTCCAAAGGTTGACTAAACCTTTCCTCTGATACCAACTGTAGAGACCCGAAGCTTATCTTACATTGTCATTACATTACTTTTGCGGAATACTTATTACATAAAAAAAACACACACACAACGATCGTAATAGTTTAGTGTCTTTGGAAACTCAGAACGTAATCTTCTAATCGTGGTGAAAGATCTTCAATATCTCCCATAAAGACCTTCCCTTTTTTTTTACCTAAAAACTTTCTTTATATCCTGGGGAAAAGAAAACATAAAAGGGTGAGCTCAAATGCTCAGTAAGGGTATACAAAAGAAAAATCAATCACATCATATTCATAAGAACATAACTTTTGGAAATCTTAACCTGCAAAAGAGAGCATAATTTCATAACATGGGATAAATCATAGTAGTGGAATGAAATCCCAATAATAATAACTTAAAACATGAAACTTTGTGGCATACACACATAATCATAGAGAATCATTTCTTGTTAGTCAAGACTCATTGGCAAGACTATCTTAGTGGACAAAGTCCCTTTCGGAATCGAGTAACCCTCGTTTCAGTCCTGTTTCACTGAACCGGTATAACCTACCATTCCAGCCATGTCTATCTCATGAGATATAAAATCTTTACCCAATGCATTTAAGGGAGATATAGGTCCCACCCATATTATAATGAATCCTTTCTTATGTGTGCCACAAAATCATAAAACACATATCATAGCATAACCCATGTAATAAAAATGGGAATCTTAAACATCATGACATCATAAAACAAATCATACAAGATAAAGGAATTCATAAAAATAATTCCATCACAACATGATCAAATCAATGTAATAATAGGGATAAAAACAGAACCCTATATTATCTTTGATGGAAAATAATTTTGATAAAACATTTGAACTCCATTCTTGAGGAAAATATCCTTTCTACTTCAAAAACACATTTCCTTTCTTAAAATGTCATAAAATTCTAAACTAAAAGAAGTTGATTAAAAATAAACTTGAAAACTTGTAAATTAAGCTTCTTGGAAATAATGTTCTAAAAATAAATTCATGCCGAATAAGTTAAAAAAACAATCTTCATACTTTTGTCGGAAAAGTCAAAAAGTACCTCGTACGAAAAAAACGACAAAAGATTCCATTCATATTCTTTACTAAAAACTCACCGAAGGTTAAAATTGGATTTAAACTATTGTAAGTGGATGTAAATAATATTAAATATTGAGGAAACATGGATTTGGATGATAAAATACACCCCAGTAAATTTCAAAGTATAAACAATCTCGGATAAAAATTGAGATTGCGAGATTTTCCCTTACCTTAGGTCCGATTTGCTTTGTACGTGTCCGAACCTCCTGTATAATGATTTAAATAATGTTATTGACTTATTACAGAATCATATTCATTGTTATGATATCATATAAGGTTCTCTTATGGCTTTATATTACCCGGTCTTTTGTAAATTCATGTTAAAGTAGCATTTTGAGTAAAATCGTCTCATTTGTCGTTCGTGTTTTTAACTTGTAATTATTAATATGATTACCTGGATCATGATAACTTATATCCAGAATTTAAAACATGATTTATATATAATATATATTCAGAATATACATATATATATATAATATATAGATAATGGAATGAAATACACCGTTCATGGAGACGGTAGTCCGTACGTACGCATGAACGCTGTTTTCGTTTCCTTATTGAATTGATTGGAATTAAGTAGATGATATACATATAAATATACATAAATCCAGTATCATTATTATGTCATATATTTCATTATTACTTATTATATATGCTTTATAATCATTCATGAATGGTTAATGTGGAAAATGAATCTCATCGTGTCGTGGAGACGGTAGTCCGTACGTACGCACGAGCGATGATATCGTTCCCATGGTCGTGGAATTGTGTTAAAGTGTATGAATATTATTTCAGTATAAATATAAC
This sequence comes from Viscum album, assembly GCA_963277665.1. Classification (NCBI taxonomy): domain Eukaryota; kingdom Viridiplantae; phylum Streptophyta; class Magnoliopsida; order Santalales; family Viscaceae; genus Viscum; species Viscum album. The sequence continues at coordinate 1,134,957,014 of OY728150.1, read as the reverse complement.
TTTATAATAATCATATATAGTTACTCATTACACCATTATACCCATCCTATTAAGGTGGTGGCGGAAAATAGATTACACCACGACGTGGAGACGGTATTCCGTACATACGCACGCGCGGTGATTTCATTTTTCCGTAGGATGGATAGAAGGTGAATTAGGGTTGTTTCATATTTATAATTACATATCAGTATGTAAGTAATACTGATGTTATTACTTTGTTATGAAACAACTAAAGAAGAAGAATTTGAAGAAGAAAGAAATTGAAAAGATCGGTAATGGTTATTACCTCTTCTTTGAAACGCCTCTTTGAATCCTCCACTTAGGGAACTAAGATTGGTCTTTGAAGAATACCAGGACCTCTAGGATTATTCTAGGGAAGTGGAGAAGGGATTTTGGTAGGGTTTGGCCGAGCCTGAGTGCTCAATTTGGTGTGAGGAGGAGGGGAGGAGGTGCCCTTTTATAAGGGAGGAGAGGGGCACTTTAGGAATATCTCAAAATATTATTTTATATTAAAGTCAAAATCGGTTTATAATAGTTCCAAAGGGTCTTATTTCGAAGCTAAAGTGGGGATGGGTCGAAATCCTATCAACCAATAGGATTTAGACAAGTTTAGGGTGTTATTTTAACCTTATCAATTAGATTTAACTCTAAGTTAAATAATTTAACTTTTACCGTGTCTTTTTGTTTTCTTTCACTATATGGTTAATACACTTACTATAACATGCCAAAAGAACCCCAAATTGTTTATTATTAATATATATATCCTTATCTAGGTCATTTGGCCGAACCTTAGATTTTTAGGAATAAAATAACAATTAATAATATTTTATTTTATTTAAAAACTATTTTGTGTCAATTTTGACACTATTTGATATATGATTTTTTTGAAAGTCATAACAAAATTATATGTTCGAACCAAGTTTATTAAATCAACAATAATATTTCATAGTAACCTATAAAATTAGTGGGATTCATAAAAAGTCTTAAATTACATTTATTTTGGCATTTATAATATCAATTATGTCAATATTTCATTAATAAGATAATTACTGCATCATCATTGTGTCATAAATAAATTAAATTATTTGATGTCTAAAAATTACAAAAAAAATACCATTATGTAGGAAATCGTTTTAGCTTTCTAATTAATATTTACAATCTAATTTATCTTATGTACAACCCTATATTAAAAATGTTTTAGTAAATATACTTTGATTTTAACTCTTTTAACTCTTCTTTAAATTAAATAATAAATGGCCTAATCTAATCCAAGTGGGCCTAAATGATAATATTTTACACTTATGGTTGTTTTTGGTCGAGATACACTTGTCCAATAGGATTAGGACATGTGTTAGGGTAATATTAATATCATTTTTACCCTTAATTACCCTATTTACTTTTAACCGTGGTAAATAAAAGTAAAAAGTTACTATTCACCAAAAATTATTTTCATCTCATTGAACCACATTTTACTTACTGACATCAACCGTGTCTCTCGGATTTTTGGAAATTCTATTCACAGAAGCGGTAAAATTAAGTTTTATGAAAAATTCAGTTTTTTTAACTACCACTTAGTAGTTTCACTATTCATCAAAAATTGATGTTTTTCAGAACAATGCCAAAATTTCATCCAAAGCTATATTTCATATTCCGAATTCAAAAATGAAATATATTTTACCAAATTCATAACATAGAAGTTTCATTAATTAATTTTATAATTAAATCCCGCTGTTAAAACAAATAGCGTGTTTTTAAGAAACAATATCTTTCAAAAGATTGACACTTGATTATGTCTGGTTTAAATGTGAAATTACATTCAATGACCAACATTGTATTAAATTGTAAAAATATATTCTAAATATACTTTAAAACCACTCAAATTAATAATTTATCACTATTAATTATTTCGATTAAAAAAGTTGTTTTTAATTAAAATTTAGTAATTTCCACTATTCATCAGAATATGAAAGTTATCCGAAATGTACCAAAATTTCACCTTAGGCTAAATTTGATACTCCGAATCCAAAAATGAAATCCATTTTGAAAAATAAAATTTACAAAATTTCAAAAAGTGGTTATTACTATTCATAACGGCTAGTTTTAATAACATTTTAATAGCATATCGCTGTTTAGTGAAACTCGTCATTGCGCACTACACACGCTATCGAGGAAGGTCGCGATTGAGTGTAATGCAAGGCAAGTCAAGGATGCGTGTTGTGCAAGCTCCTTTTGGTGTAGCGTATAACACAAGACATTAGTGAAATAAAAAGAATATTTTTCATAAAATCTCGGGCTGTTACAAGCTATAATAATTTTTAGGAAAAATAAGATTATCAAAATTATGAAAACAATATTTTACACATATTCATAATGTGATTTCATTGATTATAAATTAATTACAAATGAAAATAATATCTAATTAGAATTAAATTATATGTCTCTATAAAAAACTATTAATATTCAATCAGTTGAATTTTATAATAATAAAATATATTAATAATAATTATTTAAATATATTTATGATAATTATTTAAATATATTTATGATAATTATATTTTATATATTCTTATAATGTCTTTTTATTATTTTCCAATAAATTAAATTGGCTTATGATTAGAATAAAACATATTAAAAATATAAAATCTCTATTTTTTTTTCTAATTATCAATTTTTCATCATTTTAATGGTTCACCTATTTATTATATTAATATTGAAACATTTAAAAACATTATTTAACATAATAATTTATTTTTCAAGATATTAATATCATATTTATCATATGGTGATTTTATTATGTTTCTTATATGTTTCTTTTATGGATTAATATTGAAATATAATGCATCTCAGTAGAGAAATACATTTTAGTATAAATTATTTATATATTTTAATAATATTTGAAATATTATTTATAGTATAATTAGTTTAATTATGTATCTATAAATACAATTTAGTTCATTTTAATCAATTTAAACAAGAAATTGGATTTGAAAATATTAAAATTTCTAGAAATTTTCCACATTAAAACCAAGCTTTCTCATTTCATCTATGAGAGTAATTTTAAGTATAATTTTTTTAATTATGTAAATATTATAATCTAAAATGGATTAAATATTTGTAACATTATTGTAAAAATTAGGAAATATGATCATTTTAATACTTAGGTTAAATAAATTTATGTGGTAAAAAACTTATTTTCCACATTATAGGTAAAAAATTAATCTTGTTAATGAAATAAATGTAATGTACTAAAATAAATATCAAATAAAAAAAATTAGTTTGTTATGGTATTAAATGAATCTAAACAACATCTATTACAATAATTTAATTTCAATTTCATTTAAATTAATTCCACCTCAATGTGGATGGCTTTAATTATAAAATCATCATTATTTTAACCACTAAAACCCACATATTCCAATGTATACATACCACTTTTAATCCTCCTCCAATTTTAACTAAATAGAGATAAATATAATAAAATATCTTCATAAGATTATCCCCTAGATTATCTACACATTCATGTTCTTTTGGAATCAAAATAATAAATATATACAATGGCCTCAAGGGGTCCAATATGGAGGAGGTATTAAAATTGTGATTTACTCAAAGCTCATCTCTTAATTTATTTTTATTTTCCGAGTATAATCTCACCCAATTTATACATATAGGAATGATAACTAAAGAATTATTTATATATGTTTTTTATGATGGAAGATATTACTATAATTATTTGTGTTACCACCTCTAATTCTATGAAATGATACCATTGTTCATGCGATGTTGATTAACAGTCTCCGTGAATAATGAGTTTTTTTGTTTTACATTACCTACATAATGTCTAGTAATAATATTACTATTTTTATTAAATAATATTTTAATAATTATATTATATGATAAGTCATGTACTTAATATAATATATTATCATATTAGTAAATAAAATTAAACTACTTCATGGTTTTCAAAAAAACTAAAAAATAAATAATGTCAACATTTATCGCTAACATATTATCGACGAAAAAAGAGTTTTATAAAAAATGATATATAATAGAATTTATACTCCTAGAATTTTATTAATATATATTCATTCTAATAATAGAGTTTTATTCCAATTCTATAAAATAATCCATAATTATAAACAAATGAATTGATCAGGAAACAATGAAAAAAAACCAAAAACAATAAAAATAATGAAATATTATTATTCAATGGGTTATAATATTTTCTTAAATGACCATATAAGTTATAGTAAATTTGTATATGGTTAATTAATTAGTTAAAAAAATTCGTTAATCCATTATATGTGAGAGTAAATTTCACACCTCTAAAGATAAGTGTGGGGTAAGGGGATTCAAAAACCAATTTCATTGCCTAGGTTTATCCTTCTACTTCCATGTTTATTTTTAACTAGTAATATTCATCATATGAATTTTAAATGATAAATTCTGTTTTTCCTTTATTGTTTTTTGGATTAACATGTAATACACATAATATATTTATTTTATTCACTCTAAATTCAATCTTTTAATATTTTTAATGGAAAATCATTTTAAAATGATATTTTAATATTCCATTCTGAAAAGAATTCTTTTCTATTATGGATTTAAAGTAATTTATCATTTTCATGTCGTTTTAATATTATTTAGGAACCATTACAATTATAAAATGCAATATTCTAGTAAAAAAATTTGTTTTTTTTGTTCCGTCAAACATAATTGATTTTTGATATGAAAAAGGTATTTTAATAAAAAAATGATTCAATGATATCATTGAAATTGTTTTCATCCATTTCAAAATCCATTTATGACTATTATTGATAATTTAAGTTGAAATATTATAATAACATAAATAATATTTTATTAAGTGTTTTTCTATTAGATTGATTAGGAATGCACTACTTTGATAGCATTCACCATATAACATAACATGGTTTTTGATTATTAAATTTATTGTCATTTTGTATTATACATTCAATAAAAATGTATTTGGTTGTATGTTTCACCACTTTCATGTGAATAATGTATTGGAATTTGTAAGTGACTAGAGGTGTCCACTTTAGCCCCATGATGAATCTATAGGACTTATGATTCAAACTAGTTTTGGTATTGACATATGTATTACCCATTTATGTATTATTTTTAAGAAGATTCCTTGATGGTTAGTTTTAGAAGTCCAAAAAATTGCATTCACCAAATATGAAATTATGTATATACTTCCATGTTATTACTCAATTATTAGAATATCCACAATTATGTTTTTAATCTCATGTGGTTAAATTGGGGAAATTATTTGATCAAAATTTTCAATTTCTATATTATGTTCATGTTATTGATTAAATGAAATGTGTTTTATTTCATTTCACTGTCATAATGGTTACTTATTATATTTGATTGCATCAGTTATACATAATCCATTATGATAAATTTATCTCAACCCTTTCCAATGATTCCTTTTCTCCATGATGTGATAAAATTTATGTTAACAGGTATGAGGGGATAATCTAGTAGAATAATAGTATCATATAGGGATTCAATTTATTTTATTTTATATATTATGTATAATGTATGTTCAAAGTACATATCATGTTTTTTGAACATACCAAACTGTATGTTTTATTTGGATGAGACCCATTTTAAATTTTACCAATGTAATATAGTATTCATTGAATCTGGGATACCAGGGACGGGGGTGTGATAATGACGATAAGTAGTGGTAATTAAATCAAAACAAATGAGATAAAAAATATGAATAATGAAATGGATGGATTTTATAGAACTATTCGTGGAAAGACAATTACTGATGACCAATGTGTACATATAGTGTTAAAATTATTATTCTAATTGAATGTGGAAGAGGAAAATAATATTATGTATGATGATTACATTACACAATTATCAAGACATGGTTCAGATTATGTGTGTAATACTCATTGTATTACACATATTTGAAGCTCTCCATGTATAATGGTCCTGAATGAGTTGTAGTAGTTGAATAATCTACTCTATTAGAATATAGATACAGGATTTATTCACCCATGTTCATCTCCCTGGTGATAACCTACTCTATTTTTATGAAAAAATATGGGCCAGTTCTTTAGAGCATAAAATATGAAGAATTATAAAAAATTATCAAGAATAATTTTAGGCCATGTATTGATTCTTTTTTATATTAGAAAATTAAATCTCTATATTATTTCATGATTTTTAATTTATCCATATATCATCTCTTAAGGATAATAAGGGAGGATATACCCAATATTTCCATCTATATGAGGTATAATCATTATTAGTTCAAATTAATTCAATTTAGATGTAAAACTTATTCTTCTAGGACTATGTATCATTGAATAGAGTATATAGATACTACCTTACTATTTTATTATTATACATCAAAGATGATATTATTATATTTTCAAATATATAATAAGGTCTTGAAGTATATTTTAGAATTGTGATGATGTCACTGTGGAAGGAGAATGTGTTTGTTGAATGTACCATTATTGGATTTTTCATTCTTAAAGATTCATTTATTTGTCATATAATGACATTAGAGGGTATGTTAGTAGATCTTTCAATAGATAATGTTCTAGAGAAAGGATTATACTATCCACAGTAATAAAAAATTTAGTTTTCATGGGATGCTTATATACCTCTAAATATTTTTGATAGATTTTTCATTACTATCTATAACAAAACCCATGTTGAGTCGAATGGGAAGTAATTTCATCAAGTTAGATAAATGAAAATAGAGTTTAAACGAACTGAATAGTATGTTGGTCAATGTAGTTTTTCACACACTACCATGAATTGGTGAAGGATTTGTGATCTAAAATGATGAATTAATGATGGGACTATATTAGATTCCATATTAAAATTAGATGTATATATATTAATCCATATTCAAATTGATTATTAAAAGGGAAATTTACCCAAATTATGATATGGTTTTTTTATTCTAATTAATATATGAAAAATATAGAGGAATTATCTATATAATAAATTTTATGATTTTTATATTGATAATAAAATCATGTTACATATATTTAAAAATACTGTTTTAAATACCTTATAGACAATATGGAAAGAGTTATTAAAGAATTACAATTTATCTGTAATTTACTACCATAAGAAGACGAATAACATGGATAATTCATTAATTCATAAATAATATGAATATTTATCCGTATTATAAATGAACAATAAATAATATTTATTTATTTTCAGAAGACTGATCTGGAAATGAAATAGAATGGGGAAATATCATATAGTAATTAAAAGAATTTTAACTATCCATTGATGGTAATGTTTTGATGGAACACGAGGAATTTGTTGAATTGTGGAAGAAGGATATAAAAATTCTTGAACTCAACCACAATCACACTAAAATGATGTGTTTCATGATCTATGTTGTTTTCCAATTAATATTAGAAAAAATTATAGAGCTATTGGAGGAGGCACAAATTTCACCATTTCCTATTATTATTGGATTTATGAATATTTATATTTATCAAAATAATAATTTCATGTGGGTTAAAATAATGTGATATAATATATAATATATATCATGGTTTCATTTATATTACCAATTCCAGTCATAGAGAATGAATTCATTGGGGTTGTTAAAACCAAGACACATTCCTATATAGAAAGGAAAAAATACAACTATTGTTGTTTTCATTTGAAAACTAAAATATCATAAACAAATAAATATATTTGGGTTATATTTGACCACCATAAAATTTCAACACACTCCATTACTATCATAAAAAATATATCTCTTAATCATCTTGCATGGTTATACATTCGTAATGTGAAATGGTAGCATAGAGGATAACTACCAGTTGTATATGATTTTGGTAATATGATTACATATATGTTATATAAAAAGTATTTACAAATACAGAGATTCAAAATTGATGTTCGTTAATACTTATCTGGCTTAAGAACATGGTAACACTATGATAAATATTGACACTCTAGAAGACATGTTGACATCTCGACATATGTATTTGAAATGTTGTTGGAATAAACCCCTTCATTTAGTTAAATTTTATTACAATAACATATTACTCTAATGAATTCAGACGGGTTTTATGAATACCTATATGGAGTTAATCTCATAAATATATTATGTTTGAATGTTATTTGATAAATATGGTTATTATGAACTTATCCAGGGAAGTCAATGGTATAGTTGGTTTTACCACATCAACGAACCATAAGGGCAACTAAAAATTTTCAAAATAGTAATGATAATAATCATAGATGATATTTTGAGTTTTATGTAGTGAGGTGGTATTTATAATGACTTGAAAATGGAACATGGTTATTTGAATTTGATTGAAGATGATGCTCAGACAATGATTTACTAATCCATTCAAAAATCATGATCTCATTTGAATGGTATCATATCACTAAATGCTTCAACTAAATCTCTTTCAAGTCCATGATGATTTATATATTTCTAACATGATGATATAAATATATAATTATTCAAATGTACTAAACATAGAGTATATACAAATGGATAAATATTATTCATATGGGGAATATTCATAAGAAATATATAATCCTGGAGATAATGTTCTAGAGAAAAATATCAATTTCAGGGTTAATTATATGTATAAGGAATATAAATTTGAAGAATAATCATGGGATATAGAAGATGTAATGAAATAAAAATATCATCCATTTGTAATCAATGTTGAGCATTATGAATGGACTATTTATTTTTAAGGTATGTAGATTGAAATGATAAAATATTCAAATATATATTTATATTTAAAATATTTTATTACATGTGATACATCATTCCCAGAGTCTTCATGATCATAAATATATTATAAAATAATATCATATTTATTAAGTTGGATGGTATGAATATTAGTAGACAAATTATAAAAAAATAGTATAAATAATTTGATGATTACAAATTTATTATATATGGAAATAATAATCAATTCACGGATATAGTGTTTTTTTAACCCATTTTACGAGACAAATGTGTTTTAAGACTAACAAATTAAATTTGTCAAAAATTATGAATGGTTTAAACTAAATATATGTCTTAAATATTCAATAATGATTTTTTAGATTAATCTAATATTTTTATTGGATTAAAATTGGAATTAATCATGTTTTATGGAAGAAGCAATACATTTCCAATAACTGATTTCATCACATTTTGCATAGATTTTATAAAAATTATCTCATTCACAAATTAGTATATAAGATGATAAAATGGATCCCATTGTTGAAATTATAAGCTTCTATGTTTGTCAATATGTCTCGTTTTTCCTTTAAATATGAACAGTATACATGTTATCTTTTTTTACCTCATCTAAGTGTAAATTGTGTTATCCTAGGTTTAAAATATGTGTTATGATCACCATTTTTCATTTAAATTCACATTAAATGATGTTAATTGTACCCTTAAAAGCATAGTATCAATATTTTATGTATTGATCAAAATAATTCCATAAAAATTGTATATATATAATATTTAAAGCCATGAAAAGAATAAAAAATTTCATTCTCTTCTATATATTTATATATTATGTTCCCACATTGGGATAAGACAAAGAGGGGAATGAATATAGATTCAATTATTTGAATAATAATTTTATCTTCATTATTGCAATTTGTTACTAATTCATAGGTAATATATATTTTCCTTTATCTGAGTTGAATCAATGTCATCATATTTGTTAAATTAATGCAAATATTATATAAATAATGTATAAAATATTAAAAATTATACAATTAGGATGATTTATTCTGATTAATGAATTTTATAGATTAATAAAACATATCATGGAAATGATAAATTTTTAAATTCCAATTAAAAAATTATCATCATGTATTTGACGTATAATAAAGAATAGTTACAAAAATAAAAATACTGATATTTAAATTAAATAATATTTTATCAAATTACATTATAATATTAAAAATCATTAATATAAAAATGAGAGATAATATAAAATATTGTGGGGTCAAACAAAAAATATATGTTTTTAAATACCAAATAAATCATTTCTTGTTTAATTTTTTGATGACGTTTCAATCATATTAAACCATATATATTAATATATTTATATTTAGAGGAATATTTCATTAAAATAATATCATTATATTTTAAATATTTTAAAAATTCCAAGTGACAGCATTCCCATCCGTATTAAAGGACAAATCATCCTTTACTTCCTTACGGCACTTTGAACAACATAATCATACATGTCGCTAACCATTTATATTTTAAACCTAATTATCCATTTTCGAGTTTTTATTAAATACATAAATATAAAATCATTGGTTCCTTATGAATATATATATGAGGTATCGTGAAGAAAGTGTATTTATCTTACCCATCCACTTCCAATTTATTTTAACATTTAAATACAATAAATTAGTTACATTATTGAAAAAATAGTAACTATAGTATAAAAAACATTTTTACATATTATTATTATTATTATCCTAAAATGATTCCACCATATTTTTTATCAAATGGAAATTGAAATTATCATGCATGAATATATATGACATACCATCAACATATATTAATATCACTCGTATTTAAAAACAATATTTTATGGATGATTATTATTATTTATATTTTACCTTTATGACATAATTTTACTACTTTAATAATAATAACACCACTACATTATTACCTAAATATCACTCAAAAATGGATCATGTATATTTTGAATACATGTGGACTACGACCTCTATAAATTGTTGTGATTCGTTTTTCATTTATGTATTATATGGATAGTAATAAGGTAGTATTAAATTTATATATTTGGTGTGTATTTTGTAATAATTATTATGTAAATGTGAATTAATATTTACAATTCATTAGTCATGTCCTTTAAAAAGTTAAAATAGCATTCATGGGTTCATTATATCATCTGTCTCATTAAACAATTTAATTAATTTTTCAATCTATATATTTTCATGGAAATTACTAATACATAGATAATGAATATATAAGATATTTATATCGTGGTAAATATAATTTTTATAATGTATCCATGATAAAATTGAATATATCAAAACTACCAAACTAAAACATACAATAAAATTGAAGTAGTTGTTTCTGACAAAAACGATCTAATGATGAATTATTATTACACGACTTATAAAATAATATAACAAATAATATGATGTATGATATATGTTTTTTGTTCAAAAATTTATGTATAATAATTATGTATTTATTATACTTGAGGACCAGAATCATTTAATGGAATTAAACTATATGTTAAGAGTTTATTTTACAGTCTCATAATTATTCAAAAAAATTTACATTTAATTCTTCATTTTTAGAGTAATTCAATAATTATATATCAAAATATATTTTTTATACCTTCATTCATTCAATTATTAAATATTTTTATTCATCTTACCTCATGTTTATTATCAACATATAAAATTTGTTTTTATTAAGGGCAATCAACCTTATTATTCTACTCATTTAATAATTATTTTCATCCATTTCCATATTTTTTGTAATAAGTATAAAATTATATTTTTAACATTATAAAAATTTTGAATAAATTTTTTACCCCTTTAGTACATTTATTGACAGTTTTCTTACAAGAATATTTTTTTTATTTTCTAAATGAGGCAAACATTGATCTTTTATAGGTATTTGAATGCATGTTTTTGTAACTCATACATCATAACTATAATTTTTATCCATGATGACCAACAAATTTATTAATGATTTATTAACATGTATATATATAAAATAAAAATTATTACTCAAATTATTTACAAAATATTTGGGAAATTTCTATATTTTAAATAAATATTTTCAAAGAAAAAATGATTTTTTCAAAATGGAATTTTTAGGTTCACTTTTTTAATTTTTTGAGAATAATTATAAATCATTTATTGAATCATTTAATGTTTAGAGGTTATAATATTATGAAATAGCGAACCCTATTTCTTTGTATTTTTTATAATATCTTTTTAGGGAAAATGTTTGATATCATGTAGAATATATATTCCAAAAGGGAATGTTATTGATTTTAATATTATATTTATTTTGATATGTTGAATATATATATATATATATCTATATATGATGTATAAAATTTACAATTTCAGTGATGAATTTTACCTATAATTACATAACCCCCTGATATAGGGGCTATACTATGGGGAAAAATAGACAGTGTATTTGGTCAATGACTTACACATTAATATTGATGTATTGGCATGATGAATTGATAGTATTTTTAGATATAATGGCACATGAACTCAATTGTATGTTGCACATGTCCAATATTATTCATTACATTATTATAATAATATTTATTTATATAAATGAGTTTATTTGAATTCCTTTAAAATCAATGTATTTTTTCATAATCATGGGATTAATAAAAATCAATTACATTATCATCACATTTTCATATCATATTATTCATCAATTATTAAGCATCCATTACAATCATTCCCCTAAGGGAGACCCGAGTTCGACCCTTTTTTTAACCCAAGGATTCATGTCAATGATATATGATAGATATTCATGGATATCCTTAAGTGAATAAATATGATCCCAAAGAAAATAATATATATTATTTTAATTTTAAAAATTTAATATGAACCCATTTATGTTTCTTGTTTAAAAATAATATATAAAAATATGGTCATTTGAAATATGATTTTTTTATTTAATAAAATTTTAATAAAATAAATTGTAGATATATTCCTATAGGTTACATGTATTTATATTTTATATCCTCGTATCTAATGGTGGGGCCCAATGAAATCCCATTAATGAAATCAATGTAGATAATATCATTATATCACTCTTAAAATTATATTCATAATATGCTTTACTCTACTGGAAGTATGTATTTTCTAATGTATCCATGAAGAACTCATTTTTTATTGATCTTGCTCTAGGTAAGTTTGAATATGATAGAGGGTGAATAATTTCAATTTATTTATTATCTGACATAGATTTATTTATATTTAAATCCTATGATTCTAAAAAATTTCATGGTATTATGATTTATATTATAATGTGTTTATCTATTTTTGATTATTTGGCCACGAACCTTTTCTATCATCATTGATCCATTTAACTTTATAAAATTACCCTAGACTCCTTATATGAACTTTTTTTCTATGCCCATTATCACTGTCCAGTTTTTTATGTTTGGAATAATAAACAGTAATGAAAATGTAATTGGAATATCCCAATTTAATATTAGTGATGAAAATTTATGATCATATTTGAATGAGGTTAACTATTACAACATGTGTTTAAAATATAATATTTCCTACGTACATCCCATTGAGAGCCATGAATGACATAATTACCTAATTTAAACTTATTGGAGAATTATTTATTGTGTTGAATAATATTCGGAGATGGAAACCATCTAAATTTTGTGGAAAATATTTCCATATATTGTGCAGATAAGATGATGAGGTTATTTTTGGATATATTTGGTAGAGAAGTAAGTATGTATTTTTTGTTTTAGTAAATATAAAATTATTTTATAAATGTATCTGTATTGGGTTTTGGGATGATATGTCTAGGTAATCAAAACATGATAGGATTATCAACCAAAACAAAATTATTTATTTTTCTAGTTGGGTTGATGTTTATTTTCAATTTTATTTTATAAATACGGATAATTTTTATGATTTTATGTAAAAAATCATTCAAAAATTAGTGATTTGTACCAAAAAATTTCCCCTTCCATGTTGGATGGTAATTGTACTAGCTTTTGTAGTCAAGAAATTTCTCCATACAAATGAGTTTAGAAAAATTTTATTATGGGGATTATTATTAATTCTTTAAATATTTTGTTAGTTGAAACAATGTATGTGAGGTCAAATGATAATTATAATTAGTTATTAACTAAAAATATATATATCAATGATCCTATTATATTTTTAGTTAATTTTTTAACGGTTCACACATTAGTAGATTATATCATAGTTAGATCACCATTGTTTGAAAAATACCTAATCCGTTCAATAATACTATGTGATGAAAATGATAATGTTTTATATTCCTTTTTTATTAAACAATTTTATGATAATATTTATTTTCAAATGTTTCCCACAAATATTTTTTATTGAAAATAACATAATAACATTTTTTCTTAGGAAGATGTTGTAATATAAAATAATGAATCCATATATAGTTGTGAATGAATGTTGATCTGTTTTTGGTTTTTTATGTTTTGGGTAATCAAATATTTCTAAATATTCAGATGTTAAATGATCCCATGAAACTTTTTGACATAATTTTTCAATTGGATTCCTTTATATTTTATTATAAATAATACAATATTATTTATATTTTTTATGAATATTTATATAATGGGGATAATTTATTGATCCAAATATTTCTATGACCAATTAATAACATATTAATGAGTTCCATAGTACATTTCAATTAAAATTTGAAAATTCTAAATTCACCAATATACATTAATTCAAATAAAGTATCATAAATTTTCATTGATCTATCGTCATTATGTTTACCATTTGGCTTGAATCAATATTGATTCTATATTGTTCATGATTTTACTGATATTTAGTAATAACTAAATATATAAATTATTATACAGTAAATGATGACAGTATTTTATTTTTAATAGATACACCAAATGAAAAAACATCACAAATATTTTACATTGGAAAAAGGTATTATTATGTAGTTTGATTGATTATTGATCGAGTTTCTTTTTTTGACATACTTCTTATATATTTCTTATGATTTTACAAACTGAAATCTATGAAATCAAGTAAAATAACCATCAAATTAATTAATGTATGTATATCCACTAGTTTTTACATATTACTAGATACTAATTATATAAGTCAACTTGTTCTACTAGGACGTAATAACATCATCCAATTTTCATATCATCGGAGATTGAACATTAAGGGGTTATTGATCCACTATTGAGGATAGAAAATATTTCCTTTCCTTACATTCATCATCAAAGATTTAAAATCGAATTTTTTTTAATTAAATCAATTTATCATTAATTATTAGGACAATATCATTCATTAAATTATTCTCTTTAACTTTTATGGGATACTTGTTCATTATTAAAATTATATTTTATATATTCTTATATTTATTATTTAATTTTTTATTAATAATTTAATATGTGGTTTGAATTACAACGGAAACCAATTTAACTTCACTACATGTCTCTACCATTTTCATCCTCTCCTATATATGAGTTGATAAATAAAATTTCTTTCAGCACTAAAAAATTGTGTAGTATAGTGTCTTGGACATCACATCATCGAGCCAAAGCTCAGCACAATCAATGTAAACAATATTAAAAATGAAATCTCATGGTGTTTATCTAGACACATATTTTGTGATATATTTACATAATTATTTACTAAGATATAAAGGTGTTTCATTAATCATGGTGTCTTGGATAAAAGGTTTTGATAATGAATCAAGATAAAATGAATGAAGTATATAGGTGAGGTGATAATGACAAGACCTGACATGAGGGGTGTTATATACTAAAAATAGTTAATAAGATGATGATTAAGTTTTATCTAGTGATGTTCATTCCAAGATTGAGAAAAATGATCTCATATTGTGGTTCATATTATAAGAATTATAATATAATAATTTATATCTCACTCGAATTACTAATATTAGAAATATATTTCTTGAAATATACACTTTATTAATCATTAATCAGTCCCTTCAATATTTTTTTATCAATCCATTAAAATATATCTCTCTATTGTTAGTTAAATAAAACATATTTGAAATTATGGTGTTGGGGTATATATTTCCGTCGATATCTTTTAGGAAGGGATAACTCATTTTTTGGTCATTGAAAAACAATGTAACTTTAGAGAATACCTATAAAGAATTATTTTAATATTTATATAAAATTCCCACTATTATATTAGTGTCATGTATTATAAAATGTAATTATTGAATGTACATTTTATTTCGTACTGTAAAATATAATAACTTATGGACTATTACATTTTATGGAATCATATGATGGACACAATAATAAGAGTTTCTAGGAGGTAGAGGAATATATATAGATAAAATTTTATTTTGGAATCTATTTAAAAATATATGGACTAGAATATAACCTAAAATATCTTAAATAAAGTTATATTTTTGGAATGGACTTATACTTCAGATGTATGGTCTTTCAGTGTAGATGATGTGGGTTTTAAAAAACGTTCTATACCAAAAACAGTGTGGTTGAGAAATTTTTAATGTGTGAATGAAAGGTTATGGGTAAAATTTCAATGATATAAGATATCTTATTTTTTTATGCTTTAGAGTTTAATATTGTTATTTTGTAAGTGGAGTTCAATTCATCAATTGTGTAGGGATTGAGTAGTATAGTCCTATGAAATTTAATTATTGAATATATATTTAATTTGGGGATGCCTTTGGGGTGGAGGATAGATTGAAAAACCATGATACCCTAGTAATATATGTTCTAGACATATTATATTCCTATGTATTCTATTGAAGTATTGCTTTATCCCTCCAACATTATGTAATCCATCATTATACCAAAATTTTTGTGAAATACACAATTACTACAAGGTGTTTGGGGTGTTGTTTCATCATATCCCTAAAAATATGTTCTTTATATGAATGAAAATTACCTATTGAATAATTAATCATCAAAATTCCTGATGAATTTTTTTTAATAGTGTGACATTGGGATACCTTTATACTACTTTTATTGTCTTTAAACATTGGGTTCAATATTTTGATTGATAGAGATCTAATTGATTTTTTTTTTCATTGAGTAGCTTATTTTTTCATCGAATTCATCATATAATGAATTATGTGATTCTAGAAATTGATATTATGGGAATTATTGGGGTTAAATATTGAAAGTTAATATCATGTTCTAGGATTTTGAAACCACATATTTGTGGTTCTCAGGTTTTGTGAATTTTATATATGTTTTCCCATTCTACAGTGACATAAAAATGTTTTTGATTGAGGTAGGGGATGTGAGATATTTCTTTATTTATGTACATTTATAAATAATTTTTTTATTCTTCTATATTCTGTGATATAAAATAAATAATACAATTATGAAAAAATGTTTAAACTTATTCAACTAATGTGGGTTTTAAAATATTTTACCTGATTCTTTTTTTATATTAGTTCAAGTGTTGATAGAGAATTAAACATGAAATGAACAACATGTGTGAGTTATAAATGATATAAATTTTGAACCCTATATTTGATTGATTATTTAAATTCACAATTTAAAACATATAAAACACATAAATAATGATAACAACATTTATGTATGTAAATATTAAAATAATGCGACAAATCCCCCCCTTAAGAGATAGTAATATCCTACTAAATATATCATTAAATTGAAAGAAAATTAATATAGATGTAGAACCGATATATATATATATTTTATAATTTAAATTTACTAAGAGATTATATAATAAAATTTAGTTTTAATAGTGATTATTGTAACCTATATCAATGAATGATATTTTATTGAACAACTTTTCTTGTTTTTTTGGACTTAGATATGTTAAGGTCTCATTGTGGTATTTAGTTTTTAGATGTTGTTATGTGGTTATTGGGTTAATGTGTGGGGGCATTGTTATACAGTACTATTACCTATTGAATCTAAATTTATAATGTTGAAATTTGAATAGAATGAGTTATAATAAAATCAATATTGGATATAAATAATTTTCTAAATTGGTTGATAAATTTAATAATAATAAAATTGTCTTTAATAAAAGGTAAAATTGTTAAAAGTAAAATTAATTTATCCTTTACTATAGTTTTTCATTATTTATGGACTTTTATAAATTTCATTGGAGCTATGTTAAAAATTATAAATTCTCTACGATGATTTATTATTAAATATTCAATATAAATTATGGCATCATTTTTTCCCTTTTGTGCTGATTTAATTTTAGTGGTGTATGAAGAGGATTCATGTTATTGTGGAGTGATGTGGAATTATAATTATTCATATTATTTTATTATTTTAGATCCTTATATTGAAACATGTGTGTGACTACTATAAATTTAATATAATGTGATTTTACATGAACTAGCCTAATTTGAGTATCCTTACCGACACCTATATAATTTGGGTATTCTGTGTTTTCCCCAAAATTTGACATGGAGAGGGTATATGGTTGGATAGAACCTCTTTTCCAATCTCACATTTTTATTTGTATGATACATTTAATAGTATAATGTGATGGGGTGATGCACGTTGGGGGTTAAGCATGGGTGGTAGGAAACACTTTTGATGATATTCATCTTCATGACACCCTATTACATTGTATATGTGGTTCATGTTTTATGATGATATTTCTAGATTCAAATGATGTTAAGTGATTTATTGTTGATGATAGAGTTGGATTAAAATGTATTTGGGGGATATACTGAGTATTTTTATCAAAACAATATATGGAAGATATGATAGAAAAGAATATTTTAATATAATGACATCGAATATTAGTTCCACTAGAGAACCGGTTGATGAAACATTATCAATATTATATGAGGTTTTCTTACTAAATTGTAATTATTATTTTGTTATAGATAACATGAATGGATTCAAATTATTAGACGACATGATTCTATGCATATTATACATTTTTTCACTAACTAAATAATTATTATTATATATTTATAATTTTAATGTTATACCATCTAAATAAATATATTAAATAAACATGTTATCCTCACCCTACATATTTACAAAATAAAATTTTAAATATTTCAATAGGATTTTAGATACTATGTTATAAATTATTATCTTATATATTTATGCTACTACAAAGGCTCAACCCTTAGTTTTATATTAGAATTTAATTTGGATACAATTATTTCTACCACATGAAACTTATTAATATATAATTTTTTTCCTTTTATTTATGACATGGTGATATATTGGTTTTTTTATATACATTTTTTAGTATTAAAAATAATTACTAAACATTAGTATTTTTACACTCTAAAATAGTCAACAGCCTAGTACCCACAAGATGTAGGGGATAGGGTTAATTCATCTCTTCATTTGTATACTATGAATGGTAACACAATATGTGTAGTGTAAGAATGTTATTAGAGAGTTTTATTATGAGATATGATGGAGGATGGGGTTAGAAACATTTGAGGCCTTCATGGGTAAGTAGGGTAACAATAAATGTTGATCTTATTATGTGATGTAGAAATGTAATTTTATTTACGAAAGATGATTATAACAAAAATTGATATTAGATTCTTTGTGCATACTCTTTAAGATCAATAAATTAATGGTGTTGTATCATGTGATGTATGTACCTATGATTTGAACAACAAACATGTTTTTTTCTATTGTGATTGAACAAGATGATGTTAAGAAATTGAAATGAACAGAAATGAATATATCAAACTTAATTCCATAATAATATTAAATTGAGTTCCTGTGTTTTATAGATATTTATCATGTGCATGGTCATAGTGAACTTATATGATGATAGGTTATATATTCTGATCTAATTGATTTTTGGTGGGTCAATAAAATTGAGGAATATAATATTTGGAAAATTATATTACTATATTTCTAATAAAAGATTTTATAAAGTTATAATTGTATTTTCTCTGATATGGAGATATAAGACTAGGTATATAAGCCTTAGACATCAATCAATTTGATTAAATAGTAATCTATATACTAGGGTCAATTGGTGAATAACTGTATAAACAATGTTGTGCGTTAGGGGAAGAATCTATACCTTATTGGGTGTACAAAGGTATATTTATCCTTTATATATTTTTAGAAATAAGTTCTTTAGGTGATCATATCATTAATGAAAAAGGTATAATAAAATTATAATTATTTTCTCATTCATTAAGGGATCCCATAATTTTTGGAAATTTTGATTAGATTTAGAGATAATTAGTGTTTCACTCCATTCACATTCCGAATGTCAAATTCATAAAATAGATTCCTGGTGTGGTTATTCATCCAAGTATCTAATATACAACCACTCTATTTTCATTATTCATTATATTTATGTATAAAAAAGATAAAATTTATTGAGTGGAGGAATTCATGTGAAAATATTCTTTAAGGAATTGGTCAACATTATTTCTTCACGGGTAGAACATTTGATTTGAGATCATGACAATTAGGGACGTCATGGAAATAAACTATATTGAAATGACTGCACTATTATTTTTGAAAAAAATCATTTTTCATTTGTTCCCTATAATACCATTTGAAATCCTTGTTGATTTTTTTACGTTATGGAAGTCATGGTAAGAACTTTTTGGCCACTAAAGGACTAGATTCCATTAATTCTTCAATATTAATGGCAACTTCTAGAGAAATTTTAGTAACTATGGTCATATGTTATTTACCCACTACAGGGTTATGGATTAATTAGATGAAATAATAATTTGGTATCATACTATATGTGTACTAGAATAGAGTTAGTCATCCATGTCATCAATCGTGATAAAATGGATATATATGCGGTCAGATATGTATCATGATAGATCATCCACTAGTAGATCCTAATCCTTTAATCAATAAAATTAACTTATTGCATATCATTATTTCTACTTTTATTGATTCTGGATGTTCTAACTCATTTTTCAAACATTCTTAATCTGCACAATAAGACTATATTTAGAGAGTTTCCTACATCCCCAAGAGTTATTAATGGATGTTGGTGGGAAATATATGTTGTCTTATATGTGTCGGGGATAAAACTGAATGATGTAGAAACTTAAATTGATTGGGTATTCAATTAAATTATATATACAAATATAATAATATCATTTTTAAGGAATGATGAAACTCAATTCATGGTGATATTAATTTCCTTAGGATAAGATTAATGTTTTCCTACAATTAGTATATCTGAATGGTGTTTTCATGCATGTTGATTTACCATATGGGTGGTATCTACAAGGAATATGTATTATCACATATAGGAGAGTTATTAAAGGACTCACAGGAAAATATGTCACCATAATTTTTTGATTATTGTGTTGATATCATCATGGATGATGATGTGGCTCTACCTATATAACAATACTCTAAGGTTGCAATAGTGTTATAGGTCATAGAATATATTACCTTGATGGATCGTTACCATTTTAAAACCACATTGTTTCATGATTTTTCAGTCTAAATCTACAACATAAAATATGAAGAAGTCATCTAAACTCGTGTGTTGGAATTTAAATATGTAATGTGTTTTTTCAATGATGGAAAAGTGTACCATGAGTCAATGTATGAACTACATGAGTTTTTAAAAGGAAACTGTAAATTATTAATAATCAATTTAGATGTTAGATGATCATTTCAACCACATTAAATGAGAATATAGGTTTAGGAATATTGATTTCTAATACATGTATCACTTGATGATGTTAAATGAGGTGGATATTCAGAAGACTATTGTCCAATGTAGTTATGGACACACTTAATTTTTTTATATATAATTTGATTTAAAAAATAATTCAAATGTGTTATTTGGTCTCAAAAACACCCTCTTCATTGATTTTATCCAATAGTTCATGGTTTTATTCATTGACTATATGCTGATATAATAAATATGGTAGTTCGATAATGTTATGAAACATTTAGTTTTCTTATATGTTCTTCATCACCATCAACTCTATGGTATGATTTTAATGTTATTTATTTTAATGGGATATGTGAAATTCCTATGAAATTTTATATCTTAACAATGTGATAGGAATGTATCAATTTAATGATGATGTAGAAATTTCATATATTACACTTAGTAGCATGTTATTTTTTTAACAGTTTCACATAATTAATTATATATTATCATTGGTTTGTGTATAACATATATCGACATAATTCCCCACTCACTAAATTTAATATGATTTAATATATAATCATATGGACTGATTAGTGTTAGTTTTTATTTTAAGATCTGATAGATGATTTTCATGAATTACCTTGTTCATTACATTTTTATGTAAGTTGTGTTGTTCATGGTATTTTATTTCACATTTCACTAGTTTTGGGTTTAATATTGATGTTTTAGAGGTTGGTCAAGATCAATGGGACATGTTAGTAATCAATGAATTTGTATAAATATGCCTCACATTTCAGGGATTTAGTATAAGTAGGGACATCCCTACATGTATGGTAATATTACCTAATTATGGAGATTATTTTTGTATTTACATTCTATCAAAATATACGGTATCTATTAAAATACTGCTATCTAAATATTCATAAAAATGTTTTATTGATCTTCTTTTGGATTACAATTTTGAGATCATATTTACAGTAGGAAAGCAGAATGTTGTGGTTTATATGTTGATTGGGATTCCAATACATGAAGGTGTTGGAGTGTTTAAGGATCATGGTAAATTGATTAATGATTATGTTTAATTGTATTTTACTATAAGGATAGTCAATGTTGGGTGATACCTATACCATACAAGAGTTTCATCTTACATATTTTATATAGTAGAGTAATCTTACTGAGGATAGAAATGAAAGTACGGTATGGTGGATTATATTGGGTAGATTGATTCTCTGTACTGGTGGTCTAAATTTAGCATGCATCCAATTATAATTTTTTTGATGATGTATATTGATTTTATATATAATGGAATTGACTCTATAGATTCCACAACTCGTCATATGTTATAAAAATGAGTGTGACGTACACATATCATGTTTAGAGGAGACATATTTTGTTTTTTTGTAATGAAGTTAGTGGAAGTGGTATTTAATCATTTATTTAGAATTATAATGTTGAAATTAGAGAACTATTTTCAAAAATTATATTTATAACTTTTAGATATTTCTAACAGAATGTGGGTTTATATCTTAGGGATTTCATGACAATGATACTCCAATCATATTGAAGTTATTTTTCTGATAGGGTGATTGTGGATTCACTGAACAAGATGAACCATTTTATAGTGACTCCATAGTGATGAACCATAAACATTATATGTATATGACACATAGATTATGTGGTGTGACATAATGGGGTATCTACCACCATCATATCTAATATGGATCCTCCTTGTACTAGACATTTTTATATAAGATTAAGTATTTATTTGGGGAAATAATTAAACATTATGACTACTCTTCGTACACAGCTAGACAGACAGCATAATAATCCCATATTGAAATTGGAATTCATTTTTTGGCCTTGTAAAGTTTATTCTAAATAGATCATGGATGAGGCTAATTTTGTTGGCTTAGTTGTCCTTTAAAAAACTCAGCAATCAGTATTTATCCATTATATCTATTCTATGTATGTTATTAAGAATTTTCATTGTACATGGAAATGATTTAGAACATTTAATTACATGGTAAATATTTTCTGCTGATTATTATGGAGATAATTCTAATGGTTCATGAGAAAATGATTGAAATTAAAGACAAAAATATGTATTAAGATAATTGTTAGCAGTGACCCATTTTGTTTGATTATAGAGACTATGTATACAAAATTTTAATCCATTTACCATGGAATTAGAGTAATTTTTAGAGGAGTTGGATTTTAAATAATTATTTGGTCTATTCAAGGGTTAGAATATGATAGTGAGATAGTAATGAATCAGTTCTCCCACTAGGTTGATATAATATCCAAAATTTCCTCTACATGTCTATGAAATGTCATTATTTCAAAAAATGGATCCCATACCATTTTCTAGTTGGGGTTTTATTTTGAAGATTATGTGATATCAATGGAATTTAATATTAATATACAATATCATAATGATAATGAGTTTTTTCATAATATCATTTCCCCAGATCATGTCTTATAGAGGAATGGTTGTTTGGAAGAGATTACGTATGATCATAAGATGAATATATGTGATCATTTCAACCGATTTTTTTTAATTTACTATAATTTAATTACATTCAGTTGGTCGTGTAATGGATGAATTTGTAAAGATTTATGATATATGATTAATCATCTTATTGGGTATTCATTGTTTTTTTTATTTTTTTTCAATGAGATTCCAATGTATTGTATCACAAGATTGTTAATTTTCTTCATCCCCATTATCCATTTATTTTCATATATCACTTTGATTACCAAGTACTATTAATAATTTTATAGGTATATATGGTATTTTTAAGAACCATCCTTCTCATTACAATGTGTGGTTTCCCATGATGGTGGTGTTGAGAGGTATTTAGAGGGTGGATAATAGGATTTTAAAATGAAGAGTAATCGTACAGAAATATTATGATTTAAATATATGGGTATTTATATATGTGATCTGTTGGTAGTAATGAACTATTTCATGGCCATTTTCATTACGAGAATTGAACATTTGTGAATATTATGTATGAATTTAATAATGCTGGTTACTAAAAAGGCGATCATAGATAAACTGTGTATCCAAAGTAGGTGTAATGGTGATGGTTATTATTGTTATACATCCTTAAAAGTGGTTTTGGAATAGATATGAGCTGTATCATAATGATGTGTAATAGTTTTTTTGTCTATTCGTAGTATAGTTATTCCATCATAGAATCTATAAATGGTCATTGTTTATAGTCATCCTATAATTTTGGGTACTTTTGTTGTGGTCATGTGTTACACCACAATGATACCCTATTTTTATTAGATATATCTACAAATAAATGACAGGGGATTTTAGTATATGAATGACTAAGAATACTATTTTGGAAACATGTAGGATGGAATCATTTTTGTATGTAAGAAAATGATTTTTTTCAAGACTATTGTCTTTTGTTATAAAAAAGGATAAAACAATTCATAGTATAAAAGTCCATAGATAATATGATGATTATTTTCAGTTTGTTATTTAAAAAGATAATAATTTTTTTGAGTGATTTTGAAGATATAACAATGAAAGTAATGAGGAAATGGTGGTGTTTCACGTTATATTCCATTTTGATTTGAAAGATAAATGTATCTAGAAACCACGAAAGATTTAATACATTACTTGAAAAATATAATGATGCTAAAGGTGATCAATCGAAGACTATGAATCATGATAGATATTCTTCCTTAAAAAAACATAAAATTTCAAACAATCTAGATGAAATAGAAGTTGCATGAGTTTTCTTTCGAATGGATAGTTCATGGACATCATAAGAGGTATGCAGAGATGTGATAAAAAATCAGCAATGGAAGGATCCTATATAATAGGGCTGTGAAATCAATGATGTGTGGTAAGAGGACCACATAGGAAAGATGGTTCGCGAGAGGATTGAGGTTCATGTTATTCTTGAGTTATATAGGCAAAAAATATATTTCAGATTGAGCATTGTCTGGGTCCAAGATAAAAATATTTGTTTAGGGATGAATCTTCCACTATGATGGAATAAATGAGCTATATTCATTGTGATCTGAAAATGTTTCATGATATGAGAATTGTACGTGGTGAAGGATGTATTGTATCGAAACATTAGAGAAATCAAATTAGAGAAGTTATGGTATTGATTACCAAATACAATGGATCCTAAATTCCTTCATTAAGAAATAATTTTTTTACAAGAAGTGATCATATATTAGGTAATCTATTTGTATAAGTACAAAGAACTTCATAAAAGAGAATTCCATGAAAGGATGAAGATTAAAAATGATTTTTTAATATAGGAAGGAGAAGTTCACAGGTGATCAACTCTATGAATGTATAGACTTGTTGGAAATGTAAGAGAAATATATTTGCAAGGAATAATATCCCTCAATAGAAAGTTGGACATATTGTAAAGGTGTTTCACTGAAGAGGTATTCATTAGTGATAGAGTACTAGTCATCAGAAGAATCTAGCATCTGTAAAGCAAGGGTATTCTATAGAATAATATGGTTATCCTGGAAGCACTCGTGACACCTGGTGAAAATCTGTATGAGAATGATATATGTTGTTCAGAGAGGAAAAAGGAAAATTCACGGAGGACTATGGGATGTTCATACAATCATATGGGTAAGATAATTGAAGAATTGTTTTTAAAGTTCAAACTTGTTAGTGATGATCAATAATAACCAAAACATTGAATTATATTATTTTTTCTAGATGAATGACACACACTATTGGATATAATTTCTAGTTCTTCATGAGTGTAAGTTAATATCATAATAATTTTATTCCATACAACCAGATAATTTTCTAGTGGAATATTTTTATTGGATTATTTACAAAACATTACAAGGGAATACCAACTATTTTTGAGTAGTGATCCTTTTAAAATATTGTGTTTCTATTGATGTTTGTTTGAATTGTGGTTAGTAGGGAAGGACGTATTTAATAAGTGGTGAAGGTTGTTTCATATTTACGAAATCATAAAAGATTTTATATCAGTAATTCAACCATGTCGCCTCTCAATGATAACTAATTCTTAACTAGGGATCATAATTTTTTTTCATAGGGAACGGTTCATATAATTTATTCTTTTCATATTTCTTAAAGATATGTTCTGATAGTGAGACTGATTTTATTGAATATTAACTGGATTTCTATATTTTATGAAATGAACTATTAAATTTGGAAATAAATATTGATACCTTGATTCATGTCTCATGGATAGGATGTTCTTCAACCTAAGTTATATGGATTTTTTTCTTATTGATGACTAATGTTCCTCTTACACATGTCAATAATATGAACAGTTAGAATAATTGAGGTTCTAAAAATCTATTACTCTCATCATTCCCAAAGATTTATTTTTAAGAGTTTAATACTTTTCTATATAAAATGGTATCTTGGATAAGCTGAAAACCTCATATGAAGTAAATAAAAAAGTAAAGACGGAAAACATCAAATCTAGATGCTAATGTTACATGATTTTATAATTTTATAAAATGAATAGTTTGGGGATTTCATTACTAGGATAAATGACATTGTCTTCACTGTTATACGTTCTTCTGAAAACATTTAGGATTCTAATATTATTGAATATATATTATTAATTATTCCCAGAATGTTTGATGGTAATGTCTCATCATTGGAATATAGAGACCCATAAACATTATCTATAGATAATTTTCAAAGAACTCTCACAACTTATAAAATAAGAAGAGGGAACATTATAGAGTTAAAATTAAAAGTTGATAGAGAAATGAATTTCAATGATACCGAGGAATAAAAATATTAGAAGTCACATGAAGAAGATTTTGTTACTGAATATGACACTAAAAATGATATATGTAAAAATATTGAAGAAATGTGAACATAATTTTATAAAAATAGTGCAATGATTTTTGGGAAATAAAAAGGGAAACATCATTTTAAATTTTTTGAATGTGAATATTTTGGGAACATTATGGAATATTTCCCTCATTGAATGAAATAAAAAGATAGTCATGATGATGAAAAGAGGCCAAAACGGTCATGTATGATTTATGGTGATAAAGATAAATATTTTTCGAGAGGGCATGATTAATATTTCATAAAATATGTATAATAATCATTTTTTTCTAAAGATGATGAGGAATATTATAGTGAAGTTCAATCAGAGAAAATATTTTTTCAAAAATAATTGGAGTAAATAAAATTATTATAGTAGTGGATAATTTTGATTTCGGGAATAGAATTTATATATAAGAATAAGATCAACTTGAATATAATCTAAAAGTAGAGTTGAAAGAATTTATGAGAAATATCAGAAGTCTTGAGAAGGAAAATATGATGTTTGATAATAATAATTCCCCATTAAACAATAAAAATGTGTTTCGATGCTAAGAAATGTTAAATGGTAAAAGAGAATGTGGATTTGATTAAATTACTTTAGAGAGAGAATAATCACAATAAACATCTAGAAGTTATGTTGATGGAAATAGAAGAGGTGTTAAAACATTTTCATCAAAATAATTCTAAACATGAACATGGGGATATAATTTTCAAAAACTATATCTCAAAAGATGGTGATTGTTTTAGTAGTGATAAACATAAGAATCATTAAATAAATATACCATTAAATACTAAGAATAATTCTTTTGTTAGTTTCAAGATTAATAAATCAATAAATGTTCTATGTGTGGAAAATGAAAACAATGATGAAAATTAAGATGTATCTAAAAATACTGAGTCTAGAAAATTTACTATTGCATCTAGTAATGTTATGTCTGTAAGGAAAAGAGATCTGAATAAAAATAATATGATTTAAAATAGGATGGTTGATGGTCAAAAATGTTCTTTTTAGAGTGGTTTTTAGAAACATACTCACAACACTGGTCAATCCAAATATTTCCATGGAATATACTCTTTATATGGATATAGCTGATTGTGTGGTTGATTCGAACATATGTAAAAATGTGTTGGTTTAATCAAAATTATTACTAATATTCCATAGGTTATGTGAGGAATTATTTTAGTGGTATTCAATTATCTAAATTGAATAAATATGAGAAGGAAGATTGGAGGAAATCTTAGAAGGTGTGAGTAAAATATGAGAATATGTTCCAACCAATAGAAACAATTATCAAAATATTTGAACAAACTATACATATTTCTATGGATTGTCTTTTCTAGTAATGAGAACAAATTTTATTTTAAAAAATCATAGAGGGAAGAAGTGAGTCACGAAAATAAGAAGAAATATAACTCGTTTTTTAAACTGATTTGAATGTTATAAAAGGAAATGGACCTTGAATTTTTGATAGTGGGTTCTATTCAAATATCATATGATAAATAATTTTATTGAATAATTTGAATGACATTATATTATGAAAAATGAAATTTGTAAACGAAGAAACTCTAAGAATATATGGGGTTGGATCAACAATCATTGGAAATGAAAGGATGGAATCCAAAAATATATATATATCGATTGACTGAAAGAAAACCTAATGAGTAATTAACAACATTGTTATGATGGTAACAATGTTATCTCTCGAAGAGATGTGTTTTTTTTCAAATATGAAGAAGATATAATGTTATCTACAAGAGTCCAACATAAAAAAAGAACCTTCTTCCTTTTTGGTGAATACAAATATCATGTTACACAATTATGCGGTATGAAAATCATTAATGGAAAAAAGGAAGTTACACATGTGAGAGAGAAATATGAGAATATAATAAAATAGAGATAATGTTCATGATATTTATAACATGTCAATAATATGATATTATTATTACACTATTTTAAAAAATGAAATGATTACAATTTTGTTCATATGAAAGTTGACATTAGATCAAAATTACCATTTGAACTTATTAACTATGATATATGAGTGCCAATGAGAAAACAACCACCTAATGGAAATAAATACTTCAGCACTTCAGTTTATAACATTGTTCACATTACTATTATTATTTACATCAAATATAATTTTGAAGCTCTGAAAATTATTTTCTGTTTTATGATTAATGATGAAAATAAGTGTGAGTATATAGTGAAGAATTTGAGACCTTACAATGGTGGTTAATATAAGGATAAATAATTTCGATGTTATCTTGAGAAGCATGGAATCAAGAATGAGTTTATCTCACCATACACAACTCAATAAAATGTGGTTGATGAATGAAATAAAATATTAATGGTCAAATTTGGTTGTACTGTGTCACTTGAACATGTCCTATCTTATTACTATTACTGTAAATCCATGTATACTAGTGTGTATATTCACAACTGATATTTATATAGTTCTAGTTCGTATACGACTCCACACTAAATGTTTAATGTAAAAACTTTTAGTTTGAAACCCTATTTTTTTATTCTATCTAATATAAATACTAAAGGGGAAAACATTGTAAAATTGGATCATGGTGGCAATTATGGACATTTTCATGGATTTTCAAAAGATGATAGAGGATATAAATGTTTCAAAAATTAAACAAGATGAATTTTTTAGTCTTGTTTATGTGAATGTTGATATTCAATTTTCAAAAATAAATATATTCATATACTGATATGTAATTTAAGATGGATAAGGAATGTTTTGTGAAAAATTCTGATCATTCAACAAACAATTTAAATTTAACTCATGAATAGTAATCAGACTCATCTATTTCAAGTAATAAATATTACACTCAATAATCTCATACCTGGCATATGATACAAGTGGAATCTCCTAGAATATTTTGTTTTCAACATCACAAGGTTCAAAAAATAATAAAAATATTTTTTATTGCACATTATTTTTTGTATTCAAAAGTAGATCCAAATTATGTAAAATGATCCTTTGATAATCCGGAATTGGTTCCCACTAAGAATGAAGAAATTGATTTGATAAGGAAGATTTATACTTGGAAACTCATACGCAAACCAGATAACAAAAATGTTATTGGTATGAGGTGGTTTTTTCCGAAAAAAATAAATGAAGATGGAGAAGTGATATAAAGAAAAGGAATGATGTTTTTCAAAGGATACTCACAAATTGAAGGCACTAATTTTGACAAAACCATTTCACTAGTGGAGCAGTTAGAATCAATTATAATCATTCTTCTTGTTGAGTTAAAACAAGGTTACATGATCATTATAATGGATTTTAAACCAACTTTCTTGAATGGTGATCATGGAGAGGATATTTACATTGTACAAACATGTTTCTTTATTATTGGAAAAGATTAAATTTATTTTTGAATATTTATGAAGGAATTGTATGGGCTAAAACAAGCTCGAAGAGTATGATATTCAAATTTGGAAACATTATTAAGACGATTTTCAAGAAATAAAGTGTTTAAAACCATATTTACATCAAGAAAAATCATGATTTTTCTCTCATTATAAATTTTATTTTCATGAAATTATCTTTTTTGTATAGGATGAACAATATTGTAACATATTTTATGAAGAAATTGAGATGTTGGATGAGATGTTCATTCTAGGGGATATGAAGGAAATTCATGGAATAAAAATTTTACAAAATAGGAAAAAGTTATTTCATTATTATGAAATTTATGCAAAGGAACATCTTAAGAATTTATTAATAGAGAATTGAAAACCATTTCCACACCAATTTATATAGGGACTATGTTTTCTAATGATTGAGAATGCATGAAAGATTATTGGAATATGATTCATAAGATGATTTGATGTTTTTTATATCATAGAAAATAAGGACATAACATTATTGATTTTTTTACCTTATAGTCATCATTTAATAGTTACCCTAAAGAATCACATTTAATTTATCGAAAAAATTTTCTCATATATATCATAGGAACACTGAATTCTGGAACCAAGGATAATAACTCAAAAAAATTGACGTCTTTGTGTATTCAAATACTAATTGGGCAATAAATGTTGATGATAGATGACCTCAATAAGCATGAGTTTTCTTTTCGGGGAAATAATCTGTTTGATGGAATATAAAGGAATAAAATTCAGTATTTCATAGCATATTTGAAGTTAAGTGTATTTTTTAAATTCAATATTCTACAAAAATTATGTGGAGGAAAACTGAGTTGGAAGAATTAATTGTTGAGTTTAAATTACCCTCACTTCAGGGATGTGTTAATCAAAGTGAAATAATTCATAAAAGGAATCCATTATAGAATAATCTTTCAAAACAAGTAGAGCTAAAGTAAAACATCATTGAAGATAATTTGAAGAAAAATTAATTTCATTTGGAGTATATAAAACAAATTTAAAATCAATTTACTATCATTTTTCGTAATTATAACACATCAAATACTAGGTATAATGTGAGTTATTATGATAGAAATCACTTTATTATATAAAAATGAAACAAAACACAGTGCGTCATGTCACATCCCTGATGGGATGATGATGAATTGCCTTTTTCGAATGTCAGATATATGTGTCTACAGACATTTTATTATTATCATATTTGAGTGAGTGAGGATACCATATCCTAGACCTATTATAACTTTTGAAATATGACTATGATTCTCATTATTTTATTTGAAATTTATTTAATTGTTTATAGTAAAAAATTTACACCTACCTTAGAAATTCAAATAAACTATTTTATTTGAATTATTTTAATCCATTAATATAATGTATTTCCAAAATTTGATATTTAATGTCTGGGTAGTTTTAATAAATCTACATACTTCCTTACCTATTCATTAAAATTGAAATATTTATTTGGTTAATTATATGTTGGAATCATATTTTGGAATCCTTAGTGAGACTCTACTTGAGTATTATCTCACACCATACATGTTTCAATTAGTTTTTTTAGACTATCTTCTTCAAGGATTAGAAAAGGGTAAGGCACCCAATGGAGGTGTTAGAATCTATTTATAATTAGTATTTGAGTGTATCATATGTTTGGACATTATTTTTTATTCGATTTCATATTATTTTTCTATACACTACAGGAAAAGAAGGTTATACCAAAAGGTTTAAACCGTTGGTATAGGATGGAAAAGCGTTGGTATATCCTATACCCATGGGTTTCCGAACTGTAGAGTAGTAAGCCATGAGGAAATCCCTATACCAATGGTTTGATCTAAACCATTGGTATAGCCCACTGTATTTATTTATTTACCAACGGTTAAGCTACATCTGTTGGTATATGTTTGTATAACATTTTTACTAATGGTTTCAAGAAACCGTTGGTGTATATTGAATACCAAACACTATACCAACGGTTGTAAAACCGTTGGGATAGTTTTAAAATTTCTATCAAAGTATACAAATGGTTTAAAACTTCTAGTATTGTGTTTTTCCCAAACTATAGGATAGTATCCCCTATAGTAGCCCCTTCAACATACACCTGCATAAAAATTAGCACAAAATAACATACAAACAGACTTGAAACAACACAATAACAACTAAAATAGCACAAAAACACATAAAACCATCATACTCTTCCAACCATGTCATGTATTAAAATTCCTTATTTCCATCCTCTTATGAAAACAATCATCCATGATAGTTAATAACAGTTTCAATAACTCAAACATTATTTACACAAATTTCAATCTTCATATGACAACCACTCTTCCTGTATTAATTCACCTCACTGCTGCACAACCCCCAACCAGCACAACCCCCCCCCCCACCTCCCCATCAAATTCTAATATGCATAATGCTCTTAGAAATACTTATTATAGTTCAATAAGAGTATGAAATTTCCTGAAATCTCAAAAATAAATTCTGATCCTAGGTTTTGGTATGTAATGATTTCTGATGCATTTTTCATTGAACATGTATTTTTTATAATATATGGTGAAAATATATTTTATTATGAGTCTCGTCAATTATACCCCCCTGACTGAAACTACCCAACTCATGAATAATATTTTGAGTCTATCTTTGATGAGTGTAAATTTCAATTGTTGTATTTGTTGGAGTTGGTGGTCTAGAACCAACTACTTTGTACTTTATTCATTAAATAAAAGCCTCATCACATATTGATTTTCCTTCTGCGTGACATGTCATGAGATAATGTCCTAAGAACAGTTGTTGCATTAAAGGGTCGTAGTGGATCCCTACTATGATGAGAACCCGGAAGTGCCATAACACTGTTCTTGAATGTATGTTCTATGGCCGGATGATATTATTTGAGGGACACAAATAATTCAGGTCATTAGGGGTGAGGACTCATAAAACATTGAGGCACCTTCTCATGGTGTGTTCCCTTGGTAATATCCAGGAGGATATTATGAGAACGAGACCCGCCAGTAGGAAATCCACATTTCATAGTGTCATTGGATGTTCCTATCTACGGACGTGTGTATTGATCCTTAGACTTTAAGATTATTAATAATGGGTATTACAACTTGCGTACTTATATGTATTGATGAAAACTGTGACGACACACTATTCACTACGAGGTAGGATACCTTGGGTGCATCACAAGTAATACCGCATTAATAGATAATGCGAGAAAGGATTTTTCACTTCTGTTCCATTACGGAAGTAGATATCTTAGGCCCTTTGATGAAATTGATATAGCCTAAATAAATCCATGGCCATGGTAAGGTATGGGCAAGTTCAATTCTGGGAAGTCAAATAAAGAATAATAAAGCACATGGGTTGATGGCAGTAGCATGCAACCCGCTTGATTGGAGATATCGTGACAAAGAGATTATATTACACGGTAAGCGTTCGTAGGAGGTAACACATCATTGCATTGTTAACTTCTTTCTCTATGGGTGCCTTGGAGTGTTTCTAGAGGCTAACCTTGGAATTTAGGCAGGCTCAGCCTAATGCCACTAAGATAGAGGCCTAGAGGGTCACACACTAGGTGTGTCCATGTATCTGAGTTAAATATTAATTTAACAAGTCAAATAAATATTATTCCTGAATGTGGTTTAATAATTATTTAAGGATGTATGATCGCATTTATTTTGACACTAGTTATTCGAGAGAATATATTGTGGACGAACTAATATATTTATTAGCGAGTAATGCAGTTACATTTATTTAAGAAATAAATAGTCATTACTGAAGGTCTAATAAATGTGGTGGAGAAAAATGGAAAATAAAAGTACACGCCGTGTATTAATTATTACACGCCATGTAGTTTTTCCAGTTGGGATTTTGAGGAGTTAATATTGTTTTATTATATGATATTTATTATAATCAGCGTGGGCGCATGTCAAGGAATTAATAGTTCGACATGGGGGTTTTTAATAAGAGTTAATGAAATAAATAAAACGCGTAACGTGTTTATTTATTATCATAACTCTATTAACCTCAAACATGATTATAAATATCCTCACAACCCCAACATTTTGGAGATCCATTGTTGTGCACAACGGATTTGGAAATACTCTCAAGCCAAGAGAGAATTCTCTTTCCACCAAGAACGCCCTCAAGTTACGAGAGAAAGATCCTCCACCGGATCAAGGCAGTCGAAGGCGGACATCGCAAGAGAAGGTTCTTCCGCGCTAGCACCCGGAGATCTCTTCGGTGACGTCCGGAGATATGTGACACACGTGTGGATCACCGCTAGAGGAATCCTACAGTTGGATTCTACGACGCAACGACAGATCACTGAATCATGTCCGGACACATCAACGAAGAAAGAATTCCAACGAGGTAATTCTTATGCATTAATTAAATTATTTATAATCAACATATGATGATCCTCCTCAAGGGTTCTGGGACTCTTCTTTTCTTTTCGTTCTTCGTTCTATTCTGAAGATTTGGCGTTTTATATCGTGACGGATCTCAGATTGAACGTTGTTTAACGTTAAAATTAAAGTTGGGAAAACCCACAAACGTGCTTCCGTTGCGCCCGGAACCTTCAAGTGGTATTAGAGGGTCATATCGTTGGTTATAATTATTTAGTTTTTTGTTGGTGATTTACGCATTTAATAATTTAGTTATTTCAATTCATGTTTAATCGTTCTGGAAATATGAATCTCGAGATCTGTTCCTCCTCCCTCGTTTCTCATTCACCTCACAGAAACAGTTTTTTTCTTTTAATTTTAATAAAATAGAGGAACTCATCTGGAGGAGCCAAACGTTTCTGGCCAAATAACACCAGAATACACGGCATGTATTCAAAAGTACACGCCATGTAGTCTACGTTCAATGCATTGATTGATCTGCCAAATCAGGCTGTGTATTGGATTCTTTCTAAGAATCTAAGACACCATGTGTTGACCAAAAACAGGTGGCACACGGTTTCCGGAATACATGCTGTGTGGTCCAATGAACACAGCGTGTAGTCCCTTCGGGTTAGGGCTGGGTCGTGTACTCCGTACATAGCCTGCCCAGCTAGAAACTGTGTAACGCGGAAACTACACGGCGTGTGTCCCACTGTACACACCATGTACTCCGAAAATTTCCGAAGTACATTAACATGCCCTATCCCTGGGCGTGTACTTCGGATGGACGGTGAAGAAAAAGTACACGCTGTGTAGTCGGAACTACACACCGTGTACTCACCCAAATTATGCAGATTTATTAAAATTTATTATTATATTATACAAACCCATGAGACGTGTACCATGGTGCAGGCGTAAAGCTGAGGCACAACACGTGATAGGTGTTTTATATATATGTGTTTAATTTAACATCTGTGTAATAAATGGGAATTCACCGGGTTGCCTCCAAGGTACAAGTTGTGTACAAGGATAATTTCAAATGAATTTATTTGTTAAAAATTATGATGGA
The DNA here is from genome assembly GCA_963277665.1 of Viscum album. Taxonomy (NCBI): domain Eukaryota; kingdom Viridiplantae; phylum Streptophyta; class Magnoliopsida; order Santalales; family Viscaceae; genus Viscum; species Viscum album. Next base: position 1,134,920,997 of record OY728150.1, on the reverse strand, counting down.
TGAGAATCTCAAGGAAATTCAGAAAAAGGGATTTAAGATAAAAGGATTGATTAATTAAAGATAATTAATTGATTCAAGCGTGATTTATCTTAAACAATAACGATTAAAGAATTGAATTCTAGTTTTATTTATGCATAAATATCGTTGCATGTATGGATGATCATGAGCTAGACCGAGACCTTTGTATGTGAATGGTTTCTTTTAATTTATTTATTTAAATTAAATTTGTTGGCCTGCGAGCCATCTCCTCATTAATATGTAGGGCATGCGTGCCCAAGGATTATTTTATGTAAAAACCCATTTTTCCCCTCACCTGCGTGTGAGATAAATGCATATGTAATTGATGGAGCTCCCAAGCTAGTGGAGGCGGCTCAAGTTAGGAGCCAAGATGAAACCAATCCAAGGAGATACAAAGGTGGACAGGTGGAAAGTTGTAAACACGAACCCAAAAGGTTCAAGGTGTTTCTCCCCTAGGTCTTGGGTTAGTTTATCAACTGCTAGATAAACTAACCAATAGAAAAGCTCATGATCATACCATTTATTTTATTTCTGTCAGTTGCATGGTTTATTTATTGTGGGTGTGTTGTCACGATCACACAATTAATGAATTAAATGAGCATGCAAGATGGAACTAAAATAAAATTGGCTTATACGTAAATATTATCTTAGACATGGTTAATCACTTAAGTATATCCCACTTAATATTAACAAGCATGTAATCAAAGATAATAAAATGGCAATTTACGTATAAGGATAAAATCTGTCAAAATAAATATTAAGTCGACATAGCCTTCCATAATCTTGGTTAGAATCGAACCATAGTTCAAAGTGCTTGACCAACCCTAGTTGGGGTGCTTTCAATTATCGGGGAATTCTAAATTCAAGGTTTTGGGTTGACTTGACTTGGTTCGCATCAAGGGTTGATTGCCACAGCAGGACTTGGTGTGACGAAGAGGCAAAGGTTGAGGAAATCCAAAAGGATTTTAGGATTGGGGAGTCCACTCAGCGGATCAAGGAACTGCGAGTTAATGCAGTTGGCATTTGGAATGCCTACCTAAAACCCTTCAAGTTGCTTGACCAGCCCTATTTGGGGTAATGCGAAGGGAAATATGGATCCTTTCCACTAGAATATTCAGGCAATAGAATATTCCGAAGTCAATGGCGAGGGCTATTGGATTTCGATAAAATAGTGGGAGACTAATAAGTATTAATTTATTTATTTGTCTCAATTTTTATAAGAAATTACTAAACCTTTTCTCATCTTAAATTGTAGAAATGGCAAGAAAATGACTTCAAACATATCATTGTGCACCATACTCGAAAAAGAAAACCTTCTCACCGGCACCAATTTCCAAGAGTGGCAGAGGCGTTTTCGCGTCATCCTTCACCATGAAAGGAAATTATATGTGCTGGAAGAGCCTATTCCAGTTGCGCCTGGGAAAGAGGCTAGTGATGAGGAATTATCTCTCTACATGAAACACATGGATGATGCCACAAATATCCAGTGTTTCATGCTATCGTCCATGTCTAATGAGCTCTTGAAGCAACATGAAAACACGAATGCGTATAGCATGATGTCTCACCTTAAAGATCTCTACCAAGAGAAGGCGAGACAGGAGAGGTATGAGATCTCCAATGCTTTGTTTACCACAAAGCTTGGAGAGTCTGCGCCAGCTGGGCCTCATGTGGTCAAGCTTATTGGCTACATTGAACGCTTGGACATCTTAGGGATTAAATTCCCAGATGAGTTGCGTACAGATCTCATCCTATCATCATTTCCCAAGACCTTCTCTAGCTTCATTGTCAACTATAACATGAGCGGAAATGAGAAGAGTCTATCGGAGTTTCTGACCTTGATTCTCCAGGTAGATAAGGACATGAGGCGTGACAAAGCCATGTTCCTTGTGGTGAACAAGAAAAGGAAGGACAAGGCAAAGGGGACAAAGACTTATAAACGGTCTGAAGCCCCCGAGCACCGTCCCTCCAAGAAGGGGAAGATCCAGAGGCAGGGCAAGGAACAAGAAGCAGTGTGTTTTGCATGTGGCAAGCAGGGCCACTGGAAGAGGAACTGCACCCAGAAGCGTGGGGACGCTAAAGGTGCGTTCGTTATCGAGTGCAATCTTTCTATTTCTACACATTGGGTATTAGATACAGTTTGTGGGGCTCACATCTTTATTCAAATGTAGGAACCAAGTAGATTTAGAAAGATCTCCAGAGGAGAGGTGGATCTTTGAGATGCTAATGGCGTAAGGCTGGCTGCATTTGCTATGGGCGACTATCACCTCTCATTTCCAACTGGCATGATTTTGGTTTTACAAAACTATTATTTTGTGCCTAGTGTTACCAAGAACGAAATTTCTGTATCTTGTTTGGATATGGATGGATTTATTTTCACGTTTGGAAATAAGGGTTGTCTCTTTTATAAGAACAACATATGTTGTGGTATGGCAAATTTGAATAATGGTTTGTATGTATTAAATTACGAAAACCAAGTGTTGGTAATCGATAACAAAACAAACTCACATGACTCATACATCACCCAGTTATGGCATCACCGCCTTGGTCATGTGAACGAGAAGCGCTTGACAGAGCTCTACCAAGATGGATATTTAGACTCTACTGAGCTAAAACCACTTGATAGATGTCATGCTTGTTTACAAGGACAAATGACCAAGCCGCCTTTTGGTGGACAAGGTGAAAGGGCCACAGAGCTTCTAGGATTTGTACACACAGATGTGTGTGGACCATTTCCAGTAGAAGCTAGAGGTGGATATTCTTACTTTATTACTTTTACTGATGATTTGAGTAGATATGGCTATGTCTACTTAATGAGGTATAAGTCAGAGTCCTTAGAGAAATTTAAGGAATTCAAGAATGAAGTAGAGAATCAACATGGTAAGAAGATAAAGAAGCTTCGATCGGATCGAGGTGGAGAATATCTGAACCAAGAGTTCATTGATCTTCTACGGGAGTCTGGGATTCTATCTCAGCTCACTCCTCCTTCTACACCACAGTGGAATGGTGTTAGTGAAAGGAGGAACCGTACCTTGTTGGACATGGTGAGGTCAATGATGAGTCATGCAGATATTCCATTATCCTTTTGGGGATATGCATTACAAACTGCAGCATACACATTAAACCGAGTACCAACTAAAGCGGAAAATTGAATTCCATCCAAGTTATGGAATGGATGGAAACCCATTTTGTTGCACACATGTGTATGGGGATGCGAGGCCTTTGTTAAGGCCTTCTCAGGCAAAAAACTAGCACCCCGGGGCACGAAGTGTATCTTTATAGGATATCCCAAGGAAATGAAAGGATATTACCTATATAACCCCCAAGACAAGAAAGTGGTTATCACCAGAAAAGCCGTATATCTTGAGAGGCAGCACATCCTCAAGAAGGATAGTGGGAGAAAGATTGACTTCGACGAAGATGATGCTCAAGATACACAGGAGTTGGTACAGGAACAAGTTCCACAGGACCCCGTGGAAGAGGCTCCAGAAACACAAGTACTACGTAGGAGCTCAAGAGAGGTAAGGGTACCGGAGATATTTGGTTTCCTAGTCACCGAGGATGGTGAATCATTATTATTGCACAATGATGAACCTCTCTCCTACAAGGAAGCAGTAGAAAGCTCAAAAGCATCAAGATGGCTAGAAGCTATGAATTCTGAGATGGATTCCATGTATCAGAACCATGTTTGGGTTCTGGTCGATGAGCCAGTTGATGTAAAGCCTGTTGGATGCAAATGGGTATTCAAAAGAAAGCTGGACATGGAAGGTCAAGTTAGCACCTATAAAGCAAGGCTAGTGGCTAAAGGATTCAGACAGCATCAAGGAATTGACTATGATGAAACCTTTTCGCCAGTTTCCATGTTTAAATCCATAAGAATCATACTTTCCATAGCAGCTTACCATGACTACGAGATTTGGCAGATGGATGTCAAAATAGCATTCCATAACGGGAACCTTCAGGAAGATGTCTATATGACACAACCAGAAGGGTTTGTGACACCAGGTGAAGACAAACGGGTTTGAAAGTTGCAGCAATCCATTTATGGATTGAAGAAAGAATCCAGGTCATGGAACATTCGATTTGATGAATCCATAAAGGAATTTGGTTTCATTAATAACGAATGTGAGCCGTGTGTTTATAAGCAGTTTAATGGGAATGCGGTCGTCATCCTAGTGGTATATGTTGATGACATATTGCTTATTGGAAACGACGTACCTGCCTTACAGTCAGTTAAGGACTGGTGGAACAAGTGTTTCTCCATGAAGGACTTAGGAGAAACAGCCTACATTCTAGAGATCAAGATCATTCGTGATAGATCCAAGAGGCTGCTTGGACTATGTTAAGGTACATACATTGACCAGATACTAAATAGATTTAGTATGGAAAAATCCAAGAGGGGATTAGTTCCAGTGTCACATGGCTTACATCTTTCTAAGAAAATGTGTCCCCAGACACAACAGGAGAATGATAGGATGAGCAAGATCCCATACGCTTCGGCTATAGGATCCATCATGTATGCCATGTTATGTACCAGGCTTGATGTTGCCTATGCACTGAGCATGGTAGGAAGATATCAAGCAGATCTAGGAGAACAGCATTGGACTACTGTTAAGACTATCCTTAAGTATCTGAGAAGAACTAAGGATATGTTCCTGGTGTATGGAGGAGACGAGGAGCTTGTCATCAGAGGGTATGCTGATGCTGGTTTTCAAACAGATCAGAATGATCTGAAGTTGCAATATGGATATGTTTTCTGTCTCAATAGAGGAGCTATGAGTTGGAAGACTTCAAAGCAGCCAGTTGTCGCCGATTCTACAGCGGAGTCCGAGTATATAGCAGCTTCTGATGCATCCAAAGAAGCCGTTTGCATTCTGAACTTTGTCCAGGAGCTTCATGTGGTGCCTAGCAGTAAAGATCCCATTACATTGTATTGTGATAATACTACAGCGGTGGCTCCTGCAAAAGAACCAAGGTCACATCAACGGACAAAGCACATAATCCGGAAGTATCACCTCTTGAGGGATTTCTATCAAAGGGGTGAAGTTGCAGTGAGCAGAGTGTCCACAGAAGAGAACGTGGTGGACCCGATGACTAAAGGCCTATCTCAGTAGAAGCATGAATATCATGTGAGAGCTAGCGGGTTAAAGGTTGTTAGCAGTTGGCTCTAGTCCAAGTGGGAGTTTGTTGGAGTTGGTGGTCTAGAACCAACTACTTTGTACTTTATTCATTAAATAAAAGCCTTATCACATCTTGATTGTTCTTCTGTGTGACATGTCATGTGATAATGTCCTAAGAACAGCTGTTGCATTAAAGGGTCGTAGCGGATCCCTGCTATGATGAGAACCCGGAAGTTCCATAACACTGTTCTTGAATGTATGTTCTATGGCCGGATGATATTATTTGAGGGACACAAATAATACAGGTCATTAGGGGTGAGGACTCATAAAACTTTGAGGCACCTTCTCATGGTGTGCGCCCTTAGTAATATCCAGGAGGATATTATGAGAACGAGACCCGCCAGTAGGAAATCCACATTTTATAGTGTCATTGTATGTTCCTATATACGGACGTGTGTATTGATCCTTAGACTTTAAGAATATTAATAATTGGTATTACAACTCACGCACTTAGATGTATTGATGAAAACTGTGATGACACACTATTCGTAGCGAGGTAGGATACTTTGGGTGCATCACGAGTAATACCGCATTAATAGATAATGTGAGAAAGGATTTGTCCCTTCCATTCCATAACGGAAGTAGATAACTCAAGCCCTTTGATGAAATTGATATAGCCTAAATAAATCCATGGCCATGGTAAGGTGTGGGCAAGTTCAATTCCGGTAAGTCAAAGAAAGAATAATTAAGCACATGGGTTGATGGCACTAGAATGAAACCCACTTGATTGGAGATATCGTGACAAAGAGATTATATTACACGGTAAGCGTTCGTAGGAGGTAACACGTCATTGCGGTGTTAACTTCTTTCTCTATGGGTGCCTTGGAGTGTTTCTAGACGCTAACCATGGACATTAGGCAGGCTCAGCCTAATGCCACTAAGAAAGAGGCCTAGAGGGTCACACACTATGTGTGTCCATGTATCTCAGTTAAATATTAATTTAACAAGTTAAATAAATATTATTCCCGAATGTGGTTTAATAATTATTTAAGGATGTATGATCACATTTATTTTGACACTAGTTATTCGAGAGAATATATTGTGGACGAAATAATATATTTATTAGCGAGTAATGATGTTAAATTTATTTAAGAAATAAGTAGTCATTACTCAAGGTCTAATAAATGTGGTGGAGAAAAATGGAAAATAAAAGTACAGGTTGTGTATTAATTATTACAAGCCGTGTAGTTTTTCCAGTTGGGATTTTGAGGATTTAATATTGTTTTATTAAATGATAGTTATTATAATCAGCGTGGGTGCATGTCAAGGAATTAATAATTCGACATGGGGGGGGGTTTCAATAAGAGTTAATGAAATAAATAAAACGCGTAACGCATTTATTTATTGTCATAACTCTATTAACCTCAAACATGATTATAAATATCCTCACAACCCCAACATTTTGGAGAGCCATTATTGTTCACAACGGATTTGGAAATACTCTCAAGCCAAGAGAGAATTCTCTTTCCACCAAGAACGCCCTCAAGTTACGAGAGCAAGATCCTCCACCGGATCAAGGCGGTCGAAGGCGGACATCGCAAGCGAAGGTTCTTCCGCGCTAGCACCCGGAGATCTCTTCGGCGACGTCTGGAGATATTTGACACACGTGTGGATCACCGCTAGAGGAATCCTACACATGGATTCTACGACGCAATGACGGATCACCGAATCGTGACCGGACACATCAACGAAGAATGAATTCCAACGAGGTAATTCTTATGCATTAATTAAATTAATTATAATCAACATATGATGATCCTCCTCAAGTGTTCTGGGACTCTTCTTTTATTTTCATTCTTCATTCTATTCCGAGGATTCGACGTTTTATATCGTGACAGATCTCGGATTGAACGTTGTTTAACGTTAAAATTAATGTTGGGAAAACCCACAAACTCGCTTCCGCTGTGCCCGAAACCTACAGTATTCACTTCAAATGATTTCCTTTTGAAACAAAAGAGAGACACTTTGAGTGGTGTCGGCCACACCGCACCTTGGATTGAGGCGGGGTTGACTTGTACATATCAAAAATGACACATGGATCATTTTCCTAATGTATCAACACAATCCAATTTTTTTTGGTCGGTTTTCTGTATATTGGTTGTTTTTACTTAAAAGTGTTTCTATTTTAAACAAAAGAATGACACTTTGAGTGGTACCGGCCACAACGTGCCTTGGATTGAGGTGGGGTTGACTCTTAAAAGTCGCAAATGACCCATGGATCCTTGTCCTAAATTATAAATATAATCCTCATATTTTTTGTCAGTTTTCCTTATGTTAGTTGTAATTTTCACATAAAATGTTGTCCATTTCAAAGAAAAGTGAGACACTTTGAGTGGTCCCGGCCACACCGCACCTCTGATTGAGGCAAGGTTGACTCGTACATGTCCAAAATGACCCATGGATCATTTAACTAAAGTTTCAACAGAATTATCACGCATTTGATTGGTTTTCCGTATGTCAGTTGTTGTTTTCACTTAAAATGATGTCCATTTTAAACAAAATAGAGACATTTTGAGTGGTGTCAGCAACACCGTGCCTTGGATTGAGGTAGGGATGACTCGTATGCATCACAAATGACCCATGGACTGTTTTCCTAAAATATCAACAGAATCTGAATGTGTTTGGTCAGTTTTAACTATGCTAGTTGTTGTTTTCACTTAAAATCTTTTCCATTTCAAAAAATAAAAGAAACACTTTGAGTGGTGTCAGCCACACCGGCCCTTAGATTGAGGCGGGGTTGGCTCATACATATCACATATGACACATGGATAATTTTCATAATGTTTCAATAGAATCCCAATTCATTTGTTCTGTTTTCCATATGTCAATTGTTGTATTCACTTAAAATGATGGCCTTTTGAAACAAAAGAGAGACACTCTGAGTGGTGCTGACCAAGCCGCACCTCAGATTGAGGCAGGGTTGACTTTTACATGTCACAAATGACTCATGGATAATTTTACTAATATATCAACACAATATTAATGTGTTTGGTTGGTTTTCCTTATCCCGGTTGTTTTTACTTCAAACTGTATCCATTTTAATCAAAAGAAAGTCACTTTGAGTGGTATCGAACACACTGTGCCTCATATTGAGGCGAGGATGACTCATAAACTTTATAAATGACCCATGAATCCTTTTCATAATGTATCAGTAGAATCGGAATGCATTTGGTCAGTTTTCCGTATGTCAGTTGTTGTTTTCACTTAAAATGTTTTCCATTTCAAAGAAAAGTGAAACACTTTGATTGGTGTCGGCCACACCGTGTCTCGGATTGAGGCATGGTTGACTCATACATCTTAAGAATGACCCATGGATCGTTTTCCTAATTTTTTGATAGAATTTGAATGCATTTAGATGGTTTTTGGTATGTCAGTTGTTGTTTTCCCTAAAAATGATGTCCATTTAAAAAAAAGAGAGAAATTTTGAGTTGTTTTGGCTACACCACGCCTCAGATTGTGGTGGAGTTTACTCGTATACTTAAAAAATGACCCATGGATTGTTTAACTAAAATATCAACACAATCTGAATGCATTTAGTCAGTTTTAAGTTTTCCCGTTGTTGTTTTCACTTAAAATCTTGTCCATTTCAAACAAAATAGAAACACTTTGATTGGTTCCGGCAACACCGGCCCTCAGATTGAGGCGGGGTTGACTTGTACATGTCATATATTACTGATGGATCTTTATCCTAATGTTTCAATAAAATACAAATTCTTTTGGTTGGTTTTCTGTATGTCAGTTGTTGTATTCACTTAAAATGATGTCCATTTGAATCAAAAGAGAGACACTTTGAGTGTTTTCGGCCACACCATGCCTCGGATTAAGGCAGGTTTGACTCATACATGTCAAAAATTACACATGGATGATTTTCCTAAAGTGTTAAAACAATCCGAATGTGTTTGGTCAGTTTTCCGTCTGTCAGTTTATTTTACATAAAAGCATTTCCTTTTTAAACAAAATAAAGACACGTTGAGTGGTACCGACCACACCGTGAATCGTATTGAGGCGGGGTTTACTCATGCACATTAGAAATGACCCATGGCTCCTTTTCTTAACTTATCAACATAATCTGAATGTGTTTGGTCAGTTTTCAATAGGTTAGTTGTTGTTTTCAATTAAAATGTTGTCCATTTCAAATAAAAGTGATACACTATGAGTGGTTCCGGCACAAAGAACTTCGGATTGAGGCGGGGTTGACTCGTACATGTCAAAAATGACGCATGGATCATTTTACTAATGTTTAAACATTATCCCAATGCATCTGGTCAGTTTTCCGTATGTATGTTTTTGTTTTCACTTAAAATGATGTCCATTTTAAACAAAAGAGAGACATATTGAGTAAAGTCGGCCACACCGTGCCTCGGATTAAGGCGGAGTTGACTCATACACGTCAAAAATGACCCATGGATTATTTTCATAAAATATTAACACAATACTAATGTGTTTTGTAGGTTTTAAGTATGCCAATTTTTGTTTTCACTTCAATTTTTTTTCCATTTCAATCAAAAGAGAAACTCTTAGAGTGGTTTCGGCCACACCAGTAAAGAAAATACACCCATATTCAATAGAGATATGCCCTATTTTGATAGAGAATACCATCTAAATAACCATCTAGGAAATCTGAGACCATAATTTTACTTTACCAATTCCAATTAAAAATATATGCAGCCCGAACTTCTGTTTTATGAACCAATCAATTAAAGGGAAACAAACTCCTCAAAATAACCCACAGAATCTCATATAGCATCACTCACCTTCAAACCATTATAACATCATTAGGATTCCATATTTTGTTAAAAATAATGAGTTTTACTATATTCAAAAATATCTATACCAGAGTGAAAAACCAGGTTCAAATATAGAGTTATACAGAACACAAAAATGTAATAGATCAATATGCCCCTGATCACCATCACCATCACCACTGTCATCATCGGCCTCATCCTTGACATCTCCTCTATCCTATTCATCATCCCCATCATTGTCCCCATGCTCTTCCTCGGCCCCGTCCTCGCCATCGGCCCCATCCTTTCCCTTGGCCCCATCCTCGCCATTTTCATCATCCTGATCCTCGCCCTCGTTCTCTTCAGCTTCCTCGCCATCACTAGGAACATCATCATCCCGACCGCCTCTAGAACTTCCACTTGGTGCACCGGATAATGCACCCATCGAAGACATATATGTCTGACAAGCCACGCTGGCCTCTAGTGGAAGTGATGATGATAAAGCTTTGATCAGTTTCATAATTTCTTTATTCCTCGTAGAAACATGTACTTCCAACTCTGTGACCCTTTTATCAGAATGTCTTGCATTATCCTTCACCTGATCCAACTCGGTGGTTCTAGAATGGATACCTGGAAAATACTAATACCTCATTGGGACTATATTCTTACCAGGTCAGTAGTGTACTCGAGCAGAGTGCTCATCTCCCAAATCCTGATTTAAATGATTGTGTTGCCCTAAATTGTCAGGCTCCTGGTTATCAAGGGACTCTAAAGAAGCCTGTTAAAAATATTAATAGATAATTAAATTTCAAAAAAGATATTAAATTTTGATATAAAAAAATTAAAATTTACAATCTTTTCTTGTGTCGGTTCATTAACTGCAGTTCCATATTTTTCCCTTCTACTTGAGAAAAACAATTTTGCTCGAGAGATACGTCCTTCAATATTCAATTTTTTCTTTTGTATTTCCATTGAAACAATATAAAGTGCAAGTATAATGATATATTCAATATTCAATAACTTCCACAATTTATGTAGGAAACAATAAAAAGGGCTTGTCCTAATAAAAAATTGAAAAAATTTATATCGTACCAGCTGCCTCTCATGATCTGACATAGTGGTTCACCGCAAAGTGTGGAGGTATTTCTTTGAATGAATATGTTTTTTTGTTTTTTTAATATTCCTAAATAATTTTTAATAATAAATTAGATAATATTAATAAAAAATATGAAAAATGTCATTTAAATACCTCAAATGGGATTAATACCTTAAATTTGGAAGTTGCCCAGTGGGTAATCATTTGGCGATATTTCTCTATCGGGTAGTCATCTGAGATAGGTAATGTCTCCATCTCTGTGCCCAATCTATCGCACCATCCAACATACATCTCATGCTTATAAGCCCTCCAAATCTCTCCAAGCTCCTTTAAATCCACTGGTCGTGCACCTTCGCCATCAGGGAAGATATGTATCTAAGATGCCACCCAATAGATTAATTCATATAAATAAAAAAAATACCACATTAAATCTAATATATTTTTTACCCATATTTGTGCCCATGCATTATCCTTGATTTCGTGTGGTAGATGTCTCCAAACGAGGGGGTGTACCGGAATGATTTCAGAGTATTTGGCTAGAATCACCAAAAAAAACTCGGCATTCTTTCCTAGATATATCAATCATATGTCCATCATCATTGTATTCAACCATCAAATATTTCTGGTAGTTCTATACCAGAAGCAAGCGAGTATGCACCCTCCCCCACCTCATATTAGTAGATGAATCTGTTATGGAATAAAAAAAAGTCAGTACAAGTTATAATAAAAATAAATTTTGATATAAAAATTTGTTAGAGTTATATAAATATACTTGTGGTAGTCGGATCAATGGGCATCACTGGATGTGAAGAAGTTGAAGGAATATACTATACATGTGGAGTGTCCCTCAGTGTATGATCCTCAGCCACATACTATGTCAGAGCATGAGTTGAAGAAGGTGGAATATAATAGCTCAGAGATAATGAACCGGAACAAAAAGATGATGGAACATGCGTCTGGCCAACTGGTAGTGTAAACATCGGAGGCCTAAATATATCGTGTGTCCCTCAAGAAATACCAGGATCATAATGGGGAGTAGAAGATATGTATATGGTAGGGGCATAGTCCAATCCGGTACGACCTGTGGATCATCTAACTCTCACACCACGAGCCCTCATACCACCGACCTTAGTACCGGGACCACCAGATGATCCTATAGTTATGACACCATCCCATCCTACCACCTTCCTCTGTATTGGGGGAAATATTAGGCTCCTCGTCGAATATCTCTTGTCTAAGGGGTGGATCTTGAAAAAACATTCAACATAAATGTAAGCACATGATATTATAACTTATTGAAATATATATATATTTGAAATAAAATACTCAAAACATGGATGAGTGGAGGAACACCCATCAGTGTCATACGATGATTAATTTCTTTCAACATTTTCCACCACCTATCTTCAATGGGTGTCATTTCCTGCAGTCAAAATGAATATGGACTTAATTAGAAACATATAACTAATGTGTAACCCAAAAAAAATATAGAAAAATCATTATGAAAAAATAAAACATAATGAAACAGAATATTTATGGTGGTTTGAAGGTAAGTACTAGGATACACACTCTGAATGATGTAGGTGAAACATATAGGTGAGAACATGACTGTAAGATTCTATATATTTTCCAGTGCAATTTCACGTTCACAATCAACTCTGAAAATTGAACTATTGGAGTCATCATAAGTAATAAACGGATTTCTTCCACTTGTAGTAGGGCTAGTGTCAACTAGATAATCACCATCATCAAAAACAAGTGTGGGATTTACATCATTAATTACACCGAATTTAGGATGACAATGATTTTGACAAAAAAAACTTTTTTCACCATTGATTCCAACATATATTGTTCATCAGTGGTAAGAGTGTGAGTCAAGTCACTAACTTGATATCCACAATCATCAATAAAGGTTCCATTCTTCATCAATGAATCAAACAATTGTCATTTCATCATCGTGACTCGACCATGTGATTAATAATCCAAAATTATTATTTTCTCCATGACTCCATAACAAGCTACATTTTCATAAAGAGGTGTATTATCTGATGAACTGGCATAACAGACTATTGTGGTAGTTAGAATAACACCATCATGTTCTGTTCTCATGTTTCTTGCTCATTGAGTGATAATAAATTTGTATCCATTGATCACAATTGATTTTCAAGCACGAACCATGGTATTAGTACCAAAAGCCAAAGCTCTTTTTTCTCAGAAATAGAGTCTGTAAGAAAACTCGATATTAGAAATACAGAAAAATAGTAATCTTAATTAAATATTATTTTTATTTAGTTATTACAGATATATTTTTACCTTCAATTTCAACCAAGAAGAAAACCCTTTTCTATGAAAAGTCACTTTCCTTCTCAAATATAAAGAATGATGCTTTCTATATATCAATTCTTTGTGTTCCCTGTAGATAAAAATAATAATATTTTAACAAATATTTAAAATTACAAGAGATAAGATAAAAGATACATGTAAAATTTACTTACTTGATATAAAAATCGAACAAATCACAATTGAACAACATTGTGTGATGTGTCATATCTCACTCTTCAAGGCTTAATGTCGTCAATGTATATGATCCTGGAATTCCTCATGTCTAGGGACGTGATGTAAAAATGGGTTCAATTTTCCCATACTGTTCTTCTTCATTTCTCATTAGTCTGTTTATTCTCATAGTAAGATCAGACAAATACATTGACCAAAAATCCATACATTCTTGAGCCATGTAACCTTTCACAATAGAACCTTTGGGATAATTCATGTTCCGAACAAATTATTTCAATGTGCACATGTTTCTTTCAGTTGTATACATCCAACAGAATTCAACAGGTCCTCCAAGTAGTATTTCGGCTAGAAGATGGACAGTCAGATGCAACAAGCATGTAAACAATGATGGAGGGAATATTTTCCATCACACAAAATTAATGGTGTCTCTACCAACAGTTTTTGAAAGAAGGATTTGGACAACCTCTTAGAACAAATATCTCTAAACAAATATCACAATCGAATAACTGAGACTCTTGCATTATTGGACAAAGATGAAGGATTGCTATTAGAGTCAACTCATGCAAAAGGACGTGATAATCATGAATCTTCAAAGTTTTCAGCTTCAACTGTTATCTATTGACCCGTTTTGATATATTGCTTGAATATCCATCAATAACTTTAATAGTCTCTAGCACTTATAGAAATTTATTTTTTTCAGCATGTGTCATCACATAAGAACCACATGGGAAATTCCATTTATTTTCACTGATACAGACATGATGCAATTCTGGTATGATCCACCAATCTACCAAGTCATGCCGAGATCGTAAATCATCTTTTGTTTTCCCATTGACATTCAGAAGAATTTAATGAAACATTTCACATATATTCTTTTCAATGTACATTATGTCTAATCAATGAAGTAATAAGTTGGTTGACCAATACGACATCTCAAAGAATATACTCTTCTTCTTCCAATTGTAACAAGTATCATTGGAAACATTTTTCCTCTTTCTAGATTTATTTACACCCTTCCCAAATGAATAACTGAAATCTTTCAATTCATTAAGCACATCAGTTCAAGACATACGCTGAGGTGGATTGTCAGTCTCCATTGTATTGTCAAATATTTGACGATTGTTTCTATTTGGATGGTTCATTAGAAAGAATCGTCAATGTCCCAAAAAAATAAAACAATGAAGATATTTCAGTCTTCAGGATCAAGTATTCTTCATACAAACAGGACATGAGAATTTTCCTTTCGTGCTCCATCTAGACTTCATTGCATAAGAAGAAAAATCATTGATCATCCACATAATCACAACACGCATCTGAAATATATCTTTAGAATATGCATCGTATATGGGCACACCCACTTCCCAAAGAAGTTTCAACTCATTTATTAAAGGTTGAATGTATACATATATATCATTATCGGGATAAGAAGGGTCAGATATCAGTATACTCAATAAAGTGTAAGGCTTTTTCATACACAACCATGGGGGACGGTTATAAATGTGACTGAAAACTGGCCATGTGCTATGTGAAGTAATCATATGCCCAAATAGATTAAAACCGTCACGTGAAAATCCCGGTGTCACATTACACACGTCGGCTGCATATTCATGATATCGAGAATCAAATATCTTCCATGAAAATCCATCTGCTGGGTGAACGAACTCTTCATTATTCTTTTTTCTCTTGGTGTCATGCCATCCCATTTTTACTGATATTTAATCAGACATGAAAATGTTCTGTAATATAGGGATGAATGGAAAGTTCCACAATACTTTTTGTGGCACACAAGACTGTGTTCCATTATCTTTTGGATTCTGTTGAGAGGTTCCACATTTTATACAATCATTTCTTTCAGCAACTTCCTCCCAAAATAAGCTGCAATCAATCGGGAGAGCATGAATGTTTTTTAAGAATCCAATTTCATCAACTAATATCCATGCCATATAGTGGTTTGAGGGAATATCTGCATCATCTGGAAGTATGTCCTTCAAGATGGTAAGAATGTAATCAATTGCAGTATTTAAAATCTCATACATAGTTTTCCCTTGAATCAATCAGATTAAAAATTCCAACTTTTTCATTTTACCACATTGCCGAAATACTAGAGTCGCCGCATCATCATTAAATTTTTTTACCCTATCAACATCATCATTTTCATTAGACACATCATGTGTGCTTGTATCAAAATATTGTTGGCTGGACATCCTTTACATCTCATGATGCCGAATAAATGGAATCTGATCATATATCAAACTCTCCAATTCAGTCTTATCATTTGGATCATCGACATTTTGAGATTCTATTTTCTCTCCATTTTGATACCACACCAAATAGTTCGTTTGGAAACCATATTAGGTAATATAATAGCTAACTACTTCACGACTCAACCAAGGTCTTCCATCATAATTAGAACATGGGCAGTTTATGCGTCCACTATTTGAAGCCTTTCCAAATGTCAAATCTAGAAAGCTATTAAAATTATTTTGGAAATCGGTTTAAATCTGATCAGTTTTGTACATCCAACATCTATCCATTCTGTATAAAAATTTCAATAAAAATTTCAAAGAAATTCAAGAATTATGAAGTTCAATAAAAAATATATTTAGGTAAATGACAATTGATTACATTAAATAAAAGAATTACTAACACATTACTATATATGATATTCATATTTAAAAATGGTGTACATAAGAAAATAAGATACAAAATTTCTAATGCCTATATTCATGGATATCCTAGTAAGATATTGGAAGTGGATCAAGGAATACATAATGCTTAAGGGTCTTGTTGGGAGTATATGAGTTTTATACTTTAATTTATTTAGGGAGATCATGATGAGGAGTAGGAGGAGGATCTCATGAAAAGTAGTTATGGCCTCATCAATTTTCACCTTAACCGTGGATTAAAGGATCCTAGGATTGGGGTCATAGATCATATGTTGGTAGGGTTTATTCATTGAATCATGTCCCAATTGATTTTGGAGAGGGAAATTCAATAGTCCTGGGTATGGATTTGATTAGAAACACCTATAAAAAGGATATCCAGGAATTGTGACGTCCCAAACTAGGATGCCACTCATCAGTGACCTGAACCCAGATGTCCACTCATTGGAGAGGGACTTTCACGTTCTATTTTGTTTTATCTCACATACAAATAATGATTTATGGGATGTCTGGGGTCCAGGGATGAGGGTGGTGGGTTGTCCAGCGTCCAGGGAGGAGGGTGGGGGCTATCTAGGTTCCAGGAAGGAGGGGGCTGTCCTGGGTCCATAATAGTGGTAGGGGGTAGTCCGGGATACAATGAGGAGTGGGGGTTATTCAGGGTCCATGAAAGAGGGTGGTTGTCATGGGTCCAGGAAGGAGGGGGTTTGTCATGGGTGGACCTCAAAACACCAAATGGGGTTCCACTCTATATTTATGAGAATATATTATCCAAAGCTATAATGATTCCAGCTGTATAAAAGAAAAATTCAAATCACTGCCTTCTGTAATTTCATGACATTTAATGGATATGTGTATTTTGAAAAGCCTATACATTACAGTGATGTTAGTGAATGATGGTTTTTTGCCCAAATGTGTATGGAATTCAGTAATGATGTTGATTTCTTCCATTTAACAAATTTTATAGTGTACGTTTAAGATGAATTCTTGCATTTAACCAGTGTTCTAGTTTATTTGTCGGTGTGGTGAGTTATAAACCATGTTAGGGATGTCATTAGAACATGGGATATTTTATTTAACCATGCAGTCATGAATTTCATGGAGGAATGTGTTTTGACTAATCTAATTACTACCCACTCTATCGTATGGCTAACACATCATGTGGGCATACCCATGATAAAAAATCATGTGTAAATGGGACGTTATCAGCATGCCATTTGGCCCAACATTCTTTTAACCACAAGGGATTGTCCATGTATATTTAAATGGATAACCAAGTCATGTACTGTGTGTATATTCTCATGTACATTCCCAGGACACTAGATTAACGTAGACACCATGTCAAATGTTATATACAAAATTTGAACCCTTATACCATATCGTCATTATTATAACCATTAATAACAACTTATTAAACAACATCACTTGTCAAAGATATTAAAATTGAACATAACTCAATAATAATATTTGATATATCAAGTAAAATGAATTTATACTATATTACATCTTAATTGACCACCCACAACCATGATTATTGACCACAAATCTCCCCTTTCGGCCAAATCAAAAGTGAAAAAAATACACATAGTTGCAGAAAACAACTTCATTTGTGTGAAGAATAATAATCCCATGGTTCTCATGATATTTAGACCACTCAGTCATAATTATCGTGATGAACATGAATCCATGAAACCATATGAGAAACACGATTCAATACATGTGTTCTTCTGATTTTCCCAAGAATTTTGAGAAAACCTAAACCAGTGATAATGGTCATTGTGTTTTAAAAATGTGATTGAATAACTCATATATGATGTTGAAGGAAGAATGATTAATGGATATATTAAGAAAACAAATATTCATTAATATTTCCAATTTGACATTCTATGAATTAGTTTCATAAAGAAGGAAGAAGTACTATATGGGAAAAAGAGAGGTACCACCGAGAGTTCCCTTTGTAGATATTGTATTCATAAATTACATTGGATTTTACGGTTAATTATTTATTATTTCTTCAGTGAAGAATAATTAGGTACCACATACTATTTTTCAAAGTTCAAGAAGATACTCTATATGTTCTATTGTGCAAAGCATAAGTGAACAATGTTTCATTAAATATATAGATAGAGATTTTGATAGAAACTTGATACATACATGTTATGTAATACATATAGTGTACAAAAATTAAGATAAATAAGATCTTCATGTTTGACATGATCTTAATAAAAGGAGTAATTTTCATGAAATACTATGAATAAATATTATAAAAAATTTCTTATGAGTTCATATACATGAAACTGTAATATTTGAAGCATTTATATTAAAACAAACTATGAATATTTAAAATTAGAACACAAGAAAGAGACATCATGCCCTTATAAATGTATATGAGTAACTAAAACATTAATTGGACAATGTGTACACTGATGTAGTAATTTGATCACAAAATTTGAGGAGTAGTGAATCATAAAATTTTCCAAAAACCCTAGAAATTGGGAATAATGATATCCTTGAGAATAGAAGGATATCCTTGAGAAGAGGTGGAAGGATTTCCTTGAGAAGAGGTGGAAGGAGTATAACCTGGCCGATGATCTGATGGAAGAGGTGCACATGTGATGGGGCTTCTCAAGGGCTTCTAGGAGTCATAATCGCTTTTGGGAGAGCCGCGCAATGCTTCTGGAATCTGGGTGGGGGGGTCACCTGCCTTAATCGAATTTGGGGAATCCTTTTCCCAATGGTTTCATCAAACCATTGGAAAAAATCCTTCGAAATCCATCTTTACCAATGGATTATGCAAACCATTTGTAAATATCACCTATACCACCGGTTCTTTTTAACCGTTGGTATAAAAGTGTTAGGAAAATAATGATTTCCCGTAGTGATAGTGTATTGGGTTTAATTGCATATTTAACATCTAGTAAACTACTCTGTGAAGAGTTTTTCTTATATTCATTCTAAATTAATATTCTTATTACACAATTTTTATTGAAATATGATTCCCATTTTCGTGAATCACGATTCTAGTGGTAGTCACAATTTAGTGGGGATCAGGAATTCCCATCAAGATATATCCATATCATATAGGTTATCTGGTTACTAAGATACCCGAGTTAGTTTGTGAAATAGGAAATTTATAATAATAAATTCCATGATATTTAATAAAAAATATATATACATTCTAGACCATTCAACATTATAGAGTAAAAAATGTGTAAAACTGAATTTAATTTGGGTAATTGACTTGTATCCTCAGAAATATGAATGCATTGAATATAATTATATGTATGGACCCCTATATTAAATTTATATCTAAAAAATTCATCTTATATTGAATGGTAATTCTACCTCCTGGAAAATAATACTTATTAATAAATATTTGTATTGAATAAATAATACTAATTTATCATGATATTCCACATTCAAAAAAATAGTATCCATAGTAATTCCCCATTTACAATCTATTTATATAATTAATTTATATTAATACACATGATAAAAAAAATCATATAAATGATTAAAATTTATTTTCCAATGCAAATTGTTAATAATATATTAATTTTATCAAGAGAATATTAAGAAAAACAAAATGAATCATGATATGAATTATGACCACTTATTCATCGATAATATAAATTTTAATAAAATAATATTCTCTAGAATAAAATAGATAATTTAAGTTGAATATTATAACAATATTTCATAAAACAATTATTAGAAAAAACCTTTCAAATATGTTAAGAATCTAAATTTCACAATGTTGTTATAGAGTCGGTGAAGTCTGTTAACATCTAATTCACTAAGAAATATTCCATTTTACTTTTTATAAAGAAATCTAAAAACCTAAATTTTATAAAATTGTAGAAATACTCCATTAATAAAATTATAAATTCATAAATACTATATAATTATCTTAATAAATCATTTTTGTATGTAATTCTGCTTTTTAAAACAATTTGGAACATCATTGACACATTTGAACAATATATTTTATTAAGGGAAACTCAATAATTTTGACTTATTAACATTTCTTTCCATGATTCATGTACAATAGATTATAAATGTTGAAATGAAATGTATAATATCCCAAAATATTCACATAATATGAAAATTTTATGTGCTTATAATGGATAATTTTTATGATTTATTTAATGGAAATATAGGTAATCTCAAATGAAACTGAGGTAGAAATATTGATTCAAACATCATTATTAACATTGAAATTATAAACTCATGAAATGATGGAATTAAACTGAATTATTTTTATTAAAGATAATAAATAATTTTACTAAATAAATATTTAATTATGAAATTATATATATAATATATATGTATATAGTTTCAAAATGTCAAATATATCTCAAAGGGGTCAAATTTGAGATGAAATACCATTCATCCTGCTTCATTTGTATATGATTTTTTTAAACACTTGTATAATGGTATTAAGAATGGTATTATTTCTCTATAACCCATATTACTATTTATCATATCATATATTACCCTATTATTAATTACTACCATTCATTGATTAATAATATTTAACTATTTCAATTATTTCGGGTGTAAATTTACTTGACACCTTCTAGTCATTTTTTCCATGGATGTTATAAATCACATGTATAATATAATGATACATATAATCTAAAATAATATTAATATTATGAATACAATAATTTTATATTCGATACATTTTTAGGAATCATTATTTAATTTTGGACCTAGGAACTGAATCAGATTATTTCATGGAGATTGTATGTCATACATATGCATTAGACCGTATAATATTTTATTAATGGGAAAATGGTTACTAAAAAGTGTATTTATTAATATTTAAATAACTACAACTATGTTAATGAATCATATATACTCATTTTTTCATCATTATGACTATCCATCTGTGTTGGTGTTGGAAGACAAATTACACCGGTATGAGAGGTGGTAGTCTTATAAAAACCAAAATGATTGTTTCAATTTCATTTTGATGGAAAATAACATTGATTAATAATATAAAAAAATTATAATTATATATTAGTATATATGAAATAGTGGGTTTATTATATTTTGATTTATAAGAATTCAGTGACGGTTGTAAAATAACAATTGAAACAAAAATATCATAGTAACGATAATTAACATTGCTTAGATATACCTTATTGTATCTCTTATTAAAGTCCCTACGATTTTCATTTTGAAAATAAGATAAACTATATGTATGTCTGAGAGTGATTTTTGATATTTTTATGTTATTATAAATGGGTTAATAGGTATGGATAAGACAGTGGAGTGAGGTCCCCTTTTAAAATTTATTTGGAGTGGAATTTTTTTAATTAAACAATATTATTCTTTAATTCTAAGAAAAAAATAAAACCATGTGACACTAAAATTAAAAATTAATATTATGGATATAATGTAAGACATACAGACACATCCACCATCGAAATGTATAAAATTTTAAAAAATGTACATCCACATCCTTCTAGGTTACGATCATTTAACATTTTTATAATAACCATTACATCTTGAATCTTTTTCCTTGTTAATTAATATATTATAAATTACATAAAAGGTGGATAATTGATAATATGAACCCTATAATTATAATTAAAAAAATCATATTTTCCAAAAAAATATCTATATGTTTTAGGAATAAATAATTTTATCATATGTTCATGTAAAATGAAAAACCCCATATTAACCAACAGAGTTATAATTAATTTTAAAAGTTTATAATATTATTTATAACAAAAACTAATTTCCATTATTATTAAATTATTTATATTATTATGACTAAAAATATTAAATCAATTTTATTTAATCCGCATCACTAGATTATTATAGTTTCTTAAAATTAATCATGTCAATCATGTCAATTTATTCATATGAAATGCGTTATTCAATCAATACATTTTCTTATATTACCCATATGAAGAGTAAAAATTATTAAATGGGATTAAATATATATAACTATATATATATGTGTGTGTGTGTATTTTATAATTAAAATTTAAATAATACATTTTTAATAATTATTTTAATTAATTATAATTTAAAGGAAATATTCTTTTAAACCAAACACTATTTTTTGAAAAAAAATAACTTTTTAGAAAATGGTCAATTTACCAAGAAATGATCATATACTAATTAATATACAAATGATAGAAAATAAACTATTAATTCAACATATTATAATTAATTTTTATAAATTAATGTATATACATTTAAATATTACATTTTCTATTTTTCAAAACAAAATTACTCATAATGTAAAATATAAAAAATAGATTCATGTATTAATTCGACCATGTATCCATAATGTCAAAATTCAACATATGAAATTATGATTTTTTCCTATAAAACATAGAATATTTCACATTATTAGATATTTATCTAAAATAATGATTAATTACTATAATTGAGTTTTGGGTATTAAATTTTTCCCTTCCATAAAAACTTTGCCTGAGTAATTTTAATAGTTATTACATTCAAAAAATGAGTTTAGTTACTCTTCATTACATAATTCGGCTCCCATGTCACTTATTTCATATTTGAATACATTAATGTAGCTTTACAATGAGGGTTATCTTACTCATCAAAAAAATATCTATTGTTTCATGAATATGTATGAGAACTTCACAGTAATATTTATCAAGAGATAATTATATTTTTTCAATTGTAAGAAAATGAGTTATGTCTAGAATTTCCTTATTTAACAATTATATATATAACACACCATAAAAATATGTTAGGAATAGTTTAATTTCAAATTGGAAACAAATATTTCTAATTTATTAAATAATTTTGAGAGGTATGATGTAATTTTTGATCAACTAATCTTTTTTATTGGACATTACGAAACTCTCTGATGAAGAAAATTTAAATTGATCACAATCTAAAAATTGATATTCCAAATCATTACATTTGTTTTTGGCATGTCCCTTTTCCATAATTTTATCTACATTAACATTATTTTGAATATTAATTTCCTATTTTGTAATCTCTTCAAAATGTTATGGTATTTCTTTTTTTCATTCACCTACTTCATACCAACATGATATATTATGAAATGTGCTTCCATATAATGATACATATAGTTGAATTTAAATGTTAGTATTGACACTATTTCAAAAGAAAATATTTATAAATGTTTAATAATGATACAAAATACATTGATTGTGATATAATAAAGACCTTGACAAGTATATTAATGTTTTAATAATACATTTATTTTGTCTGTTAGTTAATGGATGGAATGTGGTGTGAAAATGAAACTCTCTATCAATAGACTTATAAAGAATATTCCAGATTTTTTTAGATCACAAATCATGGTCAATCACAATTTAAAAAGGTGAGGCATGAAGTGTTAAATTATTTTTTATTATAGACTAATGAGATGCATTGAAGAGGTAAAAATTCACTTATAGTATGGAAATATGAATTTTTCGATAGGAGGTTGACAATAACCCCTATTATATCATTATTTATATGTGTATATTTTAATATATTGATATTAATTATAATAATGTCAACACATTTTCAAAAAATAATTGAAATTTGTTTTGTGACTCTTCTAGGATGATGATTCAATTAATTAACAGGTTAAAAAATATTGTATATTCGTACCGAATTTGAAACTTACCACATCATGTTATCCTTCCAAAATGTAAACTCAAATCTCTATTCATTTTGGCATTAACATGGTGTCCAGGAAATATTGAGCTATATGGATCACGAAAAAATTTAATTTTTAAAAATACAATATATATATAACAAAATATCTTTTCAAATTTCAAAACATAATTTTCAAATTTGAAGCCTTCTATTTTCCATTAAGTAATGGATTTATTTTCTATCTAATTCTTATCATAATTAGATTTGGAGCTTAATATCTGTTACAAAAATAATGGTTTGGAAATTATTTGATAAGGAGGTGATCTATCCACATACTGAATAATTCCTATAACAATAAATACATGTTTCATAGTCATATGGAACCTATAAATCCTTAATTTTATCAATGTTACATGATATTTTTTTTTCAATGAATTATTTATATTATTTTACCTTATTGGGTGGTTGTGTATAGAATATTAATAATGTTATAGTAGATTTAGTCAATTTAGGCATAATATTGATATTAATTTTAACGATTTATATTAGGCTTTTATGGTCTGTAAAGATCTCACATTTTTTACAATAGTGATAATGTATCCATACCATCCATGAAACATTTCTAGAATCCAAACTATCAAAATGAGTTTGATACATATATTCATTAGACATTTACTACCTTGATTATTTTGTAATAACATTGTCATTTTTCATAAGGAAAAAACCTTGTACATTTTTTGATGTATCACGATATATCACAAAACGTTCATTTTTTATGTTGGAGTCAATATTTTAGAATTGAAAAGTATCCTAACATTTTTTTAGAAAAATAAAATTTTATTAGTCATACAAACGTAACCCATTTAATTATAAAATTAGTAAACAGTTTATCTAATCTGTGATAATTCCAAATATATTACCTATAATAAAATTCCTTATAAATTATTCTATATACTAAAATTATGTTCATGGGTGTAATGCATTCTATTGGTGAATTTTTTTAAATGGTATCAATTGTGATTACATATTTATATATAATATTTCCAAGAAATGACACTTCTATATGCTTCAAATCACAAACTATTTTTTTAACATAAAACTATTTTCTTCCAAGAGACATAATAATGAATCAAATGTGATTGTCATGGTCATCATAGATCTTATTATAAACCATGATATCAAAAATTAATACCATGCTAATGTTATTTATATATTTTATGGATACATTTTTTATTAGATTCATAGAAATAAATGGTATAATTTTAAATATAGATTTAAATACTATAAACTCAAAATGGTGATAACAAATAATGATCTAGAAGAAAAAGGTGTCTTCAGTATGTATATTTTTATTTTAACCATGTTTTTTATGCTGATATTATAAATTGGTATTTGGATGTCTGGTTTTATAAATTAAAATAAAAAATTTAAATTTTCCATTTCAACATTAGTTTTTGGAAAAATGATTGAATCTATAGATTCCATATAGTTTTTAATGATAGTTATTGTTAAAAACGTCATTAAATTTCCACATGTAAGGCTTTTAAAATCTATTATTAAGTATCTTATGTTAATATCCTTATTTTAGAGGTAGTTTGTTTCATGAAATAACTATAGAAGTAATTCTTTACATTATTATGGAACTATTGTTAAAAAATATTAACAATTATTATTTCATTTCACATGCATTGACATCACTGGCCATGAAGGTAAATAGTAGTTAGGGATCATGATTTATGGACCTTAGAAGTTTGACTTCTATATATTTCAATAGATAAAAATCATTTTAGTGAAAAAAATGAGAAATATGAGTTGAAATTATAGCCACATATTAGAAAATTTTGAAATTAAGTCTTCTAAAATATTTTAATTCTTTTCGTGTTTCATTCAAATCACTATGTTTTTTTCATCATCAAACAACTTCTATAGTTTATAAATCATACGACAAATAAAATAGTTTTTAATAACTATTTTTACAACAATATTTTGTTACTTTCGTCCAAATATTTATCTCTGTAATGAAATCATATGAATAATTTGTAATGACCAAATTTTTTTCAATAGAAATTCTATTCTTATAAATAGGTCATAAAATCACATTATAACACAACATAATGAACTACTATGTTCTAAGTGTCCTTTAAACATAAGTTTGTCACTTTTATGTTTGGAATTTTGAAAATCTGAAATACACAGTTGCAATCAATAAGTTATTTTGAGTCGGATAAAAAAACATAATTTTTTATGAATAGTAACCTACCCTTATTAATAGTAACATAACCTTATAAATAGTGATATAGCCTAATAAAAAGTAACCTTACATTGGATAATATATAAATAATATTCATGTTGAATGTAAGATATTCCAATATTTTAGAATAAGTAAATGAATGTTTTAAAACTAATATCTCATTATAAATTTCGATTTTTATAAAATAATAAAATAATCATATTTAGAAATTAATTTTTGAAAAATGTTTTTCCTTTTTGGATTATACACATCAAAAAATGGTTCGAGTGAATATTATGGATTTTTCTGATATACATGAATTTTTTATGAGTAGAAAAATACTATAATTTACGATAAATGCCAAACAATGGTTTTATTGAGTCATTAAGGATGATCTGATCATGTAGCCCAATTATTTCGAATTCACATGCATTTATTACTATTTTTTTCCATATAATCATCACTATTTCTGGTCATTAGGGAAAATAATAAACTAAAGATTATAATATTATGAAAACCCACCCCTCCTCCACTAAAAAACCCCCTCACTCTCTCTTCGAGTATCTACTCTCAAGCCTTGTGACATGCCAATATTCTACCCAAATATCCCCCCAAATATCCTCCCCTGCATCCAATATCCCCTATCAAATTCAAAATACCAAAAAATATACTCTTAAGAGGTTCTCAACATAGGAAGTCTGAATATGTAAATTCATCTTTCCAATTCCTTAATTTATTATAAGTTCTTTTGTTTTTGTTTCGTTCATCACCTATCTTCACTCAAATAGTATGATATCTCTAATATCACACTATTATATTAATGTATTTATGCTAATGATATATTTCATTATCTTCTCTCCTTTCAAAACTTTTTATTTGAATGAAATGAAAGCACCATTTGAGAGGTCCTAATTTATCAAATTCAAGGACAACATTTTCTTAAATAATATTATCATCATTATTTCTGGTCATGAAAAATTTGTGTTATTATGGAACTAGATTATTATATATTTAATATATCCTATTTTTGGTTCTATAATACTTTTATACAAATGTTATTATTTTTTAAAGAAAAACATGTTCATTGTCACTATGGTTTTATATAATAATTTGACATAAATATAAGTAACCAAATTGGATGCTCACTAATAGCATATAATGTCAATTCAATTCAACCACTTTCATTTTACAGTTTATAAAAACATGAATATAAGCTAATCGGTCATTAAAACCAAGTAAACAAATGAGGTTGAACAATGAAACTAAAGCTCCTAACTAATTAAATTGGTTAGAAATGAACATAAAATGATTATACTAAACCAATTACATATAAAGGAGGTTCGATAATTATTAATTAATAAAAATAATTTATTTATTCCATCTTTTAATAACAAGTGGAGAACAAAAACCGATTTATATTAGGGCATCGTCTTTATTTCTCTATTAATCAAGATTTTCCTCTACAAAAAACCTTTTTAGGTGAAAACCCAAATGACAGGGTATCCTATTTAACCTCTGCATACTTCCATCATGATTTATAAGTGATGACATACCCCTTTTCTCTTTCATCAATCCCTCTTAGGTAGACCTGATTCCTTGCCAATGAACAGTAACAAATTCAACGTGAACCATCATTGTTCTTTCAGGTATCCTTGACATTCTATATATCAAAATGGGGTTATCTTATCTATTTATGTTAATATTATAAATTGTGTTTAGTTTTACGAAATTAATTTATGATTTCATTTTAATCACTCTCTTTTTGGGATATACACCTTTTTAAAATATTCCATCCTTATAACTTTCTAATATACTAACCTACATTAAGGGAACGCCCCAAATTCTTACCCAATTTCAAGTGCACCATATCGTCTATTTATTTCCACCATTATATTTAAAAATTCATAATTTTTTTATGAAAATATTATAGTTTCAATTGTGGTTTTCTATAAAATATTCTATTCTTTTTTAATTTAAAACTCCATAGTATATTCCTTAAAACTGCACAAAAATGGTTTAACACTAATATTTCTCAAATACATATCATATATGTTGTCACATCTGTTTGACACCATAAGCCATGTTGTATTCCAATATTAACATATGAAAGTCCATGTATGTTCTAAATCCTTTCATTCATGGACACTTTCATGTTAAACCCATTGGTTATGCTTTATGTCATGATCGTGGTTCTCAATTCATTCCTTGGGTTCCCTAATGTTTATCTATGGTTAAATATTTATGATCATTTATGTGGAAAGAATAATCATGAAAATTATGAGGTGGGTGAAACCATATAGTTCTCCAATTCATTGGGTATTGTTACGTCACATGTGATGCGATGTTCATCGGGATTAGCGGTTAGCCTTGACCCGTACTAAAATAGGAATCGAGAATGGAAGATAGCCTTGACTCCTACTAAAATGGGAAACATGATTGGAAGTTTGCCTTAAACTGTACTAAATACATTTTTTATGATTCTACCACATTTATATGATTCCATGTTTGTTTGATCCAATGCATATATGAAATGATTTCATATGTTCCATGCTTTGGATATCATTATGTCATTCCTCTTTACTAATGTGCTAATGATGTATCTTTCTTTTAATTCCCTTACTGGTCTTTTCATCTCATCAATTGGTTCATGTTTTCTCAATGGTACCCTATGAAGATGTAAGGGCTCAAATCTAGTTAGGTTCTCTTTATTAAGATTAAAACAATAAATGTATTTTAGCCACATGTTTTATGTTTTATGTTCTTTGTACTCCAAGACAGTAGACTTAATGATCCTTGTCTTGTACTATGATGTATAATTTTTCTTAAAATCATTTAATGTTATATGTAAAATGCTAGGGTATCTATAGTTTTTATCGTAGGATGGTCTAGTTATTTTTTATGATTAGGAATATCACACCATTGTGAGAACCATAATGATGATACTAATTATAAGAAAACATGCCCTATTTTTGGTGAGTATTGAGTAAGTTATTTATCATGAAAATTCATCCTTGTATAGATACGAGCTGGTAGAGGCAGCTCTGACAAAGATGTATCTAGTTGTAAAACCTGAAAACCCCACTTTGAGCAAGACTCTAACGGGAACTAGTTCACAAAAACGGTCCTTGTTTTACTCTTGGTTATGTCACTTCTAGGTTATATTCATTGGTAGATTCTTGAACATAGTACAAACCATTATTAAGATAAAAAAGATTATAAGAATATATGTTAAGAAATAGATCGAGGATAACCTATATTTAATCCCATGGAATACCTAGTTATGATATGTTTCTTCTTAAAAAATTTATCCTTTTTTTTCAAAGATTCATTTTAATGGCCAATATCTATGTATTCATGCCCTCTAATTATATTTTCTTTTTCTTTACTAATTGTGGGAAATAAAAGAACACGTTCCAAAAAAAATTGATTGGAAATGTGATTATTTACTTAATGATATTCTTTATATGACATGGGCGGGTGCACAAAACATCATGACAGTACTTGATCAGTTGGATTAAGATATTAATAATTACTTAAATCATGTGGAATTTCCTCCTCATCCAATGAAAGATAAAGTTGAAATAGAATCCTTTATAAGGAAATGGCCTACCATGTTTAGCAGATCTATGTATCCCCAACTCAAAAAATAGTGGATTAACTCCATTGAAAAGATATTATTCGTCCTCTAGTGCTCAGAAGATGATAAGGTTGTACTAGTGGTATATCGTTTTGAGAAGGATGTTAATCAGTGATGGACAGTCATCTTCAATTCAATGTCCGACGAAGAAATTGATTCCATGGATTGGGAAGAATTCTAGAGGATGTTTTTCCACAAATATCTTCCTTGAACAATGTCGAGTCTATGATAAGCGTTGGTGATTCAAGACATCAACAATTATGAGGATATTTTATGTTGTTCGATCATGGGTGAAATAGATATTTGATACTCTCAGTGGTCTGGTTGGCCAGGTGAAAAGAAGAGTAAAATATATAACAGCATTGGTGGGTCCTCAAACAAATCCCATGATTGTAAGAATCAGGACATTTTCCTTTTTAAATGTTGTTGGAAGAAGCATCCTGATATCTATCTGATGGAAACCTAGAATTGCATAAAATGTTGATAGTTTGGTGATATGTCCAAGAACTTTCGAAATGATATGAAAATTCATGCTAATGTTAAATAAGAAAGTATGGTTCAAATAAAAACTTAGAATGCAGTGTAGTGTTACAACTGCAAAAATCGTGGCCATTATGCTAGCAATTTCCCTTTGTCGAGGGTTATCAGAGGCAATCAGCAAATAACCTCCAATGCAATAAGGAAAGGATTATACTATCACTACTGTTTTGGTGGAGCTAGACAACGATGTGGTGACAGGCACACTATTTATACATTCAATAATAATGACTGTACTATTTGATTATGGTTCTATGGATTCTGTCATATCTAAAAAGTTTAGTTGAACTATTCAAACACCACCTCAAAATATGGAAAAAATGTTATCTATGAGAATAGAAAATGGGGAATTTTTTTTTCTATGGATTATAACTCATCCCTGGTTAATTTTTGTGAATGAACCTCCCTGTAAATCACGTCAAACTTCTTTTAGTGGCATTTGACGCAATCATGGTTACAGATTTTCTATTATTATACAAATCCAACCATTACTATCAAGAAATGGAGATCTCTCTTCAAATCCCAAAGCATCCTCAAATTCATTATAACTGTAAGGAGGAAGATGAATCTCTTTTAGAATCTCCATCTCATGTGTGGATACTATTGCCTTGTGAGGAGGCATGTCTTTCTCAAATGATTGAGAGAAAAGAGATATGCATGCCTAAATACATGCCCATTTTGAGGGATTACACTGATATATTCTATGAAGAGTTTTCCAGTCATTCTCATGACTGAGAGGTTGAGTTATCAATTGAGCTTATCCCTAGATCTCTGCCTATCTCAAAGACACCTTACAGAATGTCCACCGTAGAGCAGAAAGAGATGATGAAGCAATTACTAGGGAATATGGAGAAGGGTTTTATTTACCCGAGTTCTTTTCCATTGGGTGAACCAGTCCTCTTCATCAAGAAGAAGGACTGATCAATGCGCCTATGTAATGATTATCATGATCTCAATAAAATCATGATAACGAAAAAGTAACCCTTTCCACAGATAGATGACTAGTAGGATCATCATTGTGTGGCTAATTATTTCACTATGGTGGACCTTTGGTGAGGGTCTCTCAAATTAACTGTGAGTATGGAAGATATTCTCAAGACTTCCTTTCGAACATGGTATAAACACTATGAATAGGAGGAAAAACATCATTTTTAGAAATATTATGCATTTATCCACAAAATTGAATTTATTTTGGAATCGTGTTTAGAAAATATATAATATGAATTTTAAATATTAAATTGATTATTTTATATATATATTTAATTAAAACATTCAATAAATGGTGTTTTTTATTATTTGATAAACACATTTATTTTAATCTAAATAGAATTTACCTAAAAAAGTTTACATTCACTTCAAACATGCATTCATTTTAATATATATTTATTTGATAAAAAATAATTTTTCATGCCACGTCCATCATTCATAAAGATGGGGGAATGGATGGAAATGTTTCATGACCATATTCAAGATTAAAAATTCATAATTACCACCCCAACCCCCCGAGTCCCCCTTCTAGTAGGCCCTGGGGTGCTGACATGCTCTTTGGGTATACAAATATCACAAAAAATAGGAGGAATTACCCTTTTTACAATAACTATAATCAGAAGAAAATAGGTATCAACCTGAAACAACTCATATATATATATTTATTAATCCAAACTCCATCCCACGTTCATGTTTAAAGTAAATATGCTACAAATACAATGGAAACTACAATGTAAAAACAAATAGAGTAAAAAAAAGTAATAACACTAGAACTATACCTATTCCCAAGCTATTAGGGTCTAGCATGGTCCATGAAATCTCCCTATAAACCTAAAATAAGTTTTATATAAATAGGGTCATTATAAAATTATACTTAGTAGGAAAAGTTGAAGTCACTTGTTCCCAAGTTGGAGAAGCATGCTAAGTCCCTAATGGAAAAAATATGAGAATTTCAAATATCATAACAAGGTATATTATCCATCCTATACTTACCAAGGAACACTCACTAAATATCACAATTCCTATAAAGTAAAGTAGTAATAAAATTGATGATAGGGTACCCAACACCACTTCATAGTGCTTAACTACTCACCCTTAACAGTGAACGTCCTGATGCTACCATGGTCTTCCAAAAGCCCCAAAAACACAACCTTATGGGAAACACCTAGGCCACCTAACACATATCACCTAAAAATACATGGGGCGCCACCACATAACATACTACCTGAAGACACCTTGGTCACAACACCACATACATCATCCTGAAGAAACGTGGGTAACATAGATGAACCATAGACACAGGGGCCTCAAAACCGCCCCACTACTTGTTCGAAGTGTCCTGGGATACTAATGCCTACAAGAGGGAGTAGAGAGGAGCCAACAACCAGCCATCCATCGTCCATAAATTATTTTGGAAAAAACATCCCCCATAACAATGGGGGTGTTTAGCACATATTTATCAACACATGTGGGGTATATAGAAAAATAACAAGTAACTATATATATATATATATATATATATATATATATATATTTGTGTGTGTTCCAACCCTTAATCCGAAACAATTGATTTTAAAAACTAACAACCAACGATCACAAAGCATCCCATGATTCCACCTCTAATGCATAACCACACAACCACCCATAGACATAATTCATAATCCCAGTCAATTTATTCATCTAAATATTTCTCTACATTGAAAAAATTATTAAATTATTTATTCCATCCCCTACTTGGGAAACTACCAAACAAAGAACACCATAACTAACATAAAAACTGACACACTCTTCACGGATGTTTCTAGAAACATGAATCATAATTTCCAAGAAATTTATCACCATATTTATTCATAATTATCTCTCCCATCCATCCTCAGCATCCCAACTGCACAAAAATAACCAAATCCAGACATAAAAAATATCTATTGAGTAGCATTCCCACAACCCAAATAGAAAAATCAAAAAATCCATAACAAACCCTAGTTATAGAAAAATTGTTCAACATGTACATACATTCAATAATAAATCAATATCTCAACATGATATACCATTTCTTCTTATAACCATTCAAACACACCATCGTGATCCCAGTAGTAGTACAACACCACTTGTATAACGAAAAAGGCATAAAATATCTACACAAAGCACACATCCCTACCAAGATAGGAAAACTGTATTCATATTGGGTACTACGTACACATCTTTGTCTCATTTTACCATATACTCTCTTCTATACAATCATTCCTCCACAACACGTAACCTAAATAAATGATACATCCATGGAACACCTCCACTCGATGATCCTAGACTTCCACTAGACCCTCTAAAAACATTGTGTCATCCAAGATATATAACTATCTCTAATAAATGACAAGGGATTTTTCAGGAAGATACTAACGAGGAAGAGAGATGTGAAAGTCACCAGGTATCCTCTCCAACTATGGTATAAATTTCAACTGATTTTCTACCTCGCCCACTCACCCTAACACCTCAAAGTGTCTGATGAAACTTGGTGACATATTAATCTCTCTGCCAAAACTCCACTAACCACCGTTAGGGGAAACCTTCAATAACATATGAGCTCCAAACTCAGAGTCAAATGTACTCCTCCTAAAATCATAATTCAAATTATTCTGGTCATGTTCTCTCATAATCAACTCAAGGAAAACCTACACCTTCTCGGTCAAACTAAGAAACACGCCGGAATCAATAACAACTACCTCCCCAGCTTCTGTCCAGCACAAAGGAAAATGGCACGGTCTCTTATGAAAGGATCTAAATAAGACATACTAGTAGAAGAGTTATAGATATTATTTTAATAAAACACTACCATGGTCCATTGTCTCATCAAAGATCAACCAAAATACATGACACATACCTGCAACATAACCTCTAATGTCTGGATGGTCCACACTGTCTACCCAACTGTCTGAGAGTGGAATGATTTGTTGAGGCACAAATGAGTGAAAAATCATTCTATAATACCCACTAGACTCAAGAGTTAAAACGATCATTATGATCTGATCTTATTGATCATAGAACTCCATGCATCTACAATGACTTTTCCGCATACCTCCTCGTAACGACGTCTAATGCACTCAACTCCTTAATCACAATGAAATGAGATAAGTGCTGAACCTGCACAATTCTTCCGTACTAAGCTCGAACTGGTCTGTGAAACTGTACATTATTGTGACATCCACAAGAGAAACTCCTCAATCCCACTCTTATGGGAAAATCATGGGAACCAGAAGCTGCAAATAGAAATTGGTGAGGTCGACTCCCAACTAGATGAATCCTCTAACGCCTTAGATCCTGAGAGCTAAATATAGATGTCATTCCATTTGTAAAAGCCCTGGGGATCTTCTATCATTGTATATGTCATCTCATTTGAATTATATCATCCACTATTTCTTTCTTCTAGACCTCTAGTTATGTCAGAAAGGGGATAAAAACAATTGAATACTTAAGGGAAGGACATAGTTCCTCCTCTAAGGGTCTTTCATGAGACTCCCCATCTGAAGAGAGGTCTAGTGAAATTGAAGGAGATGCATGAACATGATTCCCAAATCCAATAGAGAAATACTCCCCTAATTTAATCATAGTAACTCTAGCTATTTTTCAGCCTTCATGGTTGATGAAAGAAATCTGCTCAAAACTCATTCTGAAAATTGACCCACATAAGATCAGTATCCTTCCTCTCCTCAAAGTAGAGCTTCCACCACTTATGCTTAAAACCCCACATCCGGATCACTTCCAGAGAGTCCCTATACTCCATCGGATCTCATATAAAGCTAAATTAGATCAATATCTCCTCAATAAAAATCTCTTAATTTTATCTAAAATAATACCTTCTTACATTCATAGTGATTTCTGCTGGAAATCATGAATCGTCTTCTACCACTGATCGTACTCACCCACTACTTCAACCCGCCATCATTCGACCACATAAAATTACTGAGCCTCCACTACTCATACCACACAATGATGATGCCTGGGTTCCATAAAAGAAATGTAAAAAAATAACACTTAATCCAGAATATTATAGAATTTTATTTAAGTATCATTTTATCATATTTTATTATTTAATTTCACTAAAACTTCCAACTCAAAAAAAGAACACAATTTATCATGTGGTATATTAATTTTTTACTCTCTCTACAACACTAATATTGTAACCTCACTTGTTTCTTTAGTATGATCAATGTCCCCACATTAGATCATGAGGGGACCTAAAATCACATGTCCTAGATAGTCTTCCCAAGAATATGTTAGAAACAAAATTCACTTTAAACTATTTCCCTACCATACCATGTAATCATCTATGTTCCTAAAACCACACTCCAGCCTATATCTCAACCACCAGCTACTGATACCATTTTGTCTTGTCAATCCTTTGTCAAGATGAGGTAAGGGATGGGAATGTGACATGACCATCCTTCATCAAGATGAAAATGGGATAATGACACCCAAGTCCCCCCTCTAGTAGGACATGGGTTGACGACCATTACCAAGGGTATACAAATATCACAAAAAAAATAAGAGGAATTAGACTTTATATAATTACCAAGATCATGAGATATGATATATAATCATGAAACAACATCAAGAAATATATATAAAATAATCCAAAATACACCCTATCTGTATGGTTAATGTAAATATGACAGAAATACAATTCAAAAATCTAATATAAATAGAAAAAAAACAAAGATCAGCAGTGACACAATAACTATTCGGATTTATGGCATATTTAGTTCTAGCACGGTCTTTGTAACCACCCTAAAAACCTAAAAATTGTTTTATATATGTAGGTGGAGAATAGAATTATACAATGTTGGGAAAGACAAAACTAATCGTTCTCAAGTGGGATAAGCATGCACAATACTCTATGAGAAAAATATCAAAAACTCAAAATCAACGAATAAGAATACTACCTACCCTAGACTAAACAAGGAATGCTCTCGAAAAACACAATTCAACTAATGTACTGTTGTAATCACATAGTTTTTAGGGTTACCCACACCACTTCTCACTAGTTAACAGCTAATCCATAATGGAAAACTTCCTGATGCTACCATGCTCTTCCACATGACCCATTACCACAACCATCCCGCGCAATCTTTGGCCACGTAACACATCCTGTCGGCAAACAATTGGGTCACCACAACATCACATCCCTCTCATAGAAACCTGCACCACAAAGCAAAAACCTCATCCCGATGTCACCTAAGAAACAAACCTCATCCGCATACATCTAGTCCTCAAATATACTCCACAACCTGCCCAAAGTGTCTTGGGATTCTAATTTTTATATGATGAAGCATAGAATATCCAATAACATTACATCCATCCATTTACTAGGATGATGGAAAAAACATCATTCTCCATTATAATGGGGATTTTATTCACATAGTTCTCAATGTAGGTTTGCTGTGTATAGATATAACAAATAACAAAATTTATATATAGTGGAACAAAAACACTGCCCAACCTATGGGGTATCAAAAAAACTAGCCCATAAAAAACTACATTTTTGACTTCTCTAATGCATAACCACAGAGAAATATTTAGAATTAATTCATATCCCCACCCAACCAATTATCAATCCACATTAAACAATTTCATTAATTATTTATTCCATCCCCACTCAGGAAACTACAAAACACAGTACACCACACGTAAAATCATAACCCCCCCTAATGTTGAAATAGACTCTAGAAACTATTGGAAAAACACCTATGCAGGCTAAGACCATCCATTTGGAAAAATTATCCCACCCAACCATCCTCAGTAGCCCAACTGGACAAAAATCATTACATCATGAATAACAACAAAACACAACTAGGTTTCGGACCCACTGCACAAAACAACCATGCCCAAAAACCATATCAAATCCCATATGCATACCCATAGTTCATAAAGTTCATCCATTCCCCAATCACTCAAATTCTCAACCCGTAATACCATTCCACCCTCAAACCATTTGTACACACATCAGTGTTATCCATAGAAGCACCACACAACCCATACAAAGTAGAAGAAAAATATATATCCAAACATAGCACACAAACACAAATTAGAAGGAAATGTGTATTTATATTTAACAAGCTCATTGTTTAGTTCATAATTTATAAAGGTTGTCATAGAACATATATTATTCTAGGGAATCCATTTTATTAACCAGATATACATGGGTAATCATTCTTTCATATTCAAAACTATTCACCAGATGATTTACAATAATAATTCATTAGTCATGTGGACCAAAGACCACCAATGAACATGACTTTCAGAAGGAATATCATGAAAACTATTCACAGAGTATATCAAATATTACAAATAAAAAACATCATCACTATAATTAAATCCCCTCATTTTTTATTATTATATTCAAAAAAGTTATTGTAATAGGTCCATTCTTCTTTATAACACCCTTAATTACGATTTGGATTTGAATGTACTGTAAAAGATAGATGATTTTACCCACAGAACAAGATACATAAATAAAAGAGGTACGTAGGTATTCCTATCTCTATAAAAAATGATCAAAAACTATTCCTTCTGCCCAGAAATATGTTTTTGTAGGTAGTAGGTGGCTACAAGGTAAATTGAATCCAAAGACGACAACAAAACACATGACTCTATTTGGATGAATGGATATTCCCCCTACCCCACCCCCTGAATATAAAAATTTAAAAAACACATTGAATATATGATATTGTCTTAGGATATGTAAGTACAATTTCAACAGAAGGGAAAAAATTTCTAAGGCCATTAATGGTGGTTCATGGTCAATATTAAATGGTTTGACTACATCAATGTCCCTGAAGAATTTAAATATATATGATATAAGTAATATTCTTTCAAAATTCTTTATAAACTCTTAAACATTGTATTAAACTAGATGTATGACTAATAAAAATTAAAAGTGGAATAAATTGAATAATTCCAAAATGCTAAAAAGGGAACACCAATGGGTGAGTCAGGGATGTTAGACATCGACAATGACTCATAGGTAATTACACAATAACATGACCCAATGATAGTGTGTCACCGATGCAACCCCCCACCCTAATAGAGAGTCATTGACGTGACCCACTAAAACTTCACCCATAGATGTCCGTCTCACTAACACCTGACACACTGACACCCAACCTACTGAATACATTCCAACTGATTCCTGATCAATTGACATTGAACCACTGATGCAGAACCACCGACACAAAGCCACTGACACTGATCTATCAATACTGATCCATCGATGTTGGTCTACGAACACTATGATACTGATGTTGAGCTACCAACACGAGCTATTGTTGAAAAATCACGAAACTTGGTATACTCTTGAAATGGTAAACTATTTCCACCCCAAACACCCCAAAAAATTGACTTTGAAAAATTATTGTATCAAGGAGGTATGGGTCATTATAATTTATATATACATTGTTAAAATCCATTTTCATAGTTCAGTTAATCCTATTCATTCTCTATATTCTATTGACTCTTTTATTACAACCATATTAAAAAATAATATTTAGTATCTCATTTAAGATCAATATTTTGTGTAATTTACACAATCTAATATAGTAATTCATTCATAAAATCATAGAATGATACACTCTCCCACAAATAATAAATTGTATCCCAACTATTTGTTCTGGGGATCGTCAAATTATGGTTATTATTTTCAAAATACATTATTTGAAATCCCACATCGAAAAAAAGCTTTAATAAAACAAACACATTAGATGAATGAAAATGATGTATGAAGGTCACCTATTATAACAGAAAATATGATTCCTTGTATGAAAAAATTGAAATGTAAGGGAATTATAACTCTCAAATACTAATAGGGTGGGATAAAGAACATCATCATAGTAATTTTAACCAATATGAAGCCATAAATACGTGATGGGTCAAATTACTGTTGATAAAAATAAACAGATAACTGTTTTTCCTCAATAAAAATTTCATGGAGTTGAGGAATTATTTTAGTATCTAGAAGAATAAAATATGGAAACACAAAAACTTGAAATCTATAATTTCATCCTTTAATAACTTCCACCTAAAAATTATATTTTTTCCTTATGATGAGTATGCATGATGAATTATTCATGACTTGAAGAACTATAATTGACTTCTAAAGAGTAACACAATCAAAAAAAGATTGACTATCTATTTTTATTACTGCGAATCATTAAAAATAAAAATTGTTATAAAAATATAAGGTATACACAAAAAATAATCACACCTATATTATGGAAAACAAATTCAATCTATAAAAGAAAACAAATATACATACAATTCATCAAAAAGATCTAGAAAAAAATATAAATGAATATTATATAAGGATCTGATCACATAGTCTTCAAGATAAATTCAAACATTTATCTCCAAATAATTTAAATTAATCGTGATGTTTTCTATAGATATGTAACTACTCTAATAATATCAATGATTCACTAACAATCACATAAATAACCTGAATCACTATATGTGTAAAATTCAATTCTTTATGTTTCAAAAATATAAAACAACCATTAATCATCAAATAAAATCACATAGTATGTATGAAATCATGATAATAATGGGTTAACAAAATAATGAATTTATTATGAAATAACTCTAATCACATAATAAAAAATTTATTTTAAAATCCCTTGGTTATATATTTGATAAAAGTTATATTCCTGAAATAAACTTATTATCCTTCTATAATTTCATTTTTCTATTACGGAAGATCATAATAACTATGAATACATAATGTCTAGTGGTATGTGATACAACCTTTTCACCGTATAGTAGGGTGTTGCATTCCTATAACCATATCAGACACGATTGGATGACACCGGTCATACAGGTTATCCATTTTCTAAAAATATATAATTCATATATCATTCCCATAATATAGGAACATACTAAAAATTATATATATATTTTTTAACATCAATGTTTATTTTTTGAAATCATTTCATCAAGGCATGATCGCCCTCTCATGTCACCGCACACAGGCATCACATTATACCCTGCATTGGTTCATTCAAATAGTAGGAGGCATTGATCACTTCTTTTGAGTTATTTTCTCCATGTTCAAAATTGGTTTTTGGGATTCCTTTACCAACTTCAATGGATTCCTCCTTAGAATTACTCCTATAGTCTGAGTCGCCCTTATATATTAAGAGGTTTATAATGAATCCTATTCCCAATACCATCTATTTATAAAAACTAGTTAATTATGCTACATTTTTATGGATATTCCAAGGGTTCATGTTAGGAAATCATCCATCTATTAGGATAGTAGTCATGTTGGGCTTCAGTGCCAAGTCCGGATGCATGAATATTGGTCGTCTGTATTCTTCCTCAGCAATGGAATTCTTAAGCGCATAGAAACATGATTCTTCTCACATAATTCATGGGATATATAATTCTATATGAATGGATTATGATGTTTTCCTCAAGAATACCATGTTGACCATGGTTTAATCTATGAGTATAATGTCTCGTGGGTACATAGAGTTGTGTGTTTATTGTCTTGTGGAGACAGAATGTGATGTTCAAAACACATGTGTTGTGGGGATTACATATTGAAACTACCTATGAGGACCTGATAAAGTTGTGTCCAATGGGTGGGGCATGATCATCCCAACATATCATGGCTGTTGGAAATGTCCTGAATAGGAATGGATGGTAATGGACACTTAGACCCAGGAGGTGAACCTTCTAGGGGGAGGCAACCAAGGTTTAATGATTGTTGGTATTGAGACTCTATGAGGATTACATTGTATCTTGTTTTGAACATAAGCATAAAAACAAATGTATTTCAGCAGTTCATTTCATATGGATGGATAACATCTCAAAAAGGTGGAAGATAGGGTTTACTCTAGGAGGGATTCCTACAAGAAGGTTTTCTTAGTCACTACTATCATATACTCCCACATGATTCATGCTTGTTGGGGGAAACAACATAAATAATTACATCATATTGTTTTGTTGAGATAGATGGATCATTGAGGGATTGTGTGGGGCTTACGTATAGAAATTTATGATGGTGAAAATGAAAAAAGGGAATGAAATGGGGTTTTGAGAGTCCCGGATGACCTTCCTCTCTCGGGTCATTTCATCTAGATGAGTTAAGGAGAAGAAATAGTACTATCACCTACAAAAAAGGTAGGGGATTATGCTAGGATGTCGACCCTTCATCATTGGACGAAGTTTTTCCCTACAAGAAGGATATAATTACATGTGAGGGAGATCTAATGCTTATAGATATGGGAGGGAATGGAGATTTCTTGAGTTGGGATACCCCATGTACATTTCTTTGGGTGAGGCTACCATTAAACATCATATGGTGAGGACAATGGTCCACGGTAGAAACCTACAACTTCTAGTAAAGTGAAAACACAAGTAATTAGTCAAGAGTGGTGTGAATGATTGGTCCATCATGGGATTCACCTTAGAATCTCAATGCCAAAAATAAATGATGTTTACTGTACAAATGCTATAAAAAAATAGATAGTGCAACACAATATGGAATACCTCATGAGGGACCAGGAAAATACATACATACCATCATCAAGAAATGTCCATAAGATGTGTGAACA
The DNA here is from genome assembly GCA_963277665.1 of Viscum album. Taxonomy (NCBI): domain Eukaryota; kingdom Viridiplantae; phylum Streptophyta; class Magnoliopsida; order Santalales; family Viscaceae; genus Viscum; species Viscum album. Next base: position 1,134,879,208 of record OY728150.1, on the reverse strand, counting down.
ATATATGCGAATTTCATGAAAGAGTGTATCAGTCACATTGATTTGGTGTGAATGAAATAAATGGAGTCTATGTGTAGTGGTTTTCTCATGATTAGAGATTTTTGTGAAAAAGGAAAAAAGGTTGAGCAAAAGATTGAATGTCTAAAGGAAAGACCGGTGCAGATGAATGGTATTTAGAACATACTTTCCTTTAGAAAAAATCAAATAGGTGTGGGTCAATACCTTGGGGTCCCACTCTATATGGTTCCCATGGGGAACCTATTAGGAAAAATCATATACCATGAACCCTCAATTGGAACATCGTCATGTAAGGGGTTATCATATTTGTATGAGATCGATGGTTTAGCTTTCAGATCATTACCATTAGGGTAGGTGGGATCTATTATATATGTTGTCAATATCCTCAGTAGTGACACATAATAAGGATGGTTTATAAGGGGGTAGTTTGGTATCTCATTGGGTGTGTAAGATCCCTACAAACAAGAAAGAATTTTGGTTCCATTCTCTAAACATCAATGCACCAGCTGTGGCAGTTTTATGGTGGCTGGGGAAAAATATTACTGTTGACGTTTCATTGGGCATGTATGTGGCTTACGTGAAATTTTCCATATTTTTTACAGCCCTTGGATCTTGCACTGGGATTCATTGGAATTATTTGCATATCCTGATGAGTTTATGTTTTTATTCATTATCCAAATATTTGAATGTTTGCGGAATGAAGTGGAATTATGTGCCAAAAAATTATACCCACATAATCTAAGAGAAAAGTGGATATGAGTGTCATGTTCTAAGTGAAATAATAAAGATAAAAATTCATTTAGAGAGATACATGCTAAATCCATACATTGGCACATATGGTGACGTACATGGGAATTAAAAACATGGTCCTTACCTACAAATATGTTAGAGGACATCTTCATAGTACATTGACACATTTTATGATAAGAGATCCTTCTACTGTTCATATACGTTCATGACTGTTGTGTGGATGATTCAAATATATTTTTTTCATTATGTGTATGCACTCAATATTTTTCAATGATAAAATGGATATATTTCTCATGTATATCATACAACCATTCTCACAACCAACTATTTTATGTGAAAACAATTGATTTTTTTTCACCATGTCCTAATAGAATTAATAGATTTATTGACTTGGTCAAAAAAGATAATGATGCAGAGAGGGAGGATATATTTTCATCATCGAGGGATAATATGATTTTGAATATCAAAAAACGCCACTCTAGAAGTGTTTTGTCATTAAATTAGATGCTCTTGGGTATATTTACACATCCTTAGAAGGATTACCCATTGAGTGATAACCACCCAATATGGAACATTAGTATTCAATAGGATGTGGAAATTATGGGCATTGAGAGTGACCCACCATTTTCATGGGTCTGGTGTGAATATAACTACCATGGATTCCACGTAACTCGACAATGAGATACTTACAGGGAGACTCTATAGATGGTTGTCTATGTTTTAATTCTGAAAACAAGGAAAATCATGGCGAGTGAACCAATAGCTGAAGAATTCCACTCCCACAATGTAAGAACCTTTTGATGTTGCATAAAAGATGAAATTTTGGGCTTGAATCACGATTGGGATCTGAGGTCTAGGATAATTATATGAGGAAATGGGTATTTTCATAGTGGTTGTGCAATAGACGCAATGATTTTGATGAATAGATGCATCGAATTTGGTTGATTGAAGGCATATGGACATCGCAGTTTCACAAATACCATCACCTGGAACTGCTATCATAGTTATTCATCCAGATGCCTCCTATGAAAATCACATTGCATCTCCACCATGGGGAAGTCGGTATTAGTTTTCATGGCATCAGATGCATCATAGGAATTCATATATATAGACTTTTATATGATGAATTCTTAACAATAATTAATAATTGTGGGGATAGAGAACAAAACAATATAATGACCTACACATCCTAGATGCAACATAGGAGAATATAAAGACAATGAAAATTCATAAGTACATCTCCAACATACCATGTTTCTAACTATTCCTCAAGAGGGTTGAATGGGTGAGGATTAAACGCTTATGGAATCATTCTATGAAAACAACATAAAGGAGAAAGGCAAGATCATATCGTTCGTTTTTTGATGTGGGTAAATATCTAACCTGGGGGTTCATTATAAACGATTAATGGGACCCATGGATACAATATTCTCCGTAATTACTATGTTTTAGAATGTGTGTCTACTTTTATTATGGGGCACAAGGATTGGGGTCCATCTGAGGACTTTTTTAATGGTCGGGATCATGGATTCCAATAATAATGTCAATCTATGGATCCTATATTACAGAGGTTCTCGAACATTCATGGGTTGACCTTGAGGGGATAAATACACATGAGAAATTTTGAATCATTTTCTTTCCTACACTACTAGATTACATTCCTGTTTGGTGGATATGGCTTTCCATCCCCGATTCATCTTCCATAAAATATCCTATGGAAATCAATTTTTGATATTGTTGGGTATTCCCAATAATGCATAATGTGGAAGGGGTGGAGCTCTGGATCAACATCCATGATAATTTAATAATAAAACCTTTCTATACTTTAGTCGACCACTTGGTGGATGACATCCAATTTTCATTAGAGTGGAGGGAATATCTAAAAACTATTAGGTGCATCGTGTTGGTATCCCAGATTGATGGTAAAATATATTTTGACCCATAAAAGAAATCCCTCATTTCAAGAATGTTCATATTTATTAAAAAACTATTTAAAAATGTTTGAAAAAAATATCAAGAATATCTTCAACTCTGTATCCTCCATTAGTTGTGGTGAATGATTATATCTACAGTCTTTGGGGAAACTATAAAAATACCCTTACTAGTAATGATGTTGGATTATTAATGGAATATGTTATGCAGAGGGTGGTAGAATATATGGATAAACTATGTGAAAATTTATTATACCCATCAAAGTGACATAAATAGATTCTGGGAGGTGAGAAAAAAGGAAGGATTCCACCAAGTATTTAATACATGAGGTAGGCTATGTGGTAGTGACATCATGAGCTAGAAATTTAGTGACAGAAATGTCACATGGTGTAGACACACCCCCATCAACTGAGGATGGGTTTTCCCAAATTCATTCTCGAGAATCGGTTGAGGAATTACCAATGAAACAAGTTAGGTATATTCAACATCCCAGAACCGATGTTGTTTTCCCGTCCCATTGGTCATCTTGGAGAAACATGCTACAATCACTATCAAATTAAGACTTCTGTCAAATAATAACATGTACTGTACTTAATAGTAAGTAAATCAAACATATTCATGTGTAGTAAATGGTTGAATTTCATTTTCTGTATTCATACCTGAGTCCATTGGATGCATATGCATGCCATGAAGAAATATATGAAGAACCATATTTCTTGGTAAAAGTAATGATCGGTCCAGAACGTGATCATAAAGAGATTCAAAAAATGGTTGATGGGAATGATGACGTTGATGAAGAGGGGTAATAATATTAATATTAAGTATAATAGGAGGTGAAATAGAAGGAACTATTAGTATTGGAAGAGGTTGAAGATGAATATCCTGGTGGTGGGAAAAACTAAGGGAGAATGGATCTTCAAGGGAGCCCACATGAGAGCGGTGAGATCGAAGGATTCAATGAAGAACATATCCAAAATGTTGATGTAAGACTCAAATCAGATAAATCATAGCCAATTACGTTTCCATAAATCTAATTCACAGGACCAAAAATTACTTTTTTAGTATCATATTAGTGTTGATCAACTGAGCCTCCAAAATAGGGGAGAAAATGTGTTGATGGTAGTCAAGAAATAGAACCATGATCCCACATCCGAGGCTAATCATGGCGATGAATTAGTTACATTCGAGAGGAAACTAGTTGGAAACCAAAGGTGTTAATGTAATTTACTTAGAATCATAGAATGTTCCTATATTCATGGAGAAGATAGTGATAATAATTTAGTAGAGAAGTGTAGAGGGGTATCCCATAGTGGACGTTACTTCGATGACACGGGAAAACGATCTATATGAATTTATCTCAAGAAAGTCTCTACATTCACAGTCCCACAAGTTTCATCATAGAATATGGATGACCTATGTGTCTTACTACAGGAAAAGATCAAAATACCATAGGACAGACAAAATAATGAGTCCAAGTCATTTGTGTGAGTTCTCTTTATGTTTGTAGCAATTTGTGAGGAGCTATTAACCCAAGATGATCCAGTGAGGATCCAATTGAGTATGACCTTGCATCATTAGGTTATTCTATTTCTATGAAATTTACAATGTTGAAAGATTCAAGTAATCAAAAGAATAAATGTGTAAAAATTGACACCCCATGTATTTTATCCATGCACATTTAAGAGGATACAAGAGGAACAACCAGCTATGGAACTACTGGATGTTTTCCCTGTGTAAAAACCTACAGAATCTATGGAACTGGACTATTCTGATATTGATTCTACCGAGGAGATCTATATGACGTAGATTAGGATCTGTAAATGCATCATGTGCTTCCTTGAGGCCGTATAGGAATAATGGTAGAGCCAAATAGTGTCACTGTGTGCCAGATTATGCTATCTCTATGCTAGAGGGGTGGATACTCCTCATCTTCATGTGATAATATATTATTATGTTGATGAGAATATGATGGAAGGAAATAAGAATTTCAATTCATGTGGGTGCAATAAAATTTTGCAAATATCCAAATGCATAAGGATGTGGAACATGAGCTCCAGTGTCTCATCAAACAACAATATGAGTGCCACTCCTTTGTCACTAATCAATTAGAACTCATAATATGGCTAAACAACTTACTAGAGGAGGAATACGAGTGACTAGTGTATGAATAACATTAAGTTGGTGACCTCCAAGATGAACATGACCAAGCACAGATCAAGGAAGATGTGCATCTCTATACGGCCGTTGATGAAGAGAAGGATCTTAAATGGAGGTAGCGGACATTGGAGGTCATTCATCGTTTGATGTATGTGCTTATTTTATCCATATAAGGGTCTGATCCAAAGGATCCATGTTTTTCACACATATGAAATTTACATTCATGATTTTATTCAATGATATTTTTGTTTGGACACATTTTTTCTTTGTTTAATTATTGCATCTTAATCATATCTTGTGTGAGAGTGTTAGAAAACCCTTGAATACAAGGTGTATGCTATTTTTTATTGACCACACAAATTTTTTAGGATGAGAGGGGTATAACAGGTTAATAGGGTTTTTGGTATATCCATCATTCCTTTCAAAAATTGTATTACTGTCTTGATAAGAAAACACTAAGGGAATCAGAATATATCCAAACAATGGAGAGTGAAAATTTTTATCAGTGATACTCAAAACTCTATACACAATGAGAGTAGAATCTGAATATGAGATATCTATTGAACAGGTTTTTGAACACAACATCTATATTTCTTTTCATAAAATCAGGACAGACAAAAAACGGATGAGTACTGACCATATTTGAAACTCAATACTTGTATGGAATATTCATCTGAATTATTTGCGAATTTTTTCCAAGGATGTTAGGTGAGTCATTCATAAATTTACTATACCACAAGAGGGTCCACTTTGATATGAAAGTGGATGAGGATTTGATAAAAGGGTCCTTCAAATCAAAAAAATTGAGTGAGGGAATGTTCAAATAGTATCCAAAACACATTCAACCATATCTCTTGGGATTATAGAACATTGGTGTTGGTGTATCAATGTAAATGAATATAAAACATATATCACAGGGGAGAACAACTTCATATATCGAGAGATAGAAGAAAATGATAACAATGTGGTACATGAATATAACTATAGATGAGGAACTCTTAGGCAAGGCCTGAGGTGCTTTTAATTTTTTCATCATGCATGTGAGGACGATGCATAGTTATTTTAATGTTTTACGTTAAGAATGATACATGAAATATTTTAACGTCATATGAATAATATGTTGAACATATTTTAAGGTTTTATTAAGTTCATGATATTTGGTAATGATAACTTTTATAAGAATGTTTTCATGGAACCTAGGATGTAACGCCCCGACCCCAGCTACCCAGAGTCGGTGCATTACTTCGTAACATTGGCATGATCACAAGAAAGATCAAATCTCGAAAGACCGATTGGTTTAGTAGCCTTGGAAACACTAGATATATTCATAAGTTTTACATTACATCATAAAATGAAAAACTACTACAACAACATAATGTTTCCAACGTCCACACTATAAACCCCTCATAATATCCCTGCAAGTCAATCATAATTTACTTCTTCACTACCTGGGAAAAATAAAACATAGAAAAGGGGTGAGCTCAAATGCCCAGTAAGGATAACAATATAGCGGAACATTCAAAATAAGCGTAAACATTTAAGGCAATGATTTATAATACAAAAGCCTTTTAAACTTGAACTTCAACATAGTATGGCAAAAGTAAAATGAAATAATGCCATTTACTTGTTCACATGGATATTCTACTAATTAAATAATCCCATGCAATATCAATAACCACTTTCATAATGTTGGAATGCATAATGCCAGACTATCATAACCACATAGCCAAGGCCTCGTGCCAAGACTACAAATAAGATTTTGTCAAGGCCTTGTGCCAAGACACTAGTTTGTCTCATGATACCTACCGATGCATCGAGGAGCTATAGCGGGCTCCACCCGTCACTTATTAAGTCCAATGCATTCCCATATGAAAAGGTTTAAACATAACATAAACATTCGTATTAAAACTAGCATACGAAATGTCAATACTTTCACAATAAACTATGAATGGTATAAAAATAGCACATCCACAGTCAAACATATCACAAAACCTTCAATACAATATAGAAGTTTTGTATCATAATAAATCAACTTCAAATAATCTTAAAATCCATCAAAGGATGTTGACATAGATGAAATGAAAATTCTTTTTAAAGAAATATCTCCTTTTATTTTGAAATCATTTAAGATCCATATAAAATAAAACATTTTCTTTGAAAATATTCTTATAAGCTTGTAATGAAAGCTTTGAAGATTTTATAACGGCGTAAAATAACCGCACCCTCCGTATAAGTTAAAAAACATTCTTACCTCAATTCTGTCGAAAAGGTTAAAAAGGACATTGTTTTGAAAACGACGGAAAGATTCCTTTATAAACCTCTTATAAAAAGTAAAACAAGGGTATAAATGACTTTAACCCATATTCTTGTAAATAGTAAAAATGTTTTGAAATACATTTTTAAGAAAACATGGATGTGGATGATAAAGAGATCCCAGTAGATTATTACGTATATACAACCTCGGATAATGAAGAGATTGTGAAATAACCCTTACCTTGTACTTTTCCTTGGTTGGGGTAGGTTAACCTCCTATATAATGGTGAAATAATTGTTATTAAATTATACAAGAATCATATACATTAATATGATATCATATATTATCTTTTAATATTGATTTGATAGTATTATCGTTGTTTCGGGTGTGAACTTACTTGTTTGCTTTTGTATGGTTTGTTACGTAAGACATGTTTGTAAAGGATAAGTTGTATATTATTCAAATCCAGAATGGTATCAATTCCTTAAACATCATTTTTAAATCATCAAATGATAATTATACTTGAATGGATACGATGGAGAATGAATCTCATTGCGTTCGTGGAGACGGTAGTCCGTACGTACGCACGAACGCTACTTCCATTTAATTTTTATTTTAAAAGAATCGAATACAAATGATACATAGGTATATTACTATTACAGTATAATATAATATTTTATATATGTTACTTAAGTTCATTAACACCATCCTTTATACGTTCCATGTGTGGTATGAACGAGTCATATCATTTTAAGGGGGCGGTAGTCCGCACTTCCTCAAATGAAATTATCGTATGTATATACAACATGAAACGAATAATGGTATGAAATAAAATGGAATTACAGAAGCTTATATATAAAATATATATCATTAATATCATATTTAATTACAGTGCCATCATAATGGCCACCATGAGAGGTGGTAAGATGTATTTGAACAATCATCGTTTCGTGAGGCGTTAGTTTCCCATCCACAGAAACATTATGTTCATCATCCATTAGATGGAGTTGTGTGTATGTGTAGTTTGAATCCTTCTTATAACAACATTCTAGTATATTGAGGATACTGGTGTTGTTAAAAAATAAAGGAAATAAAAAGATTTTGGGGGTTGGAGAAGCAAAATAAATGAAAATACTTTAAGAGAAATTGTTACCTTTAATTTAGGTAACTCACATTGGTTGGAACCAAAGGACTTATTGAAATGCTTTCTGCCTAAGGGGAAGCTTCAAGGAGGAGGAGAGGGATTTGGGGAGCTTATTTGGGCAGAGTTTTGACGAGCCAAGTGGCTTGAGAGGTGTGAGGAAAAGAGAAGGAGGAGTGCCCTTTTATAAGAGGGGTGAGGGGCACTTTTGGAAAAGCTAGAAATATTAATTTATAATAAATTCATATTCGGTTTCCAAAGGCTCCAAAGTTGACTATTCAAAGGATGAGGTGGGGATAGGTCGAAAACAACTCATCCAATAGAATTTAGACAGGTTTGGGTACTTATATTAACCTTATCTTTAAGTATTAACTCTAAGTTAATTAGTTTCACTTTTACAATGTCTCTTTGTATTTTTATATAATATGGTTAATAAACTTACTATATACATCCAAGCGACCCCCAAGTGGTCCATTAATGATTAACCTATCATAATATAAGTCTCTTGGCCGAACCTTAAATTTTTAGGAATTTAATATCAATTAATAATATAATTTTTGTTTTAAGAACTCTTTTATGTCAATTTTGACACTATTCAATAGTTGATTTTTGTGAAACTCATAAAAGATTGATTACTTAGAACAAAGTCAATTAAATCAATCCTAATATATCATATTATCCTAGTAAATTAGTTTAATTCATTAAAAGTTTCATATTATATTTATTTGGGTATTTATAATATCACTTATGTTAATTTTTTACTATTTTAGTAATTACTGCATCATCATTGTGTCATAAATAAAATAAATTATTTAATGTCTAAAAATTATAAATAAAACATCATTATGTAGGAAATCTTTTTATCTTTCTAATGAATATTTATAATCGAAAATCCAACATGTATAACCCTATGTAAAAATTGTTCTTCTAAAAGATGTAAGCTTATGCCATTTTTATTTTTATTTTAACTTTATTAATATAATGTGTCCCTACCACATACAAGTGGCTCCAAGGGGTCCCCAAATTGACCCAAGGATGCCCATGGTCGGGTATGTGTCCACCAATAAGGTTAGGACACGTTTTAGGGTAATTTTGTATTATTATAATATTATTTTTTAACCCTTATTTACCAGATTTACCCTTAACCATGGTAAATAAAATATTTACCGCAGTAATTATTCAGAATGTCTAAAAATAAAAGTTACCCATTTACACAATTTGAACATCCTGATTCCAAATATGGAATCCATTTTCCTAAATTCAAAACACAGAAGTGGCAGAAAATAATTTAAAATTAATTCCCGCTGTCAAAACAAAAAGCGTGTTTTTAAGAGATAATAACTATGAAAAGATTGACACTTGTTTATGTTCGGTTTAATTGTAAAATTATGTCTAATGACCAACATTATATTAAATGGTAAAAATATATTCTAAATATACTTTAAAACCACTCAAATTCATAATTTATCACTATTAATTATTCTGATTAAAAAAGTTGTTTTTAATTAAAATTTAGTAATTTTCACTATTCATCAAAATATGAAAGTTATCCAAAATGTACCAAAATTTCACCTTAGGCTAAATTCGATATTCCGAATCCAAAAATGAAGTCCATTTTCAAATATAAAATATATATAATTTCAAAAAGTAGGTATTACTATTCATAACGGCTAGTTTGATCGGTTGTGGTGTGTGTTAAAACTCGACGTTGCGTACAACACACGCTTCTGTTTTATTCAAAGGAAAGTGTACCGTGGAAGCTTGGGATGTTTCATTTTAAATTTTTGATGTCCCCATTTAGTCAAAAAGTTTAAAATATTGTATTTAAAAAGGGTTCACTATTAAATTTGATAATACTGAAAATGAATTTGTTCTTGCATTATATCTAAGAAACTCATAATATGGATTCTAAAATTATAAGGATTATATAAACATTAAAATTTATCTAATACTATTCATAACCTCTTTTGAACGGCTTGTTTGGTAAGTCATGGTGTGCTTGAACTTGGTGTTGCATGTAGTGAAAGTTATTGAATTATTTTGAAGAACTAACACACTATGAAATCTTGGGGTGTTACATTCTCCCCTCCTTCAATAAATTGCGTCCTCGCAATTTGAAATTGTTCTTCGAAAATAAAAGGTTGAAAATAGAAAATATATTTGTGGGAAAACCCACATCGGAAATTGGGTTACTAAAATTTAGTCTTAATATGAGTTAAAGAGAAATGAAAGGGTCACCACCAAATTATGATCTTGATTAGGAGAACATTGGTGGCAATTAGAGACATATAATTGGAGGAAAAACGTAAATATTTATAGGTAGTGATTGAGGTCATCAATCACAAAAAAGTATAAAATTGAGGTCCTTAAACTCATCAATATATGATGATTTGAAGTACCATCGGTTCAACAAAATATAGGGTATTGGGATAACACATTTTTGACGTTTCAAAATATCTTAGTTGAAATCCCACATCGAAAAATGAATTAATGAGGCCTCTATTTAAAATAAAGAGTGGAAAGTATGAAGATTACCGAAAATAACACATACTAGGGTTCCATGTAGGAAAATATGGATATGGAAGAAAAATCTAGCCATCAATTATCTGATGGAGAGTGGTAGAGAACATGGCTATGAAAAGGCCAACAATCCCAAAGCCATAAATTAGTGATGATTTAAGGTACCATCTAGGACAACATTTTTGTACTAAGTTCCTTTTATTAATGATGAGGAATTTATTTATGAGATTGGATAAGATCATAAGGAGATATACTTAGTTTATAATTAGAGTTTTATCCATTAATAAATTTCTACCAAAACTCATCATTCACTCGTAAAAAAATTCTATTTATACTATTCATAGAGTGTTCCAAAATAAACGAATTTATAATTCATCTACCAGATCTTTTAAAAAACTACTTTATTTAATCCAGGACATCTCGTGGGATAGTGGTAGGTGATACACCCTTGTCGCCCTTTGGTTGCGGGTTCATGCCTCCCAGCCTTGCCGGACGCGACGGGTTGCCGCCCGACCTCCGGGTTGTCCTTTTATGGCAATCCAAAATAATCCAAACTAGAACTATCCAAAATACTTCTGTCCAAACTCAAAGTCTAACATTTATAAGGAAGGTAAACATAATATAGATCCTTTTTACCCCGTAATAGCATATGAATACCTTCATCATGTATTACCATATTCCTTATTGATTACATTCATACTCCCTTATTCCATATAGAATGCTGGATATACTTCATTAATCCAAAAATCTTTTAAACCCCAACAATGATGGAATATACAAATCATTAATCAGTTCCAAGGTAGTCAAGAATATCTAATATAATTTATCCAAAACAATCACATATTATTCCAAAATCACTACCTCAGTATCAGAACTATATTATGATTTATCATTCTCTCAACCATATATTTTCCAAAAATTTATCCTGCTATTGAGTCACTTTTCTTTGTTCCACACAATCTCAAGTCCTTAATGAAATAGTACTGCAGTACAATCCTTATATACTCCATAATTATTATAACAAGTACATTGTTGATACAACACTCAATTGACATAATCAACATAAGAACTCTAATCATTTCTCTTCATCTGTGGTAGTATCATAACTTGATTATTATCCAATAACATCATTTGCGGCATAGTCTGATGACTGGGACATAGGTTCGCGTAGTGTCCAAACTCCTTGCAAATGAAGCATTGTACATTTAAAACCATTTTCTTACCCTTGCAGTCACGTACTTTGTGCCCTTTTCCTCCACACTTATAACAAACTCCCATTCCTTTCAGGCAAGTTCCAGGGTGTTTCTTTCCACAGTTACCACATATGGGAAAATTCTTCTTTTCCCTCTTCCCTTTATCCATATTTCTCTCTTCCATCCTTTTCTTCTCTTGCTTCCCTTCAAAGCCATAGGACTCAGTAAACTCTTTACTTATCTTATCAACACATGATATTATTTCTTCATATGATGATAATACATGGGAGACTATTTCTCTTATAAATTCTAGCTTAAGACCATGAAAGATATGATCCTTCCTTCTCTTTGGATCATGTGCATTTCTGGAGTTCTCATTCCTTATACTGGGCGCCATTTCTAAACAATGGCATACACTAGATCAGTTTATGAATCAAAATACATAATCCCATACTAATAAAACACTTAACATAAATTGAACTATTTATGGATATAATCCATAATCATAAAAATGTCTCATTTGAGGATGTATATACTCATAAACCCTTCATAATGGTTTGTAAAGAAAATGAGAATTATCCTAAGCATATCCCCCGGGAGTGTCGTAACCAAGAGTGCAGCAAGGCCCGTTGTCGTGCACCAGTTCCCGTTCGAGTCTAGCTCAAAGCGGTGTTTTCGGGTTTTACCCCTAGGTACATCTGTGCCAGAGCCGCCTCTACCTGCTCGTATCCAGACAGGGATGTATTGCTCGGAAAACTCACAAAATCTCTACAATACCAAAATTCTAGGATGTTCTTCTATACTAATCCTCAAAGTTCATCTTAGGTCTACGTGCTCTAATCAGAGTTTATCTAAATCTAGTTTCCAAGGTTTGTACTAAACTTCCTCTGATACCAACTGTAACGCCCCAACCCCAGCTACCCAGAGTCAGTGCATTACTTCGTAACATTGGCATGATCACAAGAAAGATCAAATCTCGAAAGACCGATTGGTTTAGTAGCCTTGGAAACACTAGATATATTCATAAGTTTTACATTACATCATAAAATGAAAAACTACTACAACAACATAATGTTTCCAACGTCCACACTATAAACCCCTCATAATATCCCTACAAGTCAATCATAATTTACTTCTTCACTACCTGGGAAAAATAAAACATAGAAAAGGGGTGAGCTCAAATGCCCAGTAAGGATAACAATATAGCGGAACATTCAAAATAAGCGTAAACATTTAAGGCAATGATTTATAATACAAAAGCCCTTTAAACTTGAACTTCAACATAGTATGGCAAAAGTAAAATGAAATAATGCCATTTACTTGTTCACATGGATATTCTACTAATTAAATAATCCCATGCAATATCAATAACCACTTTCATAATGTTGGAATGCATAATGCCAGACTATCATAACCACATAGCCAAGGCCTCGTGCCAAGACTACAAATAAGATTTTGTCAAGGCCTTGTGCCAAGACACTAGTTTGTCTCATGAGACCTACCGATGCATCGAGGAGCTATAGCGGGCTCCACCCGTCACTTATTAAGTCCAATGCATTCCCATATGAAAAGGTTTAAACATAACATAAACATTCGTATTAAAACTAGCATACGAAATGTCAATACTTTCACAATAAACTATGAATGGTATAAAAATAGCACATCCACAGTCAAACATATCACAAAACCTTCAATACAATATAGAAGTTTTGTATCATAATAAATCAACTTCATATAATCTTAAAATCCATCAAAGGATGTTGACATAGATGAAATGAAAATTCTTTTTAAAGAAATATCTCCTTTTATTTTGAAATCATTTAAGATCCATATAAAATAAAACATTTTCTTTGAAAATATTCTTATAAGCTTGTAATGAAAGCTTTGAAGATTTTATAACGGCGTAAAATAACCGCACCCGCCGTATAAGTTAAAAAACATTCTTACCTCAATTCTGTCGAAAAGGTTAAAAAGGACATTGTTTTGAAAACGACGGAAAGATTCCTTTATAAACCTCTTATAAAAAGTAAAACAAGGGTATAAATGACTTTAACCCATATTCTTGTAAATAGTAAAAATGTTTTGAAATACATTTTTAAGAAAACATGGATGTGGATGATAAAGAGATCCCAGTAGATTATTACGTATATACAACCTCGGATAATGAAGAGATTGTGAAATAACCCTTACCTTGTACTTTTCCTTGGTTGGGGTAGGTTAACCTCCTGTATAATGGTGAAATAATTGTTATTAAATTATACAAGAATCATATACATTAATATGATATCATATATGATCTTTTAATATTGATTTGATAGTATTATCGTTGTTTCGGGTGTGAACTTACTTGTTTGCTTTTGTATGTTTTGTTACGTAAGACATGTTTGTAAAGGATAAGTTGTATATTATTCAAATCCAGAATGGTATCAATTCCTTAAACATCATTTTTAAATCATCAAATGATAATTATACTTGAATGGATACGATGGAGAATGAATCTCATTGCGTTCGTGGAGACGGTAGTCCGTACGTACGCACGAACGCTACTTCCATTTAATTTTTATTTTAAAAGAATCGAATACAAATGATACATAGGTATATTACTATTACAGTATAATATAATATTTTATATATGTTACTTAAGTTCATTAACACCATCCTTTATACGTTCCATGTGTGGTATGAACGAGTCATATCATTTTAAGGGGGCGGTAGTCCGCACTTCCTCAAATGAAATTATCGTATGTATATACAACATGAAACGAATAATGGTATGAAATAAAATGGAATTACAGAAGCTTATATATAAAATATATATCATTAATATCATATTTAATTACAGTGCCATCATAATGGCCACCATGAGAGGTGGTAAGATGTATTTGAACAATCATCGTTTCGTGAGGCGTTAGTTTGCCATCCACAGAAACATTATGTTCATCATCCATTAGATGGAGTTGTGTGTATGTGTAGTTTGAATCCTTATTATAACAACATTCTAGTATATTGAGGATACTGGTGTTGTTAAAAAATAAAGGAAATAAAAAGATTTTGGGGGTTGGAGAAGCAAAATAAATGAAAATACTTTAAGAGAAATTGTTACCTTTAATTTAGGTAACTCACTTTGGTTGGAACCAAAGGACTTATTGAAATGCTTTCTGCCTAAGGGGAAGCTTCAAGGAGGAGGAGAGGGATTTGGGGAGCTTATTTGGGCAGAGTTTTGACGAGCCAAGTGGCTTGAGATGTGTGAGGAAAAGAGAAGGAGGAGTGCCCTTTTATAAGAGGGGTGAGGGGCACTTTTGGAAAAGCTAGAAATATTAATTTATAATAAATTCATATTCGGTTTCCAAAGGCTCCAAAGTTGACTATTCAAAGGATGAGGTGGGGATAGGTCGAAAACAACTCATCCAATAGAATTTAGATAGGTTTGGGTACTTATATTAACCTTATCTTTAAGTATTAACTCTAAGTTAATTAGTTTCACTTTTACAATGTCTCTTTGTATTTTTATATAATATGGTTAATAAACTTACTATATACATCCAAGCGACCCCCAAGTGGTCCATTAATGATTAACCTATCATAATATAAGTCTCTTGGCCGAACCTTAAATTTTTAGGAATTTAATATCAATTAATAATATAATGTTTGTTTTAAGAACTCTTTTATGTCAATTTTGACACTATTCAATAGTTGATTTTTGTGAAACTCATAAAAGATTGATTACTTAGAACAAAGTCAATTAAATCAATCCTAATATATCATATTATCCTAGTAAATTAGTGTAATTCATTAAAAGTTTCATATTATATTTATTTGGGTATTTATAATATCACTTATGTTAATTTTTTACTATTTTAGTAATTACTGCATCATCATTGTGTCATAAATAAAATAAATTATTTAATGTCTAAAAATTATAAATAAAACCTCATTATGTAGGAAATCGTTTTATCTTTCTAATGAATATTTATAATCGAAAATCCAACATGTATAACCCTATGTAAAAATTGTTCTTCTAAAAGATGTAAGCTTATGCCATTTTTATTTTTATTTTAACTTTATTAATATAATGTGTCCCTACCACATACAAGTGGCTCCAAGGGGTCCCCAAATTGACCCAAGGATGCCCATGGTCGGGTATGTGTCCACCAATAAGGTTAGGACACGTTTTGGGGTAATTTTGTATTATTATAATATTATTTTTTAACCCTTATTTACCAGATTTACCCTTAACCATGGTAAATAAAATATTTACCGCAGTAATTATTCAAAATGTCTAAAAATAAAAGTTACCCATTTACACAATTTGAACATCCTGATTCCAAATATGGAATCCATTTTCCTAAATTCAAAACACAGAAGTGGCAGAAAATAATTTAAAATTAATTCCCGCTGTCAAAACAAAAAGCGTGTTTTTAAGAGATAATAACTATGAAAAGATTGACACTTGTTTATGTTCGGTTTAATTGTAAAATTATGTCTAATGACCAACATTATATTAAATGGTAAAAATATATTCTAAATATACTTTAAAACCACTCAAATTCATAATTTATCACTATTAATTATTCTGATTAAAAAAGTTGTTTTTAATTAAAATTTAGTAATTTTCACTATTCATCAAAATATGAAAGTTATCCAAAATGTACCAAAATTTCACCTTAGGCTAAATTCGATATTCCGAATCCAAAAATGAAGTCCATTTTCAAATATAAAATATATATAATTTCAAAAAGTAGGTATTACTATTCATAACGGCTAGTTTGATCGGTTGTGGTGTGTGTTAAAACTCGACGTTGCGTACAACACACGCTTCTGTTTTATTCAAAGGAAAGCGTACCGTGGAAGCTTGGGATGTTTCATTTTAAATTTTTGATGTCCCCATTTAGTCAAAAAGTTTAAAATATTGTATTTAAAAAGGGTTCACTATTAAATTTGATAATACTGAAAATGAATTTGTTCTTGCATTATATCTAAGAAACTCATAATATGGATTCTAAAATTATAAGGATTATATAAACATTAAAATTTATCTAATACTATTCATAACCTCTTTTGAACGGCTTGTTTGGTAAGTCATGGTGTGCTTGAACTTGGTGTTGCATGTAGTGAAAGTTATTGAATTATTTTGAAGAACTAACACACTATGAAATCTTGGGGTGTTACATAGGAGATAAACCCAATGAGAATAATCTAAAGAAGGATTGAACACCACAAAACAGCACGAAATAGATATGAAGGAGGTATGTGACATGGCGAGGGATGAATCCTGACACAACTGAAAACTATAAAGGTCAAACAACGTACCACACAATCCATATACTGCTCTTTGTTTAAGGTAAACGTTTTTGGACCAAATACATCTCACGTGCCTCAACCATATCTGAACCAGCACTACAAAAACATCTAATCCTACATGATTCATGCTAGCTGTAAGAGAGAATGAATTGTAAAATGGGTTTACATGACATGTGGGAGAACACATGGAGGGTGACACTTGGGATAAAGCCCTATCAAAATATATGAATAATAGAAGGAGGGTATGTTGAAATATTCTTGTTTTGTATGAATGGGTGAATGGTACGTATAATTCTACTATTGACCATGTTTTAATCTAAGCGGCCAAAATTAGCTATGTAATAATGGTGCGTGAAAATTTGGGAACAATTATTGACTATGTTCAAAAAACCGGACTTTCTAATTGCTTCCAAATATCCATTAGGGTGTTAACCTATTACGGCAGGTGAGACAATGATAGTATAAGGTTGTCATCATTATGGGGTCCTTTTGGATTTGAAGTATTATGGAAGATCTAAACCAAAAAGGATTGGAATTGTAGAATGTTTATATCATGGAGTGATATTCATCCCTATGTGTATAAATAGTTTATGGTCATATTTCATGGACCATGGAAGATAGTGTAATGTTTTGATTCTCAGACTATGGAAGATGCTCAGTATTATGTTATGTATACATGGGAAAAAAATCAATTCAATTGATACCAAGGAAGCTCATGTGTGGCATACAGACATTACAAGGGATGGATTCCAATTTTATGAGATGTGGTTAATGAACTTGTGTCTAGGAAAAAAGAAAAAATGGTCGGGGTTCACTATTTATCCCATATGGATGGGAATGAAGTCATATATAGTTTTTCAAAAACATCACTGTGAGTGACCATCACTGGTTAGGGAATTCATCTATCATGATGAAGTGGAAGATTCCAACAATTATCTTGTGGAATCCTGGGACTATTCAAGGTAGGAGCACAATATAATGACAAGTGGGGGACTATAGATCTTAGTTTATGTTCATTGATATTGTACTGAAGAGGTTAGATCAAGTGTATGTATAATGGGGAATCAAGAAGACTGAACGTTAATGTGGCCAAGCAGGTCTGTACCACATCCCATAATCACAAGAAGGACTCGTACATAGTTTAATGTCATAATTCTCAGACTAATAATTCATTTTATAACATATATATATATATATATATATATATATATATATATTAGGTAACTGTGAATAAAATTACATGAAATCGGACAAGGGAGTCACATTTCCATACAAAATATTATTGGGGATGAATTTATATTGTTTAGAGTCATGAGGTTTGAACATAAGATCCCTATTTATGGTCGTATAGTTTGTAACATTTTCGAATTTATAGGGGAAAATGTTATTGAACTTGGGGATAGAACTGAAGAGAAAATGTTTGTTCATCAGTACATAACCCATAAGGATGGGAATCGAACTATATGATGTTTTGGGAACTCCATGCAGTTTTATGTCATGCGGTGAGGATTCTAGAGAAGGAGTCTCAAAAGGGATGTACATGGCGTAGTCACTAGATACATGAAATGAATAAAGGACACATGAGGTACACATCACAAAACACACTCTTGAGAAAATCATGAATAGGATTTGATCTTATGGTCTTAGTATTTGGACTATAATGTTTTATAGATTGTATATTTGGGTACAATCTTACGAAGGCCCCTAATCCCATATGAGACATGATAGTCACGGGAATAAATAAGTGATGTTACGATTTACCTATCATATGGTGGCACAAAAAATGGAAAGGAAATTTTTGGAGGTAAAGTCACAACAACAATAGCATTCCCACTCAACGCGTGTCGATGCACGGATGGAAAACTCTGTTGTAGTTGGAGATCCATAAAAACATAATTATATGGAATGTGGGAATCATTGTCCATAATACCTAGAAAACAAAGAGGGTGGCATGATAATGTATGGTAATTGCTGGCCGTATTCAAAACACGACATTCATATAGTGTTACATGGGAAGAGGCCAGAAAAATGAGGGTCGACCACAAACCATGATTGAAACACAGGGACCCATTTGAAGATGTCATTTAATGTCTTCTGTGGCATTGGAATGGTACGGTAGGTAAGTAACGTGGCCAGAAACCAATTCATTAGGGGCTCCCTTCCTATGTGAATGATGATGAGTTTCTATGTAATGGGTCAGGTGAATTTTGGAGTGGAGGGATGTAATGTTAAAATTTTATCCAACACATCAAGTATCATACCAAGACAAATTCATACATTCTATTGTGAGTCATATGTAGGAAGGGTCTGATTTATCCTTAGGAAACAAGTTTCTAGGGGTTTGATGAAGGCCAAGATGGATCATAGGTTAAAGTCACCTGATGTTGCACCCAATTTAAGGTTCAACTGCTCAAACCAAAACTGTTGTATTTTTTAGATACATATAGATTGTAAAATACGTTCCCATTTCAACATATTGTGGATGGGACATACCTGTAGAGTTGGAGATCATTTTACAAGGATGATATTTTCTCCCAATTTTTCATTGTTTGATGATTACATTATTTGAGAGAAAAATAAATCCCTAAGGGGATGGGTGTGGTTTTTAAAATAAACCAACGTGAATGAGGAAAAAAAGTTGTACACACCACGTCACACAATCATAAGGAGGAAACCTAGATGAAGAACCAAAGTATTTAGTTTGTATTTCTATGGATGGGACTGAGGAAAAAAATTATAACCATCGCTACATGTCACATGAGTGATGAAATCAATCCATATGTAGGTCATTTAAATTTTTGGTATCGAATTAAATGTGAAAATCATGGATTTTACATAGTATAATTTCATGTGAACTGGGAGACGAAAAAAATTATTTTAAGGACATAGAGTACGAACTGTCTAATGAGGAGATGTATTGACTTGTCCCATGAGGCAACACATTGTGAATTATGGCCATGGAGGCCCAACACCACATGCCATAATTATTATATGAACTCATGCTTCATTTAAATTAATAGAGGATGAAAACAATAACAAGGGTCTTGAATATAATATGAAAATACCCAAAGAATGAGTGCCTTAGAATTCTTAAGTATTCCTTAAGAATGGTAATCAATCAATACATTGTTCTCCATTTTCCATGTATTTTAACATCGCTTGGTGGGGACACAAGAGGATATATTTTTTTTCATTGAGGAATAAGATGTTTATTATCATGCATGAAATAAGGGAACTACCCTCTAAATTTTATAAATAATGAACCATAAATGATATGTAGTGTAACATCATGCATGTAGGAGACATCAGTTTAATGCAATGTAAGACGTCACTGCATACAATTTATGTTCATGGTGCCTAGATATGGTTTCCCAATTATGCATCATGTTCCCATGAAGTAAAATCGTAGTTAAAGGTCATATATCATTGAACCTAATGGCATTTAAACGTCATGAAGGATGATCATAGAAGTAGATTAATGCTGTTATATATGATAGTGATGTTCCACGAAGATTTATGTCATGCGGGTTGTATTGGTTCTTATGAAAATTATTACATAGGAAATGTCGATTTTTTGGGGGAATCGATTCTCTCACCACCAAAAACGACCCAAGAGTATGATTTACTGGGATATACATTTTTAATTATATAGATTCACGCTAATTTGGTTTCCAACATTGGTGGATTGCAAGCATGTGTCATCGGTTCTCATAGGGATAATGTTGTTTCAACTTGAATGAATGGGAGAATATGTACTCTCTGGATGAAATATCTGGATATTTTGTTTTGGTGCTTCTATGCATTATGCAACAACCGAAGCATGTTCTTTTCGTGGTCTTCTATCTTCGATATATAGTATTATGCTACCCTGGATGACATCGGTCGGTAATTTATGGATATGTGAGGTGATGAAAACAGAATCACTATATGAAGGACTTTCTTGGTTCCATAAACCTAGAAACATCGAGTCACCTTGGTGGAATTATGATTTGTCTCCCATTTGTCAATAGATCATTGGGAAGCTTGTCTAGCTAACCAATCATGTTTGTTATCAAAATCATCTAAAAACATTCAGTGAGGTTTTTTATTAACACATCGGTTTTTTCATTTTCATTTTGAAGATACTATAGATTATGTTTTGATCTGATGTTGTAATTTGCATATAATTTCACCGGATCATCTTCTTGGAAATCGGTTCCCTTAATGGTGAGAACATCAAGAAGAACTCCAAATTGAAGTATGATGTTTGAGCTCACGTACTCAACAATAGAATGATACTCGACATCCTTTTGAGTAATTTACCATTACCACATTGAAAAGAAAACAATCCATGTTGGAATAAACACACACTATTAAACTGTTACTGTAGGATGTTGTCCCACAACATCGATTCCCCATAACCCAAATGGCCTTGAGTATATTATAAAATGGTGTCGCTATTGTTATCTTATCCAAAAGATAGCGTGGATCTGAAACACGTGACACCGCATGGATAACATGATGTAGTCAGGGAATTGGTGGGCCAAAATGTATCCCATTCTTCAATTCATGTTTGTGAGCCTTGGCCATGCCTAATGAGATCCACATGAACTAGAATTAACTTCTTTTTTACCCTAGGGATTATCACCTACTTGAATGCATAATTAGATAATTTCATCAAAACCACACTTTTAGAGTATCTAATCAAGGAATGGATAGATATGGAGAGTAATCTGTACTAAATGCTGACAAATTTTATCACGTTAGGATGTATTTTTCAATAGATTACTATTCTAGATGTACTCAATAAAAATATTTTCACGATCAATGGTATCATCTACTACGTCCGAGGGGATTTGGATTTATTGATGTTGAAACTCCCTAGGTATGATGGCTTACCTATTTATTATATTCAATATTGTGAGTGAAAAATTAAATGAACATTTAATGTCCCACATGGATGATAATTTCATCCTAGGAGACTCTTTGAAAGATGAGGATTTTATAGACCAGGTAATGGCTACACCATTCTACAATTATGGATCATGATTCACCTGTGTTTGAGAAGGGAAAAGATCCATTTGATGGAAATCATGCATGGTAATGGGTATGATTTTGGGCTCCCAAATGATATAGTCATCATTGATGTTCTTGTTGACTAACTCGGAGTCCCCCTTCACATGTAGGTGGGGATCATAAATATCGAGAGACAACTTGAGGACAGTGATGAGAGCCAAATAATCAACATTATTGTGGGTGAAAACATCTGAATATAAGAATAAATATTGAAATAAATCCTTGGTATGTGTGACAATGATTATTCATAGACCCACTCTATTATGACTTGGATCATTGATCCTTTGACCAGTCAGACTCCGGGAGGATCCAACGAAGTGCATCTTGTTGTATGAAAGAGTATGATCCATTAAAAAAATGGAGTAATCTGGAATATCAATATCTATATATTGGTCTATGGGGGATGCATGGGTCGCCGAAATTTCTTCTATAACCTAACCCTTGACGTCCTCCAATGAAAATATACTGATGTATAACTACTATAGTATCACTGCCCATTGAGCTAGATAGTCCGTCAAAGTAGTTTGAAATAGAATATTATCAGTGGATCCTTGAGGGATACTTTATGAATCTCAAAATGAGATATATATATATATATATATATATATATATTCTCAACGACTATACTGAAAAAACAATCATTATGCATCTCTTCACGATATGTGAGTATCTGGACTTTGTGTCGAGGAGTATGTGACTGATAAAGTAAAAAATATTGTGTGTCCCATTGATACTATAATTAGTGGGAAATTCACTATGAGATTGTTCGAAGGTAGTCATATAGAGGGCCAACTACTTCTTAGAGAAGAGTGACATCATGATTAGAGGCTACAACATTTACTACATGATTTCCTAAAATGTGGTCTCTCACTCTTAATCCCATTGATAGATTGAACCCTTCTTCATATGTATGGAAAAAGGATTAATTATTTAGGCCATATTTGAGATTAATCATCATATATAGGATATCTTTCATTAAAACACATGGAACACCACGAGGGTTCAAGACAGAAAAATTAGTATCATGTCCTTCATCTTTCTAAGTCGATGTCCATTCTTCTATATCTGCTGATTATGCTGAGAAATAATTCAATGGTATCCTAAAAGGAAGGCATCAAGGGGTGAATCTTTAGATGGAAGTAGCATAGATAGACAATTACTTTCTCAATGTCTCATATATGGTACTAATACTGTAAAGATTTTACAAACAAATCTTTATAATAGCATTTCACTAGAGTCCCAAGGGTCGATTTCAATATGTGATAATTGTCAAACTGATTAATGGATCATGAATTCATTAAACTGAAAGTCATTACCTTGTAGTATAATGTCATTTTCGGCACCCTAAAGGTGGTTTAATCTTCATCTTTGAGATCTATGGGGATATTTTTATACTCGAAAAACCCATTCATCGTGGAGAGAGAGAATTACATAGTGGTATAATAAGTTAAAAACTATTCATAGGAAGGGGGAAATGTTCCTTTTGATAATTCCATTTGAGTTCAAATATGTTAATACAGACAACGATATTTTTTATATTTTTATAAAAGAAATGATGTCGGATTACCATCCGGGTTACTCAACATATTTTATGAAGTTGGATTTGATGATATAGTGAACATCAGCATCATATATGGAACCATGATATGTGTCCATATTCCTAGGATTCTACTTGAATCTACGATGAATTACTGGGAGGCCAATGTAACATATAGTAACTTGATGGTATTTTACTCACATAACATCATAACTCTAGGAAAATACATGATGATTCAGGTTTAATAAATCCAAATACTACTTTCATTCCACTACAGGCACACCTGCATTGATGAGTGGTGGGAACGTGTATTCATCTATATCCTGATTCACCTATTACACATAAATGCTGGTGTAGAGACAACCTATTCCAATACAAAAGGAGCACCCCCTAAATATTCTTTATCATCTAAAATAGGAAAATTTGTGAGTGGAGATGGTTGATCCAGGCTAGCTGATTCTAGAGGAATACTAGTACCCGTTTGACAGGATATAGAATTTTCTATTAGAGACTGCCACTCATATGAAACCATAGAAACAAAGGCTATCGACTTGATTATATCAGGCCTTCTACCAAGGGGTCTATGATTGATGATTTGTAAAAAGGGTTGGTGGGTCAGTCAGTGTCGATTCAGAACTGCTCAGCAGAATCTGAAACTCTCGAAAACAACTATTTCCATAGTGAAAAAATATCGATACCTAATAGGGGTAGGGGGTTATAGTATCACCCAATCATGACCTATGTAAAAGTATTAGGTAATATATTAATTTTACATATATCATAGACTATTACTTGCCCTCATCTTGGAAATGATGATGTTATGTTTTATTTCTGGGGTTGTGGCCTCCAATTATTGAATTAGAAAAATAAATGTGTTTTGCATGTATTCACATGGGTTGTCCACAATATTTGTGTTCTCAACCTCACAATATTTAAACTTTTTTACCTCGCTACTATAATATTAATCATCAAAATAGTGGGTGTAAAAATGAGAAATGGATGATTCATCTCTTTGGATCCAACCCACTGAAATATTGATAGAGTACTAAAAGAATATGTGATATCATGAATGAACTATTTCATGAAAATAGAGCCAATGTCTACCAACAAGAACATTATAGGAGGTATCCTATGAGAAAAACATTAACTCAGTTCTAGAAATCAGGCCACCGAACTAGGTGTTCAAATAATTCCTGTCAAATGGACTATGCTTGGTCCATTCATAGCCTTGATTCTTTTGTTCAGAGGGACTCAAATCTTCTTCATTTTTTCTTAGTTTTAAAATCATCTGGGTCAGGATGAGATTGATATAACAACATTGTTAAATGATATAGTTATATTATTCCATGACATTAAAATAGACAACAATGTTCAATGGGAAGATATGTCCCTATATTGGGAGGGGATTCATCTACTCTTAATAAATAAGATGATGTATTAACATTCAGATCACTTGAATTCCTCAACATGGGAGTCATATATAGTTGTTAACTCTATCTCAACCATGAGTTGTTTTTTCAACTCCTCTACGATGGATTCATGCATTTCTTCTGGAAAATGATGGACCAAGAGAATGCATATAATTTTATGAATGATACAATCATTTTTATGTATAAATTTTTTTTCGTGTAGTCACACATTTCCTCAGGCTTGAGGATTATCATTGGAAAGAAGTGTGAATGTTGATGATGGTAAAAATGGTATATTTTGTCAAGTGTTGGGGATGTCACATTCATCACTATTGAAGTGCACTGTGTTGCATTTGTTTTCAATGAGGTATGTTGTTGTCAAGGAATGAATGGATGGATGTCAAGGAGTTTCAAGATGTGAATGACAAAGGATGTGATGGTGATGGTGATGAAGGAGAATGGCCATGGTACTTAGAGGCATGTCACTTAGGAGATTCACTAAGTAACATAGGATGTTGTGGTTGAAACATTCTCTATGAATATCAGACGATTGTAGAACTGATCTTAATGTTTCAATACTTGTATCAAGATGATACTAAGTTACACCACTCGAAGAATGGATGATGATGGAGCATCATCATAAAATCAGACGATTGATGAGCTGATCTTTAAGTTTAAAGAACTTGTATCAAGATGATACAATGTCACAACATGATTAGAAGACCATGCATTGTAGTGAAAATGCATGAGGAGATGAAGATGATCCATCCACTACTTCTAAGTGGATGAAGTGAGTTAAAGAAGTCCATGTACTAACTCTTAGTGCATGTGAATTGGAAGTGATCCAACTTGATCTCTGATTTGATCAATGAAGCACATTGGAGAATTCATGTTGATTCAGGAGCTCGGTTGATGAAGAACCTTCTAGAATTTCCCTCCTAAGTAATGAATATATGTTTAGGAGATTAGAAGAATTCTTATGAAGAAGAAATGAAGAAATGGGAGGAAGAAAGAAGGGAACTTGGTTTGGCATTTGGCGTGTTTCATATGGAGAACTTTGTTTTTAACAGTGTTTAATTCAACACTTATCCAAAAATATGGCCACCAAGGAGGCCAGATGAGGGATCACCCAAGGCACATATGGGCCTAAGGCGCCACGCCCATGGGGAACCCTCAAGGCCAAGGCACTCACTGAGGCAGAAGGTCGGGGCCGTGTATAAGCCCCGAGGCCACGCGGTGATGAAGCCCGCGCATCGTGAGCGCGAGGAGCGCGCCATTGTGTGCATGGTGGGCGCTAGGAGCGCGCCCGCAGGAGGCGCGAGTGGGCGCAAGAGCGCGCCCGTAGAGAACACGGTGCGGGGTGGCACCGTGGAGGGAGAAGATTCAATTGTGGTGAAGGGGGGAGCGGATGTATGTTATACCGCATGAAAATTCCACGGCGATTCGATGTGGGACGCGAAATTTTTCTGCGGAGCGAATCCTGGCCGCATGATCGATCGCACGCTGGATCGCAGCCGCTCATCTCATCTGTCGCGCGCCTCGATCTAATCCAGCCGTCCGATGTATTTCAAACTCCGGATCCGACGGTTGAGGAGTCGTCCTCAACCTTGAGCTCGCCCGAATGCCACCCGCAGCCTCTGTTCGAACCAGAGGCATCCCGACGACGGTTTTTGAGTTCCCGGCCACCTCCGAGAAAACCAAGACCTCTTTTGTGATCGTTAGGCCATAACGAACTCATGCATGCATTAAAATGTTGCATGCATGAATCGAGAAAGAATTTGAAGTTCGGCCGAGGCAAACCAAAGGTGCCGAGGCCACGTGTGTTCGTGGTATGCATAGACAAGTATTAAAGAGGCCATGCATTCGTTCAAAAATGCATGCACGTGAAGGAGGAAAATAAAAATGCAACCCCCGTTGAAACAGAGTATAAAAATCAAGATTTGGAAAGATTTTTTAAAGATCCGAAAATCTTGGGAATTTGAGTTGTATGACGAGGATGGGCCGAGGTGCCTCTTCCTATAAAAATAGAGGTCGAGGCTCTCATTGAGTTTGCTGATGTGCTGAATCTTTGTTGAAGATCTGAAGTCCCGCGAAGCCTCGGTGCTTAGCGAAGAACAGCCTGCGCGCACCACTTGCGCGGTAGTGAAGCCCGGAGCCATCCCTTGGCTCTGTGTGTTCCTTTTGCGCACCTCTTGCGTGAAAGAAGAGAAAGGGAGAGTCCCCTGCGCGCTTCCCCTTTGCGCAACAGGAAAGAGAGGTTGGGCAGCGCGACCTTGCGCGCTCCCTCTGTGCACCACGCCCCCTGCGCGGTAAGCACTTGTGTGCCCGCGGTGTTGCACCGTGCACACCCGAGGCAGTGACCCTTGCACCAAGACACTACGCGGCTATTGGAGAAAAGGATTGACCGCACTCTTGAGCGCCACCTTGCCCCATTGAGAATGCCGAGCCTTTGTGCTTGTGTGTCAAGTGAAGGAACCCTACGGGACAGTGTGAGTGCATAAGTGGAGAAGGACATATTCGTGTGTGTGTGTGTGTGCAAGAAGGGAAGGAAAGGCCGTAGCCTTGTGCAACCAAAGAAGACCCGAGGCCTTAGTGCATTTGTGTGTGCATTCTTGAAGAGTGAAGATCACCACACTTTGTGTGTGTGTGCATTTGACAAGAAGGCCGAGGATAGCTTGGGTGTGTGCAAAAATAGTGAAGGCCAAATACACACTCATTATGTGTGTGCAAATCAAAGAACAAAGTTGTGTCTGCAAAACAACAAAGTGAAGTGGCTGAACTTATGTGTGTTCTCTAAGTGGAGTGGACACACTTAGAAGAAGAAGAAGACTCACACAAAGTATAACACACATTTAAGTGTGTAAACACATTGAACAAAGTGTGAAGTTCAAGTGAGAAGGTGTTTGCTATAGTTGAATACACCCTCTAAGGGTTTACTGCACCAAGAAGAGAAGAAGGGGAGTGCATGCTTACATGCATGCACATGCACACGTGAACAAAGCCAAATCTGGTTGTGTGCATTTAAGGAGTCCAAGACTTGAAGATCTTGAAGAGATTTGAGAAGCCATGCAATAAGTGCATGAGGAATCAGAGTTTCCATGCATTCAGTGCATGAAGTTGTTTTGAAGTGAGACTGGAGCCAGACTGAAGTTAAAGACATCAATTGTCTCAGTATTCAGTAATTGGAGAGAGAAGCCAGGTCATCCTTAGAAGAAGGAGATAAGTCCTGAGCAAGACGAGAAGACCTGATCAACTCAAGTGATCAGAGGTACAGAGCAAGGCCAGCAGTCTTTATCCCAGACTGCTGAAGATACTTGAAGAAGCTTAAAGTGAAGAAGAGCTAATCGTGTGACTCGAGGAGCCAGGAGAAGCCCCATGTGAGACTCAGGGAGGAAGAAGTCTTCAGTGGGATTCTGGAGCAGGCCAGTGGGACTCTGGTAACACTGTGAGACGTAGTATAAAGACCCTCCTGTGGGACTCAGGAGAGATATAGTGGGATGCTGTATCGACCATTGTAATTCTAACAAGTTATAATGGAAGAAACCATGTTGGGGCGTATAACCAACATGGCAAGGACGTAGGCCTTTGGTGCCGAACCTTGTAAATCCTTGTGTCCAATGCCTTTACATTTACTACACCATTCGAAGAAAGGTGAGAGATACAAGAAGAGTGGATCGAGGCTTTAACCAGCCATAGAGGTTTAATTGAAAAGGAATCAATTAGTAAAAAGTTTTAAGGGATCACTGATTCACCCCCTCCCCCTCTCAGTGATTCACACTGATCTGGGCACTTCAATTGGTATCAGAGGGGAGGTTACCTCTAAAATATCCAAGTGAGTCTTTATGAAGTGCAGATTTGAGGAAATGAGTAACCAGCCTCAAATGGAGATATCTTCCAAGACTCAGAAAAATAGAAAAAAGAAACAGGCCAAGAAGATGAAGAAAGCTTGTCCTAGCTGTGATGAAGTTGGAATAATGAATGATCTTAAAAATGCAATCGAATATCTTCAGAAGACAGTCCCCAAGGAAGTGGCAATGTGTATAGCTACATGCATCCTTGATCTTCAAGAAGAAAAATTACAGCTAGAAGAAGAATCCAATGCAATGGAAGATCAATTGGAAAAAAGGGTTGGCATAACCAACACTCTAAGAAAGCTGGTGAAGGATAAAGATGAAACAGTATCGCTTTGCAATGAAAGATATTAAGACACTACTGAAGAATTGCAAAGAAGCCTTTCTGAGAAAGAATTCTTTAAGACAATGGTCAAAGAAGTTTTCCATGCACTGGAAAAATTGCACAGAGTTTCAATGGTTGTCAAAGATGCTCAACTAGAAGACAAAGTCAAAAGGGTGAAGGAGCTTGACAACTCATTTCATGAAATAAAGAAGGTGCATGATGACCAGATGGAACAGCTGAAACAGAATTGGGAAGGTAGGCTAAGATTGGTTGAGGATGAGAAGAACTCCCTCAACATGAAATGCTTTGAACTGGAGGTGATATTGAAAAATCTGCAATCCCCCAAAGTTGAAGCCTCCCAGTCAGCTGAAAGAAGAAATGTTGCTACTCAAGTGAGCTTTGAGAAGTATGATTCAAAAAGAAAGACATCCTCTAATAAAACGGCAACAACTTCTAAAAAGAAGGTACTATCCATCCCATCTTGTACTCATGTTTCTAAATGTGTTTCCAAAAAAAGTGCAGGATGGAAGAATGAATCCAAACAAGTATGGATGAAGACAGTGAAGAAAGAATGCTCTCCTGAAACAACACAGTAGCTCCAGAAAAGTACCCTAAAATCAGAAGGAACGAAGAAGTCAAGATTTGTGGGTCAATGTTGGTGTTGTAATAAGTATGGGCACTGTGCAAAGGATTGTTGGTACAATCCACTAAATGTCAAAGCACAAAGGAAGCCCATGCCAAGGGGGAGCAAGCCAGAAGGAAATAAGCAACATCCACAGGTCCAGAGACATCTGTTTACTGCAAATAGATTTGGATTACTTGAAAACATCTGGGATGATTGCAAAAGTGGTCAAAAAGATACATGTTAATCTCTAACTGTATCCAGAGCTCAAAAGAAGAAAAGATCACAGAACCTGGCTCAGAAAGAATCCTTGGGAAGCAAGCATAAGAAAGTGGAAGATGCTCCCAAGAAGATTTTGAAAATGGAAAAGAAGTCCTTGGAGTTTAAATCCAATAAGGGTGATGCATCCAGAAGGACCACCAAGAAAACATGCTTCTACTGTGGAAAGAAAGGACACACCATGGATCTTTGTGAACAAGCCATGGAATTGAATAGAAGCAGACTGGACTCGAAAATACAATCAATCCAGAAGAAGCAGAAGGGGTTGATTGAAAACAAGTTTCCTAAGAAAGGTAGCTGGAAAGCATCAAAGGAACCATGTGGAATTTCCAAAACTGAGGCCACACTTCCAAGTGACTTACTAGTCATATGGCCAAATTAGTTGCAACTTTCCAAAGATCTGCAAAGAGCTGAAGATGAAGTTCTGGCAATTGCTAAGGCAAAAGTAAAGAAAACGATTTCACATGAAGATCAAGTTCTGTGTGTGAGGTGCAATCAAGCTGGACATACTAGTGATAAATGCATGATATTCATTCCAGCTCAGAAGGGATTCTTCAAAAGAATGAAGATTGCACCAGGAGACTCTAGTGCTCAGAAGGCACCTAGAAATACAGGAGTCACACACAAAGAATTTAAAGAGGTGTTGAGATCCACACCAGCACAGACATCAATGAAGATCAAACGTGCAAGTGTGAAGATTGGTGAAAATGGGACATCTCGGTTGAAAGAATCTTGTCAACCTTGTTGTTCACATTGATGAACCAAGGAGGTTCCATCTTATTCCCTAATCACTTGTATTTACATGTGCTAACACTGCAGGGAATTGAAGATGATGATCATTCTCAGCTGGAGGATGGTTTGAATGGAATGGAGTGCACCCCTTGAGGGGGAGCCAATCTGGAGAAGATGATATTTTGGGATATAATATCATCTTGAGAAAAGTGAAGGTTTTCCAATCATACTTTCATCCCTTGTTTCTTAATTGTATTCATCATGACAATTGAGGGGGAGTATTGATTGAAGACAAATGAATGAAAGGGGGAGCTTTATCTTTGCACCTGAACTTTCTGATGAGTTTTGTGAAGTATGTGCAAGATTTTTCAATTCATTGTTATATCTGAAAAATTTCAAACCCCTGAAGCATGATCTCACATGTACAGTGAATGATGGAAAACATTGAGTTCCCTGGTTACATCACTCTTGTTTTCTACACCGGGTTAGCCCAAGTAGACTTAGAGTTGATTTACTAAAGGTTCTTTGCTAAAGAGAACATGTGACATCATCCCTCTCTCAGTGTTTTTCAAGAAAATACTTTTCAAAGGGAGGAAGAGATTTTTGAAAGAGAACCACACCACACCTTTGCATTTGATTTCCAATAAGGGGGAGAAAATATTGGCACACATATTGACCCATTCATATGTGCTGAAGAAGTGTATTGACAACAAATACAAAGGGGGAGATTGAAGTGCACTGTGTTGCATTTGTTGTCAATGAGGTATGTTGTTGTCAAGGAATGAATGGATGGATGTCAAGGAGTTTCAAGATGTGAATGACAAAGGATGTGATGGTGATGGTGATGAAGGAGAATGGCCATGGTACTTAGAGGCATGTCACTTAGGAGATTCACTAAGTGACATCAGATGTTGTGGTTGAAACATTCTCTATGAATATCAGACGATTATAGAACTGATCTTAATGTTTCAATACTTGTATCAAGATGATACTAAGTTACACCACTCGAAGAATGGATGATGATGGAGCATCATCATAAAATCAGACGATTGATGATATGATCTTTAAGTTTAAAGAACTTGTATCAAGATGATACAAAGTCACAATATGATTAGAAGACCATGCATTGTAGTGACAATGCATGAGGAGATGAAGATGATCCATCCACTACTTCTAAGTGGATGAAGTGAGTTAAAGAAGTCCATGTACTAACTCTTAGTGCATGTGAATTGGAAGTGATCCAACTTGATCTCTGATTTGATCAATGAAGCACATTGGAGAATTCATGTTCATTCTGGAGCTCGGTTGATGAATAACCTTCTAGAATTTCCCTCCTAAGTAATGAATATATGTTGAGGAGATTAGAAGAATTCTTATGAAGAAGAAATGAAGAAATGGGAGGAAGAAAGAAGGGCACTTGGTTTGGCATTTGGCATGTTTCATATGGAGAACATTGTTTTTAACAGTGTTTAATTCAACACTTAGCCAAAAATATGGCCACCAAGGAGGCCAGCTAAGGGATCACCCAAGGCACATATGGGCCTAAGGCGCCACGCCCATGGGGAACCCTCAAGGCCAAGGCGCTCCCTGAGGCAGAAGGTCGGGGCCGTGTATAAGCCCCGAGGCCACGCGGTGATGAAGCCCGCACAGCGTGAGCGCGAGGAGCGCGCCCGTGTGTGCATGGTGGGCGCTAGGAGCACGCCCGCAGGAGGCGCGAGTGGGCGCAAGAGCGCGCCCGCAGAGAACACGGTGCTGGGCGGCACCGTGGAGGGAGAAGATTCAATTAAGGTGAAGGGGGGAGCGGATTTATGTTATAACACATGAAAATCCCGCGGCGATTCGATGTGGGACGCGCAATTTTTCCGCGGAGCGAATCCTGGCCGCACGATCGATCGCGCGCTGGATCGCAGCCACTCATCTCATCTGCCGCGTGCCGCGATCTAATCCAGCCGTCCGATGTATTTCAAACTCCGGATCCGACGGTTGAGGAGTCGTCCTCAACCATGAGCTCGCCCGAATTCCACCCGCAGCCTCCGTTCGAACCAGAGGCATCCCGACGATGGTTTTTGAGTTCCCGGCCACCTCCGAGAAAACCGAGACATCCTTTGTGATCGTTAGGCCATAACGAACTCATGCATGCATTAAAATGTTGCATGCATGCATCGAGAAAGAATTCGAAGTTCGGCCGAGGCAAACCAAAGGTGCCGAGGCCACGTGTGTTCGTGGTATGCATAAACAAGTATTAAAGAGGCCATGCATTCGTTCGAAAATGCATGCACGTGAAGGAGGAAAATAAAAATGCAACCCGCGTTGAAACAGAGTATAAAAATCAAGATTTGGAAAGATTTTTTAAAGATCCGAAAATCATGGGAATTTGAGTTGTATGACGAGGATGGGCCGAGGTGCCTCTTCCTATAAAAAGAGAGGCCGAGGCTCTCATTGAGTTTGCTGATGTGCTGAATCTTTGTTGAAGATCTGAAGTCTCGTGAAGCCTCGGTGCTTAGCGAAGAACAGCCTGCGCGCACCACTTGCGCGGCAGTGAAGCCCGGAGCCATCCCTTGGCTCTGTTTGTTCCTTTTGCGCACCTCTTGCGTGAAAGAAGAGAATGGGAGAGTCCCTTGCGCGCTTCCCCTTTGCGCGACAGGAAGAAGAGGTTGGGCAGCGCAACCTTGCGCGCTCCCTCTGTGCACCACGCCCCCTGCACGGTAAGCACTTGTGTGCCCACGGTGTTGCACCGTGCACACCCGAGGCAGTGGCCCTTGCACCAAGACCCTACGCGGCTATTGGAGAAAAGGATTGGCCGCACTCTTGCGCGCCACCTGGCCCCATTGAGAAGGTCGAGCCTTTGTGCTTGTGTGTCTTGTGAAGGAACCCTATGGGACAGTGTGAGTGCATAAGTGGAGAAGGACATATTCGTGTGTGTGTGCAAGAAGGGAAGGAAAGGCCGTAGCCTTGTGCAACCAAAGAAGACCCGAGGCCTTAGTGCATTTGTGTGTGCATTCTTGAAGAGTGAAGATCACCACACTTTGTGTGTGTGTGCATTTGACAAGAAGGCCGAGGATAGCTTGGGTGTGTGCAAAAATAGTGAAGGCCAAATACACACTCATTGTGTGTGTGCAAATCAAAGAACAAAGTTGTGTGTGCAAAACAACAAAGTGAAGTGGCCGAACCTATGTGTGTGCTCTAAGTGGAGTGGACACACATAGAAGAAGAAGAAGACTCACACAAAGTATAACACACATTTAAGTGTGTAAACACATTGAACAAAGTGTGAAGTTCAAGTGAGAAGGTGTGTGCTATAGTTGACTACACCCTCTGAGGGTTTACTGCACCAAGAAGAGAAGAAGGGGAGTGCATTCTTACATGCATACACATGCACACGTGAACAAAGCCAAATCTGGTTGTGTGCATTTGAGGAGTCCAAGACCTGAAGATCTTGAAGAGATTTGAGAAGCCATGCAATCAGTGCATGAGGAATCATATATTCCATGCATTCAGTTCATGAAGTTGTTTTGAAGTGAGACTGGAGCCAGACTGAAGTTAAAGACATCAATTGTCTGAGTATTCAGTAATTGGAGAGAGAAGCCAGGTCATCCTTAGAAGAAGGAGATAAGTCCTGAGCAAGAAATAAAGACATGATCAACTCAAGTGATCAGAGGTACAGAGCAAGGCCAGCAGTCTTTATTCCAGACTGCTGAAGATACATGAATAAGCTTAAAGTGAAGAAGAGATACTCGTGTGACTCGAGGAGCCAGGAGAAGCCCCCTGTGAGACTCAGGGAGGAAGAAGTCTTCAGTGGGATTCTGGAGCAGGCCAGTGGGACTCTAGTAACACTGTGAGACACAGTATAAAGACCCTCTTGTGGGACTCTGGAGAGACACAGTGGGATGCTGTATCGACCATTGTAATTCTAACAAGTTATAATGGAAGAAACCATGTTGGGGCGTATAACCAACATGGCAAGGACGTAGGCCTTTGGTGCCGAACCTTGTAAATCCTTGTGTCCAGTGCCTTTACATTTACTGCATCATTTGAGGAAAGGTGAGAGATACAAGAAGAGTGGATCGAGGCTTTAACCAGCCATAGAGGTTTAATTGATAAGGAATCAATTAGTAAAAAGTTTTAAGGGATCATTGATTCACCCCCTCCCCCTCTCAGTGATTCACACTGATCTGGGCACTTCAAATATCTAATGATTGATAAAATTACTAATTTCATATTATTATATGAAAATGGTCTGTACATAGCTGTATGCGGCTGATATTTAAGTGATCATTATGAATCTCCCTTGTTGAGAAACACAAATGGTGACGGTAGTGACTATAATGAGATGGTATGAGGGGATTGCACATGCAGAGGGTTGCACTGAAAATTGTTTCTAATCTTGGTTGTGGTCACGACTTGACCATAATAGTTGGACTGATCATTCTGTGTTTCACATATCCATAACACCATCGATGATGAGGTTG
This sequence comes from Viscum album, assembly GCA_963277665.1. Taxonomy (NCBI): domain Eukaryota; kingdom Viridiplantae; phylum Streptophyta; class Magnoliopsida; order Santalales; family Viscaceae; genus Viscum; species Viscum album. Next base: position 1,134,843,663 of record OY728150.1, on the reverse strand, counting down.
ACTGAGAATATTGGGATGGCATGCATGTTGATCCTTTTTGTCGAGAACCATGTAAGGTTCTACCAGCATGATGGTAATTTCTATGCGTACTCTTGATCATCATCCGTGTAATTATTCAATAAAAATGTTTTCAATGGGAGACATCCATTTAGTGGGGAAAAAATTAACTGATAATGTTGGATTGTATCGGAATTACCATGGGTTTTTTCATTCCCATGCGTCATCGATGTTAGCTCATCTATGATATAGAAGGTTCAAATGAGGATGAAGAAGAGGTAGTCAGAGGAGGTTTACCCACAACAAGAGAAACTGGATGATTCATACGAGGTGGAATGATTCCATGGGCATGAGAAACTACTTTATGATATAACCAATTCTCATAAATTTGATACCCATTTCCAGATACCTGCATTCATTCACCTTCATTGTTACTGTTGAGATTTTTAGAAATACATGCCACTGGTAATATAGATGGACCTAATCGGACTACATTATGATCAACATGGTCTGTGATCTAGTGCATAACATATAAAATCTCTTGATTATATATCCATGGATTTGGTTATTAGGGTAGTAATCAGGGCAGTCAACGAGATCAACCTCTTGGGGTTTCTTGAATTCTATAAATATCTAGATTTCAAGATCAAAGGAAATTTTGAAATAACCAAAAAAAAGTGCCACATCGAAGGAGTATGTCCAATTTCTCCTATATATGAAATGAACTCTATGATATTGGACTTCATGAAGGGTAGGTTTGTAGTGGGGTCTAGATACTAATTGATTCTCATATGCATCATTGACTGAATGGGTGTTGCCTTCCAAATCTACGGAGAGATGTGTTGAGACTGGCATTGTGCCTGAGGCTAGTTACCTTTGAGATGGTGTGGAGGAGCCTCTAACAGTAAAAATTCCAGTGGCATGGTTGCCTTAATCTATTCAACAAGTACTACATAGCGTCAGACGATCATTATGTTACAGCTACTACAGGTGATAAATGTGCATATTTAGCTTAATGAAAGGATTTTTCTAGGAACTGAGTTTGTCTGAGAAATCATAAAATCCACATAGTTAAATTTATGTGTTTACAAGGGGAACCAATTCAGTCTTATCAATCCCCAAAAATGTCATCATTTACTATTATTGATAAAGTGGAACGAATAGTGAATACGTAATGCTTTTCCACCTTGAGATAATGTCTAGAACTAACACATCATGTCATTGATTTCTAATAAATTGTTATGAAATAATTGTATTGCACATGGTGGAGCTGGATAGATAATGAATCTCTCGGTGAAGTTCCTCCCAACTAGTAATGGTCCTTATGAGCTACTAATGTTACCAGATGAACACACTCCCTTACAATGTATGTACAAATCATCGTAGGTTGGTAGCTTTCTCATATTTTAAAGTTTCCAGAATGAGCCCACTCATTGACATTATGTTTTCCAAATGTTACAGTAGATCACCCATCTCATTGAAGAGAGAGAAGGTAGGATTCCCAAAATAAAGCTATTTGGCATATCATATACCCATCCCAGATAAGACTCTCCATCAGGTTGGTTGCCACTTGTCATGTCGTATGTGCCTCATGGCTTGCGAAGAGAGCAGTCAGTGAATAATTCTGATGGTGATTCCTATCAAGATGAGGATTCATGACTACCGATGCATTATCAGGATCTTCATCAAGGTAGGAATACTCGATATATCATTGAACGACTACATCGACCTATTGAACTGATGGTGGGATGAACTATCGAGATTCTGAGGGAAAAAACAAATTGGGTCTCAGGAAGTATTATCACACTTGTCGAGTTGATTCGGCGATGTATAATGTGGTCATTTGGAATTATCTAGATCCATTATCATGTCGGGATATACATGATTGTCAGGACCAATAGGAGGAAACACACTACGAAGAACTTGTGGTTTCCTCTATTACCCCAGTTCAGGTGGGATGAGACTCTATCAAGGATCACCATAGTTTGGATTCCCTTCAACATGACATCATTGAAGAAGCTCATCAATAATTATTTTTTGGTCTACCAGTTGTTTGAGAAGGTATGACTTAGTAGGAAAAACATTTTCATAGGCGTTTAATTGAACATGTCATAGGGAATAAAGGTATCAGTATGGAATTTAGATTTATTATTGTTCTAATCAACACGAAATGATGGAGAGGGGTCTGCAAGGTCAAGAATCTACCTCTTTTGATGTGTGTAGATGCCTTCGGGGTCTGTTGGGTGTTGTGGTACTGAACGGGGCAGGTCAGATTCTTTATACCCTAGGCCAAATCCCCCATTGGGGTATATATAATCACAAATATTTTTTACCATGACATTTCATAGAGGAGTATCCTCAATGTCACCGGGTACGTACAACTCTCATAGGACATGACAGAAATGAAGAACAAAATATTGCCTCCAACAGTAGATCTGAACAGGCAGATATTCCCCTATAATAATTATTTGATCTACAAGGAAGATCTGAATTCATTTATGTGGTTTATTTTGGTTACAGTTATGTGATACATAGATTTTATCAATGAGATCTGATGTTATGTAAACAATGTGACAATGAAATCATATGACATTATAGTGTTCCTGTGTTTGTGGATAATCCATCTATCCACCAATAAGGAATAAATGCATGATTTAGCAGGTTTGATGGAACCATATAACGTTTCCCTAGATGAGGGGGTACATAAAATTTTTGTCTGAAATCATGATATGCCCAAACATCTCAGATAATAATTACAATACTATAGTGTCCCAAAATACTACTTTTTCAAAAGTGGATTCTGTCTCTTGGTTGTCACATTAATTTATTGGGGTTTGACACGGTCCGCTGGTGCGGCCCGACCCGAGTGGTCGGCCTGGCCTGATTGGGCGGCCCGAACCAAGGGAGGGCCCGACCCAAAGGGGCGGCCCGACCCGAAGGTGATGCGAGGCCCGAAGGTGCGGCCCTGGCGAAGGGAAGCCTGGTCCATGGCGGTCGAGCTGAAGGGCAGCCCGACCGTCGCAGCATGGCACGTGGCGACCTGACCAAATGGAAGCCCAGCCCGTGGTGGCCCGACCGGCCACGCGTGGGAGGAGGGTGCCCCCACCCCTGGTTTGTCTAGAGGAACCGGTAAATTGCATCGGTTTAGGAGTCGCGGGAACTGGGTGGTCCCGCTTGTCCGGCCCGGCCGGCCGCCCATGCACCTCCACCGCGGCACGACGGCATCGCGGTCCTCCTACCATTCACACGATGCGACGACCCCAGACCACCACCATTACGAACTGACCTGGCTGCGGCCTTCTGCTCCACCATGCGGCACGACGGCGCCCCGCTTCTTCATCCACTATGTCCATCCCAGCCTTGGTTCCTCTCTGGTGCGGCGCAACTGCGCCACACCCCTTTACCGCGTCCCGCCCTGGCCGAAGTTCCACACCTCCAGCATGGTGTGGCAGGATGGCGCCATGCCTCATTCATCCGCTATGGCCCTCCTGGCTGTGGTTTTTCTCTAGGATTGTGTGACAGCACTGTGCCCTTCCGGCTCCACCTCCGACGTCAACCAAACAAGAATCAGCAGAGGGTCGTCAGACCGTGTTTGTTCGGCCCGCGCCCTCCGCATTAGTTGATATCAATTGTACAATGTTGAACCATAATAAAAGATGGGTAAGGAGGATTTAATTTAATCAAAACATACCTCTACCTTGATTTGATGATGTTCATTTCCAATGTCACGGGAAAAGGCGGTGTCGTTTAGTTGATGTTGGGGAGCGTCCGAGGAAGAAGCATTGTCGGCGTCGTTTCATTGACATTGGAGAGCATCTGAGGAAGAATTGTCGTCGACATTCTTCGCGGGTAGCTCCTTCTCTTTTAGAATGGTCTTATATCGAGGACAGTGCTCATCATTCTTTGGAGATGAGGGGCGTCCTTCATTGGGATGATGAAATTCTCCCAAAGATTCTCCGAGTCTCTCCAAGGATTACGCCAACCCAAAATAAAAGAATATAACCTCGTATTTTAATGTTGGCAAAGTGAATTCAAAAGAATTCAAATCACTTCAAATTAATTAATTATGTCATTAATTAATTTTTGGTTTTGCACAATTATAAAGTAAGATAAAGAGCCTCCACAATAAATTGGGAGTTCCAAGGGTTAAAGGGCAGTTAAGGGGGATTTGATCTTGTGTGTGCCCCACCACATAATCTCCCCCAAAGGAGGTTATGCATGGGTGGGCCCCACCTCAAACCTCTCCTTTGGAGGATTAAACCGCCACAAAAGAAAAATATGTTGCACATATTTTTTATTTAATTAATTTAGAAATCCCCCAAAAATTAACTTCTGCTTCTATTAGAACGTAGATGCGGTGAAGGTCTCCTTAAGAGAATACCGGCTATGCAAGTTCAACGGTGCCCTAGGATTTCAATTCCAAGCACTAGTTCAAAAGATATTAAATACTACTCATAAGTTTACTGAACGTACCCAAACAAAACTTCAGAAACTGATTACGGGCACACCGAGCCTCGGAATCAAGCATCGTCAGAACCTACAGACTCGTAAAATACCCATGTATTTTAAAAAACAAATTCCATGGAAATTCTGGGTCATTAAAGGATACACACTCATTTACTAGTGTCTCGAGCACAACTAATCCCATATTTAGGAGAAAAGTTCAATTTAGGTTCACCAACACCGTTTTGGATGCCTTCTGTCGGGTTGTGCCCACCCTACCATGTCACTGCATGCTAGAATCTAATTCTACCCAACATTATTGAATCCAAATGTGTGAATAATTAATCAATTATTATATATGTTTTCTCCTTGAATGGAATAAGGTTATTGGATGTTGGTCACTCCTTTCGTTGATTCCTCCTCAGAATTCATTTCCTAATTTGAGTCTCCCTTATATGTTAAGATGTTGTTCATGAAAGTCTTTCCATGTTTCTTCTCTTTGTGGATGCAAGTTTATTATTCTACTTTGTTTTCTAATTACATGTGTTCAAGTCATGGAATAGATAATAAACTAGGATAGTAGTCACATTGGTAAACAATGGAATTTATGGACACTTGAACATTGGCCACATGTATTCTTCTTTATTAAAGGGATAATGAAGGGAGTGGAAACATAAATACTCCAAAATGTTTTGACAAGGTATCTTATTATAGAGGAAGATATTTAAATATTTTTCGTAGGCATCACATGTTTATCACAAGGTAGGCTATGAGTTTAACATCATATGTGGAAAAAGAGTTGTGAGATTAATCACTTATAGAGACAGAATGTGCTAATCAGAAAAATTGTGAAGGTGGATCATATATGTACATACCTATGAGGGAGCACCTGGAACATTCCCAAGATGGGTGAACCAAAATTCAAAATGAGGAAGGAAATTAATGTGGTTTTCCCCGTAAAGGGTTGGTTTCACACCATGATGTCTTATTTGGACAACACAATGTCTGGATCTGGTAAGGTGGTCCCTAATGTGGGGGATACTAAGGATTAAAATTGGTTAGGATTGGACCTCAGGAGGCTTCTTAAGTACACTATTTATAATTCAAATTTCAAAACCCACATAGTTCTTTGTATGGAATTATGATAATGACCTGATACTTCCTTTCGAAAGATGAATCATCTTGGTTGGATTGTTTAGGGAAGGCATACTAAGAGTTCCCTGATGATACTAAGGGCAGGGAATTGGTGAATGGATGAGAGTGAACTAATGCAAAGATCAAAATTTTTGTGCTTGAACCTAAGGGATGGTTCTTACATATACCATTTTAAGAGAATAAATATCCAAGTAGTTCTTATGGGGGTTTTGGGATGGACACATAAACTAGAATCCAAAGAATGTGGTGTGGGGAATATTCATTAATGCTACCCAAGTTGTCCCAAAGAATATTTGACTTCCGGGAGGGGAATGATCGTTTGAAAATATAGTCACTCGTGGGAAATAATAGGATGGGAATTAGTGATTGTGGAAACTATGAACTGGGTAGTGCACCCCTAGGAGGAGGTCACCATGGAATGATGATGGTTGGGATTGAACTTTATGGAGGCTTCCTACCCACACCATTTAGAATACATGGATGAAAACCATGTAGATGGGTGGTTTGGGGCTTAGGCATGTCAAGTGTCAAAGGAAGGAGGATGACGGGGCTTACTCTAAGAGGGATGCATTTACGAAAGGTTTTATGGTCACAACTTACTTATAATCCCATGTTATTAATACTTGGTATGTTAAAAAAGATTTAAAAATATACCAGATGGTTATATCCTATACAATGTGTCAGTGTGGGATGGAGTGGGGATTATACATTAGAGTGGTCCATGGAGAAAAATACCATATATATAGGTTGTTAAGTGTCCCTAATGGCCTTCTGATCTCTGGTATTTGGGTCCAGATGAGGAAAGGAGCTTCAATTGTACTACCTTCTCCATGTGAGGCAAGGGACTTACCCTAGGATAGAAACCCTTCTACGTGAAATTGTTTTTGATCATGGAGGATCTCATTCCATGTCAGGATTCTCTCACTCCCATGGAGACAAATGTTCCTTGAGAAATCTAGAGTTATGGCACCCCATGTGTGTTTCTCATGGGGAGGATATAGTTTCATTTAATTTTAATTGGTTAATGGTACATCATAGTTCGAGAACCTACATTTCGGAATGGGGGAACTCTCTCCCCATCCCTTAGGATTTCAAAACCAGTACTCTTTAACAGTTGGTGAAGGGAAGGCAAAAAAATTTTCCTTTTGGACTGGTGGAGAGGACTGTTTCTTCATGGAATAAATCTTAACATCCCTATTCCAAATGGAAAGATTGGTTAACATAACTATTCCAAAATGAAGGATGTAGAGAAACACAATAAGTCATACCACATGAGGGACCATGAAAATTACATTGTTCTAGCCTTAATGGAACCACATAAGAAATGGTCATAATATTTGTGATTTAGAAACAAGGGGGATGAAATGTGATGATTTAAAATAAATGAAATCCATGGAGGCTAGGGGAAATTTTTGTGGAATATTGGAGTCTTGTGTGTAATTGGAATTAGGTTCAGTGAATGATGCAATGTTGAAGAGAGAGTCTTTTACACAATAAGGGAACTTTTTGTGCACATGCCTTATGGAAAATAGATATGGAAAAGGGTCAACCCATTGTGGTCCCAAACTATGGGGGGCCATGGGGAACTATAAAATAGAATACTATACCATGAATCCATTAATTTCATATGGTCATGGAAGGGCCATTCTTGAATGCATGGGAGAGAGTGTTCTATTTCTGAATCCTTACCTCGAGGGTAGGGGTGCTCTTCTATTTATAAGAAAATCCTCACAGTATTTGGTAATAATAACGACACAGAAGGGAGAATGTGAGATTACATATGAAATTTATGATCCTTATGAACATGAAGCCATTTTTCCTGCCAAACTCTAAACATTAACTCATGTCCCTTGTCCATTTGCAGGAGGTCATTGTGAAGGAATGCCTTTAATAGAGGATTTGGAACATAAGAGGATTAGTATACATTTTCCATATTACTGGAAGACCTCAGATCATGGGTTCAAATTCCTTATAATTATTAGTATGTCCTGATGAATTAATTTTTTCATTCAATTTCCAAAGAGGTGACTATTGTAAGATTCATGTGGCATTCAACACCAATAGTTTATCTCATACCTTTTGTTTTGCATCCAAAAACCTTATAACCCATAATTAACTAAAATATTTCTCAAAAAAAATGAACCATTAGTAACCATAAAATTTCATAACATAATGTCTCAAAATGGTTTCTAATATATTCAATATATGATCGACCTGTAAATTATAAACCCGTTATGACATCCCTATCTTTTATGAAGACATCATAATATCCAAAGTATCCTAAAAATCCCTTTGATACAAACAATAATTAATAAGATGAAAACATTAAATATTATAGTATATTTTTACAAGTATTATCAATCAAATAACTAATTAGAATAAAATTTTAGATAAGTATAAAAATATCCTACATAGTACCCCTTACATTAGAAATGGACCCTTATTCAAAATATCAATTCTTCCACCAAATAAAATCTTTTTAAAACAATACATGATTAAATATGAAGAGAAATATTCAATACCTTAATAATGAAATATTCATGATTCTTTCCAGTCTTATGACCCATGAAAAACATTTTAAAACCTCAGATGACTACGAAACCTCTGTATGGTATATAAGAAGAAATGATGTTGTTTGTTAATTAATAACATGAAATATCATATAAATTTTACTGTTATCTTCAATGTATATTGAGAAAATGTGTTAAAAAATTTCACGTGAAAAAACACAATTTTCTCAAATAAAATCATTTAAACTGAGAGCATGCATTGAAAAAATCTTTTAGGTTATAGAGAGAATAGTATACACCAAACCCATTCAAGACCAATTTCAACTGGGAAAACCATATAGTAGACATAAAATTAATCTATTACGGGACTTACTGGTGCTATATTAACCACCACATATTATGATATTATAGGATTTCTCGGTGCTCTCTATCCCACCCGATGATAAGCTATGACAGGCTTTCTCGGTTATATTTTCACCACACCATGTTTTAATATAATAAGATTTCTTGGCTATATCTCAGACACCCAATGTTTAAGCTATATTGCGATCACATATTTAATATAATTCTCAACTAATTTATTTTTATACAAAAACATCATCGTAATACCCTTTTGAAATACTCATTTAGTACAATATGAAAAAAATCATTCATAGAAAATACCAATTTCCATTCCAAACCATTTTCATTTCTAGAAAAAACCATTTATTGAAAACCGAGATTAAATACCAAAATACCAATGAATTAAAGAAGGTTTTTTCATGTAAGGATACATGAAACATATAAAATGATTAATACAATAAAATATTGTCCATTGGGGATGAAAAATAATTGTGACCATATAAAATCCTAATAGAACATTCTTATTGACATCAATCAAATCATTGAGAACAAAAACACAGAAAACAATTTCTTTTTTGAGAACCTTTGAATTAAATTAACTATAAACATAAAATTCACATTATAATAGTTTTTTATAAATATAAATAAAAATAAAAAATAATAACATGAATATTAACATATAGAAAAATATTAAGCAATTAAATCATTGAACATTAGAGGCGTCCCATACCACCCTGATCATTTAAATCATAATATCCAGAAATAATAAATTCACCCTAAAAATAAATAAGATAATTATAAATAAAATATATTTTTAACTTTTCATGTTATATATATATAATCCTTCTAAAAAATAAATGTTCATATCACCAAGAAATGCCATAACGAATAGAGATTGAGACAAAATACAATACCTTGAGTCTTATTCATCATATAAGTCCCTTATAATCTTGAATAATAGATAGAAGTTATTTATTTACTTGAATTAGTATAGTTTTATTGTTTATTATTCCTTTTAAATCACTTATTATCATGTTAAAGAAATAATGTAATTATTTAATTTTCATGTTTGGTCGTTCTGATGATATTGAGTATAGCAGTCCAATATGTCTTTGGTATGATGTTAGTAGGTAATGTAGTCATTCATAAGTTCTCTACAGAAAATTATTAAAGTCATAAAAATAACTTTTATATATCAATTACATATTTAAATACATTCATTATTTATATTTATGAATAGTTATCTACATTACAATCCTGGAGACGGTAATCCATACTTACCCATGGGTATGTTTTCATTTTATAATGATCATTATTGAAAGAAGGTATTTATTATTTATCATTATAGAATGATCACAATATCAATAAAATAATAGTGATAATTTAAATATACTTATATATATTATCAATCTTATATGTTTATTAATAATGAGACACATCACTTCGTGGAGATGATTGTTCACACGTACGCTTGATTGAAGTTATCGTTTTTATTTGCATAAAATGAAAGAAAATAATTGATATATTATTATATTTTAATGATTAATATATTATTAATATCATATATATAAATTAATTACACCATTAAATTTTTTGAGATATGGTGATAAAAAATTAATTATACCATTTGGTGGATGTGGTAGATCACACGTATACACAAACAATTAATTATCTTTCCATTTGATGGAAGTGGATTGAGATTTTAGTGATTATATTGAAATAATAAAATATTATTATAGTTAGGATATTAGAGTAATAATTTCATCATAGATGAAAAATATCTGAAGCAAATGAAAAAAGAAATAAAACGGAAATACTTTTTTAAAAGGGACATCTCTTCTTCAGACGATGTGATTTCATTAACACCATACCACATCTATGGAGGGTGTTCTGCATACAATAATTAAATCAAAAATTTGGGTAGGGGTAATCGAAATGAATTTTTTTAGAGCATTACCTAACCAAATATTTTTTCTTGTTCGACAAATATTTATTAATGGGTTCACTTTTATATTACAGGTGAGGGTCACTCTTGAAATTATTTAAGGTTTTAAATTTAAAAAGAATATTCTAGATCCCAAAGACTTACAAATGTATATTATATGAATGAAAGAAGATATTTCAGACCATATCATATACCCTTTAGACTATTTTATGTTTTTGGTATTTTTAAATAATTTAGTAATATATTTTTTCAATATTGAAACAAGATTTTGAAATTTCAAAATATTCATTAAATTTTACTTTCACTACATCAATAGAGAGTGTGAAATTGAAAATAATGTTTAAAACACATTGAATATACCATATAGATCTATAAAATTCGTTATAAACATTAAATATTTTGAAATATATCAAAATTAATATTTTAATATCAGTTTATTTATTTTTCTGTTAATTTAATAAATTTAGTTTTTGTATTAAAGAAATATTTAAGGTAATTTTATAATATCTAAAAATTAAAATCAAAATTGAATAATTAAAATAATTGCATTATTATCATATTAGCAAATTATATTTTTTAATGTCATTATTTTTTTCTACCATCAAGACATAAAAGATATGAAATACAAAGAGAGTGATACATTGTAACTATATTTAACGTAAATAATATATACATTATTTTTTAATCGACATGTGTTTATAAAACAACACCAATTAGATCTACTAGTGATAAGGGTAGTGTCCTAACCATACAATAATTTTATGACAAGTTTTTTTATTTTCTATATCCTTTTCTTTTCACTTTAAACCATATGTAACACTTTAAACTCTTACCCAAATAACATTTAATTTATAATAAAAAGTTAATATAATTAAAAAAAAATTAATAATGACCAGGAAATGTGTACATGAAGTCATTTTGAGATTTATAATAATAATTAGGATTAATTTTAGTTTTTTAAATATTTTATATCATTTATTAAAAAAATATTTATTTTAAAATATTGTAAATGTCAATTTTGACACTATTCATTATTATGAATTTAATAAAATTTAATAAAATTTAATAAAAGATAAATTCCAAAAAAAAAGATATGTAAAACATCACTATCAGGTATAATTCAACAATAAAATTATTTTTTAACATTAAATCTTTCAAAATTTAATTATATTAATATTTTTAATACCCTTTATATTATTCTTCCATTAATAAATTATTTAATCCTTTATCATTGTGTCATCATTTAATTTAATTATTTATTTCATAAATTTTTTATATAAATTAGATTGAGGTAGATAATACATATGTATGTTGAATGAGTATTTATTATTGACCATATTCCGAATATAACACCATAGTAATAGTGATTCATTTTTTGAAAAAAAATAGTGAAGAATTTCAATTTTCTTTGAATATTATTAGTAAAAGTGGTAGGGTATTTTTATAATATTAATTATATTATATTTACCTATAATTACATGATTTACCCTTAATTGTGATAATAAAAAACAATTAATCAAATTACTATTCATAATATTCTAAATTTAAGTTGATACTATTTAGATATAAATATAAAAATTATAAAACATTGATTTTTTTTTCTAAAATTCATTTCGAATATGTGACTATATGGAGCTCAACATTGTTCTGAAAAACATAATGAGAATGAGGGTTAATGTAAATTTGTCTTAATTTTTAATTAGTGTTTATATCCAATGTCAATGTGAAATTGGTTCCAATTAACAAAATTATATCAACATCTAAAAATTGATTTATTTATATTTTAAGACCATTCTAATATACAACATATCATTATAAATAATAATAATGAAAAATTAATTTTCAATTATAATACTGTATTTTCATAGTATTAGTAAAAAATAGAACTTATGAGAAAAATAAAAACAATATTCATCTAATTTATATTTTTATACTCGGTATTCAAATAAGATGTTTATATTTTAAAATTAAATTTAAAATATTTTCTTAAATTAGAATAAAAATATGTGCTCCATCAAAAGGCGGCCAAACATCCTTTTATAAAATTATTCATTTAAACCATAAAATTTAATTTATTCTTAAATAATATAAAAAAATATTTAGGATTAATTATAAACAGAAAATTTAATAAATTATAAATAAATTTCACTAATATAATCCAAGAAAATTGATTTCAGAATTTTTTAAACACACTTGTTTTCAATTATATTATTGTTTAGAAAAACCACTATTTTTATTTTAAATATGGTTTTTTTTTAATTTATTTTTAATTAAACAATAATGAATTAGTTATATATACATGCGTAAACCATTTTTTATAATTTATTTAATCATATAAATTCCCGCTATTTATATAATTATCTAGAAAATACTATATTAAGTAAGAATAAATAGTTGTCCGTCAAAGTTATATGTGTCATATCTTGTAATCTATTGAACATATTTTTTTAAATCATGGGATGTTACATCCCACACTCATTTTATTTGTCCATAGCGATATACCTGATGAATCTATAATACGGTAGAAGCATAAAAAATAAACATTCTATTAAATTATTTAATATAAAATATTATAGAATAGTAGTCTATTATATCATGGATGATTTGAAAGAGTATATAAAATGTAAATAATTATTCTTAGTTATAGAGAGAAAAATTAATCTACAAATATCACCATTAACCACAGTAACACAGAATCAATTTTTTTTATTACATTATTATAGAATATAGTGGATCTTACCCAATATTATTCTCCAACAATAAATTTGTATAAATCTATTTAACTAAAAAAATTCTCTTATTACATTATAAATATAAATATATATAGAATGAAATAGTTTAAAATATTTTAAATAATTCAATACATTAATCTTAGAAATCTTGAGGAAAAATGATAAAGGTTAGAATTAGATTCCAATTAAACGTTATTTGATGTGGAAGAAATGATGATTAATTAGAGAATTATAAATTATGTAGGGGAGGTAATAAAAACATTTTCTATATAATATAAAATGTTATTTTAACAATGATATCTTTCTCTAGTGAACATAATTATCACATGGACAATTTATATGGTAAACACAATAATGGAAATGCATAATATTGGACATTCCTGGACATTAATTCCCAACCTAGACATCGCCAATCAAAGAGTAAAGTACTCTTAATAAAGAAATGAAACTTAAATAATCATATAGTGTAAACCCATGGACTTTGAGTTCCAAAATTCTTTCTATTATCACTAATAAGATAACGTTATGCTTCATGGGATTATTAAAAGCAGTCCTAATCCATCAAATTCGCATCCTATGTATTCATAATATTTTAAATGTTCACTGCAGTTCATTATTAAAATTCATTATAAGTTAACGATAGTCTATATTAAATCAATAATGGCAAACAAAAACACTTACACAAAAAATAATATAAATTGCATAATATTATTCCATCAAATGATATCATATTAAGAAATTCTATATCATATAAAAATTATCAATATAATGAAAGTGATTATAAATAATTCATGATATAATAATATGGAAAATAATTGGAAATGTAATTTCCATAGAATGTTGGAGTGAAATAAATAACATCATCGAATGAATTTAAATAGTCACAAAATATTTTAAAATCAATTATATAATATTAATAGCAAAAAACTATGTACTCAACTAAAATGATGGGTTTTTAGTAAAAAAATCCCATATATGATTATATGGAATCAATAAATTAAAAATAAATTAATTAAATGTTCATATATGCAAGGATTTATAAATCAATTATTTGAATTAAGTTATTTTGATAAATAATATGATAAATTATTCATTATATATAAATGTAAATAAAATATAAAAAAATATAGAAAAATATATTTTCATTGAAACTATTAATTTTGTAATTTAATAAAATTATCAATAAAAATATTTTTATGATGATGGAAATATATTCTCATTAGGTGTATGATAAAATGATTAATCTCATTTCTCATTCTATAAATTTCTTGATTATTATGAAAAAGTATGAATATTCATTTATGTATTTATTTTATTGGGTGTAAAATGTGTAACAATGTATGTAATACATTTTTTTATAAATTTGAAAACATTTTTGAACTAGTATAATGATAATATAAACATTGATTAATTTTTTTACGAAATCATCCAATAACAATATCAAAATGAAATTCTCTCATGTGTAACATACATATTAATTATTAATCTACAAAGGGAATTAATATAATAAAAACATGCAAATGAACACCTATTAAGATTAAAATAAAATATATGAGGATATAATATTTGGATCATATTTTTTAACAAAAGTATATATGAATATAAAAATGAAAAAAGTAATATTATATTGTAATTGTTATCCATTACCATGTATTTGGATCTCCATATAAGTAAATTTATCCTCATGTATAATTTTTTACATTCAATATAAATCCATAAAAACGGAAACACACTTATAATATCATATTTATCGAACTTCAAAATATTTAATACATTTGACAAATAATTCTATACTAACATGATGGTTTCTTAATGAAAAATGTATCTTTTTTCATAATGTTTTTCGATTTAGTACTTTCTTTATTGGAATCATTATCCTGTTTATAGAGTCTGTATTATACTAACTGTCTTGTCACAAATATATATATATATATATATATATACAAACATATACACATTCATTATAGACATATTTAAAATAATTCATTATAGTAGTACATTAAAAATGTATCACATAATTTAATGTAGGTTGTAAACCACACATACACCTGAGGGTTATTATCATTTTTTAACTAGTGGATGGATAATAAACTGCACACTACCGTATATATATAATCAAAATTATATTTAGAATAATAAAAATATATAAAAATTCATTTATACTATAATTAAGAAAATAAAAAAGTGTTAGTTAAGACAAATTTAATATATAGTCTTCATAAGGTGATAGTCTGCACGTATGCATGAAATATATATTTTTATAATTCGATGTTATATTAATTATATAATTTAAAAATAATGGTTAAACATACATTATTTTATTATTATTATTTTTGGAGTGTATTTAATGGGGTAGAATTTGATATAATAATAAATCATTCTATTAATAACATAACCTCTTATTTTTCATACATCCATTAGATTGTAACTAAATCATTATTATGATGAAATAATGATCAAAATAAGACATATATAATGTTGATTGAAATACAATTATAGGGTTTGGGTATCTATTGTATTAAATAATAGGCTAGTTATGTGTGGATAATATACGAGAGTTTTTCTCCTTCTAATGGTGAGGGAGATGACAAAACTGGAAATTTTTAAAATATTATACATTATAATTATGTAACTCAGTAAAAACAACTCCAAAATAACTCATCCAAACTAAATATGTTAGATAGTTCCACTATATGAACATAAAATGAGTTTAATACAAGATTTAGATATATTTAATTCATATACTTTTAATATTAACACTTTTATCATGTTTTAGTCTACTATACTAAATGATATATTTTATAATTGTTATTATTCAAAAATATAAATATAAAAATATATATTATTTCTATTTTTGTGAATTATTATTATAAATATAGAATCAATATGATCAAATTTAATTTCTATAATATACCTAAATAAATGTAAAAACAAATTCACAAAAAAATTTAATCATAGTTTTTCAAATATATATATCTTATTTAAAATATGATTTTGAAAGTAAATAAATAACTAATTATGTTTATAATGAAATTTATTTGATTATTTTATATAAATTTAAATATATTATTCAACCAAGTAAAAAAAGAAATTATCCTCATAAATACTTTAAAATAAGATAATTACAAAAAAAAATTAACAAAAACATTACCTCTATTTCTAAAACTAACAGAATATATTTAAATTTAAAATATTAAAATTATTTAATGAAAATTTTATTTACTAAAAATATATAATTGGTATATTATAATTTTTTATAATATTAAATTTTATTATTGAATCATTATAATATATTATAAGTTACATATTTGAAAATCAGGTATTGTTTATGAGTTCTTTGAATGTCAACCGGTTCTCAAAACATTTATAAATTCATACGACAATACTTTTGGAATGATGAAAAAAGTGTAATTAATTTATTCAAATTTTATTGTAATTTTTTAAAATATTTTCTAGTAACATGAAATGATAAATATATCTTTATTATATTAAAATTTCACACAAATGAAAACAAAATTTACTGTATTTGTATATCATGTGTTATATTGATCCCTTATATAATAATATCAATAATAGAATTCTATAACTTCACAACATAAATATATCTGTGTTGTTATGTATCACAAATTTCATAGGTTTTCAAATTTTTCCATCTTTTTTTATGATTTTTCCTATGTTTCTTCACCAATCAAGCATTCAGATTCTCCAATAGCTATTTTATAGTTCCATGAAACTAGATATTAATGTAATAATAAGATAACTCATATTCATATTATATTTCAGCCTAGGTGAGAACATGGATTATATTTGGAAAGTATATAATCAATAATAAAATTCAAAATATTCCTGGACATTTTAGATGCATGGCTGCATTTCCAAATAGTAAGCCACAACAAAAAGCAGATCTCTAATTTAAAAATACTTGATGTACTAGTGAATTAGACTCCTTTTCATCTAGAAACATATAACAATATTCTGGAATGTGACCTCTATGAAATCATGATCTCCCATATAAAACTATAAATCAATAATGAGGTTACACATATAGATATTTTTCTTCTTTTATATTCATTGATATTACTATGAAATTTTAATCATACTTCATTATCTCAACAACAAGTTACATGCAAAAAATAATCAATTCTTTTACAAAATTCTATTATATTGGAGTATGAAATCTTTTCCGTAAATTTTTTTTATATAATACTAATTAAATACTCTAATGGAATATATTGTTAGATAAAATTTTTATCAAAATAAATTAATAATCCAAAATACCTTTAGATTCAACATAAGAGGGTATAATTCTTATATTATAGTGTATTAGTATATCATTATGAAAATACCTCATTATGAATATGATTTGAATGCCTAAAATATAGGTATATGTTGAGAATTTTTGGTTGAATTTTCTTGAATTTGATGTAAAACATGGTTGATTATTAGATACAATTGAATGATGTACACCATGAAGTCTTAAAAAATTATTAACAAAGAGATGTGTGAGGAACTGATGTAGTAGATCATCCCTTATAGATATAAAATTAATATATTTTATAAAAAATTATCAATGACTTTTTAAATCCAGTGACAAATATAAAATTAATATCATTCCTTTTACACATAAGAATACATTTAGGTTCCATGAATTATTCAATACGTTGTTTCTCATGATTTACCTATCAGAATTAAATGAATATTTTTATATAGTCTACAATCTCCCAATTCATATGATTTATCTATAAGTGTTCCTTCAAATTCTAAAAACAATCATGGTTATTTAATTTTTAAGAGGAATTTTGTCTATGATATTAATCTATTAAATCTCAATTTGGAACAAATATCCTCTTAACAAATGTCAATATATTTAAATCATTATTGAAGTCTTCTAACGTCCTATGATTGAAAAACATAATTTTTATAATAAAAAAATAATCATTACATTGGGGTAAATTTATTTTCTAAAATAAATACATTTTTTAAATAAATTTTAAAATATATGTTTCATTAATTTCATTAATGGATCGCATATCCAATCTTATTATATACATGAATAATGCAACCTTATCAATCATGATTATATTAAGAATACCTTGAACATTGTTAATAAGTGAATAAACAACCATATTTGTTGTACCGTAGCAATAGAGGATTGAGGAATCATGATCCATGAGTAATTAATGAAATCAAAATTTCTACAAGTTAAGATACTGATATGATAAAATTTAATTGAAACTCTTTTGATCTTTATCAATATTTTATTTTTTATCTATAGATTGTAAAACCCCATAATGAAAAAGTGATTAATGGCTAATTGATATGACACATTTCAACACGGGTCACCATCCTTTTTGGGTGCCTACCTGATTAGAAATCCACAGTTAAGGGTTCTTGGCCTGGAGTATTGATCACGATGGGTGGCCTTTTTGGATGTTTCATAGGGTGTGTGTTAATGAGGACAAAACACACTGGAATGGACATGTGTTGGAAATTGGGGAAATACATTAGTCTCATGACCCATTCGAGCATGTGAGTGGGCCCCAGAGTGGGGACTACATGCTTGTGGGGTAACTGGTGGTACTCGGTGGGCTAGGACCGGACGACCATGTTAAGTCGGGATGTCCGTGCTATCGGTAGGGACCAGTTGTTATGTTTGGAATCAGAGGTGGTACCCATCCTTAAGTGATGTGCACTTCTTGGTTTAATATTTAGGGCCCACAATGAAGACATTGTTCTTTGGGGGGAGGGGGTTGTAACACCCCGGAATGATAAAGGGTTCAATGGATATATGACATGACTCATGTCAACAAGGTACACCTTCCATTTAATGAGCTTACCTGATTATAACTCCATAGTAATCAATTCTTGGCCTAGAGTATTGATCGTGATGGGTGATCATATGGGATTTTTCATAGGGTGTTTGTGTGTGAGGAAAAATAACACTAAAAAGGACCTGTGTTGGAATGTGGGGACAATCATTAGTCAGATGACCCGTTCGGGCATGTTGGTGGGACCTGGGGGGACCACACGATCACAGGGAAACTGGTGGAACCTGGTGGGACATGACCCAACGACCATGATAATGTGGGGTGTATGTTCTGTCACCAAGTCCCAAATTTTAAATTGAGACATACATCAAATGAAAGGGTGAGAAGGACTAGTAAGGGTAAATAAGGTAATTAGTTAACTTTCGAAATCAATAAGAACTTGATAAAAAAACCTAATGATGTGAGAAATGGAAGAAGATGCATATCATGATAAAAAAACACGAATCATAAAATGAATATGAGGATAAAAAATTTCAATAATATATAAATTAACATATAACCAAGGTATATCCCCATGCTGTCATAAAAATTACCAAGTTAATTCACCATGGTATCATGAAACATACTATCACTTGAGATTAAATTATATACCCAATGTATTAGATGCTGATCAGGAGAAAACCTTAATATGTATTTAATGTCTTATTATCCTCATATATCATACTCATTCATTTCATACATAACCCATACGGAGGAAATGAAATGGGTTTCACATCAAAATCAGGACGTTTTATAAGTGCATAAAAATAAGATCATTATGTCATTAATAATCCATGGAAAGGGAGTGATAGTTATAAGTATATCAATTACATAATCAAATAGTTCAATATAATGTCTTTATAAATAACCATGGAAACAAAATAGGTCTATGTATTTACATAAATAACATAAGATAATTTCTGGAGAGAGAGAGATAAAGGAATTTTGAGACGAAATTTATGCAGCATAACAACTATATAACATGGTTTTAGAAAACAAAATAATGTGAGAGGCCAAGGGTCTCCAATTAGTAAATGAATTATATTTACATTAGAGGGACATTATAAAATAGAAATAATATCATGGTGTGGATATTTTAATGACATGAAACATAAAAAGGAAACCTGAATGAAATGTGAAAATGTGATTTCTTTTACGAAAATTCCTTAGCCTAATGGTTTCACCTATAATTCAGAAAAATAAATTGATGAGAGTGGATATAATATCATATCATTTGGACATGAAATGGAAAGTAATAAGGGTTTATAAGAACATACCCCAACATAATAATAAGGAAACTAGAAGACATAACATAAAGAAAGTCTTGACATAAAAGAGGATGGAGAAGGGTTCCCCTACCATGAAGTGTCACTTCGAAATCTCGATGGTTGGGACATTGGGGGGGGGGTTGATGGAACCATGGGAGTACTCTATTTGATGTAAAAATACAAGATCATTGTTTATGATGATTTTGGAATGAAAGGAATGGGGGAATGGCTTGGTATTTATAGAAATAGCGAGGGAATATTTAATTAATTTCCAAGGGACACCTCAAGGGTTGTATTTGAAAAACCATGGGCTTTCCCATGGTATTTTCTGATGGTATTGTCCCCTTGGGAATCCTCATGGAATATATTAATATTCAAAGGTCTACTAGATTATTTTACATCATGATTACATCATCAATGATGTCATTAAACACTGGAAACTCATAACTGTATTTTTAGTATTCTCCAAAAATTCATTTGTATGAGAAAAATCCCAAAAATTCACCTAAACCTAATATCGATGTTATGAAATCAAAAAAGTACATAATAATATGAATAAAATTCTCTAGAAGGTATAAAATTAATTTTAAAATAAATTCATTATTTTTTAAAAAAAACAACAATAAAATTATGACTTTTTGTAACACCTTTAAAAAGTAATCAAGGTCCCAAATAATTATCGTATATCCATTAGACATTAAAGTAACATTTTATGATTACATTTTATGAAAATAATTTCACATTTTAAATTATTAAATTAATTATAAAATTGTAAATAAAATAATTAGGACATAAAAAATACCAAAACTTATACTATGATCGTTATTTTCACCTTTAAGATGTCTAAATTGTCTTTATACATTCATGGGTGAGGTTTCCATTTTTTTGGCTGATTTATTATTCATTACTATTCATTACTATTCATAAGAGTAGTATTACAATTCATACTTTACTATTCGCTAAAATTTATGTTGATCTTCTTAGACTTTAAATTTCAAACTAATCACAACTGTAGAAGACCATTTTTTGAAATTCATTTCACAAAAGAAATTCAATAATAAAATATTTCTTACAGTTCATCAAAATAAACAATTCGGAAAATATTATTTATCAAATTTAAAATTATTATAAAAATTCTAAAAATTTAGACTAGCTTAATTTTGATATTTTTATTTCAAAAATGCGGGATATTTAAACATAATAATTTTTTATGTATGTGAAATTTAACTTTTAAAATAAAAAAATCCAAAGATATTTAAAATAATAGTTGATAGAAAATTAATAGTGATATTTCATAGAGAAATTTCTGAAATAAAAAAATTAAAATTATTTTATCATTTAAATTTATAAAGGGTTGTTTTTATTATAACATTTAATTATAATAATCATTATTCCATATACCTTAGTTTTTTTTAAAATTATATAATTTATAAAAACTACAAATTGGGTATTAAGTAATTCGATGTGCTTTTTTTTTGAAAAACATAATAAAAAGTTATTAGGAAGATGGAGATCCATAAATAAAAGAAGTACATTTTTTAGGTCGTTACATTCTTCACCACTCAAATAAATTGGGTCCTGGAAATTTTCTTTTATTAATTTTTTTTACTATTAGGAAACTTATATTTATAATTTAATGTCATTTCGTAAAAAATATTATTCTTTAACAACAATTACAATTTCTATAAAACCTTCATAATGATTCATATGAAGCTTGTGATTAACCAAACACATTCCAGGGAGTGTCAAACCAGGAGTAAAACAAGGCTCATTATCATGTACCAGGATACCCGGGTCATGCCCAAAACTCCTTGTCAGAGTTTTCACTCCTAGGTACATTTTTTCCAGATCCACATCCACTTGTTCATATTCAGACAGATCTTTATTTTTTCGGAAAACACACATATAATATTTCACCAAAATACCATGATTTTTTCTTATATTGTAACACCCCATAATGATAAACTGTTAAATGTCTAAAGGATATGACTCATGTTAAAAAGGTGCACCTTCCTTTTTGAGAGCCTTCTAAATTAGAACTCCATACTTAAGTGTGTTGGCCTTAGGTAGTGATCAATATGGTTGACATTTTGAGATTTTTCTTAGGGTTAGTGTGATTGAGAACAATGCACACTAAAAAGGACTTGTTTTGGCTTGTGGGGACTATCATTATTTAAAAGATCTGTTCGGGCACATAGGTGGGCCCCAATGGGGGGGGGACCACATGTCTCTGGGGCAACTGGTGGGACCTGGTGGGCCAGCACTAGACGAGCATGTTAATGTGAGGTGTTTGTGCTGTCACTAGGGCCCGGTTGTTACATTTGGTATTAGAGGTGGTACCCAGCCTTAAGTGTAATGCACTGTATGGGTTGAGATGTAAGGCCTTCAACGAGGATTTTGTGCTTTAAAGGGGAGTGGGGTGATTGAAACACCCATGAATGATAGAGGATTAAATGGAAAAATGATATGATTCGTGTCAAAAAATTGTACCTTCCTTTTCGGTGGACAACTTGAATAGAACTCCAAAGTTAAGTGTGCTTGTCCTATAGTAGTGATCTTGATGGGTGACCTTCTCGGATGATTTTTAAGGTGTGTGTGAGTGAGTAAAAATCACAATATAAAATATATGTGTTATCCTATGGGGACAATCATTAGTCGGATGATGTATTCGGGCATGTGGGTGGGCCCCGAGGTGGGGACCACGGGTTTGTGGGGAAACTGGTGGTACCTGGTGGGTCAGAACCCGATAGCTTTGTTAAGGCGGGGTGTATGTACTATTACCAGGGCCCATTTGTTACATAGCTAATGTTTACAGATAATAATTATTTCAATTGAGGCTTCAACTAATAAGAAAGGGTTGAATTGTTTTATTTATTTATTCTTCCTTCCACGGTATAGAAGAAATAATATATTTTTTATAAGGAATCATCCAATTACATTTCTTATTATATCAATATATATCACAAATCCATCCCTTCATGGTCATAATCCTAATACAATTTTATTGACTCATCTCAACTCTAATAACTCAAAATAATATTTTTTATTAATTTCCACAAAAAATCATTAAACCATTATGTGTAAACCTGGTCAATGTATTAGATAATAATGAAAAATACTAATAAATATATGAGACTAACCTAATAATACAAAGAAACATTGTACACCTCATTTTTTCACTGGAATTTCCATTCTGTATCTAATTCTTTTGTTAAGGGATCAACTAATATTGAATCATCAGAGACAGTACATCCATGAAATAATATGTTTTGAATCCACAAATCCATATCTATAAATATTTCATATTTTTTTAGTTTATATTAGACTTCCAATATTTATTTAAAAATAAATCTCCATATTATCATATATTTTTAGTGCAAATAATGATATCATCAATAAATATTATAAAGAAACTATTTAGATAATTCTGGAAAATTATGTTAATCAGATCAATAAAAATGAAGGGTTCATTAGACAATCACAAAAGAATTATTATTAATCCATAATGACTCTTCATTATTCAAAATACTTCCTTGGTAATATCATATATCTCTAATAATAGAAGACAATACACGATATGAAAAACAATTTAATAAAATCATATAAATGAATTTATACGAAAAATTCAACAATATAATTAATTGGATAATTCTCATATAAGGTAATTCCATTGAATGCAATATAATAAATGCACAACATCATGGACTCGTATTTTTTATTAGGAAAACATGGGTTCCCCATTTGTAAAATATAGTTTATATAATTCCCTTGTTAGAAAACTCCTACATTATATTTGTTCAATTCCAATAATTTATATGTAGCCATCAAATATGTGGTTTTCGATTTTGGTTTTTCATTACCTATTAGATAAATAGAATATAGAACTTCATGCTTGGATGGATGTTCTATTGGTTCATTAGAAAATAGGAAAACTATTTATTCTAAAATTGGGACATCATTTATTACTTGGATATCATTCAATGCCCTTTTTTTAGAATATTATTGTCCTATAATATCACTATTATTAAATAATGGATGTTGATCTAGGACATATTTGGATCATGTAGTCTCCCCTGAAAATATATTGGATTGCACATGAACATGTTGAATTGAAACATCATTCTCCTTGAATTAAAATTTTTCATTATAATTGTAAATCCATACCATACCATGTATTATATAAGATTAACCAATATTAAAAATAATAATGTTTGAAAATATGGTATTTCTATTTCTCATCATTACAACTAATAGAAACATCATTATATTAAAATAATATTTACTGGTATTATTTTTTGAAACATCTATTTCAAAGTGGTGGTGAAATATCTAAATCTATTTAAAATTATGTTTTATTTAAAATATATAAAGGATACAATATCAAATAAACCAGTATAAAAATTTGAGGTTATGATCAATCCGATTTTGTAAGAACATGTCCTTAATCATTACATATTCTAGTTATCTTAGTCATGGGAATAAATTTCTTTTCTAAATTACATTTTATTAATATAGTATTTTGTACTTTTGAAAAGAACATATATAGTAATATCATACATTACATGTGGACACTTATACTGCATATAAATTTTTTACATAAAAGAAAACACTTCTAAAATAAAACATGATTATATATCACAACACTACGTAAATACTTTCTTCATGTAATATTATTTTTCAACAATAATCATTATTACATATGATTTTTTTTAAAATTTGAAATGAAAAAAATATAATTAAGGTATATATAATAACAGATACCATTATTCTAGGTAAAACCCATTATATATTTTCTAAAAAATGTAATTTTTTCTATGCAAAGGGAATCATCATTCTAAATAGAATATTTTATTACCTTTTGAAAATAATTAGATTTAATTGAATACTCATTAACTGTAATATATAAAAACATACATAGGTGACATGGAACATAATTTTATATATCACTCTTAAAAATTATGTATCACTTTTCACTGCAAATGATGTTACCGTAATATTTACGAGTGGAATAATAACCGTATATTTATTCATATAATCTCTTAAGAGAAAACTATTCTGTCCAATTACCAAAGGCACTGGTGAGATATAACAGTCTCACTAAAGCCCAATATATCATCGTTTTAACTATTTCCATAATAATTTCCCTCTAACCACAAACATAAACATAACACATATAACATCCATAAAATATACATTGTTGTGAAAAATTAATTTTCATTTATTGAATTACCATTAAATTTTTGCATATCCCAAAACTAATAATTATAAACATTTCATTTAAAATGAAAATAATAATTATGTAAAGGAGGATTCAAAGAAATTAAATTGACATGATGTTGGGATGTTATTTTCATGCAATATATGATAAAAAATAATTCCATTATGGTTTTTAAAAAATAGATAAAAGAGAACATTTAATGGTTGATTTTCAAAAAACATAGTTCCTTATGAAGATCATATCACTAATTTAAAAATTAATAAAATGGTTCAATTATGTTTATGCACCATGAATCCAAATTAAAAAAGTGAAATAAATATGATATCAAAATATATTTTCACAAATAATAATTTCATGAAATATTAATTGAAGTAGACGCCTAACCCAATGAATAGAAATTGTGTTATGAAATCCCTTACTACTTTTTAATGAGTCAAATTGAATTCCACATGAAAGAGTAAAATTTATCATAACTTTGAATATCATGAGAATAAACAAATTAATGAGATATATACACTAAAAATATTATGTATTTTCATAACACAACCAATATGCCTCATTCAAAGACAATTGATACGAAGTCTAATGCCTTTAGTGAGAATCTTCACGTAAAATCATAATATTCCTCAATAATAAATGTACATTAATATTTTAGAATATTGAAATCATTTTTAATGTTTACTATTCATCTAATACCACACACTTCCATGTTATAAACAACAACATATTCATTTAAGATCACATTGTATGTTTCGATGATATTTGCTTATTGAGTCCCAAATGTCAATGAAATGTTGTTTATAGTCAAACTAGTCATTATTATATCAACTATAGAATAAAATTATTGACATAATAATTAATTATACAAATAAATTAATCATTTATCCTTCTATTACTTATGGGTATAAAAAATGGACTCAGTTACAATCATGATGATTTGTAAGTCATATATATTCATGTGCATTGATTTTATTTTTCAGTGATAATTGTTGAAAAGTTGAAATAATTATTTTATATATAAATAATGTTTATAATATCTTTAATACTATATTAACCATTTATATAAACATATATATATCTTTAATGTGATGTGATTATCAAAAAACGAATCATACTAAATCATGGAGGACATAGTTCACATGTACGCACTAACGACATTATAATTTATATATTCATTTGAAGGAAATAAATTAAATGATATAATATTATTACATACTAAAAAATGAATCATTAGTTTAATATATAACCAATAATTAAATTAATATAAAAATTCATAACATACATTTATGAAAAATGAGTTATAACGGTTCCCAAGGTGGTAGTCCACCGTACACATGAATGATTTTTTCTTATGATTTAACAGAAATGGAGAGGAATTTAGTTGATGATATTAACATAATAACATAAAATATATTTTTTTATATTTTATATATGATTTAAACTTTTTATTTATAATACAATGAGGTTTTGGAATGAGAAATAAATAGAAATACTTGATAAAAATTGTCACCTTTTCCTCAGACAATCTCCTTTGATTAATAGCTTATGAAAAAAAGATAATGTATTATTAAAATCAGAGCATTAGAATGTGAATATTTATTATAGGAATTTTTTTTGGATGATAATTGGAATCCCAAAAAAAATATGTGTGATTTGAAGAGGAGAAGAAGTTCAGTTTTATTGGAGAGGGGAGGGGCACTCTTGGGATTTATCAAACTAATTTAAAAAAATAAAATTTATTTTATAATTCAAATGACTCCAAATAGATTTATTTAAAAAATTTCATGATTCTTTTTCTATATACATACATACAGTAAAATCATGACATGTTCTGTCTATTTTTATAATCATTACATTTTTTTAACCATTATTTAATCTCATTTTCTCTTATCATAGAAACTTTTGTTTTTACAGATTGAAGGTTAATAAAGATACAATAAAATAAATAAAATTACTATAAATGTGTAAGTGATTATATATTATACCTTATCCAAATAATTAGGCTTAATTTCCTATTTTTAGAGAATTTATATCATTTATTAAAATATTATGTATTTTAAAATATCACTAATATCAATGATGACGGTATTCATTACATGACATTTAAAAATATCTTGAAAACCTGATATCATTAGTTAAACTCATTTAACACATATATAAAATATAATATGTTCTATAATATTTATTTTTAACATTAATTATTTCAAAAAAAATTATTTTACTATTTTTAATATCATTTATTTGATATTTCTTTAATAAAACAATTATTGTATTATAATTGTGACAACATTAATTATAATTATATGAAAAAAAATTAATTTTCTATGATAAATATAAATCATTTATATATAAAAGAAATATGTTTAGTCAAAAATATAATTTTTATAAACCCATATTATAAATATTTTTTTTTATCAAAAATATTTTTTTGAATTTTTTTTCTTTTCATAAAAAATATATTATAAATGTAATAATCAATTTCAAATTAAAAAATAAAATATATTCTAAAATTTAGTTATTGATGAATAATTGTTTTTATAAAATTCAGTTGAGGAAAATATCTGGTATTTTTATAATCCATATCATATTTTTTGAACCTTTATTACTCGATTGTTTCCCCAATTTACCCTTTATGATGGTAAACATTTTACCATGTTATGACTGATATTACCCAAAAACAAAAAAGATAATATTTAATAAATTTTTAAAATTATGATTCCATATCTTGAATCCATTTTACAAAATACATTTCAATGAATTTTCATAAATTAATTTCAAATTATTCCATTAGACCGTACAAAACAATGGTGTTTTAAAATAGACTTTGTCAAAAATAAGAAATTATTTTATATCCAAGTTAAACGTATTATTGTTTCCATTGAGATAAATTGGATTCGTAGAATTATAACTGATCTAATCACACATTAATAAAAAAATATATTATTATTTATTGTTATTTATTATTTGGAAGAAAAATCTATTCTCAATTAAAACACATTAATTTTTATAAAAAATAAAAAATTAAAAAAATATCTAAAAATTACTAAAGAGTAAACCAAATTGTATTTTGATTCAATAATTTAAAAATTGAATATATATTTTAATAAAATAATATAACAATATTTAAATTTCTATTTGATGGTATAAACACACATCTGAACAGTTGAATAATATTATTTATTTTTTTGTTTATGCTCGATGTGGAATAATTTGTATGCTATCATATATAGTGTTTCCTTATTAAAATATTGGGAAGTAAAACCTTCCCACACAATATTAAGAACATCAACACTAGAAGTTGATTTCAATTAATCCTTACATTCTACCATTTTCCAAATTTGTTAGAGGTGCCCTATATGAATCGGAAATTTGTTTGAAAAATAGAAAATATCATTATTGTTGAATCACATGATAAAAATTGTTTCTTAAATTTATTAACATTGATTTTTCATTATTACCCCTTTCTCAATAATTGGAAAAAATGGATGTTTCTATTAAAAAAATATCATGACAGTTTCATCGAAATAATGACAGAAGATTGTAATCTCACATACCATTTCTTTATCATTATCACATTTCGTTTTTCTTAGTTCTCAATCAAAGCCATAATTTTCTGATTTCACATGATGGAATATGACAAATAAAATTCATTATATTTTTATAGGGATCTTGATACTATATATATATATAATAAAATAATTTTAGAGATATATTTCCTTGGATTAACAGACATAATGTATTAAAAGAGATAATTAAATTGGATTTGATGATTACATATATATTCCATATATTGATATGGTATACATGTATGTTATATTGAAGCTATCAAACAATTTATTCATCTGTATTATTTAACGAGAGTAACATCATCTATATATTATATGTATGTTCTTAAACATGGTTTGTTCTAAATCTCTAAATGGGATTTTAATTATGACACGTTTTATCAAAAGCAGTCCAATACCAGATTATGGATCCGAATTCATTGTATTAATATGGTGTATTGGAATCCAAACATTTTAAATGATATTGATTCTTGTTTTGGATCACCTTTAAATATGGATCAAAGAAAATTGAAATTTTTTTAGGACTTTATGCTAGAATTCTAGTGGATGTTAATTTTTATTCTTAATAGACCAAGTCCATTTTTCATCATTCCAATGACTGTAGAATTGAATATAATTTTGAGTCATAGTTATTTCCCCCATACTATGATTTTTCCAAAATAGTAGGGAATTCTATTAACTCACGTAGGGTGATTCAAATGAATGATCGAGTTCCTTCTAAATGAAATGAATTAAAGGATTATATCATTTTTTGAAGGAAAATTGGTCTTTCCCCTTAGATGGTAATTGCTAGAAATACCAAGAGGAAAGAACCACATTCTCTTCCTCCAACTATGAGAGTCACCCTGGACAAATCATGGGATGATATTGTTGAGGAATAAGATAATTCTTCTTCTCATCCATGCCCTCACACTGTTCTACTAGAAATTGGTAGTGTCGTTGATGATTGATCAATTTTCTAGAGATATATCAAATCATTACAAAACTATTCTATAGTATAAAATATAGTTTGGAAGAAGAATCTATATCCATCTATATTTCAAAGGAATTTATAGACCTTCTTTTGAGTTTTAAGCCTTTTTAGTCCTATGTAGGATTCCTATGGGAGTGGATTTCCCCTTCTAAAAACTTGATTTTCTCCCAAATTATAGATGGTGTTCCTAATATAATTACTGATAAGGTCTTATTAGACTTATTCAAATAATAGGATATCATTTACTCTAGAAATTATTCTCCTTTAAACATGCCCCACCCCAGAAATTACAGGCTAGATTTGGTGAACCTGGAATTGAAAATATTCATTGTTCTACTAGACATTATTATGAAATCTCTAATCTTAGGTAATCTAAACATAAAATAAATGATTTTTCTTTTACTTCTTCTAAATACATGGACATTGAGGGTTTTTAGTTCTGCTTAAGTGAAGTAAAATAAGTCAAAATCAATTAAAGACATCACTAGTCTAATTCGAACTCTTGGGATACCAAAGAAAAAGTCAAGGACACCTCCTAAAATTATTAAAAAGAATGAGGGTGATGTGAATAAGAGAGGTTCCACAACAAACAAAGATTTAAACGAGGATCCATTTTTGTATTTTCCAAGGCCTAGATAATGAAGCCACAATCAGTTCTCTCAAGTTTCATATTAACCCTCATAGACCTATATTAATCGGTATTGCATTTCCCAAAATTGTATTAAATAATTTTTTTTTCTACATTAAACAATTTGGGTTTCAATTTACTAGGTTTGAAAAACAGTTTTTCAAAGTTCAAAAATCATTGGGTCTTGGATCATTCTCCTCTTTCTGATCCCCTCTTTGTCATTTCAAACAATAAAAATGTTTCTTGCACATTTTATTGATTTGAAAATCAGGAATGTTTGTAAATTCATTTATGCTAGTAATAGTTTTCATGATTGAAGATCCATTTGTAGTGAAATTGGTTCTATCAAATGTAGTATTAATGATACAAGGATCATTTTCGGGGATTTTAACTCGATTCATAATTCTGATTAAAAAATTGGTCCAATAATGTGTTTTTATATTTTTTTGGTAATTTGAGAGTTTTATTTTAACAATTGAGTTTATTGAAGTGAATCTTGTTGGGGCTATGTTTACATGGTATAGACAACATCTTAATGGTATGTCGGCTAGTAAAATGGATAAGGCTATTATTTATGACGTTTCTTTACATTCTTGGGATTCTATTTCTTTTATGTCATTATCCTAACATAACTATGATCATTATCCTATCATGACAGAACTATCATGAAAGGGTAATAAATCTCCATTTCCTTTTAGATTCAATAATACATGGGTTCTTCATCCTAAATGTGACCATCTTGTTAGGGATGTTTGGGTTTCGGTAGGCTGTAAGAAGAATGTTTTTTCTTGTTTTATTGAACTAATGATCCTTAAGGTAAATAATAAATTTTGGAGTAAGGATATGTTAAGTCATGTTGACAATGACATTTCCAATCACAAAGCCTCTATTCGTTCTTTCCAAGAGAATTATACCAACGAAAATATCTCTAGGGCTACTTCATTGGAATCTGAGATGACTATTAAACATCAAAATTTCACAATATTAAAGATTCTATGAAAAAAGAATCTTTCAAATGAAAGTGGCCTATAGATGGGGATAAATATACTAAATTCTTTAACAATCATCAATGATTCAGGAAAATTTATAGGCCTCTTTCATTGCTAAAAAAAGGAGATCAAATTCTGGACAATATATATGACATATTAGAGCACATTATTTCTTATTATGAAGATCTCTTTAATAGATCATCTACCATTTCCCCCTACAGAAGGTATTATATGAAAATTGGTAAATCTAGAGGATAATACCAGATTTTTTTCCATTATTTCAGAACAAGAATTCAAGGCTGCGATTTTCAGACTTAGGCCATACAACTCGCTGGGCCTTGATGGCTATAGCAATTTTTTTCAGAATTATTGAGAGATCATTGGTGATGATTTTTGCAACCATGTTCTTCATTTAATTCAAAGGGTTCCATCTAACTCACGAATCAAATTCTCATTTCCCTTCCCTAATTCCAATGATGTAAAATTCTTCCGAGATACACTTATTCATGCTTGGTGATCTTATCAACACTTTATAAAAAGTTATTACAAATACCATTGCTATTTGAGATTCTCCAATCTCTAATAAATTTTTTTCTTCAAACCAATTTGCCTACATCAAAAAAATATCCATTCAAGATTGCCTTATTACAGATTTAGAGTTTTTCAATATCTTTAAAAAACCTATTTGAGGTGGGAATATTGCCATTAAATTATTCATTAAAATGGATTTTGAAACAATAGATTGGGGATTTATATTTAAAATTATTTCCATGTTTAGTTTTGAGAACAAATTCCTTAATTGGATTCTTATTATTTATTCATGTTATCGTATCTCAGTTCTTTTGAATGGATCTTCAGAGGGATACTTCTCTTGTTCTAGAGGAGTTAGGAAAGATGATCCTATTTCTGCTATAAATTTTTCAATTTATGATGATTATATTAGTATATTGTAATACCTCAAGGCTATAAATTAAAAGATGAAGGCCATTTATCATGGTTGTGCTTCCTTTTTTCCCACCCATATCTTTTATGCATATGATAATATCCTCTTTACTCAATGTTTGAAAAGAATATAACGAATATCATGATAGATCTTCTTCATTATGAGAATATTTTTGGGCACCAGGTTAGTTGGAGTATGTCTCTTGTCTACTTTCATAGAAATATATCATAATTTAGGAAATTAGAAGTCGTCAATGATTGGTGGATTGGGGATGGTTTTCTACCTTTTACTTATATTGTTGTTCTCATGTTCTGGGGTCATCCAAAGGATTGTTATTATTCAAGGATTATTATTACAAACAAAAATCAGTAAGCTCTATGAAAAGAAAAATACCATTCAATGGTGGTCATGTCGGTTTGGTTAATGCTATTATTCATTCTAAATTTTATTTCCTTTATGATTTATAAATACCCTACTTGACTTATCAAATATATTAATTTTTCAATCAAAAACATTATTTGGAATGGTAGTATTTTGGAATGATGATTGTTAACTCTTCCTTAGAAAACCTGTTGCAAAACATAAGAGAGGGGGGCCATGGTATTAAAAATATTAGTATTTTTATTCTAGACCTTAAAAAATACTTTGTTCGGAAACTTGTAAATGAAAACTCAAAAGCTACTGCATTCCTGAGGTCCATATTAAATATTAAACTCAAAAGTGGCAACATAAATTACATGGATTCCTCAATTTGGTCTTATTTTAAATCTGAATTTTCTCTTATTGATCTTTATGAATGATGGTACGTCTCTGAAGATTCTTATCTCATATTTTGGAAAGATAAATAGACTATTGTTCCTTTTATTTATACTCTAATTCACGAGGCTTCAAAACTAGATCTTGATGTTTCTATTAAGGGTCAATTATTTGATATTTCTACTATCTATAACCATGTTAAACAAGTTATTTATAATTATTTTTTTCTTCTATTAGTGATTTATAGATATGGGAACCTCGCTCATTTGGTATACTGACCTCTAAATACTTTTACACTCATGAATATACTACTGGTTTAGGTCTATATTGAAATGGGATGTTCAAAAAGAGAATCATTCCTCCTTATCATGTCATTTTTTTGGAGGTTGTCCCTTAGAAATGTCCCTACTGAATCTTATTTACAGGTTTTTGGTATTTATGTTTATTCTGTTTGTATTCTCATTCATCAACATAGGGATTACTTGGATCACCTGTTTCATTATTGTGTTACAGCTGCATCTATGTGTAAGGAATACTATTTTTATTTTTAGGTTATAATGCATAATTTCTCTGCTATTTGAGACATTCTTGAAGGTATTTTAGGCCTTCCATAATCTCTTATACTGTTGAATGTTTTCCTAGTTTCTCCTACTGATCTTTTTTATTTAATGTGGATGGTGAGAAGTGATGGACATCATGATGGAGGGGGTTTTAATCATCGGTCCTACCTTGTGGGAATTGATTCTGTCATGAAAAATGTATTCTTCCCTTCAATTATTATTTTCAGAACCCGATACATGATTTTACAGTTCATAGGCGTATCATGGTTAAAAGTAATTTTTATCCTCCGTTTTGTAGTATGGATGTTTTTTGGAGTCCTCCATTTTTTGGTTGGATTAAAATTAATATTGATGGCTCTTCCATAGGAAATCTGTTTCATTCAGGTTTTGGTTTTGTTTTCAGGAACAACATTGTTTATGTATTGGGTTTCTCCTTCAGCTCTTGTGGTATTGCATCCACTCTTAAGGCTGAGATGATAAAAGTCATTTATACATCGGATATTTCTATGCATATGGGATTGAATAGGATATGGTTAGAGTCTGATTACACCACGAATGTTCATGCCATTAGATCCTCTTCTACTCATACGCTTTAGATGCTAATGAATATATGAATTAATTGTTTGAAATTTCTCTCATATATCGAATTCATTGTTTCCCATGTTTTGTTTGAAGTAAATTATCTAGCTAATAGTCTGGATAACAAAAGTACTGATGGGTGTAACAATTATTGGTCTGATCAAATTCTAGAGGATGTTATCCAAAATTTTCAAAGGAATAATTGTAGTTTTCTTTCTTTTACACTGGTTTGTCTTATTTCCACATTTGATAATAATGATCAGCATGTCACATTTATGTTCCTTATGATATTTTTCCTTTTATAAAAGGTGTTCTGAAATATCTCCAATGTTTATTTATATGAATTTTTTCATTTATTTTTCATTAAAGGGTCCTTGATTTTGGTCATGGTCTACGTTTTCCTTTAAAAATGTCAGCTGATATAATTGGGAGATTCTAGTTTTTGTTTTTCATGTTCTTTTCAGGTATGGTTTTTTATTTTGAGAAGAGTTCTAAGGGTCGATTATATTTGTTTTCATTATAGTTTTTACAGTTTCATTTTTTTTCTTCTTGTTTGTCATTAATCATTTCATGCAGTTTTGATTCTATTAATTTTTTATCATGTATCAGGTTTTATGTTTTGCTAGGATATTTCTCAGGGATTCCCTCATATGATTGGTTTTGATCATATTGTTGTCAAGACACTATCTTGGATGGGCTGTGGTGGCCTTGTTCTTGTAGAGATTCTCTTGTAGTCACAAATGATATGTGCTTCTTGGATTATTGACAATGACATGGATGAATCAACTGGTTTATCTCTAGTTTTGATTGGTGGCCTTGGGGTGTCTTCGACCATGTGCTGGG
Source organism: Viscum album (assembly GCA_963277665.1). NCBI lineage: Eukaryota > Viridiplantae > Streptophyta > Magnoliopsida > Santalales > Viscaceae > Viscum > Viscum album. Next base: position 1,134,808,409 of record OY728150.1, on the reverse strand, counting down.
GGCAACGGTTGTCCACTCCATCAGGCCTCGGTTCAGCTATGCACTGCTTGTCCGTGAAATTGTGTGCTTCTGATTACTATAGTGGTGTGGTTTTTTATCCCAGGGAATATTTTTATTGGTTTTGGGTCTTTGTGGTTTTGGGTTTTTTATGTTAATGAATAGTGTGACTTGGGTATGTGGTTTTTGCTAGGTTCTCCCAATAACCATTTCCTACAAAAGGGGATTGTGTTTTTTTCTACTTATTACAAGGATATTCATCATCATTAAAATAACCATTTATTTTATCAACATTTTATATATGAAATTTGGAAAAAAAATTCACATTTACTATATAACATATATAATATTATTTTTTTCTAGTAGATAATCCATTTTTTAATAACTAGTGTATTATTCATTTCATTAAAAAGGGATTTCATTTATAACCATATAAGATAATACATTGTTGGTTCAAAATTTGGATTAATAGGTTTCTCTATTCTAATAAGGTTATTTATCGTAAGAATAGTCAAATACACTAATATCGATAATATGAACATAGTTATAGAACTATTTTATTAGCTTAAATTGAAGGTAAATACCAACATTTTCTATAAGTATTGATTCCAATTTTTCAACTAAGCACTATATCTAAACTAATTTATGTATTTTGTTAACTCATAATCATCATGATTACTATGATACTAAATAAAACCATATATAATTGAAATTGATAAAAAATACCCTACTTTATTATCATAATTATCATGTTAACTATGTTGATTTAAAATCCAAATCCAAAGGGTCCTAATGATATTCTTCTAAATCCAATTGTATCACCGTAACTTGACTATCCCATAGCTGATATATATTATTTTCATATAAGATATATGTGATCCAAATATACAAGATTGAAAAATTTTTACATTTGTAAATTTTGATACATACATTATTACAGTATATTATATTTAATTTTAAAAAATACAATAAAACATAATTTTTAATCCATGAAATAATTCATTATATCTTTCTTCTAATCCATGGGAAACATAATCAATTATAGGGTGTGTCCGGATACTCAGAAACAGTTTTATACTATTGAAGATAACATTAGTTTATAAAGAATAATACATATGAAATATTATAAATTAGAAATAAATTAAATTATACTAATAAATATCATTCCGTAAAAATCCTTGGCTAATACAATCATATAAATCCCAACAACGAAAGAAAATAAATCCTAAAAAATGGAAATTTTTTATTTTGGATAGTAATGAAATGTGCCACAAAACTAGTATTTCATGAATATAATAATCATTACATCTAACATAATAAATTATTCTTAATAAGTGGGTAATATGGCATGCAATCAATTTTTTTCCCATGAGTTAGTTTTGGTTATCAATGGGATATCTAAAACTGGGCGTAATGAGACACATATGGATATTATGAAAACCTCCCATTCTGTAATGATTAATGTTATTCATTCTCAAAATGCCTTATATGTCTAAATTTAAATAATAAATCTACAATATGAAATCAAAATATTACAAAAGTAAATAAAAAATATAACATTGTAGTAATACATTGAACGATTCCGTATATTGAAATGGTTTATAGTTGAAAAAACGCCAATGTAATTTTAATAATTCATAGTTCATCCATGATATTATAAGTATTAATATGAAAGATAGAAATATTGTCTAATGAATAATAATGATTTATAGTGAACATGACCACAACATATTGATGCAAAAATTATTATAATCAATTACCAGAAAAATATTAAAGAACTGTATATATTCATTATAACTTAATTGAAATTGTAAAAAACACACATTATAACACAAAATAGAAGAAATAAATTTTAAATAACATCATTGAATCTTTATATTAAATTATATTTATAAATGTATTTTAAAAATTAAATTCCTCAGATTATGAATATAAAACACTTTTATTATAAAATCAGATTATATAAAAAGCGTAAAATATTAAGAACTATATTTTATTGAAAAAAACCAAAGAACATTATATGTTCACAATAATATATAATAGGAGGATTGGGGGAATAAATTTTATGTGTATTTTGTATGTTAAAAATTTAATTAGTTCCCACCATGATAAAATACTCATCATTATGATAACAAAAAAAATCATTTTTAAGAATATTATGGAATAAAAAACTAGGAAAAAAATTAAAACACTAAATAATATTGGAATAATAAAATAATTCATAAAATTCTTTTAATGAAAATATTGACATGAAAGAAAAAAAGGTTTGATAGAATACACAAATTCCATATTTTTAAAATTAATTCTACTACCTTTAACATAGTTTCATAATAATGATCAATTGATATTAAAAATAAATATAAAAATTAAAAAAAATATAAAGTGGGAATTATTAAATTTATTATAAATTTAATATATTGTTATTTTCTATTGTGAAATCGTAACATGATAAATTAAAAAATATAATGGGAAACGCATAGGAATACAATATCTATAAGTTTACATGCCTCAATAGTGATATTAACATACTGTATATTATTTTTTTAACATTTATAAAAGATTCATATATTTACATAATATCATTTATAATCATTAAATTAAATTTTATAATAAAATATTATAAATTATTTATTAAGGTCATCATTTCCCATGGTTAATATTTTCATTTTTTTGGAGCATTTTCATTTGGTAGATTTTTTATTGCATATTTTGAAACATTACCTAATGTAAAAAATGATAATAAATATTTAATTATTAAATATGATTAATATATTCATATTTATAATTATTCTATATGATTTTTTTAAATAATTAGTCATGGAATAATATATAGGTTTTAGTCTACATGTATGCATGATCGACAATAGGATTCTTTAATGGGTAGAGGGGTTAGAAGGTAGATTATATCATATATTTACAAAATAAAAATTAATTTTTAAATATAATATATATTAGATAATATTTATTTTAATATATACTTAATTCTTAAAAACCATAATAGATAGTGATAAATGATATAATACATCATCTTCAAGTGGTGGTAGTCCTCATGTGTGAGTAAACTGTTATTTTACTTCCCATTAGATGTATAATTATGTAAAAAGTGTTATACAAAACGAAAAATAAAAATTTAATATATGAATTATATTTATGATATTACATTAAAATGTTTGGGAAAGTATTTAATGATGTAGATGTATATAAAAAACACTCAGAAAAGCACAATGCATATTACTAAAAAAACCTTATTGATTATCCATAAATTTTTATAAGGATGGAATTATGACCAAACAATAATAATTATGAAATTGATAGGCATTCTAGAAAAGGTTTTTAAATCTTAATTGTATATATAAGAGGCTCTGGATGTGTGGATAATAGAGGGATTGTTGTGTAATTTAATAAATGATGGAGAAGGAACACATGGTGTTTCCTAAAAGATTATATTCTATTAAAGTCTTAACCATTATATATTGATCCATATATAGTAATATTAAAATGATATGTGAGATATGGTCAACATATCACCATCAATAATTAATTATATTTTTTATTTATTAAAGTAACACTTATAATTCTTGATTATACTATTATAAAATGTATTAATTCTTATTGGCGTAGCATAATTTTTTACAGAAGATACAATCCATAATGAAAGAAAATAAAAATGGAAGAATTAATAAATTCTTTTGATATATTATAAAAATATTAATTATATATTATGTGATTAAATATCTACATGTGGATGATATACGTTTTAAATAATCAAATGTAATGCATTGAAATTTGTTTTATAGAGAAAATCATTTAAAATATAAAAATTATTTAATATGAAAATACAGATTAATTTTTATTGAAATGGAAATAATTATATTATATTATATACATTTTTGATTAATTTATATTAGTGCCTAAAAAACACAACTGAACTATATAAATATTTTTTCATTAATTGAAAAATTTTTTTAAAAAAAAATTCATAGATATCCATAATTTCAAGCACATATTTCAACCATCAAAATATTATTTCTCAAAAATTTAATTACATATTAAAATTTTATTTTATCAAGAACATGTTATCTAATATTTAAAATGATTTTATATAATTATAATTTCATTAAATTTATATTTTTCTATTCTCATTTTGTTATATTCACCTAAAAATTGTTTATCTCTGAAAAAACTAAAAAAAGTCACACTAAGATGATTTTGAATTATGGAATTCGACAATATAATTTTTCACATAAAATAAAATTAAAAACCAAATTATAATTAATGTTTAAATAATATTATTTGATAAATAAATATGCTTTATTTTGTAGGTTTTTGAATAAAACGAGTACTTACTAATATTTCTTATTGAGTGTAACATATTTGGCTCATTAAAAGGTTATATGTACATTTCTATGAGTGATAAATTATTCCATGAAAATTAGTTAGTGGCATTTTCTTATTTTTAATATTTTCTACATGATCACATGTCTCCAAAAAATAATATAAGAAAGGAACATAGAAAAACATCTCATGTATTTAATGACATGAGAAATAATGTGAAAACTAAGATATTAAAAGAAAAACATTTCTTTAGATAATGTGCTTGACATGAAGCACTAAAAATATAATACAATTTTAAATTCATTGAATTTAAGATAAATTTCATTTTAAATAAATTATTTCTCATTGATATCTTATGATGAACACAACACTATTTTTAAACACAATACTCTACACTATTAAAATATTAATATTTACACATGACCATTATAACCTTGCAAAAAAGATTTTAGAAATGAATAATACTAATATTTTTAAAAAAATTGTTTTTCATAGACATAAAGAAAATAAATACAATGGTTATATATTTTTTAATTTATATAATAACAAATAAAATGAATAATAAATTATTTATGATGGTCTGCATTAATCTACAAAGGCGGTCATGTTGCACATTGAAAAAATAATTTAAAATTAACAATCAAATAACATGAAAAAATTTATCTATGATAAAAATAATCAATTATTAAATATAAAAGTCAAAATTATCGTTCGTTTAATGTTTTTCAATTCAATGAAAGGATAAATTGTTTTTATGAGTAGTGATATTTTAATATTTTTATTGAAGACTTACGTTAAATTTAAATAATTTAAATAGTTAAATTTTGTTTAAAATAGGGATTAACATAATATTAATCGATAAATATAAAACATTATCACATTTGGCTCATTTGATATATTATTATAATATATTCTGATAAAATAATAGTTTTACTTTTTTAATCTTTTTCTTTGCCTGACCTATTTTATTGATGATTCAAAAAGATTAATGATAAAATTTATTCTAAACCATATACAAATTCTATTTAATAATTTTGATCCAATATTTTATATTAGAGTAATTTTTATTATATAGAAAGTTTTACATAATTATTTTTAAAATGAGTATGAAAAAAGTAACTATTATTTATCACATTTATAATGAACACAGGTGTACCGAGGGATTAACATGAAAATGTTTCCCTTATAAATGTCTAAAAACATATCTAAATATAATTTTATTTATATTTATTTTCATTTACTGTAATATTTTTTATACAATTTCCTATTTAGGTGGATTTTTTCAATAGAAAAATGTTGGAATCAATATTTTTTTAAGAAAAAAGCATGGTACATCATCTCCTCCACATATAAAAGGTCACATTATAATACCAATGTATTTTTAAATAAATTTTATATTTAATGGAATAAATGAAACACTAAGTCTCTATATAAAAACACATTGTTTTAAAGAGTTAGTTATAACCTATATAGGAATAAATATTTTTTCCCTTCAATGATTTGAATTTCAAAAAAAGGACCTAAACTGTTGCGATAAGTATGATATTTATATTCTAATAGAATCAATATAATTTTTTTGTGAAATGTTCTTAACCTAATGAATAAAAAATTTCTTTTTATAAATAGAAACATGAACCATATGAATAGTAATAATGGAAAATGAATTGTAACCTCACCCATGATTTTTTAAATTAAATTTAGGTATATTATATGTTATAATACAATCGAAGTATATGTGTTGGTATTTTTTTAATTCATAAATAATTAATTTAAATTTTACGATTAATTTAATAATTAAAATGAAATTTTATATTCATATATCTTGATCATAACTTACTATTGTATTGTCTAATATTTATTAGATACTTTGATTAGAACATGATTAAATTTTAAAGGTGTTATAAAATCAGTTAATGTTTTAAAATTGTAATTTTTTGAATAAATTATGAATTTATATGAGTATTAAATGTCTCATTTTTTCAAAATGTATTTTGATAATTTGTAGGATAATTTATTATTCTTCAAATTTAAAAATTCTTGGAGTGAATTTTTGGGATTTTTCTCACATACTTGTATTTTCATTCATTAATGAAATTCGATAATTTAAAAAATAAGCTAAATAAATGAATTATGGAGTCCTGGATGATGTTATGATGATGAAAGAACCCATGGTTCTAACTCACATTCACGAATTACAATATATTTCACATGAACAAATATTTTTTATTATCATGTGAAAAATAATTAAAAAATTATTAAAATAATGGAAACCCCTTCTATCCTCCAATATAAATACCACCCCTCTTCAAATATTCTTCACACTCTTATCTAGATTTTAGAGTTGTCAATATTATGACCAATACTCCTACTAAGTAACATCCCCAATTCTTTGACCTCAAGTTATCACGAAATGGAAAATCTGAAGGCCATAAGGAGGATCTCAAGGGGAAGAGATCAATAAGAAAAGATATACTTGTTAATTTTATATTTAATTTATTTTGAATGTATTATCAGATGATTAATCATAATATATGAAAAAAAATTGATTTATGGTTTCATTTATTATTCTGGAAAAATATTACTATATTTATTTCTACATATGTTGTTTTTCTTTTATTCCGTAATGGAATCCATTATGAAGAGACCATAAAAACTATGTATACCATGCACCCAAAACAGTGGAAGTAATAAAATATTACTATTAAATGTGTGTAATTTTGTTAAGAAGTATCATATATGGTGTTATATATATATGTGTGTTTCTGTAAAATTTCGTTAAAACTATTCTAACCATTGTACATGAGGTTTAATGTCACGACAAGTCCCCCGGGGCCCCAACCGTGATTATCCCAAGCCTTCCTTCCGTAGGCTATGGGATTGGGATTAGCACCGTATGGAATATTCCCTAAAATCAGGAAGTCCTTGCCTTTATAACTTGTAGACACACACAACCTTTCACACAATGAGATACAAGCACAAGTAAACTATACAGTAAAAAGACTGTTTACAGTAATAAAAAAGGGCCAAAATACAGGCCCAACAAAAAAGTACATGAAAACTGAAAAAGTACAAGAAAACTGAAACAACTCTTGTGAACACCTACGATGGATCCTTCCTGATGGGTAGGTATATCTCTCAAATGGTCTTCTCTGTGGTACGTACATCTAATGTCCACCTCCGAGCTACCTCCGGTCTTGGTACACTCATCCACTATCAGTGTTGTCTGTCGCCTACACCAAACACAAAAAGGTGTGGGCGTAACCTGTGTAGGGTTGAGTATAACGACACTCAGTAGGGACCCTAAGACCCTCAATGTTATCGCGAATCCCACAAAGGATAAACCACAAAGAATGTAAACATTTAACAACCCTACATTGGTATATGGCCATACATATACCCATGTTATCAAGTAAACCCTCTCATTCATGAGGAAACACAAGGTCCAACTGGAAAGTCCAAAGCCGAACTGTTCCACAGAGGATAGAATGCCATGATGGTAGCACCACAATGGTGAGTTCCACAAAGGTAACACCACACAGAAGAATACCACAAAGGTTTCACCACGTAGGAAAGTACTACACATGTATGCCACCTAGTAGAATACCCCAGAGTTATCACTATGAAGGAAAGAACCACACAAGTACGCCACACAGAATAATACCACCAAGGAATCACCATGAAGGAATGTACTACATAGGTATGCCACACATAAGAATATAATAACGATTTAACCATGTAGGAATGTACCACTCTGTTATGCCACTCAGTAGAATAACACAAAGGTATCACCACGAAGGTAAGTAACACACAAGTACACAACACAGAAGAATACCATCATGTTTTCATCACGATGGAATGTACCAGACATGTAATCCACATAGAAGAATATCACAAAGGTATCACCATGAAGGTAAGGACTCAACTCACACCAATTATAAATAAGGTAAAATATTAAATATGATTAGATGTAACTACGGAATCAACTTACTTTGTTAAGAGGTAGACCCACACATGATCCTAAATCATGAGACTCATACAAGATCCTAAATCATCTGACCCACACAGGATCCTAATTCATCAAACACACAAATGATCCTAGTACAACAAACCCACGAAGGATCCTAAATCATCAGAACCACATAGGATCCCAGTATATCAGACCCATGTAGGATAATAGAGTAATCCCTCATGGATTCCAAGAGCAGATCAATGTGAGACTCTAGATAAAAACCACAAATTATACCAAATCACATAACCACACAAGATCATTTTCTCATGTTACATCCAGCTATAGGGTTCCCGCACTAAGATCGCTTGATTCCAGGTGGATCTTCTCCTCAAGCAACTGGTCAATACTCCAACTGCCACGAAGTCCCACAAAGAATTATCCCAAAGGGACACCACATAAAATTAGTCTGAACGCAAAGAACGGTGCTTCAATCAGACGTCTGGTCTTCATGTTATTGGCCTTTTAGTCTTGAGGGCCTAGTTGGATTCGTGCTCGATCCGACCTGACTGTACCCCAAAATTATCCAAAACTCGAATGGGGTATACCAAAATGATCGTCTCTGTATAAGGTTTCTGGTGTCGTAGACTGTTCATAATTTAGACACCGTATATGGTTATATGTGGAATAAAATTTCCCACAATAATAATAATAATTTTGTTGTGTGTTTTGTGAACTTGACCCATGAACCAGAATTTAATATTCAACATTGGACATAAATTGATCGTCTTAATGATAGGATCACATCGCTACAGATGGTAAGTAAATTAGCCGTCACACGCAAGAGTTGTGGGAGATCGAAGATATAATAATAATATTATATTTATATTAGTTGAATGTTTTGGCTACCTGATCCAAAAACTCAAAAACGATATCCAATATTGGAGTCCTAATTTCCATCTCGAAGTCAGGGTCGTACCACTGATGACGGTTCGTGAAACCGAGGTCTCAAAAATATTTTATAGATGAACAATTATTTTATAAACAAAAATAATAATAACATTATTTATATTATTATTCATTTATTCCATTTTTCATTATAACCCATCTCAATTGAGATTGAATCACAAGGGTAGCGCCTCCCCATTAATCCAATGATTTCCCTTTTAATTTATTTAGATTTTCTTTTCTTTTCTTTTCAACTATTCCTCTCTCCAATTAAATCTTTTTACCCCAAAATTTTCATGCACTATTCTAGTAAGCAATGAAGCCCACTACTTCTCCTGCAACTCTAACCGCAGGCTTCCACCACACACCTAGAACTGTCATCGCACCACCTATCTCGCTCGGAGCTATGCCCCAATGTCACGCCAGAATTTCACCTCCATATTGCCACTTCCGCAACCCACTACATCTTAATTGTAAACCTGAAAAATAAAATGATATCATATTCAAGATCCCCATAATGAGGGCCCCACGTACATAGGTCGCACTCAACCTAATATTTCTTTTCCAGTACCAATAAATATTTTTCCACCTCCATTCATGATCAATTGTGTCTTCTTTCCATGCCTAAAAACTTAAATGATCTCATAATTGTGATCTGTGTGTCGAGGGGTTCATGTCCATATATCAGATCCAAAAAACTATGAGTTTCAAGAACCAATAAATATTAGGCATTGAAGAACTCCCAAAGAACACGTGAGGAATAAAAAGAAATAGGATCATGGTTTAGGTGCTGGTTGATGGCCATGTTTGTTTGTCCATCATCGTTGTGAATTTAGGATAAGTAAAATCAATAAAACAAATTCATACATATAGAAAAACTCTTACCTCAATTTTCTATTGGAGGTGGAACGAGGAAGAAGATGAATTCGATCAGATTGCGACATTAGTGTGCGTTTCTCCTACAAAATCCTTCTGATCCGAGCTCAAGTGTCATCATCGTTTTCTGATTCAAGAGGATTCACTCCATTGAATAGTGTTCTTTGTTGGAAAAGATGATCCCTCAAAATTTCTCCCCAATTCTCCCTTTCCCAACCCTTTCCCCAAATCAAGAAAAAGAAGAGTAAAATTATTAAATTATGTTTATCAATTTAACAAGTTCTATCGGCTCACTATATAAATTAAGGTTGGAACATTATCTAGGGGAATACCAAGGGTTCCCTCACATTAATTGGGATTTTGGGTGGTCCCCACCACCAAGCATTCAAAATGGTGGTTTCAAATAAAATAAAATAAAGTTATTTATTTTAATTTTGTTCTTCTCCCATGAAAAATTGAAAAACTAACTTCCACCCTTGACCCACTACAGTCAAGGTGAATGTCTCCTAATGCTAATATCAACAATGGGAGTTAAACGGTGTCCTCAAATTTCAATTCCTAGTACCGATTGAAATGTTACAAAATGCCGCTCACACGTTCGCTGAATGTACTCGAAAACAAGTTTGGAATATAATTAATAATCACCATCGACCCTCACCAGCTGAGGTTAGGCTATTTCCATGTGAAACACGCCCTAATGAACTCAATGGTACTCTCGTATTTCCAATCTGAGTTATGATTTAATAGTTATAGATTTTAAAATAAAATAATCGGCACTTATTTATTTTATTTACGACCGAAAACTAACTTTCCTGGAGGCCCGCGCTGGCCAATGATAATATGTGCTTAAATAATGCATTCCCTCATGAGTTCAGCAGTGGTCTCCAATTTTCAATCTGAACTACCATTTGTGTGTTATATGCATTTGTAAAATAAAAAAATTTATTTAATTATTTTATTTACGGTTATGCCATTTTTGGGTTTTCTCACAGAAATCATGCACCGACTAAACTTATGTCACACCTAGGGTAAACCCGTAATCCTTAAGGCAATAGGGCCCTCAAATTTCTAATCCGAGTTATTTTTTATGAGTTATTCCACTTTTTTAGAAAAACTTCTTACACGTGCTAATTAAATCTCGACCAAACTACGACAGATCATTCCAGGCACTCCTGGCCTCGGAATCGAGTGCCGTCAGATTTTGCAGCCTCAAAATAATTCCATAAAATTAAAAATATTATAGAATTTATGGGACATTAAATTCACCCCTCCATTGGGATTTACATCCTCGAAAGCCACAACAAAGGCAAAACAACTAAAATAGGGTACTGAGAATGAATCAGAGCCTCCCACTCCACGTGCTCACCAGGAGGTTCATGTGCTTCCAATGTAAATGCTCCAAATGTATCGATCACCCATGAACGAATCTCTCATGTGGATACTCAATCTCCACTGGAACCTCCGTAAACTATTCCCTATAGTCTAAGTCTAGCTCGACATGTTCTATGATGTGAGATGGGACTTGCACATATCCCCTCAGCTGGGATATGTGGAAGACGTCGCTCACCCTCTTTAACATCAGTGGAAGATCCAAGCAGTATGCCACCTCACCTACCATCTGAATGATCAGAAAAGGACTAATATAACTCGGTGATAACATTCCCCCTAGGCCAAATCTCCACAAACCATGTCGAGGTGAGACCCTTAGTAAGATATGATATCCCTCCTCAAGTCAAAATAAGACTTCTTCCAGCTCTAAGCAGTTGTCACACTCTATCAAGTGAGGCATCATGATACAATATTTTCCACTACGTTCTTCATCGGTGAAAACCAGTACTGACGCTGGTGGTCCTGGTACATCTTCAACACTCTAGGATATACAACAATAGGGGACATATAGAATTACCTCAACACATCATTATGTAGAACTAGTGGTACCATGATACATCCTCTGAAGAGGATGACGTTCTCCCCACCTTTAGAAAACCCATCAGGTGCCTGCCCTGAGGATATCTGAGGACATCGAGCCTCACAGTCAGCGTCCCCACGCTGTGCCTCCTTGACTTGTTGAAGAATTGGAAGAGTGACTGTAAGAGACTGAAGAAAAGATACTCCATCTCAATCCATAAAGGATATCTGCAAAGCGGCCAGCTGTAGGACAGACCTCCTGCTGAGTGTGTCTGCGACCATGTTCCTCTTCATAGGAGTATACACTATCTCAAATTCCGAGTCCTCGAGGAACTGTATACACACTTTTTGGGAACTGAAAACTCAAAACGTCTACTGATAAAAGGGTGAGGCTATCCGACACAAGATTGATCAGCCGCAACCTTCTATGCAAGAGTTTATCCTTTGCTGCATGGGTTTCCTTTTTCTTCGACTAACGAAAACCTCATCCCAACATAGCAGATAAACCATAACCTTTTTTCCTAATACTATCAATATGAGTATGAATTGTGGATGTCCAGTCATACCCAATCTAACATCGTAAGGCCTCGATGCGGCCACCAAGAGGTTCCAACCAAAACACTCACCTCAAGTTTCATATCACACTATAGGCGTAAGGGTGATTATCGAGTCTCCTCCCAAAGGTATCTCCATACGTGAGGATCAAGTCAATTATTTAACTAGAAACTCTCAATATTTGGAAATATTCTTGGAAGGAAGGAATGATTGGTACTTATTTCTATTGATATGAAAGTTATTATAAGACAAATAACATGCCTTGAATCATTCCTAAATTCATTGGGTCTCACTCCTTGACTACATGCAACTACTCTCTTCCCCTGTCCTCCAGCTCCATGAGCCTAGCGGGGACCACAATTGGGGGTGGTTGTAACATGTAGTAATGTACACCACCTCATGCTTCTCCTCTATATCTGCTTCCACATCTACAATAATGAAGATTCAACTTTCCCTAACACTTCTTCTCCTCGAAGCATTTTTACATGCCCAAGTCTCTATGAATGGCGATGATTTCCTACTTTCCCACTACTAGCATTCACTAGCTGCATCTGCTCAGCCAATGAATATTCAACGACAATGGTTCCCTCTAGCACCATTCCATAAGTAGGAATGCATAGAGTAATATTCCTTGATTGGATATCACTAAATAAACCTCTCTCAGAGGTCTGAGCTCTGAAGCACTGATTGTATCGTATTCATTGAGTATCATGAATGATCGGTATGCCTCGATGAATACTCAGCTATCGACATGTCATCCAGATGATGCTATAGAATCTATAGAGATCTCTCTTCCATCTCCTCAAGCTAGTCCTCAGCCGCCTATGAGTCGGGCTTGCCACGGAAACAGATGGGCATCTGATGCTGAATCATGCGTAAGGCACTAAGCCTATTTGTGTCCTTTACTGGTACCACTAGTTGTAACTACTGACCAACGGGTAGTGATATATTTGACACCCTACCCGAAGGTACTATCTTGGGTAATGGTCCACATACCAAAGCCTCATCACTATTGAGACTATCCTCATGGTAACTCACTAAAAATGACTACTAGCTAAGATCACCATCTGCTCTACTGGTATCTCACCTAGGTGGAAAACACTAGCAGCAGCCTCCAGCTAGCCCTCAGCCGTGTGGGAATCTGTCTCACCTCAAAACCGTGGAGGCATCTCCCACTGGAACTCATGAAATGCACTCTGTCAGCGTGCACTATCTACAAGTGTGGATGGGGGTAACTATTTCCCAAAGTGTGTTGGTGCTGCAGGTACACCACCCAAAGGAGCCAACATAGTAAGAGGGCCCTACAACAGAGCCTCATCGCTCGGTGGGCCGTCATCGTTTACTCTCTCGAGAATATTATCTTGATGTCTACGCAGTGGAATCCAAATAAAGAACAGGTGATCCACAGTCATGAAGTTATACTTGGTGATATGACAGAAATAAAACATATAAAAACTTTTCAAATCACACACGCATTCAGTGTTTTCATGCACTGAGTCAGAAATCAGAACTTAGGGTTCAAGTGTATCGATAAGTCGGTCGCCGCACCAACTATAGAATTCCAAAACTGGTAACCATAATCACTACACATAACACTATTTTAGTTAAAAAGATCAGATTCCTACGTTTTACAGTAGAATCAACTCCTCTGATACCAATTTTTCATGACCCGTCCCCTGGGGCCCATGTCGTGACTACCCCAATCCCACCTTCCATAGGCTAGTGGTTGGCGACTAGAACCGAAAGGTGTATTCCCTAAAACCAGGAAATAATTTTCTTTTATAACCTCTAAACACATGAAACCAAGAACACACCAATATATGAACAAAAAAAATAGTATAGTAAAAAAAGAGTTTGTAAAGTAAGAAAAATGGGCCATAATACAAGCCCAACTAGAATGTATAAGAAAACTAAAAAAGTAAAAGAAAACTGAAAAAGGTCCTTTGACACCTGCCAAGGATCCTACCTAAAGGGTAGGTACAACTCTCGAACGACCGTCTCTATGCTATGCCTCGACTAATGTCCACCTACGAGCTACCTTCAGTCCTGGTAATCTCATCCTCAGTCTGCACTATCTGTCTTCTATACCAAACACAATAAGGTGTGGGCGTAGCCTATGCAGGGTTGAGTATAACGATACTCAGTAGGGACCGAGAGTCCTTCATTGGTCTCATGATATCCACAAAGGAAAAACCACAAATCATGTAAACATCAGACAACCCTTCTTAGGTATATTCCCATACATATAAATTAATTTATCAAGTATACCTGTCTCATTCATGACGAAAGACTAGGTCCAACTCAAAAGCCCAAAGCTCAACAGTTCCACAATGGAATGAATACCATGAAGGTAACACCACAAAGGAGAGTACCACAAATGAAACACCACACATAAGAATACCAAAATTGTTTCACCACGAAGGAATGTACCACACATGTACACCACACAGAAGAATACTAGAATGGTATCACCATGAAGGTAAGTACCAAAAAGGTAAGACACACAAAAGACTACTACCAATGTATCACCACGAAGGAATATACCAAATAGGTATGCCAGAAAAGAAATATCGCAAAGGTTTCACCACGAAGGAAAGTACCACAAAGATATTCCACATAGAAAAGTACCACAAAGGTATCACCACGCAGGCTTGTACCACACAGTTATGTCACATAGAATAATACCACCAAGGTATCAACATGAATGAAAGCACCACACATGTATGCCACAGATAAGAATACCACAAAGGTATCACCACAAAGGTAAGGACTCAGCTAAAACCATATATAAATAAGGTACAGTAGTAAAGATGATTATGTGTAACTACTGAATCATCTTACTCTGTTAATAGGCAGGGCCAAACTAGATCCTAAATCATCATAACCACATAGTACACTAAATTTTCAGACCCTCATAGGATCCTAAATCATCAAACCCACACAGAATCCTAAATCAGCAGACCCACACAAGATCCAAAATCATCAGACCCACACAGGAACCTAGTATTGTATACCCACATAGGATCCAAGAGTAGTCCCCCATGGATTCCTAGAGCGGATCCTTGTAAAAATCTCGAATATAGACCAACACAGGATCCCAAAGCATAGACCCACACAAGATCCATTTCACATGTTACATCCAAATACACGGTTCCTGCATAAAGCTTGCATGATTCCCTGAGGATCCACTCCTAAAGCCATTGTTCAATACTCCAACTGCCACCAAATCCCACAAAGAATTATCCCAAAAGTACTTCAACCTAGAAGGGGTCTCAACACAACAGATAGTGGATCAATCAGATGTTCGGTCTGTATGTTATTGGCCTTTTAGTCTCAAGGGCCCGGTTGGATTCGTTCTCGATCCTACCCATCCAGACACCTAAATTATCAAAAACTCATGTTGGGTATACACAAAGGACCGTATCGATCTATTGTTTCCAGTGCCGCTGACGGTTTGACATTTTGACATCGTAAGAGAGAGATATGTCAAATACGAGATCCCACAATAAAAATAATAATATTATTGGTTGATACGTGAACTCGATCCATGAAACAGTATTTAATATACAACAGTAGACTTAAATCAACTGTCATAATGATAGGATCACATTTACACATATAGTAAGTTAGTCAGACGTTAGACATAAATGTTATGGAGGGTAAATGATTTAATTATAATATTATATTGTTATTATATGAGTGTTTCGGGTTCCTGATCCAAAAACCTGAAAAAGAAATCCAATATTGGACACATAATTTTCTTCTTGAAGTTAGGGTTGTACTACCTCTGGTGGTTTGTGAAACCAAGGTCACACAGATATGTCACATATGAATAATTGTTTTACAACAAAAAATGATAGTAACATTATTTATATTATTATTATTTTATTCCTTTATTCTTTATAACCCATCTCAATTGAGATTCACGCACAAGGGTAGCGCCTACCCATTATTCCAATGATTTATTTTTTAATTTATTTAGATTTTAATTCATTTCTTTTAAACTATTCCTCTTTCCAATTAACTCTTCTTTCCCAAAAATTATCATGCACTATTCCAGTAAGCAATCAAGCCCACTGCTTCTCTTGCAACTCTAACCAGATGCTTCCTCCACACGTCTAGAACCCTCATCACACCGCCTATCTCGCCCGGTGCTACACCCCAAAGACACATTAGAATTACACCTCCACATTTATCTTTCCGAGGCCCACTACATCTTCGATCTAAACCAGAAAAATAAAATGATCTCATATTTTCGATCCTTGTGTTGAGGGCTCCGCGTCCATATGTTGTGCTCAACAGAATAATGTGTTTCTAGCGCCAATAAATATTTGGTCACCTCCTTCCGTGAGCCATTTTGGCTTCGTTCCATTCTTGAAAAATTAAACGATCACATATTTTTGGTATTTGCATCGACGGATTCGCGTCCATATACCGCACTAAACAAAACGTTGTGTTTACATCGCCAATAACTATTAGGCATTGTAGAACGCACAATGAATGCGCGAAAAATAAAAATAAAAAGAGGATCATGGTTTATGTGCGGGAAAATGACCATGTTTGATGGCTATCGTCGTCATAAATTTAGGATATAGAGAATCAGTAAATCAAATTCAAACATATATAAAAACCCATAACATGATTTTCTATTGGAGGAGGTGCAAGGAAGATGACGAAGCGGATGAGATGGTGACCTCGACATTCGTTGCTCCTGCAAGATGTTTCTGATCCAGGCTCAAGCGTCGTCTTCGTTCTATGATTCTAGAGGATGCTCTTTGTTGAAGATTGTTCTTCATTGGAGAAGATGATCCTCCAAATGCACTCTCCAGTTCTCCATTTGCGAATTCTTTCCCTAACTCAAGAAAAAGAGGAGCCAACATATTAAATTATGTTTATTATTTTAACAAGTTACGTTGGATAATTAAATAAATTGCAGTTGGCACATTAACTAGGAGAATACCAAGGGTTCCACCACATTAATTTGGATTTTGGGTAGTCCCCACAAACAAGCATTGAAAATCAAGGTTTCAAATAAAGTAAATAGAAAGTAATTTTTTTAATTTTTTTCTTCTCCCACTATAATCAAAAAAACTAAATTCCACCCTCGAACAACTATAGTCAAGGTGAAGGTATCGTTAAGCAAATATTCTGGCTACGAGTTCAACGGTGTTCTCAGATTTCAATTCTGAGTATCTGTTCAAAAGTTAAAAAATGCCCTCGCACGTTTACTGAACGCACCCGAAAAAATGTTCAGAAAATTATTAACAGTCAAATTCGACCCGCGTTGGTCGAGGTTAGGCTCTACCTAAGTGAAACACCCCCAAACGAACCCAATGGTACCCTCGGATTTCTAATCCGAGTTACTGTTTAGAAGTTATGGATTTTACAATAAAATAATTTAACATATTTATTTTACTTATGACCAAAAACTAACATTCACTTGTGGCCCGCGCCGGCCAAATATAGTATCTTCTTAAATAAAGAATGCCCTCATGTGTTCAGTGGTGGTCTTGAATTTTCAATCTGAGCTACTGTTTGTGATTTATAATCCTTTGAAAAATAAAATAATTTATTTAATTATTTTATTTAAGGTTATGCCATTTTTGGGTTTTCTCACAGGAGGCCCACGCTGACATAACTTAATTCGCACCTAGGGTAAACCTGTCATCTTGAACCAAACAGTGCCCTCAGATTTTTGATCGAGTTATAGTTTAAGTGTTATTCCACTTTTTTAGGAAAACATCTTACGCGCGCTAATTAAAACTGAAACTAACCTTGATGGATCATCTTGGGCACTATGGGCTTCAGAATCGCTTGTTGTCAAATTTTGTTGTCTCAAAATAATTATATATAATTAAAAAAATTATATGAAATTTCTCATAGATTACATTTAATCACATTTTATATAAGATAATCCCTAGGTAATAGAATTCAGAAACCAATTTCTATTTACTATGGTAACCTTCGACATCAGTGATTATGTGATACTAAGATAATTTGTATAATGAATTTTTTTATATTTTTTTTCAATTTTTATATACATATTCCTTTCATTATTTTATTAATATTTTCAAATATATGATATTTTTAATGGTATTTTCATTCAAAATTGACATTAAATTTATTTTCCTTTTTAAGGGAATTGTTTATATGATGTATTCATTCTTATTGTTTACTAATTTTGGGTTCTTGTGAATTTTTTATGATGAAATTTGGGACTTATATCTCCCTATAATGTATTCTGAATGTGTATGTTGTAGGTCGGTTGTATGGCTACTCCATGTTTATTGTTATGGTCACACGATAATGCAGATCTGAGGTTTATATTGTAAAGTATTCATTTGGGTTAAAAATTATATGTTAGCCATGAGGAATACAGTATTATGTATGTATTACCCTAAGACACCTTTCTGGTATTATTTTTGTTTCTATAGAAATATCATTATTCAAAAAGAATGTATATGTTAGATTATAGATGAGAGTCATGTATTAGTGAGAAGAATTTCATATGACTAATGATTTCTTTTCTCCTTTTATATACCTTATTTAGATTTTACTACTAATCAAATGTTTTTAAATGTTTTTATGGTTTATAAAGATGTCTATGGGAAATAATTCATCCATGTAAATTGTAATGTATATTTGACAAAGAAATCATGTCATATTTATTAATGGCATCAGTTTTGGATGAAATTGATACTATATTAGAGGTACCATATTTGTAGGATTGAGAGAAGATTTGTCTAAATTATGTTATAACTTTCTAGAACACAAAAAAATCTATTGGAATATAAATTTGAGAATACGAATGTGAAGTGCACTATGTTGCATTTGTTGTCAATAAGGTATGTTGTTGATCAGAAGATGTCAAAGATTGAATGGATGTCAAGGAGAGTCAATATGTGAATAACAAAGGCTATGATGGTGTTGGTGATGAATGGAGGATGGCCATGGTACTAAGATGCATGTCACTTAGGAGATTCACTAAGTGACATAGCATGTTGTGGTTGAAACATTCTCTATGAATATCATACGATTGTTGAACTGATCTTAATGTTTCAATACTTGTATCAAGATGATACTAAGTTACACCACTTGAAAGATGGATGATGAAGGAGCATCATCATTACATCAGACGATGGTTGAGCTGCTCTTTATGTTCCAAGAACTTGTATCAAGTAGATACAATGTCACAACATTGTTTGAAGACCATGCATTGTACTGACAATGCATGAGGAGATGAAGAGAGCCATCCACAACTTCTAAGTGGATGAAGTGAGCTAAAGAAGTCCATGCACTATCACTTAGTGAATGTGAATATGAAGAAGATCCAACTTGATCTCTGATTAGATCAATAAAGAATGTTGAAGAATTATTTGATTCAGGAGTTCCTGTTGAAGGAAGAATCTTCTACAATTACCTCCTAAGTGATGAATACATGTTGAGGAGGTTGTAATTATAATGAAGAATAGAAGAGGAATGTGGTTCTTTAGTAAGTGTGGAATCCTAGAGGAGAAATGAGGAAGAAGGCTTGAAGTGGATTTGGCATTTGATAGGGCTTGAACTTATGGGGAACTTTGTTTTTAACAAAGTCTTATTTCCATCATTTGCCAAAAAATTGTCCAGTAAAGGGCCAGCCACTGGTTCAACCCCAAGGCACATGTGGGCCTAGGCTCCACGCCCATGGGGGATCCCATGGAGCAAGCCCAAGGCGGTAGGGACATGCGGGGGTGTCACGCCCGGGCGGCAGGGGCACAGGAGCACGCCCGCGAGAGTGCCAGAGCACATAGAGGGCGCTAGTAGCGCGCCCGAGTGGCAGGGGTGGGCGCAAGAGCGCACCCGCTAAGAGAACACGGTGCGGGGCGGTACCGTGGAGGGAGAAGTTCAACTGGACGTCTCTGGGAGCGGCGGGTTGATAAACCGCGGAAAATTTGCTCGGCGATTCGATGTGGGATGCGCAAATTTCACCGGGAGCGCATCCTGGCCGCACGATCAATCGCGCGCTAGATCTCGACCGCACGATCGATCTCGCGTGAGATCTTCTGATCGTGGCCGTCCAAAGTTTTCTAATCGCCCGATCCAACAGCTCCCAGTGTGTCTCCTTCCTCGAGCTCGACCGAGGCACCCGCGACGTCCCCGCTGAACCAGTGGGCCTCCGAGCACTAGATTTCGAGTTCCCGGCCACCATTGTTTGAGATGAAGGATCCATTGGGTTTGTCTCGATGTAACGAACACGATCATGCAAGAAAATAGGCATGCATGCAATGTTTTGAAGATTTCGAAGAATGATGAGGCAAACGAAGTTGACAAGGCTTCATGTGTTCGTGTTTTTCATGAATTGGATTTTAATATGGTCATGCATGAGTTCTAAGTCGCATACACGAAGAGGAAAAATAAAGGAAGAAACCCACGTGAAACAGAGAGAAGAAAAATAAAGATTTGGAAAATCTTGATCGCACGAAAATCTCGGGGATTCGAGAGATATCTCACATGGAAGATTTTGCACCGCCACTGCCTATATAAAGAGAGGCTAAGACCTCGGTGGTGTTTTCTGAATATTTTGTTGAAAACCCGGAGTCCAATGAGAGCACCCTTGTGCCTCGCGAAGAAGAATCCCCGCCAACCCACTTGTGCAGCTAAAGTTCTCAGGACCACCCGAGGTCCCGAAGGAGTCCCCTGCACGCCTCCCTTGCGCGATAGGAAGAACCCGAGGCCGCATCCTTGCGCGCCCATGGTTGATTCCCTCTCTGCCCGCACACTTGCGCGGCAGGAGGAAAGAGCCCCCGGTGTTTCACCTTGCACACCTGAGGCCTTGGGCAGCTCTTGTGCCTTGTGCACCTGCGCGACAATGGAGTATAGGAGAGGCCGCACCAAGCACGTGTGCACCTTCATATTGGCAGTGTGTGTGAAAATTGAAGGAGGAAGGCCGAGACATTTTTGTGTGTGCAAGAACAAGAAGGCCACCCCAACTTTTGTGTGCAAATTAAAGAGGAGGTCGTAGCCCTTGTGTGTGCAAAATGGAGAACCAAGTGTGTGCATAAGTGAATTGCACACTTTGAAGAAGATTAAAAGAACAAGGAAGTGTGTGTGCTTAGTAAGTGAAGTAGGCCAAGCCCAAGTGTGTGCAAAATGAAGAACATGTTGTGTGTGCACCAAGTGAAGACCACACCCATTAAGTGTGTGTGCAAAGTGGGAGGCCATAGCTAAGTGTGTGCAAGAAGTGGAAGGCAAGGCTTGCACCTTGTGTTTGCTATGTGAACAAAGAAGTTGGGTGAGCAAACAAAAACAAGTAGGCCGAACCTAGTGTGTGCACTAAGAAGTGTGTATACACTTAGAAGAAGAAGAGACTCTCACACTAAAGAACAACACACATTTATGTGTGTAAACTAGTTGAACAAAGTGTGTGAGTGAGAAGGTGTGTGTGCTCAAGGTAATTACACCCTTTGAGGGTTTATTGCACCAAGAGAAGAATAAGGGGAGTGCATGCATGCATCCATGCACATGCACACGTGAACAAAGCCAAATATGGTTGTGTGCATTTGAGGAGTCCAAGACCAGGAGATCTTGAAGATATTTTGATGCCATGCATTCAGTGTATGAAGTTGATGTGAAGTGAGACTGGACCAGACTAATGTTAAAGACATCAGTTGTCTGAGTATTCAGTAGTTGGAGAGAAGTGAGGTCATCCTGAGAAGAAGGAGATAAACATTGAGCAAGACGAGAAAACCTGATCAAGTCAAGTGATCAGAGGTACAGAGCAAGGCCAACAGTCTTTATCCCAGGCTGCTGAAGATACTTGAAGAGCTGAACAAGAAGAAGAGCTACTCGTGTGACTCGAGGAGCCAGGAGAAGCCCCTGTGAGACTCAGGGTGGAAGAAGTCTTCAGTGGGATTCTGGAGCAGGCCAGTGGGACTCTGGTAACACTATGGGACGCAGTATAAAGACCCTCCTGTGGGACTCAGGAAAGATACAGTGGGACTCTATATCGACCATTGTAATACTAACAGATTATAATGGGAGAAACCATTTTGGGGCATATAAGCAACATGTAAAGGACGCAGGCCTTTGGTGCCGAACCTTGTAAATCCTTGTGTCCTGTGCCTTTTCATTACTGCATTATTCGAGGAATGGATGAGAGATACAAGAAGAGTGGATCGAGTCCTTAACAAGCCATAGAGGTTTAGTTGACAAAGATTCAATTAGTAAAAAGTTTTAAAGGATCACTGATTCACCCCCTCCCTCACTCAGTGATTCACACTGATCTGGGCACTTCAATTGGTATCAGAGCGAGGTTACCTCTAAAAGATCCAAGGGAGTCTTTATGAAGTGCAGATTTGAGGAAATGAGCGACCAGCCTCAAATGGAGATATCTGCCAAGACTCAGAAAAATAGAAAGAAGAAATACGCCAAGAAGCTGAAGAAAGCCTGTCATAGCTGTTATGAAGTTGGAACAATGAATGATCTTCAAAATGCACTCAAATATCTTCAGAAGATAGTCCCCATGGAAGTGGCAAAGTGTATAGCTACAGGAATCCATGATCTTCAAGAAGAAAAATTACAGCTAGAAAAAGAAGCCAATTCTATGGAAGATCAATTGGCAAAAAGGGTTGGCATAACCAACACTCTCAGAAAGCTGGTGAAGGATAAGGATGAAACAGTTTCTCTTTGCAATGAAAGATATGAAGATACTTGTGAAGAATTGTAAAGAAGCCTTTCTGAGAAAGAATTCTTTAAGACAATGGTCAAAGAAGTTTTCCATGCACTGGAAAAATTACACGGAGTTTCAATGGTTGTCAAAGATGCTCAACTAGAATACAAAGTCAAAAGGGTGAAGGAGCTGGACAACTCATTTCTAGAAATAAAAAAGGTGCATGAAGACCATATAAAGCAGCTGGAAGAGAAATGGGAAAGAAGGATAAGAACTATTGAGGATGAGAAGAACTCCCTCAATATGAAATGCTTTGAATTGGAGGTGATATTGAAAAATTTGCAATCACCAAAAGCTGAAGCTTCCCAGTCAGCTGAAAGAAGAAATGTTGCTACTCAAGTGAGCTTTGAGAAGGATCATTCTAAAAGAAAGACATCCTCTAATGAAAGGGAAACATCTTCTAAAAAGAAGGTACCATCCATACCATCTTGTACTCATGCTTCTAATTGTTTTTCCACAAATAGTGCAGGATGGAAGAGCAACTCCAATCAAGTATGGATAAAGAAGATGAAGAAACAGAGCTCCCCTAAAACAACACAACAGTTCAAGAAAACTGCCCAGCAATCAGAAGTACTCCAAAAGTCAAGATTTGTGGGTCAATGTTGGTGTTGTAATAATTATGGGCACTGTGCAAAGGATTGTTGGTACAATCCACTGAATGTCAAAGCACAAAGCAAGCCCATGCCAAGGGGGAGCAAGCCATAGGAAAAGAGGCAACATCCACAGGTCCAGAGACATATGTTTACTGCAAATATATTTGGATTACTTGACAACATCAGGGATGATTTCCAAAGTGGTCAAAAAGATACATGTCAATCTCCAACTGTATCCAGAGCTAAAAATAAGAGAAGATCACTGAACCTGGCTAAAATGTAATCCTTGGGAAGCAAGAAGAAAGTTGAATATGTTCCCAATAAGGTTTTGAAAAAGGAAAAGAAGTCCTTGGAGTCTATATCCAAGAAGGGTGATGCATCCAGAAGGACCACCAAGAAAACATTCTTTTACTGTGGACAGAAAGGACACATCATGGATCTTTGTGAACAAGACATGGAACTGAATAGAAGCAGACTGGACTCAAAAAGACAATCAATCCAGAAGAAGCAGAAGGGATTGATTGAAAATAAGTTTCCTAAGAAAGGTAGCTTAACAGCATCAAAAGAACCATGTGGAATTTCCAAAACAGAGGCCTCACCTCCAAATGACTTGTTATTCATATGGCCTAATCAGTTGCAACTTGCCAGAGAGCTGCAGAGATCTGAAGATAAAGCACTGGAAATAGCTAAGGAAAAATGGAAGAAGAAGATTTCACATGAAGATCAAGTTCTGTGTGTGAGGTGAAATCAAGCTAGACATACTAGTGATAAATGCATGATATTCATTCCGGCTCAGAAGGGATTATTCAAAAGAATGATGATTTCACCAGGAGACTCTAGTTCTCAGAAGGCACCTAGAAATAGAGGAGTCACACACAAAGAAGTAAAAAAGGTGTTGAGATCCACGCCAGCACAAACATCATTGAAGATCAAATGTGGAAGTGTGAAGAATGGTGAAAATGGGACATCTCAGTTGAGAGAATCTTCTCATCCTTGTTGTTCACATTGATGAACCATGGAGGTTCCATCTTATTCCCTAATCACTTGTATTTACATGTGCTGACATTGCAGGGAATTGAAGATGATGATCATTCTCAATTTGAGGATGGTTTGGAAAGAATGGAGTGCACCCCTTGAGGGGGAGCCAATCTGGAGAAGATGGGATTCTGAGATTTAATACAATCTTGAGAAAAGTGAAGGTATTCCAATTATACTTTCATCCCTTGTTTCTTAATTGTATTCATCATGACAATTAAGGGGGAGTATTGATTGATGACAAATGAATGAAAGGGGGAGCTTTATCTTTGCACCTGAACTTTCTAATGAGTTTTGTGAATTTGTGCAGGATTTAGCAAATTCATTGTTATATCTAAATAATTTCAAACCCCTTGAAGCATGATCTCACATGTATAGTTAATGTTGGACAGCATTGAGTACCTTGGTTACATCACTCTTGTTTTCTACACCGGGTTAGCCCAAGTAGACTTAGAGTTGATTTACTAAAGGTTCTTTGCTAAAGAGAACATGTGACATCATCCCTCTCTCAGTGTTTTTCAAGAAAATACTTTTTAAAGGGAGGAAGTGATATTTTGAAAAGGAACCACACCACATCTTTGCATTTGGTTGCCAATAAGGGGGAGAAAAGCTGACATATTTCCCAAGAAATGTGTGGCACACATATTGACCCATTCATATGTGTTCTACTGATTGGATTGACAATATGTGCTCTAGTGGTATTGGCAAAAAATACAAAGGGGGAGATTGAAGTGCACTGTGTTGCATTTGTTGTTAATAAGGTATGTTGTTGATCAGAAGATGTCAAAGAATGAATGGATGTCAAGGAGAGTCAATATGTGAATGAAAAAGGCTATGATGGTGTTGGTGATGAATGGAGGATGTCCATGGTACTAAGATGCATGTCACTTAGGAGATTCACTATGTGACATAGGATGTTGTGGTTGAAACATTCTCTATGAATATCAGATGATTGTAGAACTGATCTTAATGTTTCAATACTTGTATCAAGATGATACTAAGTTACACCACTTGAAAGATGGATGATGATTGAGCATCATCATTACATCAGAAGATTGTTGAGCTGCTCTTTAAGTTCCATGAACTTGTATCAAGTAGATACAATGTCACAACATTTTTTGAAGACCATGCATTGTACTGACAATGCATGAGGAGATGAAGAGATCCATCCACAACTTCTAAGTGGATGAAGTGATCTAAAGAAGTCCATGCACTATCACTTAGTGCATGTGTATATGAAGAATATCCAACTTGATCTCTGATTAGATCAATAAAGAATGATGAAGAATTATTTGATTCAGGAGTTTCAGTTGAAGGAAGAATCTTCTACAATTACCTCCTAAGTGATGAATACATGTTGAGGAGGTTGGAATTATAATGAAGAATAGAAGAGGAATGTGGTTCTTTATTAAGTGAGGAATATTAGAGGAGAAGTGAGGAAGAAGGCTTGAAGTGGATTTGGAATTTGATATGGCTTGAACTTATGGGGAACTTTGTTTTTAACAAAGTCTTATTTCCATCCTTTGCCAAAAAATTGGCCAGCAAAGGGCCAGCCACGGGTTCAACCCCAAGGCACATGTGGGCCTAGGCGCCACGCCCATGGGGGATCCCATGGAGCAAGCCCAAGGCGGCAGGGACATGTGGGGGTGTCACGCCCGGGCGGCAGGGGCGCCGGAGCACACCCGCGAGAGCGCCAGAGCGCATAGAGGGCGCTAGTAGCGCGCCCGAGTGACAGGGGTGGGTGCAAGAGCGCGCCCACTAAGAGAACACGGTGTGGGGTGGCACTGTGGAGGGAGAAGTTCAACTGTCCATCTCTAGGAGCGGCTGGTTGATAAACCGCGGAAAATTTTCTCGGCGATTCGATGTGGGACGCGCAAATTTCACTGGGAGCGCATCCTGGCCGCACGATCGATCGAGCGCCAGATCTCGACCGCACGATCGATCCCGCGAGAGATATTCTGATCACGACCGTCCAATGTTTTCTAATCGCCCGATCCAATGACGCCCAGTGTGTCTCCTACCTCGAGCTCGACCGAGGCACCCACGACGTCCCCGCTGAACCAGTGGGCCTCCGAGCACTGGATTTCGAGTTCCCGGCCACTATTGTTCGAGATGAAGGATCCATTGGGTTCGTCTCGACGTAACGAACACGATCATGCAAGAAAATAGGCATGGATGCAATGTTTGGAAGATTTCGAAGAATGCCGAGGAAAACGAAGTTGTCGAGGCTTCATGTGTTCGTGTTTTGCATGGATTGGATTTTAATAAGTCCATGCATGCGTTCTAATTCGCATGCACGTAGAGGAAAAATAAAGGAAGAAAGCCACGTGAAACAGAGAGAAGAAAAATAAATATTTAGAAAATCTTGAATGCACGAAAATCTCTAGGATTCGAGAGATATCTCACGCGGAAGATTTTGTACCGCCTCTACCTATATAAAGAGAGGCTGAGACCTCGGTTGAGTTTGCTGAATATTTTGTTGAAAACCTAGAGTCCCGTGAGATCACCCTTGTGCCTCGCGAATAAGAAGCCCCGTGCAACCCACTTGTGCGGCTGAAGTTCTCAGGACCACCCGAGGTCCCGAAGGAGTCCCCTGCACGCCTCCCTTGCGCGACAGGAAGAACCCGAGGCCGCATCCTTGCGCGCCCGTGGTTGATTCCCTCTCTGCCCGCACACTTGCGCGGTAGGAGGAAGGAGCCCCGTGGTGTTGCACCTTGCACACTCGAGGCCTTGGGCGGCTCTTGTGCCTTGTGCACCTACGCGACAATGGAGTAGAGGAGAGGCCGCACCAAGCACTTGCGTGCCTTCATATTGGCAGTGTGTGTGCAAAGTAAAGGAGGAAGGCCGAGACATTTTTGTGTGTGCAAGAACAAGAAGGCCACCACAAATTTTGTGTGCAAATTAACGAGGAGGCCGTAGCCCTTGTGTGTGCAAAATGGAGAACCAAGTGTGTGCATAAGTGAAGTGCACACTTTGAAGAAGATTAAAGGAACAAGGAAGTGTGTGTGCTTAGTAAGTGAAGTAGGCCAAGCCCAAGTGTGTGAAAAAACGAAGAACATGTTGTGTGTGCACCAAGTGAAGACCACACCCCTTAACTGTGTGTGAAAAGTGGGAGGTCGTAGCTAAGTGTGTGGAAGAAGTGGAAGGCAAGGCTTGCACCTTGTGTTTGCTATGTGAACAAAGAAGTTGGGTGAGCAAACAAAAACAAGTAGGCCGAACCTAGTGTGTGCACTAAGAAGTGTGTATACACCTAGAAGAAGAAGAGACTATCAGACTAAAGAACAACACACATTTATGTGTGTAAAAAAATTGAACAAAGTGTGTGAGTGAGAAGGTGTGTGTGCTCAAGGTAATTACACCCTTTGAGGGTTTATTGCACCAAGAGAAGAATAATGGGAGTGCATGCATGCATGCATGCACATGAACACGTGAACAAAGCCAAATCTGGTTGTTTGCATTTGAGGAGTCCAAGACCAGGAGATCTTGAAGATATTGTGATGCCATGCATTCAGTGCATGATGTTGATGTGAAGTGAGACTGGACCAGACTGAAGTTAAAGACATCAGTTGTCTGAGTATTCAGTAGTTGGAGAGAAGCCAGGTCATCCTGAAAAGAAGGAGATAAATCCTGAGCAAGACGAGAAGACCTGATCAACTCAAGTGATCAGAGGTACAGAGCAAGGCCAGCAGTCTTTATCCCAGGCTGCTGAAGATACTTGAAGAGCTGAACAAGAAGAAGAGATACTCGTGTGACTCGAGGATCCAAGAGAAGCCCCCTGTGAGACTCAGGGAGGAAGAAGTCTTCAGTGGGATTCTAGAGCAGGCCAGTGGGACTCTGGTAACACTGTGGGACGCAGTATAAAGACCCTCCTGTGGGACTCAGGAGAGATCTAGTGGGACTCTATATCTACCATTGTAATACTAACAGATTATAATGGGAGAAACCATGTTGGGGCATATAACCAACATGGAAAGGACGTAGGCCTTTGGTGCTGAACCTTGTAAATCCTTATGTCATGTGCCTTTTCATTACTAAATCATTCAAGGAAAGGATGAGAGATACAAGAAGAGTGACTCGAGGCCTTAACAAGCCATAGAGTTTTAATTGATAATGAATCAATTAGTAAAAAGTTTTAAAGGATCACTGATTCACCCCCTCCCCCTCTCAGTGATTCACACTGATCTGGGCACTTCAGAATGTAATTTATTAGATTATTCCATGTGTATGGTTGGGTCCTTAAATTTTGTATCTGAGATATATTATGAAAAATTTAGGGGTTATGATTATTATAATTGTATAACATAAAAGAAATTTAAATTATAAGTATCTTTAAATTATAAATAATTTAAAGATTATCATATTGCTTCATCTAAGATGTGTTTTCAAAATGGTTTTCCAAATAAGAAACAATGAAGCTGTAGCAAGATGAAATTGATAGGATGATGTATTTATGAATCTAAAACATATATTATGGGAATTTTAATAGAATTTTTTGTGATAGTAATGACTCTATTGATGTAGGATGTAAATGGTGGAAAATTTTGTGAAATTTAACAATCAGAGCTACTAAAAGGGAATAGGGTAAAAGAGGAACATTTTATGTGGAAACATAATCATTCATATAGTGAATCTTCTTGACCATGTGGTGGTTGCAAGATGGATTAATTTCCTTGAAACCATATTCTATGTTATGGTGTGTTCCTAAAATCAAATGGTTAGTCATGAAATTCGTCTTTTTAATTGTGAAGCTGATCAGTATTGGTAAATATTCAAGAATATTAGGCAAAGTGAATAGATTGATTCCTTGGATTTTGTGTAATAAAAAAATTTATGAATAATATTTTTCTAAGGGGTTTCAACATAATATTGAAATTAAATTTCATGAATTGATGAATAAATAGGAATAATCTACAGCCATGTATGACAAAATCATCACCCAACTAGAATGGTATGCTTGAAGTATTGTTTTCAATGTGGATAGAAAAATAGTTCATTTTTACTCAGTATTGAACCCATGATACCAAATGTCATTGGACTTTTGATAATTCAAAAATTATCAGAAACATATTTGATGTGATGAGTGTGTAGAAATGTAGATTGTTGATTATTATGTGTATCATGACAACATAAAGAATAATTGATCGGGAAGGAACATGATGGTTAAGATTCAATCAAGGATATATTATTGTAAGAATGTTCAGATCCAGGTTTTTGATTGGTGTGGTAAAATGTTCCATGAGGAATGACTTACCAAAACATGGAATTGTTTTCGATTTAAAAAATTTAGAAACATGGCTTGAGATTTTAATGAAAATGATCCAAAGATTATTCCTAATAAGAAAAAAGGTAATGTTTTTTACATTTTTTGAGATGGGTCCTTATGCAAATATTTCCCCAAATAATGATCTGAATGATGGGATGAATCCATATTATAAGCTGAAAGGTGAATGGAGATCCTTTGCTAATACGTCCATATCTAAAGGCCCTTCCAATGAAGTGTTATCATATCCTTTTTTTTATTTTCATATTTTTATAAAGTCAAGTTTGATACGGGGTATAAAAGTTCCATTACTTCTGAAAAATATTTTGCTAAAGTAGGAATTTGACATCATGAAATGAGACCAGAACATATGGTTAAAACACAAGGGGGTGTATTATTGAATAAATGAATAATAATAATCCTCATGTTGTTATACGGGGAATATAACTAAATAAAAACCTTGTTGTTTTTCACATAGTAGAGTTTGAAGTCATTAGAGGTATGTATTTGATTTTTAATTATCATTTTATGAATTATTATAGAGCTCAATAAGTCCTTTTTTCAGAATGTGTTTCAGTTGATATAAATTTTTGAACCGATTCATTTGATAACATATCCGGAAGATGATAATCTATTAAATGAGTGAAATGAAAGTTATCAATATCATTATATTGAATGAAATATAACTGGTAAGATTAATGATATTATAATGTTAAATGAATTACAATACGATTTTCGTGATTTTTTTCCCGATGTTATACCAAATTGGAAAATGGAATTTACTATTTATGTGGTTCTTAATGCTAGGGATATTTTTATACCCCTTATAGTATATCTAATGTAACAGTTTTTATAATGAAAAATATGTTGCTATATATTCTTGATAATGGATTAATTTTTCCTAGAACATCACCATGGGGTGATCCTTTTCGATTGTAAAAAACTAATTTTATTTCCATGAGACACTGCATTGATTATAGAGGATGGAATAAAACTACTGTTAATATTAATTATCTTTTTCCACATATCGGTGACTTATTTGATCATTTCCAACAAGCTTAGTATTTTTCCCATATTGACATGATATTCGATAACCATCATCTAATCGTTAAGGAGGATAATATCCAAAATAAAATTTCATAATAGATATAGGAATTATGAGTTTGTTGTTATGACGTTCAGTTTAAAAAAATACCCCTCTGTATTCTTGGAGGTTATAAATAGATTATGACATGAATATTTAGAAAAGTTTATGGATTTTCTTATTGTTGATAATTTTGAATTTTTAAAAAGTTATGAGGATTATAAAAACAGTTATGGATTTTCTTACAAGCTATAAATTAAAATTTTTTATATAGTAAAATCATCAATGTGATTTTTGGTAGCAACAGATTTTATTTCTTGAGAAAATTGTAAATAATGATGAAATATTAGTTTATCCCACCAAAAAAGTTGTTGATGAATAGTGAAGATTAATAAATTTATATACATTCTTATTTTTCATGGATTATAATGTTATTACCACTGGTATGTTAGAAACATTACATTGTTCTCTAACTCGATAACTATATCAACATGTAATGAGGTTAATTTTTCTTGAAAATAATAATGTGATGTTTGTTATTAATTGAAGAAAAGCTATGTTAATTCTCTAGTTTTGTACATTTCTTCTAGAAATGGTGAATTGGTCAGCTAAATTGATTGTTCATTAAAGGTTCTAGGTTCTGTTCTAATGCTGAATGATAAGGTAATTTCTAATATGTTAAGACCTGTAAAACCTCATGAGTTAAATTATATTACACATGATTCAGAAATTGAACTTGTGGTTTTAGCTTGGAAATCTTAAAGGCATCATTTATATAGAGGAAAATGTGATATATATATATATATTAACCATGAAATTATGATGTATATATTCACTCATAATGAATTTGAAATGAGACAAAGAAGATAGATTTAACTAATACAGGATTATTATTTCGTGATCATTTACTATCCAAGAAATGAAATCAAATTGGGGGATTCCATGTGTCAAAAACATCATGCATCATTAACCACATTACTTTTTGTACATGACCATTTGATTAATGATTTAATAAATTTTGGCTTTAAAGTTGTTAGTGTAGTGAAATTCTACTTTTTTGTTTCAGGTGTAATTATTGTTGTCTCTATCTGGTAGAATTTAGGAAGTTTAGATGGGAGATAGTGAGTTATAAAAATAGTTATAATTGTTTAAAATGAGTAAGTTTCCAAAATATATCTTGATTAAGATAGCGTTTTGAGATTTGGTATAATATTATGTGTGGAATGTGATTCCTAGATAAAGAAATAATTTTTATGTGAAACTCATAGTTCTCTATTTTCAGTTCATCCTCATATTACTATGATTTATAGAGTCCTCTTAGAGTATTTATGGTGGGTCGGAAATAAATTATATATTTATGATTCTACTATGAAATGATTAACATGTCTACAGGTTCATGAAGGAAGAAAACTAAAAAAGGGTATACTTCAGCCTTTCCAGTTCCAGAGTGGATATGGGATAATATATCCACTTACTTGATAGTGTGAATTCCAAATACATCATGAGGTGAAATGTGATTTGGGTTATTTTTTATTTACTAACAAAATCTAATGGTTCTTTCCTATTTTATGTACTATGTGTCTAGATTGGTTTTCATGATAGTACCTCAAATATATAATAAGATTACATAGAGATACTCTTACCATTGTACATAGCCAAGATCCCATGATTACATTTATCTTTTTGAAATTCCATTATAAGCCATTATGATCAAAATTAAATTTCATCACAGCTTTTCATCCTCGATCTGATGGACAGACCAACCAAAAAATTTGACATTAGAATATATGCATTGCCCATGTTCAATAGATTAACAGGGAAGTTTTGATAAACATAATTCTTTATTTGATTTTTATTATAATAATTTTTTTCATTATATTATATAGATGACACATTTTGAGTCATTATCGGGGAAGTGGTGTAGAACTCCATCTTTTTTGGATGTAGTTTGGGAAAGGATGTTGATGAGACCAGAATTGGTAGAGTATGTGGCTGATAAATTGATTATAATATAGAAAAATATGAGGATAGATCAAATCAGGATAAAAAGAAATTCAAATTGTTAGTTGGAAGACTTTCCTTTTGAGGAGTGTAATCGTGTTTTTCTTAAAATCTCACCCCAGAATATTGTTATATGTTATAGTAATAATGAAAAATTATTTCCCCAGACAACTGTACCTAATGATGTCCTAGATAATGTTGGACCATCCAACTAATGGGTATCTTTTCCTCATATATTTTCTCAGATTGGCATTATTTATCAGGTTTTGATGTTAAGAAACTATGTTTTGATTAATCTATTGTTTTGAGAACATATGTAGTTCAGTTTGAAGAGAAACTTTATTAGGATAAAAATCATGTTCATATTATTGATTTTATATAGAAACAATGGACGAATTAGGAATTCCACTAGGTTAAGGTTTTGTGGAGAAACCACACAATTGAAAAAACAACATGGGGATATTAAAATGTTATGACGGAAAGTTACCCTATGTAGTTTAATAACTAAATATAAATTGTGAGGATGTAATTTCAAGAAGGTAGTGAGAATGGAACAACCCAACGATTTAAAAATAAATTTAATTTATAATTAAATTCATGCAATACTAAGTCATTATAAAAGAACAAATTATTTTTATGAGATTGTTATAAACTAGATTTTAAACTAAATTTTTATACTTATATGATTTGAATTATGAAAAACTGACATACACAATTATGATCAATACAATTTTTAGAGTCTGATATGCTCAACATAATTATATTAGTGAATAGTAACATACCATTATGAATAGTAATTATAATCTTAAGAATAGTGACATGACCGTCATGGGTAGAAAAATTTCTAAATGAATACTAACCACACCCATGATTTTATAAATAGAATTTTGGCATCTTATAAGTGAAAAATATGATCTTAGTATAAGTTTTGGTATTTTTTTAAGTCATAAATAGTGGATTAAAACATTATTATTAATTTAATAAATTAAATAAAAATTAATTTTTTTAAAATTTAATCAATAATTATTAATATATTTCCCTATGGTTATAAGATAATTTAATGAGCCCTTGATTAATTTCTCAAGGTGTTATAAAATCTTTTATAATTTTAGAATTTTTATATTTGGAATGATTAATGATATTAATTAAAAATAAATATCCTCATATAATAAAATTCTTTTGAGACAATGGAGTTCATTTTGGAATTTGACAAATAAAAAAACATTTGTGGATAATATTTGGAATTTTCTGAAATACATGAATTTTTATCAAATAGTGGAATACTATAACTGCTAAAAAAGATAAATACAAGTATTATTGGGTCATTTATGATTTTATACAGAGTAAATAACTTATAGATTACTCTCACATGCACTAATATGTTTTATTAGTCACAAGAACTGATATTATTTATTTTCTTGAGAAAAATATTAAAATAATTATTAAAATAATGTCAAACCCTCCTCTCATACAATATAAATATCACCCCTCAACCCCTCTTCCTCAAAAATCAATTAAGATTTGATAAATTCTTAAATTATACCAAATAATCATACCATGTCTCTTTCCCACGTCCATGACCTTCTGGAATAACTGGAAGGACAAAACCAAAGGATTAAGATGGATCTCAAGGAGAAGTGATTAAGAGGTAAAAATCCTCATTCCTTTTAATTTAAATTATTTACCATTATTTTTATTTTTATATACTCTATCTGCACCCCCTTATCCAAGTGGAATGAAATAACTAGTATCATATATATATTTTAATTTTAAAAATTATATGGAAACAATAATCATTATATTTCTCCCCATATTTCTGTTGTTCTAAAAATAAAAACATTGTCCATGATGTGTCGATATGTCAACATCATGGAAAATGAATTTTCAATTTACATTACATTCATTAAATATGTTTATCAAACCAGTTTAATGGTTTAAAAATATATTAATGGGTATGATATTATCATCTTCATGTTCTAGATGTATCATATATACATAATAATATAATATATAATAATACTAGTCCATGATTATCAAAGAACATCCAAAATGATCTAAAAGAGTATCATTAATATTTTATCTAATGAATCATCATCATATATGAAAACAATATAATTAAGGTTGTGATTTAATATTTTAAAAATAGATTACTACCTTGTCATTATACATGTTTATTTTTCATCCATTTCACAAATGAATCCATTTAAACTGACCATGGAAACCATGTAAACATGAACTGGAAACAACATGAGTAAAAAATTGTTATTAATAAATATGTTGAATGATGTTATAAAATAATCATATAAGGTGTTAAAAATATGAATATGTTTCTGTAAAATATTAGTAACACTCATTTAAGCATTATAGCTGAGTTTAATACACATTTTATTAATGATGAACAAAAGGTAATGGAATTATTTACACAATTTCCATTCATTGGGATAACCTTCACGATCCTTGAATATGTGGTACTAAAATTTTTTGTGTAATGATTTTGTTCATATTTTTGTTTATATTTTATAAGCATATTCCTTTAATTCTTCTAATTCCCACATCAAATATATGATATTTATAAATAGATTTTCATTAAAATTTATCTATTAATTTTTTTGATTTGTTTAAAGCCAATGATATATATGATCTATATATTCATTTTTTATTATTAGAATCCGTTTTTTTGGAATTTTTTATGACTAAGTGTAGGACATATATCTTCCTCTATTGTATTTTTTATGTGTTAGTAGGAGGTCGACCGTATATTTACACTAAATGTAACTATGATTGTTACACCATAATGTAGCTATAATGGTTAAATTATAAGGTAGTCATGAGGGTTAAAAATCATAAGTTAGTAGCTAGGATTATGATATTTTTTTTATTTAATCCCCCATGTGACCTTTCTGGTATTATTTATGTATTCTATGGAAATATAATGCTTCAAATAGTAGTTATATACTACTTTAGGGGTGAGATTCACGTCTTTGTGAAAATTATTTCATAGGAATAATCATTTATTTCCTTATTTTTATATCCCTTATTGATATTTTTATGCTCATACCATGTTTTTAAATGTTTCAATGGTTATAAGGATGTGAAATAGAAAAAATGACGTCATGTTAAATGTTAGGTATATTTTTCAATGAAATCATGTTCTATTTTTTTAAACGGTTTATTTTGTTTTGATGAAATGGATATTTTTTATGTGGTACCCACTTTTTATTCTTGTGGGATGAAATTTATGAATTATTTTTTAAATTTTTAAAACTCTCAACCAAAATAATCAGTAGGAATGAAACAAAATAAAACTCTAAAAGAATTTACTAGATTATATCATGATTATGGTTGGGTCTTTATACACGCACCAAATCCTCTCTTATTCACTAATCCAAATACATTTTATTTAAAAAATATATAAGAAATTATATTACATAACCCCCTTTGATAATAATCATGGTTTTTTTATATGTGAAACCCTCTAAAT
The DNA here is from genome assembly GCA_963277665.1 of Viscum album. Classification (NCBI taxonomy): domain Eukaryota; kingdom Viridiplantae; phylum Streptophyta; class Magnoliopsida; order Santalales; family Viscaceae; genus Viscum; species Viscum album. The sequence goes on along the minus strand of OY728150.1, from coordinate 1,134,771,682 downwards.
AAGGATCTAAAAATAAATTATAGTGGTTTCTGATCAACAAGTAAAATTCAAAATGATAATTTTTATTTTTTTTCTAAATCCACTTGCGTTAATCATCTATAAAATTTGATTATATAATAGCATTATAATAACCATAATTCTGAGATATTATTATGTTAAGAGACTATAATATTTCCATATTCACTACCATCAAATGTTAATTGATACCATCAATCATGTGTATCGTGGAATACCAGCTCACAAACTGATATGTGTCTGTTTTTATAGAAAACTATCATGGATCGATAAGAGTAGTTTTTTAACATATATATATTATATTTATTAAAATATTATAAATATATAATTACGATATCACGTATACCTACTAATGTTTCCATATATATTTGGTTATATACTATTGCTCATGTGTTTGGAATAATAACACCTCAATATGTGATATAATTAATTTTTTCAATTATTAAATTCCATTTGAGGTAGTGAGGATAAATTTAATGAATATATGTGATATTTATTAACTAACAATAACTCTACATTAATAATATCGCAACTATATTTTATCATTTGAATCTGGTAAAAAAATATTTTTTTCATGTGCACATGTGGACTAATGTTTCCACATATTGATGGGAAATGTTTTTAAATTTATTATTATCTAGATTTTAATTATAATTAATCTGATTAACATAAATTCAATAATTAATATAAAAATTATTCTAAAAATTTGAATTAATTTTAATTTTCTATTCATTTAATCCATCATTAATATTGAATAATATGGTCCTGCTTACGCACATCCTATCATCTCCTTGAATCATTTAATAAATATTTTTTATTAGGTAAGAAGAATAAAAATATAATTAATATATTTATACGTTTTATAATATTTTTATTAATACAGATGAATTAACCATCATCAATGTAAGAGGGCCTAAATTTTATAAACAAAACATAAAAAATACGAATAAATTATCACATTAAATAGTGATTAAAAAATGATAATAATCAGGTCATACAAGAGTATAAATAAATAATATATGGTATGAGTTGTTTTATTATTTTTCTTCAATAGATATATAATAAGTCAATATTTTTTATATAGGTAGTTCAAATATTTCATAATGAAATAATACTCGAGGTTAGTGAAACACATCTCACTTTTACTTCTAGGAGACATGTTCTATATGCGCCACATAATTATTAGTGTGGTGTTTAGACAACCACACTGATATCTTATATCTTGAAAAAAATTATTTTCATGTATATTTATGTTTCATTTTATTTACGTAAGTTCATGTATATTTTGATTCAAATATTAGCAATGTGGTAACATGTTATATTCCAAAATCTTAATTTATCAGGATTTCATATGATTAACTTTCCACTGAAGAAATTTTATGATCTATCACTTGTTAGATTCAGGAATTTTATCCTACAAAACATATTGATTAAAAGATTTGTTAACAGTAAATTTTTCATCTCTATTGTACCTAAAATGATTTAGAAAATGATTTTGTTAAAATTAAACATTATTGATCTATTCTGTAAAAAAAATAAAATTCAAATCCACGTAAATATTTTCATAAATTGTTTAAAACCATTTTATTAAAAAAATTCAAATTATATGATAAATAAAATATTACCAATGATTATATTTTTTCAAATATTTTATAAAGGAAATTTATTTTTAATCCCTCGATAATTGTTTATTGAAAATGTACAAAAAATATGAAATTAATATTTTATTTAACACGCTCATGATGAATGAAATTCCCTATCATCAGGAACCTTGGTTTAATTGAATCTTACATTACATCATTAGAAGTTTCATTTTAAACAAATCTAATTAATTTGGGAATGTATTGTATTATAAACATATTTTGAAATTAAAATTATATGTTCCACAATAAATTATTTATGAATGTGTAATGGTATTTATATTCATAAATGTCAACCACACCTATTTTAATTATGATCAAATAGGAATGTGTTCTAGTCATACCATGCCAAAAATGTTACAAAAATATTTATGGTATTCTAACATGGGACATTCTATTTTGATATCATTATCCTTATTGCTATAATGGTTTCACGATTATGTTTATTGATTGGAAAATCTATTATCATTTCATATTGTTATTTTTCAGTATGAATGATTATGCTGATTACTTATCACCAATTTTTTTAGGAATGTGTTTGATATATTATGTAATTGGTGGGAATTACTATATCACCTCTATACATCAATATGACTCACGAGACAATCTATATTGGTCATTTAGGTGAGGTCTTAACAATTTATAAAAAAAATCTATTGTCAAGAGATTCATTATATGATTATGATACAGAGAATTAAGCATTCCAACATTTTGAGATTTTTTATTAAATATCTATGGGATTATATTATAAGTTTGAATATCCATGTTTATATTTTAATATAATGTGGTTATATATGTGAAATTATATGATCATCATTTGTTTCTTCCATATATTTTACTTGTAATTTATTCAACAAATGTGTGTTTTTTAATTACTTATCCATATTTATTATTATTATTTATTTGTAAAAAAATTTATTGTACATATACACTTACTATGAATTAGATCACACCTCATTCTTATGTTTATTGTATTTATGATTTCATAATGGGTATTATGATTGATATGAATTTACATGATTAATGGAAAATAAATTTACGTAATGTAAATTCTATTTGGTATTTTATTTATTCTAATGTATGTGAAATTAAACTATGTATATTGATTACCATTATTACTAAACTATTAGTTTTCTCAAGGTCCGAATCATCGAATCCAGTGTTAATATAATAATTTGACATTAGACTCTAGTTTAGTAGGGCCTACAAATTTATAGTTGTTATATTGGAAAGCATTGTCAAAGGAATAAGAACTAGTTTTTGGACAACATAGATTACAGAACATAACCCTATGATTGAAATATATGATAATTATATAAGAACATCTATATAATTTTTAAAGGAAAGAATTATGTTCATAATTACAAAATATACATACCTATCTAGATAGTATAATTGGTCATGGTTTTGGGATTGATTACCTAGGAGTATTAACTCTGAAAAATGGGAGTGGGAGTTGAATATAGCTTTATCCCGAAGAAGAAACATTACTAATTGGTCACATAGTTTGATATTCATGGGGGATATTCATGGGGTAATTCATATTTTATTTGCAAAAAAATATGAAGGTCTCAAAAATATTGTTTTCAGTTAAGTAAAAACCCAATAAAACCGTGTTTATAATTATAAAATTGGTTAGGTATAATGTTTTTGTTTTATGTCACGTGTTTCACTGTTTTTGAGATTATACATTATGACGCATAATGCTATTATATAATATAGTGTATGGTAGTATTTAAAAAATTTTCCTATATAATATTTCAAGAGATGTATCAATACACATTCTCTATGCTATATTTTCTCTATAGAGAAATATAATGAAGATATAGCTTGATATATAATTATATATAATCAATTTGATAACATTTCTGGATAGAAAATTCATGTTATAATGAATAATGATCCTCATATAGATCAACATAATAATCAACTATATAATGAAACAATGATATAATTAATTATATATTCATAAGCTCTATCATTTAGGTGTATTGTAAATCCATTTTATATGTGCTTTGGATAAGTTCAATAGAGATGATATTTCACACACTGGGAGGTACTGAAAGGAACAAACTAATCATTTTACATTATTGTCTCCATAGAGATAAGAACTACTAGTGGTTTTTTTTCATGACCATAATAGTGATAAATAAATATAAAATATTAAATAGAATGATTTTAAGGAACTCATATTGGAATATTTTTTTCCTCGCATGAAATGAGAACACATTGATAGAAAAATATAAATTATTACACAAAAGGAAGATGAAAAAATATATATATTTAAATCCCACTTTTCAATGTTAAAAATGTATACAATAGTCAAAAAAATTAATCTAAATAGAAATTATAATATTTTCATTGATCGGCATAAGTAAATTAATTATTGAGTCCTATTTTACCAAACATTCAAATCAATAATGGAATTAGTATTATATAGTATCAAAATATAGAATTAATTGTCTACATATTATGTCATAACTAGGAATTAAAAGTTGGAGATGATGATGAAGCAAAATATAGATCAATGTATGAATGAAAATAATAATATCCCACCATTTTATAAATGTATAAATAATCAAAAAAATTATTCATGAAGGGTTTGTGAATTTTCTAAAGGTCTAGGGATAATGTAAATTATTATTCTAGTAGAATGGGAAATAAAAAATATTATGATATTAAATACATTAACTATAATGATATGTGTATCTATAAAAACAATCACCAAAACTATGATGGGAATATTACCCAAATAATTATAACGGACCATACCTAAATTATTATATTACTAAAAATGAATTTGAATTATTAAAGTACTTATTTGATTGGATTCATGATTTATGTTGTAGAAATATATTATCAATGATATTACCAATATAGGATTCATAAATCATAAGTATATTTTAATATAATTGATTATCAAGAAAGATTTTAATTGAAATAATGAATGGTATTCACTACCTACAAAAGTGATATAGTCTAAATTTGATCTATTGAGAGAAGATATGATTTTAGGAGGATATGAATTAATATATTTTCAATATTTAGATAATATTGACAATTAAATATTTATGGGAAAATGTTGGTGACATAGATTTGATTGATTGATTTCATGGTTTATGAAATAATATCTTGAGTTTGATGGATTTTATGAATTATGGAATTAATATGATAATGTCATATTTAATTTTTGGAATAAGGAGAAATATAATATTCAAAATTATAAATTAGTTCATTATGTTTTCATATCGATCATGGTATTATGATATTTTTCAAATTACCTTAATATCTATAAGTTTTTGTTTGTGGAATCTAACGTTAAATTTATTTTATAAATTTAGTCAACTTCCTTCCATATTATTTCATTGAATTTTCTCTAATTTTTTTTATAAGTATTATAGTGTAATATCTACTGATTAAGTTGTTCATTATACTAAATTTTATGATTCTTAAATTCTGGTATCAATTGATGACTCATGCTAACAATTTTTGTCTTGGAATATTTATAATGTTTACTTGAATTTCTGGTTATTCTATTTGTAATCCATCAAATGTAAATTTTCATGTTTCATGTATAAATTTTTACTAGATATTAATATTTATGAGTAAAAAGGATGGGGGAATTTATTGAATCATAACCAAGTGATGAATTTCTTCCTATGAAAAAGAATGTTATCATATCTGTACATTTTATTATATTCTAAAACTAGATTTTAATGAAATCAGTTGAAACTAAGAATATGAATTTGAAACAAAAAATATCTCATAATAAATTAAATTAAAAATATTAAATTCCACTTATAATGGATCAATTTTGTTTCATCATATTCTCTACATCATTCACTTTTCAATGAACCATGATTTTTATCAACATATATAATTATTTTCACTATTATTCCACATCCATATTTTCCCATCCTTAAACTTTTTGCATAAAATGAAACACAATTTTATATTATTATATATGTACATAATACCTATATTTCTATCATTTAATGTGTGGAATTTGTTAATCATTTAACGATGTGGATTTCAAACAAGAGTTATACATCTGATGAGATAAATAGAATTATGATGGTTCAATTTAATAATTGTGGTATAATTTAATGCCACAAGATTTTATAAGATGAAAATTATGTTTGATAATAAAGAAATATATTATGAAGGATTTATATGATACAGAAAATTCATAATAATTCACAATAAATAATCTTTTAATAAATTTATTCCCTTTAATAGCTTCTGATCCATTCACATCCGTGTCTAATAAAATTTATATTGTAATATAATGCTTTTATATAAACATTAAGAATAAATTTAGACATTAATGTAGATATTATGAACTGAAAAACCTAAATAATGAATCACAATGGTTTAAATTCCATTTTGAATAACATAAACTGTAATCAATACAATATTAATAAAATATTAAACATTTAAAAGGAATAAAATATTTTCAAAAACATAATTTATTTAAAAAGTGGCCTAGTTTCACATTACACTCATAAGAAAAACTATTATTAGTTTTAGAAATTATCATTTTAAAAATAAACATTTTTTTTAAATATTTATTTCAATATATTTTTTGGGTTAATTTTATAGAATTTTTTGAAAATATTGATTGATTTGATTAATAGTGAAAATACTGATTTATATTGAAAGGACGTTTTTTATATATGTTATTTAAAGAGATAAATAATATATATAAAAATATTTTAAATAAAAATATATTAAATATATTAATTTTTTATTAATTTGATTAATTATATTATATTACATTTTTTATTTAGTTAACAAAATTAATTTAAATGTTTATATTTGAAAACATATTTTTTCTAAGACAAATGTGGGTTCAATTATAAATTTAATTCTGACCCTTATTTGAATTGTGTTGGGAAATAGAATAAATATTTTGAATTAAATTAATATATATAAATATATATGGCCAAAATAATTTTTTTATGATAATGAATAATTAAAAAATTTACAATTATTTACCACTATTAAAATAAAAAATGGTCATACAAGGGTGATAAACAAAATTGGTAAAGATAAAATTTGATACAATTTTTTATTTACTATTTATGGAGATATATTCACCATAAATCATACATTATTCTAAAATGAATCATTTTTTTGTCTTTATGTGGGATAAAAATGAGGGAATAACTTTCCATTTCCAGAAATTCCATTGTGTCCTCCCCACACATATAAATGTCCACCCACTCTCCTCCCATATTAAAAATAAAAAACCATTTTTCTATGCCATTGACCTCCACAAAAAAATTTATTATTTTTATACCATCTTTATATTGGATAGTTTTTCATTATTAATACTTTATATGAGGCTTTCTGTTTAAATAATAATTGGTTCTATGAAGAATATGCTAAATTAGCAACATGCCTATTTGGTTTCCTTATTCATCGGACTAAATATGTGCTGAATCAAATATGATAATCCAATATATTTATTATATCATATATATGTATATGTTTCCATGTTAATGTAATGACCTATATCCATCACCACATTAATGGAATGAGAAATAAAACCCTCGATCATGTGTATGAAAACTTAGGCCTCGGGAACTAATATAATTCTTTTTATATCACAGTATTTAAAGGATGGATAAAATAATGTGTTTAACTTATTTATATAGTATTAATGTAATTTTTATAGTTGTATAATTTTTATAATACATATAATATTTAATATTAAATTTCTTTTGTGGGATTCAATAGTGACTCTCAAGTGTACAACAAAGTACGGCCTCCCGAAACAATGTTATTTGTTTTTCACAAAGGATTTACATGGATGGTAGTAATGATATCATTAAAGAAGACGTGTGTTTAGTAATAGATATAAATTTTTTTTAAAAAAAATATAACACCACATCAATCATATTACCTTCTAATCTGATGGAAAACAATATAATCACTTCTAAATATCTGTGGACTACTTCCTCTTCATAGCAAAGTGAAATTGTTTTCATTTTATTTTAAAATGTAATGTAACACAAATGGATTGAAAATAAATAAATATTATAAATGCAATTAAAATGATAATATAGTGATTTTTTAATATTTATTTTAAAATAATTTCACTAATCAATAAAATGGAATCAACATTCATGTGTATGAAGGATTTATTGTGTCCCTCAACAGTGTAGTAATTTTGATATAATTAACATTTATTTTTTTGTATTAATATGTATATAATGAATTTATATGATATTTACATCATGTTTCAAACTCTCTATATTATTTATCCTTGATCATAGAAAAGGGAACAACATTACCAAACAAAAATATACCTGAAAAACAAGACAATTTGTACCCAAAATAGTGATTTCAACAATGATTTATTATGAAAAACTCAAAAAACCTAATTATTTTATAGAAGTTATGAAATATATGAATATGTAATGTAAATTAATAAATAAATATATAATATTATTATCATACATGATCATTGAACATGTATGATGTACATCCGACATGATGGCAGGTTTTATTGTATCCCTTTTACATTCGTGATATATTTTTAATATTCACCACATATCTCTCATGAGTGCTGTATATAAATCCCATTATATAAGTTATATAATGAATTAACACATATTAATTATATATAAAAATTCATTTTAAAATATTTATATCAATGGAATATGAATCATAAGTTACCAAAGTGGTGATTGTTTATTTTATAATCCCATCCCTTATCATAAATTTTTAATCAATAGTATCAAATGGGTATATACTATGATATAAAACCATTGAAAATAAAATATTTTAATCCCCTTATATTATTAATTAATATTTATGTTAATAAAAAAAATCCACTCTTTGGGGCATTAAATTATTTTTAAAATTATTTATTTAATGGAAAACTATAATTCTATTTTCCACTGAAAATGATTATTTCTTCCATGTAAATTATTTATAAAAAAGTTCCCAAAAATTGTTTCTAATTTATTCATATGATATGTTAATTTCAAATCACAAATTTTATAAAAAATATAAAAAATTAATCTTAATGATCTTTTTTGAACTTGGTTATGTTTGATATATTACAATGGATTTGAAAGGAATATTTGTTTCAGCATACACAAACTATAGAGAATTTACCCCCAACATGAAATTTCATTGAATTGGAGATTACATTACATTTTTTTATTTTTTTTAAATATAACACATTTTTCATAATATTATGTATATTTAATTTTTTTAATATTATCATTACATTAAAAAATATATTTTCCTCCTGAAACATTTACATTAATTATACTTCTATTTCTACCCATCAAGAAAAATAATCATAATTTTACATATACTTTCCTAGGAATATGTTGTAATGATATTATCCTTTTTATTAATCTGGATGTATTATGATTATAGGGTCTAAGGATGTACTATTTTGATACCATTAAATTTAGTACTCTAAATAGATTATTTTTTATAGATTAGGGAAAGGATTAAAATTTCATATGCTAGTTTTATAATTAAGATAGAAATAATTATTATGTTTCACCAATTTAATTTTAGCATTGCATATAAATTTTTATGTGAAGGGTGTGGAATGATATGTCCCCTTAAGGTATAATTAGGTATAATGGATCAAATTATCTTGGGTATTTTTCAATGGGCATACACATTAATCTTATATGGGATATGTTTCCACATTTTATTGAATATCATTGGATTGTTGATAATATTTTTCTAGTTTGGACTCATATAAATAGAAAAAAATAAGGTTACTAAAATTCAATTTATGAAAGAAATTGATCAAATCTTTTCATGATGAACTTTTGTGGAACAAGATGTTTGTAATTAGTTGATTAAATCAGACGCATATGGTAATGAGTATACCCAACATTACGATCACCCCTTGTAACACATTCCACTATTCATATAATATTTATAAAATATTTTAGGAATTATATTTCAGGAATCCTGAGTCTTCAAATTATTTTTCTCAATTAATTGATTGAATTCCATGTGATTCATTTATTTTCCATGAAATATTGATTATTCTCATTTATTAATTATGGAATTCATTTATAGAAGACCCATATTGAGAATTATAGCATAAAATAATATTATGATTCATTAACCTTGAGTACTAGGATGTCTATTATGATTGATATTCATTGTTTTTATACAGTGAATAACGGTGTAATCAATGGAAAGAGAATGTTGCATTTTATTTTTTCAAATTAATGTAATACTAATTATTAATTTTTTATAACAATACTAATAAAATATCCAATCATTCGGTTTGTGACTTTTTTTATTATAGCGTCAATGTAATATTGTAAATACAAACTATAGGTAAATATGATTGTTGACATTTTATATAATATTATTCTATTTATTTAAATCTATATTCATGGGGTCAAGATGAAATATTTTATAATGGAAAACCATTGACGAATCTACAAATATTATATTAAATGTTAAGGTAATATGAATGGTTTTATCTTACATTAAGACTATTGATATATACTATAAATAAATAAATTTATTCTTATATTTTCTATGGAATGGATTGGTTTATATAATGTACTAATAAAAATCTAACATACCAGACATGTCTTGCCAGAAGAAAAGCTTCTAACCATTTATTAAAAATAATGAAAATGTAAAAAAGGAAGGGGTGGGTAAAAAGACAAAATTACTCTCATCTATCATAGAATATATCTAAATATCATAGTTAGACATGTCATTTATATATTAATAATAATCAGCAGTTTTTGATCCAGATTATGCATTACCTGGATTGAGCATAATAAGGATTTATAGACATTATTTATTTGACAACGTAGGAGTTGACCACGTAGACAAATTTCATGGCACATTAGAGTATTCTTCTCATTATCTTCCTTTTGAAGGGGTAGGTTTGAAACCCTCATGTTCAATCATCATTGTGTTACCATAAATTATTACGCCCTTAAATGAGGCATTCACACCGCTTCGTGATGACTTGGGAGGGATGTCACCACTCATAATTTCATCATCGGAGATGTTACCCCATTTTTCAAATAGTCTATAGGTCTTCTAGATTTTATGGATATCCTAACGACAATACACATTTTTCAGATGATCGTCTTTATTGATATCATCCTCCCAAAGGGATAAAGTATCGTAGGTCATCAATTACATGAATGCTTTCCAAAAGAAATATTCAATGGAGGTATATTGTAAAACATTTTTTCATGTCAACCCATCATCTGAAATATCCATTTCTTACTAAATACTTTCATCCCTCACATTCAGAGCATATTCTAGTAAGTGCATCCAACATAAATTATTTATTATGTCATGGACTACCAAGTGATCATTCGTCCATGTCATTTCCATTTTCATTCGTCTTATATATCCATTAGTATTTTGGATATAATCTAATATAGTACCTATATTAATCAATTGTTATTCCTTACCTATTGTAACATATATAATTTATTTACTATTCTTATAGGGTTATTATAAAAAATTCATATCATGGATAGTTATTTCATAGAAAAATATATAGGATTTGATTTAGATACATTCAAGTAGTTGTGGATCTAAAATAGATAAAGTCAATTTACATTTATCATAGAAATAGTGTTATGAATAAATCGTGAAAGGTTCTGTGGAGATGATCAAGGCCTACTTCAGAGTGATCCAATTCATAAAAATCATTCTATTCTGAGTAGTTATTATATTTTAGATTTCACAAATTTGATAATATTGAAACAAATGGTCAGTTTTTATATTTGATTAAATGAAGCTGTATTGAGATATATAAAAACTATCAAACATATATTAGTGAAAAATTATACCTTTCTATGTTATGATAATGGAAACCTATATGGTAACATATCCTTTGATAGAATCCATTAATTAGTTAACTAATTACCCTTCATTCATCTTCTTAATCTACTTATAATGTTACAATATTTTTATATCATAAGTCCCAAAAAAAACTACACTCCCTACTCTACCACAAAGCATGGTAGTTAAAAACCTACGATCATAAAGTGAATCAACCATATCTACCAACACAATGATATATTATTCATCACATTACTCTGTCAATTCCATCATATATTTGGGAATATTTTTGACAGGATGTAAATGGATATATTAAAGGATGACATGTGGGTGTATGTATTAAGACTTCAATGATGACCTCTAAATCATGGAACATAATCTACATTGGTTCATTAATAAATTAATTCATTACATAAAAATTATAAAATTTTAATTAAATCCACATATTTCCATATGATTGTTTTCTAATGTATGTTATTCCCCATAGTAAAAATCAACTCTCATAATAAGAAAATATAAAATAAATTGGATTGAATAAATATTAATAAAATTCATATCATAGAATGGATAATCAATAAAAAAACTAATTTAAGATGATAATACCTTGATAGCTAACATCAATATATTTTCCATGTCCCCTTTTAAACATACACCACCACCGTGGATGTTAATGAATTTAGAGATTTGAAAAAATAATTTGTAAAGGCCCAAGAAATTTCTAGAAAAATATTTTCATAAATACTTTAGAATTTTACGAGTCTATGTCTTCTGACGACACTTGATTCAGAGGCCCTGTGTGCTCGAAATCAATTTTTGAAGTTTAGCTCAGGTACGTTCAGTAAACGAACAAGTGGGTTTTTCTATCTTTTGAAATGGAATTCGGAATTGAAATCTGAGGGCACCGGTGAACTCGCAGCACCATTAATTGCTTAATTGGACATTTACTGAAGATGTATTTACATGAGAGAAGAGGTAATTTTTTGTGGATTAATTGAGTGGTGAATAAAATTGTGGGACAATTTTATTTTTATATCTTAAGTGGTTCTAACCTACATGGGGAAGTTTGGGTGGGACCCACTAACATCCTAATTACCCATGTGAGGATAAATGTGAGGTGGGGCCTACACAATCCCCAACCCTTCACATTTCCATAACTCTCATAAACTCCCCCTTTAAAACTTGTTAACTCCCTTTAATTAAGTAACTCTGCCTCTCTCCTCCTTTATTGCATTCCAACATAGACATTAATTAATTAATTGAAAATGTTGATTAATTAATTAAGTGTTTGAATTTTGTATTTTGAAATGCATGGCATGATTTAATAAAATAAGGGAAGCCTTATTTTATTTCTGGGGTTCGCATGTTGTGTTGAGACTTTGGGGAGAGGGCTTTAGTTTTATTTGAAGAACTTCATCCTCAATGAAAAACATCAACTCTTCGACGAAGAAAATCGACTCAGAGACCCTAGTTTCTTCGTCCTCTTCTTCCACCATGACAAGGGAGGACACAATTATGCAGGAATTCTCCAACGGCATTGTGCAATCCTCTTCTTCTCTCCATGATAAAAGGGGAGAAACCACTTCCTCGGGTGCACACCGACGATGATGGGAACGACGCCTTCATCCACGACGCTTTACAACCACGAACATCTTTTCGATGTAGGGTGTGTTGATTCAATTTTATTGAGAATAAAATTATTTTTTGTGTTTTGTAAACTTTGTGCATTCTTGGCCATGTGATACCGTCTAACAGGGAGGGTGCGGGCCGAACAAACAAGGCTCGACAACCCATCGTGGGAACATTATTCCTCAGGAATTGAGAAGTGGAGGTGGTGGAAAAAAACAGCGTCATCGCACCATTCTGGGATCATGATGAAGGGAACCGACACCGTTGTGCCAGTTGTGGGGAACGAACCACGGCCCGCGATGCGGGCCGCTTTGGCCGAAGAATCGGTCGGGCTGTCAACCGACCGGGCGAAGAAGATCTGCGGCGCCAGGAGGGCACAATGTTAGAGGACCGGTCGACCCGTCAGCCGACCGGGTGGTGCTTGGCTGCAGCGCCAGGAGGGCACCGCGCTGGGGGACTGGCGGCCCGCCTATGCGGGCCGCGTGCGCAGAAGACCGACCAGTCTAACAGGCTGGTTTGGGGAAGGGCGGCGCAGCCTGGCCCCACCAGTGCAGAAAACTAGCCCCCCCCCCCCACATTGGAATGCGCTCGGCTTTGACCAAGCTAGCCGGGATGTGCGCCCAGCCAGGCCATGCTAGTCCTGGCTGAGCCGAGATGCGTCGGGCCAGGCCGAGTAGGGTCACGCCAGGTCGTGCCCCTCCTGGCCTGGTCGCGCAACATCGGTCCAGGCCGCATCCCTTCGGGCTGACTTGAGTATTTCCTTCGGACTGGTACGACACCCCTGCTGGTTCGGACTCGTCCAACTAGGTCATACGGACCCATCAACCCACTGGGCTAAACGAGTCGGGCCCGCTAATCACTTAGAAAAGGTTAACTTAATGACCACGCGTCCGATCGATGCGCTGTCTGTGGCACTAGGACACTTTTGATGAGACGGTCCTTTTGCAATACTCTAAGTGAGGATCGGATAATTTTGGAAATCAGCCAGGTTAGAAACGACCGTATTTCTAACCAGGCCCCTGGGATGGAAAAGCAAATATCTCTCAGACCAGGCGTCTGATTGATGCGCCGTCTATTGCATTGAGTTCCTATTGATGAGATGGAACATTGGGGTACATCAACTCTAGACATCATGATAGTTGATGTATCGACCCCCATTGGCTCGTGGATCGGACCCTCCCGGAATCGAGCTTTTTGTGTGTGGGGACCCTAGAGATGGCTACGACTGTGATGACAATGACGATTGTACTTGGATACTACCTAGATTCGGCAGTAAGGACAACTGTTCATGGATCCTATGTGGGGTCGGAAGTGAGGAGACTATTCATGGATCCTACATGGGTTCAGAAGCAATGGTTACAGTACTAAGATCTTATGTGGGTTCGGTAGCGATGAATTTTGTACTTGGATCCTACGTGGGTTCGGCATGGGAGATGATACATAGACTACATCTATCAACTCCACCCCTCTTTGTGAGTAGTATACCTATGTGAGCTGAGTCTTGACTTTTAATCATTTTCATCGATATGACTGACTTTCTTTCTTGTGTGGATTGGGATGTACTATCATGTGTGGACTGGGTTGTACTTGGGCTCATGAGTTGGAGCAGAACTGGAATTGATGAATTAGGTATATGTATGGGCATATACCAAAGTAGAGTTGGTTGATACATCATGTTTGTATTATTCCTTTGTAGTTTATCCTTTTGGGATTCTGGGAGACCTTCGAGAGTCTCGGGGTCCCTACTGAGTATCGTATAATCACCCATGCACGGGCTATGCCCACACTACGTTGTGTTGGATGTAGACGATAGATAGCACTAATCGAGGTGGAGTCTTGTGGAGCGGGACAGTACCTGGAGGTGGACCACTTGGCAGAATGTACTCAGAGTGGACGACCGAACCCTAGGAGCCGACGAGACTATCTGTACCCACCCTTCAGGTGGGAATTCTGGAGGAAGATTGGTGGTTAATGCTTTACTTTTTAGCTGTTATACTTTCTTTCTCAGTTGTACTGTACTTTCGGTTGGGGTTGTATACCGGCCCGTTTACATTCCAGCACTTACTTTTGTACTCAGTTTACTTTTTGTTTACATCATCTTGCATACTATATTGTGTTTGTTTACTTATATAATGGAAATTCTTTCCCTTTTATCAGGATTTACGCCTTATGTTCTAGTCGCCATCCCCTGGCCTATGGAAGGCAGGCTTGGGGTAGTCACAGCACGGGCCCAGAGGACGGGTCCTGACAAATTGGTATCAGAGGAATAGGTTCTACCGCAGAACTCGAGACTCTAATAATTTCTTCTCTGTGAAACAATAATATTTAGAGTACTGAGTGTTGTTATCAGTCCAGGGAGTCCAGTGTTGGTGCAGAAGCCGACGTATCCGTACACCAGGACCCTGACTTCTGATTTCCAACTCAGTGCCTGAAAACATTGATTGCATGTCTGTTTAAAAATTTTTATTTTGATTACTTTGTGTCAAATCACCGGGTATACTGTAATAACCGTGGCGCATCTGTTTCTTTTCAGGATGTCCCCACAATGTCAGCCATCTAGGGTTCTTAGTTACATGCGAGATGGAAGCCCACCGAGCAACGAGGCCTTGGTGAAGGGCCCCATTACAGTGGAGGCAGCAGCGGTACCTCTACCTGATGGTCCACCGCTACCACCAGCCCCAGTAGCAGAGAGTGCATGTCGCCTGAGTGCACTGCACGGGTTTTAGCATCAGAGTCCGCCCAAGTTCTGCAGAGAGACGGACTCTCATGCAGCCGAGGATTGGCTGGTGGCTATCGACCGAGTCTTCAGATTGGTAGGGACACCTGCAGATCTTATGGTGCTCCTTGAGGCGAGTTTCCTACACGCAGCAGAAGTTAGATGGTGGAGCCTGATGCTCCAGGTGCACGATGAGCCTTTTCTACTTTGGATAGACATCGAGAGCCTCTTCTGCTAAGAGTTCGTTCCAGCCACCCTATGTGTTGTGCACGTCCAGGAGTTACTATAGCTGCGGCAGGGTAGTGTGACAGTAGCCCAGTAATCGGTGATATTTTCCGACCTCTCGTGCTACTCCACAGACATGGTACAATACCCATTCTTTCGGGCCCGGACCTTCGAGGAGGGATTGACGAATGATATCAGGGAATCGATGATCTCCCTCAGCATTCCGGCACAGGTAGGAGTACTAGAGCGAGCCCTTCATTTGGAGATCTTTCTTACTAAGTCTACGCCAGCAGAGAGGCCTACCGTAGGGCGACACGTAGCGGAGTCTTCTGTAGCCGGCAGTGGACAGATGTCGTAGAGTCCCAAGTGGACCAGGCCATCAGGTGGGTGACCTCAGGATACTAGTTCGGAGGTGAGGGGTGCACGTAGCAGATCTAGTCATACGAGTGGCAGGTAGTGCTATTCATGCGGCGGGCAGGGCCACATGGTTCATGACTGCCCGACCCACTATGCAGAGGAGCAGCAGACGGTTGAGGGACCACCCAGGAAGAGTTAGAGGATTGATCGTGGTTGTCCACTAGGTGTAGGCGGACGAGGAAGAGGAGCTGGCCAAGTAGCGATGGTGGGCGACTCTTTGAGTCTCTTCCACCACCACCACCAGGAGGCCCACCCCGACCACAGGGAGCTAGCGGGCTGAGGTAGGCTCAGCTTCAGGTAGTGGAGGTTTATGACCACGGCGCACCTGAGATGATTCGTGGTACTATCTGTGTCTAATACTCCCTTGTTGTAGTTTGTATAGACACAAGAGCGAGTCATTCTTTTATTGTCGCTGCCCTTGTTCGGAGCTCGGAGATTCCGATGGAGCCATTGGCTCGATCCTTACGGCTAGAGACTCCTTCGAGAGAAGACTCTATGATTACGCACTAGTGCCGCCAGTGTGATATTACTCTAGGAGGCGAGAGATTCGGCTGAGATCTTCTTGTAGTAGCGTCGAGGCCTTACGACGTCATCTTGGGCATGGATTGGTTTTCTACAGCCCATGATCAGATAGACTGTATTAGGTGTAATGTACGGTGTGTCAGCCCAGATCCGAGCAGGTTCACCATCACCAGTGAGAAGGGAGCCATTCCAGCACAGGATGGACTTACACAGAGGAGAGGGAAACCGATCACACATCAGTTGGCTCATCTCATCCTAGGAGTAGTTGATGTGCGGATTCTGAGTTTTCCTATTGGGGTGGTTCAGTAAGCGGACGTTTTTCCTGATGACGTTCAATAACTAACTCCTCGTAGGGAGGTAGACTAATATATAGACCTATACACCGAGATATCCCCGAGATCTACTCCAGTATATCAGATGGCTCCCGCTGAGCTTCGAGAGCTGCGGGTACAAATGTAGGACTTATAGGGAAAGGGATTCATCTGACCCAGTGTTACACCATGGGCTTCTCCAATTTTATTCGCCAAGAAGGCAGATGGGATCTTACGACTATGTGTTGACAACCGTTGTATGGATCAGGTGACCGTAAAGAAAAATTATCCCCTCCCTAGGATTGAAGACCACATTGATCTGCTCCAGGAGGCACGATGGTTCTCAATGTTATACCTCAGGTCATGCTATCATCAGCTCAGAGTTCGAGATAAGGATGTGCAGAAGACGGCCTTCAGATGTCGGTATGGCCACTACGAGTTCTTGGTTATGCCTTTTGGAATAACCAATGCTCCATTAGTGTTCATGAGTCTCATGAATAGGATCTTCCAGCCTTATCTTGATCGATTTGTCATTGTCTTCATCAATGACAAACTGATTTACTCAACTACTGAGGAGGAGCATGCCTACCTCATGCTGGTTGTGCTGGACACACTCCGAGGGCACCCGCTTTATGGTAAGATCTCAAAGAGTCAGTTCTAGATTCGACAGGTCCACTTATTAGGGCACGTTATCTCTAAGGTGGGAGTTGTTGTGGATCCTGTGAAGATCGAGGTATTACTTGCTTAGGAGCCACCCAGGAGCGTGATGGAGGTGTGGAGTTTCCTAGGTCTAGCTGGGTATTATTAGAGATTTGTGCCAGACTTCTCCAGAGTTGCAGCATCACTTTCAGCTTTGACAAAGAAGGGGAAACCCTTAGTGTGGTTAGATATATGTCTGCATAGCATCCAAGAGCTGAGGCAGATATTTACCAGTGGACCCATCTTGAGGCTACTAGAGGAGGGAGTAGGGTACGTAGTTTACTGTGATGCATTAGGGACCAGACTCAGGTGTGTCCCAATGCAGGAGTAGGCAGTGATCGCCTATGGTTCACAACAGTTGAGGTAGAATGAAAAAAACTATGATACCCATGACCTAAAGTTAGAAGCAGTGGTCTTCACCTATTATATGTGGCGAAACTATCTGATGGGTGAGTGATTTTCAGTCTATTCTGACCACCAGAGTCTCAGGTACATCTTATCACAGAAGGGCATGAACCTGAGACAACAGTGATGGCTCGAGTTCCTCAAGGACTATGGCTTTGAGGTAGTCTATACTCCTAGGAAGGGTAATGTAGTAGCTGATGCTATCAGCAGGAGATCAGGCATTCAGCTACTTGAAGAGGCGATGGAGTAGCTATCTGCATTGCAGATATCCTTTGTGGATAGAGATGGAGTAGCCTTTCTACAGACGCTCACAGTCACTCCTCTAATACTACATCGGTTTAGAGAGGCACAACATGGGGACGTTGACTGTGAGACGTGACATGCTCAGATTTCCATAGGGCAGGCACCTGATGGTTTTTCTGTAGTAGGAGAGCACATCATCCTTTTCAGGGGACGTACCATGGTACCAGCTGCATTATAGGAGGAGGTGATAAGGGAGTTTCACACTTCCCCTATAGAGGTACACCCTGGAGTAGCGAAGATGTACCGAGACCTCAAACGACAACACTAGTGGTCGGGTATGAAGAAAGATATGGCAGAGTTCGTTTCATGATGCCTCACCTTCCAGCAGGTGAAGGCGGAGCACCAGGTACTAGCAGGATTGGTGCAACCATTAGAGGTCTAGGAGTGGAAGTGGGATGGGATATCCATGGATTTCGTGAACAGGATTCCACGTACTTCCAGAAGACACGACTCTATCTGGGTGATCGTCGACCGACTCACCAAGTCGGCCCACTTCCAACCTATTAGAGGGCATGGATCAATGGAGAGAATGGGATGCCTCTACATTCAGAAGATCATATAGCTTCATGGTGTGCCATCATCTATCATCTCCGGTCGAGATGCTCGATTTACTTCCCAGATTTGGAAGGGGTTACAGGAGGATTTTTGGACGTAGCTACGTTTGAGAACCACCTTTCATCCTCAAACGGATGGCCAGACAGATAAGACCATTCACACACTCAAGGATATGCTCCGTTCATGCGTCCATGACATTTTTTCGTAGCTGGGAGGATCACCTACCCTTGGTGGAGTTTGCGTAGAACAATAGCTACCACTCCACCATCGGGATGACACCATACGAGGCATTGAATGGTCGACCATGCAGATCACCTTTGTGCTGGACTGACCCTGGGGAGTCAGCACTCGTAAGACCAGAGATGGTCCAGGCTACGATGGAGAAGGTGTAGATCATTAAGGAGTGGATGAGGACTGCATAGAGCAGGCATAAATCCTATGATGATAGGATTCAGATACCACTGGAGTTCGAGGATGGCGACAACGTTTTCTTACGGGTCTCACCTCGATGTGGATTTCAGAGATTTGGTCGGGGCATCAAGTTATCTCTGCGCTACATCGGACCATTCTAGATCCTCATCATAGTAGGCGAGGTGGTTTACCGCTTGTCCCATCCACCTCAGATGCACCGAGTGCACGACGTCTTCCACGTATCTCAGCTGAGGAGATACGTTCACGACCCGACACACATCATTGATCTTGGGGAGCTGGACATCGATGACATAACAACTTTTCCAGAGGTCTTGGTGGAGATCGAGGATCGACAAGAGCAGGTCCTACGTGGACATTAGATTCCTCTAGAGCGCATCTGGTGGCAGCACATGAACCTTTATGAGACCACATGGGAGATGGAGGCTCAGATGTGTGCGTAGTACCGTCATTTATTTCCCTAGTTTATGATATAGATTTACGGGGACATAATGCCCTGAGGTGGGAGTAATGTAAAGACTAGTAAATTTCATGTAAAATTTTTTCTTAAATACTTTGGAATTTTACGAGTCTGTGGCTTCTGACGGCACTTCATTCCGAGGCCCGGTGTGCTTGAAATCAATTTTCTATGTTTAGCTCAGGTAAGTTCAGTAAACGAACGGGCATGTTTTTCTTTCTTTTGAACTGGTGCTCGAAATTGAAATTTGAGGGCACCGGTGAACTCGCAGCACCGGTAATTTCATATGAGGACCTTTACCGAATATGCCTTTGCATGAGAGAAGAAGTTAATTTTTGTGGATTAATTGAGAGGTGAATAAAATTGTGGGACAATATTATTTTTATGTCTTAAGCGGTTATAACCTACATGGTGAAGTTAGGGTGGGACCCACAAACATCCTAACTACCCATGTGAGGATAAAAGTGAGGTGGGGTCCACACGAGCCCCAACCCTTCACATTTGCATAACTCTCATAAACTCCCCCTTTAAAACTTGTTAACTCCCATTAATTAAGTAACTCTCCTTGTCTCCCGCTTTATTGCATGCCAACACACACATTAATTAATTAATTGAAATGCTTCATTAATTAATTAATTGTTTGAATATTTTTTTTAAAATGCATGGAAGGATTTAATAAAATAATGGAAGCCTTATTTTATTTTTTGGATTGGCATGTTGTGTTGAGATTTTGGGGAGAGAGCTCTAGTATTATTTGAAGAACATCGTCCTCAATGAAGAATGTCAACTCTTCGATGAAGTACATCGACTCAGCGACCCAGGTTTCTCCGTCCTCTTCTTCCACCGCGATAAGGGAGGAGACACCAACGTGGGAACTCGCCAATGACGTCGTGAAGTCCTCTTCTTATATCTGGGATAAAAGGGGATACACAACTTCCTCGGGTGCACACCGACGACGATGGGAACGACGCCGTCATCCACGATGCTTGACATCCACGAACATATATTTGAGGTAGGGTGTGTTGATTCAATTTTATTGAGAATAAAATTTTTCATTGTGTTTCATGAAACTTGTGAATTCTTGGCCATGTGATACCGTCTAACACGGAGGGCGCATGCCAAACGAACACGGCACGACAAGCCACCACATGAACTTTTTTCCTTTGGAATTGGAAAGAAGAGGTGGAAGAAAAACACGACATCTTCGCACCATGCCTGGATCGTGATGAAGGGAACTAGTGTTTTCGCGTCAGTTTTGTGGAACGAACCGTGGCCCACAACGCTTGTCGCTTTAGCAGAAGAAACGGCCGGCCCGTCGGCCGGCCGGGCGAAGAGGAGCCACGGTGCAAAGAGGGCGCTTCGTTATAGGACTGGTCAGCCCGTCGACCTGTCGGGTGATGCTAGACCGCGTAGCCAGGAGGGCGCCACACTGGAGGACCGGCGGCCCGCCCATGCGGGCCTCTAGCACAGAATACCGGCCAGTTTGGGGATGGGCGGCGCCTCCTGGAGGTGTCGTTGAGGAAACCCCCCCCCCTTTGGAACGCGCTCGCCTTCGGCCGAGCCAGCCGGGTTGCGCGCCCAACAGGGCCGTGCCAGGTGGGGCCGCGCGGAGCCGTGCCAGGCCGTGCCGGGATGCGCTGGGCCGGGCCATGACCCACCGGGCCGACTTCAGTATTACCTTCGAACCGGTCTGACACCCCTACTGGGTCGGACACGTCAATCTAGGTCAACCCGACCAGTCGGCCAACTAGGCTAAACGTGTCAGGACCGTTATTCCCTTAAACAGGGTTAAAATAAAGGTCGTGTGTCCGATCTATGTGCCGTCTACGGAATTAGAACTCTTTCGACAAGACGGTCCTTTTTAGATACACCAAGTGAGTTTTGGATGATTTTGGATATCAGCTGGGTAAGAAATGAACGTACTTCTAACCGGGACCCTGGGAACGAAAAGCCAATATCTCTCAGACCAGGAATCTGATTGACGCACCGTCTGTTGCATTGAATTCCTATTGATGAGACGGATATTCGGGATACATCAAATCTAGACTTCATGACAGTTGATGTATCGACCCCCTTGGCTTGTGGAGTGGACCCTCCCGGAATCGAGCGTGCTATGTGAGGGAACCCTAGTGCTGGCTGCGACTGCGACCACGTTGAAGACTGTACTTGGATCCTACGTGGGTTTGGCAGTAAGGAGAACTGTACATGGATCCTACATAGGTTCGACAGAGATGACGACTATACTTTGATCCTATGTGGGTTCGGCAGTGATGGTTACTGTACTAGGATCCAACGTGTGTTCGCCAGCGACGACTGATGTACTTGGATCCTACGTGGGTTTGGCAGGGGAGATGATTCAGAGGCTACATCTATCAACTCCTCCCCTATTTGAAATTAGTATACCTATGTGAGTTGAGTCTTGACATTCAATCATTATCATCGATATCATTGACTTTCTTTCCTGTGTGGACTGGGTTGTGCTATCCTATGTGGACTGGGTTGTACATGGGCTCATGAGTTGGTGCCGAACTGGAATTGATGACTTATTTATATGTATGTGCATATACCTAGTTATAGTTGGGTTATACATTGTGTTTGTATTATTTATTTGTGTTTTATCCTTTGTGGATTATGGGAGACCTTTGAGAGTCTCAAGGTCCCTACTGAGTATCGTATACTCAACCCTGCATAGGGTATGCCCGCACTACGTTGTGTTGGATGAATACGATAGACAACACTGATCGAGGTGGTGTCCTGTGGAGCGGGACGATACCTAGAGGTGGACCACTTTGTGTAAGGTACTCAGAGCGGACGGCCGAAACCGAGGAGCCAATGAGACAATTTTTACCCACCATTCATGTGGGAATTACAGGGGACGACTTGGTGGTTGCAGCTTTACTTTCTTGCTGTTATACATTCTTGCTCAGTTGTACTGTACTTTCAGTTGGGTTTGTATACCGGCCCATTTACTTTCTAGCACTTACTTTTGTACTCAGTTGACTTAGTGTTTACTTCAGCTTGCGTACTCGATTTTGTAATTTTACTTATATAAAGGCAATTCCTTCCATTTTATTGGGATTTACGTCTTTTGTGCTAGTCGCCATCCCCTGGCCTATAGAAGGCGGGCTTGGGGTAGTCACGACACGGGGCCCGAAGACGGGTCGTGACATAATTACTACCAATAATTGTCCCCAAAATAATAAATATACCCACATAGACTACCCATTAGATTAGTTTCAAAATAATAGTTCTATATTTAACACATCCCAAAAAATGTACACGTCATTATTTATTATATGAAATCATTATTCCAGGGTAATCTCCAACATTATAAGTACGTGGATAATTTGTAATTTGAATTATGACTAGTAGTTAATTTGATTATTGAGTATAATGTTAAATTTATTTGTGTCACATATACATTGAATTTATATTTATTTGTGTGTATAGATAATGGATTTTGTAGGAAGACATGGAAGGTAAATTCCAATTTATCTTAACGTTTTATTATTATGGAAATTTGACTTCGTTGGATATTTATTCAAATTAATATTATGTGAGATTCAAAATTATACATTAATTTAGAAATAGAACATAGAAAATGAAACCCCATTAATTGCATAGAATTAAAAAACCATACATGAGACACTATGACATGGTTTTAGTTTTACACATCATATGGACCATGATATTTAATTTTAGATAGTAAATAGTGAGTTTATATTCTCCATACAAAAAATTTTATCACGTTAGATGAATATTGTTTAGAAATCCACCAAATAGACATAAAATTTTATCATTTCCATGTTATTCCTCCACTAAAACAATATATTAATGTTTTAAATTATTTTACAATAATTTTTCAATTGGTACTTAGACATAATTCATTTCTACTTTTTATTATCAGATGTTGATTTTAATTCCTTCTGGAATATTTTGTTTCATATTATTTTATCAAACATCATTATTTACCATTAGATTTAATAATAGTTGACCTTATAATTTCCTATTTAATTCAACACTTCTATGCTAAATGAACTATAAGCATCCAATGAATTTTGAATCTTGAAATTAATTCCAAATGAATATTTAATGATCCATTAAATTTGTAATACACTTAAATTTTATATAGTGTACTATTAAAATATTGTTATAAATAAATGATTAAATAAATATTTTGTATTTATCAATTTTAGAAAATTTTAAAAAATATTCACATTTTCCAAAAATTTGATAATTAAACTAAATTAATGGAAATATGGTGTGGCATTTTAAATGAAAATTAGTTCTAAATTGAAAATTATTGTAAAATAATAAATCCCTCATTAATAGATTATTGTAATACTTTTTAAATACAATGAATTAAGTTTAAATTGTCTACCTATAAAACAATAATCCATTGACTAGAGAAATGGGAAAAAATAATTATTCATTAACTAAAATTATAATCCTTATTCTTGAATTTAAATTTATTCTCATCACTTCCTCTAACTCATAATTTTTTTTGAAATCATACATATACAACTCTAGAAATAATGTACTAGAATCTTGTCCAATATCAATGTATGAATAAATTATGTTGACTTAAGATCATTACCTAAATAAATGGGATTAATTATATTATTTCAAAAATCCCAATTTCACTACATATATAAAAACTATGATATTTAATATGGTATTCACATGTTTTCATTTATTTTAAGCAGGCTGGACTAAATGTGCAAAATTATAAAGAAAATATGTTTATTAGACTTTAAATACCAATGAAAATTAAAAATTATATTTTGTAAAAAAATTATTTAATCAAATTATTATCCCATTTATTAGATATCCCATTTTTCATTTTTTTGGGTTATATACATACAATAATTGACCATTTATAACCATCCCCAATTGATAATTTTTTCAATATGTATTTCTGACATTTTTTTCATAATTAAAAAAAATAAAAACATACTTGTTGAAAAACAAATATGATAATTAATATATTACGTTGAATAAATTATGTGTCAATACATCCCTTTTCCAATATTAATTCCACATATCAGTGAAAATAATCAAATTAACATATTTACAAAATATACCATAATCATAAAATCTCTACAATATTTATCACAAATAAATATATGAAATTTTCTAAATATGTGGCTATAAATTTAGAAAATATCTTCAAATTTATATTTCATCTAATTTTACATCATGTTTTATAATGTTTTGACATATTAAAATTTTATAGTGGACTAAATATTATATATTAGAGGGTATTATTCTAATTAAGGAAACAATTTATCATATTCAACCCAATTGAGAATTCAATGATAAAAAATAAATAAATTAATGTTATATTTTCACTATATATAGGTTGGATCGAATAAAATGTGTTAGAGGAATAAGTATTTAAAATAAGTGGAAAACTATTTATTTAGTTGAGGAGAAAAATTTAGGAATTTACATAATGAAAAGAAAATTCATTTCAATCTTAACTGTATGATATTATTTTCACAAAAATATTGCGAATCATATATTAGAAATAATTTAAAACATAATAATTAAATATTAGATAAATATATACAATCTAGAATGATATTTTCACATTTTGTGATAGCTTCTATGATCAATTTACATTACTGTTTACAAATTTTAAAAATAATTAAAAACTGGGTGAAATTATTGATATATACAATATAAATGTACTTATATTTATACATATGATGTTATACATGATTGGAATTCATTGAAACTAAATTGTGAAAAATGATATAGAAACTATACTAATAAAATGGATAGACACAATGAGACTATTCTGTAGTGACTTTATTAATGAAGTGATTAAATTTTATTTTATTTTTTATTTTCAAAATAGAATAAAAAATATATATATTTATAAGGGCTTATGTTTTGTAATTAAATCTATGGGAAAAAATGTACTACTTCAGTTTATATGTAGAAGATTTGTTGGTATTGGATTTCCTATAATATTATGTAACTATTAATGAATGAAGAGAGACTATGCATGTGATAGGAGGAACTATAGACAATTATTGATGGTATTTATGATATATTGATAAGGATTTAGTATGAGATGAGAAAAATACTAAAATCATGTAGTAAATTATGAATTTTTCCATGCCTATTTTTTGTACCACATTGTGAGTACCAATGTACTACTATATTGGGAGTATATATAAAATTTATGGTCCTTTGTCTATCTTCAAGATAATATTTATGAAATTGGGGTCTAAATAAATTTATCTTAGGATAATATAATGAATTTTCACTTTTTTTAAAAGTGTTCATGCAATAGAAAATGTGATTTGACATAATACATAACTCTACAATCACTTAACTTTGACAGACGAAATTATATGTTGATAGAATATATATAGACATTAATATAGTTTATATTTCACATTATCACTACATGTGACATAAGATTTCATTTAAAATAATCTGTTAGGAATGATATAATTAATCTTATCGAACTAAAAAGAAATTTTTTTTATCGAGATTTATAAATTAAAACATAATAATCACATTACATTGATTTTGATTCATGCCAAAAGTGAAGGAGAAGCTTACATAAGTTGAAAACATTTATGATAAAAATGTTTTATGACAGAATAAGGTTCTATATTTTAGATGTTTATATTGTAATGGAAGAAAATATAATTCAATGAGAGTTGGTGAGGGATCTTTTATGTTTTTATTGAGAAAAACATCTTAACAGTTATGTAAATATTAGACTATTATTCAAATATACATAAATTGGTGATTTAATGTGGAATTATATTAGTTGTTTAAAAAGATAAGAAAACTAATATTTTTTATTTTATATAGCTATCAAGATTTAATTTTGGAAATAATTATTCATCTTATATTATGTATAAAAATTAATTTATTTCAATGAAGGGTAATTATCTTCTCAAGAATAATGTTTTTAGGAATACTTCATAGGATATTAGTTGGTCAATGAACCTGAAAATGTATATATACAATAGCATATATGATTTCAAATATAATATCCATTTATGGGAAATTAATATTGTTTTACCATGGTCTTTCTGTTGTTGAGAACAATCAGATTATCAAAAAACATGAGTGATTTTTTAGACTGACATATTTTCTCATCTATTATAGATTATAATGATGATAATATACACTATAAATTTATTGAAATAATATATTTATAGGGAATTAGATTCATTTTTTGACATATTATTATCATGGTGTAGAATAATATAATTTTTTCTTTTGGTCCATATTTGTATTGGTTTTTTGAAAGCTTTAAATTCATCCATAAAGAAATATAGCGAAGCATTTTTTTAGTCATAGATATTATATTTGGAAGGTAAATTGTATTAAAAAATGTTCTTATAGTTGAAAATCAATGGTTAGAGGAAATAAATATGGTAATATAGTTCATATTTCATTCAATATAATGTTAATTTTTATGTTTAGATACACATTTCGTTCTATATCAATTGGTGAGGCAATGTTAATCCTTAATGAATGGATAAAAAATTTCACTCTGCCTATATTTATAATATTAGATTAATATTATTATAAATGGTCCCTTAATTACACCACAGTTTAATCATTGACTAAATCTCTATTATTGGGTTTTGATTAAATATTTGTTCCCTCTATAAAGTATTGATTTTTTCTTGATTTTTGGAAATAAATTATTTGAAATAATATTTTCCTATAATTTAATGTTTTTACATATCATATGAGGATTGTGGGATGTTTCCCCATTGTTTAGCATTAATTCATGATTCACGATTACACTCTATAGTGGGATTTTATCCAATTTCATTAATGACAACATATCAATCTCTCAAATAATAGAAACTTGGAAATGCGTGGAAAAGAAAAAAATAAACATTTTCTTACTATATCAAAAAAAAGTTACATAGTTAATGTAGGATCATACAATGAATGATATATGGGAATAATAATGAAGAATCTGTGTGGTAATACTAATGATGATGAATATAAATTAAATATTTTAGGGGTGGATTTTAATATATCAATACAAATGATTGTGTAAAAATTGATGTCTATTTTATTTTTTTCAATGTGGTTTAAAAATAAAAAAATTCTCTAGTTTTATGATTGTAGAATTATCAATTATTTAAAAGTTTATGGGGAATTTTGTAAATCTATTTTATTCAAAAACATTATCTATAGATGATGAACAATAACTTAATATAATTGATAAACATAAAAAATCATATGAGATAGGGATTTATCTAACATCCTTGAATAATTTAAAATAACATAATTAAATTTTATTAAATAAAAAAGTATTCATTTATTATTATGATACACAATAAAAATATTCTAAAAACATGTCTAATATTGATTGATTATATAATATTTTTTCTCATTAATAAAAATAATTCAACATTGATACTCGGATAATAATAGTTAATAACCACAAAGATGATATAAAATAGAAAATTAGTTATTTTATAAATTATTATCAAATGAATAAGGATAGTAAATCATATAGGAATTATAATGATTGTGATTTATTAAACTAAAACAAAATCCGTAAAATAACTAAAAAGTAACACTTGACATAGAAGATAATATTGATGGGAAACCAGAGACATATTTACCCATAAATGTGTAGTAAATTAGCTGATAAGGTAATTTTTTTCTAGTTTTGAGATACTTATTGAATTCACCAGTAGTGGTGATTGTGATGGAGGGATATACCAAGAGTTAGTATTGAAGGCTTGGATTGATAGCTATCCAAAGAGAAAGACACCACTAAAAAGATAAAAAATTAATATTTTTTATCATTATTATGTTTAGAATGTTTAATTAGAAAAGAATGATATGGGGGACATTGATGAGATAAAATAATACATGATGATTTCATATATATTAGAAAATTTTAATATTTATCATGATGAAAACATAGAAAATAATAAAGAAGAATAAGATGGGTGACAGTCTATATCTCTATATTATTGATTTTAGTTAATTGATATTAGAGGATACAAAACTAGTATTATCGATGATATTTAGAAGTCATATAATTTGTATGAGATGACATATTAAAAATATGAATATTAAATTATTACATATAATGTATTAATATAAATATATAATTTATCAATTTTGGGTTCAATATACTAAAAATGAATGTGTGTGTAAAAATTAATTAAGTGAGATTCTATCGGAAAAAATAAATATAATGATAAATCCTATATGAAGGATAATACCCAATAAAACAATACAAGATATGAACAGAGTATAAAATTAACAATCACATTCTATAATGATTATTATGGAAGTGGATGATAAAAATTATGTTGATTTTGTGTCTATTTTGGAGGATATCATTAATTTTCATAGTGTTCTAGCATAATATCCAATGGTGGGGCTGATTGAAGGAAAAATGGGTCATTGGAGCAAAAATCATTGAATTTACCAAAAACCAAAACTCTTGACTAAAACATCAATACAGATTCCATCCTAATGATGATTTGAGTAATTTTATGATTTTTAATGTGGATAGGATGGCCACTATGATGTGTAGTGTTTCACTAAGATATTTGAAAAAATTTTATATGATGTTTGAGGGAATTAAATTCACAGTATAATTTAATAATATTAGTTTTATGTGGAACATATTTAGAAGTAATCTAAAAAAATGTAACAACCACAACTCATTTATCCTAAAAATGAATGGGTTGGATTTTTAATGAGACCTGATCTGTACATCCCCAATTAGTAGGTTCAAAATAATAAAAATCCTTATTAAGGAAATATCAGGGAGATAAAATATCATTTAAAAATAATTATAAATAAATATTGAATAAGATACAAAAATAATGGACAACACTCAGGATGGTGATATGTACATATCACACAGTTCAAATAATGATAATTATAATCATTTTATCTCCTTTTTTAGGGAAAATAAATGTGTTACTAAAATTAAGAAAATAAAATAGAAAATTAAGACATTAGAATAATTTATCCATTCCCTAGTTCTGGACCCATTTTCTAGTCCCATCCCCAAGCTCCATTACCATTAAGAAAAAAAATCAATCATGTACCAGGCCAATATAGTGTGTCAATAACTATATATGTGGTGTCTTCTTGATTTCCAAATGGTTTTATTTATATAGTGTTAGATAAAAAATTAATAATGACTACATGAGTGACTCAAAAAACAATTTTTAATATATTATTCAGGAAACTATATGAAAAAATGGTGATTAATTTATAAATTCTTACTTAAGAACAAAAAAACATGCCAACCTTTCAAATTTGAGTTGAAATATTGGCTTTTCCAAACTCTGATCACCATGATTCTAAATATCTTTATCTAGGGAAGGATTCTATTTCAATGACTGATTTTACTATACCCCTTTTGATTTTTCATATTAGTAATGAACAACCCATATCATGTCATTTAACCAAACATCAACCCAAATGAGTCAATAATGTAATTTTTTAAAATTATGATTCTAGAGCTCCTTATATGTTCTCATTGTGAAATAAATATCTAACAAAAAAATTGTAACTATGTTAGAATAGAAACTGTGTGAAAATCCATTCAATAACTTCTGATATGATCCAACAGATCATGACAATCGTAAAGAAAAAATATTCGATGGACCCAATGATAATTCCCATGAATGGCCCACTAAAAAGATGAGAGGACATTAGAATCTATGTGAATTCCTATGTTTGAGACAATTTCCCAATGAAAAACAATAAGTGACATTATCTTAGACATCTAATAGATGAATCATGGAGAACAAGTTTAGATTTTATGTATTTTTTAATTTACACAAATTAAAAAAATTACTTATTTATTACTATATACCATGTTACTAGTTTTATTTAATAATTTTCCAAAACAATATACCTCAATTAAATATAGCCAAACTACAATTCAAGAGCCATTATATCCATTTATTCACACTTTAATACTAATTAAGATTACAAGATAATTAACCAATTTAAAATAATGTTATCCTTTAGTAATCAAACTACAACAATTCAATGGATGTGATAATTCATTAATAATTTAAAATTTTAGAGAGAGTCTATAAGCTCATATGTTCCATTTTCTAACCTTGGATGAATGATTGGCACATATCAAGGGTGACGGAATGTCCTGGTATAAACCCCAATAGATAAAACATGCTACTTTGGAGGTCTATGTATATTGATAATTAATCACATTACTTTTAGAATGTTTTTTCATGTTATTTAATCCAAATTACATAGATTTCGCATTAAAAAAAATATAATAAGGCATTTGGGATTCATTTTAGACCACAAAATTGAGGAAATGAATAATAATATATATGTGATATAGTGCAGACAAATGTGAATCACCATGTTCCCCTATAGAGAGTGGTTTAAATACCACATCAAATTTGGATAAAAATTATATACCATGACGGTAAAGGGAATTAGACATATCAATGAAGAAATGTCATTTTATGTTTTATGGATTGATGATCAAATTAAGAATTAGATAATTCAGGTTGGATGTCTCTTGAAATCTTTTTATTACCCATTAAATTGATAAATCCAATGTTAGTGTTTAATATGGTGTAATGAAATATTCAAAATAACTTTCATGGGACAGAATATGATTTTTTAACCATAGATTCTCAAACCAAACTAATACCACTAATGAGCTACATATGTCATCTCTTTCCCCTAAATGGTTATGATGTCCAATATATGATCATATGTTTCTTATATGAGTCATAATATACCCATTTTCAATTGGATGGATGGTGGGTATAAGTGGATTTCTAGAGGAACTCAATATAAATTAAAATAATACTAGACAGTCTAATAGTGAACAAGTGGCTCTACAGTTTCTTGAAAATTACAATCCACCTCTGTCTTCATTATATATGGGCTTCCATTATCAGTTATGAACTATCAATCCATGCTTTACGCCAAGAGAATGACTCATTTACCAATACTATAATTGTTTAAAAAATTATGATTTTTATCTACAAACATAATGTATAATTTTAATTGAAATAGTTGATATCATATGACATCTCCACCATATGGTAGATCATCATATTGAATTTTACCTTATATTATATAGAGTTATTTCCGAATTAAAAGGGATACATGACCTAAATATCATACTCCCTCTCAATGTTCCCCTCTTAAATTCATCCATAATAAAAATTAATTTGTATAACAGAAATTAACATCCATCAATGATTATTCTCACCATAGTATATGATTTTAAATAAATTTTTCACAATAGGTACATCTACATAAATATAACCTTGATAAACATATGTCACCTAAGAAGGGTTATGGTTATATCAGCATACATGTATAATTTTAAAATATCATGATTGGCATTTTTAAATATTAATTGATTCATTGGGAACATCAATGGAATAATTAAATCCAATACCTTGAAAATAAAATGAAACATAGATGGATGATTTTCCTTGAATCTGGATACAACATCGTCACAATATAAGATACACTATATGAAAAACATTGTAGCTAACATAGAATATGACAGATCATTGATGATGGTAATCATAACATTTCTTACAACTCTACTTGTAAAATAATCACATACAGAGCATCGAGATACTTTTACTTATATCATATAGAAGACTATCTCTACTTAGAGTTGAATCACTATTCACTTAAAAACATAATGTAGAACTGAACATGATTCCATAGAAAGCCGTGAAATGATCTATTAATATTGAAAGGTGGATTATATGAATATATGAGAACTCTGTAAATTCCATTTCCACATCTAATGATACAATAAAATCTAAAACATGATCTCCAAAAATGTCAAAAATACTCAAAATGATCTATTATGATTGGTCATTATTCTAATGAAAATATATTAGATATTGAAGGAATTTTGATGCATGTTCCTTTTAATGTACCTTCATGAAATTTGAAATGGAACATCAATATCAATTATAAACAATACACTTTGAAATAATATGAAATTAAAATATTTTATGATCATATATATTGACCAATTCAATGATGATGAATGTATTGTGATCTTTATTATCTTTCATCCCGCCTCAGTTGATCCATTATCACCCATACAACAAATTTAATAGAATTTTCTTGTTTCACCCCATCAAAAATTTCATGATGATTTCATTTCTAGTACATTTTGGAATGGGAAAAGGTTATTTCAACTCTGTAGGCCTCTGGTGCATAGCCACAACATATTGATCACTGAAACATCTACCACATGGCCTGCTAAATTAGTTAGTAGAACTGGACAATGGTGTTTCCTATGGACATCATGATACATCAATATGAAAATAGTTTATACCAACTATATAAAAGCATGATATTCCTTCCTCATATCCTCATAAAAACCAAGGTAAATCAAATGGATATGGAATAAAATAAAAAATTGTTTCCATGATATCAACCTGATAGTGGATACCCTTCATATATACTATCCCTCATATATAGTCCCACTATATTAGAAGCATTCCCTCTTTCAGCAATATCTATGATAAATTGAAATAGAAATTCATATATCATAGATACTCTTACATAGGAATCTAGAACAAATAGATGAAATAATATGTTGTGATCCACTATCCTCCACACATTGAATGACTCTTAAATCTCATATGTATTATCTGTAATACTCAAGGAATAATTTCTTTTTTCAATTTTATGGAGGTTAACCCCACTCGGTGTCAAAAGACTATATATATTCAACATCCTCCCATAATATATATGTAGTCCCCTTAATGAATATATATACATCATGATCATGTGACATGTGTCAATGAAAAATATATATCCTAATACCTAATTTCATCACCCTCAATTGAAAATAAATATAATCTATCCCAGGATCATGATGAAGATACTTTTACTCATGTAGCCTCAAAAATATGAATCCATAAGTAATTACTCATTCATCCTATGTATGATCTTATTAAAACCCAACCCTTGACACATGACAACACATAGTATAATCCTCACCCTAATTAGGATGGGAAAGGATTACTTATTAGGAAAACTTTTTTCCATACATAGAATGAATCCACATCAGATTCAGATTAATTTAGTGATAAGCTTTTGGTGGTCATCCAAGATTTCTTCATTGCATTATGGGATAATCCATGGAGAAAACACTATTAATGACTGTATATTACCAAGATTATATGAATCTAACATGAATTCATGAGTATTTCTTGTGATATCATAACTCCAATTTTTATAGGTATATTAACAATATATCCTATGAGATTGTGTGACCTAGGTAATGCACAATGTCAATATACAAGTGATTTTTAGATATATGGAAATATTTCTAATAATATTTTAATTTATGTAGGGTGATTTCAGGATGATAGTCATGATCATATATATAATTGGAGTAAACTATGGTGACCTCAATTTAAACTATAATAAATTGGTCTAAAAGGATTCAAATTTTTTTTTCCATCATGACCATGAATACAGATAATGAATTCATTAGACCAAAGTGCATAACCACAAAAACATATAATCTATTTATACATTTAAATGTAATTTTGGCTACATCAAACTATATCATCCTACACTAATTGTGGAATAACAACCACTCAATCTTGGAGATTATCTAGGATCCCCTTATCTAATTGAATAGATAATCAATGCTTGGAAGAGGGTACATATTTTTTAAAATAAGCATGGTTATACTATAATAATGTACGTATAATATAAAGGTAGAATAAAAATTCTTATATAAAATCATAGGATAACCACACAGTGAAGTAATAGGTGTTATAATTCCATTATCATTAGGATCAACATATTATACTAAATACTCACAACGAACTAATGATCCCATTATAAATTCTATGATAGAACATTTTCTACTCCATACAATAACTAGAAAGTGGACTATATCTTATTCTATGGTAATAAGATAGATAATTACATATTTAGAATATCATAAAAGTATTCTAATAATAGAATATAAGTAATCTTCTAGAACCCATTGTCAACCAGAATATTGTATAGGTTAAGAGAAAATATAATCAAAATAATTAGTTATTTATGACAATCCTAAATAACATATTCACCCCAATTTTTATATTACAACCCTTTTGGTGATGAAAAATTAGACCCTCTATGGAAACAATCAATATAAGTCTACTATTAAACTCTCCAATCCATACCAAGGATCTAATTGATTATACCCATTTCATGAAAAAATACCCCCTAGAGAAATGGTATCATCTAATTCTAAGTTAAAATTCTTTCTAGAATCTAATATCATATGATCACACACATTATAGTGTATTTATTTTCATAAAACCATCAAATATCTTAAAACAATAACCATGAAAATGAATAGATGATATTTTTTAATGTAATGTGACACTATAATGTCAAAACAATTACTATAAAGGTTGGATGATACATAAATCCTACATCTGATGGTGGTTGATCCCACATCGAGAAAAGAAGGGGTGGAAATTAAAATTGGATTCTAACATGATAATAAACATTGTGATATTTTTTAAAGTCACTGAGATACCTCATATGGATGATACAGACACTCATGATTTGGGGTACTAAATCCCATATCCCGATCCTAGAATTTGGCCGAACTACTCATACATGTATTATGAAGATTAGTTAGGTTCCTCTATAATTATAGTGTATAAAATAACATTCATTCACAAATAGAATTATTATTTAGCCTAATTAATCTCTATATTAGGATCATCGTGTACTCATTTTGGCATTCATTATAAGGACGAATACACTAGAATCACATGTGGCCATCCCAACAACACTGAAATAACTACCTATGTCTACCATCCAGAAATGAATATCCACTCACTAGTCTTCCCTATTTTTACTTCATTGTTGGTCACTTTTTTAGTTGTCATCTAGTTTCATGAATAATATTTCCTTGATCATTATATAGATACTACATGAAATCCACTTAGTTCCTCTTATATTTTCTATTCTATAATATTATTTTAATTAATATCATTGGAAATATCGTTAAGGAAAAATTTTATATCCCTAAATTATTCTCATAATTTCTCCATTCATCAATGTGAATTACCCTATATTCAAAATCAAATTTTATGGATATAAAGAAATAATTCAAGCCCTTGAAAAATCCTTTATAGTCCATCATTGAAATTTTTTCCTAAATTAGTTTGATGAAATATCAACCCATTTTCATTACTCATTATCTATAGACAAATGTTTTTGAGGAACTTCTCCTTGAATTCCATCACATCCAAACATACCTTATGAATTCCCATTAGTGCGTGGATGGTCATTGTAGTATATAAGCATGAAGTCTCACCCATATATATCATTTTTTTCATGGTGTAGAAATATCATCAGAAAAATCTCAATATGGAACTCACCAGTGGAGTTTCATCATTACCAACTGATAATGGGTGAAATCATTACATGAAAATATATGTTCTCGTCATTTATCAATAGAATAATGGGAGAAGTATATCCTTCAATTTACTCCATTACCCATATGAAACTTTCACAATGATTATAATCCATATGGTTCCCTATATTCATAGGATGTACTGTATTAATTTTGGGGAATATGTGTAGACTACTATCCTCATGGAACATGTTCGTATGGAAATGTGGATTCAATTTCTCTAAAAATGACAAAAATTTTATCTAATAACATGATAGAAAATTATATCCCACTCATATGGTCAAAAAAACTAAGAAACACAGGAAATATATTTCTCCAAATCTTGGTTTGACAATTGATTTTTGATGTTGTAACTTTATCATTTATTTTCATTTTATTAAATTTGTTAAGTGATTGAAATAAATATTTATGAAATGTTTATATGTAAAAATGGATAAATATTTCCCTCTCATAAAAAATATATTATAAAAAAATTCCCCCACATGACTCCAATGATGCATCCATACTCAACTGATGTTCTACTATCCAAAATGTTTAATCGCCTAAAACACCACCATCACACAACAAGTGGACCATACAATGTAATGTAACATCATAACTGAAACAAGTGTGATTCATGAACATCAATACAATCATTGGGATCTTGGGATTCACCATCAAATTTTTAGTTACTAACATTCTTGAAATATTTTCAAAACCATGGACGATCACAATATATTATCTATATTATCCAAATACTTTATAAATAACTAATGCATGATCTATGATACCAATTTATAAAATCACCATCATGGTTATCCAGCACATGACCGATTCAGCTGGTAACACGAACTCAAGAAGGAATACATGTATGCTAAGGGTTACCGATTTGTAGTTATGGTATAAGGAAATATTGTATAGATATTATACTTTCATGAATAGATTTAAAATATAAATGAAAAAAAATATAAATCTAGAAATACAAACGAATCATATAGATGATAAATAATTTTCTTAAAATAAATATAAAAACAATAAAACATTTCATACAATATATTATGTAAAAATAAAGATCAAATCCCATATAACAAAGGAATAAATCTATTTTAGATCCCATTTCACTTGTCAATAACTATATCCATGAAGTCTTCTAAGGTACAAAATGGTGGCCCTAGCGGGGTTTGAGTAACACATAGTTTGTTCAATACCACATTGTCTAAAAATACAGTATTAAAATATATTTCATGTAAATGTTTTTATTACATTGAATTAAATCATAATTTAATGATTAATGTCAAATAAACCCCCGACCCTAAGTCTACACGATGACATGCAGGGTAAGATAGACCTTATTTATCAAAATTTAAAATATATTTCTTAATTGAAGGATGATCCATCCTCTGATCAATATCCCATAAAATTGGTTCAATATTTTATTTAGGATGAACCACCAACATAATTTAACGTATATGAACTTCTATCACTCATGGATAAATATAAGAATCCATTTGAATTAATATTATTGATATTCAATCTTATTTTGACAGTGTAATAAAATTCAATATAAAAAAGGTACCATGTTATAATAGAATATCTATGCATTTCAACACTACAGAAACATACATTCTCCTTGGGTGAAATACTATGAAAAACGAAAATATATCATCTAAACCATTTCTATTTCACAATTTTTCTACATATTCGTGTAAATATTAGATAGGAAATTATGAATATTACTAATATATCGATGATTTACGAATTCCAAACCAATGAAACGAATGCCAATGCATCCATGTCATTAAACATTAAATTTTTTTAATGAATTCAATAATGGATAATTTATCAAAATTAATAATTATCAACCATTTTTTTTAATATTACATCTAACCAATTATCTCAAATAATTGTATTATCTCCATTACTCATTTCATTTTATATTAATTACCATTTCATGTCATTATATCTATATTTCATCACATTACCATCTCAATTCCAATTTCAGGCCAATTAAAAACATTTAAATTAAATGATTCTTTATCATGTATTTTACCTTTTATAAAATCATAATAGAAATCAAATTATTAATGAAAATCATAAATAGTTTTCAATTTAGTAAATGGAACCTATGGTTGAATAATGAATTTTTTAACATATTAGTAGAGGTTGGTATACCAATCAAGTGTTCAAAAATCCTAGTCTCAATTCCAACAGATCTAACAAGAACTCTGGGAGGAATATGAATATGGATAGATAATAAATTATTACATTTAAAGGTCACATGCATGGAATGAAAGCATAATGATATTAGTATGACATTAATGTGGCACTAAACAAACATTATTAATAGGATTTAGGTCTCATTTTTCAAGAAAAAACATAAAAGTGATCTACGAACAATCACCATATCAACATACAACATCATAATTCAGTATAGATACAAGTTGAAATACCTCATTAGGGATGGAAATTTACATTCCCATAGGGAGACAATGATAGATTATTTAATCTAAGAAGAAATCACACGTAATGTTATCTATATTGATAAATAGACCAATAAGTGGATAATTAACATTGGCGAAATATAAAAAAACTCTTATAACCATTTTCCTTGATAAATCCATGTTTATCATAAAATTAGCGGTAATTGTGAATTTAAATGTGGTTTCATTTGGGGAGATATGATTTTGCCTCAACATTTTTCAACCCATCCTGATGCTAACTATTGGCATGTGGACACCACTCACTGGTCAGTGGGATCCCCCTATAGTACTATATTGATGGGTAAACTACCAGTTAGTCAATTGGTCTCCCAAAAGAGGCCCAATCATTCCATTTTCCAATATCAAACCATTTTAATACAACCGATAGAAATTGGATCAGTAGTGTCCCAAAATTGAAATCCACATCCATCCTCTTACTAGATCGTCTTCTCGAGTACCCACACACCATCAAATAATTTCATTACACAAACAGAAAATGAACATTTACAATGTTAAAAATATTTTAATAATACATGATATAGATTATGAAATCCATGATAAACAAGGTACTTGTAAAAAATTGTCGTCATATAGAAACTATATGGTCAGGAAATATTTTTTTTATTTTTATATATATCAACTAAAAGGGGATAAATTTGTGGGTAAATTTTATTTGGATAAATAATCTATGTGAAATCATTTTATTTTAGATGAAAAAAGAATGTTAGTTACATTTCATCAATAGGTAGTGACAATAAGGACTATGAAATCCATAATGAATGGTGTGGTAATAATGGGTATGAAATGAAATTATTTATAGAAATCTTTCTAAGCTAATAATAATTGATTATAAAATGTTTTTAATGATCATGAAAAAAATTTAACATTGTTTATGATGTGAAAATTAAATCCCTTATAAAGAAAAAAAATTATGATAGAATTCAAAAATTCATCAATATTGTGTTAAACAATTAAATAGATGTAATAAAAAATCCTCCCATGATGACATTGGAAAGAATGAGATGTCTAAAATGAGATACTTTTATCAACCCTATTGTTAATTTTTTTGAAAAAATCATTAAATCCATCTTCACCTAAATTTTTTATTTCAATAAAATAAATATTTCAGTGAATGAGAAAAATGTGCTTTGGGAAAACATTATAGAAAATATGTTGTCATTTATTTAGTATTATAAATTCCCTAAATAAGAGAATGTTGGTGGATCCCATGGGAATGAATAATTATATAGGAGATGGTGTGAAAATAAATATTCCATTACATTCTATAAAATCAATATTTTATTAATTTATTGAAATAAGTATTATAATAACACTATCATACAATATTTATATGTGTATCAATACATTTATAAACAGAAATTGTTTTTTGATGGAATAGATGACAAAAAGGAGAGTTACATAACAAGATATTTAATTATCTTGATTTTCATGTTCACATGTTTATAGGATTATTCATACCAAGAATAATTTATTTAAAAATACCTATATGAATGACAAATCATGTTGGATGAAAATTAATTTTATGTTATAGAAAATATTAGTCAACCTAATACTATCACATTAATTTTTAAAACCATTATAGCCCACATATAAATACATTTGAATAAATAAAGGCCAATTAACCTAAAAATTATATTTTTTATCATATATTTTGAATTTGGGTTCAGAAAAGTGGAGATTTTTTTGATACTGTTATTAAGAATGTATGAAGATGATGTGATAATATATAAATATTACATTTAACATTATTTGAATCATTATTTAATTGAATCAATTTTAAAATATTTATGATAAAAGTGGAATAAAATAAAAACGAAATGGTAGATCGATGTTGGTAAATGAATTTAGTTGTTTATACCTTAAATGAGGAATAATTATAGATATTACAATGTGTTTGGTATTATGTTGAGTAATCTAAACAATGGGGAATAGAAAATTAATGTAAGAATCGTCAATAATATATGGATTTCTAATAAGATGACATGATTGATAAGAATGTTCATAAAAATATTAGAGGTGATATATAATGGATAATATATAATAATGGTAATGATTTTAGGAGTAGATTAGTGATTGTGATGTCCTTAAAATGAGTAGTGTAAAATCAGATAATCTTATTCCTGATCTACACATTGTATATGCCTAATGGGTATATTATTTTCTGAGTACATATGTCCAACTATATCATAATTCAATAATACATTAATGGGAATAAATTCCACATCCATAAGAACTATATGATGCATGGGAATGAATGACATTCTATATAAACTTTATACAACATTTTAATATATATTCAAGACAACGTATCTCATAATTAAATAATTTTTATTTGGCATTACCCCACTATAATTTTAGGTATACATTAGGAATATGTCTTCTAGATAAATTATCTCACACATTCATGCAGTGGGAAATTGACATTGTCACATTCTGTAAAATCTATTTTTATATGAAATCAATTCTTTAGACCGATATTAATTTTTTTATAAAATATAATATCAAATAATATAATGGTTGTAGTGATCATTATATGGAAAAAATATAATCACATTAAATTGATTATAATTTTTCATTTAGATATGTATAATTAATTCTAGGAATAATCATTCATGAAGATAAGATTCATTCAATAGAAAGAATTTTTTTTTTGATTTTGGAGTGTATGATTCAATGGAAATATCAATATTTCATGGAGATGGAGATAGCATATTCAATAGAGATTTAAATGAAGAAAAATTAGAAATATTTTTTGAAGACTACATTAGGATTTGAATGAGTTATTTAAGAAGATATAAATTCTTATTATATAACAAATATTAATTATAAGATCATTATTATTTTTTATATTTGTTGTGTTTCTAAAAAAATTATTATTTAATGTGTCATTCCTAATATTTTATGAATAAAAACCAATTCAAAAAATGTTGACAAAATATTTCACGTGAGAATACATTGAATATGAATACATTTTATGAATTGTGTTTCTAGGTGTTACCAATACACTATTTTATCGTGGAGATGATAGTAGGTATAATCTTGGATACATTCAATGTTGAAGAAGAATTGTGTGTCCAATTATTTGTGTTGCAAATATTGATCAGATTATAAAATTTCAACAGTGTTTTTAATGATTTATATGTATTATTATTGGATATAAAATACCATGATGATAAAAATGCATAATAGTTCATTTGATTTATTAATTTAATATATGGTAAAATAAATTTTCTTCATGTGATGATGCCATAATTGAAGGAAATCATTCAATGTTTTGGATCATAAATTTAGTGGTCACTTGGAAACTGTACACACTATTTTGGGACATTTGATCTAGATCTATGGGACAATATATGATGATTGGAATAGGAACATATACCATGTAACAAATTTTTCATATAGTGGATGCATTCATGATTTTTGGTACTATCCATTCATGGAAATGTGTAAGATTATTTGGTTCAACATTTCCATTTATATTATTTTATTGGTCTTTACATTGCATGACAATTGTTTAGAATATAATAATAAATAAA
Source organism: Viscum album (assembly GCA_963277665.1). Lineage (NCBI taxonomy): Eukaryota > Viridiplantae > Streptophyta > Magnoliopsida > Santalales > Viscaceae > Viscum > Viscum album. The sequence goes on along the minus strand of OY728150.1, from coordinate 1,134,729,089 downwards.
TATTGTATATTTTTTAACAATCCACATATGTTTAATATAAAATAAAAATTTATAAACATTACCATTGATTAGACCCTACCCTTGTAGTACTATCAACAAGGTTTCTATACACGAGGTATCCTGTTAATTATTATCAATATGATTTTCTAAAATCATCCACTAGAAAATAAAAAACCAATTATATTTATTAAAATTATTGTGAGAATGTAAATGATGTATTGTCTTTGGCCCCTAAGGGGTAATAAACATATACGACCATATTTTTTAGTGGTAGTGGTCAAAGAAATATGGTAATTTTTATTTCCTCAATATATTGAAGTAGTTCATCATATTTTTTGAATTTTAACTAGGTTTAACTTTATATATTGATACCGTTTAATATTTTTTAGTTTCCACAGCCACTTTCCCTTGAATTATAACTTGATTAATGTTGATTGTTGTATTAATTAACAGAATCCGCTTGAACTAATTTTAAAAAAACTACTCTCACTGAATATATTCAAGTACATTCTATTAGTTCCGTTTTAACATAATGATAATCATACTTTTCTACATTTCATTCCATATAATAGACATATTCCTCATGTTATTCTACTTTAAACTGATATTCATCAATTATTCCATATATTTTTACTAAATCATCAATTGTTGAAAGTAATTTAGTATATTATAATGGTTTATATATATATTACAAATCATCATTCATATAATTGGGATACTATATGAATATTTATATTATAATTTAATTAATAGAGTATGAATTCATGTCATTATTTCCCATTTCATATGTATGATTTTGTAGTGATTTTTCATTCATAGATAAGAGAATACTTCATTTATCTAATTCCATCAACATTGTTACATCATTGTATCCATCATGATCATCCAAATTATCTTTAATGGTTATATATTTTTCATGATTGTCAATATTGTTAAAATTATAGTTGATTTACGTTTATAATAATGATAAATAAAATAATATGGAATCAAAATTTTTTTAACTACCATAGGTGTTCTTTCCACATGATCTTAATCTCTTGAATATTCATCTAGATTAATAACATATAATTATGGTAGATATGGATTTTCTAAGGATTCTATTGTGAACATAGGAACATTTCATTCATAAGTTATTGGAATTTCATCCAAAATTTCTTCAATTCATTAATATTAATAAATTTTTTTCCCTTATTTATCATCATTTCCTTCACTTCTTTAATATATATTTATATATAATTTTGTTATTGATCTTGAAGTAATGATGCACTGATATCCTCTTGGAATTGTAACTTCATTTAACATCATATATTATCCTGTAATTTGGGATTTTGATGTTTGTGGTTATCAGATTCACTAGAATTAAAGTAATAATCAATATAGAAATTGGTATACCTTATATATTGATCTTCTGGTGGCCTTTAAATTTTTAAATTTCCATCAATTCGTCAGACATAATGGTTAATCATAAATAATTTTTTACTGTAGTTATAAATTACCATGTCATCAAATCCATCAAATATATTTTGATTGGAAAAAAAAAGACCCATAATTGATGAATCTTTTTAGTGGAATATAATATTAACATGTGAGGATGTGAGATAATAAATGAATGTAAAATATAAACAAGGAAACTGACATAAAATTATTAAATATTTTGAAAGAAAAAATGAATATATGAATTTTCCCCTTGGGAATGGTTCTAAATTGATAAAATGATGTCATATGAAACTTATCAATATAATTTTAAATCCACCATGAATTATGATATCTATTTCACAAGGTTTTTTCTTTTTATGATCTAAGGAAAAACAAAAATGATCTAAGAACTTTTTTATCTTTTTAATTTATATATAGAAACTATTCGAAACCAGGGATGTTGACTAGGTGTGGTGGTGTTAATTAATTATAAATGTTCTTCATATAATCTATATAACACCAGTTAACATAAATTATATTATCCTGGGGTTTTCAAGATGAATCATCATTGTATACCTATACCTATAAAGAATATATACAATGGTAAAATCAATATAAATCATTCATCGTCTTCCTCGAAGTATTTCTATGAATTTTTTCAATCAGAAACATCGATGAACAACGAGAACCCAAATGATTCATATCAAAAATAAAATATTATCTCATTATGAAAATTTGCTATAATATCAAATCCAAAACCCATAATATATTTTATAATACTAAATAAATGCAATAATTCTGTAAATTGAATAATATATGTAAAATGATGTAAAATTTGATTATCGAATAAAAAAACGTGTATGTAGGTATGAAAGAAATAATTATAAATTTGAATAAATCCGAACATATATGAATTCCCAAATATGAAATGTACTTTAAAAAATGTTAATTATAATCCAAGATCATGTGTACCAATTCCACCCTCATGAACGATCTCTCAAGTTATTTCATCAAAATCGTGAAGATTAATGGTCACACTGGAAGGATAGGAGACATAAAATATGGTTGAAATATGAAAAAATGTGTAGATCATAAAACAGGATTTAAAGCCTACAATTAATCATTTATTATTTATATATACATTATTAGGTATTATTCCTTTCCTTCAAAATTATATTTTTTCATGAATATATTTTCTCTTCTATTTTACTGTTTTTATTTTATTAGATTATCCTCATCTTGATGGATATTTTTTTTATAATAGATTAGTTTTTATGAAATGTGAGATACTTTAGATCGTGAATGGAACAATCTCACAAACAATATCGGGTATATATAACACAACATTATATATAATAAGTTTCTGTTGGTGCAAAAATATTGGACGAAAAAGGAAGAAGAAAAAGAAGCTCATGCGCTACCTTGCGAAGCTCAGACGTGGAGGGCCCCCGAGCAACGCGGCCGCCGCGAAGCCCCAGAGGCGGTAACACTCCGCGAAATCCCCTGACGTTCGCGAGCCCGCTGCAATTCCCAAGAGGCGGTAAAGCTCTGCGAACTCCCCTGACGTTCGTGAGTCCGCTGCAATGTAGAGGAGGTAGTAACCCTCTGTGAACCCAGTTGACGTTCGCGACCCGCCGCGAAGCAAGCGCAGCTCCTTCACGCCGCGTGAGCTCTGCTTCGTAGCACCCCTTGTCTATAAATACCAGGCTCCCCTTGAACCCAAGGAAGGACAATCCAACCCTCTGTGAGTTATTTTTGCTTCACAAGATGCCTTCGTCTTGTCCCATCGTGAGCCCCTCTTCTGAGAGGGATGCCCTTCGCAAAGCCTAAGGGACATCATGAAGGAAGGGGATTCCCAAGGGGTCCCGAGCAGCTGCGGAGCATTCATGCTTCACGAAACTCCCATATTGTACATGTGATCCATATGCCAAGGAAGGATCACTGTACTTCGTGAAGCACATTACTGAGTGGCACCCCGCTCTGCGAGGCAACTCTACTTCACGAGGCCATGCTCTGCGAACACACTTCCACTTCGCAAACCACCTACCACTCTCCCCTTTTCCCCATGCTACGGCCAAGGCATTCCACTTCACAAAGCACCCACCTTCGCCAGTGTTTTCCACTATGCAATGCAATCGAGTCCCACAAGGCACCTGCCTGTGGACTCCTCTGCTTGGAAATCCCTCTTACCATGTATCCCTCCAGGCATGCGTGATGTGATTTCAAAGTCCCCTTGACGATACCACCCATAGCACTGCTTTGCATTTTTTTTCTTTGCATAGGCACGCTAATGGCTATTGCTTCTTCGCGTAGCCATGATAACGTGGAACCCTCGATGGTTCGCCATGCGGCCCCCCTTCATTATGGCCTTGCCGATGCCTTCCCTCCCACAAGGAGTATAGGGTACCAGTCATGTAAGCCCTATGTGTGAAGAGTAAGCCCACCTCTTCCGAGCTGCAGGATGTTAAACTGCCATGAACCTCATCCTCAACACATGACGTTAAACTGTGACCCGACCTCGTGCTTCGCACGTAGGGTCCCCCCGGCTCGGACATTCTTTACGACGCTCGTCTCCATGGGAATGGGATCACCCCTCACATGGGATGAGATCCTCCATTTCAGAGTGGAATATTTACACAGAAGTAGGGAAACCACCTCGGTGTAATCCCCCTAACCCATCTTGCAGATGGCAGCACCCATGCACCTCCGTATTCCCCCTGCGCTTTGCTGCACCGTGGGCCTCCATCCTGGAGTAAGTCCCAGCACCATGGGCCGCCTAACGCGTAAGCCCCGGTTCATTTCCCACGAATTCACCCTTCACGATGTGATCGCCAGGTCCCTGCAACCACATGTTTCTCGCACCAATCATGACTCACGTGAGCTTAGTGTGAGCACGACCCTGACCCCTACCTCAAGTGAACTACGAGGACTTTGATCCCTACTAAGGCATGGTACGTATGAAACCTACATGAGGTTAAATCCCACCACTCGGTTGTTTCTTCACGTTGAGTTCCACCCTCATCCTCAACACATGACTTTAAATTATATGCCCCGTTCAACATGACATTAAACTATCCACCCAAACTATGATGACTTTGATCTGTGCCAAGGCATGGTAACTAGGAAGCTTCCACGAGGTTTAATCCCATCACCAGTGGACCCCTTGGGTTCACCTTCACGTCGGTTCACTGAAAAAACCCCACCTGAACTACGTGGAATTTGATCCATGTCAAGGCATGGTACGTAGGAAGCCTCCACGAGGTTCAACCCCACCACCACCTGGACCCCTGGTCCTCCTTCACGTTGGCCTTCTGACATCCAAAGTGAACTACATGGCCTTTGATCCATGATAAGGCATGGTACGTAGGAAGCCTATACAATGTTCAAGCCCACCACCCATTGGTCACTCCGACCTCTTTCACGTCAGTTCACCAGCACTTGGGTAGCCTAGAGTGTAAGCCCCACTACAGCTGGACCATGATCCTTCTCCATGTCGGTTCTCTGACATGCCCTCGTCCCGCATGATGTTAAACGACGTCCTGGTCCAGCGGTAAGCCGCTATGGTCCTACCATCCAGTTGTTCTAACTCCCCTTTGTGTCAGCTCAACAGCCCCCCCCCCCATTCCGAACTATGTGGACTTTAATCCATGTCAAGGCATGGTACGTAGGAAGCCTCCACGAGGTTCAATCCCACCACCACCTGGACCCCCGGTCCTCCTACACGTCGGCCTTCTGGCGTCCAACCTGAACTACATGGTCTTTAATCTGTGCCAAGGAATGGTTCATAGGAAGCCTCCACGAGGTTAAATCCCACCACCAGTGGACCCCATGGGTTCACCTTCACGTCGGTTCACCGACCCCATATCCTCGGGCCCCCTCAGAGTGTAATCCCCATTCCATCGAACTATGCAGACTTTGATTCCATGTCAAGGCTTGATAAGTAGGAAGCCTCCACGAGGTTCAATCCCATCACCGTCATCATCTCCACGATGGCCCCATTTCACTCCCACTCCACTCCATTCCATTCTCTATCATCCACCATGATTTTTACCCATGCCGCCACATCCCGGTGAGATCATGACACCCCACACCCCTCCAAAACATCCGGGAATCCATCCACAGGATGTCCCCGATATCGGTGTTCCCACAAAATGGGTCCTCAGTCTGAACCACACCAGTTAGTGTTCTAATCAGCCAGATACATCTCCGCTAGACATTAAAATAGTGGCATACCTCGTGCTAAACATGGGAACTTGAGGAAAACCTCATATACATTCTTATGGCATACAATACCCAACGTTCGATATGGGATTCCTCGGGCTTTTTGCCATCGAGAATCCCTATAATAAGGAACCAAAAACAGACACACCAATTCCCCAGCATTCAGACACATTAATGATGCCTCGACGTGACTACTCCCCCAACTGAAGGTTGCTACCCTGACCGGAACCTTTGGAATATCCTAACAGAAGCATTGTAATTAACCGTTGTCCATGGAAATATGGCACTGAGAAGAGTTTCACGAACAATGTATAAAATCTATGAGGGAAACCCGGACTAGGTGACGAGTTCCGAGGGTGAATCCACGGAAGGCAGAACCGACATCCCATCATCCCGTTTCAATCAAGGAGCAGACGTCCATGAATAAGGAGTGAATGCCGCCCGCCTTTGGAAAGCAGGAATGCGGGGCAACAACTGCACACCCTCCATGGACGGATGCGCACGCCCTGGCGAAAGTGTCAGAAATAGAAATGGTGAACTCAACGTGACATTCTTCTCCTCGATATGGATATTAGTAACGTTTGGGGAATCCATAGATTGACGTGTCATCGGGTCCAGATATTCGGCACCGGGCCCCGCATAGCAAACAACGGGCCTGGTGTGAAACTCACCAGATGTTGGGGTAGTAGAATTTGGGGCATTCCATTCTGCAACGTGTTGGTGAGGATTCCTCTAACCGACCACAGAAGATGGAATGGAGCTGGGGCACTGGTTGTCGATTCCTTTTCTTGCAGTGCTGACGAGTTAATCTCCATGCATCTGAGGAACTAGATTGCTGCTATAGAGACACGATCACCGCCCGCTTTCCTACACATCGGCGGGGACAATACCAGCACAACTACTCCACATGGCTCTATTTCCGCCACAACGGCATCTACATCCATGAATTCGGGACGCCAATGTCCCCTTTCTCAGTCAGATATTATCCAAAAAAATGGTGATCAACAACCTTGTACGTAGGTACGAGGAGGAAGGGGTGATCCCAAATCGGGATATGGTTCTCCTGAACCTGGAGGTGTCCAGGTCCCGCCGTCAATTCCACCATCGAAGGCCGCGCAGGGTGCCCCTGCTCCCCATCCCAATGTTTAATCGTTCTGGGATTCTCTCCCCAGAACACCTCGACAACTCCCTGCATCATGCTGATGAGGTGGGTTATGTCCGGCTCAGTCCGGCCCGGGCCCCGGTCCAAGGACTCCAGGCTAGGGCCCCCACCCGGCCATGCCAGCGCCACCGTCCAGCTTTCCCAGAGGAGCAGGGAGGCCATGCCCCTGCACCACCTGCACCGGCTCGTCTGACCTGATGCCAGCGTCGGGCCCGAGTTGAAGATGCCCATCAAGGGGCGTTAACGTCAACAGCTACTGTGGCCCGAGCCACCACCGACGTAAACCGTGAAGCCCCTACACAGGCTGTGCAGGGGCACTCCTACGCCCGACCAGGATTGAGACCCCAACTGCCCCATGGGGAGGCTAGGTTGGCTCTCCAGATCACATGCCTGAGTGGTGATCGCAGCAAACCATTCTTCGGTGATGTCACCCTGTACGGAGGCCCTCCCCATACCACCACTCCAAAGAGCATGGGAATTCCCCACTCCGAAGCTCATCATTGATGTATGCCTCACGCTGCCCCCATCCCAAATGAAGACCGGCCCCGCGACATTGATATTTGGTGAGGAATCCTCTCCCGCGCCCACCACACGGGGTATGGAGTTCCTCCTCCTGCCCCTGATCATCTATGTGAAGGTATTTCCCATCCGGTCTCTATTCAATGTGGGGATACTCACTACATCCCCTTTGCAACAGGGGAAGGTCCTCCTCACCCCGGCAACCCGAGCGGTGATGGTCAACCATGCTCTACCCACATTGAGCATGAAGGTCCTCCCCATGCTCCTGCTAGTTCCAACAGTGGTTCGGCCTGTATGAGTTATATTCATGGATTTCCTCCCCATAAACCCTTGGACATCTGCCCCGGTGCCCCTCGCACCCTGGCCGTCTCATGCGGAAGTCCTCTTTACTCTAACACCAGCGAGGCCCCAAGAATACATGTTGGGAATCAGCCTTGTCCCGAAGAGCCATCTAGGGGAAGGAGAGAGGGTCATCTCCACCACAAGAAGAATACTGGGAAGGTCCGGGAGGAGATCAAACTGTTCCGCTTCTCGGATTCTGAAGCGGAATGTGACTCCTCAATGGAACCTTCTCCTCAGTCCTCCGTGTCAAGGACTGGGGAAGGAACAAGGCACGTCAGCCTCATTCTTCCAGAATGATAATTCCACCAGATTCCCGACTCTCTCCGCAGGTATATCCAGGAAGAAGAAATTGTGGGGATCCCGTAGGTTCCGAGTGTGCAATCACCACCGTCGTCACCAGAAGTGCCCTCTACCTCTACCAGAGATCACAGAGAGTTATTTTGGGGACCAACTGAGGTTGATCAATGGCGTGACCCATCACCAGTGACCGCAATCACTACACCAGAAGTTGTGATGGTCATCCCTTCGTACCGAGACATCGTGGTTAGGTCACCTCACTCTTTGAAGTTTGGCCCTCAGTTCGGTGGTCAGATGGCTCGTTCGCCGTATTCTCCGCCTCCTGGCATACTGTCCCAGCAGTCCGCCTCGACATCGCTACCGGTACCTCAGCTACCCCCGGTTGACGAGTGGGGAAATATGGGGCCAGACCCTGAGTCCGAGCCCAAATGCATCTGGAACATTCTTGCGGTGGGCCACTTCCCAGAGAAGTTCTGGCCGGTGTCACTGTCGAACTTTTGTGCTCCGGAATCCCTCACCCTGGAGGAAGTGGAGTTCTTCCGCCAAACCCTATGGGCGATGCACTTCTGCCTTCGTTATTAGCGGGTGGTGTACCCCAGGAGCCTAGTGCACTTTAAATAAATCGGGGAGCAATGTCGGCTGGTTGATTTTGATGCACTCCCTGTGGCCCGGCGTCCTGAGGCTCCAGGTCGTCAGAGTGCCCTCCATCACAAATGCGTTCATAGATTCAAAGTACTCTGCAAAGTCATCAGGGAAGCAACCCCATATGTGCAAGTCCGTGGTTGGGGATTGTATGCCGCCCTCCTCTTTATTCCTATCTTGTGGCTGCCCAATTCGTTATGCAACATTGAGGACATGCCTCCAAGAGGGGTTGCGGTCCACATGGATAACATAGTGGACAAAGAGGTTGAGCTAGAGTTTCTCGATGAATATTTAACCTCGAAGGGTGTACCCCCACTACTGGACCCATCAGGGAGGATTAAACGCCAATAGAGGAACCTTCTATGCCTCCATGTACCCACCGAGTCGATGGTTCCCAGTCGAATGGCTGGTAAGGGTAAGGAGAACGTCGAAACTATCAAGCACACTGACTCGTCTGCCTCATTGTGGAAGACGGATGAAGACCCCGAGAAGGCCATGTTGCGCCAACAGATCACTGAGCAAAAAAGGTTGGTCGAAGAACTCCTGGCCGAGAGCTCTATCGAGAGGCGACCCGACTATAGTGATCCCAAGCCGGGACAACAGGGGAAGGAACAATTTACCCCTGGCGAGATGCCTCCAGGCAACCCTGATCATGCTACTCCTGCAGACATGGCAGAAGCTGAAACTCATGGAAATAGGGCACGATACATCTCGCCAAACCCTCCTGAACGGCGAGGCAATCCGAGAAATCCAGCCTGAGTTCACCCAGTCGTTCAACATGACATTCCTCCAGTCGCTCCAGGAGATGTCGGAGCCGTCTACCGTGTCGAAGAGCCCGAAAATGCACTCGTGATTAAGGATCATCGTCAAGATAGGGACCCCCACCCGGATGATCTAATTGATGTAATTATCCCCCGTCTCGAGGCATTGGAAATGCAGCAGGTTGCAGTCCCACCAGATGGCAAGCCATATCCCGAGTGGGTGGATGATATGCCTGAACCTCCAGGTTTTGGGAACCCCACTTTCTCTCCCTTTAACGGGGTAGGGTATCCACCGCAACACTTGGACCACATTTATTCCAGGTGTGGCCCCATGATGGGGACCCCGGCTCAGCAAGAGGCTGCCATGCTTCGATGTTTTGTGAAGACATTGGAGGGCCCTGCTTTCGACTAGTACATCCAGCTCCCCATGGGATCGGTGACCAGCTGGGAGGATCTTTGCCAATAGTTCCTATATCAGTTCATCTCCACCATGCGAATGACCAGCAACACAGACCTCTTCATGTGCAAACAAAGGCCTGATTAGCGAGTCGCAAACTTCATCGCCCGATGGAAGGGGCTTACATACTCCCTCAACATGCCACTGACTTAGGAGAATTTAATGAATATGTGCTTATGGAATGTTAAAATCGAGATGTTTCCTTCCCTAATTACCCAGAACTATCCTGGAGGGCTCCGAGACTTCTCAGATAAGGCCCAACTCCTCGAGGAAGCCCTGCAACAAGCTAGTCAAGAGTGTCTGCTCCCCCTTGTGATCCCAACATGGAGGGCCAGAGCCAAGCCCACTGTGGTGGCCCATATAGGGGCCCCAAGGCAGCTAGAGATACTGCCGGTGGCGCTAGCTCCGCAACCTCTCCGAGGCCCCCCTCCTCAGGCACAACCCCCTGCCCAGTAGCAACCGCCATAGAAACGACAGGTTCCCCCGTGGAATGCGCCACCACCGCCTAGGTGGGACAATCAGTCACCAACTCCTCGGTAGGCCCCTCATCAGGGCCAGGATCCTAGAGCTCCCTTTCCATAAAGAAGGCACCATACCTACTCATTCAACAAGAATCAGGTCCCTGGTTACTTCCGAAGTTCTCTAGAGCAGGGGATTGTGTGCATATATGAGTGCAGAAGGCCGACAGAGGCGAATATTACCAATCACCACAACTATTACACCTATCATCAGATCCTGAGGCAAACCCTCATGCAGTGCTTTGTGTTTAAAGACTGGCTCCAAGACCAGGTCCACAAAAAAATAGTTAGGCTAGGCCCGGCTCTGAGACAAGTAGCGGGTGTTTCTGTCAGGTTCGACAGCGGTAGTGACGATGAAGGCGAGTGGCAACAGGTTCCCAGCCGCGGGTCCCAGAAGTAAGATGACTGGATGGCTCGTAAAATAGTCTCTCATTCCCATGGTATTATTCAGGATCGCCTGAATCAGTCGGAACCTTCAGAGGAAGCAACCAGTACCTCTGCGTCGTCATCTCAGTCGGCCACTTCCCAAAAGGGAAAGCAGCGGCGGCATAAAAAGTAGCATCGCGCTCCCCCACTGTCGTCGTCATCATGCACTCTTGGAGACTTTATGCTGCCTGAGATGGGGATCCATCCAAGAATCCCCCCAGTGGTGGATGATTCATCATGTGACAATCATGGGTACGCTTTAGTTAACACCGTGGAGCTGGTAAATCCCTACATGACTCTCGACGAGGGGGAACACCAGACGAGCCTCCCCGACGCCCCCAGCCGATGTCAATGTCAGAAAAACCAAGACCACATGGGTCGTAAAGGAACATCAGTGGGCACTCTCATCCAGCCCGTGCATGCCACTGGAACCAGACAGGAGGCCCAGTGTAGAGCAGAGCACGTGAAACCTCATCTGGTGCCCTCAAATCTACCTCCGCCGCCGTTTGTTCTTCTAGATCAAGCAGAGCTATCTTTTCCACACCGTGGCCAGCCTCGCCCTACTACAGGCCAACCTCATTTGTCCAGTCCTCACCCGAGAGCCTCTCACCAATCCTCAACTAGTAGGAAGCGGGATGTACCCAGTACCAGCGAACTGTTGGTCCAGCCGTTAGGGCCCGATGTGCTTCGAACTGTGGAACGACCTCCTGTAAACCGAAGCTCGTGTATGACACAGAAGTATGACGTTCTAAAACACCTTTCCAGAATTCCAACAAGGCTTTCTATCCTGGAGGCTCTTCCACTGCCATATTAAATGTGCGAGGAACTTGTCGAGGCCCTAAAGAGACCCCTTCAGTTTGAGACAGAGGTAGAAGCTGCAGAAACCTTCCATGATGAGGTAATTGAGAATGCCAAATGCCAGGAAGTTATTCATTCTCTGGTGAAGATGATGAATCTCCCATACAGGGGCACATTCGCCAACTGTACATCACTGGTCAGTTCAATGGCGTGGAAGTCCGCCGCAGTCTCGCTGACACGGCTTCGAGGATTATCCTAATCCCAACTTGGACACTGCGTAAGCTGGGTTTGTCAAAGGGCATTCTAACTCCCTCCGACCTCAGAATCCAAGGATATTATAGGACCGAGCATACTCCAGTTGGCAATATCCTCTTGTAGTCCCAGTTTGGTGGCCTAATTACCAGCACTGAATTCATGGTTGTCTCCCAGGACACTGTGTACAACGCATTGATGGGCAGGCCATGCCTCTATCTGCATGCATTAGTCCCTTCGTCGTATCACCAATGCCTTAAATACTCCATCAGCAGTAGAGTAGGTGTGCTCCAAGGAGATAAATATCCTTCTTCCTCTTGTGAAGCCCGCTATCTAGAGGCCGAAAACTATAAGAGGAAGGACAAGGAAATCCTATAAAGTGAGGTTGAACCCGCCCAGACCACAAGTGATCCTTGGGCAGGCCCAGATGATGCCTATATTTCCCCAATCCATTGGTTGGAGGCCACGACCCCCGAAATGGGGTAGTGCTTTGTTGTTTCGGGTGTAAGGGGAAGGCATATTCCCAGGTCCAAGAGAAATCTAGAAATCACCTCGTACTCTTAAAGCAACCAGGCTTTGGTGATCCGGGAACCTACTACCCCTATGCGGTACTGAGATTTAAGGCTCAAGGAAATGGAAGTACGTCACATGTGTCTCTTCCACTAGTTTGGAATCAACCGGCTCAATATGACGTTCCACCATTGTTTCGATGTCATCAAGAGTGGCCCCTTGGGTCGAAGGACAGATGGAATTGGATCAACCGCTTTCATCGCCATGGACTCAGTAGCACGTGAGTCTGCCAGTATGACGACCACTGCCCTTTAGGCCAGCACCAGCCTCCCATCAGAGGCTGGTGGTCCGGAAAGAGCACCCTCTGCGGAAGACCACTCCACAGGTGGAGAAAATGATTTGGAGGATGCACCCCCTGCCTTTAAAGTAGGCGTTGCTACCACAATCGATGATCTAGTACAGGTGAACCTTGGTAGCGAGGCCGATTTGAGACCCACATTGATTAGTGCCTCCATGTCCCCCAAGGACCAGAAGTAGTATGTGGAATTTATCAAGAAGCATTGTGAAGTGTTTTCCTGGAGTTACAGCGAGATGCCAGGACTAGATCATTAGGTAGCCGTTCACCGCCTTGGTATCCCGACAAACCATTGTGGGTTTAAGCAGCCTCCAAGAAAGATGCACCCTTCTCACGGTGCCATGGTTAAGGCTGAGGATGACAAGATTATTAGAGCCAACTTCATCACGGAGTTCCAGTACCCCAAGTGGCTAGCCAACATTATGCTAGTCAGGAAGAAGAATGGACAGATTAGAGTCTGTATCGACTTCTGTGATATCAACCGCCACTGTCCGAAGGATTATTTTCCCCTTTCAGTGACAGAGTTGTTAATTGAGGCCATGACAGGGTTCCAAGCCCTCTCTTTCGTGGATGGGTATTCTGGGTAAAACCAGATCTGGATGGCCCCCGATGACAGGGAGTCCACTGCCTTCAGGGGACCACAAGGTACATTATGTTACCAGGTCATTCCATTCGGCCTGAAAAAATGCAGGTACCACCTATCAGTGGTCCATGCACTGCATATTCATGCTGATTCTCTGGACACTGGTGGAGTGATACGTGGATGACTTGGTGGTAAACTCTTTTCAGCACCAGGATCATCTCAAGGACCTTGAAAACATGTTCAACTTCCTCTATTCCCGCCACCTAAAGATGAACCCGCTGAAGTGTGCCTTCAGGGTCACCTTCAGGATGTTTCATGGCTTTTTTATCAGATACCGAGGCATCAAGATCGACCCAAAGAAAATCAAGGCCATCTGCCAAACACCTCCCCCAAGCAATATTCGGGAGCTTCGAGGTCTCCAAGGACACTAGGCCTACATAAGCCGATTCATCGAGAATCTGGAAGGCAAGTGTAACCCTTTTCCCAGCTCATGAAGAAAGGCTCCTCCTATGAGGGGGTTGAAGAATGTCAGACCGCCTTCGAGGAAATCAAGCAGTATCTGCTCCAACCTTTGGTCTCGATGCTAACCATCTCCAGAAATCCACCGGTCCTTTACGTGACCGCACAAGAATGGTCCCTCGGCGCACTTCTCACCCAGAAGAACAATGAAGGTACGAAGAACAACCTCTACTACCTCAGCCGCATGCTCCTCGATACGGAGACCATATACTCCCCCATCGAGAAGAGCTTCCTTGTGATCGTATTCACTATCCACAAATTGTGGCATTACATGCAACACCATGAGGTACAGTTGGTCTCTCGGGTGGACCCGCTGAAGTACATTCTGAACCACCCCATGTTGACAGGACATCTAGCCCGGTGGGAGGTGATCCTCCAATAGTTTGACATCAGGTTTGTTCCCCAGAAGGCTGTCAAGGGACATGCACTGGCAGAATTCCTAGCTGCCCATCCAACCTCCACAGATCAATCCCTGGACCTGCATTTTCCTGACGAGGCAAACCTCTCAATCGATCATGCCACCTCATGATGGAAAATACACTTCAATGGTGCCTCCCAGATTCCCACCGGTAGGATGCTCAATGACCCTAAGCTCAACAGAGTGGGTCTGGGTGTCGTCTTCATCACCCCAGCACAAGCCGTCCTACATTACTCATTCTTGTTGTTAGAATGCTGCACCAACAATAAGGCAGAGTATCAGGCTCTCATTACTGGCCTTGATCTATCCATTGAGATCGATGTGCCCCATTTTCATGTAAAAGGGGATTCTGAACTGGTCATCAAGCAGGTCAATATCGATTATGTCATCAGGAATCCATAGATCGTTCCATTGTTGGAGTTCACCCTCCGTCTGATGGCCCAGTTTCGTTCTCAACCAGAGGTTACCCACGTCCCTTGGTCACAGAACGGTCGAGCAGATGCTTTGGCCAGCTTAGTTGTGTCGCATGTGGAACCCAATCGGGATGATTTCATCTTACTTGTGGTACACTGGATGGTCATTTCACCCGTCACCCCAAAGGATAACGATGGCCTGCAGGTAATCCATCTTACTACCAGATCCTCCATGCCAGGAGCCTCAGGTTCTTCATATGTAGTGGTCAAGGCCCCTCACTACAGGAGGGAACCCTTTGTTGAGTATCTCTAAAATGGTTGCCTCCTGGATAATCGGGCTGAGCGCGAGCGAATCCGACGTCGTGCATCGCATTTTACCCTTCAGAGTGGTCCTAGTCTTGAGTAGATCCTCTATAGGAGAATCTTCGATGGTGTTATCCGCCGTTGCATTCAAGGAGTCAAGAGTTCTCAGGTCATGCAAGAGGTCCACACCAGTTCTTGTGGTGCCCACCATGCTGGGCCAAAGCTATCCCAACAAGATCCGGAGACTGGGGTACTTCTGGTCCTCTATGATCCATGATTCTATTGAGTTTTCCAAGAGATTCCATGCATTCCATGTTCAGGCTGACTTCCTACATTGGCCTCCAGAGCCTCTCCACTCCACCAAGTACTCTTGGCCATTTTCTATGTGGGGACTCGATGTCGTGGGACTATACCCACCGGTGAATGCTCACCAATGCAGGTTCATCCTGACTACTACAGATTTCTTCTCTAAGTGGGCGGAGGTAGTTCCACTCAAAGAGGTTAAGTCATGTTCCGTCGTTGACATCATGAGCTCCAATATCATCCACCAATTCGGAGTCCCTTACGTTGTCCTCACCAATAACAACACCAACTTTCGAGCAGCTGAGCTGAAGAAATTGTATGCCAAGTACAACATCCGTTCGAACCATACCTCTCGCTATCCTACGCAGGAGAATGGATAGATTAAGGCATTCAACAAAACCCCCTCTAACATTCTGCAGAAGATGGTTGGAATGAACAAGAAATGTTGGCCAGACAAGCTCCCTAATGCCCTCTGGGCATATCGGATGATGGCTCACAACTCCACCCAGGTGACCCCGTACTACCTGGTGTACGGATATGAGGTCGTCATTACACACTGCGTTCTATGGCCAGCAAGCACCAGATACGGTTTCCAAAATCCGTCTAACTGAATTGGAAGCACTGGAAAAGAACATGATTTGTGCCCTGTACAATCTGGAAAGGCATCAGAATAAGATAGCCAGATCCTTCAACAAGAAGGTTTGCCTCTGCTCTTTTCTGCAAGGCGACCTGGTGTTGGCCCTCAGGGCACCAACGATCCCCGGCAGGAAACCACCCAATCTAGAACCCAAATGGGAAGGACCCTACGTCATTCATAAGGTTTACCCCAATTGAGAATAATCCTTGGTGACCATGGATGGTGAATGTATATCTCCTCCCACAAACACCAAGTTTCTCAAGCAATAATTTTCTTGAGCCCCTTGGTCCTACATGACAATAAACTGTACGGCCCCGCATGACCATAAACTGCGTGTTTTCGTCCTGTATGACCTTAAAATATACGGTCCTGCATGACCCTAAACTGCGTGTTACCGTCTTGCATGAAGCTAAACTACATTTCGTCCCGCATGACGTTAAACTGTGCTTCTAGAACTACGTATGGCTTGATTCCAATCCTCATAGGATACGTAGGAATGCTCAGACGTCCCATCCTAAGCACAGCCCCAAGCTCTTATCTTTGACTGTCCCCCCAGGGAATAGTTTCCTCGGAGGGTCCTCGCATGGTGTGGAATAGGATTCCTTATCCTCACTCATATGAGGATTATAATGGTCACACCATGTGCCCACTCCCATTCTTCTATTCTCCCACGTATGTACCGCACGACGTTAAACCGCATGGTCTTCTATAACTATGTATGGCTTGATTCCCATTCTCATGGGATACATAGGAACGCCCATACATTTCGTCCATTGGACCAGCCCAAAATCCAAAATCTTCTCCTCGGGTCAAGACATATGGCAGTGTGCACACATTGGCCCCAATTTACATCGAGTAAACCTCGACATGGCTATATGTCCCCCTACCTAGAGATGTTCGCCTCTTTCATAGATGGGTACAACTATGCTTCACCCACTCCTTGACTGGGATTCAATCACTTTCCTCACCCTAAGGGACCCCCAAGAATGGCCTGGATACTACTCCTAAAGGCTCTCCTACCGATATGGGCCAACGCCCATGAGGGTTTTTGAGAAACAAGACGATACACGTCCCGTGTTTCGAATTTGGTCAGTGGTTGATGCTCATGTGTTGCTCCCATATTAGGTCACCGTAGGGACGACGTGTTTCAAACATGGTCAACAGTGTCCTGGATCTTCGGGTCCACCCCAAAGATGTGCCAAACATCCATTGAAGTGATTCGTTCTGCCCCATCCTGAAGCGACAAACATCCCTCTGGGTGCTTCCTATGGTTGAGTCCACGAACCTCCTCCTTGCCGCAAGACGTTAAATTGAAAGTCATTCAGGCCCTCATAACCAAGGCTTAGCCTCTGGCCCCGGGCAATTTTCAGGCCCACGGCCCCCATCCTTACTGCAGGTTATTAAAATGCTAGATCGTCAGGACCTCCTTACCGAGGCCCTTCCTCAGGCCCCTTGTACTTTTCGGGCCCCTGGCCCTGTCTTCATTGAAAGAGGTTAAACTGCAAACCGGTCAGGCCTTCCTGACCGAGGTTCAGCCTTAGGCCCCTTGGCCTTCTGGGCCCCTGGCTCAGGCTCTCTATGAGGGTATTGTATGGTGTGGTGTAGGATTACGTCTTCATTCACGTCGGGTTACTTGTCGTGTCGTACACATCCCCGGACGAGATACAGTTATCCCTCCCCTTGTCCTCATTGAAAGACGTTAAACTGCAAACTGGTCAAGCCTTCCTGATCGAGGCTCAGCCTCAGGCCCCTTGGCCTTCTCGGGCCCCTTCGCCCAACATCTTACCCAGATTGTACAGTGTGGTGTGGGACTATGTCATCATTCACGTCGGGCTACTCAACGCGCCATACACCTCCTCTGTCTAGGTAGTCCTACTCCCCTCCTCATCTTTACTGCAATACGTTAAACTACAAGACAGTGAGGCCTTCCTAACCGAATCACCGACTAGAAGGCCCGTTGTCCCTTTTCGGGCCCCCGACCCAGGTCCTCTTTCATGGTAGTGTGCGGCAAGATGTAGGATTACGTCCTCATTTACGTTGGGTTACTTGGAATGTCATATGAACTCCCCCCTCCGAGGCCTAGCCTTAGGCCCCTTGGCCTTCTCGGGCCCCTTAGCCCCGATTTATACCCGGTACGAATGGTGTGGTATGTGATTATGTCCTCATTCATGTCGGTTTTGTTCGTCGTACCATACACTTCCCATGCATGGGGGTATCTTACCCCCTTTATCGTCATACATGACGTCAAACTGCATTTATAGAACTATGTATGGCTTGATTACCATCCTTATGGGATATGTAGGATCACCTGAATGACTACGCTTCGGGTCTAGCCCCATCTCTCAGGAATCTCTATCCCACCTTGGACCCATGGCCTACGCTTCCTCCCCGAGAGGATTATATGGTGTGGTGTAGGATTAAGACCTCATTCACGTAGGTCATGTAATGACCACGCCTTGTACATCTCCATCCTGAGCTGATTCGTCTACCCTTTTCGGCGGTCGAACAATGTGCCTGAGGGTACTCTAGTTTATTACCTGGAATGTCGGACTTTACTTGGACATATCCTTACCCACCTCATAATGTCTGAGTAGAATTTCAAAACTCTAGACACTATCCTTCAGTGCGCATCTGCACGTTACGAGGATAATGCCGCGTTAAAGGTGTCCTATGGGGCTCTTCACCGACTTCCCCTCAATGGACATTATGGGTATTCCGATGAGGATCTTCCTCCCTTGTTTCCCACACCGATTTTAACCCATGTGGGCTTAGGGATCGTGTTGAGGTCCGCACATACTTAGATTGTTGTCACCCACCCATGGTCCGAGCTCTAAGACCATAAACTACGATCTTCATCTAGAACTACGTATGTCTTGATTCCCTTATTATTGGGATATGTAGGAATGCCCATACCTCTTGTCTTTGGGTCCATCTTGAGTTCAGATAATTTGTCTCTTTTGTCCTGCCTTTGGGACCCCGACTATGGGACTACATTGCGTAGTGTGGGATCACATCCTCATTCACATCGGGATTGTAATATCTGCACCATGCACACCCCGTTCTAAGAATTAGCCCTCTTATTTATTGTCCTGCATTACATTAAATGGCACCCTCCAGAACTACGTGTGGCTTGATTCCCATCCTCATGGGATACGTAGGACCACCCGAATGTCTAGACTTCAGTTATAGCCCCACCTCATAGAGATATTCTGATCTACTGTTCACCTAGTCCCCGTGGCCTGCCCCACTACAAGAGGGGGATATATAGGTGAGATACGGGGATTTTGGCACTATTCCCCCTTTTCCCGGGAATCTGCCATCTCTTGTCTGCCCTCAAGTTGAGTGTCCCTCGACCACTTGGAGTGGTTCTCCTATTTGTTAAGTGTACTATGGTCTAGGAACAAGAGTGTCAGATTCAACTGGGTCATGTTCCTTCCACTTTTCATGCTTTGTGTTTCCCTTCAATCGGGCTTTCATTATCTTTCATACCCAAAGGGACCCCCAAGAACAGCCTGGATACAATGCCCAAGGTCTCTCCTACCGTTACGTGCCAACACCCCCGAGCGTTTTAGGCAAAAACAATTGATACATATCCCGCGTTGTGAACATGGTCAGCGGTCGATGTTCATTTGTTTGTCTCCATTTCAGGCTAATGCGACATGATGATTTGTTGTGAACATGGTCAGTAGTAATCCTCCGTCGTCACGCCAACCCCTTCAGTCCTTGAATGTGGGTTACACGATTCACATCAGTTTCCACGCCATCATGTCCAGGTGGAATCTCGACACTTTTGGTGCTATCCCTTGGTGAAACATTGCATGTCAGGGGATAAAGTTGCAATACGGTGTCCTTCGGAGCTCCCATGGTCCGAGATTTCAGACCATAAACTAGGATCTTCATCTAGAACTATGTATGTCTTGATTCCCATCTTCATGGGATGTGTAGGACCACTAGGACATCTCGTCTACGGGTCCAGCTCATTGAGATATAGTCTCTCCCCCCTTCACCTCTTACCTCTATATAGGCCCCATGGCCT
Source organism: Viscum album (assembly GCA_963277665.1). Lineage (NCBI taxonomy): Eukaryota > Viridiplantae > Streptophyta > Magnoliopsida > Santalales > Viscaceae > Viscum > Viscum album. The sequence goes on along the minus strand of OY728150.1, from coordinate 1,134,709,201 downwards.
GAGGTTCTCCTCTCGGAATTGAGTATGGTGTGGTGTGGGACCATGTCCCCATTCACATCGGTTATGTTTCATGGCACTATACCCATTCCCCGCCTAGCATCATCTCTGCTACGTCTATGTTGCATGATGTTAAAATGCATGCTTGGTCCAATCACATGACACTAAACTGTGACATTATCGTCCTAGCCGCATGACGAAATACGGCACTGCATTGTGGTAACCCCATCATAGGGGAAATCACATTGGGTATTGGACACATGCCATGCCATTTTTCAATTCCTATTACAGCTTGATTCTTATGGCGACACTAGGGCTCATTACCCTGGGCCTGTCACTTCACAAAAAAAAACAATCACCTTAAAGGACAAATAAGATCTATCAAATACCGCTTCTTTTGGTGTGAGGGCTAGACCCGCGCACCCCTCTCATCTTTTTCATTGGTCCATTACTTTGCTGTTCATCTCAAGAACTATGTGTAGCTTGACCCCCCATCCATATGGGGTACGTAGGAATGCCTTTTCACTTTGCTTAAGGCCCAGCTCAACTATCGTTTTCAGTCCCTTGACCTGAAACCTCTCCAAGGAACACGTGGTGGTTGGAACCCCCGGTTCTCATTCACATTGGGTATTTGTAGTTACCCCACCACGTGCCTCTTATGTTTCCTTCCATACATGGTCTATGTTCTAAGACCGTAAAGTAATACCCTCTCAAGAACTATGTACGGCTTGATCCTCATCCCTATGAGGTACGTAGGAACGCCTGTACATTATGCCTCCGGCCCATCTCAACTCTCATTCTCGGTCTCTTGACCTAAAACCTCTCCCACTGGGGTTTGTTATGTGGTGTGGTATGGGGTTATTTCTTCATTCACGTTGTATTGTTCACTGAACCGTACACATCCCCAGACCCCATTCATGCCAGGTTTTTGTAATTACTCGTCAAGAGTATCCCGAACATCCTCCCATCCATGGTCCGAATTCTACGACCCTAAACTAAGATCTCACAAAGGGAAGGGAATCGACTCACTTGGTCTGATACTCTCATTAACGTATCCATATGCATTTTGAAAAAGAGACCAGAGCGTGGAATTCTCATGGGGGCATCCCCTCGTTCCATGTCCAAGCTTTGTGTGCTCACAATTTGGATCCTCATCTGCTTCCATGTCTGAAGGGACCCCCTAACGGCCTGGTCCCATGCCGCATCGGCTCACCTACCATCCTGGTCCAACACCCCGGAATACTTCCTACAACATCTGTGACATGGTCCTGTGTTTCGAACATGGACAACGGTCAAACCTCATTTGTCTGTCTCCATTCTAGGAAAAATGCGATTTGGATGCTATGTTTTCGCCATGGTCAATAATTATCTTCCATCATCACGTCACCATCATTGTGATCCAAATTCTGAGCATCATGATTCACACAGTTCAACTTCCTCATGTTCAAGTGGAATTCCAACACACTTGGCTCTACCTCTTTGCGCATCTAGGTGCGCCACATGGACATGTTAGCATCATTGGGCTAGTATTTACCGAGTGTCCCATTTCCCCACCATGTCCCTTATTGTGTCGAGAAATTTCTCCATTTCTACTTGTTTCCCACATCGAGTATTAATCATGTGGGATTAGTAGTTTTGGTGGTATATGTACCGACGCAACCAGGCTTCTTATCGTCCTACATGACGTTAAAATGTGCCTCCAGAACTAGGTGTGGCTTGATTCTCATCCTTATGGGATACGTAGAGTCACCCTAACATTTTTTCCAGGGTCCAGCCCCCATGAGTTGTAAAAAACGTTCTTCCCCTTTTCCGACCCCTTGGTCGGACCCCTCGTAGGGAACCGAACAACCATAACTCTACCCTGAACTAGTTCGGGATTCCCCAAGAAGATATTGGGAAGAAACATACGCCCTCTCTAGAGAGGCCCAGTCTGAAAGAAGGAATGATCCATGATCAAACCGATGCGCCCATCTAGCGTACTCCCACCACGGTGGGGTAATTTTATGAGTGTTGAATTATATTCTAACGAACCATCACTCCACTTCCGACACTTCACGTTCCCCTTATTCAGACACTCATCCCCTGTCATGTCTAAGGAACCCCCTAACAGTATGGATGCCTAACTTATGGTCCGCTTGCTCTTCTAGGCCAACAATCTGGAAGACTGGTCATGTTTGGAAGGACCCCCTAATAGTATGGATTCCTGACCTATGGTCCACCAACTATCCTATGCCAATGTCCCAAAAGATTGATCAGAAACATTTGTGACATGGTCCCATGTTTTGAACGTGGTCAACGGTCGACCCTCATTTGTTGTCCCCATCCCAGGCTAACACAGTAAGGATACTATTTCTCTCCCACGATTAACGGTTGTCCCTTGTAGTCACGCCACCCCCACAATGTTCCGAATCATGGGTATCATGATTCACACTTCCCATCTCTGCCTGTTCGTATTGATTTCAGCACCCCTAACGTTTCACCATTCGTGCACAAGAGCACGATGAAAAAACGGTAATTTGGCTATTCTGAGAACTTCCTTCTCCAGTCAGGTCTCTCCTAATTCCCAGAAATCTGGACCGGTTATCCAAACCCCAGATTCCCGAAGCCTGGTTTACATTATTATGTTGGGTGGAGTGATAAGGCGACTATCCCTTGTTTCTCACATAGGGCCCGACCCATGTGAGCTTAGGTAATTGTTACTAGACATTCTGCAAACATTGTAAGGATGCAATGAACCAGTGTGAACAGTAGAAATCGTGCATGCTACGCCATAAAAAAATCGAAGCACGAGAGTACCATTAAATGGATTATAATTATTACTGTACCTAGGGGTCAACTCCCTCCCATGGATGGATTGACCCCATCAAAATAGCATTGTAGCTCTGCCATCCTTCGACTGTTGGCATCCAGGAATTGCTGTCGTCGACTTAGCTCCCGCTCTTCCTCAGTAGCGATGGGGCGTAGTTCATCAGCCTCAGCTCTGGCCCTCTCTATGTCCACCTGAATTCCGGCCATCTCCCCAGAAACCCGATTCAAGCCCTCTTAGGCCTCTGCTAGTTGGGCCTTCAATCGCAAGATCAGCTCAAATTGTGCATTGAGTGAGGCTGAATGCTCGTCCGCCCGGTTCTGCAGCGGTTGGACCTCGCTTTCAGCCTCCAGGAGCTTCTTGATGTTTTTCGCTTTCCTCCACTACCAGCCCACGCTGAGCCCACAATCACACTCCCGAATCTTCTCCGCCATGAGATCTCAGATGAGCGCATGAGGATGTTGGGCATCCAATCCTCCAGCGCACGGTGGTCCCGCCAATGATAGTGTGTGCTGTAGCTTGGGTGTGTGGGGAAACTATATCTATAATCATCGGAATACCCCTAGGAGGGATTCCACCAAATATCCCGACCCGCCTTATTGTAGCAGCCCATGCCTTTCGTAGAACTTTACATGATAAAGGAGGACATGGATGTCAGTTAGCACGATCTACATATGCTGAGTAATGAATTCAGTAGAGATGACTTATGAAGATCGAACTCCTGGTCCTGCTCCTGAGTCGATGCTAATCTAACCCCGAGACGTGGCCCTCCGTATATTGTTGGAAGGTCTGGGGATTCTGGAGGAGCCACCTTGGGTGCTCTGGCCCCGCCAAACACAGAACCAGACGCAGCAGTAGGCGCGGGATCTGAAGGTCCTGCATCCTCACTCGCTAAGGGGTGAGAGCGAGGTCTGCATACATGTTTTTCCTGCACGGTTCAAATATAGGTAAGAAATCCATGATGGCATGAGAGCAGACCATGAAGAAAGAAGCTCAGAATGCTACCTTGAGAGCCTCTGCGAAATAATCATAATCTGAGTCTTGATCTTCAACTTCGCCCTCCTCCAACTTTCTCATTCCGCCAACCTTGTCATCCATAGAGGATTCCTATGAATCTTCTGGCAGGGGGAAGTGCTCCCCCAGATCGGTAGCCGATAGCTGTGGGGGAACCGTCCGATCCAGTAGTACCCTCACCCGGTCTGTCATTAGGTGTGGGACAACACTAGAGTGAACGTAGTCCTCCACCTCATCCAGATATTACTCTGCCACTGACGGCGACACCATGAAGCTAGCTCAAACATTACCTATGCCCGACAACTCCATCATAATATGATTCAGGTGCGCCCACATCTCAGGAGGATTGACAAATTGCCTGTTAACGTCCTAAATGTCCCAGGCCTCCGAGAAGACAGCATCCTCTGGCATGTCGATATGGCACAGCTGCTTCCCTAGAGCCTGAGTGGATATCCTACGGAATCCCCTCGGTGGCTACCCCTCCGGATGGCTCTGCTCTTCCTGGACCCCCGGGTCCACTACCACTGCTGGATCTGCGGCTACTACCACGACCTCGGCCAGTGTAGGTCTCGCCGCCACAGCAGCCTCGCGACCGTGAGAGGCCCTTGTCACTCTTCGACCCTGACATCGGGACAGGGGAGGCCCACCATCAACGGTTCTAATGGTTGGCCGCCTCAGCAACTCCCCAAGATAAGCTGCATCCCAGCTGATGGCATACTCCTTCACCAGTCCAAAGGCGGCAGTCGGTGGAGGCAATGTCATTCGCATTTTCTCATCTTCCCGTGTGAACATGAGCCACATCTACCTCATAACGCATGGTTTCTCCTCATGACTCACCTTCTAGTAGACTTGAGGGGCCAGCCACTACAGGCACCGGAACTACCTCACAAACCGGTGCAGGGTGTACGGTTTGCAGAGTGGCTCATGATCCACTTGTGCCACCAAAACTCCACCTCGAAAGTCCAGGAGATATGCTCGATGCTCTTCTGTTCCCTGACCGTCATTGGTAAGCACCCCCGTTAGAAATGGAAACAGGTGGAATTTAAACTTTTTCACCTTCCATACCTAGTTCAGCACCATCGGTACGATTAGTTTGAACGGGAAGCTCCCGACCACATTCAGAATGGAGGGGCAGAAGTCCGACCCCGACGACGAGATGGGGTTTTGATATTCATAGACCCCCCCTGATGTGCACTATGATCCACCCATACAGAAGGTGGAAATGTTAGTATAACTTCGGTGGCTTCTTTCCCTCACTGACATGACACAACATCTTGTACAGCCTGGCAAGCATAGGGATCCCCAGTTTGACCCGCTATCTCGTGGCTAGCATGGACGCCATGATGAAAGAGCTGGGCCACACCCCCATGTTTGTATCCCTCATTGGCAGGATCCAACCACAGATAAGGGCCTTAATGAACACCTCCATCCGGACTATCAGATGATGTTCAGTGTTGACACTGAAGCCCCAGTAAATCCATTATATGTCCTCCAAGAGCCACTAATACGAGTTCTCTTTACCCCGTTGAGCCCCCTTCGGACAAGTTCAATGCCTTAGAGGGAACTCTTGATCCTCCAGGATGTTAAGGAACTGATTGAACCACTTCTTAAAGTGGACATATCCCACCGCCTCCTTGTCCTCTCTAGGATCTAGTGCCATCAGTGCCAGTGCCAACCGCAACATTTGCTCTAGATCCTCCCACGCACTCAGGATGGGGAGGAACTCATCATACATGGCCCCCAAGATCAGGACCCCCAAAATCTGATGGACATCCCATAGACTGATGCCCACCTCCCCATGGGGTAGGTGAAAAGTGTTGGTCCTAGATGACCATCTGCTCAACAGCTCTGGCATCAGCTGTTTCGGTTGATAAATGTGGAATTGAGAGGCCCATGACACATCGTACAAGCCCAAACTCTTCAGCACAGCCTTGAACTCTTCGCAGGAGGCACCTACCCAGTAGGCCCATGCCCAGTCATTGTTAATGTTACAACCCTGGCGTAGGTCCCACTCATCAGACCACCCCTTCTTCGGTTCTTGAAAAGACGCCTTCATCATATTGTGGTACTGAGGAGGGGATGTATCCGGTTGAAAGGGATTCCCATCGATGTTGTTCACATGGTTGTACAAACATTCGACAGTGAAAGGCATGAAGTCCTCCTGCACATGACCACTAGGCACCCTAAACCATTGGAGCTGACATGGCATGCTCCTGAACCAGCAAGCTGCTTCGTCCCTGCTCTCCTGAGGGACGAAGGCACCACCCCATATCCCAAAACCATACAATGGCAGCATCTTGCACATCAGATAATAATTTTGTCTCTATAATAGTAGGTCTGTCAAGGAATTATGGTTCGAGTGGCTTTAGAACAGCTCCCCAAGGCCCAGACAGTTGGCCATCTCATCCCTCCGGGCGGCGTCTGCAAGCACCCCCAACACAGCTTCTTGATGGGCCATTATGATTTCAGAACTCGAAAAACTTTCGGGTCGGGTTACGAAGGTTGATCGCGAAGGTCGCTCGCGAAGCTCGCTCGCGAAACCAAGATGCAGAGCCTGGCCTCGGTTTGCAAGTAGATGTTCGCTAGGCGCAGTCGCAGAGTCAGAGACTCACGGGTTGCCGCGAAGCTCGATTCGTTGTGAGCAGACGCAGAGTACGCGAAGCATCACGAAGTCGAGAGCGTAAAAGGAAAAAATTCATGAGAGGTCAAAAGAGTGGTCATCCCCCTATTTATAGGCGATGATCACAGAGATTTACGACGCATCCTGCCTGCCCGGAGCATCACAGCGCGTCCGGACCGCACGGCCGCTGTACACCTCGCGCGCCCTCTTCACGAGCCAGCACCGCGAACCGCTGATAATTTTAGCGATTTTCCCTCAGACATCGACCCTTGATCCTTCTGCGGCTCCAAGTCTGAGGGGGGAAATTTGTTGGCGCCAAAATATTGGACTAAAAAGGATGAAGAGAAACAATCCTATGCGCTACCTCGGGATGCTCAGATGTAGAGGGCCCCCGAGAAACGCGTACTCCATGAAGACCCAAAGGCAGTAACGCTCTGTGAACGCCCCTGATGTTCGCGAGCCCGCCGCGAAGCCCAAGTGGCGGTAAAGCTCCGGGAAGGCCCCTGACGTTCGCGAGTACACCGTGAAGCAGAGGAGGCGTTAACCCTCTGTGATCCCGGTTGATGTTCGCGACCCGCCGCGAAGCAAGCGCAGCTCCTTCTCCCTGCATGAGCTCTTCTTCGCAGTGCCCCTTGCCTATAAATACCAGGCTCCCCCAAAGCCCGAGGATGTACAATCCGACCTTTCATCTTCTCATCTCCTGAATCACGAAGCACTCTTCTCCCCTGGGAATCATGAGCTCCATGAAGTATTTTTTTCTTCGTGAGATACCTTCATCTTGTCCCGTCTTGAGCCCCTCTTCCGGGAGGGATTCCTTTCACGAAGCCTAAGGGGCATCGCGAAGGATGGGTATCCCCAAAGGGACCCGGGCAGCTACGGAGCATTCATGCTTCGCGAAAATCCCATCATGTACATGTGATTCATATTCCAAGGCAGGATCACTGTACTTCATGAAGCACATTGCTGAGCGACACCCCGCTCCACGAGGCACCTCTGCTTCGCGAGGAAGTGCTCCGTGAACACACTTCCACTTCGAAAAGCACCTCCCACTCTCCCCTTTTCCCCATACTAAGGACAGGGAATTCCACTTCGCAAAGAACCCTCCTTCACAAGTGTTTTCCACTATGCAGAGCAACCGAGTCCCACAAGGCCCCTACCTGTGGACCCCTCTGCTTGGAAATCCCTCTTCCCGTGTGGCCCTCCAGGAATGCACGATGTGATTTCAAAGTCCCCTGGATGATACCACCTATAGCACTGCTTTTCCTTATGCTTCTTCATATAGGCATGCTAATGGATATTGATTATTCACATAGCCACGCTAATGTGGACCCCTCGATGGTTCACCCTGCGGCCCCCCTTCACTACGGCCTTGCCGATTCCTTCCCTCCCATAAGGAGTAGAGGTTACTGGTCATGTATTCCCTAGGGGTGTGGAGTAAGACCACCTTGTCCGAGCTGTAGGACGTTAAACGGCCACGAACCTCGTCCTCATCACATGACGTTAAACTGTGACCCGACCCCGTGCCTCGCACGTAGGGTCCCCCCAGCTCAGACATTCTTTACGTCGCTCGTCTCCACGGGAATGGGATCACCCCTCATATGGGATGAGATCCTCCATTTCGGAGTGGGATATTTCTACAGAATTAGGGAAACCACCTTGGTGTAAGCCCCCTAACCCCTCTTGCAGAAGGCAGCACCCATGCACCTCTGTATTCCCCCTGTGCTTTGCCGCACCGTGGGCCTCCATCCTGTAGTAAGTCCCAACACCATGGGCCACCTAACGCATACGCCCCTCTTCGTTTCGCCAGACGCACCCTTCACGACATGATCATCAGGTCCCTACAACCTCTTGTTTCTCACACCAAACATGACTCACGTGATCTTAGAGTGAGCACCGACCCTGACCCCCACCTCAAGTGAATTATGAGGAATTTGATCCGTGCTAAGGCATGGTTTGTAGGAAACCTCCACGAGGTTCAATCCCACCACTCGGCCGGTTCTTCAAGTCGAGTTCCACCATCGTCCTCAACACATGACGTTAAACTATATTCCCCGTACAACATGATGTTAAACTTCCCACCTAAACTATGATGACTTTGATCTCTGTCAAGGCATGGTACGTAGGAAGCCTCCACGAGGTTCAAGACCATCACCAGTAGACCCCATGGGTTCACCTTCACATAGGTTCACCAATGAAACCCCACGTGAACTATGTGTAATTTGATTCATGTCAAGGAATGGTACGTAGAAAGCCTCCATGAGGTTCAAGCCCACCACCAACTGGTCCCCTGGTCCTCCTTCACGTCGGCCTTCCGGAGTCCAAAGTGAACTATGTGGCCTTTAATCTGTGCTAAGGCATGGTACGTAGGAAGCCTCCACGAGGTTCAATCCCACCACCAGTTGGTCACTCCTTCCTCCTTCACGTCGGTTCACCAGCACTTGGGAAGCCTAGAGTGTAATCCCCACACCATCTGGACCAAGGTCCTTCCCTATGTCGGTTATCCGACACGCCCACATCCTGCATGACGTTAAACCACGTCTTGGTCTAGCAGTATGCTACTGGGGTCCTGTCATCTAGTTGTTCTGACACCCCTTTGTGTTAGCTCAATATCCCCTCCAATCTGAACTACATGGACTTTGATCCAGGTCAAGGCATGGTACGTAGGAAGCCTCCACGAGGTTCAAGACCACCACCACCTGGACCCCTAGACCTCCTTCAAGTAGGCCTTCCGGCGTCCAACCTGAACTACGTGGTCTTTGATCCGTGACAAGGCATGGTACGTAGGAAGCCTCAACAAGGTTCAAGCCCACCAGCAGTGTACCCCATGGTTTCACCTTCACGTTGGTTCACGGACTCCATATCCTCGGGCCACCTTAGAGTGTATGCCTCATTCCATCGAACTACACGGAATTTGATTCCATGTCATGTCATGATACGTAGGAAGCCTCCACGAGGTCCAAGCCCATCACCGCCGTCATCTCCATGATGGGCCCATTTCACTCCCCCGCCACTCCATGCCATTCTCTATCATCCACCCTGATTCTTACCCGGGCCTCCACATCCTGGTGAGATCATGCCACCCCACTACTATCCACAACATCTAGGATGCCATCCATAGTATGGCCCTGGTATTGGTGTTCCCTCAAAAGGGTTCCTTAGTCTGATCCACTCCAGTTAGTATTCTGATGAGCCTAATCCGTCTCCACTGGACGTTAAAATAGCGGCATACCCTGTGCTAAACATGGGAAGCTGAGGAAAACCTCAGATACATGCCTGTGGAATACAATACCCAGCGTTCGATGTGGGGTGCCGCGGGATTCCTCACCCTTGAGAATCCCTATAATATGGGACCAACAATAGACATGCCAATTCCCTAGCATTCAGACATGTTAATGTTTCCTCGATGTGACTACACCCCCAACTGAAGGTTGTTGTCCTGACTGGACCGTTTGGAATGTCTTGACATAAGTAGTGTAATTAACCGATGTCCATGGAAATATTGAACTGGGAAGAGTTTCAAGAACAATGTATTAAATCTAGGAGGGAGACCCGGACTAGGTGACGAGTTCCGAGTAGGAATCCAAGGAAGGAAGAACCGACATCCCATCATCCCGTTTTGATCAAGGAGCAGACATCCCTGAATAAAGAGTGGATGCCGCCCACCTTTGGAATGAGAGAATGTGGTTCAATAGCTGTGCGCCCTCCACAGACTGACATGCGTGCCTCAGAGAAAGTGTCAGAAACAGTTTTATTGACGTGAATAAATCAACATCCATAGGTTCATTATAATGGGTTAAAACCCTTTTCATATCAACCATGATATAATATCTATTGCTGTTTTTTCTCTTATATATATATATATTAATAATCTAATCTTATAACATAACATTATTGTATTTTTTGGACATATATATTTCATATGTAATAGATTTAGAATGTCTAAAAATAATGTGACTCTTTCATATTTCTATTTTAAGTCAACATGTTTTATAAAACATACACAGATCATAGTTAATGTGTAATTAAAATCAATGAAATATCATGAATGAATCCCTGACATGCACACATCAAATAATCATGGAAACAAGGGTGGATGTTTTGAAGTTATTTTATTGTTTAATATATATATAAAAAATTAATTAAATTCATGTATTATATAGGATAAACTACGGTTCATTTAATGACAGGTTTAAGTAAAACATCATTACAGTTTACGGGAGCCTCAATTATTTAAAAAAGATTGATATCCAAATCATTAAAAGTGAAAAAATCAAAATTTCACATTTTATAAATACAAAATATTCTATCATGGTTGTTATGGAATATTATAAATGATGTAAAACTATAATATAGTACCACTAATGATGGGTTAGATGTTTCGCAATAGTGTACAAGGAAATGGATTTAAAAATTGGTTCGAACTCATTAATAGTATTTAAAAATATAGTCATTGAATATTGATTCATAATAATTAACATTTAGAGACCATTTCATAATAAAATCAATAATTAAACCATGTGTGAAGAAAAAATTGAATATTAATTTATGATTAATATTTTTTAAAACACACCCCAAAAAACAAAATGTAGTAATACCATAATAACAACTAAAAATATTTCCCCACTATTTATTATTTAATAATGTTACTTTAATATAATTTACCATTTATTATGGGAGATGTAATGGTTATGAAAAATAACATAATGTTATATTAAAATTTATGATAAACTCACATACATGATTTAAAATGAATCTTATAATTTATAGAAAACACCATTTTTTATAATAAAATATTATAAAAATCAAAAATAGGGAGATATGAATATAAAATAACAATATCACCCACTATTTGGAGTTGTCTTTTTACTTCCTACACCCATGTAGTTCTAATTTAATAACAATAGTTATATGGAATTTGATTATTATTAAAAAAACTCTTCTATGTTATTTCATTAAATTTCACTAGGTAGATATTATTGTCAGGGAACCACATGAACGTAAAATACATCCAATCACACAAATTAATATAGAAACCATAATTAATTTTTTAAAATATTCAATTTATTGACATTATTCTAGGATTTATATCACCCTATGTTTTGATAAATTAAATATTAAGTGATTAATTTCGTCACCAAAAGACATGGGGATATCCATGTTCGACTCCGCAATTCCTTCCATTGTGGGATTTTCATTCAGGCCATTGAATCAAATTTATGTATATATATATATATATGGATAAAACATATTTTAAATATCAATAAAATGATAGTTATGATGAATTAAAAATAATAAGAAATTAAAATAAATTTTATCTAATAAATATAATAAATAATTTATTTTTAAACAGCTCATACTTTTTATGAAATTCATTTGGATGGATATTTGAGATGTATGGGAGAGAATGTCTTCCAGATAAAATTTCCATATCCTTAAATACTTTTTGATAAGTAGACATGGATAGTTTTTCTACTATTATTCATGTTTTGGTACTCATTAAATGTATTATTATTGAGTGGTATACATAAAATTTATCAGGTAATTTAATTCTCATATTATTCATTATCATTCCTTAACATTTTTGGCAATTATTATAGAACTATGGTACAATATTTTTCCCTTAATCTAGTGTTATATCACATTAATCTTTGATAATAAGGTATTAATAGTAAGTTGTAAATTTAACCATTATAATAGATGTAAACATAATAACATCTGTTTTCACATGAAATTATTTTTATTTATTTTTGACCATTATAAATTAAATTTAGTTTTTTATTGGAAGAGGGATTTTTTGTGAAGATTTTTCACTCTGTGTTATTCTATAACCACGATAGTAATTTTTTAAACAGCCTTTATCTTCTTATTCTTATGGGGATACATTAATTATATTTTCCCAGTGTAAAAAATTTCACATCTAAGAGAAAATATTTAAATAAAAATATGTATTGAAAATTGATGAAAACATTATTCATAGGGGAATATTTTTTTGATAAGTGTTACATGGATAGTATCCATGGATAAAGAAGTGCCTATATGTAAGTGTCAATATTATGAGGAGATATGGCAGGAAACATAATTTCCTTCATAACACTATACATCATTCCATTGTTTTTAAGATAATCAGGGCATCCATACAATGTGATTATTATAAATTGAATAAAAATTTTAAAATAAAATTATTATGCTACTATTAACTAAGTTATCGGCCACTTTTTGGAAAACAATATAATATAAATTATAATATTAATTTATAGAAGAAAAGGATATCATCATGTGCTTATACAGGTCTCCTATACCCTGACCCTGTTATGATATTCTAGCATATATAGAGGTATAGATTCTTCGCAAATGTAGAATACAATCCCCTTTATTATTTGCCTCCAAAAAATTATCAATAAATACAATATATAACAACCAAACATTCATTTTCAAATTTACATTAATATTATATTTCTATTTATATAAATCCATGTGTTGTTATTAAAAAATTAATATGATTGAATATATTGTTATGATATTTTCATGGAAGAACTTAATGGATGAAAATGATATGAATAGTGTCTGGTTTCATTGATTTCATTCATATTAAAACCCCTATCGATTGAGTTACTCTTATATATTCAATTATACATCCATGTTCATCCTATATTTGAATTGAAAATCACATTTTATTTGTATATTGTGACTTGGCCTATGGTGTGATTATTCTTATATGTCTTTAAAAATTGATGTGCGAGTTCACTTGATACAACCTTCAAATATTGGATTTAATAACATGCTATGTGAGGTGCCCCATACCTATACTCATGGATCTTATCCTAAAAGACAAAATTTTCACATGGAGTTATTTACAAAATAGATGATATAAGATAAACATATTTTTATTTTACACAATATATAGATGATATACCTTACATTACAAAATTTGAAAAATCTCCCAATAGTTGAATTTTCAGGGAATTTGTGAACTAGATAAATTGTAATTGTATTTTACTACAACACTTTCTCATTTATAAATATTCTATACATAATATAATACTTTTTGACACACCATTTGTTATACTCACATTCAAAACCAATGTAATTTAATCATAAGAATTGGATGACTCCAAATGCATAGTAAAGGATATATTATCAACATTTCAATAAGGATAACATCATATTAATATGCGAAAAATGATCATGTGAAAATATATCATGAAAAATAAGATTCAATAACGAGATCTGTCATTATATAATTATTTTAGGTAATGTAATCATAGTTTGAAAAATTATTCTATGTATAATAACTCTCAAACTATGACATAATATATATGATGTATTTAAAAAAATAAATGGCATAATGGTTGGAAGTGTAATATTTAATTAAAAAATAGAATACAAAATAATAATAGAAAATGTATTATCACATTGAATTATCACATTTGTATCATATATTATAAGTCCAAATAATATATTTAGATCATATCCTTGAATGATCAAACATTAATTTCTGAAAATATTGAGGAAGCCCAATTATGAATTATATAATGATATATTAAATGTTATGAAATGATTTAGAGGGTAATATTAGATTTCAACAATAAATATAATTAAATATTTTATCCATTTTTAATCAATCATTCAATTAATCTTAACGATTCCCTCGATGGAAACTAGTTTTAATTCTAACTATCCAAAAAACACCATGGAATTAAAGTGAAATTATTTTTTTAATAAAATGGAATAATGTAATCATATTTCATTAATTCAAATGTTTGATACGAAAATAAAAAAAATTGATTATTTCATAGAGTAATTTTTAGTGTGATCTATAAAACCAATAATCATGGGAGTTAGTTATTATTAGAATAAAATAGATATGAAAAATTTAAAAGGGATATCACTAAACATTAATTAACATTGTGTAATTGAAATAAAAATAGGTTTTAAATATAAAAAAAATTCTCAATATGGTAACATGAAATACAATTTGAAAACATTGCATCAAAATAAATAAAAATAATAACTCCTCCATAAGAAATCAAAATATATTTCTATGGGTATTTTGCAGTGGAATATTGAAATATGAACATAAAATGGGGAATGATTTTAATGTAATTCTAAAACAAAATGATTTGAAAATCTATTTTTTAGGGAGGTAAAAATCAATAATGTAAATAAAAATATAAAAAATAAATTTCAATATAGTAGTAACAAGAAAAATATTACATTAAATATATAAATATATAATATTAGTGTGATGTTTAATGACTCAATATTTTGGATCCTCCAAAATAGATAATGTGTTATATTACATGTTTCAATTGATACACCAATCATAAAAAACTCATTAATAAATTTTTATGATTAAATATATAATTAATACTAATATATTAATCCATAAATAGTTATTTCCGTTATAAGGTATAATTTTAAAATGTAAAATATTAAAAAAATATCAATATAAATCATTTTCATTACATTATTTATATTATTATAAGAAACTATATTTTTAATTTATATTTTTAAATTTGATAATGTGAAATTATTTTTTGAATTCTCCTCCATAAATATAACTAAGGATATATGTTAATAGTTTTTCTATAACAGCCAATTATTAATCGAACCTTAAATAATTACCTATTTTTTATTTTTTATTTTTTATTACTATGAATACATTTATATAGTTGAAATATTTTTTCAATAAGGTTTTATATAATACTTAATAATAAGTAATTTTATTATAATATTTATAAATTATAAACCCATGTAGAACAATTTTATAATCAATGATTCTTTAATGAAAAATTATTTTCCATTGTTTTGTTTCAAATATTATAACATCATTATAAAAAAATTA
Organism: Viscum album; assembly: GCA_963277665.1. Taxonomy (NCBI): domain Eukaryota; kingdom Viridiplantae; phylum Streptophyta; class Magnoliopsida; order Santalales; family Viscaceae; genus Viscum; species Viscum album. The sequence continues at coordinate 1,134,693,919 of OY728150.1, read as the reverse complement.
TATTGAATTTATTTTAAAATAAATAAATAAAATTCATAATAATTTTTTTAAATCATTCAATCAAATTTAATTGATAACTATATACTATGTATAAAACACATTGCTTATCAATAATCTTGAAAAAAACAATTTAGCCTTTTCTTGAGCTACAGTTTCGAATAATTTCAATACAAAATGAAATTTAATTTCATAAAATCATTAAAATATTATATAATGTAATAATCAAACTATTATACATTTAAAATTTTATTTATTTTTTTAAAAAAAATTTATGGATCGAACATATTTCCCAGGACCATATTGAAGTATTTAATTGATAATTATTATCTTATTAATATCATGAAACATATATGTAATCAATTAAATTTATATCCCATTAATAAATAAATATATATTATTTTAAATTTCATAAAATATTCTTTTTCACTAATTATAATTATTTTTAATTATAAAAAATTTTGGAATTCATTGTTATAAATATAGTAATTTTTTTAAAAAATATATTTTATTAACATTATCATTTTTAAGTTATATGTAGATTTTATAGTGATTATGAATATTAATATATTAGTTATATTTTTAATTTAGTTCTACCATATAGATAATTGGTCATAGAGATTATATAATATGTTTTTAAAACCAATAAAATCACAATGATAAGAAATTTAAACCTACATTAAATGTGAATGAATAAAATGAGAATGAATAATATTAATTAAATAATTTGATGATATATAAATTTTTTTGTAAACACATGGTTCTCTCTTTATTGGACCATATGGACACAAAAGTAAATTATTTTTAATATATGGATCCCTTCACAAAGGTACAATGTAATTTAATTATATAATTTTAATGGGTGTTACAAAGGAATATTTTCCCTCCATTATAAATTTGGTCAACTTAAACCCATTCAAACACACCCTTATCCTTATATTTCTTCAGTGATACTAATACATTATAATCTCTATCAGCAACCATGTTGGGTTGTCATCTGAACTACCACTAAACTCGATCATTGGCATAGCATTATTAGTGTTTATGACTCCCACATGCTATATATAAGTTACCGGGTATTAATAGTAATGCATGAGAAGAATTCAACTGAAAATTATATCCATAAAAAGCAAAAAATACAATATTTAAAATTCCCAACCTAATATTAATTATCACTTTCCAAGTTTAAATTTTAATCAATTAAACAAAAACCCCCAAAAGGACCAACAAAAAAATGAAACTAAAAATCCATGCCAAACATCCTTGTCACATAAGAGCATCATCCAAAATTCCCCACATATAATATCTAAAAGGGAAGAACACTTCTAACCCAAACCACTTACTTATCAAGTAAAAAATCTTTTCTTTACCAGGGTCAAACAAATCACATTTTATACACACACCCAATGGTGTATGAAGTGCATTAGTTAATTCTGAGTAGGATTCCACCTAAAAGAAGGATTCAATGCGTCATCACTAAAATATAAGTTGACATTTTCATTAATGTAAATTCATTTAGATCATTTCTAAAGAAAACATTTTAAGGAGAACCATACTCACGGAAAACATTTTGAAAACAACACTTTTAAAGGAAACATAGCAAAATTGTAATCATTTACTAAAATAAAATTTCATTAAAATTAAATACACTATTCTTCCACAGTATTCAAGCTGATGGATATTCATCAAATAATTCATAGGTCACAAAAGATCACAATGGTTATATCCCTTGGTCTAATCTATCTCGAGTTGGATAGTGGAACATCATTCTTCAGTGACAGTTGGTATAATAACCATAATCACATCAATCTCGTTCACAATCCACTATGTGGGAAACATCTTGTGCCTAATAGTATTCAATCATAATTAAAGTTTAATAATTTTTATATGCATCAATCCAGCTATGTGAAACCATGACCTTTCCTATTTCAAATCACTAGTGTACTGGAAATAGCCCGCCCACCTAGATACCTGATATTCCCATACGCTCAATCCCATATCACATATTAAACAAGCAACCACATTTTATAACCATTTTCAATTATTCTACCCATTTTAGAAACAAAAAACATTCAATTTAAGAAACACAAATACCAATTCAAAATAAAATTCTTACACCACATGAAGAATTAAATAAACCACTTTGACATTATCACAAGAATTTAACATAATAAATTTAAGAAATTGTATGGACCAAGTCCCTTTAAAAATTACACATAATCAAAGTTCACTCTAAATAACTCTTCACATTATTTACATTAGTAATAATTTTCATTTAAAGGGTGCACTACAAAATCCAACACACAAAAAGTGAACCATTTCACATAAAACCCCATTTTCAACACATTCTCACCATGAGTGCCCGAAAAACATATTATACACCTTCCAAACAAAGAATAGAACACTTTTTAAGATGAATTGCAAAGAAAATATCAAAAACATAACCACATCCTTTATTAAAACAATTTTCCTACAAAAAATAATGTTAACCCACTCCATAAACACATTTCAAACCACATTATTTAACCATATTGCATATTTATAAACAATAACATGTAAGCTAAAATAATAAAAGAATTATAATGAATGGAAGTAGCTACCTAGAGTGTAGAAACATTTTTATATTGGTGTAATACCATAACCAAAACATCACAAGACCTTAAAAAAGAAATTTCAATGAAAAAAAAAATTATAAAACCCTAATAAACAAGGTTCAACCCTAAAAATTAAACCCTACCTCATAGAGAATACAGACCCCAATGGAATATGGAGAAAACCGTATAACAGTGGGGAAAAAAATAGGGTAATACAATTACTTAAAAATTTAGAGGGAAAACACACAATGATTGACACCAAAATGGATCCCATGGGAGAATGGATTAATGTAAGGTACACTTGTAGGGAAAAATTTTGATCGGGGTGGGGGTGACTGTTTAGTGTTTAAAATCAGAGGGAGATAGAAAAATCCTAAATATTAATGGAAATTATTATATCCAAATTCAGTCCACATAGTTTGTCAAACAGGGAAGTGATAATATGCCCCTATCTACTGTGCAGAATCCAGCGACATAGTTAATATGGACGAGGTAAATTGTCTGACTTACCATGAACTAGTCTTATAGATGCTGCTGCCTCCAACCAACCACCAACTGCACAGTTATTGATGAAGGGGAACATGATTTCTAGCAATCATGATCTAATAATGTGCCATATAAATTCCACAAAAAGAAGATTTTTTTTGAAAATATAATGTGAAACTCATAAAAAATTAATATATTAAGAATAAATATATGATATACCTAAAAAAATCAAACATGTCACACCATTTTCCTGAGAAATAAACCGGGAACCAAAGTCCAAATAGAAAAAATTTCAAAATCAAAAACCATAGTGTAATAATACTCCCCACCATATTGATTTCTCCGCCCAGAATGAAACAAGATGGCATGATCTAAAAAACACTAATGATTTTTTATAGCTCTTGGAGTTTTCATAATGAATTCCATGTGATAATAAATCAATAAAACAATGGAAATGCAAATATGATTACAAGTTGAACTTAGGAGGGCATACTAGACCGCCACTATGTGCCTTGTTCCCACTAATGTTGACACACCTCTACTTTATCAATCATTGAAATAGAAAACTAACAACATACTATATAAAATCATTAGAAAATACACATTAATCATTCCTAAACAATGATAATTCCACTTACCTAAAATTAAAAAATTATTTTAATCCATTTATCAATGTATACATCCAAAATGTTACTAAAAAACCAATAGATTCTCTCCGATAAAAACATTTTCTCAAGGAATGAACATGGAATGAAATAGATCTGAATGATACTAAACAATGCAAAGATAACTCTAGATACAAAACTGGGATAATAGAATGGGGAAGCCTATACAGACTCCCTTCCATTATAAAAAATAAAACATGCATTCCATACTACGGAATTTCACTATGATCAATATATGGTCTCCCCATCATAAGAACCATCCATCTTAAGAAACTATCACTGGAATACACGAGAAACCCAACATTGGACAACTGGGGAACTTCCCGTACAATCTAAAATAGACTAGGGAATGAAAATTAATAGAAACTAAACGACCACCACAAGGGTTCTTATGAAAGAAAATTTTAACTGAATAGGAAAAAAACGGGGTTCACTACTCCAATGGAATATTACCATAACAATTGATACCAAACCATAAACAATATTGATTCATCAGACAACACATATAAGGACCATAAAATGGAGTCTCACAGCCAATGAGGCACAACCACTATGGTTCTAGGAAAATGAGATGACCACGCCTACGTATAAACAACGAGTAACTCATACACTATCATGGTCTCTACGTAGAAACAAGGTCAATGGGTCTCCTTCCATCTAATAAGTCCATTAAAAATGAATAGCTAGTTAGGGGTATTAAATTGTATTCATTTATCATACTAAATACATACGTTAAAAGAAGGTCCCTTAGACCCCATGGGGTTCCTAACTATGCATCATCATCACTCTAGGGCCCATGGACGGAGCCCTGATGTTTGATGTGTTTCTTGCCTCACAGTCTTGCATTGGAGACCCTCTAATGAAACACTTATTTTTGAAGCCATAATAATCCAAACGATAACCAATACATTATCAGCCAAACACAACACACCATAAAACCCACATTGCCTCTACATGTAAAAACACCATGACAAGGAATTAGGGAATTCACAAAAATAATAACATTAAACTTTTAATGAGTTCTACCGGAAGGAAAAACTCTCATATTGAACATTGAACGGTAATAGGGAATATAAAAATTCACAGAAAGAAAACACACTTCAATTAAATAATAAGTTCATGTATAATTTGAAAACATCCTAACTTGACAACTACATATGATTGGAACATTACAAGTATATATAACAAAAAATGGACCCCAAAAAGAGCACGAATCCTACAAATGAACATGGATGTATTTGAAGAGGTCGAATTTTCAATATGACACCACCTAGAAATACCCTGGTAGAACCAGTGCTACTAATTTAAGCATCTATAGGAACACTAGTTTTTGGGAGAATTCAAAAATAAAAATCTCTTTATCCCAAACCATCCACAATGATGGAATAAAAAGGATCTCATGCATGATAATCACTATTTAAATTCCTATTTTTCTTTCTGACATCACATCCAGCATCAACAACTTCATGCATCGGTCCACTCTCCTTAATTGAGCTCCCATTACTACATCCAAGAAGAACAATCATGTAAAAAGGTGTCAAGATTCGCATTCGCTGTCTCAGGAGACTTATGAAACTATTTTATCATTAAATTACATCCACATATACAATCCCATAATGATAGGAGAAAAATGATCTGGTGGATTCAATTCCCCATCCTCATGAAGAATGTGCATACATTGATCAACTGGAGGGTCTATCGATGACAAACCACTTGTGGTCGCACATTGATTATGCACTAATTCATTATGTGGGAACACAGAACCAAACAAGGTAATCCAATGATATATGAAAATAAGACCATTAGATAATTTGAACCACAAATAAACACTAATTACATAACGGGAACCAATCTAAAGAATTCCAAAATCATTTTTAGAAGAACCCACTAATCATTATTTAAACGATGACACATCAACAAGAACACAATCATGAAAACACTATCCAGACACGAAGAACTCTCGAAATCAAAACAATTCACCAACAAGTTCCCCAAAATAGAATAATACCAACCACATCATCATTTTTTATCAAAAAATAACATTGAATCTTAATATAAAATTTGGAAATAAAATAGGACTTTTTGGTTGCACATCCAATAATTGATTCACATAGAGTCACACACATGCATTTTCCCATGACAAAAATAGGCACTCAACCAATTTCAAAATTTATTCAATGCACGTGATCACTCCTGTGAAAATTGAAGGTCAAAATAACACTTCTTTATAAAAACAAAAGTCATTCAAATAAGACCCCATTTTTATGACACTACACATCAATTTCCAAACATTTAACACATTAAAAACATTAATCTTCACATCAAACATCACCTCATCAATATTCATTTTATTAAATATTCATCACTTTCATTAATAATATATTTCCAAAACACTTTTTAAAAATAATTTTCCATTTCTGGAAGAATAAATTTTTTATAAACCACAATTTTTTATTATAAATATCAAATATAGATAAACTCATCCCCAAAGGATCACAACCTTTTTATAAAAATCCACCTCTATAATTAATTATTCAAAAAAATTATGAAAACACATTTTACAACATCAATATGACTAACTATCTCCACATTAAAATATATTTTTCTACATTTTTCCGTCAACTGTTTTTGAAAATATTTCTTCAGAACCCAATGAGACACATGACAATTCTCAGGGGTGAAACTAGTGTCAATAGGCGACTTGGCCATATTATTTTAGACCATATAGAAAACATCACGACAACAAAATGAATATTCTAGGACCATGTCCCCATATCCATATTGAATTCCATACCCTACAAGCTCATTAAAACAACCATTCCAATTCCATGTTCATTTCCTGAACAGAAAACAACCCAAAATAAACAAGTCTTTCTTTGGTAACATGGGTTCCATCAAGAGGTGTGTTGGACATGCAATATACTCATTTTCCAGATCATCATGTCCTAAAAATAATAGTACTTTTCTACCACGACACATTCACATGAAACATGACCCCATTGTAAATAACCTACTATGATACCATATTTTCATTTTCCAATCCTGGTCATCATCATAAATGGTGCCCAAACCGGTCCTTGTAATGGCATGTGTGGTGTTCTCGATCCCCACAGGCTGGAAAAAAGTTCCCCGATATCAAAAATATGTCATGGTAAATATTTCACCTAAATATATAACCATAAATAACAAAAAATATCAATAATTAAAAAATTTAAATGCTCACTGAAACATGAAATAACAAATTCAATGTTAAATGTTAAAAACATTTAACAAATGTCCAAAAAAACAACAAAAAGGTTACTAATAATCCATCCCAAACCCTCATGTAATTTGCAGAAAAACATCCACAATACTCTACCAATATGATAAACATTATAAGACCGCTAATAACCCAATCAACTGAGTTCTATAGGACTCATCATATTGTTACATTGGTCAAACACATAACATGATATACATATATTCAAAGGTGTATGGGGGGTTTGATCCAATTCCCAGAAAAATTCCAATAAAAAAATAATTCCATATAACTAAGTGATAAATTGACATGATCATTCATGTGAAAGACATTGGGGAACTTCAAAATATTGAATTTTATGGAGAACCAAGCTCAAAGTGATTTTTTTAGAGAAGATTAATTTTAATGGTATCGTAACAATTATGAAACATTAGCTAAAATATATTTACATTAAGATGAAATTTAATCAAATTCCACTATATTGGGATGGATGGAACCTTATAAAATAAGTCCCATGTCACAAGAGAGCATCATGGGTAATTTCCTAGGGTTAATTTAGTTCATGAGGGACACACGAAACTCATATGTCGATGAAGGTTAGAATAATAACCATAATCAGTACATTCACATGTGTGTCCCACTAATAGGGGAATCCTAATAGGCTTAGTGGTATCCCATCATCAGTATTGTATATTTAGTGTTGTAAGTTTGAATATAGAAAAGTGAAACTTTTCCTTCGCCGCTTCTGAATCACTAGAATACTAGAACAAGTCAGACCACTGACATACATGGAATTATCATATGTTTAATCCCATTTAACATATTACAGATGTCACCACATTCAAAATCCATTTCCAATAATTCCATAATTTTTATTGAAAAAACACATTTTATTTCACACACACTATAACCATTTAAAAATATAATTTTAACACCACATGAACTATTCATGAAAAACGTATGAATTCATCAAAATCTAGTCACACAATCAATTTATCAATTTCCATGGACCATGTACCTTTAAGAAACCAAAATATAACCAATTTCACGCTAAAACATGATTTAGATTATTTACATATGTCACAATTTTCTATTAAACGGTGAAAAACCAAATCAAACATGCCAAAATTCATGCATCTTCCATTAAACACCCATTTTCAATGAATTATCACCTTCAGTTCCCATGAAAACATATTTCATATCTTCCAAATAGGTAATGAAACTATTTTTAGATCAAAATAACATTGAAACATACACATAAAATAACCAAATCCTTTAATAAAACTATTTCCCACACATAAAATTTACATACAACTTCAAAAACACATTTCACACAACTTAAGTAACTCATATGCCATATTTATACACTCAAAAGAGAGTGCAAAAATCATCTAAAAATGAAATTTCAATGAACAACCTAACTCTAGTGTAGAAACAACTAAAAATTGGTGAAAAGTCATAATAGCACCATCACCAGACCCTAAAAAGGAATGATAATTAAAAAACATATCGATTGAACACTAATAAAAAGGAGTAATACCTAAACAAGTCCCCCAACCCACTTCTAATGAAACCCTAATGGAAGAAGAATCAAACCCTTGAAGAGATGGAAAACCAAGAAGAGTAGGGACATACATGAAAATTCTAAGGTAAAACACAATAATATTTCCACAAAATGGATCCCCTGGAAGAGAAGAGGAAGTGGGATACATGAAATGTGAAAACTCATAAGTGGGTGGGGGGAATGGGTGTCTGAGGTAAAATAAATAATGGTGATAGAAAAATGAAAATTGAAATTTTATTGACATAGATATAATGTTGAGTAATTCAACACAGTTTTTAAACCCTTAATATGACCAGGAACAACTATCTACCAAGGATGCACCTACCATATGGTTACATAGGGAAATTCTCATTGTTTGACTTATAGTGTGTTGGTCATGTGATATTTATTTCCGCAACTAGCCACCTATTGCATAGTTACCTAGGTAGGAGTACACATTTTCTACTAACCATCCACAAACCATGCTCCACAAACTAACAAGGAACAAACTAATCTTTTTCCTAAAAATTCATTGGGAGAGTCTTTAAGAACAACTAGACTAAGAGTAATCAAATTAAATACCTCAAAAATCATGACCTGTCACAACGAATTCCCTAGAATAATACCGAGAACCAATCACGAACATGAAAAAAGGATGAAATCAATAATATGGGTGTGTCACTCTTCATGGAGTTGTTTCTAAAAACGACATACCCCATTTAAATTATATTTAAACCATTAAATTCAATATCAATGATAGATTGAATGTAAAAATAAAGACTCCAACATAAATATGATAACATTGTTAATATTTTGTTCATAATATTACATTATCAAATATCCAATTACAATTTTTTTAATTCTATAAAATTGTTGAACCCTCTGGGAATTAAGTGGCTTTATTGTGTTTTGATAATCCCAACCATTCTTTATTTATATCTTGATTATGCTTAATATATTCCAAATATACTTTAATATATGTTGTTGCTTTCATTATGCTTAAATTAAGTCTTTGGAATTATCAGATATATGTTTACTATGACTTAACTCATTCTGCCAAGTGAATGCTCAAACAGTTTACAGCTACCGTTACAAGCTAAGCAACCGTTACAGCTCACAGCGACCGATACAGTTAAGTCTACTGATATGTTGGAGCTACCGCTATAAGAGAGCTATCGTCAGAACATAGAGCTACCGATACAATGAAGTCGACAATTACCGCTACAGCAAAGTTGACAGCTACCGATATGTTGAAGTCCACTGTTATGCAAAGTCTACCGATAGAGAGCTACCGCTACCGATACAAGGTAGAGCCACAGCTACCGATAGAGAGCTATCGATACCGATACAAGGCAGAGCCACAATTACCATTACAAGTCCACAACTACTGATGTGATCAAGTCTACAGTTGCAGCTACCGAGACAAGTCTACCATTACAAATGCCTACCGATACTCAGACCTGCCATAACAAAAATCTACCGATATCAAGAGCTACCGATCCAGAGACAGAACCCGACAATTCTTTAATTTCCTAATCATTATTTAATCTAACCAACGGTCATATCAGGTATATTTAATATACTGACATTTATTTAATGTGTGTTGTTGGATGTCAGGGAACCGTACCTCGTACCTGCAAAAAGTAAATCATCTTTTGCCGGAGCATGTGGTTTAACTAAAGGAAGGATGCTCCTACAAAAGAGGATGAATAGAAGAATACAGAGATAGGGAACATAGGCTGTGCGATAGACATATAGACGAATACACGAGACATACAAAATACAACGTGTGCTGGAAGAACACAGAGTGTGAATGCAAAGAGACGACAGAACCTACACGAAGAACTCATTACTGCATACAAGTGAAGAGCTGAGAACGATAACATAACACAAGAGCTTCATCGACTGTCTCTACACCTGGAAGTCAAGGAAATAGACGATACTCTATTTTCCAGACAAAAAAAACCAGAAGAGGACTCAGAGTGAATTCTGATCAATCAAAGGAGTCCAGAACTGCATTCTAATCACTAGAGCCATTTCTAAAATCAATATATTTTCTCTGTGATTTATCTTTTTACATTTCGAACAGTGTGTGTTCTATGTTGTATTTTACACACACACTGTCTCCTGTACTCTAATTGGAGGATTTGTAAATCCTCACTAAACTCACTTGCATTTTGTTTTTCCCACTGGGATAGTGGTAGAGGTCATGTGACCTGAACAGCTGGTTGGTGTTGTGTTTGTTCCCACGAATAATTGTGGTAGAGGTCTTGGACCTGGACAGCTGGTTGCCGTTGTTATCCCCGATCCAGGGTGTGGATCATCATTTTATAAAAGCTTTTGAGAGGACTAAGTCTCAGCTTGATACTGAACGTCTTGGTTATATTTGTTGTTTTATATCATTCAAAGTTATTCTTTTATTCCGCTACTAATACTTTAAAACCAAAATTGTTTTAAAGCTACTTTGATAATGAAACTCGCAAGTGTTTATATTAGTTGTAAACCAGTATGTTAGTTTCAAAAGTTAATCAAGTCTACTGATTTGATTAACTGGGAACTAATCAATCCCTTGAGAACCTAACAGAACATTTACTTTGATATAAATTCACTATAGTTTAATTCTGTATTCTTTTTAGGGGATTTTTAACTCAATGTTTTTAAACAGAAATTTTAATTGGAAATAAATTCACCCCCCTCTTGATTATCCACTCCGGCCAACATTTGGTATCAGAGGTTTCTTAAAATATTTTGTACTCTGTTTTTCAACTGTGATTTTAGTTGTATTTTAAAGTTCTTAAAATTTCTGTTATTTCTAAATTTTTATCTCTTTAAAATCATTGCTTATAGTTACCTATCATGGATAATAGACTTGAAGGTGTTTCTACCAATAGATCACCATTTTTCAATGGCACTAACTATGCTCAGTGGAAAATCAAGATGAAAATTCATTTAGAGAGCATGGGTTTTGATATTTGGACTGCTATAGAATCTGAATACAAAATACCAACTACTGTTAGAACTACTTCGAATGAAGCTACTATGATAGCCCAAAATAATAATTATAAAGCCATGAATGCTTTGTACTGTGCTTTAAGAGATGAAGAATTTAATAGAATATCTTCTTGTAAAACTGCTTATGAAATTTGGGATACCTTAGCTGTTTCCCATGAAGGAATAACTAATGTTAAGGAGATGCGGTTGAATACCAATACTATTAAGTATGATAATTTTAAGATGAAGCCTAATGAACCCATTTCTGATATGTATCTCAGGTTCAATGAAATTTTCAACACAATGACTTCTCTGGGAAAGGATGTTCCATTAAAGGAACATATCATGAGAATTTTGAGATGTCTACCTGAAAGGTGGAGGGGAACCTATGTCTCCATTAGAGAATTGTGTGACATTGGTTAACTTCCAGTCAAAGAACTAATTGGCAAAATGATGATGTATGAAGAGGAACTCAATGTGAACAAATAAAAAGATGATGAACCTAGAAGGAATTCTGTTTCCTTCTACACTACAACCTCAAAGAATAAGGATAAATAAAAGTTTCAAGCTATCAATGAATGTTCAAGCTGTGAAGATAGTGAGAGTGATTCTGACAGTGATGCTGAGATGGCTCACATTGCAAGAAGATTTATGAAATTCTATAGGAAGAAGAAATTTTTCAGAAAATTGAATTATAAAGGTAAGTATGACAACAAAGGAAATTGGAAAAAGGATTGGAAGAAACCTGATAAATCAGATGAAGTTGTCTGTTATGAGTGTAAATAGAAGGGACAAATAAAAGCAGACTATCCAAAGCTTAAATACAAGAAGAAGTATGAATACAGGGATAACAAGTATAAGAAAGCCATGAAGGCTACCTGGAGTGCTTCTGAGGATAGCTCTAGTGAATCTGAAGTTTCTGAAACTGAACACAGAAACAAAGCAAACATGTGTTTTATGACAAACACTTCTGAGGTAACTTCAGAAACTACAGCTTCTAATTCATATTATTCTAGAGATAATTCTGAATGTGATAACATGTCAAAATCTGAATTATTTGAATATTGTGATATGTTAGAAGAGACATGCAATGAACTTGAGGATAAATACAAATCGTTAAAGAAACAACATGCTCTCACCACTACTGTTAAAACTGAACTCTCTATTGAAAAAGAGAAAATTGCTCAACCGTTAAAGGAGAACACTGAATTGAAATTGTCTAATGAGAAACTCAGAAAAGATTTAGAGAAATTTACCAATGGTAAAGAAACTCTAACTAAAATTCTAGGAAAGAAAGTTGCACCAAAATACACTACTAGAATAGGCTACAAACCTGGACAGAGACAGTTTACTAAGAAAAGATTTATTCCTAAATCTGGATAGAATGTAGCTATCTCTAGAACTTCATATGCTTCAACGAGTTATATTCATAGTTATGGATCTAATAAGGTTTATCTTTCAAAGTATGTTTATTATACAAATTATATGAGACCCATTATACAAATATGGGTACCTGAAGTATTATTGGCTAACCTGTCTGGACCCAAGAAAATCTGGGTACCATAATCATTTCTTGTTTAAATCTGTATTGTAGGAAACCTGCTTAAAGAGCTCCTGTAAAAAGATCTGGTACTTGGATAGTGGATGTTCAAGACATATGTCAGGAGACTTCTCATGCTTTAAAAGCATACTCAGAGTTGATGGAGTTTTTTTCATCTTTGGTGATAACTCAAAAGGAAAAATCATCTGCTTAGGCCAGATTGGTAACATTGACTCAGTATTAATTTATAATGTTTTATTTTTTGATGGACTTAAATACAATCTGTTTAGTATTTCTCAGTTATGTGATGATGGTTTTTACGTTAAATTTGAAAATGATTCTTGCAATATTTTTAATTCTAAATTTTTTTTAGTGTTTGCTGCTTTGAGAAATTAAAATGTTTATGCAATTGATTTAAATTCTTTAGCTACGAAAAATATTACATGTTTAAATGCTTTTCATAAAGGGTCTTCGCTTTGGAATAGAATATTAGGACACTGCAATGTGCATTCACTTAGAAAAATGGCTAGGAAGAACTTAGAAGAGACCTACCCAAACATGAATTTCCAGCAGACAAAGTTTGTAATCCCTGTCAAAAGGGAAAGCAACATAAAGATTCTTTTAAATCAAAGAAAGAAGTGTCAACTTATCAACCTCTCGAGTTGGTTCACATGGATTTATTTGGACCTTCTAGAGTTTCTAGTTTAAATGGGAAGCATTATGTCTATGTTCTTGCAGATGACTTTTCTAGATATAATTGGGTATATTTTCTAGCTCATAAAGTGATGCTTGTTCTTGGTTTATAAAATACTCCAATTCTGTAGAGAACCTTAGTGGAATTAAGATTAAAACTCTGAGAATTGATCATGGCCTTGAGTTTGAAAATCATGAGTTCGAATCCTACTACTCACACAATGGTTATAGTCACAATTTCTCTGCCCCTAGGACACCTCAGCAGAATGGTGTAGTGGAAAGAAGGAATAGAACCCTGCAAGAAATTTCTAGGAAAATTCTTAATGAGTATGACCTACCCGTTTATTTTTGGGCTGAAGCTGTAAATATATCATGTTATGTTTTCAATGGAGTCTTGATTAGACATGTTCTTAATAGGACCCCTTATGAGTTGTGGAACCTTAGGAAACCTAAGGTTAACTACTTCAAAGTTTTTGGCTGCAAAGTCTTTATTCTTAATACTAAAGACAATCTTGACAAATTTGCATCCAAGAGTGTTGAAGGAATTTTCCTAGGTTACTCTACTTCTAATAAAGCCTATAGAGTTTTTAATAAGAGAACCAAATGTGTGGAAGAATCTGTTCACATCAAATTTGATGAAAATGATCCACATGAACCTAAGACCTCTCTTGAAAATGTTGAAGATGATCTCTCCATTTTGAACCTTAATGATAAAGACAGTAGACCTATAGTTAAAACGTCCAGTTCTAGAAATTTTCTAGACCCTGCTTCTGTTGAACCTCAACCTGTAGATGAACCTGAAATATCTAGACCTACCTTTTCAAGACCAACTAGGACTCTAAAGAACCATCCATTAGATGTTGTTGTAGGAAATCTTGATAGAGGGACACAAACTACAGCTTCTCTTAGAAATCAGGATGAACATCATGCCTTCTTGTCATAGCTAGAACCTAAAAATATCAATGATGCTATCAATGATGAATTCTGGGTAATGGCTATGCAAGAGGAACTAAATAAATTTGAATGAAACAAAGTCTTGAAATTAGTAGAAAGACCTAAGGACACTATTACCATAGGCACAAAATGGGTGTTTAGAAACAAAGTTCATGAATCTGGAAACATCATTAGAATCAAAGCTAGGCTGCTTGCACAAGGTTACAATCAAGAAGAAGGAATTGACTATGAGGAAACCTTTGCACCTGTAGCTAGATTAGAGGCTATTAGGATCTTACTTTCTTATGCATCACATCTGAATTTCATGTTATGTCAAATGGATGTGAAACGTGCTTTTCTAAATGGTTTTATTGTTGAAGATGTTTTTGTAGAACAAGCACCTGGTTTTTCCAATCCTCATTTTCAAAATCATGTTTTTAAACTTTCTAAAGCTTTATATGGTTTAAAACAAGCTCTAAGATCTTGGTATGAAAGACTTTCAAACATTCTTATCTCACAAGGATTTTCGAAAGGAATTGGTGATCCCACTCTTTTTATAAAAAGGATTTTAAAAGATGTATTAATAGTACAAATCTATGTTGATGATATCATTTTTGGATCTTCGAATAATTCTTTATGTACTGATTTTTCAAAGGTTATGCAAAATGAATTTGAAATGAGCTTAATGGGAGAGCTTAAGTATTTTCTTGAAGTTCAATTTTTTCAAACTAAAGATTGAATTATTTTAAATCAAAGTAAATATACTAAGGATTTGTTAAAACGTTTTGGTTTAGATAGTATTAAGGAAAGTGATATAACTATGAGTACCACCTGTAAATTGGATATTGATGAAACTGGTAAACCAGTTGATCAAACTAATTATAGAGGTATGATTGGGAGTTTACTTTATCTTACTGCTAGTCGACCAGATATTATGTTCTGTGTATGTATGTGTGCTAGATTTCAAGCAAATCCTAAAGAATCACACTTTCTTGCTGTTAAAAGGATTTTTAAATATCTTATGTAAACTGAAAATTTAGGTTTGTTTTATCCAAAAGGACAATCATTTGACTTAACAAGTTATTCAGATGTTGATTTTGCTGGCTGTATGTTAGATAGGAAGAGCACATCTGGAACATGTCACTTACTTGGAAAATCCCAAGTATCATAGTGTAATAAAAAACAGAACTCAGTTGCATTGTCTACTGCTGAAGCAGAATACATCGCTGCTAGTAGTTGTTGTGCACAGATTCTGTGGATGAAACACACACTACTGGACTATGGATTTGACTTTAAACATGTTTCAATCAACTGTGACAACACTAGTGCGATTAATATCTCTAAGAACCATGTGTCTCACTCTAGAACTAAACATATTGATGTTAGACATCACTTTTTAAGAGATCACTATCAAAGAGGTGATATAACACTTGAGTTTATAGGCATTGAACATCAATTAGCTGATATTTTCACTAAACCTTTAAGTTCAGAAAGATTAAGTTTCATTAGACATGAATTAGGAATGATAACATATCCTTAAACCGTTAGAGAAACCTCACCGTTAGAGAAACCTCACCATTAGAGAAACCTCACCGTTAGAGAAAACCTCACCGTTAGAGAAACCCTCACCGTTAGAGAAACCTAACCGTTAGAGAAACCTCACTATTAGAGAAAACTCACCATTAGAGAAACCTCACCGTTAGAGAAACCTCACCGTTAGAAAAACCTCACCGATATAAAACCTCACCGTTAGAGAAACCTCACCCTTAGAGAAACCTCACCATTAGAGAAACTTCACCGTTAGAGAAACCTCACCGTTAGAGAAACCTCACCATTAGAAAAACCTCACCGATAGAAGACCTCACCATTAAGAGACGTTACCGGTACATCTCGCGCTGTTTTAAAATTCTGTAAAGCTGATTCATCGAACCGTTATTTATTTTATTTATGATTTATTTGATTTATGAATCCTTAATGATATTAAAACTCGAACTAGACTCACTCAATCTCACTGCAAACCTATCTGTTCGAATCCTCTAAACCTAAACCTCTCAAACATCAGAACCCTAGACTCAAATCCTCAATGGCCCGAGTTAAGAGACCACAGATGACTGATGGGAGTGATGCACCGGCAGTGAAAAGGAAAAAATTAGCTAGTATTGATGCCAGTGGAAGTGGCAGTGGAAGTATAGCTCAGAGAAGACCAGTAAACCCGCACCTATCGAAGCGTGAGATTGTTGTTGAAAAAGAGGTGTGTGCAGAATGGCTGATGGAACGAAAATCGTTAGTTCTTAAGGTTTTACAAGAACAAGGTTGGCTAGAATGCTTCGCAAACAACAATGGACCTTACTATCCTGGATTGGTAAAACAATTTTATGATTTTGTTCATTTTGAAAAGACTGATGAAGAAAGCAAAATGGTTTCATATGTGAATGGTCAGGAAGTATCATTTACTTCAGGAGAATGGGATGAGAACCTGAGAGTTCCTCATGAGGGCGATTTTTCTTATTATTCCAAGTTTATACCATCGACTAGTGATGTGTTTCAATATGAAGATGCTCTGCTGGAACTCACAGGGAATGGGACCCCTATAAAGGTGGTTGCTGCAGAGATGGTAGGAGAAGAGAAACTGTTGTTTAAGTTTATTCAGCATGTTATTAGTCCGAGAAGAGGAGACTTTGCCACTTTGAGATTCCAAGACATATATCTATTACATTTGCTGAAGAACAGTGTGAGAAACAATCTATGTAGATTGATTATGGTTCAAGTGGAAGAGATGACTATACCAAAGTCAAAATCAAATGCCTTGTTTTTCTCAAAACTAATTTCTGTGATGCTGAAAGTGAAGGAGATAGCTGGACCTCTAGATGAGCTGGAAGTGGTCAAGGATAACTTCTGTATTACAAGAACTGTCTGTAAATACATGAAAGTCAGCTGGAATCCTTCGAAGAAATCATGGGTGAATGATGAAGGAAAAATTTATGACAGGTATACTCCTATGGATCATCCTTATAGACCAAAGGATGTGAGGGATCCTGGTCTTGGACTAGATGAGCCAGAACCGGTCTACAGTTATTATGAAGATGAGGAGGAAGAGACATCAGTAGAGGAAGGAGGAGATCCAGACTTGCCCCCTAGTCCTATGCATCAAGTTATTTCTTAGGGAGCAGCCAACCCTCCATCAGATTCACCAAAAAGGGAAACTGTCTTAAAGGACAATGATACAGAGACTACATAAGAAGAAGAAGAAGCCTGCCAGTATGTTGTCAAGGACACATCTGAGGAGGATGAGACAACCAAATCTGATCAAAATGTAAATGGAGAAAAAGAGGCTGATGGTGAAGCATATGATGATGAAAATATTGAAAAAGAGCTCAGTTTGAGTTCCCCAATAGTCATTATAGTCAAGACATTGGCTGATCAGGAAGACATAGCAGCAGCACCTGCTAATGAGAGAGTCATTAATGACTCAGAACAAGTGGCTATTGAATCTGATGTGGGCGTAGAGGAAATTGCAGATTTACCTCAGGAAGAACAGTTTGAAGAGATACCTCAGTAGAATGTTTCAAGTGAGGAGGATAATCTTGGCTCAGTGTCAGTGTTATATGACATTGAAGGTCGGACATCAGATCCCGGATATAAGATTATTGACTTTCATATGGAGATTCTGACGAGGAATACCAACCCCAAAAGGAATCAGTTACCTTACCCACTATATCTGAACATGTGGAAACCAAGGATGAACTTAAGTCTTTAAAAGATGAATTGATAGAAGCAATAAGAGAATCAGTGGAAGATATGAAGAAAAGTATGGTTGAAGAGATTAAAAGCGTGGAGCAATCCCTTGAGTTATCCATTGGATGTAGTGTGTCCAGTCCTGTGAAAGAAATGGTGGATGAACTTAAGGTGTTCCACACTCAGATTGAGAGTTGGACAGGAGCTGTAGTTGCTCTTAGACAATCCATTGCTTCATTGACTGCTTTGAACAGTTCTCAAACCCAAGTGCACACTGACATTGGATATATCAAAGAAGTGGTCAAACAATTTGTGGAAGTGTTTGAGGCCTTTAAGAAGTCTATCAAAGAACATCTGAATAGTCTGGATGAACTTGTTCAGAAGGTAGTTTGTAGTCTGACTCAATCATTCAAGGAGACAGTGGCCTTCTCAATGAAGCCTCTTCCCTCAAATAGCTCCAGTGTGAACCTTGACCAGATCCGGACTATTATTCAAGAAGAATTGGCTAAGGCCAGTCCCAATGGTGCATCAGATACTCAGATTCTTTCTACCACTAGGGATGTTAGTAGTTTTGTTCATGATCACCTGCGGGAAGCTACTGCTTCTCAAGAGGCAATAAAAAATAAGGTGTATGCTTATTTTGAAAAGGTTTATACCAAGCACCAAATGAAAAACCATTTCAAGCTTTTGATGGAGAATATGAAATTACCTCCAGTTACCCAAGCCTTCAGAGAATAGGTTAGTAAGATCCGGGATCTTACTCTGGCCTTAGACAAATTTTTTGAGAATAGAGATGATTTTGTCTCTGCTATAGAGAGAGGTGGAAGCATCATCATGGATTTCAGGAATCTCTTGCTACCTTTACTACATGTGGATGCTCAGCCAGTTATTGTACCACCTTCCCTTCCACCATCTGCCTCTGGGAGTACTCCTCACCTGACTCCAGTTCAAGCCATCAAGAGCTTGACACCATTGATCCCTCAGAGGGAGACAAATTACAGATCTGGCACTGTATCAGTTGCTGATCCACCAATGGTTCTTCCAGGAATTCTCAAGCCTGCTGACTCTACCTCTGCACCCTCTGCTGATCCCAAGGGAAAGACACCTGTTCAAGAGGATGATTGAGTGATTCTAGCCTCATTTTTGATGGGATTCATTGTATTTTTGTACTCTTCTGATTTTCCCACTGTATCTTTTGGCTTATCAATCAAATACTTCATTCCTCTTTTCACTGCCTATTTTACTCTGTCTATTTGCTTTCCTAGTCCTTCTCTTTTCTCTCTGATACCCTCCTTTTTGTTAATCACAAAGGGGGAGAAATTATTGAGAGATTTACCCAGAGAGAGAGAGAGAATGTTGTTCACCTAAGGGGGACAAAGGGGGAGAAAATCACTACATTGGAGGAGAATCTTGTAGTTAAATTGATAGGGGGAGGAATATGTGAATCTTCTCAAACTAAAGAATCTTGTTTGTGTTTTTATTTCTCCTCTGATACTATTTTATTTTATTATTTCCTAATATATTCTTGTTTTCATATTTTCCCTCTGATACTATATTATTGTTTGATATCAATTGCTGAGAATTTTTTTTCTTTCTCTGATCCTATACTGTTGATATCATACTTTGATATATTTTTTTTCCTCTGATATTACTTTATTTTTTTCTGGAATAAGTTGTGATTATCAAAAAGGGGGAGATTGTTGAACCCTCTGGGAATTAAGTGGCTTTATTGTGCTTTGATAATCCC
Source organism: Viscum album (assembly GCA_963277665.1). Taxonomy (NCBI): domain Eukaryota; kingdom Viridiplantae; phylum Streptophyta; class Magnoliopsida; order Santalales; family Viscaceae; genus Viscum; species Viscum album. The sequence goes on along the minus strand of OY728150.1, from coordinate 1,134,673,757 downwards.
AACCATTCTTTATTTATATCTTGATTATCCTTAATATATTCCAAATATACTTTAATATATGTTGTTTCTTTCATTATGCTTACATTAAGTCTTTGGAATTATCAGATATATGTTTACTATGACTTAACTCATTCTGCCAAGTGAATGCTCAAACAGTTTACATCTACCATTACAAGCTAAGAAACTGTTACAGCTCACAGCGACCGATACAGTTAAGTCTACTGATATGTTGGAGCTACCGCTATAAGAGAGTTACTGTCAGAACATAGAGCTACCGATACAATGAAGTCGACAGTTACCGCTACAGCAAAGTTGACAGCTACCGATATGCTGAAGTCCACCATTATGCAAAGTCTACTGATAGAGAGCTACCGCTACCGATACAAGGTAGATCCACAGATACCGATAGAGAGCTACCGCTATCGATACAAGGCAGAGCCACAACTACCATTACAAGTCCACAACTACTGATGTGATCAAGTCTACAGTTGCAACTACAGAGACAAGTCTACCATTACAAATGCCTACCGATACTCATACCTGCCGTAACACAAATCTACCGATATCAAGAGCTACCGTTCCAGAGACAAAAGCCGACACTAATTTAATTTCTTAATAATTGTTTAATCTAACCAACAGTCATATCAGGTATTTTTAATATACTGACATTTATTTAATGTGTGTTGTTGGATGTCAGGGAACCGTACCTTGTACCTACAAAAAGTAAATCATCTTTTGCCGAAGCACGTGGTTTAACTAAAGGAAGGATGCTCCTACAAAAGAGCATGAATAGAAGAATACAGAGATAGGGAACACAGGCTGTGTGAGATACATATAGACGAATACACGAGACATACAAAATACAAGGTGTGCTGGAAGAACACAGAGTGTGAATGCAAAGAGAAGACAGAACCTACATGACGAACTCATTACTGCATACAAGTGAGGAGATGAGAATGAGACCATAAAACAAGAGCTTCATCGACTGTCTATACACCTGGAAGCCAAGGAAACATACGATACTCTGTTTTCCAGACAAAAAAAACTAGAAGAGGACTCAGAGCGAATTCTGATCAATCAGAACTGCATGCTAATCACAAGAGCCATTTCTAAACTCATTATATTTTCTCCGTGATTTATCTTTTTACATTTAGAGCAGTGTGTGTTATATGTTGTATTTTACACACACACTGTCTCTTGTACCCAAACTGGATGATTTTTAAATCCTCACTAAACTAACTTGCATTTTTTTGTTCCCACTGGGATTGTGGTAGAGGTCGGGTGACCTGAACAGCTGGTTGGTGTTGTGTTTGTTCCCACGAATAACTGTGGTAGAGGTCTTGGACCTGGACAGCTGGTTGCTGTTGTCATCCCCGATCCAAGATGTAGATCATCTTTTTATAAAAGATTTTGAGAGGACTAAGTATCATCTTGAGACTGAACCTCTTAGTTATATTTTATGTGCTATATCTTTCAATGTTATTCTTTTATTCCGCTGCTAATACTTTAAAACCAAATTTTTTTTAAATCTACTATGATAATTAAACTCGCAAGTGTTTATATTAGTTGTAACCCAGTAAGTTAGTTTCAAACGTTAATCAAGTCTATTGATTTTATTAACTAGGAACTAATCAATCCCTTGAGAACCTAACAGAACATTTACTTTGATATAAATTCACTATAGTTTAATTCTGTATTCTTTTTGGGGGATTTTTAACTCAATGTTTTTATATAGAAATTTTAATTGGAACTCAATTCACCCCCCTCTTGAGTATCCACTCCGACCAACAAAAATAATTATAAATATATAATTTTACATTATATTTATAACCCCCTTTTGTTAATTTCAACAAACATTTATTATAATAAAAGTACGTTATTATTTTTTTCGCGGTCTTCCTCGTCAATGAAGCAACACCCATTGGTTTTCATCACCACCATTAATTTGTGATAAAAATAATGTATTATAAGACACAATGTGAAACAAATAATATAATCTGGATTGAATGAATTTAAATTTGTACCCACATTTACCACCATTCAATTTTTGCGAAGGAATAATTTTAATTGATAATATTTGTGGATAACCACATCCATAATGAAACAATTTTAGTTTTTTTGTTTATATATTTACTATTACTCAAGTCATCCTACAATAAGGTTATAATATAGAAAAAAATATATCATTATTATTTTTAAAAAATGAGCTTATTTCAAAATAAAAACCTTTATAACCATAATTGCTAATCGAGTTTAAGCGTCTTTATGTTTTGGCTGGATTAAAAACCTATATAGGAATTGTATCAAAATATGATTAGGAATTACTAATTATAAATGAGTACTAATTGAAATATATTTTGTAAATAATGATAAATATATGGTTATGAAAATATTATAAATTTTATATATTCTTATTAAAGTATCATTTTTCACTAATGATAAAAAAATAAAATGTTATGAATTATATTTCAAAATAATATAAAGAAAAAAAATATTAAAGGAAGTAATATTATTTTAAATTAATATATGATATATATTAAATAACATTACATGATATAAATAAAATTAAATTTTTATCAAAATATGGGAAATGATATCAAAACTGTTAAACATGCCTGAAATATTTAAAATTATTACATAATTATGATCACAATAACTATAACTAATTATTGAAATCATGAAAAAAATTATTATAAAGATTATAATGGAGTATTATTAATTATTAATGTTTTCAATCATTCTATTATGTTGTCAATTATTATATTTTATGATGTTTTGGTGTCATGAACTATGAAAATTTAGAATGTTACGAGGTTGTTTTCTTAACTCCACTTTCGTTAAGGCATGATTTCGTGTTTTCTACCAATTTCACATTGTTGTGGTATTTTTATTAACAAAATTATTTAAAAAAATAAATGAACAATTTTAATAATATATAAATTTCTATTATGTATTATCTCTTATTTTTTCTTTTAATCCAATATCATTTTGTATTTTAAGTGTTTGATATACTAAAATTTGAATCCATAGTGGAATATTTATATTAATCTCCATGTTTGACATTCATTGCGGTTTTGTATTATAATTATATTTTATTTCATGATATTGATTATTTTATTCAATTTTATACCTCTCATCGGTTTCCTATTATAACAATACAAATACAGTAAGGGCTTTTCATTACATGAATCACATAATCAGTTCAAAATATATCTTCTTTGACTCTAATAATTAATGATTGAGACATTATGTCCTATGATGACGTGATGTAATATTTTAAACCTTTTTTATATTGAAATTTCTTCTATATAAATGTATTTTTTTTGTTTATTGAATGATTCCCTGATTAATGAGTATTATTTTTATAAATATAAATCATTATTATTGTGGGATAATTGTTTTCTTGACAAAATTTTCTATGCTTCCATTGTTCATATATAATTTTATAATTATAATATATATTATTTTTAATGATTTTAATAAATATATACCTATTTTAAAGTATAATTTTTTTTACTCTTTTAATGATTCATGTTTTTAATAAGGTTATTTGAATGTACTGAAAATGTTTTATCTATCATTATGAAATAAAAATTTGTATCATACAAAAAACATTTTCTTTTTGTAACCCATAGGTATATTTTAAATTATTATATATTCCTTTTTAAAAATTAATTATTTCAATATATTTTCAAATTTAATTTCCTAAAACATTAATTTCATTCCATTTTCTAATTTTTAAGGACAACATTTATTAAATGGAGAACTAATCAATGAATTTCCACATTCCAGATTTAAAAATATAATATTGATTCCTTCAAGAATAATTTTTTTTAAATTTTTTTAAATTTTTTTATTTTACAAATTTTACATCATTTAGGGAAATATTATTTGGAAGCCACTATAATAGGGTTTTCATAAGTCATCGCATTCCCATGAAATAGAATTTATGATATCTCTAAGGTACTTGTTTACTCAAACTCATTTAATAGAGTGTTATAATTTATTATTTGAACATATTTTTTCTAAAACATTCACAATTAATTTATGATATGATATTGGTTTTATGAAAAAGTGTTTTTGAACCTATAATAGTTCCAAGAATGGTTATGTTTAATTTTTTTAAAAAATGATACATTTAAAAATAGGATTATATGTTTGACATTTACAATGAAAAATAAAATAATATTTAAAAATATATTTTTAGTTTATTTCATTGTATTAATAACTTTTTTAAATAATTGAGTTATGATTCATATTTAACTTTATATTTTCCATTTATTGTGTGATTAATTACGGTTATTGTGATTTTATATTATCAAATTACTTTGTTTAGGTTTTTATTTTACACTATATGAATTTTATTTCTAATCAATTTTTTTTAATCTCAGTAACATAAAGAATATAATTTAAAATATAATTTTAATAATCCATGAACCAAATATTATTTATATTCGTTCACTGTGTGGTGACTTTAAAATTTCATTATTCCATATTTCTATTGTGTGTAATTTTATGATGAGATTATTATTTCAATGTGTTTGATAAATATTTGTATTTAAAAAATTTTGGGGCCTATATCTCCTTATAATGAGATGGGAATGAACTTATAAAACATTTGATAAAATTTCTTTATAAATATGATTTGATTTTTTATGTTAAAAAAGGCTCTATATGATAATGTTTAAATCTGATAAAATGTTTTACAAATTATATGGTTGGTGGGTATCCATGTTCCAAAAGATAAAAAACCTATTTTTATCATAGTCCTACATTGATTCATATTCTCTAGGGATGATGTTATATGTTTCGTATATTATTTTAACATTTCTTGGAAGAAGTGACATTATATAGATTTTTTTTTCTACTTATGGAAAATAGATAATGAATTTTGTTCATTTAATCTTGATATGTTTCTATATTCATGTTTTCTTATATGATTACGATTAAACTATTAAATAATTTTTTATTAGAAATACCCAAGCATAAATATTACATAATATTGAGTACTTTTGTGTTGAGTTTGTTATATTATATTTGATGGTCTGCATATGTTTATAGATTTAGAGAATTATTTTATACATCATATATAAAAATATATAAAACCAAAAGTGGACATGTATTATTAATATCCTTTTTCTAAAATATAACACAACTAAAATAATGCATGAAACATTTTCATGAAAAATGTACATGACATTCCAAATTTCGTCGTATTTCCATTACCTATCCATTAATCTAGTTAAGAAAATTAAAATTATGATATTATCAAAAAAATATATGTAAGGGAAAAAATTATGAAATAATAGTCATGTGAAAAACTGTAAAACTCAATAAAATAATTCCAAAAAAACACTGTATTTTAACATATAAAGTGATTTAAGATTCTTCTGAAATGATCATATATTTTACCATTTGAAAACCAAATTTTTCCATGAAATTTTATTTTTATATCGTATAAATGTCAAATAGGTACACTGGGATATGATCGCATTGAACCCTTACATATATTAAACAAAACCTTTACAAAACCCTTACAAATTGGAATAACCATACGACTGACATCTAATTTGACTCTTGAGAGAACTTAAAAGATTCTTAATTATTTAGTGAGATCTCGAAGCACACCCATTATGTATGAATTAACAGAATCACCCAAAAATATTAGGGTCCACCCATATTATAAAATTTCTAATTAATGAAACCTGATTAAAAATATTTCTATAAAATTATCATCAAAAAATATTTGAGAAAATATTTGTTCTCTTATGAAAATTACTATCAGATATCAAAATAACATATTAATTTAAAATCCCATTATTAGTACTAAAATATGAAAATAAATGAAAATATGTATTTTCATTTAAGAAAACATTCAATCATTTATTGGAAACCTAAAATCAAAAAATATTCAAGGCATCAGAAAAAGTTATTATTGTCATATAAATTATGAATATAGCTTTCAATTGGAAATTTTACAAAAAAGTCCATTTAAAAAACATTTACAAATAATATTTTTAAAATAAGGAAAATAATGTAAAATGTACTTTAAAAACCATATATTTCCATAACAATTGTCAAAAAAACATATTTATAACTATCAAAGTTGAAATAAATTATTTGGATGGAAAAAATTAAAATATGCTTTTATAAAGAAAATCCCCATATCGCTCGAGAAATACTTAAATCATAAGGAAAAATAATTAATATATATATAAATCAATATTATAGAAAAATACAGAATATAAAAATTCTTTGGAGATGTAAATAAACATCATATAAGTTTATAAGTTCATAAAATCAAAATACGAATCAATGAATGAATATTTAGATGATGTCCCCTAAACTGAATATGAATTTGAACGTGTATTTATATTATTAAATAATAAAATTATGATAATTATTTACAATATTTTGAACCATTTTTATGTTAATCATTACAATAGTGAACATATAAAAAAATTATACACTTACATGATCAATTATGTTATAATCAGATAATTGGAACATATTAGGCTTATGTGTCAAAGCTGACTTTTGAATTATTATTATTGACCAATATTTCAATATGTTACCATCTAAAAAATAATTTCTAGTAAAGTAAATTTTATATATCTATTTATCAATTATAAATTTAAAATAGATCACAATTTATATAAATGAAAAATGATCTAACATTATCATCATGGATATGATAAGTCGTACGTATGCCTGAGCAACGCTTCATTTTTTAAATAAAAATTATTGAACGAAGTTTATTAATATTTAATAAATATATAATGTTAATTATATAATATATTACAAATTATTTATTTATATATTATTATTATTATTATTATTATTGTGATGAAAAGTGAGTCACATTTTTTTTGAAGCCTCTAGTTTACACGTACATGAAATACATTATCACTTTTACAAGGAGTGAAATGGTACAAATATAATTTTTTTTATTACATATAAATAATTATAAATATGTAATATACATAATAATTTCGTCATGTATATGAATTAATTTCATTATATTTTTCCATATTAATAGCTTTATCACAAAATACTTAAAAATTTATCAAATATCTTCATGATCGAGTAGTCCTTACACATGATCGAAAATATAATATCCCTTAAAAAAATAATATATAATGATATATTATATATAATGATAGTAGAGGTTCAAATATTACATAAATATCATATAAATACATTATATAAATCATTATACCCAATTGTATGAGGTGGTAATGGAAATCTGAATGACATTAGTTTACAGAGAAGCTTGATGCTATAATCAATAATAATGATTTCATAATGAATTTTATTAAAGAGTAGAAATATCTTGGTTATAACATTATGATTATAAAATATAAATATATGAATGATATTGATTTTATTATAATAAATACAACTTCATTTTGTAACATATGCTATTTCAAGAGGTGTGTTGGACATGCACTGTACACATTACAAGATCATCATTTCCTAAAAAACATAGCTATGGTCCACCCTAACACATTCATACTAAACATTATGTAAAGACACATAAATTTCAAGGGAAAAAAATTTCTTAAATTCTTTGGAATTTTACGAGTCTGCAGTATTTGACGGTTCTTGATTCTGAGGCTCGGAGTTCCTGAAATCAATTTATGAAGTTTTGTTCAGGAATGTTCAGTAAACGTACATGTGGGACATTCTATCATTTGAAACAGTATGCGGAATTGAAATATGAGGACACTGATGAACTCGCAACGCTGGTATTCACTTATAGAGACCTTTACAGCTGTTGCGTTTGGTCGAGAGTGGAAGTTATAATTTGGGGATTTATTTTAAATTAAATAAAATTGTGGTGTTACAAAATTTTATTTTAATGTGGCAGTAATTTTCTCCAAAGAGGAGTTGGAGGTGGGGCCCACACCCAACATAACCACCCATGAGAGAATAATGTGTGGTGGGTCCCACACTAGAACCTAACCCCTCAACTCCCCCTTTAACTTATTGAACTCCATATTAACTTTTGAATAGCCACATAATGGTGGAACCTCTCCACCTCCCTCCCATTTATTATGCCAACACAATTAATTAAAGTCATCTATAATTAATTTGGGGTGCCAAAAATTCATTTGAATTGTTTTTAATTCATGGAATTATTAAATTAGGTTGCCCTTTATTTTATTTGGGTTGGAAAATATTTTGTGGGAACGACTATGGAGAATTAGAAGGAAGGTGTTCCTCTCCACGAAGAATTCAATTTCTCTCCAACATAGAATGACGAAACCATCTTCAATCATCATCCAAGACACAAGAGGAACTACTCGTGAGGAATGTCGACTACACTTCTTCTTCAAATGTTTTCCGACATCAATGAAATCGAAGTCTCTCTTCCGCGGCTCATCTACGTGAAAAGTAAAATAAAAGGTATCGAGGATTTTGGATTATTCACATTATACGTTTAATTTATATCCCTGTGATTTCATGGCTATATGTGGGGTAATTATTTAAGCCTCTAATGCAAAGAGAACGGGCTAACGAACAAGTCCGGACCCTTTGCCCTAGCGTTCTTGATGCGCGGCTTGTTGGAAGATGGATGAACAGAAAGAAAACATTGATTTCAGGAAGTCACAGTGAAGAGCGGGACCTGAGGAGGCCATAGGTGTAGACGAGAGCTAAAACGGACAACTGGAATGACACTGGTGGCCCTCGGAAGATCGTGCCGGCACGGGTCGGCGGCACGGCAGCGCCGACGTCTGGAAGCGGCGGTCGACCACCTTAGGGCTGCGGCGCCCCGCACGTGCAGCCCGTGAGAGACCGTTGCGGCCTCGGCCTTGGTGGTGGAGCAGAACACGCATCCGTGGGTTCCGGGGAGGGCAGGTCGTGCCAGTTAGCGCAACCATTATGAGAACCCCCCCCCCCCATTCGCGCGGCCTGCAACGCGGGCCGGGACGCAGGCGCGCGGGCATGCCCGCCAGCCGCATGGTCAGGGCCGCCCGCCGTGCGGGGAAGGCCCCCACACGTAGGCCGGTCCATATATGGTAGGTCGGGCCTTGCCCTACTGGGCTGGACCCGGACCTGGGTCGGGTCGACCCGGGGCGAGTTGGGTCGGATCAGACCGGACCCAGACCCCCCTCTTCGGACCACTTTCGGTTTTTTCCCATAACATGAGCTACGGACCTCCGATTGTCCCACCATCAGTTGAGTTGGATTTTTTGGATCACTAAAGTCATTCTAGTATATCACACTCAAGGGTTTTGGCAATGTTTGGGTACGGCAGGGTTGGTTCGATCCGAAAACCAAAAGGGCCCTCGGAGCGGAAACACTTATAACATAGGGACCGGACGTCCGATTGACGTGCTGTCAACTACGTTGGATTAATATTGATGAGATTGTTCTTTTGGCATAATATATTTGAGGTTCAGATGTAGTTGGAGTACGGTCGGTTTGGTTTGAGCCTAAAAACCAACCGGGCCCCTAGAACTGAAATGCCAATAACTCACAGACTGGGCGTCTGATTGACGCACCATCTGTCGCATTGGCTCCCTTATAATGAGACAGAACTACTGGATACATAAACAAAAGACTTCATAATAGTTGATGTATCGACACATGAATTGAGGATCAGACCCTCCCGGATTCGAGTATGCTGTGTGCGGGAACCCTATGGCTGGCTGTGACTGAGATTATAGGATCTTAGGTGGACCTACTACCGTGCCAGGGTCATACACCGGTTCGATAATGAGGACTTCCGTACTGAGATCCTCCATGGGTTCGAAAGCAGCGACTTCTATACCAGGATCCTACGTGGGTTCGACAGTGACAACTTCTGTACGGGGATCCTCCATGGGTTCGACAGCAGCGACTTCTGTACCAGGATCCTATGTGGGTTCGACATTGACGACTTATGTACTCGGATCCTCCGTGGGTTCGACATCAACGACATCTATACCAGGATCCGAAGTGGGTTCGACAGTGACGACTTCTGTGCCAGGGTCCCATGTGGGTTCGACAGTGCTGATATTGTCACAGGATCCTACATGTGTTCGATAGAGGAGATGAATCAGAGGCTACATTTAATCATCTCTACCCTTCTTCATGAGTTGTATACATGTGTAAGGTGAGTCATGCCTTTCAACCATTATCAACGTGGTGATTGATAGACTTCCTTTGTGGAATGTTTTATTCTAGGTCTCGAGAGTTGGAGCCATACTGTGATTTGTAACTTAGGTATATGTATGGGAATATACCTAAGTAGGGTTGGTTGATACTTTGTGATTGTATCTTTCTACTGTGGTTTATCCTATGATGATTTTGGTGAGACCTTGAGGGTCTCGGGGTACTTACTAACTATCTTTATACTCACCCATGCACGGGCTATGCCTGCACCTAGTTTTGTTGGATGTAGACGACAGACATCGCTGACGGAGGTCGAGAGCGCCAAGACTAGACGATACCTAGAGGTGGACCTTTCGACTAGTCGGCACATGGTGGAGACTGACAGACTTGGGTTCTGAGGTTTTTATCTGTATGTACCCTTCAGGTAGGATCCCCAGACGATGATCTAGGAGATTCTCTTTACTTTCATCTATTTGTCCCTTTATTTGTACTTGTTGTTCAGTTGGGTTTGTATACTGGCCCATTTACATTCCTACACACTCATTGTATTCAGTTTCACTTAGTGTTTACTTCTTTTTTCTTACTCTGTTGTGTATGTTTACATTCATAAAGGCAATGCCTTCCCAGCTTAGGGATTCACGACATTAGTGCTAGTCACCAGCCCCAGAACTATGGAAGGCGGGCTTGGGGTAGTCACGGTACATGCCCCAAGGACTAGTCGTGACAAATTGGTATCAAAGGAGTGAGTTCTGTTGCAGAACATAGGACTCTGATCTTTCTTTTCTGTGTAGCAATATTTTTATGAGTATTGAGTGTGGTTTTCAGTCTAGGGATTCCAGTGTTGGTGCGGCGGCCGACATATCCATAAAACATGACCCTGACCCTTGAATTCTGACTCAGTGCACTAAAACACTAAGTGCGTGTGTGTTTTCTTTGAAATGTTTTCTTTGTGATTATTTAGTGTTAGCACACCAGGTATACTGTTTTATCCATGTCGCACCTGTTTCTTTTCTAGATGGCCCCACAAAGGCAGCCATCAAGGGTTCTGAGTGACTTAAGAGATGTTAGCCCACCAAGCGACGAGGCTTTGGTGCAGGGACCCATCACAACGGAAGCACCAGCGGTACCACTACCCGCTGGGCCACTAATACCACCAGCTCCAGTAGCATAGAGTGCACACCGTTTGAGTTTGTTGCATGAGTTTTAGTTCCATAGACTACCTAGGTTCCGGGTAGAGACGGACCCACAAGAAGTTGAGGACTGGTTGGAGGCTATAGTGAGAGTTTTCATATGGGTAGGGACACCAGCTGACCTCATGGTGATCCTTGCCGCGAGTCTCCTATAGGCCATAGCAGGCATATGGTGGAGCATGATGCTCCAATTGTATGAGGAGGCATCACTACTTTGACAGACTTTGAGAGCCTGTTCTGAGGAGAGTTTGTATGAGCCACCCTTTGTTCGGCACAGATTCCAGAGTTACATCATCTACAGCAGGGCAGCATGACATTATCTCAGTTTTCAGCGAGGTTCACTAACCTCTCACGCTACTCTAATGATATGGTACGTGACCCATTCTTTAGGGCTCGAACCTTTGACCAGGGACTTAAGAATGAGATCAGGGCTTCGTTGATCTCCCTCAACATTCTGATGCAGGTGGGGGTACTAGAGGGAGCCCTTCTAGTGGGGATCTTTCGCACTGGGTAGTCACCAGTAGTGAGACTCAGCACAGGGAGACACATAGTAGAAACTTTTGCAGCCGATAGTAGACAGATAACGCAGGGGTCCAAGAGGACCAGAGCTACAGATGGTCGACTGCACGACTCAGGCTCGGTTGTGCGTGGCACACGAAACAGAGCTAGCCACACGAGGAGAAGTCAGTGCTACGCATGTGGCGAGCAGTGTCACATGGATAGAGACTGCCCGACCCATCCAAAATTTGAAAACCAGGTATTAGAGGGACCTCTTAGGCAGAGGTAGAGGTTCGACAATGGTTGTCCACCTGGAGCAGGTAGATGTGGTAGAGAAGCTGACCAAGCAGTAGGAGGTGGACGACATTTCGAGACCCTACCACAACCACAACCAGGAGGTCCACCCTGACCGCATGGAACGAGTGGACCTGAGAGAGCTCAGCTTCAGGATGGTGAGACCTATGACCATAGTTCTTTGTAAGCAGGCGGACATGAGCGGGACTAGTTCCACGAACATGGTCCATTGTTCATGAAGCTTATAGCTTCATTGATGTCGTTTTTTGTGGTGGCATTGTGTGTTTTTTCTTTGAGCTACAGTAATACAAGACACTTTTCCTTCTGACATTTGATTTCCTGCGTTTTTTGTGGATTATACTAAGAGAATCCGGATAAAACCGTTGAATTTCCCCTAACATTTGAGTTTCTTACTGATGAGACCCAGTGACCACACACTGATGCCGACAGTGTGACTCAACCCTTGGATGAAAGAGTAATAGTTGGATATTTTGGTAGTAGCGTAGAAGCCTTATGACGTCATCCATGGCATGAATTAGTACCGTTCATGTCAGGATAGACTGTATTAGGAAATTTGTGTGGTTCATTCATGGGAAGAGACCGGATTTATCATTTTCGTCAAAGTAGAAATCTTAGCAGCTCTTGTAAGACGTAGGTGAAGAAGGCTGTAGACGAGTTATTTTAAATAGGCTGGTCTCACCCATATTTCTTTTGGTGAACGCTTGGAAGTATACTATTACCACTAGAGTATCAGGTATATCTTCTCAGAGAAGGGCCTGAACCAGAGACAACGACGATGGCTCAAGTTCCTCCAGGACTATGACTTAGAAATGGTCTATACTCATGGGAAGGGGTAAGTTGTAGCAGATTCTCTCAATAATTGATCAGGAATTATGCTGCTAGGAGAGGGGAGGGAGCAGCTGACTGCGTCGCAGATATCCTTTTTGGATATAGATGGAGCAGCCTTTCTACAGTCACTCACAGTCACTTCTCCACTTCAACAGAGTGTCAGGGAGGCACAGCGTGGGGACGTTGACAGTGAGACATTAATTTCCCATATATCCCCAGGGAAGGCGCCTGATGGGTTTTCTGATGGTGGGGAGCACGTCATCCTTTATAGAGTATGTACCATGGTATTTTTAGCACTTTAGGAGGATGTGTCAAGGGAATTCAACACATCTCCTTTATAAGTACATCCTAGAGTGACATAGATGTACTAGGATCTTCGATGTCAGCACTGGTGGACATGTATGCAGAAGGAAGTAGTAGAGTTTGTCTCTTGATTCCTCACTTGTCATCAAGTAAAGGTGGAATATTAGGTACCCACAGGTTTGGTTTGGCCTTTAGTGGTCCCAGAGTGGATGATGGGTGAGATATCCTTTGACTTCGTGATAGGTCTTCCACGAACATCCAGGAGATGGAGACCTCTAGAAATTCAAGGATGGTGACCACGTCTTTCTACAGGTCTCACCTCAACGGGATCTATGGAGATTCGGCCAAGGTGGTATGTTATATTCAAGTTTCATCTGACCTTTCTGGGTCCTCAATAGAGTAGGCAAGGTGGCTTACCGTCTGGCCCTTCCACCTCAGGTGAAATGGGTGCAGGTCCTCTTCCACGTGTCTCAACTGTGCAGATAAGTGCAAGGCCCATCCCACATCATCATCCATGGGGAGCTAGACTTTGATGATGGGGATACATTCACAGAGGTTCCAGTGGAGATTGAAAATCGACATGAGCGGTTCCTATATGAACGATCGATTCCTCTAGTGTGCGTTCGCTGGCAACATGATATCCTCCAGGAGAGCACATGGGACTAGGAGGATCATATGCCTGCTCAGTACCCCATATTGTTTCACTAGTGTGTGTTGTAGTTTTACAGAGACATAAATCCCTATGGTGGGGTAATGTAATGAACTTGAAATTTCATCGAAAAAAATTATTTTTTTCTTAAATTCTTTGGAATTTTACGAGTCCGTAGTTTCTGACATCGCCTGATTCTGAGGCCATGTGTTTCCATACTCAATTTATGATGTTTTGTTCTGGTACGTTCAGTAAACGTACATGCTGGCTTTTCTATCATTTGGACTAGTACTCAGATTTGAGTTCTGAGGACACTGATGAACACACAGTGCAGATATTCACTTAAGGAGTCCTTTACCGTAGTTGCGTTTGGTCGAGAGTGGACATTATAATTTGGGGATTGATATTAAATTAAGTAATTTTTTTTGTTACACAATTTTATTTTTAAGTGGTTGTCATCTTTTCCAAAGAGGAGTTGGAGGTGGGACCCACACCCCACATAAGCACCCGTGAGAGGATAATGTGTGGTGGGGACCACACGATCACCTAACCCTCAACTCCCCTATTACTCCGTGAACTCTCTATTAACTTTTGAACTTCCACATAATGGTGGAGCCTCTCCACCTCCCTCCCATTAATTTTTCCAACACAATTAATTAAAGACTTATTTAATTAATTTATGACGTAAATAATTCCTTTGAATTTTTTTTAATGCATGGAATTATTAAATTGGGTAGCCTTTTATTTTATTTGGGTTGGAAAATATTTTGTGGGAACTACTCGGGATAATTAGAAGGAAGGTGTTCCTCTCTACGAAGAATGCCCTTTCTCTCTAACGAAGAATGACAAAACCATCTTCGATATTCATCCAAGCCACAAGTGGAACCGCCCATGAGGAATGTTGACTACACTCCTTCTTCAGACGTTTCCTGACGTCAATAGTCTTTCACGATGCCCATATTCCGTGGCTCGTCGGCATGCACCGTCAAATACGAGGTAGGCATGATTTTGGATTATTCACTTTATACATGTAATTTATATCCTTGTTCTTTGGAAATTATATGTGGGATAATTTTTTGAGACTCTACCTCAGAGGGCACATGCTAACGAACAAGTCCGGACCCTCTGCCATATCGTTCTTGATGGGCAGTTTGTTGGGCGATGGATGAACAGAAGGAAAACATTGATTTGAGGCTGTCACATTTGAATAGGGGGACCCATGGAGGCTGTAGGCACAGACGAGAGCTAAAACATACCACCGAAATGACTCCGGCGGCCCATATATGATCGTGGCCGTGCGGGTCGTCAGCAGCTGGCAAAGGCCGGCCGCCTGGGGGAAGCGGCGCCCCTCGCGCGCTGCCGGTGGCCACAGCGGCAGAGCGGAACCCACCTTCGTGGGTTCTAGGGATGGCAGGTGGTTCCATCTGGTGCCGTCATTACAGGAAACCGGGCCCTCCCTACTCCGCTCGGCAGCGCGGGCCGGACCGCCTGCCGCGCGGGCCCCGCCGTCGGCGCGCGGGCCGAACCGCCGGCCGCACGGGCCAGGCCGCCTGCCGTGCGGGCCGGGCCGCCCTCACGGGGGCTGGGCCACTGCTGCCAGGTTAGGCTGCACCCTACTGGTCCAGACTAGGACCAGGTTCGGGTCGACCCAGTTCAGGCTGACACAGGGCATGTTGGGCCGGGTCGGACCGGACCCAGACCCCCCCTCTTCGGACCAGTTTCGTTTTTTCACCCATAACATGATTTACGGACCTAAGATTGATGCACTGTCAGTTGCGTTGGATTCCTTGGATCGAGACGGTCGTTTCCATATATCACACTCAATATTTTGGCAAACTTAGAGTACATAAGGTTTGGTTTGATCCGAAAACCAACAGGGACCTCGGAACAGAAACACTTATAAATTAAGGACCGGACGTCCGATTGTCGTGCTGTCAACTAAGTTTGACTTATATTGATGAGAGAGATTTTTTTATGGAATATTCAACTTGAAGTTCAGATGTAGTTGGGGTTCAGTCAGGTTGGTTTGAGCCTAGAAACCAACCGGGCCCCTGGAACAGAAATGCCAATAACTCACAGACCGGGCGTCCGATTGACGCACCGTCTGTCGCATTGGGTTCCTTATAATGACACTGAACTACTGGATACATAAACTCAGGATTTTGTGATAGTTTATGTATGTACACTTGACTTGAGCAGTGTACCCTCCCAGATTCGATCATGTTATGCGTGGGTACCCTATGGCTGGCTGTGACCGAGATGATAGGATCATACATGGATCTACTACAGTAACAGGATCCTACGTGGGTTCAACAGTGAGGACTTCTGTACAAGGATCCTCCCTGGGATCGACAGTAGCGACTTCTGTACCAGGATCGTATGTGGGTTCGATAGTGATGACTTCTGTACTGGGATCCCTAGTGAGTTCGACAGCAGTGACTTCTGTACCAGGATCCTACGTGGGTTCTACAGTGACGACTTCTGTATTGGGATCCTCCATGGGTTCGACAGCAGTGACTTCTGTACCAAGATCCTACCTGGGTTCGACAGTGACGACTTCTGTGCCATGATTCTATATGGTTTCGACCGTGCTGATATTTTTCGAGGATCTAACCTGGGTTCTATAGAGGTGATAAATCAGAGGCTACATCTATTCATTTCTACCCTTCTTCGTGAGTTTTATACACGTGTGAGTAGATTCCTGTCTTTCAACAATTATCAACATGGTGATTGACTTAATTCCTTTGTGGAATGGTTTGTGATTAGGCTCGAGAGTTGAAGCTAGACTGTTATTGGTAACTTAGGTATATGTAAGGGAATATACCTAAGTAGATTTGGTTGATAATTTGTGATTGTATATTTCTACTGTGATTTATCCTTTATGGATTTTGGTGAGACCTTGAGGGTCTCGGGGTCCTTACTGAGTATCATTATACTCACCCCTTTACAGGCTATGCCTGCACCTCATTGTGATGGATCCAGACGACGAACAACGCTGACGGAGGCTGAGAGCGCCACAACTGGATTGTACCCGGAGGTGGACCTTGAGACGAGTCGTCACACGGTGGAGACTGACGGACGTGGGTGCTGAGGTGGCCATCTATACCTACCCTTCAGGTAGGAATCCTTGGAGGACGATCCAGGAGCTGCTCTTTACTATCAGTTGTTTTTCCTTTTATTTGTACTTGTTGTTTAGTTGGGTTTGTATATTGGCCCTTTAATTTCAAGCAGACTCTTTGTATTCAGGTTTACTATGTGTTTACTTCATGTTGCATACTCTACTGTGTTTGTTTACATTCATAAAGTCAATGCCTTCCCAGCATAGGGATTCCCAACTTTGGTGCTAGTCCCCAGCCCATGGCCTATGGTAGGCGAGCTTGGGGTAGTCACAGCATGGGCCCCGAGGACGGGCCATGACACATTTCACTAAATAGAATAACCTACTCTGAAACCATATTTTCATTATCCAATCCAGGTCTTCATTGAAACTGGTTCCCAAACTAGTCCTTGGAATGACCCAAGTGGTGTTCTCGATCCCCAATGTCTGGAAAAAGTTACCTGATATAAAAAATATGGAACGATAAATATTTCACCTAACTTTTTGACCATAAATAACCAACTATATAAATAATTCAAAATTGAAAATGCACACCCAAACATGGTATAACACATTTCGTGTTTAAAGTTTAAAACTGTTTACAAAAATCCAAAATTGAAACTACAACATAAAGGGAACTAAAATATCATCCCATACCTCAATGTAATGTGAAGAGAATCATCCTCAAGACACTACCAACAAGATATACATGATAAGACAACTAATAACCCAATCGAATGACTTCTCTATGACTCATCATTCTATTACCTTGGTCAAACAGATAACATGTTATACATAAATCCAATGGTGTATGTAGGGTTTGAATAAATGCACAGAAGGATTCCACTGAAAAATATATTTCATTCCATAAAACTATGGGATAAATTAACTTGACCATTCCTATAAAAGTCGTTGAGAAACATGAAACGAATTCAATTTATGGAGATCCATACTAAAATAAAATTTATTGAGAACACTCATTTTTATGATAACATATCAAAATGAAAATATTTCCTAAAATATAAATTCATTAAAATTAAATGTACTCAAGTTCTACCATATTGTGATGGTTATATCCTCATCACATATGTCCCATGCCACAAGAGTGAATCATGGGTAATTCCCTAGGGATAATATAGTTTGAGTGGAACACCAGAACCTCGTAAGTCGGTGATGGTTGGAATAATAACCATAATCAAAACATTCTCATGTGTGGCCCACTAGGAGGGGAATCCTCATGTACCTAGTGGTCTCTAATCATCATTATTATATAGTTAGTGTTGTATGTTTGAATCTAGCTAAGTGAAACTGTAACTACACCACATCTGAATAAATAAAATACTAGAATAAGTCATACGACCTATATATTTGGTATTCCCTTATGTTGAATCCCATTTCACATATTAGAGAAGTCACCACATTCAAAAACCATTTCCATAAATTCCAAAAAATTTATTGAAAAAACAAATTCCATTTCACCCACACAAAAACCATTTCAAAATAGAAATTTTACACCACTTTAACTATTAATGAATCCCCTTTGAAATTATCACCAGTTTGTCACATGATCAATATAACAATTTCCATGGACCATGTACCTATAAAATCCACAATCTACCCAATTTCACACTAAAACATGCTTCACATTATATGCATATGTCACAATTTTCAATTTAACAGTGAAAACCCAAATCAAACATGCCAAAATTAATCCAATTTCCATTATGAACCTATTTTCAACAAATTATCATCTTGAGTTACCATGAAAATATATTTCACACCTTCCACATATGTAATAAAAACAATTTTTAAAAATAATTACATTGAAACATACAAAAAAAATAAGCACATCCTTTATTAAAAATATTTTCCAACACATAAAAATTTCAATCAACGTCAGAAACACATTTCACACTACTTAAGTAAACCATATGTCGTATTTATGCACTAAAAAAATAATTCTAAAATCATCTAAAAATGAAATTGTAAACAAAAACCTAACACTTGTGTAGAATATTTTTTATATTATTGAAAAGTCATAATACTACCATAACAAGACCCTAAAAATGAATGATCAATGCAAAAATACAATGATCGAACACTAATAAAAACGATTCAAACCTAAAAATGTAACCCAACCCATTTGAGAAAAGAAAACCCAAATGAAGAAGAATAAACCCCTAGAAGGGAAGGGAAAACAAGAGGAGTAGGAATATACATGATAATTTTAAGGTAAAACAATATAATATTACAAAAAAATAGATCCCAATGGAGTGATGAGGAAGGAGGAGGCGTGACAAGTAAAATCTCATAAGTGGGGGGGATGGGTGTTTGGGGTAAAATTTTGGGGTGAGATAATAACGAAAATCCAAATTTTATTGACAAGGACATGATGCATAGTTACTCCACATGGCTTTCAAAACACAACTGCGACCTGAATCCTCTCTATACCAAGGAGTAACATACCACATGGTTACATATGGCAAGGATCATGGTCTGACATATAGTGTGTTGGTTATGCGATAGTTGTTTCCTCAACCATCCACCTACCACATAGTTATCTGGGCAGGAGTTCATGGTTTCTACTAACCATCCAAAAACTTTTTTCCAGAAACTAAAAAGGAACATACTAAATTTTTTCTTCATAATTTTTGCGGATACTCTTGAAAAACTACTATACTAAGACTAATCATATGAAATACCACAAAAATTAAAAACTATTTCTACCACTTCGTGAGAATAATACCGACAACCAGACACAAAGAAGACAAAAAGGTGAAATTAATAACCTGGGTGTGAAACTATCCATGGAGTTGTATCTCACAAAAACAAATTACTTTTAAACAATATTAATCCTGATCAATTCAATATCAGTGACACATTCAATGGAAATATCAAGACTCCATCAAAAATTTTATATCCTTGTTAATCTTTTGTTCATAATATTACACTACCAAATATAAAATTATAACAATTATTTTTTAATTCACTAAAATAATTATAAATATATAATTTTAAATTAGATCTATTACCCCTTTTATTAATTTCAAGGAACATATATTATCAAAAATGTTCGATATTGTTTTTTCGTATACTACCTCGTCGATGAAGCAACACCCATTGGTTTTCATCCCCACCATTAATTTATGATAAAAACGATGTATCAAAAGAAAAAATTTGAAATAAAAAATATAATTATGATTATATGAATTTAATTTTATACCAACATTAACCATCATTCATGTGTTGTGAAACAGGATTATTAATTGTTCATGTGTGTGGATTTCCCCCTCCACAAAAAATCCGTTATATATTTTTTTTGTGTAGAAGTTATTTAATTCTATAATGATCCTAAAATATGGTTAAAATATTGAAAAAATAAATCAAATGTCATTATTATTTTTAAAAAATGAGCATATTTCAAAATAAACAGCTCCTTAACCATACTTAAAATTCGAGTTTAAGCTTCTCCATGTTTTGGCTGGATTAACCATCTTTCTGAACATTGTATAAAAAAATGAATAGGAATTACTCTTTAGAAAGTAGTAGTAATTGAAATATATTTTATAAATAATTCTAAATATATGGTTATGGATATATTATAAAAAAATTATATTATTATTAATGTATCATTTTCCCTAGTGATACAAAAATAATTTTTCATCAATTCTATTTCCAAAAAAATGTAATGAAAAACATATGGAGGGAAATAATATTATTTTAAATTAATATATGATATTTATTAAATAAATGTATATGAAATAAATAAAATAATTTTTTTATCAAATTATTGGTAATGATATAAAAATACTAAACATGCCTAAAACAATTAATATTATTACATAATTACATTCAAAATTACTATAAATAATTATGGTAATAATGAAAAAAATTTATTATATGGATTATAATTGTTTATTATTTATTATTAATGATTTCAATTATTCTATTATTTTAACAATTATTAATTTTTATGATGTTATGGTGCCATATGCATTGAAAAAAAAGAATTTTAATAGGTTGTTGTCTCAAGTCCACTTTGGTTGAGGCGTGATTTAATGTTTTGTACCAATCACTCATTGATGTTGTATTTTTAGTAACAAAATGACTTAACACATATAAAAAACATTGGTAACAATATAAAAATAACTATTATGAAATTTATCCTATATTTTCATTTAGTCTACTATAATTTAATATTTTAAGGGTTTGATATACTCAAATTTTAATCCATTGAGGAATGTTTATGTTAATCTCCATGTTTTATTTTTATTGGATTAAAAAATTACAGATTTTCATTTTGTATTATAATTATATTTTATTTCATCATATTGATTATTTTATTCAATTTGATACTTCTCATGGTTTTTCTATTCTAATGATACAAATATAGTACATGTTTTTTATTACATGAATCTTATCATTAGTTCATAATCACTATTCTTGGACTCTAATCATTACAGACTAAGAAATTTTAACCTATAATTAAGTGACAGAATATTTTAAAAAATTTTTATACTTATATTACTTCTATATAAATGTATATTTTTTATTGAATGATTTTATTAATTATTATTATTATTATTATTATCATAATTATTTATCAATATTGTTGTAGGATGTTTTATTCCATGAACAAATTTTCATTATTTTCATTTTTTATATCTATTTTTAGAATAGTAATATGGTATATTTTTAAGCATTTTTATCAATATATACCTCTTTTAAAATATCAAACAATATACTTTTTAATGATTAATGTTTTTAATAAGGTTATTTGAAACTATAGAAAATTTTTTCTCTATCATCAAGCAACCAAAAATTGTATCATACAAAAAACATTTTAATTTTGTAACCCATATGAATATTTCAATTTATTATATATTTCATTTTAATAATAAATTATTTCAATATATCTAAACATTTAATTTTATAAAACATTATGTAATTTCCAAGTTCTAACTATTAAAGATAACTTCTCTTAAATAGAGAACTTATCAATGAATTTCCACATTACATATTTAAAATTATTATATGGATTCATTTGAAGAGTAATTATTTTTTAAAATATATTCAAATTTTATTTTTTAAAATATTTTGAATTGTTAAAAGAAATATTATTGGGATGTCGTGATAATAGGGTTTCATAAGTCATCAAATTTCCAAGAAAAAGTTATTATGATAACTATATGGGAGTTGGTAACTCATACTCCTTTAATAAAGTTATATAATTAATTATTTGACCATTTTTTTTATAAAATCGTTTCTATTATTATATGTTGTGATATTTACTCAATGAAAACCCGCATTTAACCAATAATAGTTCCCATAATAATTATGATTAATTTTTAATAAAAATTGATACTTTTGAAAATATGATTATATGTATGACATTTACAATGGAAAATAAAAAAATTATTTAAAAATATTTATTTAGTTTATTTCATAATTTTCATAAGATATACCAATAATAGTGTTATGATTGATATTTCTCTTTATATTTTTCATTTATTATGTGATAAATTTTGGTTATCATGATTGTTTTTTATGAAGTTATTATATTTGGGATGTTATTTTAAACCATCTGAATTTTATTAGAAACCAATTTTTTTAAACTCGGTTACAAAAAAATTAATTTATTCTTAAATTAGATAATCCCTGAAACCATTATTATTTATATTTTTTCACTATGTGGTCATTTTAAAATTCCATTATAATATATTTCATTAGTGAGTAATTTTTAATGAGATGAATATTTCAATGTGTTAGATAAATTTTTGTATTATGAAATATTTGGGTCCAATATCTCTTAATAATTACATGGGAATGAACATATATCTCATTAGATGTAAATTTTATATAAATATGTAAGGACATTTTTAGTTAACAAAGGCACTGTATGATGTTGTTTAAATCCTCTAATTTTTTTTAAAAAATGGTCAGTGGGTATCCGTGTTCAAAAAGATAAAAATTCCTATTTTTATCGTAGTGCTACATTACTTCATATTCTCTATGGATGATGTTATATGTTTCTTAAATTAGTTTGTCATTCCTTAGATGAAGTGAAATTATATTGATGAATTTTACTTATGGAAAAAAATTATTATCATATGTTCATTTAATATTGATGTTATTATATTTTAATGTTTTCCCAATAAGCTTATGATTATATAATTCTCGAAGTTGTTATTATAAATACCAGACCTTATATATTACATAATCTTGAGTTCTTATGTATTAATTTAATTATCTTATATTTTTATATATTTTCATGTTTATAGATTTAGATAATTATTCCACAAATAAAAATAAAATAAATAAAACCAAAAGTGGACTCATCATATTAATATCCATTTTTCGAAAATAAAAAACAATTAAAATAATGCATCCCAAATTTTCAAGAAAACTTATCTTTACATTCATCATGTCCTCTTATTTACCTTACCCATTATTATATCATGTGAATAAAAGGGTAAAATTAAGTGATTATCAAAAAAATAACAGTAAGTG
Organism: Viscum album; assembly: GCA_963277665.1. Classification (NCBI taxonomy): domain Eukaryota; kingdom Viridiplantae; phylum Streptophyta; class Magnoliopsida; order Santalales; family Viscaceae; genus Viscum; species Viscum album. The sequence continues at coordinate 1,134,650,266 of OY728150.1, read as the reverse complement.
ATATAAAAATTAGGAATGAACAATACAGTGAAAAATATGATCACTCATGTAAATCCTTTTGTAAACAAAACACAGCTTTTGACAAAGTATCTGAATTATGAATCCCATGAAATGATAATTTATTTTACCATTTTGCAAAAAAATATTTCCAAAAAAATTAATTATATGTCATAAATAAGTCATGTAGGTACTTTAAGAAATGATCTCATTGGACACTTACATAACCCTAAAAAAACCCTTACAGAACCCTTACATTTTGAAATAACCATATGACTGACATCTAGTATAACTCCTTAGAAGAACCTACAAATTTCCATATTATTTGTTGAGATCTCTAGAGAAAACATTATGTATGAATTAACAGTATCGAACAATAATATTGGGGTTTACACATATTATATGATTTCTAATAAGTGGTTCAACAATAATAAAGATTAGACTATAAAATTTTCATCATATAAATTTTGAAAAAAAAATTAGTCATCTTCAATTCACTAACATATCTCAAAATAACATATTCATTTATGATCCCATTTTTAGTGCCAACATATAAAAATAAATGAAAATATGTATTTTTATTTAATTAAACAAGCAATCATGCATAGGAAACCATAAATCAAATAATAGTCATTTCATTAGAAAAATTGATTGTCGTCATATACATTAAGAATTGAGAATTCCATTGGTCATTTTGCTAAACATTCCATCTAAAACATATTCAAATATAATTATTTTGTAAAGATGAGATAATGTAAATTTGACTTAAAACATCATATATTTCTATAAAAAAATTGTCCAAAAAATATTTTTAAAACCATCGACAATGAAATAAATTATTTGGATGGAAATTATTAAAAGAATATTTTTTAATCAATATCTCTATATCACTCTGGAAATAATTAAATCATAAGGAATATTAAATAATATATATATAGATATATAAACTATTATAATATTAAAATATATAATATAAGAATTAAATGGGGATGTAAATACATATCATATAAACTTCTAGGTTCATAACATCAAAATATGATTCAATGAATGAAAATTGATATGATATCCCTTAAATTGAGTACGAAAAAGAACATGTGTCCCTATATTATTAAACAATAAAATTATGTAAATTATTTAAATTTTTGTGAACCTTTTTTAGGTTTATCATTAAGTTTTCGGAACATATAAAAATATTTATAGAGTGACTTGATCAATTAAGTTATCATCAGATGATTGGAACTTATTAGGATTACATGTCAAAGCTGACTTTTGAATGATTAATATTTCCCAATAAATAAATATGTAACCATCTAAAAAATAATTTCCATTAAAATAAATTTAATATTTATTTATAAATTATATTTTTAAAACATATAACAATTTATGGATATGAAAACTGAACGAACATTATCAGCATGGATATGATAGGTCGTACGTATGTCTGAGTAACACTTCATTTTTTAAAACAAATAACAGAATGAAGGTTATTAATATTTTATAATTATAAAATGGTCATTATATCATATGTAACAAATTATTATTTTTTATATTATTAATAATATTATTATTATTATTTTGGTGATGAAAAGTGAGTCAAATTAAAATTTTTTAGGTGATAGTCCACACGTACATGAAATACATTATCACTTTTTCAATGAGTGAAAATGTACAAATATAAATATTTTATTACATTTAAATAATAATAAATATGTAACTAACATAATAATTATGACTTTTTTATGATTTATATTAATTATATCTATCCATATAAAACCCTATTTTACAAATTACTGAAATATTAATCCAATATTATCATGAACTAGTAGTCCTTCATACACATGAATGAAATTATAATATCCCTTACATAATAAAATATGTAATTATATATTATATACAATGATAGTAGAAGTAAAAATATAATATTAATATCATATAAATACTTTATATCAATAATTATACATGATTTTTTGAGGTGGTAATGAAAAAATGAATGACATCAGTTTGCTGAGTAGCATTATCCTATACTCAATAATAATGATTTCATAATGTATTTGATAGAAGAGAAAAAATATCTTGGTTATAACATTATCATTATAATATGCTAATATATGGAATATAATGAGTTTATTATATTATAATGTTTTAATTATAATTTAATGGCATGGTGGAATAAATAATATAATATTTATTTACAAAGAACATTACCTCTTATATCTGTATGTTTTTTTAGTTTTCACTAAAGGACTTACTTTGTTGAATTTATCCTCGAATTAACACTTCTAGGATTATTGGAGGAAACTATTTATAAAAATGGGTAATGTATTTTATAAATAAAAATAATGTTATGGTGTGAATAATGGAGGCGTGGTCGGACTATTAATATGTTAGGTGAGTAGAATTCTGGTATTTGTTTTTAAAATCATCAGTCTTACCCACTTATTTTCTGTATAAAAAGACTCTTTAATTTTATTTTATAAAACCATATATGTGTATATGATGTAATATAAATGTAAACTAGTATTTAGACCTATGTATTTTTAAATTTTAGCATTATCATTCTTGGTAAACCCCCCTATAAAACCATTATTTCCTTGAAATCTATAATTAATTGGAATTAAATTAACAAAAAAAATTAGTCAAAAACATTGTTATATATATTATAAAACATAATATATTACTATTAAAAATATGGGAATATTTTTATCATGATTCATTCAATGAATATGTTAAAATTTATTTATAATTGTTCTTAAAAACCTGATTAGAGAGCGCAACTTTTATGTGAAAAAGATCTAACGTTAACAATGTTTTTATATAAAAATTCAACATAAAACATATTATAAGGACACAAATTGGATAAATAGGTTAATAATTGAACTTAATTTACATTAAAACCTGAATAATATATCATTTATATTTATATTTAATTTATCACATTATATTTTCTTCCACTAGTTTCATTTTTCCTCTATCAATTATTGTACCTTTGATCATGTAGCTCTTATACATCTTATGTTTTTCATTTCTGCCATTACAGTCGATCCAAAATGATCCATTCCATCCATTTATGATTTGACTTAAATAAATATAATATATATTCTATATAAGTGTTCATAAATAGTCATTATTTAATGATTATTCATAATAGTTCTCATGGATGCATTCAAGACAATTCATATGTTTAGTTTCATGGTAAAAAATATATTTTTTATTATTCTTCAATTATAATTTGAACCTATGTTGATTAATATTTAACAAGACCTCCCCTCAATGTGGGTGATCATCATGCAAGAACATATGTTATAAAATATTAATATAAAAACTATGAATGGTTGGAACATGTATTTGTTAAAGAAAAATTCTATTAAGAAATAATTAAGATCCTCTTAAATTCTAATAGATTACTTTTGAAACTCAATTGTACTAAAAGATTTATAAATATTTCATGGTCCTCATGTATTAAAATATGATGTCACTCAAGAATATATATCATCAAAAACCATGATGGACTAATTTTACATATATTCTTATGTAATCTCATTATTGTTTTCTTTTAGTATCAAGAACTTTTAATGTTTATATATTTATTAACACTCTATCTCTGATGTACTTAAACTAGTGAATATTCAATATTCTATCTGATACATCTTTATTTGTACACTTAGGTAAACTTTTGAAGTGGTATACGCATGTACATAGTTGTTTTAATTCCCAGGTATTACATTGGAATAAAATTTTATCCATAGAAGACTGTGATTTTGATTTTATGCCTAATATAGGTTGTGGATTAGATTCTTTTCTATAATAATCATTTTTTGTGGGTTATTTACATGTTGAGGTGCTTAAATCTCATCTTGATACAGAACCCGATGTTTGTTATGTTGTGTTTTATATTCTATTTTAATTTCAAGCAATTTTGAAAAATTAATTATTTTTTAAACTCGAAAATAATTAAAACATTGATATTTAATCGAAATTATAATTTTTAAAGATTTTTTATGAATAATGATTTCAAAAAATAAATAAATTTCAAATAATGTTCTAACTATTCCCTAATTCATCATTTAATAACCTTTTAAAAGATAAAACATATATACAACATTATTTTAGATTAATATGAAATTTCTAATTAGAATGTGGGATTATATTTTTAAAATTTCATTAACTAATATATTATTATTATATAAAATATCCCAACCCACTCTTTAGTTTCTCACTATCTCCATCATTTGGTATTAATGGTTTTGTAAAATCATTTCAATTGTTAATTTAGTTTTCTATTAATGATGATAAAATCATGTTATTTCTATATTTAGTTAATTATAGATAATAAAAATGATGGATATTCTACTAATATATTTACGTATTTTAATAGAGAAAACATTCTATGGGGAAAAAATTGAAAATTTATTTCTAGGTCATGGGTATGATTTTGTGGACAATAATTGATGAATAATATGAAATTATTTAAATGGATTGAGTTTCATGGAGTTATTATACTACTATAAATATGATAATAATTTTAAATTTAGGAATGGTCATATTGACCATTATGTGTTAGATAATTTAATTGATTATCATCATGTAAAAAATACTTTTGAATTTTCTACATTTTAGCTATTTCTCATGGGAGAATATAAAAATACATTGAAATGAGCTTCAATAACTTTACTATTAAATGTGACCCATATTAAATGTAACATGATGAGCCTCTTTATAACATAAATATTAGGTTCAATGTGATATATAATACAATGAAATCACTATGAACCCAGATTTTGATAAAGATAATATAATTTTTACTATTAAAATGTGTAACACATAGAAGAAGATGAACGTTATTCTCAATAAGATAATTCTTTGATATCAAAATGTTACATAATAAGGGTTAGATTGAATACTATTTATTTTTGATAATAAATCAGAATTCAATAGGGGATATGGGGATGTAAAAAAATATAACTTTTTACCTTCAAGAATACTACTTAAACATGAGAAAATTTGTTGTTAATGTTCAAGGGATGCTGAATCACTTGTTGATAGTGATGTAGAATTATCACGTCTGAACAGAAGATACAAATTGTTTTAAAAGAAAATTAATTTATTTTGAAAACCAACTTAAAATAGAAAATATTAAAATAGTGTAAATTTTAGAAACTATTTTATGAATGTTGATTCATAAAATGAAATCATTTGTCATGAGTTTAAAATAAATGTATAATACGAAGGTAAATTTCTAAATATGAAAAAAAATAAAAAACATGATTCCAAGGATAATAGATACAAAAATAAAATGACTGAATTTTGGATATCTTCTATTAAGTTCTCATGTTATTCAAAGATTACCCGTGAGGATTAGCATGATAAAGATAATATGTGTTTTATAGGACACACATATACGTTTTCCAATGTGATTCCATATCTTAATAAACATATTTCTAATAAATATGTTCAGGAAAAAGATAATTAAAAATTTTCAAATGAAGATATTTTCAAAATATATAACCACTACTGGAATTCTAATTTTTTGAAACAGGCTATTTGCGACAGGATCCCGTCGCAAATAGCGATTTGCAACGGGACCCCAGCTCAAATAGCATGTTGCAGAAAACAAAATTGCAAAAGTTATTTTTGGCGACGGGCCTATCGCAAAATATATCTGTTGCCATGAGACTTTTACCAGTCGCAAAAAACCTCCCGATTATATACATTATATACCCAAAAAAATATTTTGTGATGGGCCCGTCACAATTAGTTTTTGTGACGGGGAACTTGCACATTATAAATATTATTCGGATTATAAACATTATATACCCATAAACGTTTTGCGACGGGCCCATCGCAAATACTAATTACGACGGACCAATTTTCCCGTCACAAATACTAATCATAAAAAAATATATTTCACTTTTTTTCGACGAGGCCCCGTCGCAAAATACCTCATCGCAAAAATAGAAATTAATTAAAAATAAGAATAAAATTATTATTAATGAAAAAATTATATTATTATTATAATATATATATACATATATATATATATATATAAAATATTATTATTATTAGTAAAATAAACAGACATTAAAAAATATAATACTAAAACAATATATTTAATAAAATTATTATTAATAAAAAATTAATATTAATATTATTATAATATTAATATAATATAAAAATATGAAAATTTCCAATATTTTAAAATAAATATAAAATAGTCATTAGTTATTATTATTATTATTAGTGAAATAAACAACTATTAAAAAATATTATACAAATAGTAAATAATAAAATATCAAAAAAAATCATGCAATATTTCTACCAATATAAAAGACAGAAACTGTAAATAGTTCATATTATTACAAAACATGAATTCAAATGTTATTAACATAAAAAATCATATGGGGGGGGGGGTCGTATGGAGGAGGTGGAGAAAACTCCATCCCTAAACTATGAGTCAGATGGCGCATGTACTCCATCTGCTCGTGATACTCTTGTTGTTGCCACTGCTCCAATCGACGCAGCTCCTCCTCGTGATGCTGCTCCTGCTGCTGCTGCCACCGACACATCTCTTCATGTTGCTTCTAAAAAGTCTCCATACGCTCAGCCTGAGTTCACAACTGCTCTTGATACTGTGAGCCAGAAGATAATGCCTCTCCACGAGCTCTTCCCGAGCTGGATACTGACATCGCAGTAGTACCATAATAAGTACTATGAGTAAATTGAGAGCTGATACCAACTACTCTTCCATTCTCAAAGACATACTGATTCTCCTGCATCTATGCCACCTCATCGAAATGGTGAGCACCCGTCTGCTCAGTCGTCTCATCCTTCCCCACAGCCTGTGTCTAGGAGGTCATAGCCTCATATGACTACTTCAATTGCAATTTAAAATTAAAATTGTGAAAAAATTATATACAGTTAATTATCAAACTGAAAAAATAATACTAACCCCAATATGAAGCTGGCGATCACCTCTAATCATTCTAGTGGCTGGATCACTGTACATCCTCCGATAAATGTTGATCTCTATAATATCGGGATGCTCGACTGCCTAGAGAAATATAAAATAATTTGTTTATATTTAAAGAAATATAAAATATTTAAAAAATATACTTACTAGATGTTCTCTATGGGTAATGAATGTACGAATACAAGCTCGATGTGTCACCTCCTTTCTCCCCCAGTTTTGATGTCCCACCGAAGATCTTCTATGAAATCCACCACCCAACCTGTGTAAAAATAATCCATACCAAACGTGAGATTAAATGTACTCTGGTCAGTGAGCTCTACATGACTCATCAAATTCTGTCACTCTGGCTTTCTTAATGGTCTTCCTACTCAAATTGTGCAAAAACTGGAGGAAACGTCATGCATAGAATCTTTCCATGCCGTGTGGATAGCGTCGTGCATACTATCATCGATAGGATACCATAAACCCTACAAATAATTTATAATATCAAGTTATTAATAAAATAAATTTCAAAATAAATATTATTTATTTATGTACAAGAAAATGATGGAAAATGTCGCGTCACACATCAACGGGAATCTGTTCCCATGTGATCCATGGTTAATAAAAATAATTGCGCAAGATAGCGCCCCCTGTCCAATAGCTACATGTGCAAAACTGTGAAAATGATATATATAATTACAAAATTAATATATATATATATATAAATTTATGAAAGATAACTAAAATATACAGGTTACCATACCTCAGTTTGTGTAGATCAAAACCATGATATGGACGTTGCTCGGGGATAGGGTCATGAATCATCCATCGTGCAAGACTGCGCCCCCTCCGCGTACCCCCTGAACCTCCAGTAGGCTTAGGGTCAGATGATCCAAAATCTCCCTCATCCTACTGTTGGTTAGCTTCCTGTAACTCTTGAAATCTATCTGGGTCCATCTGAAAGAGAAAATTATTATTGTTAGCAGATAGTTGAAAATAACTATTTAATATATATATATATATTAGTTATGATTATAACCAGCATTTTACTGTGTCAATGTTCATCTTCATCCTCTTCTCCATAGCTATCAATGTCATTTTCATCGTCTTCTTCCTCAGCATCATCAATAACCATATGAGTTTCAGTTTCAACTTCTCTTTTCATTTCAAATTAATGTGTAACATCATTAACATCTTCATCACAATCTATCCTTAATTGTCGGGTTTCATCATCGATATTCCCGTCTCTTTTTGAGTCACATGGATTGTTGGGAAAAATCCCTCAAGGTAACATTGTAGTATTTTTGGGTTGATTGTGTTTGTTGACAAAGCAGGTTTTCATGGATATTTTTCGAGTTCTCAAGAATTTGTTGACAATCCATGTTGAAAAAGAATGATGACAAAGGAAATGACAATCTGGAGGTGGTACAAAAGAGTAGTACAAGGTGGTGCCATTTCCCAGTGTTTGACAAATTTTTGGGGTCCAAAATTTGGAGTTTGGTGGGTATCGTGAAAATAGTATTTCCATGAATATCATAATTTAATATGGAAAAGGCATGAATTTCACGAAGATAGGATGCATGGTTTGGAAATCGCGAAGACCAGAAGAATGGAGGCGGTGATGCTTTGCAATTACGTCAAGCTTCGCGAACGGAAGAGGCTGAAACGCATCGCGACGGTGAAGGGCATTGTGAGGGAACTTCACGAAAAAGGCGCGATGGAATGTTGGGCTTCGCAAGGGATCTTCGCAGCGAAGTCGCGAAGGTATGTTGACGGTGATTCTTTGTGACTACGTCAAGCTCCGCGAACGGAAAATTGCTGTGGTGCTTCGCGATTTGGACAGAATTCCGGCTGAAACTTTGGAGATTCGCGATTTGAGATGACATGGCGTTGACTTCGCGCGGAAGGGCCGAGGGTCGGTAGAAACGCCTATAAATAGAGGTCGACCCCCTCGAGAGAAGTAGAGAGATTTTTCATAGAAGATCATTTTCTCTCGTTTTGCGAAGGTAGTTCACGGAGCCAGTGTGCTTCGCGAAAGAGGAGCTTCGCGGCGGCTATTGTAGCTCCGCGAAAGTTGTGTGCTCCGCGTTGGCTCAGTGAGATTCACGAGAGAAGTTTCTTTTCAACGAATTGAGCTTCGCGGGAGTTCTTCACGAGAGAGCTTTGCGAGAGAGCTTCGCGAGAGAGCTTCGCGAAAAGGCAGGAGCTTCGAGAAGGCATGTTTGAGCTTCGCGAAATTGGAAGCCTTGCAAAGTAGGGTGCTTTGCGAAGGTTTTTCCAAAGTGAATTTCCCAGTGGTTCAGGGGTAAAAGGATATTCATCAGTGGATGAATGTTGGACTTTAACAGAACATCTATCTACAGTTAAGGCTGCATTTCTTCATGAAAATGAAGAGACCTACAGGTCTATAAACTGTGAGTGGATTCCCTTCTGGAGCAGTCAGCTTAGGAAGAGGAAGAAGGTGATCCTCTCCACCGGTAGTGAGCCAGAGAGAGAGAAACAGGGAGTGACCCTTGGGAAAGCAGTGAGATGACCCTAAACTTTGTAAAGGCAGTGAGCCTAGGCATAGAAGTGATCTAGCCCGAACTTTGTATCCACATCTAGTGAAGAATAGTTGAATTTGGTACGGCCGGCAACTTGTCGGCGTATGCTCCTTGGACGTAGCCCAGTGAGGGTGAACCAAGTAAAAATATCTATGTCCTCCTGTTTGCTTCCCTGCATTGCATTCAAAGCATCATCATTAGATAATGAAGTAAAGAAGTGATCATAGTTTACACACAAGACAAACAAAGTGACCCTTGTAATAAAGAGGTCAAGATCCAGTGGGGTAGGAAGAACATTGAAAAAGGATATCCATACCCTTATTCACCCCCCCCCTCAGGGTATATAGGCCCCTATTGGTCCTAACAATTGGTATCATAGGGATAGGTTTCTTTTATCAGATTTTTTTTCTTCGACTTGGTGTAAAAAATCTGTGTGGTTGAAGATACATTTTTCTCTTATCTCTCAATCTTCCATGGGAAAAGGAAAAGCATCAAAGAAGAATCAGAAGTCAGGTAAATTCCCTCAGTGTGTAAGTGTTTTTGGAAAAAGTGTGATTCAACTAAAAGAATCAAACAGCTTACTGAAGGAAGGTCTAGATGAATTTGATAGGGAAAAGATTGATTCACTCAATCATGATGTTGGAATTAGTGAAGTACATGAGCATCTGAGTGATATTGAAACAGAAGAAGAAATTGATGGAAAAATAGATATGTGAGTTGAGTTAGAGGCTGCTCTAGAAGAGATAGATGTTTAGAGAGCCAAAACCAAGAAAGCTAAAAAAGTTGTTCGTGATTCCAAACTTTATATGCAGTAGCAGGAAGAAGAGAAGTCTGAGTTGATGGATAAAATTGAGAAACTCAAGTTATCAGCACCAAAGAACTCAGAATTAGTTGGTGAGTATAAGCTTAATATTGAAGAACAGAAAAGGGAGATTGATGGCTTGAATAGAAAAGTGAAAGATCAAGTCAAGATCATCGAAGAACCTAATATTCCAAGTGACGTTGGAAACACCGAAGAATCCAAATCTAAAGATATCTGGATCAAGGTATTAGAGATTGAGGTCAACAAGCTAAGAGGCTTAAATCAAAGGATTATTGATGTGGCAACTGACCTAAAGGAGAAGAATGATTCTCAAGGTGAGGAACTAAAAAAGCTGGCTAAAATGAAATGAAAACAAAAGGCTGATGATTATGAAGATAATCAAAAGTCAGATAAAGTTCAAAATATAAAAGCTAGAAATGATGATCTAGTAGCACAGTTGTCTGAAGAAGTTCAGAAGAATCGAAGCCTACAACAAGAGAATGAATCTGTCTCTAAATCTGTTTCTGAGGAAAAATCGAAAGTAGAGAAGCAAAGTGTAATGGTGGAAAAGATGACACGTGAATTGGAATATGAGATGAGTAGAGGGAAGATTCTCAAGAGAGAACTTGATGTCCAACTTGAATCAAGGGAGACAGAGATTCAAAAGTTGGAAGAAGAGATAGAATCATTTAAGAAGGAATTAGAGAGTTCCAATGATAGAGGAAAGCCTAAAATGAAGGGTGCCTTGCATTTACTATTTGATCATCTTTAGACAAGTGATGATAAAATGAAGAACAGATTTGCTATTTCTGAAGAGAAACAACAGAATATTTTCTCAGCTCAAAGACCAGCAAGTTTTAGAAAAGCTGGTATTGGATTTGATGAATCACCTCCCATGCATGATAAGAAGAGAGCCATGAACAGTTCTAGGAGTGGAGAAAAACATGTAGGTGCTGGAGATAGGCCTAAGAGGTCAGTTACAAAAAGAAGTGACGACATGTGCTATTTCTGTGGGATTCACGACCACACATCAAGCTTCTGTCCAGAGGCTCAGGAATACATTTCGTATTGTGAAAATAGAAAATGTATAAAATCTGAGAATAAGATGATGCGTCATGGGAAATCAGAAAGAAGAGTCTCTCAAAGGAAAGCATTTGTTAGATGCTATTACTGTGGAAGAATGGGACACACCATGAGTATGTGTCAGGAAGCTCAGGAGCTCAATTTTAGAGGAAGAACTCAAGATACATCAACATCTCTACATAGAAATGATTAAATGATGTATGTCTTTGATGGAAGATGTTTCAAATGTTCTGATCATGGGCATTTGGCCAGACAGTGTAGCAAGAAGAATGCAGGGAAGGAAAATGAAGGTGAAAGGAGATTCCCGACTATAGTAGTGTATAATGAGAAATTTTACACTGGAAGACAATGTGGTAAATTGGAAAATAGGCTTAGATCCTCAGGGGAATCACATGGAGCTGAACGAAAGGTGCATCAGTCACCTCCTCTGTCACACTCACAATCTCTCTCTAAGAAAGAACATGACCAAATCTTGAAGAAAAAGGGAGGAAACGCTACAGTTGTGAGTAAGGAGAATGTACATTCAGTGGAGGACCCACCACTAATGAGAAATAGGATGGCGACTCATAAATCTGATAAAAGGTATATAAACAAAGAATCCATTGAAAAATTTGCAAGTCGTGTGCCACAACAAGCAGTGAAGAAAAGAGGAATACCCTTGCAATGGTGGAAGAAGCAAGGGATGATGGAAAGAAAGGAGATTCATGCTCAGATAAATAATCAAGAAAAATGGAATTTTGGATGAACATCAATGATAGAGCTATGTACTAGTGGTTTTAAACCCCAAATGGTGAGAAAGGCCAAGCCTACCAAATCTACATATCAGAAAAAGGCTCAGAATGTAGGCAATGAATGCCTTGTCATATGGCCAGAATAGTTGAAGTTGGCTAGGCAGTTAGAAGAAGCAAGAAAGGAGTGTGTTTCCCTCCAAGAATAAATCAAAGGGTTGACCCATTAGGATCAACCATCATCCTCACCTTGAGGATTTCGGAAGATTCCCCTCTCCCTATGTATATAAATGTTATTAACTGGTGATTCATGTGTTTTGGGTTCTAGGGAGATATGATCCAAGGGGAAGTGGCATCTAAGGGTGCGAAGTGTCGATGTGATATTATCTACAGTTTCAATTGATTCAAATCAGGTAGTAGAATTGAAAATGAAAGGGAGAAACTGAGCACAATTAGAGGTGATTGTGTTATTATCTTTATCTCTTGTTTCCTACACCGAGTTCCAACTCAGTAGGCTTAGAGATTTGGTTAATGGCTCAATGATGAGTGCCATATTATTATAAATGGTGAATGTGGAAAAGAATGGTTATGGGTCTCTACCGTTGGGCCTAACAGATAGAAGTGTTGTGTAACACAGGGAGAGAATTATACATCCAAACCAGATTCAAGAGCCATCAATGCAATAATTGGATGACTCGGCTCAGGTGTTTCCTATTGAGGGATGAAAGAAACACAGGGAGAAGCAGCAATGGCTTATGCTGATTTAGAAGAAGACACCGATGATGAACATGAAAGTGTCTAGTTTGTGCCTACATGGAAGCCAAAGAGCTGAGCTGAAATTGATAGACAAAATATCATTGGTGATCAGGCAGCTCCTGTTCAAAAAATAATAATGAAGTCACTACAGCAGACATCATTCCTACCTCAAGTATAGCTGAAATTCTTTGCTGATGCAGCTGACGTTGGAAACTGGGTTCATGCTATGAATAAAATGCTTGATCAGATTGCGAAGAACCAGATGTGGGATATTGTTTCGAGGCCAGTAGATAAAAACGTCATCCGGACTAAATGGGTCTATTAAGACAAGATGAATGAATATGGCACAATGATTCAGAACAAAGCACAACTGATGTGCTAAGGAGACTCCCGGATATTGGGATATACTGATGTAGATTGGGCCGGTTCAACAGATAATAGAAAATCAATGTCAGGAGGTGCATTCTATGTTGGTAGACTATGTATTTCTTGGCTAAGAAAGAAGCAAAATTGCATTTCATTGAGCACCGCGGAAGCTGAGTATATTGTGTCCACTCAAGCATGCACACATTTATTATGGATGAAACAACATCTTGAAGATATGGGAGTTGAAGTGAAGTCTCCAATAAGAATCCAGTGTGATAACTCTAGTGCTATAAATCTCAGCAAAAATCTTGTCCATCACTCAAGGACAAAGCACATTGAGACCAGATATCAAGGAGAAAGTGGAGCAAGGGATTGTGAAGTTGGAGTATATGCCTACAGAGCTACAGGTTGCAGACATTCTGACAAAGGCCTTACCCAAGGAATATTTTGAGAGGCATCGACTGGCTTTGGGAGTTCAATCGACTCCCCGCACTAGACAAAGTGTGGATGTGGGATTCCCCTCCCCCTCCCTGAGGTATGATGTGTTTTCCCTATTGTTCTAATGTTTTCTCTACTCTGTTACAGACTGCAAAGGAATGACCTTTGGGTTCGTTGACAAAGGGGGAGAAAAGTGTTTGTTAAAGGGGGAGAAAATAGTGATTGTTCAAGGGGGAAACAGTGAAGAGATTTGATAAATCATAATTGATACGGGGAGAAGCTGACAGGTGGAGCAGCTAGAAAGGGGGAGCAATGAGAAAGGGGGGGATTTTTAAATCTGACGATGCTAGAAGTGATCGATCAAAGCATAGAAATCACGACAGCTGAGGATCGTGATAAAAGCAGAACGGTGGTGTTGGAAGTGTGAGACGGTGTCCAGCTATTAACAATTGGTATCAACTTAAGAATTCACCAATTGGTATCAGTGTGGTTCAACAATTGGTATCAATTTAAGAATAGGTATCAGGTTGGAATCAACAATTGGGTTCTGACATGAAGTGATTCATTGATGAACTTTTCATACTACTCTTGTTTCTCATGGCGAGCATTTCTCATGTGGGCTTAGAGTACGTGTTAATTGAATCCCTGAATGCTATCAAAATCGCATGAGGCGAATGGTGGTAGCGACTGGAAGAAGACTCAGTGAGGTATCAAAGTGCAGAAAATCTTTCTGAGCAGAGTTGTGAAGAGTTGTCAACAAACCCAAAGGGGGAGATTGTTGGGAAAAAATCCCTCAAGGTAACATTGAAGTATTTTTGGGTTGATTGTGTTTTTTGACAAAGAAGGTTTTCATGGTATTTGTCGAGTTCTCGAGAATTTTTTGACAATCCTTGTTGACAAAGAACGATGACAATGGAAAGGACGATCTGGAAGTGGTACAAAAGAGCAGTACAAGGTGGCGCCATTTCCCAGTGTTTGCCAAATTTTTGGGGTCCAAAATTTGGAGTTTGGTGAGCATCGCAAAAATAGGATTTCCATGAAGATCATAATTTAATATGTCAAAGGCATGAATTTCGCGAAGATAGGATGCATGGTTTGGAAATCACGAAGACCAGAAGAATGGAGGTGGTGATGCTTCGCGATTACGTCAAGTTTCACGAACGGAAGAGGCTGAAGCGCATCGCGGCGGTGAAGGGATTTGCGAGGGAACTTCGCGAAAAAGGCACTATGGAATGTTGGGCTTCACGAGGGAGATTCGCAGAGAAGTCGCGAAGGTATGTTGATGGTGATTCTTCACAACTACGTCAAGCTCCACGAATGGAAAATTGCTGTGGTGCTTCGCGATTTGGACAAAATTCCAGCTGAAACATTGGAGCTTCGCGATTTGTGATGACGTGGCGTTGACTTCGCGCGGAAGGGCCGAGGGTCGGTAGAAACACCTATAAATAGATTCTGCCCCCCTCGAGAGAAGTAGATATATTTTTCATAGAAGACCATTTTCTCTCGTTTTGCGAAGGTAGTTCGCGGAGCCAGTGTGCTTCGCGAAAGAGGAGCTTCGCGGCGGCTATTGTAGCTCCGCGAAAGTTGCGTGCTCTGCGTTGGCTTAATGAGCTTCGCAAGAGAAGTTGATTTGAAACGAGTTGAGCTTCGCAGGAGTTCTTCTCCAGAGAGCTTTGCGAGAGAGCTTTGCGAGAGAGCTTCACGAAAAGGCAGGAGCTTCGCGAAGGCTTGTTTGAGCTTCGCGAAATTGGATGCCTTGCAATGTAGGGTTCTTTGCGAAGGTTTTTCCACAGTGAATTTCCCAGTGGTTCAGGGGTAAAGGGATATTCATCAGTGGATTAATGTTGGACTTTAAAAGATCATCTATCTACAGTTAAGGATGCATTACTTCATGCAAATGAAGAGACCTACAGGTCTATAAACTGTGATTGGATTCCCTTATGGAGTAGTGAGCTTAGGAAGAGGAAGAAGGTGATCCACTCCACCGGCAGTGAGCCAGAGAGAGAGAAACAGGGAGTGACCCTTGGTAAAGCAGTGAGATGACCCTAAACATTGTAAAGGCAGTGAGTCTGGGCATAGAAGTGATCTAGTCCGAACTTTGTATCCACATCTAGTGAAGAATAGTGGAATTTGGTATGACCGACAACTTGTCGGCGTATGCTCCTTGGACGTAGCCTAGTGAGGGTGAACGAAGTAAAAATCCCTATGTCTGCATTTTTGCTTACCTGCATTGTATTCAAAGCATCATCATTAGATAAAGAAGTAAAGAAGTGATCATAGTTTACACACAAGAGAAAACAAAGTGACCCTTGTAATAAAGAGGTCAAGATCTAGTGGGGTAGGAAGAACTTTGAAAAAGGATATCCATACCATGATTCACCCCCACTCTCAGGGTATATAGGCCCCTATTGTTCCTAACATGGATTTTGAGCAGTCTATTGAAAAAATTCAATTCCTTCCACTTTAGAGGAACCACATTCAGTTTGAGTAAACTGATTTTCCCTGGATTTCATTTTTATTATTCTCCACCAATCACTCATGTCGCTCGATGTAGAACAGTACTTTTCATAAAAAATTTGATGTGCCTGTTGAACTAGTAAAAATGGTTCATTTACTGCAATGAGACTTTTATATTTAGTATTGACGATTCCATGAGTCAGATGAACACACAATCCTCTCTCAGTATCCAACAACTGATGTTTAAACTTTGTTATGTAATTCTGCTCTAGAAAACACAACTCAATAATTTCATCCAAAATGCCCTAAAAAGTCAACTTCAGTTTCTCTGTGAGGTGATTTTCTCAAGAAAACTCCACTGTTCATTTTTTCTTATGATTCCCCGTATGCATGTGTATGAAATCGAATACCATTCACCACATTTGTATTATAAGATTTAACCATTTTGGTTAGTGGGTTACTCAATATACACAGCCACATATCAATTTTATCAGCATATTGAGACTCTTGAATTTTTTTAAAAAAAATATCAATATAATAAATAATGAACGGAATTGATATTAGACCATCAATAATTTATGTTACCAATTTTTGAAACCATTGATAAAATAATGTTTGTCTGCATTCTTCAAGAGCAGTTGTTAATTGATTGTCCATTTCGTCATTAACATTCCCCTCATTTCTTCCAAAGCGATTGTGTTTTGAGGGATATTGAGATTCCTAAATATTGCTAATTATTCCTAATTATTAGTATTTTTTTGTAATTTTTACTAATTATAGCAAATTATTAATAATTATTGATAATTATATCTAATTATTCATAATTATTCGTAATTATTGCTAATTATTTCTAATTATTATCAATTATTGCTAATTATTCCTAACTATTAATAATTATTAGAATTGTTTACTAATTATTACGATTTATTCTTATTTATTCTATATTATTCCTAATTATTGTGATATATTCCTAATTATTTCTAATTAGTTCCAATTATTCATAATTATTACAAATTATTGTTAATTATTGATAATTATTTTTAATTATTTCTAATTATTTCTATTTATTCCTAATTATTTCTGATTATTGCTAATTATTACTGTTTATTGATAATTATTGCTAATTATTCCCAATTATTGCTAATTATTCCTAATTAATAGTATTTATTAGTAATTATTACTAATTATTACAAATTATTAGTAATTATTACTAATTTTTTGTAATTATTATTAATTATTTCTAATTATTAATAATTGTTAGTATATGTTTCTAATTATTCATAATAATTATTATTTATTCCTAATTATTGCTAATTATTAGTATTTATTAGTAATTATTACTTATTTTTACTAATTATTAGAAATTATTAGTAATTATTGCTAATTATTCGTAATGATTACTAACTATTAGTAATGATTACTAATTATTAATAATTTTTCTTATTTATTTCTAGTTATTCTTAATTATTCTTATTTATTGCAAATTATTCGTAATTATTCATATTTATTGCTAATTATTTGTAATTATTCTTATTTATTCCTAATTATTGGTAATTATTTCTATTTATTCTTAATTATTGCTAATTATTCATAATTACTAAAATTTATTCCTAATTATTACTAATTATTGCTATTTATTCCTAATTATTACTAATTATTGCTAATTATTCCTATTTATTATTATTTATTGCTAATTATTCGTAAATATTTCTATTTATTCGTAATTATTAGGAATTAATACTTATTATTACTATTTATTACTAATTATTTTTAATTATTACTAATTGTTCATAATTATTACTAATTATTAGTAATTATTTCTAATTATTCCAAATTATTCAAAATTATTCCTAATAATTCCAAATTATTTTTATTTAATGCTTATTATTTCTAATTATTCCTAATTATTTATAATTGTTACTAATTATTTCTAATTATTACTAATTATTAGTATTTATCAATAATTATTAGTAATTATTCCAAAATATTCATAATTATTAGTAATTATTGCTATTTATTGCTAATTATAGCTATTTATTACTAATTATTCATATTTATTCCTAATTATACCTATTTATACCTAATTATTCCTATTTATACCTAATTATTGCTAATTATACCTATTTATTGCTAATTATACATAATTATTGCCAATTATATCATATTATTTCTAATTATACCTAATTATTCCTAATTATATCTAATTGTTACTATTATATCTAATTATATATAATTATTACTAATTACCACTAATTATATCTAATTATGACTAAATTATGCTAATTATCTATAATAATATCTAATTATTGCAAATTAACACTCATTATTTATAATTATCACTATCAATATCAATTTCTTACTAAAAATAAATATAAATAAAAATCAATAAAAATCTAATTTAATTACAACTAATAAAAAACAATTAAAATTTATAAAAAACTAAATAAAAAAATAAAAAAAATAAAATATAAATACATTAAACATTGATATTTTGAAGTTGTTGGCGCCTTCCAATTGCTCTCGTATAAAAAAATTTAACAAATAAAATTTTTTTCATCATAACTAGAGAATGAAGAGAAAGGGAGAGGAAGATCTGAGTGATTTGAAAAAACACCGATGGGGGTATATATAGGTTATATTAGTTGTGAAGGGGTTAGTTGTGATGGGTATCCCGTCGCGAATGGTTGTATTTGCGACATGACCCGTCGCAAATACCCTCGCCCACATTAATTACAGTCGGCGGTTAAAAGGGTATTTTTGACGGTTCCCCTCGCAAATACCACCTGCCGACACACTATTTGTGATGGGTGGCTTTGCCCATTACAAATTGTATTTACCACTACCGGGCTTTTGTGATGGGGCCTATCGCAAATACCCTTGCCTGCATTAATTACAGTCGGCGGTTCAAAGGGTATTTGCGATCGAGATGCGTCCTCGTCGCAAATACCCTTCGCGTGTTTTGGCGCAAAAACTGTGCCAAACCTATTGTGATGGGTCACCTATTACCATCGCAATTAACCTACTATTTGTGACGGGAGTCTTGTCCCTTCGAAAATACGTAGTTTGTTGGACCTTTTGCGATGGTATATATTCCCGCCGCAATTTCCCCGTCGCAAAAAACCACTTTTTCCGTAGTGATCATTTTCAATGATTCATTATATTTTCATACGGATTATAATATTATTGTAAATAATCCTCATTCCATGATAGCTGATTTTAAATATGATCATTAACTTGGAAAACTGAAAATAAAAATACATTAAAGGGGAACTATTTTTTAAAAATATCCAATTATCAAGTGAATAATGATCCAGAAGGATTTACTAATTGATTAAATACACTTCTCAAATTAATTTAATGAATGTATAACAAAAGAACACTAAATGTATTTGGTATCAAACATGATAGATGAGGATTATGAAAAATAAATATCTTAAAACATAAATGTATTCTACTAGTTTTTACTCATCTTGGAAAAAAATATTTATTTTTAAATGATTTTAATAATTATATTGTAATTCTATTATGATATTTTGTGTTCGAGATCATTAATTACTTATATTCATAGTCCATAAAATATTAGTCTATAAAATTAATTATTTCTAAAACTTGTTTTATAGGGAACCTCATTAATTTGATCTTATACGAGGATATGTTACGTAAACTATGGATCTTTGGAACATTTGACTAGATATTATTTAATATTCATGATTATGATAAAAGTGAATGGGTCACTAGTCAAATTTGGTGACTTTTTTAAAGGGTAAATAATTTCCCATGGCCAAATCAGTGATTCTAAAAGGATTATAATTTTTAAATTATTATTTTTATATGAATTAAGGAATAATATTCTTGTCATTCAAAGAGCAATGTTTTGATTTTTTTCATGATATGTATGAAGAAAAATCATTCAATGTTGTTGAATTCAAAAATGGATTATTTTTATCATACATGAGTAATGAAAATGAATAGGAAGTTAATTAATATTCATTGTATTCTAAAAATATTACTTGTTTAAGTAACATTAAAAAACTATCCTTCATGTATAATATGATACTATGCCATTATAATATTCACTCTCATGGGAACATGACAAGAAAAAAAATGGTTTTCAAAAATAAAGCTGAAATATAATTTCTAAATCTAAAATTCAGTTACCCATGCCAAGAATTTAAAAATATCCTTATGTCATTCAAACCATTGAATGAATTATAATCATCTAAAAAACATGATCTTGATCACATTGATTTTTATTAACTAACTAGTGTTTCTATACAATATGGTAAGTAATATGTCAATTTCAATATAAATGAAATCTCTAGGTATACTTTGGTATTCTATATCACTTACAATTGTGAATCCATCACATAATGTTATATGTATATAAAATATTTATAAAATTCTAGTGGACTTAGGATTAACTCCTTATAAATATATCTTGACCATGAGTTTGAAAATAAAGTCATCTTCACTTTTTTCTAATATAATTGAGATAAAATTAACTTTTCTACTCCAATATCCCCATAATAGAATGGTGTTTTATAACAATGAAATAGGTACTTTCTTAGAATTTCCCTAATAATGATCAATGAATATGAAATTCCTATTTTATTGGAAATGGGATTTGAATAATTCATGTCATATAATCCATATAGTTTGGATTATACCTCTATTAATGTAAACTCATTATGAATTATTGAATGGTATAATGAAAAATCATAATTACATTAATTTTATGGGGTTGAAATGTGTTTATTCTTTACTGTGTGAATAATATTACAACATTATATTATAGTATTGGTTATGTATTAGTCATTGGTTATTCAACTTATACTATCTTGTATATGGTGTTTAATTAATGAAAAAAATTAATTGAAAAATCTCATCATGTAATATATGATGAAACTGATCCATATGATCTTATTCTTCCATTTTAAATCCTTGAGGTTTAGTTTTCAAATAATATTTTTAATTAAAATATATATTAAAATTATAAAAAATAAATATAAAAATCATCCAGATCCGATAAATATCATAATCATAAATTCGGTCTTGTATAAGAGTAAATGATTACAAGCCCTTCATTTCCGTGAACTACTAAAATTAAAAGACACCATCCTCTATATAATCTGCTAAGAGTCCTAGGTATATTTAAAAAAAATATAGATTTTACTAGTAATCGGGTTTGACATGATGCTTTATTTTGTAATATTTAACATAATAATATCATTGATGAAATTAATTATGAATATTGAGTGATGGAAATGGAACATGAACAAAAATAATTTCAATGGAAAAATGTTTTGGAACATTATTTTTGCGCTACAAAGACTATAACAATTGTATCTTTGGGGTTTTCTATAATCTTATTCAATGATACATGATTCATAGTAATAAATAAATCAAGGGTTGTTTCACATGGATATAGTTAAAAAGAGGGTATTGACTATGGAAGATCCTTGTCTAAACTTGATATACTTATAACCATTAGTATATTTCATTCCTATGTAACACATTTTCAATTAAAAATACATAAAATTGATGTATATTTTTCTTTAATAAATTGTTATATAGTTGATTATGAATTTGGTGAACTACTACTTAGATTTCAAATTTAGTATTTTCCAAACAATGTTTTGAAATTTATAACTGATTAATATGTGTTAAAATAGAATCTTATATTTTTGGATGAAATCATGCTCTCTTTTTTTATTTAAAAGGATTTTAATAAGGTATAGTTAATCCAACTCTTTTTATATAAATAATATAATAAGATGAATTATTAGTTCAAATAAACGACGATCATATTATTTTTGGATATTCTAAAATTTATTTATGTAATTATTTTAAAAAAATGATGCCAAATGTATTTTTAATGTGTTTAATGGGTAAAAAATACATTATTTCTTTAATCATTTATAAATAAATAAATATGTAATTATTTTAAATCAACATAATTACCCTAAATAACGTCAATAACATTTTTTATTGGATTCCACTAATATTAGTTTTACTCCCATAAGTACCACATGAAAGTGGGATCGTGATGAAACTAGAAAGAAAGTGGATCTTCTTAATTATAGAATAATTATAGGATTGTTTACTATACTCTACAAAACAATATTGTGTTTATTTTCTGTATATGTTCCCATTTTTTGGAAATCCTTATGGAGTTTTTTAAAAATAATAATAAAAATGTTTTTAAAATATATAATAATACCAATGACATTATTGATAATAACCATTTAACATAACTTTCTATTGCCTTTAATTCATTTTTTTCCATTAATATTTCTTCTAACCATTAAAATTATTGTGATTTTCAGCTATATTAAATATAAAATAAATAGTTAGTGTTAAGAATCTTGTAATTAAATCTATTAATGAATTGATTCATGTGAAGATGTAAATATAAAAACTGAGATGAGATGTTTTCATTATGGGGAACCCATAGCATGTGAACCACAGTGTAATTAAAGAATTAAAGTGGGTGTTGACTGGTTATTAACTAGAAATTAATAGGTTTAATGGGCTATGAAAAATAAGGATAATTAAAATAGTTCTCTGTAAATGATATATATTTCCATCATATGATTGTTTATAAATATTTTCAATACACATGGTTTAGTTTTGGAAATAATAATGATATTACTTAAAGGATGGTAGATTGTATGAAAATTACCATTAATTCGAAATAATTATAAATGACTTTAAATGTTTTTCACTGAGTAGTTTTTGAATATTTTTAAATATCGATTCCCATTTTCATTAAGTAGTTTCATTATGAAAATTCATTTCCAGAGGTAACTGGGGATGATATAGTGAGAATATCGGGTGCTACTATGTTGGAAAAATAATGCAGAATTTTGTTCATCTTAATTCAACGTATATGTTGTTTTAGGAAAGAGTAAATTAATACTATGAAATATCATTATGTATATATTTGATTCATTATTAAAGGAGGTAATTAAATTTACCTTTTCAAATACCTCTTGATGAACATAATGGAGGTGTGGAAGACATCTTAATGGAATAATAATGATCTCATACCTACATTTATTTCATTATTCTACCATAAAATTTTTTGGTTCATTATATTGTAGATGAAGAAATGAAGTGTGCTTCTTTATGATTGAGAAAATTTTACCTATAAGGGGTTGAATTTAGTTTAGAATATATGGATAAAATAGTGGGTTATTGAAAATGATATGCCCTATTTAGATTGGAATATTGTAGTTCATCCTAATAGACCCAAAAACTATATAGACACAAAAAAAAATTTATGAGATTGTGTTCTACATTAATGAGTAATAAGAAATTGAAGTGGGAATTTTAAATAAAGTGGAAAATTAAGTTGGTGAGTGTATAGATCCCAAAATTCAAAATTTTCTTATTAGGAATTGTATCCCTGCTAGCCCACCTATTTATCTTCCTACTAGAGAGAGTATATTGAGTGAGCATATTAAGATAACATGATGATTTTTTTTGGAAATGATAAAATTATGAGTTCATCTTCCATGTGTACTTATTATTTTTTGTATATTTTAGATGATTATGTTGGAAATTGAGGTAATGGTGATGATGTAGATGGTGATGCATATGGTAGTTGTGATGAAAATTATCATGATAATTCTATTGTTGTTGAGAAAACATAATCACATATTATATCTACTATTTATTTATTTATATATATATATATAAACCTGGTTTGACCTGATCTGTGTCTTTGGAGATATCAGTTTCAGATCAATCTATGGGTTATACTGCCTCTTCTAGAGGTGATACCAAATTATCAGCTGGGGGTTAATAATAGTTTATCTATATTATTTGTATTATTCTAGAGTGTATGTGGATTCACATGATTATTGGGAGAATTTACCTATTTATGTACACAATTTTTTATAATATTGAAATTCTACATATTTTTAAGAAGGTGTTGGATAGCATAGAGACTCTATATGAGGTTTTACAATAGTAGAGGATGTATTCTCATATAAGGTAGTGCTTTCCCCTAGTTCAAAACTACATATACATTCATATCCTCATTAAGATGTTGATTGTATTCATGATGAACACACCGAACTACCTAATCATGATGGACCTACTGTAATTAATTATTTGGGGAATATACTATTGGATCATTACTGGTTCATTTTTACCATGCTGGTGAGGTCCATGGATAACCATTAGATTCATATAGAAAAATATCATATCATGTAGCATCTATAATGCCTACTTATAAAACAGTTTTGGTCTCGTTTCTTTCATATGTTGTTTCCTATGTTGATTTAGATTCATTCATAAAGTGGATTCCTATATACATCATTGGTATTGATGTCTCAAGCACCTATTGACACTCAATTCATGGAAACTGAATCCCAACAACATTTTGTGAATGTTTTTTATCTTATTCATCGCAAAATGAATTTTCATATTAATCATGATGGAATTGAAAACAAAATTTTGTTCATTGAAAATGAACCCATGAGATCAGTTATAGAATATACACAAAATTCTATTACTAATAGACATGATCCTTATTATAGGGGTTGGATCATGTTCTTGATGTCTCTTCTACATCTATATCTCTACCACGTTGAACCTCATTTGATATTGATATACTAAAATCCAATCGCAAATAAGTTTTACATTCTATTATGGGGGATATTGATTCCACTAATCATAAAGACCTCATGAATATTTGAATTCATTGTGATCAAATATATTAAGTACAAAGTGTGTATTTGAATAAATCTTAATTTTGTAGGGAAAAATAAACAAGTCAATAAAATATTATTTTTCATTATTTATACCAACATGAGTATAAATCCCAATTACTATTTTATCTTACAATATATATATGTCACCATTTACATGGGGTTTCAAGGAACTGGTTGACTAGTTTAGAGTGATGACAAACTTGTTCATGTTATTAATTGAGTAAAATATAGATTTCCCTCGTTATATGAATAAAAGAAGGTACATTATTGGGGAATATTTGAATCTCATTAATCCTTTTTTATAAATATATAGTTCTCTATTGATTTCCAAAGAAAGAATTCCTATGAATTCATTCACCTATTAACTATCCAATGGTCAACTACCTTAGCAGATCTTACCTCTAAAATGGTAAAAATACCCTGCAAATGCTCCCTCATGAGCAAAGGGTTTTTTGAATTTGAAATGTTATTTGATAATAACTATATTTTATTTTCACTATATAAAAATTTTATATAATATAATAACTTTGGTTCTTAAATAACTTTCTTCATTTTTTTGATTTATTTTGACATTATATTTTGTTGTGTTATCCTTTTGATAATCCAATCGAGAGACTATAGTTATTGAATTTACATTTAATACAACATACAATTTGATTCCTAGATTATTTCATTTATTTTTACATTTGACCTTATTTATACAACATATTTGATAATTTAAATATTAAATAGATGATTACCCATCAAATACATCTACCTTATCTATATTTTTTTACTTTTAAATCGCCTTTAAAATTCCATGATTTGTGACCAACAAGAAAGGATATTTTGTTAAAACCTTTATATTTCAATAAAAACAAAACAAGATTTTTATTTTTATAATTACATGAATGTTTTATGATAGTGTGTAATTATATATATAAAATTGAGAAATTTTCGATATGTATAGAAATGTTCCACTTCAAAAACTAAACAAAGGTAAGACTTGTTCTACCATTAGTATTTCCCACTAGAAGACGCATGACTCTTTTAAATGTATGATACATTTAGAATAACTCTAATGCCAGAATCTTCTTCCACAATAGTCATTCCAACATTATAGATCAGTTATGGAATGGATGTCCTACCACAAGATATATTCCACTTCAAGATTCATCCTATAAAATAATTCATTCCACTACTAGAATCGTTCCACCACCATGAATGTTCCACCACCCATTTGGCTAACACAAAATGGTTATACATATAGTTTAAATGTGTAGATGGTAGTCATGATACTATTGATTGTTCCACTCTGATCTTACTATCATTGGAGTTCAGTTCCATCATTGTTGATCCACTATCAGTCCTTTCTTCGATTATTGATTTGACTTAACTTCTACTAATGGATATTTTATGGGAGTTAACATTTTCTAATTACATAATGTTTATTCCTAACTATTTTCATGGATTATTTCAAGGAATTTCATAGGTTTAGTCAATGTATCCAAAAAATCCTGATGATTATTCTTCAATAGTTTTTCAGTCATTAAATGCTATATATTTAAATGGATTTCTCTTTTTCATATATTGTAATCACGTGATAACATGTATGATGAAAACATATGGCCATGGAGTGTGAATGTATTGAACATATTGATGATCTATAATTATTATGTGGTGATGACTATCATAGAATCTTCACATATAAAATAGATCATTGCGACAATATTTTTTCCAAAACATTTTTAGAAATTATTTAATATCGTAAATTATTAGAATGTGAGGACTCTTGAACATCTAGAGAAATAACGAGTTAGAAGTATGGAATTTCTATATCTTCTTACACATTCTATTTTTTGTATGAATTTTCATTCAATC
The DNA here is from genome assembly GCA_963277665.1 of Viscum album. Classification (NCBI taxonomy): domain Eukaryota; kingdom Viridiplantae; phylum Streptophyta; class Magnoliopsida; order Santalales; family Viscaceae; genus Viscum; species Viscum album. The sequence continues at coordinate 1,134,623,567 of OY728150.1, read as the reverse complement.
AGTGCATTAATTTACATTTTTAATAACACAAACATTATCGTATGCATGAAATTTATAATACAAGATATTATCTTCGATCCCATTTTATTATTATACCCAAGGAAACTATGTAATATGTCCCTATGTGGCTTGAGTTTTTCCAACATAAATCTTTGGAATTGGTTATATCATGGATAGATTTTACATTTTTTGTATACATGATCAAAGAAATTTATTATATTAATTGATATAAAAATATAGATGGTAGTAGGTGGATACAGAATATAGTGGAATAAGTATCATACTGAGATTGACCCTCTTTTTTATTCCAGTTGATGATTTAGTATTTTTTTATTCATTTAAAATGTAACAATGTATTTGTTTCTAATTTTTAAACTAGACAGTTACATGGATTTTTAGTCATAAGTAGTTTTTAAATAAGTATGTGTTTTATTAAATGGATATCTAATGTAAAATTATTTTCCAATATTGTTTCAATTGATACCTAATGATGATTTGTAAAAAATTAAAATATAAAACGTATTTGGTATTGGTATTTTGATTAACTATTCATTTTTAACTAAATTTTTTGATTATATTTTATATTTTTGTTATCAGAAATTTTATTGGGTGCTCAATTAACCCTTTCCCCAAACAGAAGTTAATAACACCATCTAATTATCTATATTACATTATCTGAATATCCATCGTCTTGAGCATAAAAATATGTATATAAATTTGATTGAGTAACAACCACTTTTCATGTCCCATTAGAAAATTATATCTAAACCCACAATCAATGATAAATATAATGGGTAGAGGAACATTTTGTAACCTAGATATCTCCTATACATAATTTCAGTAAATATTTATAGATTCCACTGTATTTTGAATGTTATGTAAATATTATGATTTAGTTAATCAATCAATAATCAACCAAATCACATTTTTACATCATGATTTATTTTTATACCCAACCATGAAATCCGGTGATATATTTTCACATTTCCATATTACAAAAGGAAAAGGATGAACCATTATCATTTTTAATTACCAACCTTGTTTAACCAACAAAAAATTAAAACACATTATGGTAATATCAACAATATCGATTTTCAACCCATCCCTCTAGTAATACTCATGAAGAACTCTTCACATATTAGTGTTTCACAGATGGATAGAAAATTGGGAAATCTAGACATTAGTTAAAAATTATTTCCTCAATTGGGATTAAAAATCCATACATAATATCAATACAAATAATGAAACACATTGATTTTTCTATATTTAAATAATTAATATTTTTATTTTTAATGAATTGTACCATTTTCGTAAAATATTAATCATACTTCATATATTTATTAATACATTACAAAAATATTACTATTCTAAAACCTAAATTAAAATATAGGATGTTCTAGCATCCACAAAAACATGGACAATATTCATCAAATCATTATACACAGGGTCCCATTCCAATCATTAGACTGCTAATTTAGCACTACTTTTTATACTCAAAGAAATTCCCACATTGTATAATTTATTGAGATCATAATGAAACCTGAAATCATATTCCAAAATCATGTCTTATTGTCATATTTATTTCTGGATATACTATTTTTTGTGAATATAAATTTCACACCTCAATCCACAAAACATATTCCTTCTTAGTTTTAATGAAAAGCAGATAAAAAGATAATTTGAAGTAATGTTTTCGTTAATTTAACTCATCAACATTCAATTGATTTGATGAATATGAAATTACCCGATCATTAAAAATTTTGATAAACCGAAGTATATTCAATGAAGAATTACTATATGTGATGAACTATTATTTATTAGAAACTTTTCCAAAATAGGTTAATTTACCAATCCCCTTTTCAGTTCTGAAAAATGGTCATCACATTATTTTTTTATGTGGGATTTAGCTCCATTTCAAGTCAAATTATTCTATGGGGTAGAAACCCAGGAAAATGATTCAACAAACTATTAGTATTAATACAGTAATCCGAAATAATTTCCATGAAGTCAGGAAAAATTATATTTATAAGTTCTGTAAATAAATAAAGTGTATTACAAAACCCAAAGAGATAAACTACAAACTAATAGTTCAAACATCATTTCCAAAATGCAGTCATCAATCATTCACCATCCATCACATTTAGGTGATGGTACTTAGACCAGTGATCATATATCGAAAAATATTATGCTCCCTATAGATGATAAAACTATTCATACATATTTGGAAAAGGTTAAATGTTATTAATTCTAACATTATATAATTAACTATAATCATTGAAAAGCCTCATTGAACATTCATCAATTTTGAGAAAAACAACCTCCTCATGGAGAAGTTATGGGTTTGATGAAACCTTCATATAAAAATTACTATAAATTATTTTTTAATTATAATTGTTCGAATTATTGTATTAAATAAAAAAATACATATATACTATTAGAATCCGATAAAAATTAAATAGTTATATCAATAGTCTTAATCGATAATAACTGTATAGAAATCATCTATAAAAACATCCATGAATTATTACTCTAATGTAACATCACTAAATTGAGAAGATTCATTCTTCTCAATGATGGTATTTAGGTAAAATTAACTTTTATATATGATTATTTTCATGAAATCATGGTATGTTATCAAATGCATGAAATAATTTATTTACACATTCATTGAACTAAAAATTATCTTGTCATTCTAAACTGAAAGAAAATTTATAATAAAAAAAGTAAAAATATATTATTGATTGGTAAGCAATATTTATATTAAAAACAACCCACATATAAAAACAAGAAGATTAATATAAATCATGTATTTTTTAATACATCCACCTAGAGTTTTGTTGAAATTATTTTATTACTTTAATTAATTGATATTCCCAATTTTATTTAAAATTTCACTATAATGAATAAATGTAATGATCCAGTGTTAAAAATGATATTTAAATAATTTGAATACACAAGTATGATACCTATCACTATATCATTTGATGGGTCAACATAAATCGTAGTAGTAGCAAAAGATTTTCTCTCACAATATTTAATTCGATAATTAAAATTTACAGCTAGAGTTAATAAATTAGGGAAGGTTGTATTATAATCATATAGCTAATTGAAAAAAATATTATCACCATTTTATAAATTTATGTCACATTATTTATTCTTTCTTCAAAAATATTCCTTAAAATCACAGCCCTTATGGCCTACCATATTATATTAGTAACACTTTACTGACTTATGAAATTCTCCAGGATAATTTTTACAACACATACCAAAAATCAAAACATAATTTTAATTCCATAGTATTTGAGTATTTTATGTTAACCCATTCCATTTCATCTAGTTTACATCATAATTTCATCATCATGAGGCATGTAAGAGTCATCAAACCCATTATCAATTTTATTCGGCACCACAAACAACTTACTTATAGGTTTTCTGATCTCATATGAACAAAAAAATTCATAGACATGGTTTAAATACTTATTAAATCATATAAATTTATCTATAAATACCACTAACAAAATATTGACTATACCATGAGAGACATGTAAATTTTTTCATATACATGGACACAAAATCATTATCTGTTTTCCTCCGATATATGAGTTATTTTTCCAACGGAAGTCGGGAATCCTTAGGGAAATATTTCCCTAGGATATAATCCTTAATTGTTTCTCATTAAATATAATCAACATAATATTTATATTTTAAATTATTATCCATATACCTCCATTGATCGTCTTAACATTCCAAAAGTGAAATTACATTGGTTTCCTTTAAACCTTCTTAACATTCCATGACATCAAATATCTTCTCCAGTTCACTGATGATATCTTAGGTATGGATTTGAAATCATTATACATTACCAACACAAAATTATGGGAAATGGATACCAATATTAACATCATGAGGAATCCTCCAATTATGTACACGTGTAATAAAGAAGATGGATCTCCTTTATGATCGTTATCTTAGTGGGGGGATATTATTTCATTATGATCAAGAATATCTATGTCATATTATTTTGATAATGGATAGAATCGAGATTGATGAATTTTCATTATGATCATGAATATATATCTTAAATATGAAAGAATAAAATGAGAATGAATAAAATTAAATAAATAATTTGATGATAAATATTTTTTTTGTAAACACATGGTTCTCTGTTTATTGGACCATATAGACACAAAAGTAAATAATTATTAATATATGGATCCATTCACCAATGTATAGTGTAATTGTATTATAAAATTTTAATGGGTGTTACAAAGGAATATTATCCCTCCATTATAAATTTGGACAAATTAAACCCATTTAAACACACCCTTATCCTTATATTTATTCTGTGATACTCATACATTATAATCTCTATTAGCAACCATGTTGGGTCGTCATCTGAACTACCACCAAACTAAATCATTGGAATATCATGAGTAGTGTTCATGACCCCCACATGCTATAAATAAGTTATCGGGTGTTAATTGTAATGAATGAGAATAATTCAACCAAACATGATATCCATAAAAAAATACAATATTTAAAATGGCCAACCAATTATTAAATATCACTTTCCATGTTTAAATTTTAATCATTTAAACAAAAACCCCCAAAAGTAAAAACAAAAAAATGGAACTAAAATCCCATCCCAAACATCCCTGTCACATAAGAGCAACATCCAAAATTCCCCACATCTAATATCTAAAAGGGAAGAAAACTTCTAACCCAAACCACTTACTTATCAAGGACACATGTTTTCTTTACCTGGGTCAAACAAATCACATTTTATACACACACCCAATGGTGTATGAAGTGCATGAGTCAATTCTGAGAAGGATTCCACCCAAAATAAGGATTCCATGTGACATAACTAAAAGATAAATTGACATTTTCATTCATGTAAATTCATTTAGCTCATTTCTAAAGAAAACATTTTAAGGAGAACTATACTCAGGGAAAACATTTTGAAAACAACACTATTAAAGGAAACATAACAAAAATTTAATCATTTACTAAAATAAAATTTCGTTAAAATTAAATAAACTATTTTTTGACAATTTTCAAGCTGATAGATTTTCATAAAATAATTCATAGGTCACAAAAGACCCCAATGGTTATATCCCTTGGTCTAATCAATCTCGAGTTGGATAGTGGAACATCATTCTTCAGTGAAATTTGGTATCATAACCATAATCTCATCAATATCATTCATAATTCACTATGTGGGGAAACAGCATGTTCTTAATAGTATTCGATCATAATTATAGTTTAATTACTGTTGTATGCATCAATCCAGCTATGTGAAACCATGACCTTTCCTACTTCAAATCACTAGTGTACGGGAACTAGTCCACCCACCTTGATACCTGATTTTCCCATACACTCAATCCCATATCACTTATTAAACAAGAAACCACATTCTATAACCATTTTCAATTATTCTAACCATTTTAAAAACAAAACACATTCAATTTTAAAACCAGAAATACCATTTCAAAATAAAATTCTTACACCACATAAATAATTAAATAAACCCCTTTGACATTATCATAGGAATTTAACAGAATAAAGTTAACCAATTGCATGGACAAAGTCCCTTTAAAAATGCCACATAATCAAAGTTAAATCTAATACAATCTTCACATTATTTACATTAGTAACAATTTTCATTTAAAGGGTGCACTACAAAATCCAACACACCAAAAGTGAACCATTTCACATAAAACCCAATTTTCAACAGAGTCTCACCCTGAGTGCCCAAAAAACATATTATGCACCTTCCACACAAATAATATAACACTTATTAGGAAGAAGTTCATAGAAAATTTCTAAAATATAACCACATACTTTATTAAAACAATTTTCCAAAAAAAATAATGTTAATCCACTTCAAAAACACATTTCAAACCACATTATTTAACCATGTTACATATATATAAACAATAACATAGAAGCTAAAATAATAATAATAATTATAATGCATGGAACTAGCTACCTAGAGTGTAGAGAAAATATTTACCGTAACCAAAACATCACAAGACCTTAAAAAAGAAATTTCAATGAAAAAACAAAAATATAAAACCATACTAAACAAGGTTCAACCCTAAAAATTAAACCATTCCTGATGGAGAATAGAGACCCCAATGGAAGATGGAGAAAATCGTATAATAGTGGGGAAACAAATAGGGTAAAACATTTACTTAAAAAAATAGAGGGAAAAAACACCATGATTGACACCAAAATGGATCCCATGGAAGAATGGATTAAAGTAAGATACACTCCTAGGGAAATATTTTGAGCGGGGGGGGGGGTGATCGTTTCGTGTTCAAAATCAGAGGGAGATAGAAAAATCATATATATTAATGGAAATTATTATATCCAAATTCAGTCCACATAATTTTTCAAACTGGGAAGCGATAATATGCCACTCTCTATTGTGCAGGAACCAGCGACATAGTTAATCTGGATGAGGCACATTATCTGACTTACCATGAACTAGTCTTATAGATGCTGCTCCCTCCAACCAACCACTGAATTCACGGTTATTGAGGAAGGGGAACATGATTTATAATAATCACGTGCTAATAATGTTCCATATAAATTATACAAAAAGCAGACATTTTTTTGAAAACTTAATGTGAAACTCATACAAAATGAATAGAGTCAGAATAAAAATATGATATACCGAAATAAATTAAACATGTCACACTATGTTCCAGAGAAATAAACTGAGAACCAAAGTCGAAATAGAAAAAATTTCAAAATCAAAAACCATAGTGTAATAATACTCCTCACCATATTTCTTTCTCCGCCCAGAATGAAACAAGATGGAATGATCTAAAAAACAGTAATGATCCTCTATAGCTCTAGGATTTTTCTTAAATAATTCTAGTTGATAATAAATCAATAAAAATGGAAATGAAAATATGATTACAAGTTGAACTCAGGAGGGCATAATAGACCGCAACAATGTTCCTTCTCCCCCCTAAAGTTATCACACCTCTAGTTTATCAATCATTGAAACGAAAAAATAACAACATACAATACAAAATCATTAGAAAATACACTTTAATCATTCCTAAATAATGATCATTCCACTTACCTAAAATTAAAAAAATGATTTTAATCCATTTCTCAATGTATACATACCCAATATAACTAAAAAAATCAATTGATTCTCTTCGATTAAAAAATTTACTCAACGAATGACCATAAAATGAAATAGATCTGAATGAGACTAACAATTCAAAGAAAATACTAGATACAAAACTGGGATAACAGAATGAGGAATCCCATACAGACTCCCTTCCATTATAAAAAAGAAAACACTCCCTTCCATTAGACCCCATGGGGTTTCTAACTATGAATCAACATCACTCTATGGCCTATGGAAGGATTCCTGCTGTTTGATGTGTTTCTTGCCTCACAATCTTGGATCGAAGACCCCCTAATGAATCACTTATTTTTGAATCCACAAGAATCCAAACGATAACCAATACATCATCAGCCAAACACAACACACCATAAAAGCCACATTACCCCTACATGGAAAAACACCATGACATGGAATTAGGGAATTCAATAACATATTAACTTTTTACAATTAATGAGAGATAATGGCAGGAAAAACACTCATATTGAACATTGAAATATACTAGGGAATATAAATATTCACAGAACGAAAACACACTTCAATTAAATAATATGTTCACGGAGAATTTAAAAACATCCTAACTAGAAAACTACATCTGATTGGAAAATTACTAGTATATATAACAAAACATGGACCCCGAAAAGAGCACGACTCTTACAAACAAGCATGGATGTATATGCAGAGGTCGAATTAGCTCCATTACACCAACTAGAAATACCCTGGTAGAACCGGTGCTAGTAATTTTAGCGTCTATAGGAATATTAGTTTTGGGAGAATTCAAAAATGACAATCTCTTTATCCCAAACCTTCCACATTGATGGAATAAAAAGGATCTCATGCAAGATAAACACTATTTAAATTCCTAGTGTTCTTTTTGACATCACATCCAGAATCAACAACTTCATGCCTCGGTCCACTCTCCCTAATAGAACTCTCATTACTACTTCCAAGAAGAACCATCAAGAAAAATGTTGTCAATATTCGCATTCGCTGTCTCAGGAGACTTGTGAAACTATTTTCTCATTAAATTACATCCACATATACAATCCCATAGTGAGAGGAGAAAAATGATCTAGGGGATTCAATTCCCCAAGCTCATGAAGAATGTCCATACATTGATCAACTGGAGGGTCTATCGATGATAAATCACTTGTGGTCGCACATTGATTATGCACTAATTCATTATGTGGGAATTCAGAAGGAAACAAGTTAATCCAATGATATATGAAATTATTCTCTATTTTTTTATTTAAAAGTAATTTAAAAAGGTATAGTTATTCCAACCCTTTTTATATAATTAATATAAAAAGATGATTTATTATTTCAAATAAACAGTGATCATATTATTTTTGGATATTCTAAAAATTATTTGTGAACTTATTTTAAAAAAAATGATGCCAAATGTATTTTTAATGAGTTTATTGGGTAAAAAATACTTTATTGCTTTAAATATTTATAAATAAAGAAATATGTAATTATTTTAAATCAACATAATTACCCTAAATAACATCAATAACATTTCTTATTGGATTCCACTAATATTAGTTTTACTCCCATAAGTACCACCTGAAAGTGTGATCTTGATGAAAATAGAATGTAATTGGATCTTCCTAAATATAGAATAATGATAGGATTCTTTACTATAATCTACAATACCATATTGTGTTTATTTTATGTATATGTTCTCATTTTTTTGAAATCCTTATGGATTTTTTTAAAAATAATAATAATAGTGTTTTTAAAATATATAAACAAATCAATGAAATTATGGATAACAATCATTTAACATAACTTTCCATTACATTTTATCTGTTTTTTATATTTATATTTCTTCTAACCATCAAAATTATTGTGACTTTTTAGCTGAATTAAATATAAAAGAAATAGTTAATGTTAATAATTATGTAATGAAATCTACTAATGAATTGATGCATGTAAAGATGAAAATATGAGAACTGAGATGATATGTTTTCGTTATGGGGAACCCGTAGCATGTGAACAACAATGTATTTAAAAGAATTAAAGTGGTTGTTGAATGGTTATTAACCAGAAATTAATAGTTTAAAGGGTTATGAAAAATAAGGATAGTTAAAATAGTTCTCTATAAATGATATATCTTTCCATCATATGATTGTTAATAAATATTTTCATTACACATGGTTTAGTTTTGGAATTAATAATGATATTATTTATAGGATGATAGATTGTATGAATATTACCATTTATTCAAAATAATAATAAATGTCTTTAAATGTTTTTCACCGAGTAGTTTTTGAATATTTTTAAATATCAATTCCCATTTTCATTAAGTAGTTTCATTATGAAAATTCCTTTCCAGAGGTAACTGGGGATGATATAGTGAGAATGTCGGGTGCTACTGTGTTGGAACAATAATGTAGAATTATGTTCAACTTAATTCAACATATATTTTGTGTTAGGAAAGTGTAAATTAATACTATGAAATATCATTATGTATAGATTTCATTCATTATGAAAAGAGGTAATTAAATTTACCTTTTAAAATACCTCTTGATGAACATGATGGATGTGTGGAAGACATCTTAATGGAATAATTATGATCTCATACCTATATTTATTTTATTATTCTACCATGACAATTTTTGATTCATTATGTTGTAGATAAAGAAATTAAGTGTGATTCTTTATGATTGAGTAATGTTACCTATAAGGGGTTGAATGTAAGTTAGAATATATGGATATGATAGTGGGTTACTGTAAATTATATGCCCTATTTAGATTCGAATAATGTAGTCCAAACAAAAAAACCCAAAAACCATATAGACACTACAATTTATATTGATGAGATAGTGGTCTACATTAATGAGGAATAAGAAATTTAAGTGGGAATTTAAAAAAAAGGCTAATTAAGTTGGTGAGTGTATAGATCCAAAAACTCAAAATTTTCCTATTAGGTCTTATATCCCTGCTAGCCCACATATTTATCTTCCTACTAGAGAGAGTATATTGAGTGATCATATTAAGATAACATGATGATTTTTTTGGATATGATCAAATTATGAGTTCATCTTCCATGTGTACTTATTATTTTGTATATATTTTAGATGATTATGTTGGAAATAGAGGTAATGGTGATGATGTAGATGGTGATGCATATGGTAGTTGTGATGGGAATTATCATGATAATTCTATTAATGTTGAGAAAACACAATCACATCATATATCTACTATTTATTTATTTATAAATATATAGAAAAACCTGGTTTGACTTGATCTGTGTCTTTGGAGATATCAATTTCAGATCAATTTGTTGGTTATACTACCTCTTCTAGAGGTGATACCAAATTATCAGCCATGGGTTATGTAATAGTTTATCTACCTTAGTTTTATTCTTCTAGAGTGTATGTGAATTCAAATGATAATTGGGAGAATTTACCTATTTATGTACACAAAATTTTTAGACTATTGAAAGCCAACATATTTTTAAGAAGGTGTTGGATTTCATAGAGACACAATATGTGGTTTTACCATAGTAGAGGATCTAGTCTCATATAAGGTAGTGCCTTCCCAGGTTCAATACTACATAGACATTCATATCCTCATTCAGATATTGATTGGAGTCATAATGAACACAACAAACTACCTAATCATGATGGACCTACTATAATTAATTATTTGGGGAAGATACTGTTGGATCATTATTGGATCATTTTTACCATGCTGGTGAGGTCTATGGCTATCCATTAGATTCATATAACACTATATCATATCATGTAGCATCTACAATGCCTACATATCAAACAGTTTTGGTCTCCTTTCTTTCATATGTTGTTTCCTATGTTGATTTAGAATCATCCATAAAGTGCATTCCTATATACGTCATTGGTATTGACGTCTCAAGCACCTATTGTCCCTCAGTTCATGGAAACTGAATCCCAACAACATTTTGTGAATGTTTTTTGTCTTATTCATCAGAAAATGAATTTTCATATTCATTTTGATGGAATTGAAAACAAAATTTTGTTCATTGAGAATGAATCCATGAGATCAGTTATATAATATACACGAACTTCCATTACTGATAGACATGATCCTTATTATAGGGGTTGGATCATGTTCTCGATGTTTCTTCTATATCTATATCTCTACCACGTTGATCCTCATTTGATATTGATACACAAAAATCCATTGGAAAATAGGATTTACATTCTATTATGGGTGATATTGATTCCACTGATCATAAACACCTCATGAATATTTGATTTCATAGTGATTATATATATTAAGTACAAAGTGTATATTAGAATAAATCTTAATGTTGTAGGGAAGACATAAACAAGTCAATAAAATATTATTTTTCATTATTTATACCAACATGAGTATAAATCTCAATTACTATTTTATCTCACAATATATATATGTCACCATTTACATGGTATTTCAAGGAACTGGTTGACTAGTTTAGAGTGATGACAAACTGGTTCATGTTATTAATCGAGGAAAATAAATATTTCCCTTGTTATATGAATAAAAGAGGGTACATTATTGGGGAATTTTGGAATCCCATTAATCATTTTTTATACGTATATTGTTTTGTATTGATTTCCCAATATATAATTCATATGAATTTATTCACCTATGAACATTCCCATGGTCATCTACCTTAGTGGATCTTACCTCTAAAATGGTAAAAATACCCTGGAAAAGCTCCCTCATGAGAAAATGGTTTTTTTGAATTAGACATGTTATTTGATAATAACTATATTTTATTTTCATTGTATTAATATTGTATATAATATAATAACTTTTGTTCATGAAGAACATTCTTCATTTTCTTGATTTATTTTTACATTATATTTTGTTGTGTTATCCTTTTGATAATCCAATCGAGGGACACTAGTTATTGAATTTACATTTAATACAACATACATAATGATTCCTAGATTATTTCATTTATTTTTAAATTTAACTTTATTTATACAACATATTTGATAATTAAAATATTAAATAGATGGTTACCCATCAAATACATCTATATTATATATATTTTTTCTTTTTATATCGTCTTTTATATTTTATGATATGTGATCAGCAAGAAAGCATATTTTTGTTAAAACCTTTATATTTCAATTAAAACAAATCAATATTTTTATTTTTATAATTACATGAATGTTTTATGATAGTGTGTAATTTTATATATAAAATTGAGAAATTTTGGATAAGTATAGAAAGGTTCCACTTCAAAAAATAAACCAAGTTAAGACTTATTCTACCATTGGTATTTCCCACTAGAAGACGCATGACTCTTTTAAATGTATGATACATTTAGAATACCTATAATGCCAGAATCTTCTTCTACAATAGTCATTCCAACATTATAGATTAGTTATGGAAATGATGTCCTACAACATGATATATTCCACTTCAAGATTCATCCTATAAAATAATTCAGTCCACTACTAGAATCGTTCCACCACCATTCATGTTGCACCACACATTTAGCTAACAGCAAATGGTTATACATATAGTTAAAATGTGTAGATGGTAGTCATGATACTATTGATTGTTCCACTGTGAGCTTACTATCATTGGGATTTAGTTCCATCATTGTTGATCCAAAATCTGTCCTTTCTTCCATTATTGATTTGACATAACTTCTACCAATGGATATTGAATGGGAGTTAACATTTTCTGATTAAATAATGTTTATTTCTAACTATTTTCATGGTTGATTTGAAGAAATTTCATAGGTTTAGTCAATGTATCAAAAAAATAATGATGATTATTCTTCAGTTGTTATACAGTCATTAAATGATTTATATTTTAATTGATTTCTATTTTTCACATATTGTAATCACGTGATAACATGCATGTTGAAAACATATGGCCATGTAGTGTGAAAGTATTGAACATTTTGAGGATCTATAATTATTATGTGGTGATGACTATCATAGAATCATCACATATAAAACAGATCATTGCTACACTATTTTTTCCAAAATATTTTTAGAAATTATTTAATATCTTAAATTATTAGAATGTGAGGACTCTTGAACATCTAGAGAACTAACGAGTTAGAAGTATGAAATTTCTATATCTTCTTACACATTCTATTTGTTGTATGAATTTGCATTCAAGCAGTGCATTAATTTAACCAAAAAGATGCAGGCCCAGGCCGAATGCCCGGTCCCAATTTTATTAAAAAATGAAAAAAGCAGTACAAAGTACATAGGAAAGAAAGAGAAGCCACCCCCAACAACAATGACACTCAAAAGACATCAAATTCCCCATCATCACCACCATCCAAGTCATCTGGATCTGCAGATTCCCACTCAGATGGAGCATATTGGTTGAGCATATTGATGTATTGCTACCTAAGACATAACTCCCTTTCAGACAGAGATGTCCTAGACAATGCCTTATTTTGTCCCTTATTTGTGTTTCCTTCCTTCCCTTTTCCATTTTTGGTAGAGGACCTCATAGACACCGTCTTCTGCATGTTGGAGTAGTCTTTTCTAGGTTTCTTCTTGTTTTTATCAGTTCCGGTTCCCATATTACCATTCCCATTATCAGATGTTCCTTTCCATTCTCCCCGAACCATGTCACTATACGAGGCCTTGAGCACCTCCCTCTCATTCTATTTCTCACCATTGGAAACATCTCCCCCTCCCTAGGGGCCTCTCTCAGACCCTTGAAGCAATCATATCCTCCCCCCTCCGAGGTTGCAGCCCTCAAATAAGGCTGATTGATGTCAATAGGGGTTAGCACATTGCTGCCTGGGAATGCTACATCATTATCCACTGCCACCTCCATAGACACCATGTTATTTGATGCAATGTGAGGGAGCTCCTCCTCCACCAGTTTTCCATCCAGTACACATGTCCCATTTCCGGCTTGCTGTGTGTTATCCCAAACAACTTCCCCCCCCCCTCCATGCTCACATGTAGCCATCCCTTCAGCCTTCTCCATTTGGACCGGATCAGGAACATCAAGAGTAGAAAAGCGATTCCTTAAACAGAGATCTGGGTCACCCATCACACCCATATTGTCACAAGACGAGATCTTATCCATTGTTTCAGGACCCCCAGGCATCACAAGACCTGTTCCCAGGTGCTGAACACCTTTACTTGGTGTTTCCCAACCTATCTCCTGAGGTTTCAATACTGGATGAACCTTTGTCCCTTCAGCACCTTGGCACATCTGCTTAACTGATTCACCAGTTGACTTGCCAGCTCCAAGATCCTTCTTCAGTCGCTGAAAAACTTCTGAAATGCCCATCCCTGAGGCAGCAGTGTTATCCCCCTTCTCAGCAGCTGAGGAATCATACCTCTCCTGGCCAAAGTGGACTTCAGTTTGTCCATCACGGTTGTGTATCTCTATTTCATGCAGATTTTGAGGCAACATATCACCAGATTCGATTCCAGAGGATCCATGGTGGATATCTTCATTCCTATTACTATGAGAGACAGCCTCACCCATCATCCTCACAGTAGGCTCCTCAATTGAACCTGACGGTTTGGTATGACCTCCAAACTTCACAAACTTGCGGCACTCAGAGACCCAATGTCCCTGCCTTTTACAAAAAGAGCAAAAATTGATCCATGAATCATAAATTATGGATTGGGCATACCTGTACTCACCTTCAATCACAATCCACACCGTCTTCGGTGGGGGCTTTGATAAATCCATCTCCACACAAATCCTTGCAACCACTGGGTGCGATAATGAGGATGTCCGATGATCACAGTAGAGAAAACGGCCAATGGAGTTGCCAATTGACCGTAACAGACCAATGTTCTGAAACGGCAGTGGTAAACCAGGTAGCTAAAGCCATATCGCCGAGGAGGACGAGTCACGATTCATATGCAGACAGTGCATTAATTTAAATATTTAATACCACAAACATTATCATATGCATGAAATTTATAATACAAGATATTATCTTCGATCCCATTTTATTTTTATACCCAAGGAAACTATGTAATAGGTCCCTATGCGGCTTGTGTTTTTCCAACATATATCTTTTGAATTGGTTATATCATGGTTACATTGTACATTGTTTGTATACATGATCAAGGAAATTTATTATATTATTTGATATAAAAATATAGATAGTAGTAGGTGGATAAAAAATATAGTGGATTAAGTATCATAGTGAGACTGACCCACTTTTTTATTCCAATTGATGATTTATTATTGTTTTATTCATTTAAAATGTAACAATGTTTTTGTTTCTAATTTTTAAACTAGACAGATACATGGATTTTTAGTCATAAGTAGTTTTTAAAAAAGTATGTGTTTGATTAAATGGGTATCTAATGTCAAATTATTTTCCAATATTGTTTCAATTGATCCCTAATTATGATTTGTAAAAAAAATTAAAATATAAAATGTATTTCGTATTGTTATTTTGATTAACTATTCATTTTTAAATAAATTTTTGGATTATATTTTATATATTTGTTCTCGAAAATTTTATTGGGTTCTCAATTAACCCCTTCCCCAAAAAGGAGTTAATAACCCCATCCAATTATCTATTTTACATGATCTAAATATCCATCTTCTTGAGTATAAAAATAAGTATAGAAATTAAATTGAGTACCAACCACTTTTTATGTCCCATCTGAAAATTATATCTAAACACACAATCAATGATTAATATAATGGGTAGAGGAACTCTTTGTAACCTAGAAATATCCTATACATAATTTCATTAAATCATTATAGAATACACTGTATTTTGAATTTTATGTAAATATGATGATTTATTTAATCAATCAATAATCAACCAAATCACATTATTACATCATGATTTATTATTCAACCCAACCATGAAATCCGGTAATATATTTTCACATTTCCATATTACAAATGGAAAAAGATGAACCATTCGAATTTGTAAGTACCATCCTTGTTTAACCAACAAAAAGTTAAAACACATTATGAGAATGTCAGCAATATTGATTTTCAACCCATCTCTCCCGTAATACTCATGAAGAACTCTTCACATATTAGTGTTTCGTGGATGGAAAGAACATTTAGAAATCTAGACATTAGTAAAAAATTAATTCCTCAACTGGGAATCAAAATCCATACATAATCTCATTCCAAATCATGAAACACGTTGTTTTTTCTATGATTAAATAATAATTATTATTATTTTTAATGAATTGTACCATTTTCGTAAAATATTAGTCCTCCTTCAAATATTTATTAATACTTTACAAAAATATTACTATTATAAAACCTAAATTAAAATATATGATGTTCTAGAATCCACAAAAACAAGGCCAATATTCATCAAATCATTATGAAAAGGGTCCCATTCCAAACATTAGACTGCTAATTTAGCATTACTTTTTCTACTCAAATCAATTCCCACATTGTATGATTTATCGAGATCATAATGAAATATGAAACCATATTCCAAAATCATATCTTCTTGTCATATTTATTTCTTGATATACTATTTTTGTGTGAATATAAATTTACAAAAAAATTATCAGAATATATTTCACACCTCAGACCACAAAAAATATTCCTTCTTAGTTTTAAGGAAAAAATAGAAATGGTAATTTGAAGTAATGTTTTCGTTAATTTAACTCATCAAGATTCAATTGATTTGATGAATATCAAATTACCTGATCATTAGGAATTTGGATAAACAAAAGTATACTCAATGAAGAATCACTATATGTGATAAAATATCATTTATTAGAAACTTGTACAAAATAGGATAATTTAGAAATCCCCTTTATAGTTCTTAAAAACAGTCATCACATTATTTTATTATGTGGGATTTAGCTCTATTTTGAGTCATATTATTCTGTGGGGTAGAAACCCAGGAAAATGGTTCAACAAACTATTAGTATTAATACAGTAATCCAAAATAAAATGAATCAATGAGATATACAGAGGTAATCAACATTATTCAACAAAATGTTTTATAAGCGTAAATGGTAATCCCAAATTTAGAAAAATTATTTCAATGAAATTAAATATGTTTCAATAATAATTCACACATAATTAATTCACAACTGTATTTATTTTGTTTTTGGGTTTGAAAAAAAATCCTTAGGTGTCTTTCATGTTCTTATTTTTTTAATATACCGAAATTTCTTCAATAATCACCATAAAAATCATGTCCATGAAGTCAGGAAAAATTATATTCATAAGTTATGTAAATAAAAAAGGTGTATTACAAAACCCAAAGAGAAAAAAATACAAACTCATAGTTCTAAAATCATTTCAAAAATGGAGTCATCAATCATTCACCATCCATCACATTTATGTGATGGTACTAAGACCATTGATCATATATCGAAAAATATTATGCTCCCTATAGATGATAAAACTAGTCATGCATATTTGGAATAGGTTACATTTACTTAATTCTAACATTATATAATTAACTAGAATCATTGAAAAGTGTCATTGAACATTCATCCATTTTGAAAAAAACAACCTCCTCATGTTAAAGTTATAGGTTTGATGAAGCCTTCATATAAAAATTACTATAAATTAATTTTTAATTATAATTGTTTGATTTATTGTATTAAATAACAAAATTTATATATATTATTAGAATCTGATAAAAATTAAACAGTTATATCAAAAGTCTTAATTGAGAATAATAGTATAGAAATCATCTATAAAACATCCATAAATTATTACTCTAATGTTACATCACTAAATTGAGAAAATACATTCTTATCAATGATTATATTTATGTAAAACTAACTTTTATATATGATTATTTTCAAGACATCGTGGTATGTTATCAAATGCCTGAAATCATTTATTTACACATTCATTAAACTGCAATGAATCTTATCATTATAAACTGAATGATACTTTATACAAAAAAATATAAAAATATATTATGGATAGATAAACAATATTTATATGAAAAACAACCCACTTATAACAACAATAATATTCATATAAATCATTGATTCTTTAATACATCCACCCAGATTTTTGTTCAAATTATTTTATTACATTAATTAGTGGATATTCCCAATTTTATTTACAAAATCACTATAATGAATAAATGTGATTATCCAATGTCAAAAAGATATTGAAATAATTTTCATACACAAGTATGATACCTATCACTATATCATTTGATGGATCAACATAAACCGTAGTAATAGTAAAAGATTTTCTCTCATAATATTTAATTTGATAATTAAAATTTATAGCTCGAGTTAATAAATTACAGAAGGTTTTATTATAATCATATAGCTAATTGAAAAAAATATTGTCACCATTTTATGGATTTGTGTCACATTATTTATTGTTTCTTCAAAAAATTTCCTTAATATCACAGCCCTTATGTCCTACAATTTTATATTAGTACCACTTTCCTGACTTATGAAATTCTCCAGAATAATTTTTACAACACATACCACAAATAGAAACATAATTTTAATTCCATAGTATTTGAGTATTTTCTGTTACCCCTTTCTGTTTCATATAGTGTACATCATAATTTCATCATCATGAGGCATGTAAGAGTCATCAAACCCATTTTCAATTTAATTCGGCACCACGAACAACTTACTTATACATTTTATGATCTCATATGAACAAAAAAATTTAAATACACAGTTTAAATACTAATTTAATTATATAATTTTATCTATAAATACCACCAAAAATGCTTGAATATACCATTATAGACTTGTAATGTTTTTCATATACATGGCCAGAAAATCATTATCTGTTTTCCACCAATATATGAGATATATTTTCAACTGAAGCTGGGGATCCGTAGGGAAATATTTCCCTAGGAAATGATCCTTAATTGTTTCTCATTAAATAGAATCAACATAATATTTCTATTTTATATTATTATCCATATACCACCATTGATCATCCTAACATTCCAAAAGATAAATTACATTGGTTTCCTTTTAACCATCTTAACATTCCATGATATCAAATATCTTCTCCAGTTCATTGATGATATATTGGGCATGGATTTGAAATCATTATACATAACCAACACAAAATTCTGGGAAATGTATACCAATATTAACATCATGAGGAAACCTCCAATTATGTACATGTGTAAGAAAGAAGGTGGATCTCCTTTATGATCATTATTTTAGTGGTGGATATTATTTCATTATGATCAAGAATATATATCTCAAATGATTTTGATAATGGATAGAATTGAGATTGAAGAATTTTCCATTCTAAGGAACTACATTGATGGGTTCAATAAATAATAGTCTTGTCCTCCTCCTGACGAAGATGATTATTTCTCTGCTGAACAATTTTCTCGACAACTTCATGTATTATAGAAACCAAAAATAATTGACCGCATTGAGTTACTATAACTGATGAAGTAGTTACCTGAAAATCTATACTGGGGTTTTATAGTCTCGAGTACTTCACAGTGCAGTGCACCATTCCTCCTCATAATGAATATGTGTCAATGATCCTATACAATGATTATCATGTGCTCAAAATGAAAAAATAATGAACAATAATCCCATTTCGTGGACATATGATCTGTTTGATCAATAGTGTGAGGAGAAGTATTTTTCTAAGATGGACCTCCATATGTTATATCACCAATTAATGGAGAGGAAAGAAGATATTCCAAAAGCTACCATTCAATCAAAGTAGTGACACTATGAGTTTATAGTGACACCTTTCAAACTCACTAATTCTCTAAAAATATTCATGGAACTTATGATTATATTTTTTAGATATTAACATGAAAATTTTGTAGTGGTATTTGTCAATTATGATCTGATATACTTCAAGATCAAGGAGGAACAGGAGAATTTTTTTAATACTTCGATAAATACCTTGAGAGGGGAGAATATAAATAAAATGTAAATTACCTATGAGTTATGGATGGAAGATGTTTTATTATTGGGGAATGTTATCACAAGAAAAAATATATGGAAAAATCCAATACATAGGAAATCATGGAGTTACCCAGTCCGACATCAATAATAGAGAACCATAGATTCCATGGTATAGTAAGGCAAAATCGACATTTTGTATAGAATTTATCCTAGTTATCATACCCACCTACCAAGATCTCATGAAAGGGGGAACAATTTTTTATGTATCATTGAATGTGATGAAATCATCATATAGTTCAATATTGGGCTTTTCGTGGAACCAGTATTCATAATATAGATGTTTGTTGATATCTATAAAAAATACAATGTTTTCTCAAAGAGGGGATTCAGAAGTGGGATGATGAAAAATTATTAATTGATAACCTACGCGACATTGTAGTTGAGAACTAATGAAAAAACTATCTTATTCATGATACTTAGTTATCAACTGTGATAATTGCATTGAAAATATAGTACCATTATCATCATTGGGTGTAGTGAATAATATATACTGATCACAATTTCCTTAAATAAATATTCAAAAAGAACGATCACAATAAGAAATGATTACGATGGTTAGAGATCACCCTAGATTTTGACTTCTCAATACATTACCATCCTAGTATGGTAAATAATTTTCTGGATTCTCTCGGATGAAATGACCATGAAACAATATCAATGATGCTAATTTACAAGGATCAAATCATCTTATATTTTCAAAAGAAGGACATGGGAAAATTAACGAATTAATATCATCAATACATTATATAAATATTTATCAACCATCCCTCAAAGATATAATATAGTATTAACAATGAAATAATGTAGAAATTCAGAATATGGTGGAAGCTCTCAAATAAGTGAAATCTTTATAGTTCATAAATGACAATGAAAGATATGTATGATTTGAATCATGATTATATTTACAACCCTATCCATATCAAATGCTAAACAATATGAATGAAACACATAGACAAAAGTTCTCTATTCATCAAGGTATCAAAATGATAAATCCTGATCTCCAATGGATCTATTATTATGAAAATATGAAAATAGTGATCACTAAATATACATCAAGGTTCTGGGTATTTATACAATTGATGGTTTAATAGAAAATGTGTATGGGGACGATGACACCATTAAATATATCAACATGTAAATAGGAAAACATCTCCATGAATTTCATCATCATACTTCCACTGAAATCCAAAAGAAATTTTTTTTACGATTTGTTTTGGATCCTCTTACAATGAAATATAACATTATTGAAATTTGAGTAGACATCCCACTCGATCAAAATTGTTGTATATATACATATGAAATGTTTCTAGTATGCGTGGGTTTCCACAATTGATTTTATATAATGGACATTTGATATCCACCTCTATGTTTGGGAAACAACCCAAACATTCTATTAACATAATTGTAAACATTAGTATAGATTAAAATCCTCAAACTATTGTTCAAACTAGTAGACTATTAAAAAATATGATTTCATATTGAGATAATTTTTTATGGTCTTTAAAGAAGGACATTAAGAACAAAAATTTATGGTAGATATATCCAACAGTATGACTTCCTAATCGAGTATCCAAATTTCCCATTATGATGAACATTTTTGTAAAAGATGAGGAACATTTTTGTTCTAAAATTATTAACTTGAATTGAAGAAGTTTTGATCTGAAATGTTTGATGAAATTGTTCATAATGTGATAACCTTTCTATCGCATATTTGGGAAGACAAAATTCTATTAAAGACATTTGAATACAATCATAGACAACACCTAATGTTTACTATTGGAGACATGTTATTCCTCTAGATATATACATGGATTGGAATCCTTAGATTGGGAATGAAATTAATGTTATGCCCTATGTACATTGACACCTTTGAGATTCAGGATCATGATAGAGATTTGACCCATCAACTATCCCTTCCACTAGCCATGTCTATATTCCACGTTGTATTTCATGTATCCTTCTTCATGAAGTGCATATCAGATCCCTCACATGTGGAAAATTCAGAGGTGGAATAGTTTGAAATTGATCTCTTTTATGTGGAGCAGTCAGTGAAGATATTGATTCATAGAGACAATGTTCTATGAAATATGACTTCTCACCAGGTTAAAATAATATGGTGGAACCACTAGTATGATGATGGAACAATTAAACCATATGAATCGATGAAAGATGAATACCCTCACTTGGTTTAATAATATTTATTTAAATGGACATTTGAGGGTGAAAATTCATATGTGGGAAATAATGTAACAACATAGAATGATATCAATGGTTATTTACTTATTATAATTCATTCATATTGTATAAATCACTAAAAATTCACATTAATACCACAATAAAATCTTTTTATATAAATAATTAATGAATTCATTGAAATTAAGGAGCTTTTACCAATTGAATAGTAACACGGTCCTTGGAATATTATCCTGACCATTACGAATGGAAATCATAAAAATAGAATTTTAGTCTCAACTATGATAGTAAAAATATAATTTTCATCATAGTGATAATATTAAATATTTATATCATAGTATAAGTTATTAAATTTTTTAAAATATGATATCATAAGGGGTGGTATTTTTAAAGTCATATATATTTACATTAAATTTTATAATTTTTATAGTGAATAAAAAAATATTTTCTTATATTATATTAAGTAATATATATTTTAATCTTATAATTATAAGTTAATTTTATGTGTAATTAATTAATTTTTCAATGAGTTAGAAAATCATTAAGTAATTCAAATTTAGTAATTTGTGAATAAATTATGCTTTTAATTGACATAAAATTTATCTTATATAGAAATATATTTCATAAAACCTTTTAAATATTTCTAGTAAAAAAATATAAACAAAAATGGATGATTTTTTGGGTATTTTCAAATACACTTGATTTTTTAGTTAATAGTGATATACAGTTATTTACGTTATATAACAGTATAAATTAAAGCCACTATTTATTGAGTGATTGATTACCTAATAACAATAATAACAATACACCATTATTTATTTAATATATTTTTTATATGATTCAGAATACTCATTGTACTGAGCTGTAATAATAAAATAATGTTTATAATAATCAAAAAACACACCTATCATCCCCTGTATATAAAATCCATGACCAATTATAATACATACACATACAAAGCCTTGAATATTTCCCAATGTATTCATTGTACTATTTACATATTATAACCAACATCTATGATCCTTTAGTCTCATAAAAATATCTAAACTAGTTTCCCTAAGAGGGTTCTCAGGGAGAATAACTCAAGAAGTAAAATCATCATTCTTTTTTATTTTAATAGTAATTTAATGATAATTGTTTTTCTTATTCTACGATCATCATACCATATCCATGTGTAATTATAACATAAATATCATTCATATAATAATATTTTGTTATGTTTGTGGAATGGCTCATCATTTAACCCCTTCTCCTCTCTGTTTTTTCTAAAAATGAAAACATTGTCTCTGATGCATTTATTTTTTTCCATCATGGTCCAGGAACATTCATTTTCCTTTAACATCATCAGGTATGATCATAATGTAATAATAGTTGATGAAAATAGGGTAAAATATATTTCTTAAATTTATTATTTTCATAAACTATCATATATTCAAATTATTAACTTATAATACAATAGTTGTTAGCTGCAATCGAAAACAACCATAAATATTCTAAAAATTTTTCATTAACTATATATATAATAAATAATAATCATAATTATAAATAAAATTATATATATTATAGTTAAATATTTTTTCTATTCAATAATAAAATATTATATTGTTTCTTTTGAATTTTTATATTTTTACTGGAACATCGATACATTTATACATGAGAAATCTTCATATAAACCAAGAAATTAAACATTCTTGATTGATTAAATATAACTCTATAACTTCTGAAAATAACAAAAAAATTAAATTAATAATATTATACTAAATTAATTACTTTTATAAGTTGTTTTTTATATATTAATTAATGAATTAAATATTATTATCTTGGATATGAATATGAAGAAATCATTCAATCATATGGTAAAGGGATTCTTAAAAAACATCCATTATTTGTGGAATTATTATTTCATTCCAAATTTTAGTGTGTGTGTTATTTTAATACTCCTATAAATTAATTTCATTGTCATTAAGTTTCAATTACACAGATATACATGCTTCCAAATAAAATTAATTATAAATCTCATGACTTTTCCACAAGAACTCTACTTTCATAAAAAAATACCATGTAATTCTCTTGATGTTGTTTCTTCATCACCCATGATTGATAACTCCTAAAACATATATGTTATATCATTTCGGTTTTGGTAACCCCAATGTTTATTTATTAAATTATTATTTATGAAATTTCAATTAAACTAATTTCCATATCATAGGGTTTTTTATGGATATATTGTTATATGATCTATGCAGCATGCATGATTATGTAAATATTATTATGTGATGGATGTGCCTAAAATTATATATCAATTCAATTCATTGGTTACTTTATTGTATGTTAAGAAATAATGTTTATATGTGTGAACATGATCAAATATTGTTTACAATTATTATGTTATGATGATAGAAAAATGTTGTGTGTTATAATGATTCTACCATTGTTCACAACTATGTTTTGTAGTTCACCATTAAGACAGGTTGTTTCATTTTTATACAAATCCACATTCAATGAAATTATATGATTCATACTCCCAGGATTAAGATAATGAGCATATGATTGTTATATAATGATGATTATTACTCTCACCCATGTTATTTTTATTTGTTTACTTATAGAGAATTTTACTGAGATTTTAGTTCACCCCTTTCCTCGATACATATCCTCAAGTGATTAATTATACTAATTATTATAGAAGGAAAAATAAGAATCAAGATAAGTTTGAATAAAAAAAATTCTTATTACAGAAATTTTATGAATTCATTTTTTTCAAGACACAAATACTTAGTATACATGTTTTATAATGATTTTTTTGTTTATAATTAAATTGATTTAAAAATTAGTTAATAAAATTAGGGTCTCTATGATTAATATTTCAAAAGATAATTAAATAACATTTATTGTAATAAGTGTTTAAAAAATGGTAAAATATTTAGGTAATAATAATATCCATCACAGAAGAATATTTTTATACAATTGGATTGTAATTTGAAATAACAACTAAATAAAATGAAGTGATTATTTCATGATAATTATTACAATAAAAAATATTTTGACATGTCAATGTAACAAACATCATTTAGTAGTTTTCTTATCAAACCACATTTTAAAAATAATGAAAATTGAAACAAATAATATGAATAATACGTTTGTATTATTGGTATCATTTTTTATATGTGGAATTATATATATAACAGAAATATGAATTAGTGCATAATAACTAATCTGTATCAATTGAATGTTAACGGAGAAAAAATCTACAACCTTACACTTCATTTTGGTTGAAATATAATAAAACTACTATATAATGTTTCTAATCATTGTAATGACATGAAATGAACCAATTTAATATTTACAAAATCATATGTTATTTTTTCATATTATTGTATCACATGTTTGTTGATAATCATTAATTTGTATCATCTTCCTATTGTTAATTTCAATGTTTAGTTTGTTTTTCCTTTTTATATCATCCACATACATTTATAATTATGTTATCATATAAATAATATAAATAATGATTCTTTTCCTATATATATTCCTTATATATGTATTATGATTGATCCATATAAATTAGTGATAGGAAATGAAAGACACTATTCATGGAGATGGCTAGCAGTGCATACGCTTGAACACTGCTTCGATTTTATTATCCTTTTAATGAAATTATATAAATTATATTAATTTATTTTATACTTATATTTTAATATTTATGTCATATATATAATATATTATAATTAAGAAAAATCTTATTAATATAATTTAGGGAGTGGAAAGAATTTTACGAGAAGTTCATTGAGCACTTCTATCAAGAGATGCGCAGATATGATAAATCAGCTGATTTCATGAGGATAACTCAAGGGAATTTGTCTGTAATGGACTATTCTAGACACTTTACTGAATTACAATGTTTTCCTCGAGCATATTTAGCAGACGAGACCACTTTAGAAAGACGATTTCAGGATGTACTGAAATGTGAAATTAAGTCTCAAGTGAATATTTTCAGGCTGATGAAGTTTTATGATGTGTTAAATCACGCTCTCATCTATGAGGGGAACCTGAAAGAGGATTCTAATGGCGGAAAAATTGTTTTTACTGGATGCTCAGGTGGTGCGACGTTTGAGAGAAGGAAGCGATGTTATGAGAATGTCAGCCATGGGGTTGGGAGATAGAGTAACATCGTTGAGGGTTCGGTCATAGAAAACCTTACCCAAGTGTTTGCAACACGTGAAGAAGGATGGGACATTATCATAATAAATGTCCTCGACCCACTGTTGAATACAGATCCTGTGGTATTATGGGACATCTTTTGAAGTTTTTCATGAACCCAAATGAGTCAGGTGGTGATGTATTATCTAAACAGAGTAAGAGTGTGGGAAGGGGATCATCCGCACCCTTTTAGTCCCAAAGTTGGAGTTCTACTAGCTGATGTGGTAAGGTTGACAGAGATGGTGTTCTTGGGAAGAAACAACCATATCAGCAGAGTGTTACAAGTCAGGGGAGTTAGATGGCATCATAGGGAAGTGGAGCAGCACAATTGCATGAAGTAGAACCTACACTTTTGGAGAGAGAGGCTGGACCATCGAGAGTAAGAGGTATTATTATAGTGGATTATACTTTAGCTAATTCCTTATTTTATACCAGTTCTTCTCATACATTTATATCTACAAAACATGTTAATGGTTTGAGTTTGGTGGTGGAGTTTGTGAATGCAGATATAACGATAGTCACACCTTTGGGGGTACAATCTAGAGACATATGTAGGTGCAAGGGATGTTCTCTTGAAATCAGGGAGTACCGTTTCTTGAGGGATCTCTATATGCATGATATGACAGGCTTTGACCTAATCCTGGGTATGAACTGGTTAGTCACACACTGAGCCCACATTGATTGTTATCTTCAGAGGGTGATATTTATATCACCTGCGGGTGACCATTTCATTCACCATGGGGAGTGGGATATCCAGGCAGTCCGAGCGGGGCTAATTACTCAAAAAATTAAGAGAGCATACAACCCAAGTATCTAGTATTTTACTGGATGATGAAGGTGTGAGGGAAGATTTCCTTCCACCAGTGGTTGATTTGTTTCATAATGTATTCCCAGAAGACATATCAGGGCTTCCACTTTAGAGAGATGATGATTTTACTTTTGTGCTCATGCTAGGAGCTGAGACAATATCTATTACCCCATATTGAATGTCACCAACAGTACATCATGAACTCAATGCTCAGTTGGAAGAATTGAAGGATAGAGGATTCATCCATCCAAGTATGTCTCCATGGAGATCGCCTATACTATTTACAAAGATGGCTGATAGGAGTTTACGTTTTTTTGTCGATTACCAAAGGTTGAACAAGATGACTATGAGGAACCGATATCCTCTACCGTGTTTTTAGGATCTCTTTGACAAGTTGAAGTGAGAATGTTTTTTTCTCAAAAATCAACATGAGTTTGGGGTATCACCAGTTGAGAGTTCAGACTTCTGATATATCGAGGACTGCTTTCAGGAGTAGATATAGGCTTTATGAGTTTGTTGTAATGCCATTTGGGTTAACAAACACAACATCAATGTTTTTTTTCTATGATGAATATGATATTTCTTCCATACCTAGATCAGTTTGTGGTTGTATTTGTGGATGACAGCTTGGTGTACTCTAAGACTCATGACGATCATGACCAACATCTTGACATCGTCTTGAGGACACTGAGAGAGCATCGTCTATACACCAACCTATCTACATTAAAAGTATGGATTGATTAGGTACATTTCTTGGGACACATCATCTCAAAAATGGTGCTTCAGTGTATCCAGAGAAGGTGAAAGCAGTGATTTCTTGGTTTAATCCCAAGAATATTTTCAATATCCAAATATTTTTGGGATTATCTGGATATGACAAGATATTTATGGAAAAAATTTCACATTTGGAAACACTACTTTTAGGCGTAACACATGATTGAGTAATGTGTGAATGGTCAAAGGATTGCGAGACATATTTTTAGAAGTTAAAGAAGTGCTTGACGTCCACAACAATTTTGGCTCTACATGAGTCAGCTGAAGTGTACACAGTGTGTTGTGACGCTTCTAGGATAGGACTCAAATCTGTGTTGATACAAACACAAAACATTGTGGCATACGGGTCTCAATAGATGAGGCCGCATGAACGGAATTATCCAAAGCAAAACCTTGAGTTGGAAGTGGTGGTTTACACTTTGAAGTGATTGCGACACTACATCTAGGGTGAATGGTTTACATTTTATACTGATCATAAGATCTTGAAGTACATCTTTTATTAGAATGATTTGAATCTTTGACAATGGAGATGGGTTGAGTATATGCAGTCTTTTGATTTTGAGCCGGTGTATACATATGGGAAATGAAATGATGTGGATGATGCTTTGAGTAGGAAGACTCAGACTCAGATTGTTCAAGAATCGAGTACCGAGTGGAGGATGATGTTGTTGCAAGATGAAATGCACGTTGTTGTTCAGGAGAGACTGGAGGAAATAGAACTTGTGTCGGTTGCAGTGGAGTCTACAATTTCGAGATAGATTAGTGACAAGCAATATGAGGACACTGGATGCTTAGCCTTGATGGAAAACATTGAAGGTGGGGAGACACCTTCAGACTAGAATATAGATGAGACTGATATTGTTTATATAAAGACTCAGGTTGTTGTTCCAATGAGAATGTGAGAGGAGATCATGCGGGAATTTCATGCCTCAAGATGGGCAGTGTACCCTGGTGTGACCAAAATGTATCGTGATCTGCGACGACAGTTTTGGTTGCCAGACATGAAGAAGGAGACAGCAGGGTTCGTGACACGATGCTTTACCTCTCAGCAGGTGAAGGTAGAGCATCAACGACCTGGAGGTTTACTACGGCCTTCGTCCATTCATGAATGGAAGTGGGATGATGTGACCAAACCGTACAGACTGTGAAAATCTAAATAGTGAGGTCCACAAGGTTAGTGCATGGTTTGACAAACCCTGTACCATTATCCAGGAAACAATGTGCATGATTTTTAATTCCAAAAATACGTTTTAAAAGAACCTTAACCCCATGACATCTTTATTTTTTGACCATATCCCGGGCTTGGTAATATTTAGGTATTTCCAAAGCCTCTTGGAAAGATTCCAGTGCGATCAGAACACATTTTCTCAAAATTGAGGCTCGGATTGAAGATTCTCTCTACATTTGGTAAGTGGATTTCATCCTATTGATTCATCTGTTCTTTCCTCAAACTATACTTGATCTTTTCATGGGAGATATCCACCATTTCCATGGATCTAAACCTATGAGTTAATGTATAGATCTATGATTGTGGATCTAGATATAGTTTTGAAATATCTTGATTCCATTGATCATATTATTTTTTAAGGATTTAAATCCAAAACATGATCAACGACATTGGGGTGCTTGGATTTTGGGGATTTATGTTGGGTAACATCCATCAATAAATCTAGGTAGGTGGTCTAAAATCTAATACCACTGTCTCATCCTGTTAAGCATATGAAGTAGTATAAATTTCATCGCTTAAATAATTAATTGGTGGTTTGGTTTTGAGATTCTTTATGAATTGTGGATCCAGATGAATATGGGTGAGAGTTATGATGGAAGAATAAAGATGATTAAACATTTGAATATGGTTGTATATGTAAAATGAATATTTTATTTGAAAAAGGGTTTTTGGAAATGGGCTGATGCTCTTAATACCCACAGAGGTTCTAGACATGGCGTTCTAGAACTAATGACATGCATGAAATTGGTATTTTATGGGACAAGGACTGATGCACCCAATACCCAAGGGTTTGTGAAACTGGGAATGATGCTCCAAATACTCACATGTGTGATAGAGATGACTCTCTACACTCTTTCATTTATTTTTTTACTATAGATTCATTTGGCTATTCATAAACAAAATATTCTGACATAGTAATTATGAATTGAACATGAGAAATGGTTTAATCTCCTACACAGGCCGAAACCGGCATTGTATTTTGGGTGTTCTTGGGAACCTGGATGTTTAATGTATTAAATATATGCTAATTGGATAAATATAATTGTTTTCCCTATTTTCTTGTGACATTATTAATGTAACTGCATACACTGCTTTTGACTGGATTTGTTTTTGACACTATTGGTTGTAATCTACTGAGTCGTACTCACACCCTACTCGGGTTGCCTGATTGTTACGCGAATATAATTTTTTGACGTAGGACCGGACAAGGGCAAGAGCCCTCGTTAGAGTGATATTTGGGGTTGGAGAATGGAAGAGGGAACCAAACGCGAGTCAGGACTCATTTGGAGTCATCATTGCATTCAGTTTCATTGTAGACACTTGGCACTTGCATAGTCATAGCATGTTTTACCTTTCAGTTGAGTATTGTATTTCCAGTTTGGATTATTCTAGTGACATTGTACTGTTACATTTTTATGCGTTTATTCTATTTCTTGGTTACTTCCTTTGGTAATTAATTCTGATAACAGAGGGTACAGTCTCCCCAAGAATGACTTACTAGACCCTCACTGCTATTCGACACCCTCTGGTGTACAAGGATGCTCGCTTGAGGGATTGTGACCAACTGGCTCAGAGCACCATTTAGTGGCTCCCAGGGGGGGACATTATACTTACTATATTGACTGGTAATATTTTAATAAAATATTGTTTTTTGAAAAAACTTGGTCATTCATGTAACAGAAGTTATAGAAGAATGATGATCTCTTGTGTAAAAAAAATTTAACTCAATGTTGTGTGAATTAACATGTATATGAAAATAAATAAATTTTTTTGTAAAGGAAAATATTATAATCTCTTGGGGGGTTAATCATTCAAATTGAAATAATCATATGGCCAATATCAAATATAATTTTTCAGGGAACATAAACATTAAACAACACATTGGAGTGATATATGGGTGATCCCATCATACAAGCTGTTGTTGTCTCCCGCATAAATAGTTTGGGTAAAAAATTATAAAATATTCATGAACCTAGTAAATAATATGACACATTTTGTCTTATCTTTCTCTTCATAAAAAATTGGATAAACATCCAAGCTTATATGAAAATAAATTTTTATATCAAAATAAAATTTTCATTTATAAACAAATTTGCAATACTAAGATAACACATATATTTGAATAGGGGGATAATAATTTTTTATAAAATCCATTATTAAATAATAATAGAGAAATCAAATGACAGTCACTATTGAAGGAAATTTCATTATTACCGTAGACATTAAAAATAGACCATTCTATTTGACATTTTCAAAAACTATATGAACAAAACATTAAAAAATCAATTATAAAATTTTAAAACAAATTAAATTAGAAATATTGAACCATTTCTGTCCAATTTTTTTTATTAATCCATTAAAAACAGTAAAGGGAAAGTATGCTTTGGAAGGAAAACAATAAAAGACACTTATATTAATGAACATAATAATATCACATATGAAACATTTGAATCATTAGCCCCTTGAATTATTACAATTAAAAACCATAAATGAAATGATAATAAAAAATTAATGATATAACATGTCATAGGGTCTGTAAATAACCCTTGTAGAAGAGTGTGGGTGTACAATATGAAAATATGCCACATTGAATTGAAATTGAGGTGGAGTTCAAGACCATGTCTCTAACCTGTCAAGTGTGTATTTTTCATCCTTTATAATAATCTAATGTTAATTTTTTACATTTTTAGGAACCTTTATTTTGTTGGTTATTATTTCTTGACTGAATATCATATTAATAATAATTATATATGAAATTAAATTTACATTGGATTTTTTTATGACATTTGTATTATCAATCAAAATATTCTTTGGTAAGTTGATAATAGTCAACAATGTATATATTTTAACATATATAGAACACTAATAATTAATATGATATCATATCTATACATAAATTATATTTTCAAATCCAATAATTAATGATTGTTATGAAAATATAACAAATGTTATGTTCTTGGAGATGGTAAATTGTGAATACGTATAAGTGACATTTCAATTTATCCATTATTATTATATAAAGATGGTAAGAAAAATTATTTCATAACATAATGAAAATTATATCAGAAATGTCATATTATTTAGTTATTTAAAAAACATTTATCCTTATTTTGGTGTCATGAAATAAAATTCGAGTCACATCGCTTCGTGAAGGTGGTTGTCCATAAGTACATGAGGTATGTTATTACTTTTCTAATGATTAAAAAGATAAGAAAAAATTATATATTATATTTTAATAATGATATATATTTAAATAATTTAATATTTATTTTATTAATATCATATAAATTAATTATATTAACCAATATAACTGTTTTTGTAATGGTTTTGTAAAAAACGAATGAAATTGCATCACAAGGGGGTAGTTCACCATACATATGAAAAACATTATCGTACCCCTTAAAGAATTGAATAAAAAATTCAATATTTTATATAATTAAATAATATATACAATTTTGTTATAAAGTAAACATATTTACATTAGAGTCATTATCATACTTGATAATGAGAGGTCGTAATTGAAAAAATGAAAGACATCGGTTCGTGTGGTAGTAAAATTCCGTACAAATGAATACATATATTGTATACCATTTTATCGAATATGAGAATTATTTATGTTATTCTAATTACAAAATGACATATCAGTTTATTTATTTTAATGAAGAAATTATATTATCATGTATTTATAATAATTTAATAGGCTGGCTAAAGAATGAAAATGAATTCGCTCATTGGAGAAAGTTACAACTTCTTTAGTTAGATTTTTTTGGATTGAAAAAAATTCCACACATTGTTGGATTTATATCCCCACTAAGAAATAAAATATTGATTTTGGTATTTTTTGAATGGATTTAGTAAATAATTTTCTGAAACCGTATTTTTTAATTTGTGAACAAGGGAGGAGAGTGGTTGTCCTTTTATAAGAGAGGTGAGCAGAATACCAAATGTTTTTTGAAAGGGTTTAATCAAAATGAATTATTTATCATTAAAAAGTATAAAAATAATACATTATAAAAAATATTACTTGTAATAAAATAAAAAGGTCCATAATATGTTTTTTGACAAATTTATATTTCATTTTTAAAATAAATTTTTTTTAACCAATCGATAAATCATTTTTACCTTAGTCATGGTAAATAATTTTTTACATCATTAACTATTAAAGAAGGTAAAAAGTTATGTTGAAATTAAAAGATAATATTTATTTTTATTATTCCAAATATTGATATTTTTTATAAATTCCATTCATATAAATTTAAAATATTATCTTCTAATTTATAATGGAGAAAAGATGATAATGCTTGTTATTGAAGACAAAAAATTAAAAACTTTTAAAAAAAATTATATCATATTATAACATGTAATTGATTACAATAACCTAAATTGAATTAATGGATAGAAAAATAAAGTAAATATATTCTGAAACTAATTTAAAACTAAATGTATCATTATAAAAACTTAAGAAAAAATATAGTTTTTTATTAAATTTCCATATTTTTCATTTTAAACATAATAAAACATCATTGAAATATACAAAAATATCTTCCAAATATAATTTTTACATGATAATGTATAAAATAATATTAATTTTTTCGAAACAAATAATAAAAAATTAAGAAATTATAAATTTAAATAAAACCTTATATGGAACGTTATTAGATAAAACAATTTATTTTTAAACAAAAAATCAAATAATATTTTCATTATGATTTGATCAATGTAATTCATATTATAAAATAAAAAATTACTTATCGCATCATTAAATGGTTTTTAAATGTTATGTTATCCCACTTTGAATGTGTGAGTTCAGCCATTTATTATGTTTCCAATCCCAAATAAATGAACATGATTATACCATGTGAGAAATTTAGAAAGGGACAAGTGGACCATGAGTTTGGATATATCTTCCCATGTCTCATTAAATAATATATTAATGTATTTAATAACCATGAAATTTAATATAATATTCCTTATATTATATAGCTATTATTAGATGTAATATCATAAGAATGATATTAATTTATAATATATGTTATGATTGTATTGGGTTGTTTCAGTTGGTATAAGGGATGGGTTTTTTTATCTTCTAGATTATATTCTAGATCAATATACAAAAAATATAATTATATTTAAGATAATTTAATTTTTAAGGATATATATCCTTTAGAAAAACCCCAAGCATTGAGACTATATATAGGATGAAATCATGGAATATTTGTAACATCTTTTTTATGTGGTTTTTCTTTAAATAATTCTCTACCATGATATTGAAATGTTGAAAAAATTGTTGAATATATGCTCCTAGGTGTAGTCATTACAAAATGGCATGATGGGTATTGACATTCTGATCACCTTGATTCACAATGTGTGGACTTAACAATGCACACCTAGTTGTACATCCTTATGGATATGCATTGTTTTCTATTTTTTCTATTTATGAACCACTATAAAAGATTGATTTCATTGTTATATTTTTGAAAAAAATTGACCTCAAAAAGATAAAACAACATTGAAAATCTATATCTAGCTAATATTAATATACATTAAAATATATGATCTATATTCAATGAGGAAAATGAAAAAAATAAAATTTTCATGGAAGAATTCATTTTATTATTTTGATAATATTCCCTATATTGTTCACGTATTGAATATATTTACAACCCTTTATTAGTTTTTAAATTTACAAATAGGAGGACCCCTGGGTTTTGAGGACATTGAAATGGTTTTCTCATTAACCAACTAATTATAATTAGAGATATAAGGATAAACCCTTGAATTTTTACCAAACATATATCACAGAATACAATTAAAAATTTGAACATTGTAATGACCCAACCCATGTTGGGGCTCAACCAAATACTACCCCAAGCCCGCCTACATAAGCCCAAGGTTGCGACAAGTTCCCATGGAACAAAACATTCAGGGATGCCTTTTTATAATAACTTATTCACATAGATTCAACCAACTCAATGCAAAAAATGTCGAGTGATACGAAATAAAAGATAAAATAATTTTAAATATAATCCACAAACTTGCATTGACCACTAATCTATATAAGTATAGAAAATTGAAATTAATGTCAAAACGAGGAAAAATAAAATCCCAACCGGAAATGTGCCACAACCTGGATGTAACCAAAATGTAAATAACTGAGAGTAACCACTCATGGATCCCAAGCTATGACCACAATACGCAGTGCAAGAACTTGTTTCCCTATATTCCTCCGATGTCACGATCAACCTATTTTTTTCCTACATAAGGCATGATATTTTTGGGAAAATATAATACAGGCGTGAGTATAAAAATACTCAATAAGATTCCCTGAAAAGTTAATGGGGGAGAAATAATAGATACACATTTGAAAAAAGTATTAGATAGAACAAAGTGCAGTAAATAGAGTAATTATCAATCCATAAGGTAGTGATGTAAGATCATCCAGACACAAGGAGACTAAAATGGTGAGAATTTGAACATCTAATTGAGTCTTCGCTACCTACAATAAGAGAGTGGAATCATCAAACCACAAGAAGCTACACATGGAAAAAACAAGTAATTCCTTATGAATCTTCATATATCCTATAAATAGATTAACCAAAACCCAATGAGATGATACTGAAAAGGATATATATACTCTCCTAATAAAAGGATCCCAACTGGGAGTGTAAGGGGGTCACCATTTCACATCATAGCCCATGAAACTAGTTTCCAATATTTGTAGAAGTTACCAACAGTTATGACCATAATTCCAAATGTCTAAAATTAAAACATATATCAAAGGGACTCAATCACCACACCTTGATTCTATCCACATTGGACAGAACTATATTGCCCTAACAGTTTTAGGCCACATCACATGGATTCATCTTAGTGTCGAATGTGTCCATATTTTTATAGGGTCCTAGGTTATTTCAAAGAACTTTACATCACTATGATACATATTGGAGTGGTTGGGTCTCAAGGCTGACGACACGTGTTTAGCCTTGTTGGAGGGTTCCACTCTAGTCATCAAGTATCCAATGCCTAGTATGTTAGAGGGATCATCATCATGAAGTCAATGGGTTCCTAGTGTCGGGCCCCACTGAAGGGTAATCCAATAGAGAGAATGTCCCGATAGGCATTTTCAATGGGACCCACTGCTCATCCCCGCTCAAGGGTAGTACACTAGATATTACCCAGAACAACCATCGTGGAATCCACTCCCAGCCTTTCTAAAGGGTAAAACTAGAACTATCGTTGATGAACCCACTTCCCAGCATAGCTGGATGGTAATCTCGAAATATCTCTATCCATCCTTACTAGATGGTACCTCTTGGGATGAATTAAGGAACTATAATGATGATCCCTATTGTATAGTACCTCACATATATCATTGAGGAACTACATTGGCCATCCTTATTGGATTTTAATACTGAGATACGCAAATGATACTATATCATCACAACCACCATTGCATGTCACCCCAAATTTGTGTCACACTCATAATATACCACATCTTATCATGGAAGCCACTATAGAGGGAACCATCACGTTCTACACAGAATTAAAAATATGATATGCTACTTAGAGGCCCAAATCTTAGTATAGACTATAGATATACATGGGGTAGAAGATTTATAATTTCATATATGGAATGTTTGGGGTTCACATGACGTGTGACCCCACCTCATTGCCTAGCCATCTACCCATGAATACTTAGGTAATAAATATTTCATTAATACCCCTAGGCATGCCAGTTTACTCCAAAAGTACATGGAAGATCTGGAAAAAACGATGATAAGTGCACGACACACATTATTATTCTGAAGAGATAAATATAATTTTACCAGCATACATAATCAAATAGCCCCAAACTACCAAATATATCACATTGTTTTGATCCTTATAGAAAATCTCACGTGATCAACTACTCATTTTAAAAAATTGGACAACCTATGATGATGTTGAATCTCTCATCATCTCACATGATTGGTGCACAATAATGTATGGTCCTTGATACTGTAACACATCACATGGACCACACAATCGAGATCCTCTAAAAAATGATTAGGATCAACTTCTCATTCGTAGTAGTTGGAATCCCATTGTATAAGATAAATTTCAGAGTAACATGGTAGAATCGATCTTGATGGATCCTGTTACTCGATCTTAAAAAACATTATATGGATCACACTATTGCAATCCTCTAAAAAAACACTCATTACCAACAACTCATTCATTGAAGGTTTACAACCAATGAAAAAATGCATTTCATGGAAAGACACCTGAACATGAATTTATGGTTCTTATGAAATGATTTACATTTCAACTACAAAAAGTTTCCTTGAAGTGTCCACCTAGAAACTAAGGTTGGTATAGTGAAGATGGTGCACTAATCTAATGTTGTATGGAAGGGTTATGACAGATGAGAGATTCCACAACCACAATAACAATAGTAATATTGGGTGTTTTGTGTACCATATCCAAGAATAAAAAATATATCATTCCAAAAGTATCCTAAAAATATACTCTTTAAATGTAGGATCATGTTTCCAAAGACAACATGTAAAACAACTGTGCATTTTAGAATATACGTTCAGTTGAAACAACCCCATCTCAAAGGCTTACTTGGTCCAACCTGATCTGGATGGTCCGACCCACTCTGACTAGACCCATCCCCTATGCCCTGTATGACCATGGTAGATTTGGGCCTAGTTAG
The DNA here is from genome assembly GCA_963277665.1 of Viscum album. Classification (NCBI taxonomy): domain Eukaryota; kingdom Viridiplantae; phylum Streptophyta; class Magnoliopsida; order Santalales; family Viscaceae; genus Viscum; species Viscum album. Next base: position 1,134,585,650 of record OY728150.1, on the reverse strand, counting down.
GAATCTCATGATTTCCTAGGCTCCCATCTACCTATGCACCATTTTCTCCCCACACAATCCATCTGAACCCATTGGCACTTGTGGCTAATTCCACTACTGTGTGTCCCACCGCTGTTATCTATGGTTGGACCACCCACATCTTTGGTCCCTTCTAAGGACCTATGGGATCACTCCAGTGATCCAAAATTAGAACTAAGAAAATATATGGGATCCTCATGAATCGATCTAGAAAGTCATGTGTTCCGCTACAAAATTTGTCAGGTTTTTGACTTGGTGAAAAAGAGCCACCATGTCCACAAGTGGTTGCATATCCTCCGACCCACAAAACTAAAAAACGAGCATATATCTAGACTCTACAGATTTAGATCTTCATATAACTATGATTATCCCAATGATTAAATGATGTTTCAAATGGATTTTAATTGCTCGATAAACACGGACAAAGAACGTAATGAACAAGATATCCTAAAATCGAATAATTAAATGGAAATGTTAGTTTGGACATCGATAATTATATGTGAATGGGAGAAAACAATAAAAAATCAAATTTAACAAAAAAATATTCTATAAGGGAATGCATAATCTGAACGAATAATCCTCCTTGGTTTTTAGATCCGATTTCCATTTTCCACACTCTAACTTACATGGATTAGTATTCATGTCATGATCTACAATGAATTCACTGTTGAATCTCTATATAAAAGAGAGGATGGAACTCTGCCACCTAGGGGAGGAAAATATTAAAAGCATTGCTCAATTACACAAACTCTTATTTAATGGAAACCACTTATAGTTTTCGAATCCGAACATGTCGGGCCCTCTAATTAAGGGTTGTGCTTAGGTAAAACATTATGATACGAACTCAATGATGGTTTTGATTTCCAATTTATGTCCCAATTTATATGTTATATTAATTATCACTTGTGAAAAAATAATATAATATACATATTTTATATATTGTTATGACCTTAGTGGAGTTTTCTACATAAATCCCTCACTGAATAAATTTATCTCCCACCTAGTGTAAAAATTACACCTAGGACTCAAACATACCCTCATATTTCTTATCTGAGAAACTATTGAAGAGTTATCATGTTTCATCTATGTTCATAGTATAAGATATACTTAATATGTTTTTAGAATTTATTTTGGGCACATAGGGCCATATAATCTTATTCAGTCTCTGCACCTAGCTATGGAAATATATGAATAAATATTCCAAAGTCTTACAAGTTGAAAACCAGATATCGATATCATTCCATCCATCAAGAATTTCATCCCCAAAAAGTTATTTTATGTAAAAATACTCTTCATATTGAATCCACACCTATCTCACCAACTATCAGGATATCTCATTGGTTTTTTCATAATACCAAAATATACGAACAAATGGAATGGTTCATCCTCGTATGGTCATCTCTGATCAATGAAGTGTGTATCATTCATGTATATCATCATCTACGACATGTTGAAAAATATCATGCACCCACTCTGGATTTTGGGTTAGGGGATGTTTGTAAGAAACATCATTAACCATTTTCATGTTCTCAAACGGCTTGATGAAAATCATGTTTAGCTTTCCACCAAGGCCAAAAACTAACATGCAAGCCCTCAACATATCAACTAGCACAAGGATAATTCACTAGGTCATCTCATCGGTCTAGTGGTGACAGATATACTTATCTTTAATCAGGGCCTAAATGCCTCTTGTAGACTTATCCACCATCATAAAATATAAAACACATCATGATCTAGGACAATCATTGAGGTTACCACTTTAATCTTCTTGATCTAATGTATGTACAACTACCCCAATGTATAATCAAGTCCATGTTTGTAGAATGTAAGGGAATTTGCTTACAAGAGAAGATAGTCTACTATCTCCCAAATGGCTTCATGTCCCTTCACTATTAATGGATGCCTTATGATGATGTAACTGAATATTCCATCACATTTCCATATATAGAATATAAGAGGAATCAACAACACTCTAGAAGTTAGTGCTCAGGCTGCACCCATGGAAAGATGTTGCATCATGATATGAATAATACTACACTTCATCTCATGCCTAAGCACAAAAAATTCTGCCAAATATCCCTGAAAATTTTCCCAACATTGGTATGTGAAGCTATCGGAGAAGTTTTGAACTCGCACATCACCTCCCCCTACATGGAAACTAGAATCAATTGTGGTCCATGGAATAGAGTCTTGTGATTCCCTCTATCAGAATATTCATTCATTACATCTCCTGTGGATATATGAGTCACGCAAGATATCTCAGTAGATACCTGAAAACAAGGACTCTCACACGCACTCTTAAACTAATGGGGTTAACACCATTGACTGAACGATTACAGTGATGTCCAACTATACTACGGCCATCCTCAAGGAAACAAACCTCCCCGGAACTTCACAAACTAGGAAAGCCTGAGACATCATTTTATGGGAATCTACAATGATGTTTTCCTTTCATGGAGTATAAAATTTCTCTATTTCTTTGTCCTGTAAGAATTTCAAACAACACTATTGACTCATGATCAAGTCTCCTAGGTTGGAGACATACCTGAGACTTTGGTGTTCTGAAGAAACCATAAGAAACTATTCTAGAAGTTAGTGCCTCCACATTATCATGGATAATAATATTGTTTCTAGAACTAGGTAGTGAGTCATTAGTTCTATTGGTGGGTCCTCTATCCCACTAACTTGTACTTGATAACTTCCTTATCATGGTTGTCATTGATCATGAAAAGGTACCAGTGTATATGGAATGTGAGAAATCTCAACCAACCACAAGAATCTGGACACATAAATTATTTTTCATTCCCCCCATGACTTCTCCTCTCATGGAAGTAAAGTAACCCCAAACTGAAAACATTTCCACACCCACTAGTGCCATCCCATTAAAAATAAAGTCATGTAGATAAAATTCACTAGGAATGTAATGACCTATTCGAACACTCCACAGTACAACCCCTCCATGAACAAAAAAGTTAGATGAAAACATTTTCCACACCTCTATTTTAACTAATTTTAGAGGAACTGACTCGACCTCATGATTTTATCACATCAAAAAACGCATCTAGGTTAGGGAAGGACCAATCGTCCTCATGCATTCAATGATACATTAAACAACACTGGCACAGAGTTACACTAATTCCCATCATTACATTGGTAATACATAAATCTATACTTATATAAAAAAAGTACCTCATACAATGTCAAATAATTTTTACAGAAAAAGGTAGAAAAGACATAGAGTGTACCTATTTTCATCTCACGTGCTATAAGATCGTCAACATACAATGTGTGAATTTTCTCATGTCCCAAGAATCCAGATTCCTATGAATTATGTGGAATGCCAAATGGTGATGGATGGATCTTGTGGAACTATTCTCCAACCATAGTTAAACATCCTCCTCCACTAGATCCACCTACCTAGGGACCCACTGATCCAACAAAAGTATATCCCTTATAGGGGCGCCATTCCTGCCGTCGATGTTCCTTTACTATCTTACTTGTAAGAAAAACACATGTGGTTGGACAATTTCATTCCACTCGACCTCAATGGTCAAAAGCATGACGTCAGAGCTCCCTGTGTTTCCCCATTTCTCTATAATAGCACAGATAACCGTGAAGATTCCCTATCAATGGACTGTAAAATAATCCTTATATTTATCCATTGTATTCCCTAAATGATGAAGCTCTAGATGATCCTATATCTAAACATATCATAATTAGGGATATTGTACTCCTCATAAATCAGAAGCTGGGAGTCATCCCATAAGAGAACATACTCACGTGAATCTGTTTATCAAGACCCCACAAATGCCCAACTACTTCATGGAAATGACATGAATCCAAAGGAACTATCTAATATATTAGTTTAAAAAACATGATGTGTATGTCCACCCACTCTAGTTAAAACTCCTATCCATTAGGGTCATTCTCAACAAGGATCCTCATTGGTTTGTAGTACTAGAACATACAGAGATCCCTCAGCTTGTGCACTTCCTCATCTTGCTCTGTTTGGTCTTTCTGCTTCTCAACGGTGGAGGTTCTGCTACCGTCCCACCGTGAGGAAGGGGATAATTATTATTTATCTGGAATGGAGGTCTCATCATTCATAGATTCATCCTCATTAACCCATGATAGTATCAAGGATGGATGTAATCATGGAGCAATCCGAAATTTTATCATAAAGTTCCATGATCAGATGAAAATATATATACATAAAAATAATGGGGATCTTACTCAAAAAATATAGTCTATAACACAATCCTATATGAATCATGTATCAAATTTCCATACAACAAAGGTCTCAACATTCTGTTTCAAAGTGAAGGTAATTAGTGTTCTGTTGAATGGCTATATTGACCGCAATATCATTACTCGACTCCCTTGTATCAGTGCTTCCCCCGAGACACATTGGCAGTGTTCCAAAAAATCCCAAATAATTTGTTTTTAGGGAATATAAAAAAAAATTCCAAGAAATGAACCTCCTCAAATTCCACTTTTTCAAGCCCAACCCATGTCGGATGTTGATCCACCACTACCACAAGAATGCCTCTAAAGGCTAGTAGTGGAGACAAGTTCTGAGGAAAAAAACATAGGGAGGCCTTTTCCTAAGAACCTGTGAACACAAATTCACCCAACACAATCTTAACTGTGATGAGGGAATGAAAAAAAAACAGAATAATAATTTATATAAACCATAGACATGTATCATCCTCTAATTAGAACAAGTATCATTAAGTCAACTAAAAGGAAAATGTGGAAAAATACACATCAAACCAGGAATGTGCCACAACCAGAATGTAACTAAAAATTAAAATATATGATCATGCCCCTAATACAAGATCACATGCTATAAAAATCATATGCAGTCCAAGCACTCATATCTCTAGGATGTTCTAAAATCTCAGTCAATATATCAATCATCTGCATAAGGAATGAAACATGCGGGAAAAGCCCATACATGGGTGAGTATAATCATACTCAGTAGGAAGCCCCAAAAAAGGAGAAGAGGGGGGGGGGGGGGGGGTTGTAAGAGATACAATGAACAGTAAAGTTGTATATAGAACAAGGTCCAGCAAAGAGCATACAATCCAACCAAAAACAATAGTGAAGAAATCTCATCTGGACCCATGGACATAGAAACAATGAGAAGATGAAAGTCTCATCGAGTCATGGAAACATATAATAGGATAGTAGACCTATCGATCAATGATAATAGATACAGGGAAATAATGTTGCATACTCTATGCCTCTTCGCCTCTCCATGAAAGAGACTAAGCAAAATCAAAAGAGTGGTTACTGAAATAGGATATATAAACACGGTTAGTAACAAAAGCCCAATGGAGAGTGTAAGGGGATTTCCATCTAGTAGATCATCATAGGAAATGAGTCCCCTATAGTTCTATAAGTAACCAGTAATGATTTCTTACATCCCACACATCTAGCCTCCACATATGAGTCAATGGGTATCACGTAGCACACCTTGAAACGGTTCTCTTTGGGTGGTAGTGTCTCACCATCACTGTTTAAGGTCACCTCACATGGATGTGTATTGGTGGGGAATGCATCCATCGTTCTTAAGAATCCAAGGGTATATCATAGAATGCCTTGTCACTATGATACATAGACAAGAGGTCAGGTATCATGGTCGATGACCCATGCCCAGCACATCCAGATGGAACAAATATAGTCATAGATTATCCGTGACCTACTATGATAGTGGTAATCATCACTCAAATGTCGACTAGGATGCACTTCCCAACCCCATTAAATGTATATCTACTAGAGGGTAATTCCCTACAAGCATCGTGAAAAAGACCCACCTACCAGCCGTGTTAAAGTGTAGTGAATTGGAGGATACTTGTAATAGCCATCAAAGAACCCACTGCCCAACCCAGTTAGAGGGTAATCCTAGAACATCCATCGTGGAACCCACTACCCAGACTAATATAAGGGTAAGCCCAGAAATACTCAAGTCATCCCTTCTAAATGGAACCTCTAGGAAGTAATCAATTAAATTCACTAAAAATCCTTTTTGGACTATACTTATTGGGAAAGAATGAATAATTACACTAGACATATATAATGTATAGAAATACTGGGATACTCTAATTATACTACAAGAGCACTGATGTCATCCTGTGATACCCTGATTATTTTTCACACTTGGAAAATCTTTCATATTATCATGAAATTTGTTATGGAGGGTACCATAACAATCTATGTAGAAAAACACATGGTATAGGCTGCTAACAAGAAAAAATCAATGATTAGATGAAGTTGATATGATGGTAGAATATTTTTAAGGTTGTACACAATGGTTATGGGAGCCACAAGAAATGGGATCCCACCGTATAGATCAGACATGTACCCCACCATAACAATGTACTAAACTATTCATTATTACCCCTATGAATTCCTGTGTACTCTAAGACTAAATGGAACTTCTAGACAAAAGGCTAAAAAGTCCATGATGGTTGTTATTTTTATGATGGAAGAAAACATAATTTTACAAGCATAAATCCAAAAACAGCCTCGAACTACCAAACATATCACACCATTGAAATCCTTGTATAATATAACTTCTGATCGACCATTCATTTTCAAGAATTGGACACCCGGTGAAGAATATGAATCTTTCATCATCATACAAAAATAGTTCTTCATTGGATATGTTCCTCGATCCAATAACAAATCATATGGATAACACCATATTGATCCTCTCAAAAAAAAATTTCTGGTCAACTTCTCGTTCTTCCAGAATGAATAGGAAGTGAAAAGGCTTCATTTAACCACAACATGCCCGAATCAGGCTTTATAGAGTCAAAAACATGATCCCAGATCATATCATATGGATCACACCATTGTGATTGTCTTGAAAAAATTGTTAGGTTCAACTACTCATTCATCCAAGATGGACATATAGTGAAAAGGATTCTTTTCACCATAACATGATTGAATCGGGATTCATGGTGCCTACAACTCAAATTATATTTAAATAATAAAAATTGTAATTGAAACGTATAAATAAAATATATGGTCGATCATCCTCTAACAGCTTACAAATCAGATATCATATGCAATATTTTCGACATATGAGAGATTCCAAAAATAATAATAATAATATTTGGTGTTTCATCAACCTGAATCACAAAACTAAAAAGAAAAAAACATGATAACATCTATAAAAGTTCATCTTGAATGTATAGTCATGTGGTTGTAGACGACACATGAAATAGACATCTAGTTTGGACGATACCAAGGTTTGAAACTACCTCATCCTGAAGGCATATCAGGGCTGGACCATTCTGACCGGTCGGGCCCTCTCCACCTAGCCCCACTTCTCCAACATGACCCACAATCCCAACCTCACACAACTGCAATATCCCATGTCCCATCTTTCTCAACCCACCAACCATCCATTGGGCTGCCGAATCCCGACAACCATTGTATTTTGTGCACCCTACGCTACCAGGATGTCAACGCTTGTACATGTTGTAGTTGTCGGACCACAAGTGTCAATGGTCTCCTCTATGGACCACTAAATAACACCTATGATGTAAATATAAATCTAAAACCAGATATGAGATCCTAAATATAGTATCTACACAAATAAAATATCTGCTTGATGACTCGTCGACATTTCAACGTGATGAAAAGTAGTCACTCCTTCTGCTTGCCTCTACAACTCTTCCTGCTAAAAAAATGAAACAAATCATTGATATGTACTAATTGGTTTGATAGAATCACAGACCACTGCTTCTCCCAAATATTCATTTATGGTTTGATGGATTGAAACGTTTTTGTTGTTGAATAGATGAAGAACATGAAAAACATGTGATATAGAAATCTAATATTTCGAAGTTTATGATAGTTTGGCAAACAACAATCATCGGTGATGTACTAATATGATAAATAATAAAAACATTCAATAGAATATTCAATTGGAGAATGTAGAATCTGAAATAAAAATCCATTAATTTTTTTAGATCAATCGTTGAACTTGTCATGAACTAATCTACTTGGATCTAAAATCTCATTGTGATCTTCAAAGAATTCAGTGTCAAATCACCTTCAGGAGGAGAGCATAATGCTCCATCAATTGTGGGAGTAAATGAAAAATACCCTTGTTCATTTTTCTAAACTCTTATTTATCGGACACCACCACCAGTAACAGAATCCAAATCTCCCACACCCTCTCACATTTGGTCATTTATTGGTAAAACATTATTCTACAAACTCAAATGTGGTCCTAGATTTCCAATTAGAGTCCATATTCAGATGATATTTAAATTGATGCCTAAGACAAAATAATTTAATATAATTATTTTATTTACGATTATGTCCTCTGAGGAATTTTATACAAAAGGAAAGTGCCAACAAAAGTCATCTCCTCTAATTGAAGATTTCCCTCTCCAGACTCAAGTGTACGCTCAAATTTTTGATCTGAGCTACCATTTTAGGGTTATAATTATACTCTATGTGCATAGTATAATATATACTTAACATTTTAGAAAAACTTATTCCAGTTACCATGTGCCTGAAAATCAAATTCCTTCTCAGCACCTAACTCTGGAAATTTTTTCTAAAGTATACCAAAGTATTACAAAAAAACCAGAACCCTACAACCATAGTCGACATCCCAAACACACCAAAGAAGAGAAATATGAAGCCACACAAATGATTATGTGATAAATATAATGACGGAAAAAATGTTTTATTTATGTCATGAACCTGTTTTTTATAGAATCACCTTTATAATATATATATGTTGAATATATGTTTCAATACCTATTAGAGAGTGGGTAATCAATAATCAATATAGAATAGGAAAATGAAGGATTGATTTAATAGGTGGAAAGACGATTGAATTAATATGAATGATACACTACAAAAATAAATTCATTCTATGAGCATAACATTGTCATTATCCAAACCAGAGCATTATTCTACATATAACAAAGTATGTTTTTAATAGACTATCGGTAAGAAATAATGACCTAAGACCAACATATACAATGAATATACAAAGATAATAGTGGTAATTATGTTTTACATTCCCTGTTCCAAATATTTGGGGATGCATTCTAGTTCAATAAACCATATTATGTTGATGTTTTATTCCAATAACAACAATAATGCGTGATCATATAATTTTATTTAATGTGAAACCTCTAGCGATATGATTATTATTTTTGTGTAGAAAATAATTTTTCAAATAATAATATACTCCTTGAAAATATTTTGATTCACTTTTCAAAACAGAATGGATGTATCCACATTGAAATAACATTAATTTATTGAATAGGGAAATCACATTGAAAATATTCTATATCTATCTAAAAGTGTAAGGAAATATGTATATTATCTTCAATAAAAATTAAATCATCTACATAGAACTTAATAATGATTGAAAAATAAATTTACAAAAAATGCTAATGGAATATAATTTTTTGTAGCCTCTACTATGATATTAATGATTGTATCACATTATAGATAATAACATGGGACAGATAAATATTTTCAAAACACTCATCTATTCATATATGTATAGAAAATTTATTGCAAGGATATAATTTTCATATGTGTGTAGAATGTATGTACCAGAGATTTTGGATTCGTGAAAATGCATAATATGTTCTATAACATGGGATCCAGATTACTCTAAATGTAAAAAAAATCGATATATTAATTGGATTATAACTTCTTCATCATAAATAATACATAAAATGATATATTATAAATTAATTCACTTTTATTCCCAAACAACTTTATTTTTATGTTAACTATTTTATATAATTACATCATAACTATTACATAAAAATCTCATCATTTGCGTGTGTCAAACATCAATAGAATTTTATTTTTCAAAAATATTAATCCTTTAAAAATTAAAATGTTATTTTGTCTTGAAAATACTTCCAGAAGTTCATCAACAAATCTTATTGGTTATTAATAACACAATAAATATGTAAAATTTGTTCTAAAACATTTGATTTGTGAAACTGTCTCAACAATGGATATTTTTTTAAATGAAACATTTTACGCAAATTTTGGAATAATGATTTCTAAAAAAATCCCTTTTATATTAATTACATTATAATAAAAAATGATCAGTTGCACATGAAATCATTATTAAATCCTAGTTATTTTCTTAAAAACTGTAATATTAAAACCCTAATAAAAAATCATAACCATAAGGGTTTTATTGATAACATTAGAACCAATGAAAAACATATTCATGAAAACATACCTCTTTATGAATTATTGTCCAAATCGTTTATTTTAAAAAACTAGTAGATTAAATTTTGAAATTATAAAACATTCATGAAAATTAATTATAAAACATTGAAATTTCATGTTAGTTTCTTTGTACAACATCTCTATAAAATCCATATATTAACCATTATACGAACCCCGATAATTGTAATAACCGCATCGTGGAACATCTCTCATAATCATCTAGAAAATATAATCACTATGTGATGATTTACAGAGATATATAAATAAAGACATATTATAAAAAATGTCCATGCAACATATTAAGAATTAAATAATTAATCTATAACCATTATATAATAAAAACCTTAATGAACTCTGATCAGCCCATAAGAAAATAATATTACATTTTTATATTAAAATAATAATAAATGACCTTCATTTCAAAAATTCGTTAACATATAAAATTTAGAAAAATAATTGAAATTATTTAATTAAAAAATGAGAATATTATAATAGAATTTTTAATGAAATAAAAATTCATGATGTTCGGATATTACATTAAGGAATTTTATATTAAAATTGAATATTAAGAATTTTTTTTCTAATGAATGTCGTATATTTCAGAATAAAATTCATAAGAAGATTCCTTTTAAAAAACATTAAATTGAAGTAAAATTAACATTGAATGTCCATTATAAATCATTTATGTCCACATAAATACCGCAAACAAATAACATCATGAATATAGACATCAATGAAAAATCACGTGAAAATAAATCTATAAATGAATTAAAACATGGTATTTCGTTTAGTTGACCATTACATTGATTCTATATCAATATGTGTGTTTATTATCATCATAAATAATATAAATATGATAAATATTTAAATTATCAATACCCTTTTCCATGTTTTTTAATTTATTTATTTTATTTAAAATAATATAATATTCGATCACATAATCAATTATGTTTACATAATAAATTTGATGATATTTGGATCATTTTTTAATAATACATTTTTTATGTTGACTATTTTCAATGATAACATTGATACAACATATCACTAATAATAACCACAACACATTTATAATTTTTTACATTTAATGTACTTTTAAAAACAAACACGAAATATTGTTATGAAAAATGAGCTACATTACAATCATAATGTTTGTAGGTCATACATAATCTTCAGTAATGATTCCATTTTTCAAATATAAATATTGAAATATGGTTCATATAATATTCATTTTATAAATATAATTATATCATAAATTTCAAATTATATATTTAAATAAACTTTTATATATCATCCATGTGTTTTTGTGATGAGTGATGAATGACAAAACATTGTGAGGGTGGTAGTCCACACAAAAGAACGAATGTAGTTTTATTTTTTTTATGTATATAATGTAAAGAAAATAGATAATATAATATCCTAACAAAATTATATATATTTCTATACTATCATATAAATGAAAAAAATTGTTCAATCGTTATAACTATTTGTGAGAAGCATTGATGGAAAATGAATTAACTATATTCATGATGTGGTAGTACACCATATAAATGAATAATGATTTCATGTATCATCTAATTGAAGATGATAGGGATATATGATATTACATTGACATAATAACAACATATAATATGGAACATACAAATTTATATTTCATTATGGTTGAAGAAGAGTTAATGGAGGTCATATAATAATTTAAACCAAAACTTTCAGTTGAATGATGAATCCATTTATCAGAAAACCTCATATTATTAACCCTTAAACCCACTAAAATAGTTTTTTATCAAAATATTAGATGTATATATTGTTATAAAGAATTATTTTAAGGTATTTTTTTCAATAAAATGTAACTTTATATTGGGATAAGAGAGGAGAGTGGGATCCATTTTTTATTTGAAAAATGGGTAGTCTAAGATTTATTTAAAATATTAAATGAATTTATATTATTTAAATATTAAAAAGTGTTTCAAAATTGAAATAGTTCTATGATAATATTAACAGGATCTAAATAATTTCATCTAATAAAAAATGGTCAATATATTTGTGATTTTATATTTGTTATCACATGATTTTATTACCCCCTGTTAACCTTATTAACAGTTATGGATATTACAATTTCTTATATATATAAGAATTAATAGAATTGTTATACAATGATAAATGGAAAATAATGGTCAATGTTTTAAATTGTAAAACATATACCACACTATTAATTATGTTCTTGTTTTTAGTAATCTTATTAAATATTATAAAATATTGTTTTTTATATTTTATCATTAATTAAAACTTTTGAAATATTCCATTAATATTACTTCGAAAACAATAATAAAACAGAGTAATTTTAATATAATATATTCCGAATATTTAATATTTTAGTAGTATTAATAAATTTTGTTGGGAGACCACAATATACATAGATAATATTCCATGTTGAGTTTTTAATATTATTTTCATGATTTTTACTACATTCATAAGAATTGAGTTGGTTTTGCATAAGAATTGTATTAATAAAAAATTATACCATTAATAAATGATGAAATTATGTTTTGTATAAAAATTATTTTTAGTATAAATTGATTAAAAAAATTGAATATAATATTAATTCCAATATCCAAAATTGTATTATATTATATCATATTTATCTAATTATTTATTTAATATTAAAACAATTGTTTTTATAAAGTAAATAAATTTATATAAAATACAGATATATATAATAATAATTATTTATACTATTATTTTGAAAAATAAAACATTTCACTAAATTCCAAAAATCAATAATATAGTAATTTTTTAATTTTTTGGTTTATATAAAGATATCATTTTATAAATTATAATTTTAAAAAAATACTAATTTGTTATAATATTATCTCAAAAACCAAATTATTTTTTTTAAACAAAGTTAATTTTTATGTATAAAATGAAATTACAAAAGATTTAGTAATTATCTCCTTAAAATAAATCAATGTATTTTTATTTAGTAGGAACATAATTTATATTTCATTATTCAGTTTACCCCATCCATACTCTACCAATAAATAGTTTGATTATAATTGACATATTTAAGCAATAATATTTATGTATTATATCCCAATTCTAATGAATCATGGGTGTTTCTATTGAGGAATATATGTCATAAATATATTTTTTAAAAATCATAGATTTTCAATCGCTCTGTAAACTATTTAATATGAAAAATCTTAAAAATATTATCATGATCATTATAATATATGGATTATCATCAAATAATGACAAATTTTTATTCCCATGTTGTAAGAACCCTTGATAAAGGGTCCTATTAAAAATATGGAATCGGTAATATGGTGTAGATCTGGAATATTGCAAAACATGGTTCAAAAATATAAGAAAAATAGTGAAAAGTTTAAATATGAAAATGTAATAAAACATTATGGTCAAATAATTATATGGAGTTAAAAATATCATTGATCAAAAGAAATAGATTATTTTAATTGAATGTTAATGAATAGAAAAAAATAAATAGATTTTAATGTGACCAATAATTCATCAATAATGAATAAAATTTGAAAAAATTGTATTATTTTCAAAAATATTTGGAATCAATTTACCATATATAAATTAAAAATAAATAAATAAACCTATTTTATATCTATATATTTTTATCAAATAATCAATTTAAAATATGATGTCACATTTTTATAAGAAAATTGAATATTAGAATATATTTTTTCTTGACTGATGTACTAAAAATATTTCATAATGTATTCAATTGTTCCAAGAAGTATGTCATTATATTTTTAATTGGGCATAAAATAAAAAGAAAATTATTTTAATATGTTATGATATATCAAAAAATGGATAAAAATTTAATGAAATCAATAAAAAATTTCGCTCTAAAGAATTAAAAATTAAAAATCATTCAACGTCAATCATTTAATAAATAAATAACCTTAAAATAATTCAAAATATTTAAAAAAAAAGCTTAAAACCAAAACATATGATGGTTTTGATTACATATTCATCCATTATTAATTATCATTTATCTCTACTCATCCTTAGTCACCCATAATGTCATATAATAAAATATGCGGATTCTATAAACATATAATATCTAAGTTGTGAAAATAATTTACTTAAATAACAAGAATAATCATAAATACACCTTAAAATATTATTTTTTTCCAACAGATAATTCATTAAATATTCCTCAATCACAATCCCATATAATAACGAAAATATCTTAATTTTTCTTAATCTTATAAGATTATAAACATTTTGAATTTCTTCTAAAATAAATCTAATAACATTATGAAAATATAATTGAATGATAATTTGTATCTATTTGATAATAGATATACAACCTAAAAAATATTTATCATGTCGTTTAATTAAAATAAATTTATGAAATTCTAATGAATGTATCGAATAGGCTAGAAAAATGTGTTTCTCCTTCTTTGCGCTATAGTTGTGGATTCAATCCCCATGCCCATTCTAGATATTATTGTTTGTCCCTCACACTATATGTTTTTTTGCTACTAAAAATAAATTAATATATTTCAATTATAAATGAAAAAATATGTTACATCATATTCAGTAACCACCTTGGTCCAATGATGTTTAAAAAATATGATGAGCATCTTAAATATTAATATTAATCATTAAATATATTTTTAAACTTCATGTTTTTCTTTAAAGTTATTTTAAATAAGATATTCAATTTTTACTAATATTTCTATAGTATGAAGAACATATTATACCAAAATTTCATTTATCCCTCAATCATATGTTCTAAAATGTAATATTCTAAAAAATATCACCATTAAAATAAATTAATTTTTAATGGTATCTACTGCATTAATTTTTTAAAAAAATTAATTAAAAAAAGAAGATAATTGTTTAGTGATTTGTAATCCTTATATAATTTAAAATATAATAGAATTTCATTGATTATATATCATTTAATTATAATTCATAATACTTATTAGAAAAAAGAAAACAATATTTATGTTATGTCACAAACTATTAACTATGAATTTTCATCCCATTCCTTAATGCATACATATTTTAATATTATGAAATTTTATAGTATTATCTCAGTTGAATTTTAAGGTACTTTTTTCTTTTTATGTGCCTTTGATTTCAGTTATTACATGATGTGTGTTTATGTTTACTATTAAGAGAAATTTGAGGAAATTTGGTTGTGCACAGTTGATGCATGATTTGATCAAACTGTTCCCACAGACATAGGAAACGGTGGGATCCTTTATAGAGACATCAACATATTTGGTTCATAGATTACAAAAATCATGACCTCTTTCTAAGAATAAAAATTGTGCAGTTTCTTATCACATGAAAAGTTATTTTAAAAATATTTAAAACCCCCAAAACACCACATATTTGACCTTGTCTCATGACAAAACATTACTGGGATGTTCTAAATCATTTTTGAGGGGTTTCAATGTCTCCCCACCACCGTTATTTGTGATTTAAATACCAAATAAATGATTTTATCTCCTCCAAGTATGTGGATCTTTTCTTGATACATATTCCATTCATAATTGATTATTTACCTATTATTTTTGTGGACATTATTATAAGATTGAATAGATATTAAACATATTTGTGTGATATATATCAAGGATTTTATATCTATATCTTTATTTATTAGATCTTGATATAATTTGACTTTATTAAGGAATTTAGATTCATAACACATATCTACAACGTTCTGATGCTCGTATTTCGAGGACTTCCATTGAACGAACATCCGTCAATGTGTTGAGGTAGGTGGTCTAAAATCAAATTTTCTTTGTCATGGATATTATGTGTGTATCTAAAATTGTAGAATTTCAATATTACCATTTTAATTTAATTCCTAAATTCGGTTAATTATGATGACCATCTTATTTATCGAATCATTTTTGAATTAAATTATTAATTGAGGAATTGATCATGAAACTAAGTGTATATCATATTGGATAATTAATTTATAGACATTTAATATGATATTAGGGGAATGTAATCTCAAAAATTAATTAAGTTATTAATTATGAGATATTGAAAAGGATAAACTATATAATTAATTATAAATTAATGATGATCGTTTAATATAGTGATCTATATAATTTATTATAGAATTAATTATGATGTGTTGAGAGTGAAAATCATATACATAATTTGGTAAGAAGACTTATGGGATATGAATTGGGTTGTTGATTAAATAATTGATGTAATAATTCATGAAATGGTCTTTAATTATTAATTAGGGTGATAATTAAAGCTATTGATGTGTTTAACTAATTGTAGAATAAATAATGAAACAAACATGTACAATCAATTACGAATTAATTATTATTGAATGAATGGTAACATGGTCATTAAATTGAGAGGTATGAATTGTTACATGGTCATTTTAATTATGAGTATGAAATGGGAACACTGTCATTCAATTGAGAATTACAAATGGTAACATGGTCATTGTACTTATGAGTAATTGAACAATAATATGGTCATTCTATTCATAATTATGAATGGTGACACAATCATATTACTTATGAATTTTTTGTTGGAAAATTTTATATTTATGTGTGAATTTAATGGATGGTAATAATTTCACTCCAGATATGGCCTCACATTATAATACATCAAACTCCTACATGAGTTGAATCAGGTTGTGAGATTTGATATCACCTTTGAATACATTGAGCTCTAATATGTATCTTAGTATGTATTATGATATGATATTACCAAGGGAACAAATTGGAATCTGGAATGAGCCAATACTAGTATAAAGGTATGGGTATCCCTGGTAACCCTTGTGGTAATATTTTCAAATGAATAATAAAGAATAATTTGTTTACTGTTTATTTATGAATTGTCATCTTTTTGTTGTAAGATTTATTTCAATATATTTTGTCTGGAATTATTTTAGACACCATTGGTGGTGTTCTGTTGAGCCGTACTAACACCCTACTCAGGAATCCAGATCGGTACACGAATACACATAACAATTGTAGGAATGTTTAAGCAAAAATTCACAATATTATATTGATGATTTTTTGTTGGATCGTGGATTAGTGGAACCAGATGTGGTTTAAGATCCTCTTGGAAGTCATTAGTGTCCTTTTTTCAACTTTTTGTAAGAAAATTGACAATTATATTTTCATAAAATGTGTTATCTTTCATTTATATTTTGTATTTTCTTCCTTTGTTAGCTTATGATATTGGAATTTTTTTGATTTACTTATACCTCCAATATTGTAAATTAATTCCATTGGTGTTTTAGCCTAACAAAAAAGGATATATTCTCTATATGTCTTACTTACTAGATTTTTTATGCTTGAAAAAAGCTTCTAGAATATGGTTAGGCATTACTGAGGTCATGTGATCGACTATCTTGGGACACAATTCTGTGGAACACGGGTCGGGACATTACGAAAAGGTATCAATGGAGCAGTTCTCTATCTTCTTCTTTGTCTTACTATATGGAGAAAGTATATACAAGACTATGAATATTAGATTATTTGTAATAATCTCATGCATGGGAGTTGCAATCTCATATATTAGGTAAAACACGTGTACTCAGGTTGTGTTTTTTGTAAATGATTTTGTCTATTACAGGTCAATATTATTTCATAATGGGTGACACACAAGTGGAGTGATGTTATTATGGTTTCATAAAAAATTTTAATATTTATTCATGGACTATAATGACAAGATAGTTGAGTATTCGTGCGTCATTCTATGTACTCAGGGTTATTGGGACGTTCATAATTTGAGGCACGCATGGGAAAATGGGTTATGGTTAAGTTGTTAAACATGAACTGTATTCCTTTTTTGAGTGATTAAAATGAAAAATGGTACCTTATAAGAATTTATAATGAATGTTTAATTACGAATAATTAGAATAATTTGAGGTATAAATGTGAATAATTATTATGATATTGTGTTTACCGGTGTTAACCAAAACCTAATAGTTGGATGGTTAGGGGTAGTTATATTCCCTTGTTATTGAAAATGTGGCGAGATGTGAGGAAAATAAATATGGTGACCTATTGTGAATATTACTCTTACATAAGTATTATAAGGTTATGTTTTGAAAACATAGACTTAATTATTTCCTTGTGGTGAATATGACTCGATGATGCTTTTGAGGGGACAACAGAGGGGCATGGAAAATAATTGTCTTCCAATTATGGAATTTTAGAAACTGAGGGTGAAAGATGAAGATATATGGGCGTAGTTCTAGTATATCATTACTCATTTAATCAAATTCATTGAATGATATATACATCTTGTTTGGAAATTTATTTCATAGTAGATAAGGGAATTTCAGTTGAATCACCCTCAAAAATTTACTATAAAGGGTGGACTTAATGGAATTGAATACTTTATTCATTTGATATATACAATAATTTACCATTTTAAGCCTTCTGCTAAGATAATGGCCATGATAGCTTCTTATATTATATTGGAATAATTAAAGAATTTGTGGAATATTTAGGAGATAACATGAAAAACATACAGTATGTCATGGATCAACATCTTGGATAGGTTCTAAGAGCACATGAATCTATGGATAATGAGACAAGAGAATGATTTGGTGTTTATGAATCCATCCTATGATAAATTTCCCATTATGGATTCTGCGAGACACTATATAGATCTACAGTGGTTTACTCTAGAATTATTAGGAGATGAGGCAGATACTGAAAAACAAATTCATTATGGACGTAAGTGAGATAATATTTCCCATGAATATTTTTCTGATTAATGACGTTTGAAGATGTTGTAGATTATGCAATAATAGATGAAGGGAAACTGAGGGAGGGTTATAGTACAAGAAATGTTGTTGTTACTGGACAATCACGACGTGTGACCTCCAAGAGAAGAAAGCCTCAATATAATAACTTTATTTAGGGAAGTGGGATGAAAGGTACGTGTACATGAGGGTTAGTTGGCCATGACCTTACTTGGGGGATCTGTCAGCTTTGTGGTCGGATGGGATATTATCGTCGACATTATCCCAAAACACTAGTTATTTTTTGGTCTTATAGATATATAGAACACCTATATATGTTATTCCGGTTGCAACAAATGATGGGTGTTGAGGGAGTATTTGGGTGGAGTCAATGTGTGAGAAAGGGGAATTCTAAAGAATACATGTCTGATAGCTGATGTTATATTGGTTTGGGAGGTACAAGTAGGGGATGTGGTGCTACAAGTATAGATCAAATTTATTAGTGGAGTGGATCTACTCAGAGGAGTCAGACATCATCATAGGGATAATGGGTAGGAATGTATCCTGAATTGTAGCATACACTTGTGGAGAGCGAGGTTGGGCCATCGATAGTGAGAGGTAATTTTCAAGTAGCTTAAAATTTATCATGATCATTTTTATAGTAGTTCATACTATTCGATTATATCTACACGACTTGTTTATGCATTGATCCTAATGGTTGTTTTCCTGAGCAGAGTAATGACTATTGATACACCTTTGGTAACATAGTCTAGATAAATATCTCTATGCAAGTGATATTCACAATAGATCAAGGAATGTCATTTTTTATGGGATATATATTATTTATTTGACATTATTTGACCTAATTATTGGTATGTATTGTAATGTACCATACTAATACCTCATAAATTGTTATAAAATGAGACTTATGATTACATCTCTTAAGGGTGACTCATACATCCACCATTTAGATATCAATATCTAGGTAACTAAGAAGGTCTAATTACACAACAAGTGGGAAATCTCAATGCCCAAGTTTCTAGTATATTCTTTGACTATGGGGGTGTTAGAAAAGATTTAATAATACTAGTAGTATAACTGTTTTATGTTGTCTGTCCTAGAAACATCTCAGGGCAACCACATGATAGAGATCTCGTATTCAATATTTTTCTCATGCGTGGGGATAATCCATAAACTACTCCACCATAAATAATGGAAATAACTCATCATCAAGAGATCAAAACATGGTTTAGAATTTGGAGGATAATGGATTTTTCAGTACAAGCATTTGTCATTGTGGATCACCTATATTTATCCCAATGCAGGATAATGTGATTTTATGTTTTTCTGGAGATTATCAAAATTTGTACAAAATGTTTGTAAAGAATTGTTATCATCTTCTGCATATTGATGATCTGTTTGTACAGTTAGAGGGAGCTTCAATTTTCACACACATCGATTTGATATTGATGAATAATCAGTTAATGGTGTGGACATCATATATACCAAGGAATAAATTCAAAATTATGAATGGCCTTTATGAGTTTCCCATAATTCCACATGGAATAAAAATTTCACTATTAGTGATTATGAATTTGATGAATACGATCATATTTTTTTATATAGTCCTGTTTGTCGTGGTGTTTATGGATGAAATATTATTGTACTCCAAGACTCTTGATGATCATTCCCAACATCTTAACATCATCATGAGTACCCTATGAGAGTATTAGTTATACTCCTTGCTATCTAACTGTCTATTTTGAGTTTACCAGGATGAATTATTGGTGAATATAATCTCAGATGAAGGTGTAAATGTGGACCTAGGCAAGGTTTAGATAGTAGTTTCTTGGTAGCAACCTAATAATTGTTTTTGATATCTGATGCTTTTTGGGATTTGTTGGATATTATAGAGGCTCATCTATGAATTTTACCATTTTTTAGTTCCTCATTCGGGATTGAAAAATAAATGGATAATGTTTTAGTAGATTGTAATATGCATAAATTATTTTCAAAAGATGTATAGGTTTTTGATTATGGAACAAATTTTGATCCTACCTGAGTCAGGTGAGGAGTACATATTATGATGTGATACTTTTGGGGAAGATTTGATGATTTGTTGATGCATGGTGATGAGTTGTGGAATTTGTTTCTTGGTAGTTGTGGAATCCTAAAATGAACTAGGGACTCCTGAAATGAACTACCCTATATATGACCTCATGTAGGCAGTAGTGGTTTATGCTCTTGATTGTTGATGATACAATCATTCTGAGGAAATTTTTATAGTTTATAAAGATCACAAGATATTGAAGTATATATTTTCACATCATGATTTGAATCACAAACAACAGATATGGGTGGATTATATATATTCATTTGATATTAAATTTTCATATACGCCCGGTAAAGTAAAAAGTGTGGATGATGCCTTGAGAAGGAAAACATAGATATAGATGGTTCAGGACTTGAGTGTCATGTGGAAGATGATGACTATGAGAACTAAAATTCATATGTTAGTTCAAGAGAGTTAATAGAAGATGAATGAATTTTCAGTTGTAGTGGATTATTCAATTTTGAGATAGATTAGATATCGGAAATACAAGGATTTAAAGTTCTTTTCTTTTAGTTAATTCATTGAGGGTAGTGATACACCTTCAGTATTGTTGATATGTGCAGAATCTAGTTATTATATATATAATAATATTATAGTAGATAATTAAATAATTTCATTCCATGATGTGGGAAGCGTATTCAGGTGTAGCTCTGATGTACCTTGACATTTGATAATTGTTTTGTTGGTCGGGCATGAAAAATGAGACAACATGGTTTGTGAAAATATGCTTCACCTATCATGAAGTGAAGGTAGAGAATAAATGACCGGGATGTTTTTTTTTGAACCCTTTTTGTTTTCAAGAATGGTAGCGGTAAGCTGTTACAATAGAAATTTTGGCGGGTCATCCAAATATGCTTAAAAAGAATGAATATATTTTGGTCATTTTTGAACTACTGATAGAGCTAGTAAATTTATTACTTTTAAAGGAAAAAATTACTGTAGATCATCTTGGAGAACAATATATTTGGAAGACCGTTTATATTAATGGGGTTCAATGGACTATTATATTATATCATGATTCACAATTTATATCATGCTTCTAACAGGTCTTTCATAATCAATTATGTACACAGTTCTTATTGAGTACAGATTCCCACCCATAGAATGATGGGCAGTCAAAATGTACTATAAAAGTGCTTGAGGACATTATGAAGGAATGTGATATTGTATTTAGTGCACCTGTATAGAAACATGTGGATTTAGTATAGCATTCCTATAACAATACATTCCATTAAACTGTACATATGGAAACATTAAATGATATTTATGGTTGGCCATGAAGATCGATGATACGCTTGATAAAGGGTTGTAAGTCAGAGGTAATGGGTATGATTCTTGTTCAAGATACATAAAAGAATGTGTTTTATTATTGGAAAAAGTATGGCTAGAGCTCATAGTAGGAAAATGATGTATAATGATAGACGATGTTGATCCCTACTATTTATATCGGGGGATCTAGTGTTCCTTCGTGTATCACCTAGGTTAGGTAATCACAAGATATGGAGGTAGGGAATGTTAGTGCACATGCTAATTGAACTATTAGTGGAAGTAAAGAGAATCAAGTTGGTGGCATATCGATTGTATCATACATAAAAATATACCGCTAGACAGTATGTATTTCACATGTCACATCTATAGTGGTATCCACCTTAAAATTCACATGTGATAAAAATTTGCATAGTTAAATTATTGGATGATTAAGTATGTTAATTATATAAAAAAATAAAATTTCATCATCTTTACATGATGATATCATTCTTATCGATTTGTTTTCACCATTGTTATTCCCTTTGACTGTTACAATGATATCATTGTCTTATACAATTTAGGGGTCAATAAAGTTATCAATAAAAGTAAATATTCCCCATAATGGAATCATAGATTTTATATTTAACTATATCCCATTAATTTTGAAATCTATAAGATTTTTTAAATTTTAAATAATTTTTAAGAAATATTTTTTTGTTGAATATTATTAGTCATTCGTGGAAAAATAAATTATATATACATTATAATGATAAATGATATTACACTATTTTTCAAGAAATATGTAAAATTGAATATATATTTTCTTAATCCATATTAATAATTATTATATATTTTTAAAAAAAATGGCTGAAATTTTTGAGTTTATGTTTCACTTATATATTATAATAGTCAATTTAATGGGTAAATGGAATCCAATTTTCATAATTTAGATTTTTGGAATAATATGTGGAAACTATAATCATCCATGTAAATAAATTACAGTGTTACGGTCATGTTATCGTACATATGATATTATTTTTAACATTTCTAATTTGATTAATATTTAACGAGTTGACAATAACTTACAAATATTACTATTAATACTACATAAAAAATATAATGGGAATATTATATAAATTACAATTTCTATATTCAAATGAAATAATTCAATTCTCATGAATCAATTCACATATGTAGAAATAAAATTAGTTTAATATAATACCCATGAAACGCAATTAAAAAATATTTTTTTATGAGAAATAATTTTTAATTACAATAACATTTAAATAACATATACAAGTATAAAAATTATTATTTTTATAAAAATTGGATTAAATTTAATAAAAAATAAATAAATTTTTTTATAAAAACAATATTTAGATTTTTTACTCTGAAAATACTATACATGAAAAAATGGTTTTCAATAACAATTATTATTCCCAATTATTCATTTAAATAATCATTCATTTTGAAATAATATAAAACTTTTACAATAATATATATTTTATATGTTGAAATAATAAATGATTTCACATATTTAAACTATATCTATAAAATTTCAAGTAAATAATTTTAATATTATCTAAAAAAACAAAATTATCACATTTTTATGAAATCTAATTTTGGACTAATAAAATGACAACAAAAAATTGACGGAAAATATTGTTAAAATTATTAGATTAATTTTTCTTAAGTATGAGTTTTTAAAATATTTAATAATGATTATTATCCTATAAATACACTGCCATTCAAAATCAAGGTTATAAAGACCACATTTAGAAAACATTGTTTTAATTGTATATCACAATTCTCTTAATGAAAAATGTTGGTTGTTAAGAAAGATATCATGCATACTATTCATTTAAAAACATACATTATTGAAAATATATTATTAATAATTCTATAATTAACTCAAATATTGTAAACCATTAATAGTGATTATCTTTAAAATTTATGGAATTAATCAAGGATGATACTAGATACATTATTTTAACTAAAATCCATTTTAATTATATTATATATTTCAATTAAAATTTATATAATTACAAATAGTATTATTTTACTTGATAATTTAAAATAACATTTTTAATTAATGGCCAAACAATTTTAGTTCGTTATATTGTTTATATTTTTTTTAAAAAGTCAATATTTTGTTGAATAGTAAATAAATAAATAATTTAATTAAGCCCCCAATTTTTGGAATAAAAATAATTTTTTCAATACATTACATATAATATTTTATATAATAATGTATAATAAATCAAATTAAAATAATAATTTTAATTTATAAATCCATGTTTTATGTTATAAATATCAATTTATCATTTTAAATAAAAATTGTTTTCGATCATTTTGATAAATTAACAATAATGTAATGATAATTTCTTTATTGATTTATTTTGTCAAATAATTAAAAACTGAATTATAATAATTATATTAAATTAATTTACATAGTATTTTTTATAATTGAACAATATTGAATTATTTTTTTTCTAAAAAAATATACATTTTCAAAAAATGAAAATTGTAATGATTCATGTACTAATGTTATGATTAATTCCCTTACACAGAAAATACAAAATTGCTTAAAATTTTATATATTTTTAGATTTTAATATTAAAATAATAAAATATTTCTAACATCAATTTTGGGATTAAAATATAAATTGATAGGATTATATATAATTACCATGATAATATTAAAATATTTTTTAAATACTATTTTTTATATCATGGAATTTATATTGAATAATTTAAAAAGAAATACATGAAATAATAATTTTTTTTGTAAATATAATTTTAAATATATTATAACTTATTTAATTTTTATTAAACAATTTGTTGGATTATGAATCTATAACTGTCAAAATGTCAATTTTCATTTACAATCAGTTTTCTACACTTTATCTTCTTAAATAAAATAGATATTTCAACAATATTTAGAATTTTAATTGGATGACATAGATTTTAAATTTAATTCTAGAACACCCATATATGGTTAAATATGTTATTCAAAATGTTCCATTGAAAATAAAATATCATAGTTAAAAACTATTTACATGTTTTAAATGTGTAAGAGAAATATATAAATATTTATTGGTAATAAATAAAAAAATGCTTAAAAAATTAACACATTTAGGTCCCATTATAAAAATAAATACATCCAGTATTAAATAATTTTTATTCCTTATATCCATCCACCTTCATATATTCATTGAATTATTAAATTATAATTGGTGTTTCAAAAATATTTTTTTTCCACTCTTATAAAAGGAGATCACATAGTCCTTTTAAAACACAAACATATACATGGAATAACTCATTGAAAATATTCTATATTACCCTAACTAAAACCAAATACCAGTAACAAAATCCTTTGGTTACTCATATCTACTTAATTATCATAAGTTTCTAGTGGACTTTCATGGAAAAATAACGTCTCCAATATAAGAATAATCTCATTCTCAAGGTTTAATTATGAAAAAAATCCTACCAATAATATCATCACCATAATTATATTATAAAATATGTATTATTTATATGATTTTATTTTGTTTTATTAATCATACATTCCTTATTTATTCATTTAAATCAACATAGGAAAATAAGAAGATCGTTCGTGTATTGTAAGGAATTCTGTATGGATGAACCTATGATATTTATTTTATACAACTGTAATTCATTGGGGATATAAATTTTTTAATTTTTTAATAATTATAATATATATAGTATAATAATTATTCTGGTATTATATATTCATATCCAACTTTACCCTTATCATATGATAACAAATGTAATGATAATATTGAAAACGAATGGATTACAGCCTCAATGATGATTTTTTTGTTTTCATTTTATATTTCCCTAAACAATGTAATCATTGTAAAGTTTTTTGAAACTTGGAGATAGTTTAAAATAAATATATAAATTATTAATACGTATCTCATGTGGGAAATATATACAAATTAATTTGAGTTATTATTAATGTAAAATTTTTGTTCTTTAGAATTACTGATGAAACATAGTATAAATTCGGTTCCAACATGGCATAAGAAAAAACCATATAGAAATCAATAAGAACATTTTAAATAAATATAAGGTATATATTAATGGACCATTTATTATATATAAATAACTATGTTTTATTCAAATTATGTGTAATGATTTCAAAACTAAAAATCAAAAGAAAAATAGTTATAGTTTTTTTACACCCAACGATTATAATAAGCAACAAATATTCAATGAAACCATTATAAATAATTATAAATTGACTTTTTAAAGGTAATTTTTTTAATATGTTTCTAAAATAGATTATTATATTAGATATCTTTTATAGGGGGTTAAAATTTGATTTACAAACCAATGACGTAAGGTAAGGGTTTGTTGTCTCATGGTAACTTTCATTGAGGTATGATTAATATTACCGACTTTAGCAGAATATCTACTAAAAACAATAACTGAATATAAATAAATAACCAATTTACATGAGATATAAATAGTTATTTGACAATCACTCTTATATGTTCTTTCAATCCATTAACATCTCCAGTTGTAATACTTTCCTTTATTAAAACTAGTACTTACTCATGCGTTCACACGACAATACGTTCAATGCTTATTTTTAAGAAGACAAAACTATATTTCAATGTTCATAAGGAACATGAATATTGAATATATTGAAAAAAGTGATAATTAATATTGAAATATAATTTGACAAAATATAGAGAATTGAAAATATAGGAAAATAAGTAACATAAAATAACATAGGAGAATATTTCGGAGAATATATGAGAATATATAAGAAAAACATAAGTGTGTCATCACTGTACAAAATAAACCATACAAATGCATGATGTAATATAAGAGGAAAACACATAAGAGAATATATATGAAAAATAAAATCATTTGAAAACATAGAAAACCTATTATTGATTAAAAATGGAATAGAAATCCTACATTAACAATGAAATTTGAATATTGTAGATAACATTCAATTGAAAAGAAAAAAGAAAATTTTTGAAAAAAATTTGAAATGAACATGAATGAAAACATACAAGAATACTGAAAAGAAAACAGGTCACAATATAGAAAACAACACAAATATCCAACTTCAAATACGTGAATAAAAAGAAAAAATGGACAATAATTAGAAAAGTACATAAAAAATGTACATGAATTAAATAACATAAATATTAATGTCACTGAGATATTATGAAAAGAACATGAAAAAATTATTATACAACATTAGTATAAACAGCATAAAATTCCATTGCACATGAATGAAAATAACATTCAAATGGACATTTAAATTTAAAAACATATATCAGAGGTATTAATGTCACCACTCAATTATGTCACTGTACAAATATCCAACATCAAATGCCTAATAGATATTTCTGCATAGAAAAAAATGTTTAAAATAAAAATACCTGAATTTATAGAATATAAAAATGAATGTTAAAATAAAAGAATTCATTAGAAACCAAAATAAAATAAAGGGGAATATGTTTATGTGCAACACCATCATACCGAAGGAAAGAAAAAAACCACATTAAGTGCATACAGTGATGATCACCTCTTCCTATGTCGACCCCGACCCCGAGATCCCCCCCCCCCCAAGTTGGATGACGCCCTCTTCTCCATTACATCATTTGAAAATGTGATTCTTCAACAGCCGAGTCCTCTACAACTGCTTCGTGAGGAGTAAAATGTGTGGTAGGATTATCCTGCATGACCATTTAGACTGTGATGCATGATTACCGAAGATAGATGAAAAAAAGCATAATTTTTGGAATCATCAAATCAATTATTGAAAAAAATAGATGGGAATACTGGTTTCAATAAGATACTTATTCACCCACACAACTTACGGAAAAGGTAACAGTGAAAGAAAATATACAAATCTTACTTTATAATAGCTTTATGATGCAATAGTAGGCCTAATACAACACTATCCATTCCTACACAAGTACAATAAAAAACATCCAGCGCTTAAACTAGCTATAAATTGGAAAAATGTGATAGGTACTGTTTAACAGACCCTTCAAATGCTTAGAATTATTTGGGATGTATATGAAGTTGACCCCACAGGCATTGCTAACCTGGAAAAAATAGGAGGACGTGATATCCTTCCAGCGGCCAGCAGCATTCAACCAGGCAAAAACACCGGGGTGGTCCTCCATCAGGCTTAATTATTTCCCTAGCATCATCACGGTACTTCTTCACGCTCTTTGTACCATAAACATCATCCCAGTGTACCTCCATGTTTTTTGACACAACAGCATTATCCAGGACATCGAGCCCCTGCAGCTGAGCCCTGGGCCTACTTGATAGTTCAATTTTTGTATAGTCTCGAACATTTTTAGTACCATTAACTTTAGGTGAAACCAAAGGCAAAGCCACAAAATCCCCAGCATCTGAAGGCCTAACCTTGGCTTCGAAACAATAGGAGTCTAAATTGAAAGGAAATCAAGGTGTGGAATGAAAATTTGGAACCGATGCCATGTCCCCTACACCCATTGGGATGAAAATAATATGCTTCGGTTATGGTTTAGCACTTCAGTAGTTCATGAATACAGCAACACAAGATCTATGATATTCACCAACAACACAGATTGATGTCCAGTTCAAGGACCCTCCTAAGGATTTTAGTTGTTATAGATGTAATGGAATATAAATTCTGTGAAAAAATGTTAACAAATTGGGTTGTTTTAAAAAGGAAACCTCCATTTTGAACAGTTTTATTGGTCATCTAAGAGAACATATATGTAATTGAAAAATAAAATAAGATAATAGTAATGTAATGTGATGCTTTTGAATAAAAAATGGACACATACATAACAAATAAAAATAATTGTTTTAGTTTATCATTAAAAGAAAATATAGTATGACAACAACCTTGGTAATGGACAGGGGTCCGATGTTTCTTCATTTATGTATGTATAGTGTAGTGTTGTCCCATATTTGAAGTGGAATCATACTGGACTTTTCCAGTAGAACATATTTTATCAAATATCATATTTCTCTTATCATGACTAATTTTAATATGAATCAACAAAAAATGAAAATGCATCAATTTGCACAATTCAAACAGACTACACAAATCATAATGAATGATCATATCCAGAGGAGTACAGATTCCCAATTCATGAGACTTTCATGACATAGACACTATTTTAGTACCTCATGAAAATTCCATAGTAAGAAACTAAAATAGATCATTTTATTGTCTAGTTATGTGGGAAAAATCACAATGTATATTACTACAACCACTTCTAAGACATATTTCAAAATCCTTACACATATGTTGCCTTCTACTGATGTTAGGCCAGTAAAATGACTGACCCACAGTTTTTTACCTATAAGTAATCATAGAAGAAATAATTCTAAGCATCTAATCAATCATTTTATGAATAGAAATTTCAATTTGGAAGCACAATACCTAGAGGTGGAAAGTTCATTCAAATGTTATAGCTTAATCATCACCTGAATTTCCTCATGGGTTTCCACTGAAGGGAAAATGAAAGCATTAATTCGCTGGTGTTGGGATCGCATGACATCTACTGAGATTAAAATGTCCAATATCCAAGGGATACACATAATATAAATCTAAATCCATATGATAAGGCATTCTGCTAATACATGTTTTGTACCTATAACCAGTTTGATCCAGCAATAACTGAATAAATATACGATAAACACAAAAACACTACTCAATGATTTTATTGAAAAGATGGCATGCATTATGTTGTTCTAATTTTTTGCTTGTAAAATGATTTATTGATCTGATAAAACTCATAAAAACTACTTGAACAAATAACATGATTCAATACCCCAAAATAATGCATGATTCATATGCTTAAACAGTGTTACTCATAGTAAAATTTATATCCGAAAAAATGATCTATTTAGTAATTCAGTGTACTTTAAACTAAGGAATTGTAAACATTACCATGTCATTTCAGTATTGAACACCCCCAACCTTGAATGTTGTTTGCTCCAAAATATTTGTGTTCAAAACCAGAAGGTCAGAAGGTTTAAATATTCAATGTGAATATAGCCAAAGGGAAATATATACTACTGATTTATCAAAGTGAAACAGCCATATGTATACTAGTCATCAGACTATTCACCCGAAAAAATTACATCTGTCTTCAAATACGATCGTTTAAGGTACCACAATGCAGAATCCGTGTGGAAAAAAGGGCAAACGACATGGCTTCGAAATGTTTTATTATTCATAAAACCTGTTTTTACCTTAGAAGAATACGATGGAATGCACCATGAAAACTAAAATAACCATAATTATTTTTGACTATCATCCAAATAGCAATTAAAAAGACATATAGGGAAACATATCCATAAAAATCTTGAAAAATTGATACGATAACACATCTAGATTACATAACATTCATGTATCCAAAAAAACGACCAGATCGTATATTTTCAAATTAATATGCCGAATAACAAATTCCTTTATGAGGCTTGAGGGAGAAGTTGTCAAATGGAATTGGTAGACATCCATATGAAGAGGCAAATCCACACTGCAATGCACAGACCCAATTAATAAACAAAGACAAATAGCAAGAATTGCAATAAAATTAAATAAAGATAGATGTAAATGAAAAAATGTAATATATTGATCGACATTCTTGATTTCTCAGGAATTAAGAAAACCTAAGTAATATAGCAAATAGTATGCTACATCACACAACAATGCTAATGAATGAGACAATCTAAACATAATTAAACTGATTATATAGTGTAGAATACATTAGTTATTGCTCTTTTGATATATGAATCATAAACAAACCGACAAGGAACACTTACAGAGAGAAGGTTTACAAACAAAACCTTAGTACAATTAAGAGACTTCACATGAATTATGTATGGAGTTAAATTTGTAATAGAGATTTCAAACAATTAGATATCGTTAGTTGTAAAAACTACCTTGTGTTAGGCATAGATACATATAGTCTACTTTGGATGTTTTTTTTATCATTTCCACTATTTGGATATGATTTTCATTGGCAAAAGATGATGAAGGCTTCGGGTCTAGAGACAGGGAGCCTTCCACAGTAGCTTCAGCATCGAAGTAAGTCATCAATTTTTTCTACATGAAGGTTCAGTTATAAATAATGAGTAACAACCAATAATTATTATAATACCAATTTAACAAGATATTATTTTTTAACAGATGGAAAATCATCAAAAATAGAGTGTTATGAAGATTATAGGTAATGGGAAAAAATATGAACAAATATACTTTACTGTATTAAACATGTACACCATCAGTGTTACAGAGTAAGAGTTTTGAAAATTTATACCTAGGTTGAAGAGACAATAGTAGTACTTATCTCAACAGCAGCACATATGTTCAAGGTAAGTCCTGAAGAAGAAGTTTTTTCATGTTCCTAATAATGATTGTTAAAATATTTTAGAACATTTCAAGTATGTGGTCTATGTTTTGTTAATAAATTGAATTGTAAATTAGTAACTATAAAAACCTTGTTGTTATGTAATCTTCAGCATGCTGCCTTGAAATTCTTGTGGAAGATTGAGACTACATACCTGGCTCTGTACAGAACTCTGATTATAGTTACTGGTATAATCTTCATTTTCACTAATGAAGAGCACTGTGTATGTGTTCTGTTCTGAACAGCGTTTTCGATTTTGAACGTTGTACTCTGTCACGTCAAGTGAAATCAGAACATTCTTTGATTTGAAAACATTTCACTCAGGGGGGGAACCAAACTCATCACGGTCCTATGTTATAATTAAAAGGGAAAGTGGGTTAAATAACATTATGCACATGAAAAAAATAGATAGGTGAAGAAACTTACTTGTATCATATCATCTCTCAACTGTGACGCTGATTTGCTTATAAACTGCATGACTTGCTTATCAAAGAGAACAATAGATAGCGATTCTATGTCATCTTTAACAAGAAGTGGTACTCTATACCTGATATATTTATATTTGTGTACTGTCATTACAACTTATGTCATATAAGAACCATAATAATTAATAAATAGTTAGAAAAGTTGGTAAAAAATAGATGAATACCTAGGAGTAGTGAAGGCTGGTGTTTTCATACAACTTTGGCACAAAAAATTTCCATCAGAAACTTTTATTTTTTTTTGTGCATGAGTTAAATGATTCAAAATACCAGTGATGATTGCTTTGAAGTTTCACTATTGTTGCATAATTCAGACACCTTTTCGGCTATGAAATAATTAGTAATATTAACACAGTTATCAAATATGATATTACATGTAGTGCATTATAGTTCACATCCTGAAATAATGGAAACTGGGTACTATACTAACCTGCAGCAACTGTTTAACATCAGAAATTCATTTTTTTGTTATTCCAATAAGGAATCTTTGTAATGCATCTGTTTGGTCTTGTTGATGGAGGACTTTGAAACTGGTAATGACTTATGAAGCCAGTTCTGAATGTTGAACTAAAACCATTAATCATGAATAGAAAATATGGTTAATTTTCGACAAATGGAAATTATTTGAAGGTAGAATAAGTTCGCAAATCATGTCAATTGATAGTTTACCAGCTCCTAAACTCATGGACTACTGGGTTGTCAAGGTTGAGTAGTATTTTCAAAGCATTGATAGAAGTGGTGATAATAACATATGTTGGGACATGTAGAAGAAAATTTGACGAAATTCAAGTTGGCATATTAAGAAAAATACACTGAATTAAGTTAAACATGTAACAATTATTTTTAAACACATAGATAGATTTCTTACATGTCAACCGCTTTTCCCTGACCAACTACAAGATCACTACTGTAGATGATTCCATGTTGTTATCCAAGTACTCTGACATGATGTTCGCAAACTCCCCCCACAAGCTACTATTTATTTTCAATCCTCTGGAAGAAATCATATTAGATGTTTTGGTAATAAAAATAATACTTGTAAATTGTAGTGGGAAGAGCAGGATGATAACCTGTCGTCCTCTAAAATGACTTGAATCTTTTGTTTTGTAGTACCAGCAGACTATGTGGGGTATGATTGTCGTAGATGTCCTAGAATTTCTAAAACAGGTATGAATGATGTGGAAGGAGAATTTTTTCAATAAAAGTGCATTTCTATTAAGTATTGTATCAAGACTATAGAATTTAAAGAAATTGAATAGAATTAGAAACAACAGTTTTTTGTAGAAAATAAATAATTTCAACATGCAGTAACTAATTGTTTCTGAATCATAGACTTTAATACAAAATTGGTTCTCTTTAATTTACCTATTAGATGATGTTCCGGAACAGATTTGTAGATGATGTCATCAAAATTAATGAAGTTGAAACAAAAGACTTGTAACTGAGCATCCGTTGGTCGAAGAAATGTTGTTGTTGTAAAAAACAATCTGCAAGCATGTCTTGCCCCAAAGTAACTTCCTTGATTATGATCAATCTGGAAGTTTTGTATAATGTAGCAAAGGCCTTCGCACAGGACTGGTTTGTACTTGTTGATTGCATGGTGGTTGTTAATTGTACACTATATTTTTGTCTCCTGCATGAAATAATAAAATTTCAAGGTGAATATTTAAAAACCAACTGTCACATTTATTAGAGATGAAAAAACTTACTACAGAATAAATAAATATTGTTGGTGTTATGGAAATAGTACATGAACTATAATTTTTAAATTGGATAAACTCACTTGGGCATCACAGATAATCAGATCGACAGTAGCAACACTATATTTGGGTGAGGATTTCAACCAAAAATTCAATACACACACTTCTATTTTCAACGTTTCGTCAGCATCAATAGTAATCTCATTCAGAGAACAGATTTTGCGTGACATGCTTACAGTTCTGCATGATTACAAATATTATACAGATATGACAGATGAAGCATCCATTATAATGTTTTGTGCCGATATATAAGAAAATAATCAAATAATCAAATTATGTTAATTTAAAATTAAAATATACCTATCATAGGTTACCAAAAATTTCCCCGTAGAATACATTTTTTGTATAGTTAGTGGTGTGTTTTTGTCTATCATCAACTACAATTTTTAAACCACCTGGTGATGTCACTCTAGATACAACAACATAATGTTTTCCATGACAAAACATAGGCTTTCAAAGATACAAACTTACAGAAGATAGAGACTGGCCTTGACTTTTATTAATAGTCATTGCATAAGAAACAGTCAACAGATATTGTCTTCTTTGTAATTTGAAAGGCCATATTATGTCATTATGTGTCATCTTTATTCTTGGGATGAATACAAGATATCCTGAATGACAACCATTTAAAATCTCTGCTCCAATGACATGGTTACCAAAATTTCTAACGATAAGACGTGTACCATTGCATAGCCCCACTGATTGTTCAACATTTCGATGCAACATTATGGGTACTCCGATTTTCAAAGAAATTTTATGTGCAGGTAACCCAGAGGCAGTGATACCATTCAAGACATCAGTTGTATATATGTTCTCTAGCTGATCTATACCAAAACTGGCATTGCAAACAGAATCAGAGCGGAAATAATCTTTTCCTTCAGAAGTATTAAGAGTTAACATGTAGTCATTGATTTCATGCACAACGTCACATGTTGGTGAAAATATAGCACGACCTTTCAAATATGAATCATCTGAATAGTTTTCAATGAAATTCGAGTAAGAAAATTCAACAGAAGCTGTTAGAGGGGATTTATTTGTTGAAAGAAGGTAGGTGGATGGTATTTCAATGCACGCACCCCCATCAGCAAGCTCTCCAATGCGACCCTCACCAATGTACAAAATCAACTTTGTAAAATCTCGAACATCAGTTGGATCATCAACAGTATCGGGTGATTTCAACCTCATGTTCTGAGTCAATGTTAAAACCTGACAATGCTGCCATAGATATGATGATCGTATACTTGCAAAGAAAATGTCACTTCTCTCTCCTCCAGGGATCACTGGTAGTATTTTTCTGAAATCTCCACCCCGGACCACTGTTAGACCACCAAAAGTTAGATTAGAATATTTTTCATTATTTAATGACATAATATCTCTTAATGTACGATTAGTAGCTTCAAAACAGTGTTTATGAATCATTGGAGCCTCATCCCAGATAATCAATTTGGTTTGTTGTAGTAGTTGTGCAACATCACTCCCCTGTTGAATGTTACAGACTGACTGGTCATTTATAGAAATTGGTATTTGAAATTTTGAATGAGTTGTTCTACCTCCAGGTAAGAGTAATAATGTGATTCCACTCGAGTCAACTGCTAGAACAATTTTTCATTCGAACCTAAGTAGACATGTTAAAACTCTCTAGATGAAAGTCATGCCCGTACCTCCAAATCCATGCAATAAAAAGAAGCCACGATCAGGAAAAGATAACACAGACATAATTTCCTGGATTACATTTCTCTATTCAACAGTAATCATATTGTGTAATTTTATGTATTCAAGATTCATCTTTTCTCTATCGTAATTAATCTCTTCCGCAATAAGTCGATTCGGTTTAGAAGACACTGTATACTCTGGAAGGGGCATTGGAGGATAACACTATAGAGATTTTCCATTGATGCGAAGAATGTTGTCTATTTCAGACAGTGTATACATTTGTTTTTGATGATCTTTCATTGTCAAGTCTAAAACATAGTGTATTAATCTTAGAACAAACTGGAAAATTTTTAATATATTGCAGTCAATAAAGTAAGATGTTTATACCTTGTAATTTAAGTCGCTGTTGTTGGGAATATAAAATGTAATCTGTTAGGATTTTCCAGGTTGCAAACCAAACAATGTCAGGTCGAGAAATGGAATTTGAGAATAACATTTCGGTGAATAGTCTTCGCAAATAATATCCCATTCCCCAAGCAAATACATCTTGTAGTGCTTGTATGAATTCATTGTCTTCATATAGAAGTCCCATTGCCGAACATGTTTCTCTGAATGTAACATGAGTTATGTTGTTCACTGTTCTGATAGATTCATACATAGTTTATCCTCTGACCTTTGTTAATAGAATATGAAAGTAATGTAGTTCCCTAGAAGAGGGTGCCACATAGTATAGTCCCCCAATACTGAAACCCTGTTTGCGTGGGTACCAGTTCTTTTCACGATAGCGGTAGACAAACCGTGTTGGAAATTCTGCATAAGTAAGATTTTTTCCCTCTGGATAAAATTGATTTGCATTAAACCATGCTGTGAACATGGTATCAGAAATGTTGGCCTTATTCAAGATATCTTCAATTCTATCACAGTTTTCATATGTGACATTGTGTTCTACTGGTAAATGAAATTGCAGTCTATCATATGGAGGATATCTGTAGTGGATACCATAAGAGAAAATCCTCTAAGAACACAAGGTGAGATTTACCAGCAGTCATAATACATTTTAGTCTCATCGACACCCTTGTCATGAAGATCTTTATTGCTACTGACAAAGAGTGTTGCGGTAACACGATCGGGCCCCTTGATAATATATTTAAAAAGGTATTTGATAGAGGATGTCTGATTACAAATTTCGATATTGAGATGAGCTTTATAGTTTAATAGCAAAGTAGGATTGTACGGCACCACAAACCAATTATCCAATGCTAAACCATTTTTTAGAACAGTACAACCTGTATTTCTTCTCTGATAGACGACATAACTTTCATCATCTGATGTTGTCTGGGGAACAAATTTCTTTGGATAGTACTTTGAGCATTTTCCACTCCTCATACAAGGAGAGTGACGGTTGGCTTCACCACAAGGTCCATGGATCATAAAATTTCTAACCACTGCATGTTTTTTTGGGAAGTCACATTTGTTTGGTATTTCTGCAGAAACAATTCTGGTAATGTCTGATGGAGTGATGACCATGCTTTCTTGACTAAGAAATAATAGAATGTGCACATGCAGCAGTCCTCTTTTTTGAAACTCCATCGTATGAACAAAAACATTGAAAATTAAACAAAAGAAGAAAATTTAAAAAATGTTTACCAAATTTTGGTTGAGGTAGTAAATAAAAAACACGAAGAGCTTAGCGACATAGTTACACAACTGCTTGAGAATTTCTGACGAAAGATCTTTCTCATAAATCTTTCATGAGTTGTTGGACCTTTATGTTGAAAAATCATGATAGTATTTGAGGACAGTCTGATGGGCGCAAGTTGTTAGCTTTAACATATCGAGAAACTTTAGGCCACATTTGATTGCATGTAAATGTTAAAAAAAGTTCGGGATACCCTGCCCAATTACAGATTAACATTGCATCTTGGTAATTCTGAATCATATATCTTGGGCCGCCTGTAAATGTCGAAGGTAAAATGATACGCTTCCCACATAAGGAACCATCCCGATCACCCCTAAGGAAATCATCTTGCAACCCATTGTATAGTTTTTCCCTTAAGCGCTTCTGGTTGTAGTGAATAAAAGATAATCTATGAGACTCAATCATTGTGTATGCATTTACAATAAACTGTTGAAGAAGCCTCCTATAGAATAAAAGGCTGGAATAATCATTGGAACGAGATTAAAGGTGAAAGGAGAAATATTTTTGCATAGTAACATTACTGACTTTTGCATTGTCATTAAACGGTGTAGTGCGATGGGATATGTTGTCAACATATCCGTCCTCTCCACCTGTGTAAACCAGTGGATATTGAAGAGGAAGGTATAGCGGGTAAAGCTCATCAATGTGTTGATAGCCACCATCTTTTCCTTGAATGATGATATCTATCTCATTATTTAGATCTTCAATGTCACCGACAATGAGAATTGCAATATCATAAGTAGTTGGTAAGTTGTATGTATGTGAATCCCTTCCTCATCTTCTAAGAAGTAGCATTTTTAAATTTGCAATTCCATGTATCTCAATAATATCCCTTGCTATTCTAAAATGATGTGATCAACTGTTATGTTCATGAAGCATATTCTGTAGCTTTTGAACAATACTGACATCAATAATAGACTATTTGTTTCTGTCATCAAAACTCCATAAGAAAGTGTCAAGTTGTGGTGATAAATGTAAGATACAATGTTTATGTATTACCATATATAGCATTACATACCTGATTGCCCATACTCTATTCTGAGCTTCATTTGCAGTATCATATACATAGAGTTGAACAAACTTGGGTGGTTGTCCATCGGAAGGACACAAACTACCAATGTGATGGTAGTTTTTTCCGTTTAATCTAAAAATATTTGGAGGCCCACCACAGTTCAGAGATTCTTCTACATTGCCTCCCAATGACGTGAATGAAAACATAGAGTTCTATATGTGCATGTGATCTTGAAGTGTTTTAGAAGCTGTGAAACTTTTACTGAATAGAAAAGGTCTAAGGTATTGGGGACATGCAGGCAAAGGCTGTAAAGATATTTTTCCCAGTGATCAACATATTGAGTAACGAGGGTCATGTTTATGGATATATTTTTTATTCCTCTCTTCATACCAGAAGGTGGAACCGCAGTTTTCACATATGTTTGAAGGGTCTCTGCTGTTAAA
Organism: Viscum album; assembly: GCA_963277665.1. Lineage (NCBI taxonomy): Eukaryota > Viridiplantae > Streptophyta > Magnoliopsida > Santalales > Viscaceae > Viscum > Viscum album. The sequence continues at coordinate 1,134,546,852 of OY728150.1, read as the reverse complement.
ATATTCTGAAGAGAAAAGGATTGGAATAGATAATATGAAATGAAAAATATAGAGTATGTTAAAATTTAAATTGCACAACGAATATGTCTAGTAATTAATGAGTTTTTTTATTGTAAACCACCTCTTTGTTCAGCAGTTTGATGATGTATTGACATAGCCGCATCATTAATCATCAAGTTAGTTGTTGTTGGTGAATATTTAGTATTATTATAGAGTTAAAAAGTGTAATGATGGTAATAGTATATCCAAGTTGACATACCTTCATTGTTGATTGCAGGATATATCTTAGAGGTTGTTGAAGGAGTAGTATCCATGTATGTACCTCTGATTGATACTTGTTCATCAGTTGTTTCTGTGAATCCTGCATGGTTTGTAATATCTCTTTTGGGAGAAACGATATGTCAAGATGTTATACGATATAAAAAAGGGCGTATATATGAAGGAATTTATACATAATAAATGTGAGACGATAGTTGTATTGTGAAACATACCTGTGGATGACAAAAGTATACAGTTTTCAGTTGTAGTATAATTCATACTGTTTGAAAAAGTATAAGTTATCGTAAGAGTGAATATTTTACCATATAGAAGACTACACGTAGTGGGTTGTTTGGTGCTCAATATGATGAGGATGCATTAGTGGACCCCCTAATAGTACAGCCAATAGAATCTATACCTTGTAAGATTGATATTAGAATTGTATGTTGTGAAACTGTAATGTATAGTATCCACAATAAATGTAATAGTAGTTTAAATGAAAAAATGCTTACAGAAAGAAATCCCATGTTGTATCGTGGTGTTTGTTTGTTTTTTTATTTGATCCAATGTATGTCGTTGATAGCTCTGAATACTCTCGAGGGACTGTGGAACAGTGAATTCCATAGTTGTTTTAAAACATTGTTAGTATATTTTTAGATACGAATCATAAATAATTTAATGGGAGATAGTAAGAAGAACTAACCGTTCATGGATATAGATGATAATGGAATGCAGTGACGTGATAAAGTGTCAATAGCTGTTGTGACATGTTCTGGAGTAAAACAATTTCATATAGGCATTATTAACATAAAACTGTCATTACTGTTATAATATTCCTTCTCAGACATCATTCTATTTTTTAAAATAGTTTCAATTTACCATTTGGCTATATTGATCAGAGTTGAAAAAGTAATGGGTAATAAAGACATTCCACTTTATGTTTGTCTCCTCTCATATGGCGTCACAGGTTCAGATGCAGTAATGTTTTCAATGGTCATTCTACCTTTCGATTTGGTAATATAGTTAACATATAATTTGTTTATTCTTAAATAAAGAAACTATTTAAGTAGTGGACAGTATTTATAAGACAACCTGATTGACGTTGTTTCCCTAGTAATCTTCTTTGAGATCGTGCATCTTTATATATTGATAGGGAGTGCATATTTTTTTAGTTGATCTATTTATTTTCTTGTTAAGAAAGTGAACAGGACGACATAACCATGCTAAATAGTGTTTTCATCTATAAAATAATAAGTATAATATGAGGAATATAATGTAATCCATTATAATAACAATTTGTCAAAGAAAAAGTCTTCGGTACTACTATTTCTGTATACTTAGTTATTCTAATGTGCATATAGCATAGATCATGTAAATGCAGCAGTCAAGTAGTACCTAGATTGTGATTGTAGTAAGTGATATGGTTAGTTGTACAGTTGTACTCACATACTTGAAATATTAGAACATAGATGCCTTAAAAATGAGATTGCATCCTATTGATATATGGTTAAGTACTATGATAGTTTAGTAAAGTAATGTAAACCTGTTAACAATATATTGTAGTATTGAATGGATAGATATCCAAATGGACTAAGATAACATACCTTGTAGTAGGTACTACAGTTGTTGAACCAAGGAAATCCTGAGTAAATTTTCCATTCATATTTGTACACATTCCAATGGATTAACCAGCATAAAGGAGGATAGTAATTTTTCAGGCTTACCGTTACTTTTGTATCTGAATGATTTTCTACTGGTCAATGGATGAACGTACACATATCATTAATGCGATGGCATCCTCATTTGCATTCAAAGAAAGTTAATGTCCTAGTTTTGTTGTTGTGAAGTTAAGAAGAAATGTAAGGTGCACTAAATAACTAATAACACAGAAATTATAACAATAATTAAAGTAGAGAAATTGGACTCTATAATCAGATAATATTGTACAAAGGTTAGGCAAGAGTAATTCGCAACAGTTGCAAAACAATTAAATAGGGTTAAAAAATAAAGAATGTTGTTGGAGAAATTAAACGTTCTGTTGTGTATACTGAGGTATACACAGAAATTATCAGCAGTAGCTGCCATGACGATGATGTTCTAAGTAGTGAAGATGGAGATACAAAAAAAATTCAAACCGTAGCTTTTTGATGGGTTAACCAATAGAGGAAAACGTAATACGTCGCCTGTGCGTAGAACATGAGGACGATGCGTGATATACCTTAGTCTTAGCAAACCATAAATTTAGATTGAAAACCAAAGTATTTTCATAATTTTCTACCTGGGATTATTATATTCAAAATGTTTCTCGCGGATTCATCAGGTTAGAAATATGGAGGTTTTGGGGATCTGGATAGAGATGCGTAAGCGAGATGTACCTTAGTCGGAGTAGTCGATGAGCGTGATTGAGAGGGACATGGATTAGTTGGAGAAGAGGATTATCATAAGTGATGAGAGAGATTTTAGAGCATACCATCGAGGCAGAGGTAGTCACAGATATGCAAGAGCGGGATTTTGGCAGAGGATATGCAACCCTATTTCTCGGGCAGTGGATACGCCGGCGGTAATCGAAGGGGAGTGGATACACAAGAGGGTCGGGGGTTGGAGTCGAGGAATGTGGAGGAGAAAATTATGGAGTATTAGAGCTAGCTGCATATATGGAAGAGACAGGTTAACTCGGAGGAGTAGAAACCCTAAACGACGACCACTGCATACACGGGAGCAAAAGGTCGGTCAGTGGATAGGCGGGAGGCTCAAGGTTTGGAATCGCGAATTAAGGAGGAGCAGAATCGGGAGTTACGGGTGTGGAAGTCTTGGCAGGCTGTGCGGGTGACACGTTGGCAGAGAAATTCAAAGTTTATAATAGATATAGATAGATATAAATATAGTTAAAAATATTATTGTAAACAACATAGTTCATTTTAAATGGATTCAATACTTTGTGTTATCAATTTTTTCATTATAATATATTTTATAAAATTAATTTTTTTATTTGTATTCAAGCACTATTTTTCATTCAATTAATAGTATAAATTGTTAGTAAGGGGTTTTCGTTACTCAAATATCTTTATTTAAACATAATAATATATCATTGTCTATTATAATGATGATTAATTTATTAAAACATATATTTATTTAAATAAATATTGTCTCTTTATATAATTGGAAAATTTATTTCCTTATGAATATTAAATTCTTTGAATGAAATTTTTTCACAATGAATTTTTTCATTCATTATTTTAATAATCATTAATATCAATGGATTTGTTCTAACTTGTAAAATATTTATTACCATGTATATTATATACCCTATTTAAAAGATAATTTATAATGTCTTATATTATATTAATAAATATTAATAGATTTTTTTAAAAAAAAATAAATTACATATTTAATGATGTTGTTTTGTAAAATGATTAATTTAAAGAGGTCGAAAAGAAATTTCAAACATTCCAAAATAGAATGGTATATCAGCAAATCATAATATTCATTTAATAATCCTTAAATTTTTCAATTATTTGTTATTATTTTTAGAATGAAATATTTTTCAATCTATTTTCATATTTCATTTTTTAAAAACACTTGTCTTTCTAAATTTACCATTTTAATGAATTTTTAATGAAAAATAATTCATATAATTTAACAGCACATTTTTGAAAAAATATGAAGATTATATTAATAGTACACATTTTGAAATTATTGTCACATACAATTCATTAAAGAATTTATTTCTATTGTAGATTTTTTATTCATAAATCATTATAATACTATTTTTTAAAGTCAACTCTCCCCCTAAATAAATTATTTATGAATGTGGTACGGTACATGGTATCTAAAATTAATTAATTTATGTGATATAATTCATTATCTAATTTTTTGTCAATATAATTATCCTTCGAAATTGTTTTCTCTTTTGAAAATATTGGGAATAGGGTAATCGAACCATTTCCATTTCCATAAATTCAATACTTTTCATTTTTCTAGAAATCAATGGATACTTATAATAAGGGACACTTATACATAAATTTATCAATAATAAAATTAATGTTTCAATCAAATGAAATTTTCATTTTGATTTTTTTTCATTATCAGCAAATGGCCAATATCTGATTGTGTTTTCTTTTATTTTAGTCACTATATTATCCTTTTATTATTTGAGTAATTTTTTATCATGTTTCTAGTAATAATTAAATTGTTAATTATGTTGAAAAATATATTTCAGGTTGTTTACTAAAAAAATTTATTTTTAATTATTATGTATGAAAATTGTATGCTTTAAATTTTTATTTTATATGAAACCAATATTACTTCTATGGATCCCTTATGTTATGATTTATAAAATTAATGAAGCAATTTTAATTTTATTGGTTATTTTATAATGACTATATTATCTTAATGGGGCAGCAAAATATATAGAATATGAGACAGTTGGGACCTATATCTTCCTATAAGGGTTTTTTATATTATATATCTCATGAGACAATAATATATTGTTAATGGGTTGTATAACTTTTTTGCTTCAAAATTTTTGAGTTTGATGGTGGTCGACTATAATCATAATTTTATTAGTGAACAAGTAGGTGGGTGGATAGGTTCAAAAGGATGATAAGTATTAATGTTTTTATTTTCCATATTTCATCCAATGTTTCATGGATAATCTAAAATGTATAAAATTTTAATTTCTCATTGTTTATAAAAATTGACAGTTTTTGGTAAATCATATTTTTAACATTATACTAAACATTATATTTTAAAATAATTTATTTTTCTATATTGATATTCTTTTCCTGATAATTATTTAGCCACTTTGAAATTTGTAATGAGGTAATTAAAAACAAAAAGAGTCTGAGAACATTCTAAATTTTTCAATAATATAGATAGAAAATAATTTATTACTATTAGAAGACAAAACGTGTCTGTCGGGGCTTGAATTGGAATAAATTTTCACAATTTTAGTAAAGTAATATTTTTATGAAGCTAATCACATTGACCCTAATACATTTTATATTTTAGTTTTGTTTAAATTATTATATTTATTATTTACATCATATGGTTAATTTATTATTTAAGATATGAGTGGCTTAATTTTCATCCTTGAATTATGAACATCGATATAGAAGAGAAAGGGATGATTTTGAGATAATGTTATTTATTTATAACATTATAAACCAGAAAAGAGAAAGAAAACCACCAATGGAATTAAAAAACTAATTTTTAGAAATATATTTATAATTTTATAATGGATTAAATGAAAAATGTATTTAAAAACCATTGATAATGATGAATCATTACATCTCAAACAAAGAAGTTTAATGAAAAAATCCCTTATAGATTATACTATTATTTAAAAGAAACCCCAAGAATTAAGTAAAATGAAATTGACGGTCAATTAAAAATAAAAATAAATAAAAATATATTATATATATAATATGAAGTAAAAATAATTTTAAATGAAATTGTTCTCATATAATTAAACATGTATCAGAGATTGAAAATTATAACAAGTGAAATTACATCATTATTATCATTCAAAATAAAAACGTTTCCATTATAAATACTGATATTGATTATTATAACCATTTATGTGTATAAAAATTTATGAAAATAATAATAATAAAAAATATTTATATAATAGAAATCAAAAATGTATGGAATATTCATCACATATCAATTAAGAAATTGTTATTGAAAAATAGTTACATTTAATCCTACGTGACTGAACTAAAATTATCCTTCTATGTACCAAAAATAATTATATTGAAATAATGTTTAATAATATTATTCATTCATATAACCTTTTACTAAACACATTAATAATAATTTTTGTCATTGTTTTTTACATATAAAATTTTTAACATGCATATGTTTTTATATTCAATTACATGTTTATTACTTGTTTAATAATGTTGTTGTTTTTTATGGTGAATAAAATCAATTATTTTCCTACAAATTTAATAATATATAGAAAAATATATTTCTTATAATTTTTAAGAATTTTCTAATTTCATCAGATAATTATTTTCATTATTATTTTATATCATAATATCGAAAACTAGATTCTATTGACAATTTTTAACAATCAAAAAAATTATAAAATAATAATAAGATAAATATAAATATAATCATTACAAAACCATATGAAAAAATATATTTTCACATCGATTCATAGTTACAGAACCTGTTATGTTTGTATAGAAATCCACGATATCAATGTATATCATTTTTTCACATATTTTATAAAATAGACACATATAATATCATATATAAAAGAAGGATGAGTATGTCTAAGAATGTGAATATGTTTGAATAATATATTTTCTAAATATTAATTATTGTATCATTAATATTTATTTATTATTTGATTAATATTTTAATATAGTAAGATAATGATTAATAGAAAAGATGAAAAATAGAATTTATCATATTCAGGGACCCAGTAGTCTGAGTTTATTCATTGGATACACATTTAATTTCTGAAGAATAGAGAGATGATAATAAATGGATTAATATTTTATAACCAATGTAATGATTTTAATTTCATATTAATCAAATAAATAAATTATTATTAAATATATATATATATATATATATTAGAGTAGTAAAACCATGCACATGGGTCATGGAGTTTGTAGTCTGCATATACATATTTAGACATCATCACATTTTAAATGGATTTAAAGGGTTGTAGAAAATTGATATTATATTTTTATATTTACATTTTATCAAATTATTGACACTTAGGATTACATATATTTATGAATTTAAAAGGTTTTTGGTTGTAGAAGATGAAAACAACTGAGAGAGGATAGTTGAGAATGTTAGCTCAGCCTTTGTACATTCTAATTTGGGTAAACATTACGGCATTTTATCATAGAAAGTTTGTAATACTAATTCTTATAGGATGTGATAATAGGGTTCTATAAATACTCAAGTAGATTTTTAGATAATATATTTCTATATTATTATTAGATAATTTGGATGTAGTTGAGATACATTTTAGATGACGTAGAGAAAATTTTACTACAACAAATTTTTTATTATAAAGATAGAAAATAATTTCAATTGAATATGAATAAAATGTGGATAATAAATGATTGTGGAATGATCAAATATTAATAACTCATTTTAATTTTTCTTTTAATCATATTATTATCTAGTTTTTTCTTCAGCTCATATATTTTCATTCTTGTTACCATGTTTTTATCATGATAAATATTTTTTAGCAAAGTAATTTAAATTTAATTCGTAAAAAATAAGATTTATTACATAATAAGGATATACTAATTCAATTTATGGTATACATTTCATTAATTACTATTTTCTTCTTTATTGAATGCAATTTTATCAATGGTTAATTAATGGTGTAGATGTCCCTTTTCGGAAAATGAGTAGTTTATGTATAAAACTAATGTTATGGAAAAAATATAAATGCTGATGTTTCTCGAGAATTTAAATGGGTTATTGTTATTATATGTAGACCTAAGGTACTAGAAATGAAATAAAATTCATAATTTATTAATACAGAAACTTAATTAAAAGGTAAATTCATAAACTAATTTTTAGATTCCAAATATTTCTTAATTATCAAAAAGTCAAACATGGGATTTAAAATTTAAAAATTGTACATTTAATTTAATCGATTAATACAATAAATATTTTTTTAAAATTATTTCTTATGATACACATACATATTTATGTAGTCTCATTATCAATAGTTTTATAAAAAACTATATTTATAATATTCATAAAAAATAAACTATTTTTGATAAATCCCAAAAAACAACTTAATTTTATTTTGACAATCTGAATCTTAATATCATTTAATTTTATAATACATAAATAATTAATTCTATAAATTTTGATTTCAAATGAAAATATAAAATAATTTTTTAATAAATTTACCATTTTTATATGTTTTTATAATTATATAATATCCATTATTAATTAAGAAATGATTACATATTAGATTACACAACATTTATAATGTAAAAAAAATATTTAAATTTTTCATATATAAACTAATTTGAAAAATATTTATTTGATGGATAAAATTTCAATATCTTTCTAAAACATATTAAATAAATATACTAAAAATGAAATTGTTTTTATATGGTACATATTGGCATATTTAATAGAATTATTATTATTCCCATAATTTTAACAATTAAATTCATCTACATTGTTTTTTCATTGTTAGTTTTCTGAATAATGTGAAATAAGTTTTCAAAAAAAATTAATTATAATAAAATATATTCTAAAATATCATTGGGTGACATTAGACCCCGTAAAATAAATTTTGTCACGGAAATATTATTCAACGTCAACTAATGAAATAGTTATGGTTTTCAAGAATATATAACAAAATCATTATTTTATTTCAAATGATATGTTCATATTTAAAACATTTTTAATACATGTAGAACAATCATATAAAATATTCATCGTTAAGAGTTTTAGAATATATATCTTCCATAGATTCATTTTCAGGATAATATTATTAACAAATAAAATTGTTATGATTTTTTACAATAATATCAGAAGAAAATATATTATATAACATCATTCCTAAAATATCATCTAAAATAATATATTACTTTCAACCTAGGATTCTTTAAATTTATCTAATAATGAATGCATTAATCATATCACTCTATTTGATGAACCAATTCTGTCTATGGTCATATTCATTTTTGGTTTTCCAATCTATTTAGATATATATTAAATATTAAAAATATACTTTAAATCCATATCAATGGATCATACACCAAATATTATATACACAATAATAGTCCTCATCAGTTTTATTCATGGAGTTCGATCTGAAGATCACTTTTCATAGACTATGAGAACATCTTGTTAATACCCAACTATAGAGTTTCAGGGTGATTTTCACAATGTGAAACTCTTTCGTAGGGGCATCCACATTCCGACATCAATAAAGTGATTTCATTTCATGGAACACCCCACAATCTCAAAATTACTAAAATTCCACGAACTTCTTATTTATATTGATTTATACATATTTTTAATAATATATTTATATAATCATCCACACCAAAATTTTATAAACTAATACTTAATTGTTTTTTATTCGGGTCCCTCTAATACACCGCATAAGATATATTTATAATTATAACACGAGGAATGGAATATTAATAAAGGGTTTAGATCAAATTATCCTTCATGGAAATTGTCTCAACAAGTCGTCATGGGTAATATCACAAGAACATGAAAATTCACGATCTAGTGATAATTCTAAAATTACAAACAAATGGATAAATTATTGGTTTCCATAAATATTTATATATTTATATATAATATAAAATAAAAAACTGTGTAGAATGGGGGATGAATATGAAATAAATAGAAAAGAAAAAAAATTCTCCAACTCATGGTTATAAGAATATGGAATGAAAATGATAGATGAACATAAAACATAAAATTGAAAAGAACATTTTCATAAACATAAAATTGTGAAATAATTAAAATTGTTATTAAATTAATGATGTCAAACCAATTAATTTATGGGGATATCCAAATTTTTCAACCATTATAATTTGATCATATAAAATATACCAACACTTCATTATTTCATGACATATAAACCCGTATTAAATGAATTGTGGCGTAATATAAGAGCACACCATTCTATATAAATCATATGGGTTCGATTTGAAATAATTCATTCATCATATCATAATGAACACATGAATCAAAATGGGTTTTTATAATTATTTCATAATTAACGAGAGAATGAAAAATGTGTTCCCAATTACATGGAAATGGTATAGTGTATAATGACTTCCGGAACTATATCAAATTGTAATTAAAATAATTCCCCAAAAGGAGTACATCCTATAGGGATTTATCATATGATTCAATAAAACATTAATCCATTGTATTTATAGGATTTTAAAAGGGAAATTCAGGTAAATCAAAAAAAATGCTTCTAGAAAATATACCACAACCTTATCATAAAGAGAATAAATTGTGCATAACCATAAAAACTCATTTTCGATAATGTAGCATATAAAATACCTTTAAATAATATAATTAACAAATAAAATATAAATGATTTTGGATAAAAATAATGGTTTTACATTGTAAATGTGTAGTATATGATAAAAAATATGAACATTAAAATATAAATCATTATTAACATTTTGAAAATTTTATCATTGAATATCACATTTTAAAGAGGGTGTTAAATACGTTATATTGAAAAATAATTTTTATTTGATATTTTATATTATATTAAATATTACATACATAAATTTGTAGATTATAAATTAGAACATTATAGGGAAAATTGAATATGGATATAGAAGAAAAAGGTCATTGTGGGGGATGATATGAATTATCTATCTCATCATCTTATATTGTGAATAAATAAAACCATTTATATAATTTCATATAAAATTAAGTGGATTCGAAAAATAGTATATTCATTTAACTACAAACCCATATTCTGAAATCATAATCAAATATAAATAATTATGGATAATGAAAGGTTTTTGTGTCGTCAAAAACATTATAGGAATTTAAAATAGCTTCAATATAAACACCTTCAAATTTATTGTTTTAAATTGAACATAAAATCCCATATAAAAAATATATTTCATGATTTTATATTTCATAGATGATTTATATACTCAATATTAATTATATTATGATCATAAAAAACATGACTCCATAAATGGAAATTGAGATAAAACAGATATACATTAGAGTCCCGTGTTTTCCAATCAGGCTAAAATAGAAATTTTTTTGAACAATAATGTTTACTATACTAGTCTGTTGTAAAAGAAATAATTGGGAAGGATTTTTTCTAGTTGGTACATTTATGTTTTTGATATCAGGCTTCAGTAAATAGTCATGGATTTTCCCAGTTGGCTCGATGGGTTTCAAGAGCACCGGACCCAGAAACTGAGACTCTAAAGAGTATATAGAGGGAATATGGCTTGTCATAAAAACTGTGCGGCCCATATTAGTTTCCTGTCATCTTTCTATGATAAAGGTAATGAAATTCACACAGGTTTCATACAATTGGTCAAACCATGTGGTTCAGTCATATGGGATACACCAGGTAATCAGTACCATTCGCACGGGCTGCAAATGGTTACTCAAGCCATACAGGTATGTCGTGAAAAGTACTCTAGGTATGTAGTAGCAGATGCATGGGTTGTGCACCGTCTGTCAAACCGGGATATTTAAAGCATTATGTTTACCCACTATTATGATTTTTGTTAAATTAAATAAATTAAATTTAAGGATAAAAATAATTTAATAAGATGATGTGAAATAGGGGTTTTATTTATTTAAATTATGTAAAAAATGATTTAAAAATTGATGTGTAAATAGAATGTTTGGGGTTTTTCAAAGAAGTGTTCTATTATATGACGATAATAATAATAATGTTTATTATTTTTTTTATTATGTAACATTATTAGGGTTTTTATAATTATTATAGAAAACCAAAATGGAAAAAACTGTATCCCTTTGGTGGGGAATGATGCCTCTTCTTCCACATTAGTGATGTGTGACATTCTGCTAATCTCCCTTGAGGTCTGATTCTCATTCATTTATGCCTTGAACCCAACATGGCATGAGATCTATTCCCATGGTCACATATCTTATCAACAACAACTCCCTCATAGTCACATTTTATAGTAGGTGCAGTCCACTATGTGGAGTGTGGACCCTTCTCAAGATCTCCCCCATCATTCGAGTTTTATTTTATTTTTTTTTAGTTTCTAAAACAATTTTTCAAGGAATGATATTCAGAACCCTTCTATACTATCACCATGGTTATTTGATTATATTTCGGTGCCATGTTTGAATGCAGACAAAACATTAGGTAAAGCGGAAATCTAATTTTCTAAATTATTCTTTCTATAGGGAATGATTTTTTTTTCTCAGGACCCATTGGCCCATGATTAGTTGAATTATGGAAATGGAAAAGTGGATTTATTTGACTTGATTCACAACCATCAAATTTACTTAATATTATACAACAATTATATGGTTTCCAACCCTTCGATCTTTTTATCCTTTGATATACGAGTCTCTAGTATTTAATTATATACTATTTCATCCATTCCACACTAATTTTGGGTGACAGATATTATTGAAGGTTTTTGCGATTAATTCTATATTTGCACGTGAATTATTGTTAAAGTGTGTGTACATGAGAATACTACTGTTTGAGTTAGCAAGAATTTCCATTTCAATTTTATTGAGGTAGATTTATCAACCATTCCTACATTGAAAAATTCGGTTTTTGTTGATTTACTACTTTTGATATATTTGATATGAATGATGTAATAAATTTATTATTACTGTAAATTAATTTATTAGAATACAAAATCATGTCGAGAAAAACCCTCTAATAGTGGTTTATTTACATTAAGATAAAAACATAGTTATTATACTTAACTATTTTTTATGATGTTGAAATGTGTTTACAATGATTTCAATGTTAGAGTAAGCTGATTAAATTACATTAATATGGTTTTTATGGCCAGTAGATTTACTGCCTCATTTCCAAGGTGATGAACGTAGGTTAATTTGATCATATGATTTAGAGTGGGATTAAATGGCTTGGTAAATCCATGTGAAATGAAATAAATTGAATGGTATTAAATGTGTAGGTATTCCATATGCAATGAATAGATGTTAATAGCCACAAGGAGTGGGTATACATCTTGGTCACATAGACTACGAATATTAAGATTGATTATGAGAACAAGGGTGTGTATTTTGAGACCACGAATAGGGAATTGAGATAATTAATTCAGTGAAAAAATTTTACTTATTTACTGGGATATGTTGAGATAATTAATTTTGAAATATTTATGTACGTTGAGATTATAATATAGATATTTAATAAGGGGATAAATTATGAGATATTGAATTGAATATGTTGAGATAATTATATATGAATTAATTTTTCTCCATTGAAAATTGAACTAGATAATTAATCGTTGGATTCATTATAAAATTTTGATATTATAATGAGATATTTAATACAGTAAAATTAATTTCTGAATATTAATTGGTATATTGAAAAATTAATTGAATATTTAATTATTGGTTTAAATAACATAGTTTATTGTTGAGTGACCTAATTGAATGGATGTGTTTAACTAACTATTGAATTTTTATATAGCATTGGGGTAGATAATTATTTGGTAAATTAATTATCTGATAAATAAATGGAACGTGGTCATTTTATATTGATAAAAACAAACCGTAACATAGTCATTATACTTTTGAGTAAATATAATTGGAACACAATTTCTCTATATTGGTAAGTACAACATAAAACATGGTCATCAAACTTGTGAGTAAAAAGAATTGGGCCAAAATTAATTTAAATTGAGATGTATATCCGATTATATGGTTAATATACATAATATTAAAGAGAATAGGAACATGTTCAGTCTATTGAGGAGTAAGCAGGGTAACAAGATCATCATTATTTCATTTGAGATATGGGTATCTTTTGATTTAATGAGTGAATTAAAAAAATGATAGTAATGGTACTCCGAGATATTTCCTCACTTGAGACTATTTCGATCTCGGGAATGATCCAAAACAGGTATTGAGATATTATAACACCTTTGAATATTTCAGAATATAGCGTGAGACGAAGAATGAATTAAGATATAATATCATTTTTACATACATCGGGCTCAGGCCTAACCCAATGTAAGTATTGAGATATGATATCACAATAATTATTTCAGATTATATCATGACCCATAGAATATATTACGATATCATATTACATAGGGAATTCTTCAGGATCTAGTATGAGATGAAGTTACTATTGAGGTAAAAGTGTCCGCAGGACCCATGGAGTACAAAAAATATTCAATAGAAATAAATGAAAATGAGAAAAATAGTGATTTTTTTCTTGATAAAATAGAAAAAAAATTTCTTATTAAGACTCTTCTTTCATGTATGATCCAAAGAAGGTATCTCTATCATGTGTCCCTTATGATCCTATATGGGTTCTTGTTCGTTTATTCAAGTCTGTTATTACTTCGATATACCTGAAAAGTATTTATTATATTGCATTGTCTATATTGAACAAGACACCAGAAATCCTGGTCTATTGATATTTATATCTCACATCCAATTAAGGATTCCATTACTTTATTGTAACTGAGTATTCATTCTTTTTCACATGACCTTGGACAAGGTGGTTTCTGATTTCCATACCTAGATGTTCGGAGAAAAGGACCGCACGGATGCTCGTTATTTTAAAAACCATTTCCTATAAAATTAAAAATTAGTGAAATATTGAACAGGGGGTGTAATTTTAAAAACCATTTACTAAAATATAAAATAGGATAAAATAAATCCATAAGTAATATACACCCAAAAAATGGAAACCATAGGTGAATATACATGTTATCTCAATTATGCTAAATGTATATGAGTAACATTGTTCCATTAATCTGGCTTAGTTGAATATCCCTTATCAACCTCAATAAAAATTAATTATCTCAATAACCAATATAAATAACATATTCATAACTATAAAATTTAATAAAAATTATTTATTAACAATTTCAACAAATTTATTTCTAATTTATATTTTTTTATCATATGATTTTATTATTTTTGATTTATTTTTAGTACAGGTTTAATAACATTGAAATAAATTAATATTTGTAGATTAAAATTATATCATTATGTTATTATTATTATATCAATATTAGATATCTCATAATGACTTAAAAAGTTTTAATATCAGTTCATAATACTTTTTTTAAGATCCAGGATGATGTGTTTGGTTAATTGTTTTCTTAATATTTCATTAATGAACAAAGTGTACTAAAAATAATAACCCTACAGTAGATGAAACTTCATTAAATTGGTTTGAAATATTTCTAAAGATGAAATATAAGACGACTCATAGTATTATGGTCATTGATGTTGATTACAATGATGTTTTTATAGGTTTATGTATGAATATTGAGGTTGAATCATGGTAAAAAGAAAATGTATCTAGAAATATAGTCAACCAAAATAATAAAATGTGAAAATTTAGAAAATATGGGTCGCCTCCCATAATGTTCTAACAATTTATGTCATCATCTTGAAGTATGTATCTGAAAATATCAGGCATTATCGTCCATCAGCTCAGTGTTTTCTCTAGAATCAATAGCTAGTAATAGTACTACACTCTGGCACATATTATTTTTTTCAGGATTGATGACTTTAAGAACATAATGAGAATGTATTTAATTTTTTTGGATGATTAAATGAGATTGTGTTGCTGGATTTTGTTCACGAATCTCTAGTGGTATGTAATGATTATGATGTTCAATCACTTCCATGAGAAGAGAAACATATTAAACCAAAACATACAGTGGTAAAGGTGCATAAATGGCCATAGATGAAACAATGGATCCAGAAATGGATACTAAAAAATTATAATGATTTTAAATTTTATGTACGTAATATTTGGAAAAAATATGATCCAATATATATAGATAAGTTTAGCATTATCAAATTAATGGATAAATAAATATAAAAATAACAATGCTTCATTCATATGTTTAAAGAAAATATGATCATGGTATCTAACTATGATAAGTCGACTGAATAAAAAAGTACCTCCAATGTCAAATCTCGATCAGGTGGTGGTGGTATATATCCATCATTGTTAGTGGCGGTGATGTTGGGACATATACATAGGGTGGAGAAGTAGTGATGGAACGATGATCAAGGTAAGGTGGTGGGGAGGTGTCGATCATTGATGAGTTCATGTGTCTGGTAGTTGGATCAACCAATGAAAGCTTAGTGGATAAGGAAGTGGTTAGACCATTTTTTCTACTGTTCCTACTCTATAATGTTCCCCTACTGGGAAGTAGGGTCTGATATCTCTAATAATAGGTCAATGTGGGGTGTTAGGTTTGATGGTAGTGGTAGAATGTGATGGGCTGACATCTTTATGTGGTGGCTATGAAACAGAAGGAGATGATATTGGTAGACGGGTGGTGAAATGGTAAATATCATCAAATTGAATGTGGAGAGGGTCAATGATTTGTCTTGGATTATCCATGACAAAAATATTCATGAAAAATATAAGGTGGAATGGGTGGATTGAGTAGTAGTGGATGTTACGTTACATGTGGAAGATATTTGGTCAGGAGTTTCTAGAGGTGATGTGGTTGTTAGAACAAGTTTAGGGTCAATTGTAGGTTCTCTTGGAGGATTATCATCAAAAATATGGAATCTGGCTCCGAATCAATATGTTCCATCATCCTTGACATGTGGAAATTTTTTTACATCATCATATAAGCAATGGAATCCTTCAGTCCAAGGGATTTAAGTTGATGGTGGGATTGAATACTCAAATATTGTTGGAACAAGTTCAAGGTCAAGGCTCTATGAAGGATCCTTAGTGATATTCTTTTTCGATGGGTGTGCATGGTAATAATGGGATCATGAACTATCTGAGCATCCCATGTGATCATCGACCAATGTTTCAAAGAATCTGACCTCGAAGACTTGAGATGGTGGGTCAGAAATATCTCAAACATAAAACAAAATCCTTTTTTGTAAATACCAAGGCCAATCCCAAACATGGAAAATTAAATTTCATGAGGGTGGTCTCTTTGTCTGATGTAAAAGTTATCCATTATGACCATGAATTTCTATAGAAACTCTAGGAATAGAACCCATTAAGTCTCTGCATAGATCTCAATAATGAAGAAATGTTGTAGACAATTGAGGCATTTGAATATCTCATCACTAATATGGAGGGTATAGAGAAAGGCCATGGAGAAGGTTACTTCCATCCTTAATGGATTCTCTTGTATCTGGTTGAGGGATACATTATTCATTTGATTAGAGTAGTTTAGGATACAGTATTTATTAGGGGTTTCATCCCCAATTGATTCTCAAATGTGGGTATGGGAGTCTCCTTTAGTATCATGTTCATAGCATGCTATAGTAGGTGGTGGGGGAGATAGTGCGTAAAGTAGTGAGGGTACCAGAGGTGTACTACATCAAAGAGACATAGCTCGTGGAGGATCATCACAGTCCAAGGATGAATTTGAAGTTACAGGGTTAATCTTTTTGTTGCATTCCATTCTAGTTGTAGGGCCTAGATGTGCAGAATTTTTGGAGTATGAGGGGGTTGAGTTCTGGTCGATGGGAAATAGGGAATGGGGTGGTTGTATATGAGTTGGTTGGAAGGGGGTGGGGGACTAGATTCATTAATGACGGTAGGGGATGTAAGTCATAATGGATGGGTAAATCTATATATCCGAGAGGAAGAATGGGGTTTTTGGTAGAATAATTGATGAGTGGTGATGTAGTGCATCCGGTTGGGGGGGAAGGCGAAGGTATGAGGGAGGGTGGCGTATGGTACAGATATGAACCATAGTATCATTATCTATTTTTTTTTGAAATAGGGACAAGGGATTAAAAAACATTTTACCTTGATTCATTCCATTTAATTTGGATTTTTATGATTATTTGGATAAAAATTTTATATGTCATGAAACTGGGTTATGCTATGTGTGGTTGAAATTTTTTCTCACTTTTGTTTCAAACCCCAATCTTTTTCCCCCATATTTAACTATTCTATCCAAAGGATTGTTCTAAATTGACCTAGAATAAGGATAACTACAATAGGTTTCCTCCATGTCTATTTTTCCTTTAACATCAATATTATTATGCATTAATAGTTAGATGAACATCATGATGATAAGACATCCTTCACAGAATGGTTTATGACATATTTTATCCCAATAACCATTAACTTTGAAAACTGATTCACCATCATTATTAATTTCAATGGTCCCATGAGGGATTTATTGAGCTTCTAAAAATGGTCATATCCATCTATATTTCAACTTCCTATTGAACAATTTTAATCATGAAATGAATAAAATGACCTCATATCCACAAATAAGGATGTTTATTGCAATGTGTTGACCATGATTTTTTTTTCATTATGTATTTTTGTATTTAAATAATTTTTTTTCTATTCTAGTACATCTTATTGTTTCATTCTAGATTATCCATCATTTTTGGAATCAAAATTGTGCTGTTATTTTTTCCAGTACGAGTGATGCTTTAATTCCACAAGAAAATTATATTGATTTTCAAAATCCAATATGAGTGGTTGGGAAAAAATGGGGTTATTTTATGAGTTGTGGTACAAACATACTAAATCATCTAATTTAATACTCTAGTCACATTGAATTGTGTTTATAGTCTTCTATAAAATTTGTTTGATTTCCTAATCTGGCAATTCAACATTTCAAAAAAAATTGGGTAGTAGAGAGTTCAAGAGTCATATTGATTTAAATATTTGACCAGAAGTCATTTAACATCAAGATTGGTAAAATGTGTTCCTTGATCACTAATGAGTAATATATGAAATCAAAATCATGATAACACATTCTTTTTATTGTTATTCATGACCAATTTTTTTGTTTCAGGTGACGATCCTTCTACTTCTACCCATTTAAAAATTAACTCAACACCAAAAATAATATACGAATTTCTATGTGAATTTAAAAATATTCCCATGAAATTTATTCCCCAAACATTGAATATGTTTTACTTTAATAATTGTTGTTTGATGCATTTCATTTTCTTTTTACGATGGTTATAGTTCACTAGAAACTAGAACATCATTGATAGAAATCCCTTGTATCTTGGTGTAGTGTGAGAATGAAAAGTCAAATATGTATAATCTTATCAATGGTAAAAAAATGTTCATGATTTAAACTATAAGGTGAAGTATGAAAAATTTCTATTAAATATGATATTACATTCTTGATAATGAAATGTTTTAACAATCGATCAACACAACACTTGAAAATGAGTGGTTCATCCCAGTAATAGTGAGTCGCTTCAGGTAAAAATATTATCTTATTCTAGTTAGAGAGATTTAAGTTGAAAATTTTTTATTCGACATAATTTTCAATGTCAGGAGACCATCATTAAAATGTTATTATGAAAATGGTTCCATTAGAAAAATCAACATTGATGATGATATCATAATTGTCCTTATTTAGAGAAAGATTAAGTTGTTATAGATGATCAACAATCACATCATCCATGAATTTGGTGCCATTGTTGACAATATCAAATCCATGGAGAATGAAGATTCACGATAACTGCATTTTCATGGAAACCGTTTTGTTTATTTCATGTATTATGTATTTATGGTCGGTGTCCATATTAACCTTGGATGAAACCAAATAGTTATGGAATTTTTCTAAGGAATACACAATAGGTAACATTATTTATATATAATTGTGTTGTTGAATAGAGATTCATTAAGTGTTTGAATATCATAGTATATTGAAAATAATTTTTGACAAATCATTTTTCTAAAATTACACCAACAACAATTTCACTTGTCTCATTATTCAATACAAATTCCTTTCCAATGTCTGGTGAAATTACTATAGGCGCTGTTAGAAATATTTTTCGTAATGCAATTAATGCCTTATAAAATTTTTATGTGAATTCAAATGGAAATTCCTTTAAAAAATATTCATTTTAGGGATGGAAAATTAATTAATTCCTTTTAAAAATTTCCAGTAGAATCCAAAATGGCCCAAAAATAATCTTTTTTCATTGACTATTTAAGGATCAGACTGATCGCTGGTCAATTTTATAATGGTGGGTGAACATACATTCCATCCATCAAATTTTATGTATGAGGAGAATTAATTATTGAGCCATTAAATGAAATTTTCTATAATTCAACGAAAATATTTCGCTTCACAATGTCACATGAATAACTCATGATTACTTATCCAGGCCCTGAGGGATATTCTATTCAGTAAAAATTAATACATGAAGATTTCTAAACATTCCTCCTCTATATCATGGAATATATGTGTCATGAATCATACAGATGATTATGGTGAATTATATATACTAAAAGAAAAGCATTTGTATCTAAAGGTACCAAATGGACATGTAAATGTGGTTTTATAGTTCTCAAAATCTATCAACTGTATGTTGATTGTATCCTGAATATCAATCCTGAAAACAATAATATTTATTTCATAGTTTTAATTAAAAGATTTAATCCACAATGGGAAAAGTAAATTGATAATTTTGGGATTCATCATTTAGACAAATATGATCCACACATACACATCATCTAATGATAGGGAAATATAGATCAAATCATTTTAATAATATTTTTCTTTGTATGGTCAAATTCATACAAACTACATGTAGTGGGATCACCCACATGATATTAGTGATTGAAATTATTATTCAGGGATCCATATGTTTTATCAATTCCTTTTTAACATCCTTCCCCATTGATGGTGAATGTTGACTTTGGGGTTGGAATTGTTGGTTTTCACCTTCCTCATGTATAATTTTGTGGGCTTATAATGTATGAAATTTTATTTTATCATCATACAATCCCCATGAAATTGACATCTTGTGTATTTGAAACACTTCAACCATATTTAATTCATTTATATGATATTATTCATATATTATGATTACTATTAGAGAAGTCGACACTTCTATATATGAATACCTAATTGTACTATGTAGACGCTTCACCTTTAGTGTAGGTGGATGAATTATTGAGGGTTTGAAATGTTGTAAATAATACCAAGATAGATATTTATTGAATATAAATTTGGTAATATAATAATCTTCTACTATAGTCAAGAGTGACTCCTCACTGTATTCTTCTATGGACATAAACTCATTTCATTCTTAGGCTGGAGATAATAAATTGTAATCAAATGCATCATATTACTATTTGAAAACTTAGATGAGCTTGATAAATAATTATTCTTTTCATAATAGAAATATTAAATGCCCATGGTTTAAATATATCATAATTATTCCAATGGATCAGAATGGACATCCAAGAATAATAGATATGTCATCGTCATCTTCCATTTCTAAAACCGAGGTGTCTGTTTGAAACAAGGACTTTCCACCATTAAATATTACATCATAAATTATTCCTTGAGGGTTCTTTAATGATAATGTGTAATGTTGTATTTATACTCATTTTGATTTGAACTCTTGAAGTAAAAACATGTGAAATAAACTCATCAATATTTGGTTAATAATTTTTTTGATATCTCACAATGATCATTAAAATTTACAGTCTCCAATAACAAATGAAATTGAAATTCTTATTGGTTTTAAAATCTTTATTTGAATAATCTGATGAAAATTATCATAGAAAACATCATTCAGTGATATGAATCCTAGATATAACATTATTCTTTCATCCTAAAATATATCTTTTATGAATTTTTCATAAAATATATTTTGATAAATAAAATATAAAAATGATATTTTGATGTTAAATTGTATGATCATTTCAATGAATAACATTTATTTTTCCTCCTTTCAACCTTGTTCTACTTCTATTTGAAAATGATGATGTGGTCTGTATGGTGGTGGAGCATCATTGTCTAACTATTAGTGTTTCTAAATTTTCTGGGAGTTTTTGGATGGTGATACCTATTAGTTTATTTCATGATTGGTATCATTAGTTAATATTCCATAGGTTTCTTAGCTTGAATTTCATCTCTTTCGCATGGTTTCTTAATAACAAAAAAATCATACTTCCTACTATGACATCCTACTATTCATTACTTGGTTATTTCTCTATATTACCATGTAGAGAACTTTGTAATTTGTCTCATATAGACACTCATATCTATCCCATATAAATTTAGAGGTTTCATAGGATATCTCATTGGTTCTGCATATCTGTCCCTTGTGTAGATATTTACTCTTCTCCTTTTTGAACAAAAGTAGTGTTGAGGTTCTCAATGTTACTCTTCATATGATAGATAATATACTATTTTTCTATTGAGAAGATTGATGTTGACTTCTTTCTCTTAGAGAAAAATGTTTTTTGATCATATTATGGTACATGTATTTGTATTTTAGGGATAAGAATCATGGATAGTTAACCTGGTGGTTCTTTAGTATGACATGGTTCTTGGACCCTTCTCTTTTGATAATATCCGTGGTATTATTTTGAGGTGGTTGTTGATACAACCACTGCTGATAATACTACTCCTGCTATAAGAATGGTGAATTTTTATTATTTTAATTAATGTCATTACAATCATGTGGTTTCTATTATTCAACTCCATATTTGTATCTTTAGTATATGTGCGGGCTACCACAAATTTTTCTTGACAAGATCACTATTATAATAGAAGGTGCGGGAGGTGTATTATATATTTTGAATGACTCAAACTTCTTTTTGACTGCGTCGACCCACACTGGTAGTCTTTTATTTTCATTAATTTATTGAATTCCATTCTATATTGGTCCACAATTAGTCCTTTATAAAGTTACCTTTATAGACTCTTAAACATGAAGTTCTTTGACAACCTTAGGCATCATGAACATCATCCCTCCTTGAATGGTAGCATCAAAAAAAATTTATTGGACTATTTGGAGGCCTTGGTATAATTTTTTTGGCTGGATCCACATGTCTAGACCATGGTTCTAGATTATCCTTATCAATTCCATGAATATTCACCGTTACTACCATGTCAACCCTCCATATAATGATAAATATATATATATATATCAATATGGATCATCCATGTGTAGATTTTGGGAATTATTTAACAAAAACATCATGGACAGATCATCCCATGTCATGATTGACTCAGGATATTGACTCTTTAAACAATACATGGCTCGATATTTCAAAATGAATTAAAATATATGTTGTATAATACAAATTGAAGATACCTCAGGGTAGATAAATGTATCACAAGATTCTAAGACATTTGAAATATGTTCATAGGGGACTTCCATATAAATCCCTCGGAACTCACCAATGTTTTGGAACATATGAACAAGTCCATGTTATATTTTGAATGTGTGGTCTTGAATATGAGGGATCAAAATAAGTAGCATAGGACCATGTGTTGATGGAAATCCATAATCCTTGATGGTTTACTCTAGTTGTTTCAAATTATCTTGAAGTTTTATATTGTGTGGTTTTGTTGCATTGTCTTGAATTTGACATTATAGATTGTTGTGATCAAACATGATTAATTTGGGGTTTGAATAATGAAACCCTATTATTTTATTCTAAAAGGAAAACTTCATATGTGATTCAATTCTCCTAATATGAGTCGAAGGGCCCTGATGCATGAACTATTTCATTAGAAGTATGGACATAGTTGTGTCTTAAATAAAATGGAAAAACGAAGAAGGTTAAATTGGGTAAAGGGAGAGGTAATCCTAGGTCCTTTGGTAAAATGGATTTGTGTGCAAATAATTACATTTCCCCCCATAGTGATGAAAAAATTTGACTCCCTCATACTCATCGTTTGATTCAAACTGGGTATGGTCATATTATATCTGATTATTTCATATAAATCTCTTTCTACTTAGATAATGTATATTGATAGTGGGGATAGGATCCCAGGCATAAATTTTTATGGGCACTTCAAATTATTAATTAGAACCCGTTGTTGTATGAACCGCCAAAATTTTGGATCTATTCTGGAAAACTATTTCTAAATTATTAAGGATTGGAATCAAAGATTGAAAATAGATCATGGTATATTATGGGGTTTCTGGTAAATGATAATCTCTCACCTAAAATTTTTGGTCCTAAGATACTGGTTGCAATGTAAGTAGACGTTATTAATTAACATTGGTCAAACCAACTAGTTCATCCTAGGAAATGTCTATTCATTGATCTTTAAATAATTACAACATATTTTCGTTAATATAATATTTGATTGAAAAATATGTCTTAGTATATTGGTGATATCCTAATATACTCCAACCAGTATAGGGTTGTTCATCCGAACATATCATTGTAAGGGTTTCTCGAATGAATTATATATACATTTGTTGTTTAACGTGATTACTATTCTTAGGATTAATGAGTTTAGAATTAAGAATTAATTAAATTCTAAAACCCCAAAATTTTACCATAACATTTTGTGGTTTTTAAAATCATGGTATTTGTAATTAAAGATAAATAAATAATTGAAATCATGATTAACATGCTAATAATGACTGAAATTTAAAAAAAATCAATAATCTAGATTAACAAAATAATTTGAATTCAATAAATAACGAATAATTTAACTATTTAATAAAAAATTCATTCATCTACATACATAAAATATGATTAAGGATAAATGAAACAATGGTTAGTTGATGAACAGATATTGGAATAATGAATGTACAAAGAATGAACTTAGTGGTGGAAAAAAATAATTAGTAACAGTGTCAAAATCAATCCACATGGCTTTTATTATAGTAAATCATTGAAAAATATATACGGAATTCATTTGTGGGGTAGAAAGAATATAAAAGAATGATAGAGGAATGAATGAAATAATTGACTATCCGCACTCCAGCTCTGAAATGTGGTTCCCTTATACTGTATATATAGAAGTAATATTACCCAATGTGTACTGAAAATTCTGTTCATTTAATGCTGGTCCACATTTTCCTCCACATATTTTTAATCTAAGAATATCTCACACATATCTCATCCAATAATTATATCTTTTACTCATTTTAAAATGTGTAACTGGATGAAACATCACAATACATCATTGGGCTAGAGAGAAAATGATTTTAATGATTCACATCATGTAATTTGGATTCTAGTTGTGTAACTTCTCATGGATATGAAATTATTTTTGACTTGTCTTTACGTCTTGTTATATCTGCAGAAATGATATAACTCATTTTATAATGAGGTTTCATGACATGTAATAACCAATTTTTCTTTTTTTTTCTGCATTTTTCCCTTTGAACCATGAATTAATATTTTCCAAAAAAATCAATACAGACTAGGTTAATTATCATGTAAATATATGAAAATATATATAAAATTTATAAAAAAAATTAAATTTTATTTAATCTTATCAGGAGACATTGAATTAGTTTCATACATATATATTAGGAAATGATTAATTGAACATGGACAAACAATATTTAGTATATAATAGTATTTGTTTATTTTCATTAATTAAGGCACAACCAAATTCAATGGAATGCACATTCTAAAAAAACAGAAATGTTATTTGTTTCATTGTCCTTCACTATGTATCTATCATGTAACTAGAATCACCTATCTCTGTACATACAAAAAACAAAATAGCCCATGCATAAGATTATAGGGGTCCTACATGACTACTTCTTAAGCAGTCACCTATGTTTATATTGAACACAAATCATATCTAACACTATTTATATATCAACTCATGCATTCCTCATTTATTCCCAATTCCAAACTCTATCCTATCCCTCTACATAAAAAAATGATTCCCCTATTTAACAACCCTACTCTAAAGGGCTCCCTTAACTATTTGAAAATAAGTAATGTGAGATGGTGATTGTATGATACCTTCCTATAATAGGCCATGGGTTGGAGACAATCATCGAGGGTATAATGTAAAAAATTTTAGAGGAACTATCATCTATGTGATCATGTGAATGAGTGAGATAAGATTAGACACCAATCATATCCTTATCTAAAATATAAAATATATACCAAAATTCATATATATAATTACATACATGGACTAATAAAACTAGTGAGGGAAACCAAATGATCGAAAAGGTATACATAGAATCAACAATTATGGCTAAGCATATATATAATGTCTTATCAGATAATAAGATCCACCATAATTTCCAAGTAACTCCTTATTAAGAAAAACATGTTTATAAATACTTGGGTTGAGAATAATAGTATACTCTTCCAAAAAAATTTACTTTCTTTCAAAAATTAGTATTTTAAATTTTCATTTGGTGAACTAAAAAAATAATTAATTTATACCAAACATTAAAAATAAAAATAATAAAATTTTCTAAGAAAAATATTGGATGATCTAGGATTACTCCTCATTCCAAGGTCTCACTCTACATATAACTAAAATCATCACATAGGGGAATTTTTAATTGTCTTGTTCATGGAAAAATGCACCCATACCCTTATCCTTGAAGATTCATACATATTGGATTAGGCCTAGAATCATTGTGTTTTCCATTAAATGTCATAATTTTAATGAAATAATCTATGATTCCTTTCAACCATTAATATCCACAACCAATACTCAACATATTCACAAATTTAAATACATTATCACCATTGAATGTAAAAAATGAATCCTTCGAGAATTGAACAATAAAACCCAAAAATCAATGGTATTCAATATCAAAGACCTATGTTGATTACTTGAGCTGAAACATCATCCTTGAAATCGATTATTTCATTACTAATTTAATACCAAATAAAAAAAAATTGAAAAAGAAAAATAATTTCTATTAAATGTTTTACCTCAAATATTTTAGAAAAAAATTATGGATAAATTCTAGTTGAAACAAAACAAAACCAACTCAATTGTTGGGAGAAAAAATATTAGAGAAAAAAATGCACCAGAGAAAGAATATTGAAACTCAATGATGAAAAGAAGCATATGTGGGTTGTGACTCATGAAACACTATTTAACTCCCAATAAACACATCCCAAACCCCCATATAAACCCCAACATTAGACTAAAGTATATCCTAGTCAAATAGATATAGTTTTAAGATCAGGTGATGATACAAAAAAGTCATTCATAGTGATAAATAATTGTAGTTAGGACACATATGTTCTCAAAGTGACGATGAAACATCTAACCAAAAAAATACGACCTTGATTAAATCTACATGAATATCCCAACAAACATTATTATCACCAAATATTAAAAAAAATATAAATTAGAATGTTGGGTCTGTTAATTTTGGAATTCATTGATTGTGATTGTTATTCATACATTATGAAAAATATATATCCAAAAGGAGACGGAGTGATAACTGGTAAACCTAGAATGGATGTGAAGACGGTTGATGTGAAATAAGGTAGGGTTCTGTAGAAGTTAATGATATCAAAATATAATAAATTCACCAAATAATACCTAATATTGTGATAAAAGGAGAGATAAAATACTATGGGGGAGTACGACACTCTCTTATTCCAAACAAATTTTTAGCATCATAACATAATCAATAGGATCTTCTATAAAAACCTTCATGAAAAATATAAATAAATAACAAAAAGCCAAGTGAATATCATATGATACTACATCATATCTTAAAATGGTATACAAAGTTACCATCCCCATCATGGGTATCCTCTACCAATTATTTCATAAAATATATCATATAATATACAATTAAAACATGGGAACTATAAGATCTCGGTTTTATATTAGTTACAGAACCAATAATATTCTATATAATTATTTATTATTTTGAGGTCATAAATACTTAATGAGATCATTGTTATTTATATGGACACTAGGGTCTTCATGTAGATCAGAAAACCAATTATTTGAGAAAAGATTTGGGAAAATAGCTATTGAGAACTGTGCAAGACATTATGTTTTGTTTCCCCTAAGCATGTGGTACTTTCCAAATGTTAAATATGGGATACCTATTTTCTTTCTCAATGTTTCTAGGGTGTCAGGACCATGCAGGTATATCAACGACTTTTACCATAGTAAAGTAGCATGGATGGAACATATTTTCTAAAATTTGTGAAGATAAATAATGTATGGCCCCACCTTAGATAATGGGAGGTCCATGGTGGATGCATAGTTTTTCCAAACATAATGAAAAAACATGTGACCCATTTTTTTAAAAAAAATTACTATAATTCCCTAAATCTAAATTTAATCACTCATCCATTTAATTTCTCATTCAAGAATATAGTAAGATCCTTTCATCTCCTTTGGAGAACCATATTTCCCTTTTCTTTTTTTAAATTTTTTTCATAAAATAATCTTTGATTTGAGATTCGTTATCCTTATTGGATTCATACAAGGAATTTCATAAATATTTAGTCTATGTTTGTAATATTTATTTACCTCGACAGTTTAAATATGGTATAGGCTTGTATGCATAATTTTTATTGTGTTCCTCTATTTTTCCTTCTTAAATCTGATCAATACCAATGAAATGGTCGATACTAGATGAATGATCATCTATAATCATATATTTAGATTTGTAGTAATTTTCAATCAGTGTTAGATGTTTTATATATCTTTTCATTATTAAACATGTAGGTTTCACTAAATTATTCCCTTATGTTGAATATATCAAATTTTTGTTTCCTATTTATACAAATAATTACCTTTTATATTCCAAGACACATGCGAGGTGATCAACCTCAAATTGTTTCACCCATATGTGTTTTAACATTATATGTCTATTAAAATTTCTCAGTTACATATCCAAAACACTTATGTGTGTGTTTCATCTAACTTCTTAAATGTGATAAAAAATGAATTAAATTATAATCATGGTAAGAAACAACTACGTACATTATTACTTATTGATGAATTGAAGGGAGGTCAGTGGTATGACCACTTCACCCAATTTAAAGGAACAATGGTTACACCCTTATTATATTGGAATAATAATGAGTTATAATTTTAAAAAATATTTTTTATTAAAACCAATTTTTACATATAACTATTGATTTATGGGAATACCAAACCTCATTAATTATTGTAAATGGTTATTGATACCCATATAAATTCTATATATATATATGGTCATAGTGTACAATTTTTACTAATCTAATATAGGAATGTATACCCTTAAATATATATATATATATATATGTAACCTGAGATCCTTTATAAAAGTGATATGGGAAAGTATATCCTAATAATCATGATATACAAACATGATGAACTTGTTTATATATATATTGACATGACAACCCCATATTTTTATATAATGACATTACGATCCTTCTTTATATAATATTGAGAATCATGTCCCTATTACTGTGATACAAGGAATGGTGTAACCTATTACTATGTTACATGCAAGGTGTCCTATTGGTAGTGATACTTGAATATAATCCCTCTATACTTTTATATTGGTCCTAGAAACCCCTAATGATGTGATAATAACCATGGAATCCCATGGAAATTTTAATAATCATTTTATAGCTAATTGATTCCTTTTTAACACCTCAGGTGCTGTATTGTGGTAGACTCCACATATATGGTTATAGACATCACTATATAGTTAATATATATTTGTTCTTACGTATGGTTAATTTCTTAGAGATAATCCAGAAGAATTTGAATTAAGTATCGTTATCCTAGTGCCATTCCAAAACCAGAGCTGACCCTTCAATATTTTTATTACAAAATTTCATTAAATCCTTCACAGAAACATATTCTATGAACTGACGAGATATTTATTGGCATCGTTGGTTGTATTATATTGAGTAAATGTGAACACTTAACCAGGACCCAAATGGAACCTAATATGGATAAGGATTATAGTTGTTGACAAGATGAAACATCCACTTATGAATACATCACTTCTTGCAAGGAATGTGATTGGAGCATGATAGCAGAAGATTGCGTTGGAGTTCTGGATGCATAGGTAGTTTTTCTTTTCTTTTTTCATCATGTTATAAAACATATACTATCTAACAAACTAATATCATTTATACATATTCTACTTGTATTGTAAATACTTGACATCATAAACTTTTATATTTGATTTAGATTATTTTTCTGATTATAATTTAGTGATTTGATGTTCAAATGTGTTTCCACTATACTTTCCATTATTGATATGATTCTACTATTTAACTATTTATTACTAAACTGTGATACTCTAACCATAGGGAGTAGTCTCCCCATGAACTCACCCTAGTCCTTTACAGTCATTCTTTGCCTATGGCATGCGGAGAGGAACTCTTGATTCCATCAGGCCCACTGATCTACACCATCTTTGACCGGAACCTCATCTAGGATGTCCCAAAGCTATAAAAGAGAATCTTTATTTTCATTTTTATTACTATTTGGGAATATTGGATAGGAGAATTGGACTGTAAATGGGATGGGTAAGAAGATATGAATAGTATTATCTGGCCCATGTAATGGGAAATGTTGTATTACATTGGATGTGAAATTTTGTTCATTATTATTTGTTTTAAAATTGACTTGATTCCATCCTTAGGTGGAACACGTTATATGAGATTGTTATTGTTATTATGTATCAGGTTTTAATTTCTTCATGTTCTGGATGAGATGAGGGAAATAAAGAATCAATCATGCATAATTTTTGAAACATTGTAGGAAATTCATATTCGATGCATATTCCTTCCAATATAATAGAATTGTGTGTCTTGCATTTCCTATAATATTTAGGACATCTTGGATTCAATAAATAGAATTTACTAATATTTTTTATGCGATTTTAAAACATGTATCTGAAATGGAGATCATAAAATAAATTAAATACTTCTATACTATATATGATATAGAAGAAATTAAATTAGTAAATTATGTCTTGTTGAGTCATAGACCATTGGCTGCATGGGTGGGATGGTTTTATAGTTTGAATTAAATGGATTACACCCATTGGTATATAATATATGCGGGAATTTATGGATTGGAATTAGTGAATAATTTTTTTCAACCATGTTAGATAATAGAATTAAAATATGAAATTTGAATGAAATTAAACATGTATGAAATAGTGATTGACTCATACCTAACCTCAGTAGTGGATATTATCTACCACATATTGTGATCTATATAGATTTTTCTATCAGTGAGACCTAACAATTTTATCTGGAATAGATTGGATACTATTACATATCAAGGGTTGTACCTATCTTATTATATAATCAATGATATTAATCATGAATGATCTTAACTAAGGCGTGTTTTTTTATATTAACGAGATATCTCACCGTCAAGCCAACATATCATTATCTAGGATATTGGTGACAACCTTTCTCCAAAGGGGGTGGGACATGATCTCGTAGTGAGACCTCTACAACTTCTACCTATGAAACCTCTTACTTTTCCTAATGTATGTATTGATGCATTGTTTTTTAGAAGTATTTTTTTCTCATGTACACATTACATGGATATCTATTCATGGACCATTATATATGAGAGATCATATAAGTTTTTCAACAGTAGCATCCATCATATTTTTAGGGGGTGGTGGCCCCATTGTGTTGATTTATATATTGATATTATTATGTTTATATTCAAGAATATGATTAATCCTCTTAAGATGATATTGAAATTCTCTACATATATTCTCACTGGATCCGAAAAATGTTGGTCCAATATTCCAAACCCCACAATTTATTATCAGGAAGTGACATAGATGGATTTCCTGTTAATATTATATGATTATTTATTCTCTAAGACCTTAGGTTTTGATGTTAAAATTATTTAAAAAACCAAAATAAAAGTTCAATGATATTAATGTAATACAAAAATCTTTTTACAAGGTTTCATAAAATTTCTCCCACATATACTATTGGAGGTCCAATGACAGAGTGATGATTTAATGATGTAGTTTGGAATTATTTTCATCATTGATGATTTTGTTTTCATATGAATACATTATCTGATATAGTGAACCATTCCATTTTCACTATGTGGATCTTGAGGGAAAAAGATAGTGTGAGACAAGTTTTTAGTACCATGATATTTATTCGTTTGACTATCAGTTAAAATAGACTCATTGAGACAGTATGCATGTCCAGTAGCTATCAGGTGACACCCATTGAATGTTATAAGGTTTCCAGTAATATATGAACACTGGGAATTAAAATCCCCTATTTCCTAGAGACCCCAAACTGTATTGATGTTTTATATATTTTGGAATCATCATTGTTTCTATAGAACCTTCCCATATTTTCCAAGTGTTATTGGATCCTTT
This sequence comes from Viscum album, assembly GCA_963277665.1. Lineage (NCBI taxonomy): Eukaryota > Viridiplantae > Streptophyta > Magnoliopsida > Santalales > Viscaceae > Viscum > Viscum album. The sequence goes on along the minus strand of OY728150.1, from coordinate 1,134,514,851 downwards.
ATATACCCACTTTCAGGCACAAGAACTATATCATCCCACCATAGAGGTAGCTAGAGGAGTGGGTCATCAAGCCATCTAAAGTTATAGGGAATATTCTAATATCCTCTACAATTGCATTATATTTTTTTGATACTGGTGTTTCACACACTTTTAACACATTTTATTTAGATGTAATCATTGGAAATCTATTTAAATACTCTTGTGGAATTTTGATCCTCAATACACAATTGGGATTTCTATTAGAAACATTAATCCAGCGTATGGAAAACCCTATTTAGATTATAAGATATAGTAAGTTATCATCCCTCTTCATCCTTTAGGTGAAGGGATTTCATTCCATTATTATGATATAATGTTTTATCCCTTATCATGACTATGTTTTTTTTAAAACCATTAATAGTCCTATAATGATAATTGTTGGATGTTTCAATGGATTTTTTCATCAACATTTCCAGGCCCCCTTGATGTATTGAAGCATTTTGGGAAGTCATGGATATACTATCGAATGTACCTCTATTCATTCATATTAGGTATACATTCATAGTTGATTTTCTATGAAGACAATATGTCCATGTGATAATATATATTCATAGGGTCCCTCATATTATGATTTCAAATTAGGCTACCCATTTCAGATCAAGGTTATGAAATGGATTAAAAAGATCTATATGTACAATTGTTATTTTGAGAACAAATTTTCACCCTCTAAACAATGTCTAGTTGGAATAAATGATAAATGATTTAAGGATATAATCTAGTAATGTTTGATTTATTTCATTAGTTTATAGGTTAATCATATCACTCTCATAAAATTCTCCATCAATATAATCATCGATTGGATTATTCAGATCTCATAATCTTAGTCCATATATGGTATACTAGTCTATTCACCCGTGTGCTTGTCAATGACATGAACTGATGAACACCAGGCCCTCGTCTCATATAGAAAAGTTTAGAGAATGATTAGATGTTCAGGGAGAATATGTCTACCCATATATATTGAAATAAATCATATTTTTATTGACATAAAAAATATATGGGTTTCGTGCCCATGGTTAATATTTTCCTATATTTGAGACCAATACATGGGAATATATATATAATAATTGAAGGGATTTTACCTCATTTTGATTTAGGGATACTTGTGATTTTTGATATCCTTGGGATGGTAGCCTATAATTTTATCTTGTGTTAGTGATTCTAATCCCTTAATGATATAATGGACGATTCATAGCTTCTATATTATCAAAATAACCCATCTTAGAATTTTTAAAACAATTATGGTGATCAATATGCTCATGCATATTTTGAGTAGTATCACATATTCATCATTCACTCAATAATGGATTCTATCTAATGTTATTATGCCAATTTTTTATGGGTAAAATAGAAGCACGACAATGTACATGAAGTGTCTTTTGAGTAGGTGGTTGATGTATATACTTAGTGGGCATATTTTTTCTTATAATTAGTTCATTTCCCATGGGATGTAATCATGGTTATGACTTCTAAATGGGAAAGACTACAATAACCTTGTTTTTCTATAATAGTCATATCCTTCAATTTTTTGTCAAAATTTATATGATTGAATTATAATAAATTTAAAATGATTTCATTGATGATTTTTGTTTGTTTTTTGATTATTCATATCTCAATTCCCAATGTAGTGAAGAAAAAGACATGATCACATGAATAGTTGAAACTATGCAAGCCATTCTACATGGTTTCGTCACACCGTACATTGATTTCCATATAAGAATGAAGGGTGAAATAGTTTACCTAATTTTTCTTCATGAGATTCTTTCTCATGCGGGTATCTCAGTAACATTTGGTTGATCTAAGTTGTATAAGTTTCATATTGTTTCTCAAACAATGAAGCTAAATCATGAGGGTTCTCTCTTTAGAAAGTGGTTTGAAAATATTTGGTGCATGATTTGGCTAACTGTGTTTCCAATGTTTACGACCCAGATAATTTGGGAAAAATTACTAAAATTCCCTTAAAACAATTTTTAGCTCACCCCTTCTTCTATTTTATCATTCCAGTTCATATAAAGTTCTCATATCTTCCATTAGATATCCCAAGAGTATTTTATTATTTTTACATGTTTTTTCTTCGAAAATCCGATTCAAGATATGTTAATCACATTAGTTTAATATATGTATTCTCTTTAATATGTATTGATGGTTCACCATTTCTCTTTCCCTCTATGATGCTATCAGGATTCTGGAGCATATTACTTAAATGATAGGGTGGTAAACAATATTGATTTTTTATCTAGACCAAACCAACAGTTGATACTGAATGAGTGATCCTCTACAGTCATAATTCAAGTTGTCTAGTACTTATACCTCAATGATATGTTCATTTGCAGTATCATTCATTGTTCTGCATTCTGTTTTCACAGATCACTTCACTTAATAGAATATTATAAATTATTATTTTTATTTAGGAACCTAATGACCTTATTAGATCACTAGACACATCAGACAGTGACAACCTCAATGTATTCCTTCCAAATATGTACTCCCTATACATGCCCAATTGGATTTCTGTATTACATAACCAATTAACTTTGGGTGTGATTGGTCTTACTTTTTAATTATGATAAAATACATGAAATGGGTAATAACTATCCAATAACATAGCTCACCCACGTATCAATTTAATATTAATTTATTGGAGGTGAGTTTTATGACCACATCCAAAAAATAATAGATCAATTATTAAACCCTTGGTATTATTGACAAATATTTGTTTTGTGTTATCATTTTGATTGTATTAAATAATATGATTACTTATCACTAATGGTGTATGTGGATAAAGTCCATTAATATGTTCGAGACATTCCATAAAAATCATATTTGAATGTCCAGGTTATGTATAGAAACCCCAACCTTTTACATATAACATTTCATGATTTTATCCATAATTCATCATCATAGTACAAGTCAACGATCGTTAAGACCAGTGTCTTGGAAGACTAGGTACATACAAAACAAAACATGGGGACAAAAACACTTCTTTATTTAATCTCCATAATGAGCTCATAACTTCCTTTGAGCAATTAAATCTGCATAGGGTACCCTGGGGAACACATGAACAATGGGATGAGCTAAAATGCCCATCAAGGAATTGAACATAAGGATACATCTGAAGCACATGAGTTAGGAGACACGACATAATGATATCAAAAGCATATAACTTATAAAATCATTTAGTATATGCACGGGATCATATAAACATGGAATCATATAAATGTTTTAGAATCATAAAACATTTCTTTAGTACAGGTCAAGGCTAACCCCCAATCCTATTTCCCATTTCAGTATGGGTCAAGGCTAATCACCAATCCTGTTTCCATTTCTGTATGGGTCAAGGCTAACCGCCAATCCCGTTTCACATCACATCTCATGAGACATAACCTTACCCAATGCATTGGAGCACTATCTGGGTGCACCCATCTCAAAATATTCATGAATATTCTTGCCACATAAATAATCATACATAATCAACCATACATAACTATAAGGTTACCCATGGAAAGAATTGGGTACCACAATCATGACATAAAACATATCCAATGGGTGTATCACGAAAGTGTCCATGAAAGGAAGTTATTATAACATACATGGACATTAATAGGGTACAATAGGTATATAACATGGTAAGTGGTGTCAAATATAATTGAGAACATAAAAATATGTATTTAAGAAACATTAGCATTAAAACATTTTTGTGCGGTTTTACGGAAAACACTCTAGAGCTTTTCAAATAGACAAGAGGATGTTTTTTATATAAATCCATAATTTAACAAAGAAGGTTTTCATATAAAAAATACTTATTTTATAAAGACAATGGTGTCTTAAAACAGAGGATAGAGTGAACTTGAAATTTGGGTATAAATTTGGGAAGTCCCCTTAAAACAGGTTTGCTTTTCTGAATGTTCTAAAGAGGGAATCTTTCAAAAACATGGATATCCCCGACAGAAAGTGTTGAAAGGGTCTTTATATTATAATATTTTACAACTATCCATTATTCATAAGATTCACATAAATATATATGATAACACCATATTGAAAGAAAGAAATGGCAACCTAAAATAACAATGATGGTTTGGGTAGAATTCGTTATGATTTTACCAGCATGGTGTCGGGTGTACCTAAGAGGACTTTTTGAGAGAGAGAAGGGGTTTCTCATAACTTATAAATTATTCAGGCAGTATAGGGAAGATGTATAAACATACCCCATCACTTGGTATTACAAAAAAACATAACATAGGGAACAACCTTGATTAATGTGAAAAGGGGAGGATCCCTTACCTTAAACCCGGTGGTGTGCTCCACTTGTTATTAATGTCCTGAATAAACATGTTAGGATTATAAATTCATAATTACAAAACCTCTTATATATGTAATTGATTTGTTATAACCATTTTTAGTTCATTCAAATCTTTTTAGATTAGTTATAAGGTTCAATTTCATGGTTCTGGCTCGTTTGTTTACTTGGCTTTAAAATATCGGTTCACTTATATTCAAGTTTGGATTATATGCAAGATAAAAGTGGTTGTCCAGAATTGAAGTAACATTATTTATTTCATACCCAGAAGATTACATGGATTTAATTTTAATAATTTACATAGAGTGATGTCGAATTATTATATATATAACCTTAGTGATAGCCGTTTTTTTAATCGTTGGATTTGATTACAAAGAATGTGTTTTCATTATTATTTAATTCCATTTGTACATAAAGATTATATAACCAAAAATAGGATATATTTCATATATAATAATCTGATTCAACTATAATACAAATGTTTTCACTACCAGAATTAATGATAATTACAGAAATTGATAAATTGTGGTCCTTAAATTTGCTAAAGTAGCACATCTCAAACGGTGCTTTCATTTCATTTAAATAAAAGGGTGGGGAAAGAAGAAAATGAAATTTAACACTAGAATGAAGAAATTCAAGAACATGTATTCTAATGGATGTTTCATGCTATTATGGTGAAGGGAGGTGAGGAATGAAATTAAAAAGAAAAGAACTTAAACGAAAAGAAGAAATTTGGGAAGTGGAATTTACCTCTTCAGACTTCTTCTTTTGAGAACCTCTTAAGGGGAGTGGTTTTGGTATTTTGATGAGGCTGAGATCTTTTGGACGTGGGAAGGACCTTTGAGAGATATTTGGGCAAAACATAGAGAGGGATTGGAGCTAGAGAAGAGTGTAGATATGAGGGAGTGAAGGGGGTTTTTATAGAGGATGAGAGGAGAGATTTATTGATATTATAATCATTAATTTATTATTTCTTAACAAGAAAAAGAATAGTAAATATTACATGACCAAGAATAGTAAACAGGTCATGTGAATTCGAACCATGGGTTGTGACATCATCCATGATGCTAGGAATAGTTTATTTAGCTCATAATGTATATATACCGTAAATTACCGTATTTTACTATTCATAAATATTCATGTCTTTCACAGAAATATCAAAAATTCACTATTACCATTTTTCAATGTGTAGAATCCAAAAATTAAGTCCTTTTTTCAAATATAATGTTCTAATTATGATTATTTTAATATTTAATTAAAATCATATTTTATTATCAAAAACCAGATTTAAAAATATGTATTAACTCATTCTAAAACATAGGTATATTGTACTTCCAACATGAATATTATTTTTATACTATAATAGGTGAAGTAACTATTCATTAGAGTGTATCAGTCTTCATAAGGGTGTGTTAGTATTAATTACGGTAGGTTAATATTCACTAAAAAATTATGTTTTTCATATCAGACTCCAAAAAACATCTTGAACACAACTGTGTACGTCAGATTTTCAAAATTCCAAACATAGAAGTGAAAAATTTATGTTTAAAGGTCACTTCTCACTTATTAGTTAATTATTATTTGATTTTATTAAATATTTATAAGAAGGGAATTTCCATTAAAAACATTGGGTCGTTACATTCTTCCCCTTAAGAAATTTCGCCCTCAAAATTTCATTTTACATTCTAAGCCAAAACAGATGTGGGTACTTTTCCATCATTTCTTCCTCAAGTTCCCACATTGCTTCCTCAAACTTATGGTTCCTCCACAAAACTTTGACAATATGGGTTGAATTTTTGTGTAGAACCTTATCTCTCTGATCGAGAATCTTTACTGGCTACTCCTCATATGATAGATCATCTTCCAACTGCACCACCTCTGAGTTTAGTACATGTGAGTGATAAGGTATGTACTTCTCAGGAGTGATAAGTAGAAAAAATCATGAACTCAAGCGATATTTGGTGGAAGTGCAAGACGATTGGCCACATCTCTTATGCTGTCAAGGATATCAAATGGGCCAATATACCTTGGGCTTAGCTTCCCTTTCTTCCCGGATCGCATGACTCTCTTCCATTTAGATATTCTAAGGAAGACTTTATCTCCAACGTCAAACTCCATGTCCCTTCAATGGTTGTCATCATAGCTCTTTTGCCTACGTTGATCACCTTTGATGTGTTTCTGTATGTCATGAACCTACACTATCATCTCTTGAACAATATTGGTCCATGTTGCTTTCATTCTCCAACTTCATCCCAACAGGTTGGAGGTATACATCTCTTTACATACAGAGCTTCATATGGAGCCAACTGAATACTCGAGTGCAAGCTATTGCTGTATGATAACTCAAACAATGGTAGATGCTAATCCCAACCACCTTTGAATTCAAGATAGCAGGCTCTTAACATATCATCATGCGTCTGAATAGTCCTTTCATATTGGCCATTAGTTTTCGGGTGAAGGGTCATGCTGAAATTTAATTCTGTACTCAAAGCATGTTGAAGACTACTCCAGAATTTAGATGTGAACCTTGGATCACGGTCAGAGACTATTGAGAGTGGAAAAACATGAAGTCTCACAACTTAAATAACATATAACATTGCAACGTGTTCAAACAAGAGATCTTCCTGAATAGCGATGAAATGGGATGTCTTGGTGAGTCAGTCAACCACAACCCATATCGCATTATTTCCCTTCAATATCTTCAGGAGACCCGTGGCAAAGTCCATAGTAAAATTTTCCCATTTCCACATGGGTATAGGAAATGGATGCATCATACCTTTGGTATTTTGTAACTCAGCATTAACTTGCTGACATACCAAGCACCTTGATATATATTCTGCAATCTGATCCTTCATGTTATCTCACCAGAATTGTTCTCGGAGATCACAGTACATTTTCATACTCCCAGGATGGAAAGAGAAGGTCAAGATATATGCATCATTCAATATCTCCTTCTTTATCTCTAGATCAGATGGTACACATAATTGTGTCCCAAATCTTACAACTCCTTCCTTTTCAATTTTGAAAACAGAGGATTTCCCATTTTTAACTGATTCCAACCTTTTCTGAATTTCCACATCCTTTCATGGAGCAACCTTGTTTTTCTACAATAGGGATGGTTGAGAAATCATTTGAGAAAGGATTGATGATTTTCCTCACTTAATTATTCCCATGTCTAGCCTTTGAAAATATAAGAAGATCGGATCCTTTTCAATTCTCATCATTAATAAAGATGTCGGATCCTTTCTCCTTAGAGAATCTTCCACCTTGTTTGCCTTACCGAGATGGTAGTGGATTGAGCTGTCATAATCCTTGATGAGCTATATCCATCTTCGGTAGAGCATATTAATCTCTTTTTGTGTGAATATATATTTGAGAATCTTGTGGTCAGTATATATCTCACATTTTTCTCATAGAGATAATACCGCTAGATTTTCAACGCAAAGATCACAGCCACCAACTCCAGATCATGCATGGGATAGTTTTTCTCATGGATTTTCTGCTGCCTTGAGCCATAGTCTATCACATTATCATTTTTTATTAGTACATATCCTAAGAATTTTTTAAAACTATTTATGTTGGATCTATCCGGATAAATTCAATCATTTCCCAGAATTGCATCAAATTCCACTGAAGGGTTACTTATATTATTTCAGAGAAGAACAGTTTCACAAACATCAACATGTGATACATTATCATAGAAGTATTCCCCAAAGGATATAAAATAATTTAATGTAGAGACTCGATGTTCTTAGAAAACATTTAAGAAATGATCATAGGGAATGAACTGAAATACAGCATGACAAACAGAATTATTTCAAAGTGGTTACATGTATTCCAGTCATCATGATCTATCTCAACATTGGACTTGTGTTGTCCCTTTGTCCTAAGCGATTGTTGATTCTCATCAAGCTTCTCATCCATTCCAATGGAGCATTGTCCTGGATAATTTCCAACATCTCCACATTCATGAAAATATATAGTAATGGTATATTAGAAATAACCTTATCTCCATTGATCACATTATCCATTTTTTATAGAAATTGGCTATTTTTTTGCCTCACCTTCCCACAATTAAAACATCTCTTCGTTCCTTTGTGACATTCTCCATGATGCCTCTTTCCACACTTTTTTCAAAAAAGAAATTTGGTCTTCTTTCCATTATCACCTTTATTAGATAAACTCCCTTGAGATGTCATCTTCCTCATCCTTGATAAATTTGGGCATTCAACTATGTTCCATTTGTTGATTTTGATTTTCAATAGCTGGTTTGGAAAGTTCATAATATGTTCAACTTGGGCTCCCATCATCTCAGGCATATCATTAGGGTGGTGTTCACATTGCCTATCACATTGATTGTTGGCACACGTTCTTCAATTTCCAATCATTAACTATGAAATAAGAACATTCAATTATGGGGCTTGAGTACTTACTTATTGATCATAAAATGAAACATTCAACATAAAGGGATAAACATATAAGGAATAAGTACATCTTAACTTGTGATTCCTTAGGTTAAAACATAGTTTATCCTCGATCTATTTCTTAACTTATATTCTTATGGGATTATTTTTTTCCCTTAACAATGGTTTGTACTAAGCTCATGAATCTACCAAATCATATCCCATGGGAGTGTCGTAACAAAGAGTGCATCAAGGCACATTATGGTGCACCAGTTCCCATTCGACTCTAGCTCGATGTATTGTTTTTGGGTTTTATCCCAAGATACATCTGTACCAGAGCTGCCTCTACATTCTCGTATCCAGACATGGATGTATTTTCTTGATATACCCCTTACTCTATACTCACCAAAATTTACAACGGTTTCCTTATACTTAGTCTCATCCTTAAGGTTCTCACTAAGGTGCTCTATTCCTAATCTCCAAAAATAACTACATCATCCTATGATACCATTTATAGTGACCCAAGACTTTCACATATAACATTTCATGATTATTACCACAATTTATCATCAAAGTACATTTCAAGGATCATTGAGTCTAGTGTCATGGAAGACTAGGTACATAACACACAAAACAAGGGGCTAAAAAGACATCTTTATTTAATCTCTATAATGAGATCCTAACTTCCTTTGCGTCCTTACATCTGCATAGGGTACCCTAGGGAACACATGAACAAAGGGATGAGCCAAAAATAATAGAAAGGGAATTAAAATAAGGATACATCTCAAGAACATGAGTTAGAAGACATGACATAATGGTATAAAAAGTATGTAACTTATAAAATCATTCAGTATAAGAACATGATCATATAAACATGGAATCATATAAATGTGTCAAAATCATAAAAAATTTATTTAGTACAGTTCAAGGCTAACTGCCAATCTCGTTTCCCTTTTCAGTATGGGTTAAGTATAACAGTCAATCCCGTTTCCCATTTCAGTACGGGTCAAGGCTAACCGCCAATCCTGCTTCACATCGTATTTCATGAGACCTAACCTTACCAAATGCATTGGAGTGCTATCTCGGTCCACCCATCTCAAAATATTCATGAATATTCTTTCTACATAAATAATCATACATAATCAACCATTCATAAACATAAGGTTGCCCATGGAAAGAATTGGGTACCAAAATCATGACATAAAACATATCCAATGGGGGTATCACGAAAGTGTCCATGAAAGGAAGGGATTAGAACATACATGGACATTCATATGTTAAAATAGTCAAATAACATGGTAAGTGGTGTCAAATATAAGTGATATGAAAAAATGTATTTTGGAAACATTAGCATTAAAACAGTTTTGGGTGGTTTTAAGGAAAACTCTCTAGAGATTTTCAAATAGACAAGAGGGAATTCTTTTATATAAAATGAGAATTGAACAAAGTTGGTTTTCATAAAAAAATAATTATTTTATAAAGACAATTGTGTCTTAAAACAATGGATATAGTGAACTTGAAATTTGGGTAAAAATTTGGGATGTCCCATTAAAACAGGTGTGCTTATCGGAAAGTTCTAAGGAGGGAATCAGTCAAAATCTTGTATATCCCCGAACAAAAGTGATGAAAGGGTCTTGATATTAGAATCTTTTAAATCTTTCTATAATTCATAATATTCAAATAAATATATATCATAACATCATTTTGAATGAAAGATAAGGCAACCTGAAAGAACGAACAAGGTTTGGGTAGAATTCGTTACGGTTTTACCGGCATGGTGTCAGATGTACCTAAGAGGACTTGATGAGAGAGATAAGGGGTTTCACATAACTTATAAAACATTAGGTCAGTATAGGTAAGGTTTATAAACATACCCCATCACTTTTTATTACAAAAAAACAAATCATAGAGAATAATCATGATTAATAGTGTAAAGGGGAGGATCCCTTACCTTAAACCTGGTGGTATTCTCCACTAGTTATTAATGAACTGAATAAACAAATTAGGATTATTAATTCATAAGTACAGAACCTACTCTATATGAAATTGATTTATTATAACTCTTTTTAGTTATTTCAAATCCTTTTTGATTAGTTAGAAGGTTCAATTTCATTGTTCAGACTCGTTTGTTTACTTGGATTTAAAAGATCGGTTCACTTATATTCAATATTAGATTATATAAAAGATGAAAGTGGTTTTATAGAATTTAAGTTACATTATTTATTTCATATAAAATAAATTACATGGTTTTTATTAAAATTAGGTTACTTAGAGTGATGTCGAATTATTATATATATAACCTTAGTGATAACCGTTTTTGTTAATCAATGTATTTGATTACAAAGAATGTGTTTTTCATTATAACTTAATTCAATTTGTTCCAAAAGATTATAGAACCAAAAATAATATATATTACATATATAATAATAAGTATCAACCATAACACAAATTGTTTCATGACCATAATTAATGATAACAACAAAAATTGATAAACTGTTTTACTTGAATGTGCTAAATTAGCACATCTCAAACGGTGCATTCATTTCTTTCAAATAAAAGGGTGGGGAAATAAGATAATGAAATTTACCACAAGCATGAAGAAATTCAATTACATGTATTCTATAGGATTAATCATACAATTATTATTAAGGGAGGTGAGGAAAGAAATTAAATAGAAAATAAATTAAAAGAAGAGATGAAATTTGGGAAGAGGAATTTACCTCCTGAGACTTTCTACTTTGAGAACCTCTTAAGAGGATAGGTTTTGGAATTTTGAGGAGGCTGAGAACTTTGGGACGTGGGGGAGACCATTGTGAGATATTTTTTTAGAACATAGAGAAGTCATGGAGCTTGTGAGATGTGGAGAGAAGAGGGGGTGAAGGGGGTTTTTATAGTGGAGGATAGGAGGGGTTTAATGATATTATAATACTTAATTAATTATTACTTCACAAGACAATGAATAGTAAGTATTCCATGACCAAGAATATTAAATGGGTCATTTGAATTCTAACCATGGGTGGTGATATCAGCCATGATTCAAGGAATAGTTTATTTAGCTTATAATGTATATATTTGGTAAATTACCATAATTTACTATTCATAAAAAATTCATGTATTTCAGAAAAATCTCAAAAATTCACCATAACTATTTTTCGAAGGGTAGAATCCAAAAATGTAGTCCATTTCTCAAAAATAATTTTACGAATATGAATAATTTATTATTTAATTAAAATCATAATTATTTATCCAAAACCATATTTAAAAACATGATTTAACTCATTCTAAAACATAGGTATATTATACTTCCAACTTGAATATTATTTTTATACTATCATAGGATATGTTATTATTCATTGGGGTATATCAGTATTCATAAGGGTATGTTTTTATTCATTAGGGTAGGTTACTATTCACTAAAAAATTATTGTTTTCTTATCGGACTCCAAAAAACATCTTGAACCCAACCGTGTATGTCAGATTTTCAAAATTCCAAACACAGAAGTGACAAACTTATTATTAAAGGCCACTTATCACATAATAGTTCATTATTATGTGATTATATGGCATATTTATAAGAAGGGAATTTCCATTAAAAACATTGGGTCATTACATTATGTTTTTGGAATATGTTATCATATTGTTCATCAAGTTGAGATACTAATGAATCACATAATAGAACATGTTTCTTATGTTTGAAAGTAAAATGATGTTGTTAATATGAATGTTCAAAAAAAATATTGTGTTGTCGAGACTACTGTGAAAGCATTTCAATCGAAAAATACTTATATATTTGATATTGTTTATTCTTCACACATGTCAGCAGATATAAAAATCAAAAAACGTGTTAAAAAACAAGAGAGTTGAGTAGTTACATTTAAAGTGATATTTCATTAAAAATTAAGGGAATGCATACTACTAAGATAGAACCTCAAAAAAATAAAAAAAGAAGATATATTTGTTAATATTCTCAAAATTATCATACAAACTATGAGTAAATAATATTACGATGGATAATAAGTTTTTTTAAAAACGAGTCTCGTATCATCATATTTACTGAAGATGGAAAAATTATGACAATGGTATAAGGAACGAAATGAAATATTATTCATATTGGAGAACATAACAGTTCATGTTATATTAGTTATGAGCATTAGAATAATTTCCCAAAACACGGTTCTTTGTGATCCATGGTAGAAAATTTGGAATTAAAATTATAAATTCGATGATGTATAAAATATTAAACAATACAAAACAAATAGAATATGCAATTTTTATAACTTTCATGAAAGATGATATGACTAATAAAAGTCATAATAATGTTTAGATTCAATATACCATACCTCTTAAAATTATTCATTCATACATATGTGGTATGAAGTTACATCAAACAGAAAATGATATTTTCACATTATCTAATTCATTTGAGATTTCACCAAAATTAACAACTTCTTTTTTTGAGGTAAATATTTTCCTTTATTGAATTTTCATATTCATCCAAAAAGATGTTGAGTATTAAATAAGGGTTTACAAAATAATATTTATCACATAAAATGGTACATAATTGATAGGAAATTCATTCGAAACATATCTGAGAATGCATTGAATAAAACTCCAGTATGGTCCTCTATATACCCCACAAATATTGGAGAAGCAGAATAGATGAATAAAACATTGGTGGGAATGGGAATAAGTATGTTATAATAATACAAACATCCAATTTTCTAATGGATATAATCTATATTTAATAATGTAAATGTTCAAAACTATTTTTTTGGCTGAATAAAATATGACCTCAAATGGAATGTGGTATAAAAAACACATCATTGAAATACATCATGGTTTTTGTAATATCCTATTTCTAAAAATCAATAATTTTTGTAACGATATGTTTTTTGAGAAGTATAAAGATTGTATTTTCCTGGGATATAAACCTAATAGAAGAAGGTACAAATTTTTTAATAAAAATTTTCAAAAGTTTATTAACATGTATGATATAAATTTTACATAAAATAAACATGAATAACAATTGTTGTTGAGAATTTGAAGAAGGATAAATTGAAACATTAAAATGAAATATAAAATGATATAAAAACGAATTATCATGATCCTGATGAATTGTGTGTCAAGAAATGTTTAGCTGGAATAAATAAATAGAACATTTAAACAATAAAATAAAAGAGGATGAATGAAATATTAATTGGAATTAGAAGGCCTCATTTTTATTAGAATGATGACAAAATTAAAAAAATCAAACTTCTTTATTATTAAAAGTTGAACTGGGATGTGTTTAAGAAGCTATTCAATAGATAGAATGTAATGATTGTATAAATAAATATCTTGGTCATATGAAGAAAAATAAAACATGGGAATTTTTTCAAATAACATAAAATTAAAATGTTTTCAGAACAATTGTGGGTTTGTAGAAATAGTTTTAGTGAACATAGAGTAGTTTTAAGGAAACAAATAAAAAAATTAGTATAATATCTATGCATAGTTGGAAGGTCTCTATTTTGAAGAAATGTTTTTCCATGATTCCTAAATAGATTCTATCAAAAATATTCTTTCGTTTTATTCATATTGGAATTATAATTTTAATCATATGGTTGTAATGTAATTAGTCTAAAATGGAGATATTTAGGAAGATTTTTACATTGAAACAATTTTTATTTTTCTACATGATAATGGGAGAAACAAGGTTACGGTACTATGTTAAGCCTTATATGGGTTGAGAAAAGACCCATTTTCCTGGTACTCTAAATAATATTTTTTTTAGAATTTTGAATTTTTCAAATAGAATGGTTGTTAGTATCATGTATATGAATGATGATAACTCCAAAAAACTATATTTTATTGTGTATGTGGATGATCGAATTTTTTCTATGGTTGAATCAAAAAAATTTATGAATTTCTAAGTTAAATGAATATGATTAAAAAATGTTATGATTTAATGAATTACTTTTCTTCTTTAGAATAAAAGTTCACAAAGAAGAAAATAACATTTTAATATATTATGAAATGAATTCCCAGTAACAATTAATGTTTATTAGAATGGTATAATGCAATGATTTTTATAATCCCATATCAGTCTGTACAATGTATGTTAATGATGGATATGGAAAATGTATGAATCTAAAATAATTTTTAAATCGGATTGGATGTTTTATTTATCTCATACCATCGATACCTTATATTTTTTTATGATGTTCCATTTTGTTCCATTTATCAGTGTGATTCAAAATAATCTCATATAATTATGGAAAAGAAAATTAGAGGATTGGTTAATTGAATAACTTCACAAGGGATGATGTTTCATGTTTGTACACATAATGATTGAAATTGAGATTGTAGTGAAATAAAATCTACATCTAGAGGGACATTTTTCTAATGTGAATATTGTGTGAGTTTTCATTATATGAGTCATTATTCATAAACAATGACCATTAGATAATAATGATTAAAACACATTGATATAAATTTTCACATTTAAAAATATAGAGTTTCAATTGATTTTGTTTTGCTAGAATATATTCCAATATAATATAAAATTGATGGCGTCATAACAAAATCAATGAAAAAAGAACATATTTTGGTTTAGAGGATACAAAATCATGTTTAGCTTCCCCTAACGAATTCCTCAATGTGATAATAAATTAGCTCTTCCATGCTTTGGATCATGACGACAGATAAGGATAGAAATTGTCAAATTATTTATTTCTAATTTTTAAAATGTATTTAAATAATGAATCTGAATTTATGGTTATCAAATAATGATGGGGGATAACAACTTAAGTGGATGTAAAATTAATGTTGTGAATGGGAAATTGTTAGGGGGGTTTTTTCCTTATATCACTATAAAAGTATTACTTTATCTAGAATCTTTATTGAATTCATTATAATATATTACTTTATCAAGTAGTTTCTTTGAGGAAGCCTTATTTTGATAATTTCAATGTTTTGATAAATTTTAAAAACATGTATTTGTTCCAAAATTTGTTGTCAAGAAGAAATATTGTTTAAAAATTTGTGATAATCCAATTTTATCGAAGGATTTTTTCAAAAAAAATTGGATACTGATTCAATTTTTTTTGTTTTTTATTAAAAAGGTATTCCATTTGGTGAAAACTAATATTTTATAAAATATGTATTTTTAAAAAAAAATTACAATTTATTAATGTTCAAACCCATCCAGAAAAAGGGAGAATTGTTTTTTCTGGATGCATAGTTTTAAACAACGATGAACAAGATGAATAAGCTATCACAATGATAATTTTATTGATCTAACATGTCATTAGACTATTATTAATTATAAAAAATTGTTTTTAGAATGTCCGACGTTGTTGAATCTAGAATTTATTATGTTTATGAAGGATTTGAATTATGATAGTGATGTCATGAGTTATAATGTTTTTAAGAATTCTATCCCAATGTAAGATGATTCTTTTTCGATCTTGGTGTTATCTTAAATCATGAAATATTATGGTGATAAAATATTTTTGAATTATTGTTAGAATCAGAAAAACATTATTAGTTTCAAAGAACAAGATAATTTATCCATCCAATTTAGAACTACTAGACACATATGCTATCAAAAGTATAAATGTATAATGTCGATGAATCGTGATGAATTTTTACATTTAAAATTAAAGTATAATTAGACAGTCTATAAAGAAGAAGGTATAATATAAT
Source organism: Viscum album (assembly GCA_963277665.1). Taxonomy (NCBI): domain Eukaryota; kingdom Viridiplantae; phylum Streptophyta; class Magnoliopsida; order Santalales; family Viscaceae; genus Viscum; species Viscum album. The sequence goes on along the minus strand of OY728150.1, from coordinate 1,134,498,426 downwards.
TGATTATGAATAGGATAGTCTACCTTGACTACATTTTAATATTAAAGTAAAATTATACCAAATTAGAGAAGGATAATCAATCAGCATGACTCTAAGAAAGAATGTCAGTGAGAATAACTATATGAAGGAATGTTAATGAAACATAATGTGAAGGAGAAATTCAATCAGTTGGACTCAATGATTTCAATTCATTCACACTAACTCTAAGGAATAAATTTAATTAGAATGAATTTATGAAAGACGGTCGGATAGACAAACATTGATAATGGATGTCAATCATATTGGCATTAAGTAAGAATTTCAGCTGGACTAAAATTAAAAAGGAATCTCAATTTGACTCACTCTGATGAGGATTGTCAACATAGAATGATCAAAGGGAGTTCAATATTAACAATATTAAGATGTTTCATTCTAATGATCTATGGAATTCCCTTTGAACAAATGGAATTTTTCAAAGTGTGATAAGAATTATTTATAATAAGAAAATGATGATAACTGATTTTCCTAGAATAGATAAAGTGGTCAAACATGAAGTTAAAATAATTTTGAATTTTTTAGTATTTATAATTTCAGAAATTTGGAAATGTTTTCAGTTTCCATGCTTTTCCATTACTGGATGATTATAAATAGATGCACAGTTGATTCATAATGTGTAACAATTTACATGTCAAAAAATAGTACAACTACCAATATTGAGTCAGAGTTTCTTCCATGATAGTTATATCATAATAATATTTGACTTCTAAAATATTTTCTAACTACACTACTATAGATCAAACTGAGGAAGATCATGTAGATGAAGAACAATCTATTTAATTGAGTAGTGCTTAAGAAGTGTTGTGTTTCAATACATTAATTTTACTAATTCTTGAAATACTATCCCCATCATAATGAGGGTTTCATACCATGAAATATCAGATTAAGGTTTCGAAACAATCTTCTATGGAGCATTTAGAACAAAGTCTTTATAATTTTTTGTGGGTCATTTTTTTTAATTTATCATTATATTCTAAAATGATTCCTTAGAATCATACATATTGAGAGATAGATGTTGTATGATGGAGTTTTCAAAAGTTGAGTTATGTTATTAATTATAGTGAATTTCCATATACAAATGGTAGTGGATATGGTACGTTTGTAGGTTCTCACCATGAGGCCGAACATGGTAAATATTATGTTCTACACATGTTTTCTTACTTTTTCATGCATGATTGGTTACTAATATATGATAATAATATAGAATTAAATTTCATGTAGGGGTTATGTTTTTAAAATTATTTGAACATATCAAAATGAGAAATTTATTCACCCCCCCCCCCCCCCCAACAGTTATTATTTGATAATTTGGATCTCCAAGAAAACTAGACATAACACCTTTATCCAACACCTTGTCAAAGAAATCCTAAGAAATTGTATGATCAGATTCTCTTTAAGTGTAAACATATGAAATATTAATATATGGTCTTATCTAAGGGTATGAAAGGAATTACCTTGTTAGAAAATTACCATAATATACAAAACTCATACACAACATCTCATTGATATGTAATCACGAATCGTGGAATAATGTTTTTTTGTCAAAAAAATAACGAATAATAGAATGGAATCCTAAATAATCAATTATCATCTACCTGAACTTATCATAAGAAGAAGAAATATTTTTTTCATTCACATAACCATATAAAATCATATTCATATTTAATGACCACTCTAAATAATATCATGTGGAAAATTTCCCATAATCGAAATGCCAACCCATTCAATTCCATAATTCAATATAGTGTAACATCTATATATTTAAATCTATCATCTCTATGGATTATAAATGCTCTATCGAATAATAGATGATCCTATGCACTATGAACATTATCCATGAAATTATAGAGATATTATGGTCTAATATATAATATACATAAAACCATACATATGTTTTCCACATGATCATATACTATTCTTCATTTCAGCTAATCATAACACATTAAAATGTAATGGGTTAGTAAAAAATTTCACTATTAAATAATATGATAATTAATCGAAATAGAATTGTTTTCCTATTGGTTTTTTCATATCTCAATTAACCCATGGGAATGAAATTTGATTCACAATATCATCATCATTACTTACATAACATTTTTCAAAGAAATATATTTCATTAAATCATCATCGTACAATGATATCGTAAGAATTTAGATAGTATCATAACATCATATCCCATTAATATATAAAAATACTTATAAAAAGGTGAATTAGTGAAAAATGTCATTATAATATTATACAAACATTTATTTAAAAATATTTGAAAATTTCATTTTCCATTAATTACAGCTTAACTATAAATTCCTATAATATGGAGAGAATATTTTTATTTTATAAAAAATAAGGATTCATGTAAAACATTAATAAATGAAAATAATGTTCATGATAAAAAGAAAATAAATTCAGGGTATCTACATTAAATGTAAATATTTTTGATACACCATTGTAAAATAATAAAAATTAAATGATCATAAGGAATCTATTATTTAATAATATTGTGTTTATAACATAGTAAATTAATAAAAATGTATTAAAAAAAGAAACATTAATAAATTCATTTATAGTTATGAACATTAAAAAATGATTTGAATATGTAGAGAATAAAAATATCATCCACTAAAGAGAAACTAATTTCACCTTTTTATTAACTTCTTTACATATATAATTTTAATTACTAATGAGAGGAAAATCCCTTTGGGTGTTAGTGTAGTTGTACGTTCTAATTGTACACCTCTCTCTCTAGGGTAGATGGGTTGATCTCTAGTCCTACCACACTTTGATCCTATGCAATTTATGTACATGTAGATTCAATAAAATTGACTAATAGTGGAACTTCTATCTTGATATGGCTGAGTTTAGGGCCCCATATTAATTTTATAATGACCCATAAAATAGTTTTCAGATTATTTTCCATTAATGTGGAATGAAACATACTGATTTACATCTAGGTTGTGGAATCAAAACCCCCCTTTTGTTTGTTTTATTTTTTATGAGTGGGATACATATGTTGGGGATTGTAGACGGTTGATTGGAGGGTGATGAATCCGTGCTTGAGACATATTTTGTTCTGGATATTCTTATGTTCGGTTTTTTTAGTCCCTAGCTCCTACAAAATGAACCAAGTGCCTGAATTGTAGACAGTGGGGGGTAGTAAACACTATCGGAATATAAGAACATTGACCCGTGGAAACAGTGAATTATAATTACAAAGGACCAAATTTTAGAGCCTAAGATCCATGTATTCTAGGTCACATATAAATCAAAAATTTAGTCTAATAAATATGGACTTATGGTTAATGTTATATATAAAATGTAATTGGTTTCCATATAACATGTAAAAATAAGGTGGCCCTTCCATTAAATAATAAATTTTGCATTAACCTGAATTTTTATAAAAAAAATGATAATGGTACTAAAATATAATAAATTCTACAATAACTGGAGGACATGAAAAATATTGTTTCTAATTTATATGATCTATATAAATTTTCATTATAAAAATTTTCATAGACACTCCTAAAACTGAATGTTATTAAAAACTAAACTTCTTACATCAGGACTCACTCTTCATTTAATAAATTAAATTATTATGTATAATATATATTTTCATATTGTAAACCAATCCCTTAACTATATTCCATCATAAATAAATATTTGTGAATCATTTATTGTTATCAATTGGCCATTTATATTAAATTTAACCATTAAAATACTGCAATGAGTAAAAATTGGAAAGTACTTCAATCATGTTTAGTACAATGGATTCTGCACTTTCACATTAGTAATGGCTTATTCATATATGTAATATTAATAATGGAATATGGATCATGTTTTTTATTCATATATATTGTAATAATTATTCTTAAAATATAGTTATGAGAAAAATGAATTACATCAGTTAGATGATAAGGGATTCAATTCATTGGTAGAAATGATTTTTAATATTTTCAATTTTCAGAATTAAAAAAATGTAAAAATTCCCCATTACTAAATCAATATTTTATAATTAATATAATATATATTTAATAAATCAGTTATTATTATTGTCATAATATATAAATTAATAAAAAATATAATCGATCATTGGATGATGAAATTCATATATATGCATGAGTAACATTGTCATTTATCAATAGATGGAAATATTAATATATATTTGAGATATTATAATTTAAGATTTTAAAATATTTCTTTAATATGATATATAAAAACTAAATAGATCATACTAACTTGGTAAAAATTATGGTAATGGTAAATTGGACATATTGTTGCATGGACGTGATAATTCACAAGTACACATGAGAGATACATTAATATTTTATCTGATGGAATATTAGTGGAAAATTTATTAACCATTATCATCTTAAAATTTGATTATATTATATATTTTCACACAATCGTTATAAAATAGATAATTAAATTTTTTATAGGTGGGAGAAGAATAAAAAAAATACATATTTGGTTAGAAGTTTTTTCAATTTAATGAGAAACCTCCATTATCATAGACCATAATTATCAATATGATTTCATTATAATCAAACCATGACATAAATAATATTGTTATGAATTATAGGAAGGTACTAGTTTTTTTATCCTATATAAAATTATAACGAATTGAGAGTAATATATGATTGTTTGTATTAATTTATAAGAGAGGGAGAGACCACACATGGAAATACTCGTATGAAAAAAATATAATATTTTCTTACTCATGACAAGTGGATGAATAAATTATAAAAAATTGAGTATAATAATGATATGTTTTAAATTCATTCATAAAATAAAACTATATAATTTCTTCAAATTTGTTTATCATTATCTCTTATGTTAACATCCCAAGTTAACCATTTTAAATCCTCAATCAAGGTAATGAAATGTTATGGTTTTTTGATCATTTTAATTAACAATTAAGTTGTCATTAATATGTTATTTTCATTTCATTTATTAAATATATGGAATACGTAATTCAGGAATCAATTTATATAGGTGGGTGGAGGAATATAAAATAAAAACATAAAATGTGAAGTTAATAATTTATAGAAAATCGTTTTCTTTACATAAAACAATATTTAGTCTTATTCGTTGAATTTTAAAAACCATCAACATAATGTCACAATTTTTTATTTAACACATAATATATAAAATTGATATGAATTAGTAAATAGTAAATATTAATATATCTTTTTATGTTAAACACTCAATTTTCAAAAAAATCAAAATAATGTACATTATTTGACATCGAATGATTTTTATTTCCATATCTAACATATTTGAAACAAATGAATATGTTTATCCACATATAGAAAAGTAATTTTTAAATTTATGGTTTTGTATTCGTACTATAAAAATTAATTACTATGTTAAATCTATCACGTTAAATAATTATATTATATTAAAAGATCTTTGTAAACTCAATTTTTCATTTAAAGAACGCTATCAATGAAATTTATTTGATATAAAGTTAACTATATCATTCAATTTTTGGGTGTTAAATACCATATCCATAATATTTTATTAAACATTACCTACACAATTTATAAAGAATATGTGATTGATGTTTGGTTGATTGAGGGACAAACAGAATATTGTAGACAATTGTGTATATGAGGCTAATTCTTTGGTTGAATATTTTTCACTCGCAAATCACTATAGAGGATGGGGTGTGTTATGATTAGTAAAAACATATTTTACTTGTATGTTATATAAAATAGGTAGTGGAGGGAAACTATGGATGTGGAACTCAATTTTGTATTAAAATAATATAAAAAATGTTTTTAAAAAATGTAGAAACTCAAATCCAGTCATGATATATTCTATTCATAAAAATCATTTATGAGTTTATATTCATAAAACCCTATAAAATGGGTCATATTAAAAGAATTTTTTAAAATAATTATTGTATCATAAGGATGACCATTTATATTTACCATCGGATATTTGGGCAATTTTCAATAACTCATATACATTAATTACATTTTTAATTCTACTTATATTTTAATATATAAGAATGGGTTTTGTGGTGGGGTGTGAACTAAAATAAATAACATCTAGTAAGAAATATAAAATAATGATGAAAAGAAAAATAATGTTCTCTAGGTTTGTACATAGGATCCTTAATTTTGATTAGAGTAGTTAAAGATACATTTTATATCATTGTCTGTACCATTTAAAAACATCAATCACCTATTTATTTTCTATTAGTCAATACACATTATAAAAAATTAATATAACTAAACTTAATTAGTTTCACGGTTCTATCTACACATTATTTCATATCAATTTAAACATCAAAATATCTCCAACAAATACCATAATTAAATAGTCATTAATCAATCCCCCACATTAATCTATATGTGAGATAAATGGAGACAATGAATATAGGTGTATGGTTTATATAGATGAATAAAAATGCAATAGAATGTTGGGATGGGATGGGAATCAACCTTGCCATCCCAAAACCGTCACACTACCATGATACATATAATACAATAATAATTTCAAAATATTGAATTGGAATTTGGGACACCATATACCATCCCTAAGATCACACCCATGAGTTACATGTCAATCATCATGGTGTGGATGATGAACTGATGTGAGAGTACAAAATAAATAAATGATTTTATGAATATGATAATGATTTATGCTATATATAAAAATAATATAGAAATATGATCAGACACTATTTAACATCATCCACCATATATAATCTACATTAAAAACATGTGGGATATGTAACCTCAACAACACATCTACATAGCTAAGAGGTAGTTGGATGTCATTAATAGTCGAGAGTGTTATCCTGCGATAATTACACCATTTGATCATTGAATTACATAAATAGTGAGTAATCCAAATATCAACCATCACACAGTTATTCACATTATATGTAATTAAAAAAATACATAATCAATTGGAATGAAGACTAATGAATTTATAAATTGAAAACATTCTCCCACAAGACCAATCCAATATAAAGATTTAATAATGGAATAAAAATGGTTATGTTTTTTATATAATCACATTTTTCAATGAACTAGAGAAAATCTATGAAATCTCAGTGGATTAGATAAAATGAACCATTTACCCTTCCATACACCATGACCAGAAATCTCTTATTTGGTACCTATGTTCCATAGATTACCAAGCTAATTGTGACTACATATCAGTTGGTAAAAAGAAATATGTTCCCAAATATATTAACTCTTGAAGTGTATATATATTTGTTACATTCAAAATAAATAACAAATACTTAAAAATGAAAAAAAAAATATATCACCAGCCATCAAATTCTATGGTGAAACTCAAGACTTATCAAACCTGATTTTTATAGTTGTTGATGATTGTAATGTTGTTTCATTACATTACATTAATTGAAATTCATTTAAAAACATTATATAGACATCCTAGGAATCCAAAAATATTATTATCAATGAACGTAAGAACACATGGAGTATTCTATAAATCAATGTTTATATAATCATTAGAAGATACTCGTTTTAACATAGGAATACATGTAATCATATATGATATCCATACCATATTAAAAATATGAATCAATTATTCTATTTGATCACATTGTTATATGTTATAAAAAATTTGTGGAAGGTTTCAACACATTTAGTTTATTTTAAAAAACTAACCCCTATTTACCTTATTACATAACTGATTGATTATGATATGGGTTATATAAATAATTTTTCAACTTTTTTTATTATGTAAACGTAATTAAATTAAGTAAATATAAAAGAAGATATATTTATAAGTTTAACTACAACATGAATGTATGTTTGTCATTCAATGAGTGGGAGTCAATGATACACATATGACCATTATAATTAAATACAAATTAATGGGGTTTTTCTATGAAGTAATATAAAATTATTTATTATTCCTTACACATTAGATTAGGGATAAATATTAATTCCCAATATATACTGAATCTATAACTCAATAGAATACATTATTTGTATCATCTTACTATCCCAAAAAAGTTTTAATTAAATTTGATTTATTTTTATCCAAATCCATGTATGAAACTTGTTATTCTCTCAATTTTTTAAATTCAGCTTGTTTCATCCACCATAGTCAATTTTTGTACCTACATAGATGAACATATATATTTTATTTCAATTTTCTAAATAAAATATTGAAATATCATATTCATAGATTATAATAGTATTGGTAGTCATTATTCATCATCTATCTATAGAAAATGTAATTTAAGAAATAACATTTTCATTATATCTTCTTTTTATTATTATTCATTCCTCGGTAAAATTCATACATCATTCTCTATCTTTCCTTCTCTACTTTATTAAATTTTCCAATACATATCATTAATTTAATGTCCTATTCATCCTTAGATAATTTGGAAATTTATATAACACATTTTTTCTTCGTCATCCAGGGAATATATATCTCTAAAGTATTGTTGATTATTCTTTGTAATAATTTTATTATATTATACTAATAATTGTTTCAACCTATTCTAGTACATAATATCATATAGACAAAAGTTATTATTTATAGTAGTTCCAAAATAAAAAAAAATTAGCTATTATTCTAAAATTATTCCACATATATTGGGATTACTTACATTGGAATTACCACAATTATGCTCTTTGAAAACCCCCATAAAATATAAAATTGCAGAGATCATTGAATCTAAACAATAATGTTGGTTTATTTATATAAAATTTATATAATCATATATATATTTAACTTATTTTAGAAATTTCATGATATATACTAATATCTCATTCTATTCCTTTAAATTCATCCCACAACATCCTAATATTAAAACATTACATATGAAGGTAGATTCATGTACACAAATGTTGCAGTCATAACTCCTATCATTATAGCATATATCCCTCAATAGATATTCCAATAATAAATGTAAAAATATATATGAATCACTATGAATATTATTATCATATTTTCATTTATTTTATTATATGGAATTTTCTAGATAATCATTTAGTCATTTTCATGAAAAAAACATTATAATTTATTGCATGTAGATTCATCACTATTGGGCATATTAGTATTAATATTAATCGATTTTTATTATATTTATATTTATGCAAGTTATGTTTATGAAATTAAATTAAACTAATGATTATGAATATTTTATTTTTGATGTTACGTTGCCTCTTATGATGTAAACATAAAAATCACTATTATATACATCTTCAATTTTTATATGTAGAATCATCTCTGTGGATTTATGCATGTGATAAATTAAAATATATAATCCTTATAGAGAGACTTTAAGGAATATCATTGGTGTAAATATCCTACATGAAATGAATTCGATGCATGATTAAATTAAATAATAACTAGAATGAATAATCATAATGATCAGTTACATGAATCCATTGTGATTATTATTCCCATGTTCAAAATAGTCATCCACATAAATTTACATTCAATTGACTAACCTAATGGGAAAAACTATATAATTATATTGTTATTGAATAATAACTATGAAACATTTGACTCTTACATGATTCCTTTTACTTCCATTCCACTACATCAAATTAGTAATAAATAATCAAAATATATAAGATCATGATACATAAATATTTAAAATGTACTAAACATTATATAGATAGGAAAAACATGAAATCATTTGAGTTTCTATTTTTTATTATTATGTTCAAAGAACCTTTGATATTTATATACAAATGATTTTCATTTATCATATCATTTTAGCCTATATCCAATGTGATCTTTTAAAAACACCCATTTTAATCATCATGCTGATTATAGGGTGGTCAAATTTATCTATTATATGTCATTTACATGGAGAAGATAACGATTATCAATCCCTATTTAACACCAAATATGAATATTATAATTGATTTCATCTTAATTGATGTATTATTTACACAATATTTATTGAAAATGATGGAAACAACTTTTAAAATGTGATACCATTTTTTTATTAAATAGGTAGTTTCACTTATTAATTTCAAATTAAATAAAATAATGTATTAATAAATTATACATGGGGTTTTTCTCTTGCATTGTCTATCATGACACATTGTAAGTGTGAGATTAAGAACAAATGACATCCTCATACCTCATGATTCTACAATGACAAACATAGGGGACTTTCCTCTTGAACATAATGATCATGGATATATATATATACCTATTTTTCTAAATTGGTATTTACATATATGTTTTCAATAATTCTTATTTATCTAGAATCAAGTATGGTGGTGATTTTTATTGAAAATATTTAATTTAAATCTAATATGAAACATAGTAATATAATTAATTCAATATCTAACATCCAACCATTCCCCAAACTCATATTAATCATTTAATGAAATCCATACTTCTTAATCACCATTATCATAATGATAATTGAATTATCACTATGTATTATAAATAATTTAAAAAATATTCAAAACACCGATTTCAGACAGTTTGACTTTTATGATTCTAAGCCACCTACCCTAACTGACTAAAAACCAAAAAAACCTAATATTTCTTCTATTCATGATACACATAATATAGATACCCTTATTTTTGAGATCATGTTCAATTATTATTGAATATCTGTCTTATTCAACATAACACTTCAACAACATGATGACTTCAAGATCCATTAAAACATAAACATGGTTTAAAAAAATGTGGCCAAATATATGGTCAATAATCATTACCTTTTTATTTTTTTCAATACACACATAAAATTATATATCAACAGATTACATTTCCTTATTCGTAAAAAATTTCCCCCATTCTCAGAAATATTTCATTTAATATTTATTTTACTGTAATTTATTAATACAAAAAAAAACAATGTATATTAATAGGGGTAGATATAAATTATTATATAATAAATTAACCATCACCCACTACATTGTAAATGTAATTGGTCTGTGATCAGTGTAGAAGACATGAGAAATTAATTTATACTTCATGGAGATCAATATTAAATTAAATATGATAAACATAAATATAAGACAATCATTATAAAAAATAGAAGAATCATATAATGTTTTATGGCATGTAACCGGATTATTCCATATTTCATAGAATCTACCACATACATGTCATATTCAATGGAATTGTATAATGAACACCATTTATTTAAAGTTGATTAATATTATAATTTTCATGAAAGAATAATCTTGAAATATTTTTCATGATCTTCATCAACTATTTCCCACTCCATGAGATATTCCAAGTAATTGTCAATACATCTTATCTATTTAAATAAATTAATGATAATAATTGTCTTAAAAAAAAGAAAAATGCAAAAATATCTAGGAATAAAAGGTTATCTATATTTCTTAAAATTAATATATTGGTTTATAAATATTTTTCAACATTGATTCATTATCTGTTCTTTTTTTCATTCTTTCAAAATAAGTTATAAAATAAATACTTTTTTTAGGAATTGACGTATACATAATTTATTCAACATATTTTTTTATCAAACTTCTGTATAAAAAGACAACATTCATTCTACTATTGTTGGAATAATAATAAAAAAACTTTTATCATTGTTATATAAATTTTTTAATATTGTAATGAATGACATTTGTTGATAACCTCTCATGGACTAGAACAAAATCATGTGAAAAATATTTCATACATTCACAACTTCTATTTTGCGAACTTGATCTATTTTTATTTATCTCTCTAAATAATACTTCCAAACCACTATAATAACGTTGGGATGTGTTGGCATCTTGTATGGTCCTCTACATGGCTTATTCTCAAGATTCATTCTGTTAAAAAATATTACCATTATTTTTTATACGATTCCATAGCTACATTGACCTCCTCTAAATCTATTATACCTTATATTTGTTTCCTAATTATGACTCATCGATCTTTTGAAATTTCATTGGAGTAATTTATTTTATAGTTTCATTTGTTTTTATCCCAAGTCCTATGATTTATTATTCTTCATATTATGTTTATTTATTTTCCTAGTTGTATTTTACACATGTTACGATGAACATGCATCATCATTGTGAGCACATCTAGAATTCATTCCATAAAAATCATAAATTACATAAAATATGTTTTTTGTACATGTATCTCAAAATATATGGAGGTCTTGTAATGCCCTGACCCGAGAATACTAGAGTCAGTGCATTATTTTAAAACATTGGCCTGATTACAAGGAATCAAGTCTTGATTGACTGATTAGTTTTACAATCTTGAAGGCAAGATACATACATAATTTCAACATTACAACTTTAAATGAAATACAACACTAATTTATTCCATTATAAACATAAATTCCTAATAGATTATGCATTCATGTTTCTCATTAATAACTTCTTCACATCCTGGGAAAACAAAACCTAAGAAAGGGGTGATCTCAAATGCTCATTAAGGGTAAGAAATACAGCATAAGATATCATAAACATTAGGCATGGTGAATAATTAAAAACACATGCCTTTACAAATAATAAACATGAACACTTTATGGAAGGAATATGAGCTGAATAAATAATTCCATAAAAAGCATAGTCATGGGTATTCTACTAATCGAATTACCACATGAACCATAATTATTATTTTAATAATGAGGGAATGTATAATGTCATACATTTTGAAACATCTTGTCAAGTCCTAGGCCAAGATGTCTAAAAATGATTTGTGCCTTGGCCAAAATGATATATCAAAATTGGGAAAGGCCATAGCCAATTCCCCGACTAATTGTCTCATGAGACCTACCGATGCACTGAGGAGCTATAGCAGGCTCCAGCTATCACATAATATGTCCAATACATTCCTCATATGAAAAGGTTGAAACATAAAATAAAAATTCTTATTAAAACTAACATTTGAAATGTCAATAAATTTACCATAAATCTTGAATGGTATAAAAATAACACATCCATAGTCCAACATATCACAAAACCTTCAATACAATATAGATGTTTTGAATCATAATAAATCAACTTCATATAAGTTTAAAATCCATCAAAGGATGTTGACATATATGAAATGAAATATTTTGGAAGGAAATACCTATTTCTATTTTAAAATAGTTTAAGAGTGACAAAATTATAAAATAAAACATTTATTTTGAAAATATTATTATAAGCATGTAAGGACAGCTTATATGATGTTATAACGGCACAAAATAGTTGCACTCTCCATATATGTTACAAATACATTCTTACATTGATTTTGTTGAAAAGGACATAATGTATATTGTTTGGAAAACAACAGAAAGATTTCATTCAAACATATATAGTAAAATAAAGTTATAAATTACATTAAACCATATTCTAGAAAGTAGTAAAATTGTTTTGAAATACATTTTTACGAAATCATGGATGTGGATGATAAAGAGGACCCTGTAGATACGTACGAAAAACAAAATCGGAAAAGAAAGAAATTGTGAAATTAACACTTACCTTTTACATTTCCTGGGTCGAGGGTACGTAAACCTCCTATATAATTTTTAAATTATTTTTAATAAATTATACAATAACTATATTCATAAATATGATATCATATATGAACCTCTAATATTGCTTTGATAAAAATATTTCAGTAGTATCATCGTTTCAGGTGTTAACTGATTTGTTTTTTATATGTTTGGTTGCGTAAGCCTTATTTACTATGGATAAGATGTGAATAATTTATAAAAAGAATGATATTATGTTCATTAACATTATTTTTAGTCATCAAATGAAAATTATTCTTGGATTGTTATGATGGGGAAATTAAACACATCACGTTCGGGGAGACGGTAATCAGTAAATACACACTAACAACAATATCTTTATATTGATGGCCAAATTGTATGTAATTGGATGGTATATCATATATAAACAATAATTAACATGATATATTTATTATTTACATTAGATATACTCATTATTATACCCATCCAAATAATGAAGTGTTTGAATAACAAACTACACCACGACATGGAGACGGTAAGATGTACATATGCACGTATGGGGACATTGTAATTTATAGGATGGATAGAATAATGAATGCTATTGTACCATATAAAAAATAACATCACAGTATGTTGAAGGTACTGTATTTATAATTTCATTATGGAATCAACAATGAATGAGGAAGTGGAAGATGAAAGGAAATTGAAAGAGGTGATGAAATATTTACCTCTTCTTCGGGATCTTTCTTTTGATTTGATTAAAAGGGATTATTAGGTCAGCTTTCTGACCAAAGGAAGGCCTATAGGATGAATGGAGGAAATATGGGAGAATATTTGGGCAGAGTTTGGCAGAGCCAAATGGCTTTGGATGTGTGATTTTGAAAGAAAGAGATGTTCCCTTTTATGAGAGAGGTGAAGGTCTCTTTAGGAAAAGCTTGAAATATTTTTTTATAATAAAAAATTATTTGGTTTCTAATGGCTAAAAAATAATTTATTTAGAGGATAAGGTGGGGATTGGTTGAAACCATCAAAACCAATAGGTTTTAGACATGTTTAGATCACCATATTATGATTATCTTTTAGATTTAACTCTTGGTTAAGTCGTTGACATTACCATGTCTCTTTGTATTTTTATATTATATGGTTAATAAAAAAACTATAAAATTACATGCTAACCCCAAGGGGTAAATTATTAATATATATACCCTATCTAAGTCTTCTAGCCAATCCATAGATTTTTATGAATATTATATCAATTAATAATCTAGTATTTGTTTTAAAAACCCAATTTTGTCAATTTTGACACTATTCAGTATTTGATTGTTTTTTTAAATCCATTACAACATTATCACATAGAATAAAATTTATCTATCCAACCCTAACATGTCTTATTTACCATTAAAATTACTAGAATTTATCAAAAGTCACAATTTACATCTACTTAGATATTAATAATATAAATTATTTTGATATTTCATTAATAAGGTAATTACAACATCATCATTGTGTCATTAATAAATTAAATTATATAATGTCTAAAAAATTTCAATAAAATACCAATATATAGGAAATATTATTATCTTTATAATTAATATTTATATTCTAATTTATATTGTGGGTAACCATATATTAAAAATGGTTTACTTATTAAACATTGAATTTAACTCTATTAACTATTCGTTAAATAAAATAATAATAAATGTCATAATCTAATTCATGTGAACCAAATGTGATCATATTTTATTATTATGGTGGTTTTTGATCGAATTATACTTATATAATAGAAGTAGGACATGTGTTAGGATAATTATGATATCCTTTTTACCCTTAATTACCATATTTACTTTTAACCGGGGTAAATAAAAGTCAAAAGTTACTATTCACAAAGAATTATTTTCAACTTGTTGAACCAATTTTTAAATATTAAAATTAACTGTGTCTCATTGATTTTTTAAATTAAATTCATAGAAGCTTTAAATTATGTGTTATGGAAATTTTCAAATGCTTCTAGGAGGTGGATAACAAAAGTTAAAAAGTTCAATAAAATTTTATATATCTAATTTTATTATAAAATGAACCCAATAAATTTAATTGAACTTATATAGGTATTATATATCTATTTTTACTTGAAATTAATTTATGTAAAATATATAATTATTTAAATACGAATTCAGATTTAAATAATAATGCATTGTCTTTCACCATTCATCAAGAATTTATAGTTTTCAAAAAAATACAAAAAATTCACTTAATGATAATTTTGATATTTAAAAATCAAAAATAAAGTATAATTTACTCATCTAAGAACATAGAAGTTTTATTTATTAATTTAAAATGAATTCTCATTGTTAAAATCATAAATCGGGATTTTAAAAAGTAAAAACAATCAAAAAATCAACATGTGTTAGTGTCAAATTTAATTGTGAAATTACATAAAATGACCTACATTGTATTAAATGATAAAATTATAATCTTTTTATACTTCCAAACCAGTCAAATGTATAATTGAACACTATATATTATTTTGATTAAAAAAGTTCTTTTCAATTAAAATGTAGTAATTTTCACTATTCACCAAAATATGAAAGTTATCAGAATAACTCAAAAAATTTATCGAAACATAAAATTTATGTTTGGATTCTAATGAATAAGATTATTTTATGAAATTAAATATATTAAAGTGTAAAATATTGGATTTAATCACCATTAAAAGGCAGTAAAATTGAATTTTCTGAAAGATACTTCCTTTATTTAGAAAAATGAATTTATTCATATAATATATCTAAGAAATACATAATATGTATTCTAAAATTATATGGAGTATATTAAATTCAAATTTTAGTTAATATTATTCATAACCTCTTTTTGAATGGCTAGTTTGTTAAATTGTGGTGCACTCAGACTCGTTGTTGCGTGTAGCGCATGTTATTGAACTACTTTGAAGGTATAACATACTATGAAATATTGGGGTGTTACATTCTCTCCTCCTTCAACAAATTTCCTCCTCGCAATTTGAAATTAATTTTCAAAAATAAAATCATAAAAATAGAAAAATGCCTTTGGAGAAAAACCACATCGGAAATTGGATTAATAAAATTTATCAATAATAAGTAGGAAAGGGAAATGAAAAAGTCACCAACAAATTATGATCTCTATTTTATGGAAATTGGTTTCAATTAATGACACATAATTGGAGGGAAATGTAAATATTTGTAGGGAGTTATTTAGGTCATCAATCACAAACAAATTTACAATTGAGAGCCTCAAATCCATCAATCGATGATGATTTAAAATATCAACTTTTCACCAAAACATAAGGTACAAGGATAACAAATTGCTGGTTTTAAGATCCCTTCCCTAATTTTTTAGAATTAATTTCTTCATATAATAAGAGGAAAAAGTATACATTTAAATTAGAGTTTCATACTTTAAATAATTCCCACCACAAACTCATATTTCACACCATAAGATAATAAAATTCCAAAATATTCTATTTATCCTAATCGTATAAGATTTCCAAAATAATTATTTTATAATTCATTTTTCATACAATTATTTTTAAAAAAACTACATTATATAAACTAGGACATCAAGTAAGCTAGTGGTAGATGATGCACCCTTGTCTCCCTTCGGTTGCGGGATAAAGTCTCGTGGCCTTGCCAGACGTGACGGGTTGTCACCTGACCTCTAGGTTGTCCCTTTTATAAAAATCCCAAAATAATCTTATGAAATGATTTAACCTTAACAATATTATCCAATTTCAATCTTAATTTATTCCAACCTTAATACTTATCCAAAATACATCTATCCAAACTCACAGTCCAAAATTTATAAGGATGGTAAAAAAAGTGATCATTCTACTTACCACGTCATAACATGTGAATACCTTCATCATTTATTATTTTAAAACACGGTTACACCCTGAAATATCATAAAACATTATTGATTAAATTCATTCTCACTTATTCGTTATAGAATACTAGAAATGTTTCTTATATCCAAAAATTTTGTAAACTCCAGCAATGATTGAATATAAAAATCATTAATTAGTTTCAATGTTGTCAAGAATATCCAATATAATTTATCCAAATCAATAATATATTATTCCAAAATCACAACCTCAGTATCCGAACCATATCACGGTTTTTATTTCTCTCAACCATATACATTCCAAAAAAATTTACCCATATTGGGTTACTTTTCTTGATTCCACACAATCTCAATACCTTAATGAAATTGTACTGCAGTACAATCCTTTTATACTCAATAATTATTATAGCCAGTACATCGTTGAAATAACACTCAAATGATATAATTCATTAATATCAACATAAGAAACTTGTCATTACTCTTTATCCGTAGTAATATCATAACTTGACTATTATCCAACAGCATCATTTGTAGTATTCACTGATGATTGGAACGTTGATTCATGTAGTGTCCCAACTATTTGCAGATGAAGCATTGTATATTTGAAAATATTTTCTTACCTATGCAATCACGTACTTGCTGTCCTTTTTCTCCACCCATATGAAAAACTCATCATCCCTTTCAAGCATTTTCCAAGCTGATTTTTCAACAGTTATCACATATGGGAAAATCCTTCTTTCCCCTCTTCCCTAAATCCATATGTCTCCTTTCCATCTTTTTCATCTCTGGAAACCCTTCAAATCCATAGGACTCATAGAATTATTTACATATCTTATTAACACATGATAATTTTTCTTCATATGTTGATAATACAAGTGAGAATATTTCATTTCAAAATATTGACTTCATACCATGAAATATATGATCCTTCTTACTCTTTAGATCATACATATTATTGGAGTACTCATTCCATATTCTGGATGCCATTTTAAGACAATGGAATACATTAGGTATGTTTATGAATCACAAGGTATAATTCCAAACTTGTATAATATCTAACATAAATTGAAAAGGTTATGCATATAATCTATAATCATAAAATGTTTTCATTGAGGTTGTTTTTACTACTAAATCTTTCATAATATCATGTAATGAAAATGTGATTTATCCTAATCATATCCCTCGAGAGTGTCGTAACCAACAGCGCAGCAGGGCCCTTTGTCATGTACCGGGATACCCGGGTCAAGCCCGAAACTCCTTGTTGTAGTTTTCACTCCTAAGTACATCTCTTCCAGAGCTGCCTCTACCATCTCGTATCCAGACATGGATGTATTTCTTGGAAAATATACAAAATCTCTACATTACCAAAATTCTAGGAAGTTCTTCAATACAAATCCACCATGTCTATCTAAGGGTAATGTTCTCAAATAAGAGTTTATCTGAATCTATTTCCAATGTTATTGCTAAATATTCTCTATTATCAAATAAAACAACCCAACCCGAGAAGCCTACAGTGGGTGCATTATTTAAATAAATTATCATTATTAAAAGGAATCAAGTCTCAAAAGATAGATCAGTTTAGAAATCATTGAAACAAGATACATACATAAGTTCAATATTACAACATGAAAAGAAATATGACACTAATTTATTCCATTAAGAACATCCAAGCCTCAAAGATTATGCCTCAAAGTCACTCATAACTATCCTCTTCATATCCCAAGAAAATGAAACAAAAGAAAGGGGTGAGATCAAACACTCAATAAGAGTAATAAAAAGAGTGGAAGATAACATAAACATTAAGAATGATGAATAATTAAAACCACATGCATTTAAAAAAATAAAATTAAACACATTATGTCAGGAATATGAGACGAGTAAATAATTCCATAAAAATAACTATTCTTGTGTATTCTAATAGTCTAATAACCACATGATACCTCATTATTATTTTCATAATGAGGGATTGTATAATGCCGGAAATTCTGAAACATCATTTCAATCCCTCGACCAAGAAATCTAAAAATGATTTATGGTTCATCTAGAAACATATATCAAAATTGGGAGAGGCCTCATCCAATTCCATGTCTAACTGTCTTATAAAACCTTCCGATTCAACAAGGAGCTATAGCGGGCCCCACCCGTAACATACTAAGTCCAGTACATTTCTCATTTGAAAAGTTTGAAACATTAAATAAATATTCATATTAAAAAAATCATAAAAATGTCAATACTTTAACCAAAAAACTTGAATGGTATAAATATAAAACATCCACAGTAATAAATTTAACAAAAACCTTCAATACAATATAGAAGATGTCTATCATAATAAATCATCTTCAAACATGTTTAAAATCAATCAAATGATGTTTACATAGATGAACTGAAAACTATTTGTAAGAAATTCCTATTTCTATTTTGAGACCATTTAAGATTAGTATTATTATAAAAGAAAACATTTATTTTGAAAATGTATTTATAATCTGGTAATGGAATCTTCGATGATGTTATAACGGTGGAATACAGTCTCACCAGCCATATAACTTAAAAAACATTCTTACCTTATTTTTTTCGAAACGGTCCGAAAGTACCTTTTTGGAAAACGTCGGAATGATTCCATTCATAACATATAAGGTCAAACAAGGTTATAAATCACATTAACCCATATTCAAGAAAATAGTATAAAAAATTGAAATACATTTTTATGAAATCATGGATGTTGATGATGAAGAGGTCCCAGTAGATACTTACGTAAAAAAACCTCAAATAATAAAGAGATTGTAAAATTAACCCTTACCTTGTACTTTTTCTTGGCCTAGGGTATGTTAACATCCTATATAATAGCTAAATCATTGTTATTAAATTATAAAAGAACTATATACTACATTATGATATTATATATGATCCTCTAGTATTACTTTGTAAATAATATTTCAGTAGTATGATCGTGTTGACTGTTAACTTATTCATTTTCCTTTATATGCATGGTTAAAGAAGCCATATTTGTTATGGGTAGAATTTATTTGATTCATATATATAATGATATTATGTTCATAAACATTATTTTTAGTCATAAAATGAAAATTCTTCTTGAATGGTTACGATGGGGAAACAAAACTCATCGCGTTCGTTGAGATGGTAATTTGTACGTACGAACGAGCGACAATATAATTATATTGATGGAGAAATAGTATGTAATTGGATTCTATATCATATATTAATAATCATTAACATGTTATCTTTATTATTTAAATTAGTTATTCTCATTATTATAGCCATCCAAATAATTATGTGTTTGAATGACAAACTACACCACGACAAGGAGATGAAAAGCTGTATGTACGCACGTATGGTGAAATTGTAATTAATAGGATGGATAGAATAACGAATATGGATGTACCATATTTATAATAACATCATAATATGTAGCATGTATTTGATTTGTTATTTTTCTATGGAAACAATAAAGAAATAGGAAGTGTAAGAAGAAAAGAACTTTAAAGTTGTGATGAAATATTTATCTCTTCTTCGGGTTCTTCATTTTGATTAGATCCAAAAGGCTCCTTATGTTGGATTTATGACCAATTTAAAGCCTTTAAAATGAATGGGGGAATTTTTTAAAGATATTTGGGAAGAGGCTGGCAGAGAAAAATGGCATTGGTTGTGTGAGTTTGAAAGAAGGGGAAGTGCCCTTTTATAAGAGAGGTGAAGGTCACTTTAAAGAAAGATTGAAATATTATTTTATAATAAAATAATTTTCGGTTTCTAATTGCTCCAAAAAAATTACATATAGGATAAGGAGGATATGGGTCAAAAAACACTTAACCCATAGCTGTTAGATAGGCTTATTTTATCATATTAACATTATCAATAAGATTTAACTCTTATTTAAATAGTTAGACAATTACCATGTCTCTATGTATTTTTATATTATATGGTTAATAAACACATTATAAACTACAAGGAGAACCCCAAATAGTTAATTATTAATATTTATAACCTTATCTATGTCTTTTGGCCTATAATTATATTTTTATGAATGTTATATCAATTCATAATAAAGTATATTTTAAAACAACTCAATTATTTCAATTTTGACATGATTTATTTTTTGATATTTTTTGAAAGCCATTAAAACGTTATCACCTCAAATAAAATTTATTTATCCAACCCTAACAGGTTGGTAAACAAATTAAATCATTGTAATTCATTAGAAGTCTCAATATACATTTATTTGGATATTTATAATATCAATTATTTTGATATTTCATTAATAAAATAATTATTTCATCATCATTGTGTCATAAATAAATTAAATTATATAATATCTAAAAATTATAAATAAAATACAATTATTTTGGAAATATTTTTATATTTATAATTATTATTTATAGTATAATTTATATTGTGTGAAGACTTATATTAAAAATGGTTTAGTTATTAAACATTGAAATTAACTCTTTTAACTCTTCATTAAATAAATTAATAATAAATGTCTTAATCTAATCTAAGTGGACCAAAGGGGGTCATATTTTATTCCGAAGGATTATTTTGGTAGAATTATTATTATCCAATAGAATTTGGACCTGTGTTACTGTAATTATTATATCATTGTTACCCTTATTTTCCCTATTTACTTTTAACCGTGGAAAATAAAAGTCAAAAGAAACTATTCATAAAAAAATTATTTTTATCTTATTGAACCAAATTTTATGTACTGATATTATTCTTGTTTCTTGAATTTATAATATTCAACTGACAGAAGTTGTAAACATATGTTTTCTGCAAATATTCAAATGCTCCTTGGAGGTGGTAAAAAACGTTAAAAAGTTATATAAAATTTTATACATCAAATTTTATTATAAAATGAATCAAATGAATTAAACTGAACATATATTGGTTTTATATATATTTTTTACTTTAAATAATTTTAAATAAAATAAATTATTATTTAAATAAAAAAGTCGGTTTTAAATATTAACGAATTGTTTGTCACTATTCATCTTGAATTGAATGTTTTCAGAAAAATACAAAAAAATCACCCTCTTCTAATTTTGGTTTTATAAATTCAAAAATGAATTATATTTTATATAATTAAAAACATTAAAGTTTAATTTATTAATTTATAAATAATTTTTCTATAAAAACAAAAAAAAAATATTTTTAAAAAGTAAATACTATCAAAATATTACCATGTGTTTATGTCAAATTTAAATGTGAAATTTCATAAAATGACTTAAATTTTATTAAATGATAAAAATTTAATCTAATTATAGATTAAATCCATTCAAATGTATAATTGAACACTATAAATTATTTTGATTAAAAAAGTTGTTTTCAATTAAAATTTTGTATTTTCCACAATTCACCCAAATAAGAATGTTATTGGAAAAACACAAAAAAATTGGAAACTAAATTTTTATATCTTGATTCTATGGAAGATATTTATTTTTTCCAAATAAATATATAAAAGTTTCAAATATTGGATTTAAAAGGTTTCTCCATTAAAAGTTAGTAAAACTGCATTTTCTGAAAAATACTTCCTTTATCTACAAAAAAATTAATTTCTTCTTATATTATTTATATGAAATGCATAATATAGATTCTTAAAATATATTGAGAATATAAAATTAAACATTTAGTTAATACTATTCATATCCTCTTTTTGAACAGCTAGTTTTGTAAGTCGTGGTGCGCTCAAAGTCGTTGTTATGTGTAGTGAAAGTTATTGAATTACCTTATAGTGATAACATAGTATGAAATCATGGGGTGTTACATGTTTCATATTCATTACAAGGTCCCCCAACAACTAAACATACATTATATTTTATAATTATATGAAAATTACCAAAAAAACAAATGAACAATCCCCATATCTATATCATCCCTACGATATCTTAAATGACATTTTTATTTTTTATTGACCAAAAAATTACCCATAACATCTTGTTTTAAATGAAATATATTTATTTTATTTAATCAACACTAGATGAAACCCCATGGGGATCTAGATTCCTTACACATTTGTTTATGCACACTATAAATGGGTATAGGGTTCCCATATAATATCCTCACCAATTTTGAACACATTTTAATTTCAAATATGTAGTGTTTTCAAAAAAAATAGCATCCAAAATGAAATTTGAATTTTATGTTTCATTAATAACTTTTCTTTTACATGATTTATAATTAATTTTTCTCAATTACTTATTAACATATAATAAATAATTGTTAAACCAATATGAGTACTTGAGTCTTTTGGTGGAATCCTGAAGTTACTCATTTTTTTAATTCCATGATACATATAGATTTCTATTTAGATTTTATAATGTAAACTCTTGATAAAATCAATTTTAAATGATAATATATTTTGTATCATACTATTAGATAAAATTTCATTAATATTCAATAATAACTTTACCAACACATTGATATATAATTTTTACTTTTCATGAATTAATTAGTCTATATCATTTCTCATAATCCATTGAACATCCAACTATGACTTATTTACATCAATGATATTTCTCATATTTACTACCAAATAATTGATATTCGCATAAATTTATTTACTATTAAAATTGATTTATAAAATTTTGTTTATTCTAAACTCTTAAAATATGAAATTACATAATATATGTTATCCACATGCATACTAATTTTATCTATAACATGATTTTATGGATTTATAAAAGATAGTAATATTCCTTGAGACCCATTATCATAAAATTTTTACATCTATTCTTATCACATGAAAAATTATAAACTTCATTAGAAAATAACACAATAAAAAATATTTCATTACAAATATAATTTTAGTTATATCTTCATACATTATCTTACAGTTAATGAGATACATTAGGTAAATTAAAACCACGGATAATTCTTTGAAAATATTTTTATGGATTGGTTAATGATATATTTTACCAACCATTTCATCACTGAATTCATGTATCCTTATGGTGGTATTGAATATTTACAATTATTGGATGTTGGGATGAACCACTTGTTATTATATTCCAATAATAATGATCTTTCATGAAATTATAAAATTATTAAGGAAATTTAAAAACTTATTACCATAATGATATAAATGCATTCGTCAATATTATCCTCTCTGTATTCCTCTGTTTCATCATAGTTAGGTTGAAATTGAATTTTTATCAAAAATAAATGTATATTCACTAACAATGTACTTCATTATAAAATAAGATATTATCATCCAATCATTAGATGATAAAATCATTCCAATAATGACAATAAATGATGAGTCAAATCGTGATATGATAGAAATTATAGTAAAATATTATGACATATTACACATTATGGTGTGACTAATGAATATTTATTTGCATCGTCAAACCAATTTATCTTCTAATACATTTCCCACATTAATCAGATACGTTTTTTATTTTCCCTATTAGGTTTATAATTATCTTATTAAATAGACTTATCTGAAAGAATGCATGTAATTTGAAATTACCCACTCCATTCACCCAATTATTTTATATCATATGTTATGAATAGTCAATATCTTAATTTATTATGCACACAAAAATCATATACATCTAGTTCCATTGTTTTGATTGATATATATACAGCCTTATCAAAAGTGATATACAACATCTTTTAGAAAGTTCTCTATAACTAGATCCCTTCTTATATGTTTAATTCATGAAACCATTATTAATAACTAGTTAAAAAGAAACACAAAAAATGGTGAGAATATATACTCATTGTGGGTTTACAAGGAAGATATCAATGATCAAAATATCCTAACATGACAATAATTATTTATTGAACATGGTCATTAATGTTCAGTATAATATAATGAAAACTAATTTTCATAGTATTATGATTTCTGAATAAATCATGGATAATCTAAATACATGAATCATTTTAGAATCAATAATAAAGTGTTATGTGATTTTTTCATTACATCATTCCATATATTTTTTGGCCTACAAATTATAGAAGAAAATCTTTTCTGTAGAATTAATGGTATACTGATATGAATATTATAGTGGATTTGATTCACTCCTAAATAAATTATATTAGTAATTTATCACTCCAAGAACTATAAAATGAAATATTCCCTATTACTAAATAGTCTTAATCCCCATTACAGTCTTATTTTTTACATGAGATGTCAATTTTTACCCAAAGAAATAGAGGGATATATAATTTTTGGATAATCCATCACAAAATTAAAATAATATATATGTATTCTAAATGGTTTTAGCACACTCTTTATATCATTATTAATTAAATAGAATTATATTTCCTAAATAATTATTCATGTCATAACACATAAAAATGAAATGGGTTTTTTAAGGATTCTATCACTACATAACCCATGGATAAAAATAGGTATTTTTAAATATAATGATGTCATAAAAATAAACCATACAGTTAGAAAATCAGAATGGTATCATCAGATAATAGAACTATTAAAACATATTTAGCATCCAATAATTTTACCATAGACGAGATATTCATTTAAAAGATCATCTAAATGATTTTTGGATGGAAATATTGTTATCATATTGGAATCACATACATAAAATATATAACATTACAAAATTTTATAGAAATATTTTCAATTTAAAATAAAAATGATAATATGCAATGGATTCTACATATCATTGATCAGCCATGAACCCAATAGATTCAATCCATGTCGTATTATTTAATGGAAAACATTGATATCACACTTTTATAAAAAAGACAAAAAAATTAACTTATTTAGAAAAAAAGTTGAATAATATTAATCCAATTTGATAAAAAAATCATTGATGGGAAAAAATAGTTTAAAAAATAGTTCAATATTATAATAACATTTATTAATTCATATTTTTGAAATCATTGATATGGAAGAAAATATATTTTTTATCGTAGAGAGGTGTTTCCATAGAAATATTATCTTAATCATTGAAGTTTCTAAAGATATAAAAATGAATGTAAAGCATATAATATAAAAAATGAGTAAAGGATAATATTATTAATTGAATTTATGAGATATTCCTTAAAATTTTTCTTTTTCAGAATCATAATAATAACCATTTCTTATATATTATCTTATTATTACACAAAAACCCATATTATATTTCCATCTTTTGAATCATACTAAAATTGGATGAATATAATAAATTAAAACACTAAATATAAATAAAATAAGGATAATCTTAATATAGAATGTCACATAATTATTTTATTTACCTCATGAACATAAATAGGTTTATAAAATAATACACGAAAAAATGAAATAATTTTGATATGAATAACACTGTATGATTTTGTAATGGATGAATAAAAAAGTTTTGAAATATAGGAACTCAAGTGATTTTAAATCGAAATAATATTTTTAGTCATCATAACAGACATTAATGATAAATATACAAAAAATACAATAATAGAATATGGTGAATATGGAATTTGTTTCAGATAAGTAAATGTATGAATTAAAACAGTTAACTAGAAATCAACAGCACATGGTATCCAATCAACCTCTATTATAAGAAAGTATTATTTTATAAAATTAAATAATATTATAATGAAAATACTACTAATATCATATATGATATAGTTATATAATTTAATCTCAATTTAATCAATAATTACTTTTTAAAATATTGTTTTTTTGTGTAAACTTGTAATGACCCAATACCGATAGTTTGGAGACACTGCCATACATTATCGCATTATAATAAATAAAATGTTAGAGACTAAATAGATCAATTAGTTTATCAATTTTATAAAATAGATTACATAATAAAAATTCACATTAAAATCTATAAAATAAAATCTACATAAATTTTTCCATCATGAATTCTATTAATCCACGTAGTGTAACCATGCATATCAATCTCCAAACACTACATCATATGTAGGGGAATATAAAATTTGATAATGGGGTGAGCTCAGATTATTAGTAAAGGTAGGCATACAATGGATTCTAGGAGTATATATGGAATAAATAAATTTTCAATGTAAATAACTAATACAAATTCTATTTAAATAGTCACATTAACTAGAAAACATAACCATGGATATTGTTACAAATGAAATAATGACATGGAGTAATAATAATTATAGAACAAATAATGTTGAATTTATTCACCATTAATATATATATACTAATGATATCTAGTCTGGAGATGAATCCTCACAATAATTTATGATTTTGGGTATAAACCCATATAATTTATGTCCAGATCTATCTCCCTATCAATTTTGAATTACTTTGAAAAAAACACACAGGGGTTTTCAAAAAATGATTTCATATCATAAGATATATTGATGTATCAAGGGGATATAATTGTATCCACCTATAATATAACAATTCAAATGAATTTCTCATATGAATAGGGTGAATCATAAATAACAGAAACATTATTATTGAAAAAGTAACATACAAAATGTAGATTCTATATCCATAAACCATGACCGATATCTAAATATATAATCTATAGTCTTACTGATCCTAAAACATTCAGTGAAATATGTTAAATTAAATAATAATAGACCAACATTAATTAAGAATACGTTTAGTAGAGGATGCTGACATTAATGAAAAAACAATTTTAAAAACATTGATGTTTGTTATAGAAATACCATTTCTTATTTCAAATTATTTATTTATAAAATACATGAAATTATTAATAAAAAATTTCATTGAGTTGAATCTTGTAAAATTGTAATGGAATATTATAAATTTTATGGTGTCATGATTGCAGAAAAATACACTTGTGCCCCATAAGATAAAAAACATTCCTTCCGTTGAAAGAGTCACAAAGTACATTGTTTGGAAATTGAAAAAACATTCATTTCTTACTACTTTACAAAAAGTCAAATATTGATAAATAATACATTTCAACATCATTAGAAACAAGAAAAAACATTTTAAAAAATATATTTGAATCATTGACATAGATGATAAATTTTCCCTAGTAGATACATATATATAACAATCCTGAATTATAAAAATATTTTAAAACAAATACTTACCAGAAACATTAATTTAATTAAATGTTTTTTATCCTCTAATATGATGTTTTAAAACAAGTTATTAATTTATACCAAAATGTTATCCATGTTTATGATATTATAGAAGATATTATTATATTGTGTTGTTAATAATATTTGGTTATTACCCATGTTTTGACTGTTAAGTACTTCATTTTCTAATGCAAGTTTTTTTATGTTAGACGTGTCTAATATTAATATTATATATATATGTTTAAAATAAAGGTTTATATAATGTTCATAGTTATTATATATATAAGTCCTATATATTATTATCATCATTCATGAATTGTTGTCATGGAAAATTAATCTCATCGCATCGTAGAGACAGCATGCCATACATACAAATGAGTGATGATAACATTACATTAATGTCGAAAGGTAAAGGAATTGTATGGTATTCTATATTTAAAGATAAAATATAATTTTACAATTTTGATTATTATTTATTATATCCATCATTTCACCAATACAAATATTGGGGTGATGAAAAACAAATTACATCATCGTGTGAAGATGGTATGTCATACGTACATAGGCACTGTGATTTTTTTTTCATATGATGTTTGAAATGAGCGATATTGATATCCTAAAATCATAATAAAATCTCACAATATATATATATATATATGATACTATATTTATTATGTTTGTATCAAATATACATATGAATAATAATTAAAAGAAAAAATAAACTTGAATGAGTCGGTACAAGAATCACCTCTTCTTCAGTGGAATTTGTTTACATCACTTCTCAATAGAATTAGAGTTGGTATTTTTAGAAGACCAGGACCTTCAAAACATGGATAAGGATGTGTTAGAAGTAATATTCATGGTTTGGATGATCTATATGGCTTGATATTTTGTGATTAATTGATGTAGGAGTTTCCTTTTTATAATTGATGTGAGAGGCAGTTTTTGAAATCCTAAAATTTTAAAAATACAATAAGGCTATTCCAAATCCAGTAACATTAAATTGAGAATTCATTGGTTGGGGGATAAATATTTTAAACATATCTTACCATCTATTTTATTAATAGACAATTTTTCAATTATGTAATAATTTAATAATATATTAACTCAAAAAAATATCATTATTGTCGAATTTAATAGTATTCATTAAATTTTATACAATATTTGTCAATACAAAGTCAAAATTTTAAAACAATTGTTTTTAAAATTTATAATATATCTTATAGATATATAAAATTCTTTATATACTTTATTTAATCAAATATATATAAAAATTAATATTATTAAATTTAGTTATTTTATTTTTCTATAAATTAGTTAAATAATGTTTTAAAATTGAAATGTAATTTAATGTAATTATATATTATTTATAAAATAAATATAAAATTTTATTACAATTTTAATTTTATTATTATGAAAATATACATTTATATTAATTCATATAATCCTTTTTTTTCAATGTGGTCACATAAAATATATTAAAAAAATAGAATGATATTTTGTAACTATATTTGTAATTAAATAGCATACTAGTTATTTTCATGGAAATGGTTAAATTAATAAAATCAAATTCTATGTTATGTTTATAAGGGTCCAATAACGTTAATACAATAGTTTATTAGACATGTTCCTATTATTATTTTAATAATTTGAATTTTCTTTTGACTGTTTTATCCCTTACTGTGAGAACATGTAATTCATAAAATAAGGGTCTGTTTCATTATTATAAAATTTCAAATGACTTCAAGAAATGTCCTCGCTAACATTATGGTAATTATAACAACCAAATGGATGAATTGTAATATTTTGAAAAAAAAAATTTATCATTCAAAAAATTATTATTTATTATAAATTTTTAATATTGTCAACTTTGATGGTATACATTATTTTATCTTATAAAAACTATAACAACAAGATAAATTCATACCAAGACATTTAAACATTACTATCATGTCAATTTAAACATTCAAATTATAGGATGGTATTAAATGTCTAAAAATATATTTATTTTTATATTTTTTAATATCATTTTCTTTATTCTTAAATTATTTAAACAATTATTGTCCCATCATTATATCAAAATTTATGTTAAATAATTTATAATATTGTTTCCGACGCTTTCGCCGGGGTGCACGCGTCCGTCCGCTGGGGAGGGCGCACCGCTTGTGGCCCCGCATTCCCGCTTTGCAAAGGCGGACGACATCCATTCCTTGTTAAGGTACGTCTACTCCTTGATCGAAACCGGGATGATGGGATGTCAGTTCTTTCTTCCGTGGATTCCTCCTCGGAACTCGTCACCTAGTCCGGGTCTCCCTCATAGATTTAAGACGGGTTCGTGAAGCTCATTCCCGGTGCCATATCCACATGGACGCTAGTTAATTACGCTGCTTCCGTCAAGACTCTCCAAGGGGTCTTGTCGGGACAGCAACCTGCGGTGAGGAGAATGGTCACGTTGGGGCATCGTCGGCATGTCTGACTTTGGTCCCACATCACAGGTCTTCTCGAGGGCGCGGAAGCCCGAGGCATCCCACATCGAACATAGGGAATGTGTACCATCTGAGGTTTTCCTCATCTTCTCATGTTTAACACGGGGTATGTCGGGAGTTTAACGTCTTGCGAAGACGGATCAGGTTGAAGGATCCCTAGGGGGAACATCGATGTTGGGGCCAGCGCGTGGGAGGCTTCCTTTATATCATGCAGTGGGAAAGGGTGGCATGATCTCAGTTGCATGTGGCGGCCCGGGTAAGGATCAGGATGGATGGTGGGGTGAAACATGGGGCTTACGTTCGGAGACGTCCCAAGACGGGGGATACAGTTTAACGTCATGCGGTACGCGATACAGTTTAACGTCGTGCGAGACGAAATACAGTCTAACGTCGTGTGGGACGGAATACAGTTTAGTGTCATGCGGGATGGAATACAGTTTAACGTCATGCGGGACGGAATACAGTTTAACGTCATGCGGGAAAAAATACAGTTTAATATCATGTGGGATGAATGATTTGGGGATTACACTCTGAGGCGGCCCAAGGTGGTCAGGGAACCGACATGGAGAGGTCGGGATGACCGGGTGGTGGGCTTGAACCTCATGGAGGCTTCCTACGTACCATGATTTAGCACGGATCAAAGTCCACGTAGTTCGCTGGGATGGGGCTTACGCTCTGAGGCAGCCCATAGGAGGATGTCATGGTCGATGTGCACTCTAAGCCCACGTGAGTCATGCTCGGTGTGGGAAACAGGAGGCAGTAGGGACCAGACGATCACGTCGCGAAGGGTTCGAACGTGAGAAGTGGAATGGGGCTTATGCGTTGAGCTGCCCAAAGAGGAAACAGGGGCTTTCGCGTGGTTAGCGGCCCTTGGTGTCGGGGCTTACTCCAGGGTGGAGGCCCGTGGTGTGACAAAGCACAGTGGGAAACTACTCTACTGGCCTTGGCAGGGGGGAGTACAGAGATGCACGGGTGAAATCATCCGTACGAAAGGCTAGGGGCTTACGCTCTGAGGCGGCCCTTCACCTGCAAACAAACGCCGCTCTGACAAGGAGGATCTCATTCCGTGTGAGGAAGAGTCCATTCTCGTGGAGACGAGGGGGCGTAAAAAATTTCCGAGTTGGGGGGACCCTGCATGTGAATCACGGGGTCAGACCACAGTTTAGCGTCTTGTGTTAAGGACGAGGTACTTAGCAGTTTAACGTCTTGCAGCTTGGACGAGGTGGGTTCACTCCACACCCCTAGGGCTTACATGCCCAATGCCCTCTACCCCTTTTGGAAGGGAAGGCATTGGCAAGGCCATGGTGAAGGGGGGCCGCAGGTCGAACCACTGGGGGGTCCACGTTAGCGTGGATATGCGAAGAAGCAATAGCTGTTAGAGTGCCTATGCGGAGAAGCATAAGGCAAAGCAACGCAACAAGAAACAAGGCCCAAGGGACCTTGAGGTTACTTCGCACGAGCCTGGAAGGCCGTGTGGGAAAACAACGCATGGAGCGCATGCCTGGCAGGGGAGACATCAGGTGCCGGTGTAGGGGGTAGCCAAGGGGCGTCAAGGTGAGGGGTCCTAGGCTTTGCGCGCAATAAGGATGATTTGCGCGCAAAACACCAGGACGACACGCAATTGGAGCAATGGAATTGCGCGCGAAGAGGGAATTACGCTCAAGGTTTTGCGCACACGACAGGGTATTGCGCGCACGAACCACGGATTGCGCGCAAGTGGGGAAACCGGTGGAAGGGGAAAATTCACTGAAGCCGGTGGAGTTGCACACAAAGGCGAACTCCGGGGCAAGGTTGCGCGGAATTCGGGATTACATGGATGTCATCTTTCGCGCGGGGGGAGACGAATTGCGCGCACGAGAGTCTCTTCTGATTCATCAACCCCCAAACCATTCTAGGACACCTTATATTTATAGGCGACTTCCGGCGTGGAATCAAGGCGGCGCGAGAAGTTTTCCGCGCCGGGAACCACTTGGGCGCAAAATCTCGCCGCGGAGAACAGAGGCGCGCAATTATTGCGCGCCTCACCCATCCAATTCCGTGAATCCCGGGAGCACTTCGCCCGCAGAATAATTTTGTGCGCGGATCCTCCTTTATTTCACGCACCACTTCCCGGGCCTCCGGATCGGGCCTCTGATTCTGAATATGACTTTGCTTTGTCATTCCAAAACTTCCTCCAGGAGTTACGGGGTTTTTTTGGCGTCAACAAATGCCCCCCCTTGGAATGGGATTGGTGAGAGGTCGCAACGATCAGATTCCAAGGGAAACGCCGAAACGCCAAAGTGTGGAGCCTCCTGGTCAAGTTGCGGGTAAAATTCTGATGGGGCGCGCAAGATGATGGACTCGCGTGCAATCCTTTTTCCGCGCGGCACGGAACCCTGGCTTCGCCTATAAAAAGGGGTGCTGGGTCCCAACTCCGTACACCCGCTCTTTCCGCGCGATAAGTTAATCGCTCTCGTGCACGAAATCTCTCCGCGGCTGCGCGTAATAACGCACTGGCAGCACGGAATTCTTTCCGAAATTTGGTCGTGATTTCATGCCAAACCGGGATCTTCCACGCTTCGCATGCCGATTGCGTGCTCATCTACAGGATTTCGTGCAACTCATCCAGATTTCGCGCCAAACTCTCCAATTCCTCGCACTGCATCCTGATTTTTCCCAACTCCCGAATAATTCGAGATAGCCGCAAACCGAGTTGATGAGGGGGAAGCCGCTGCCCGTAGGACAGAAATGGAGGCAAACAAGAAGGTTTATGGCACCAAGGTGATTGTCTCCAACAATCTGACCTTGTTCAATCTTCTGATTCCGGACCAAAAGGCATATCCCTTGCCGGACAACCTCCCACTCTGGAATTTTGGCATCCTGGAGGAGGTACCACTACCGGGCTTTGAGGTGGACACACCGTGGTCCTGGGTGACTCGGGAGGACGAACTTCCTCGCTACAACATCACCAACAACGACCATGCTACCAGGGAAACTAGACATATGGATGTTTATGTCCTGAACCCGAGGACTAGGACCATTTCCGGAGACGAGCCTGTGGCGGAGGATTCTCCGGCCCTCTACGCGAGCAAGTTCTATCAGAGCATCACAGATGACATGAAGGGCTGGCTGAAGGATTGGGACCTGCGGTCCGAGGGTAACTTCCCCAGCGAATGGGCCTGGGCGTTCTGGGTTCGACATAACTGCGACCAATTCGGGGACGAACTGCAGTATATCGGCTTGTTCGAGGCGGTATGGAAATCGCAGTTCCATTTCCACCGCCAGCCTGAACTCAGACCGGAGCTATTCACCTGGTGGTCTCCTGACACCAACACGTTCCACCTTCATCATGGGGAAGTCGACATCAGTCTCTGGGATGTTCCCTACATTGGAGGTATCCCACTGGAGGGTTACCAATACGACGAGTTCGTTCCTCCAAAGAACACCTGGGGAGACAGGTTGCGGACGCCTATGCTGACGTGGCACCTGCTGCAATTGGCCAAGGAGAGGCTGGGGTCCAGCACTTCCTGGAGGACATCGCCTACAAGGGCTGGTTCAGCCTGTTCCTTGAGAGGGATCCCGCTGTCAAGATGTTGGGACGGGGCAAACGGTTCCCAACCGCGACTCAGAAGAGCAAGGACGGGTAATACTGGAAGACCCTGGAGGCGGGGTGATACCAATCATGGGGCTACCGCATCATTGAGGCCCGGGACACGAACGTCTGGTATGCTGGGTTCCTTGACACTTTCTTGAGCTAGTGGCTCCTGCCGGTGCGGGACGCGAGGATGGGCGTCCGTCCAGCGACATTGGTGATGGCGGGCTCCATGGCCGCCAACAAACAGTTCAACTTGGGCGTCCCCGTGCTGGCCAAGGTGTATACCATCCTGGGGCGCATCTCACGAGGGGGTCACCTCGGAGAGTCTGTGGTCCCTTCCAGATCTTCCATGGCTGGGTGGCGGCTCATCTCGGCGGGAATACTTTCCCAAACGCCATCCGTCCTCCGGGAAATGGCTTGCGACCGTCCTTGATAAACATCACAGGGTTGGGGACATTGACACTCAATCAGGAGGGTGTGAGGATCCGCATTGGTAACCATGCCAACTTCAACTTCAGCCCGTTCCCCACCCCGGTTATCTTGTTGGTGGACAAAGGGCGAGGCTCTCTGGAACTGCAGGAATATTTCCAGAGCATTCGGGGCTGGGTGCTCGTCGCTTGGATCGACGGGAAGGTGATCTGCGAGCCCTACGTGTCGTCCCGATTCGCCAGGCAGTTCAGGTGCCTTCAGCGAATGCTGAAGAAAGTATTCACAGCTATCTGGCAGGAGAAGAATTCATGCGTCCTACACCAGATGTGGTTGATGTTTACCACCTTCGACTCTGGCGATGTCGTTACACTTCCTCCCACTGGGGTCGACGCCGGCCTAGCAACCGAATATACAGAAAATTGGACCATTGCGTACCCTGAGGGGCTATTACGCAAGCGCATCCGGCAACTCGAGGTTACTCGCGCGGAAACTGGGCAACGGGAAAGAAGTAACGGTGCCGTCGGAAGGGGAGAACCAAGGGTGCGTCAGGCAGCGAGGCCTGCACTGGCCGGGACTTCGGCAGTGAGGACATCACATGGTGCCTCCACGTCCTCGTTACCCGCAGGTGGGTCACATAAGGCGGCCAGGGAACTTCCTGAGAAGCAGATAAGATATCTGCTCAAACCTTCCCAAGACGCAATTCTCTCGGCACTGTGGTCGGCCTGGATGACCCTGCGGCAATCGCTGAGCATCAAAGCCATCTGACAGAACATAATGCAGAATGGGATCCAACTGCCGGAGGTTGGGCTCGTTCGGATTACCGACCGAGTGAACTTCCATCGGCGGCATGCTTATATGATGGCCATGGACACATACGCACGCCAAAGGGGGAGGCGTACAGATCCAACTTTCCTAGTGAATGTGATGCTCGACGAGCAGCATGATCCGGAAGCAATGCCGCCAGGAGAAGGGGACAGTGATGAAGAGCCGGAGGGGGAGGAGGAAACCGAAGAGGACGAAGGCGAGGGAGAAGATGAAGAAGGGTAGCCCGAAGGTGAGGGTTCACAAGGGGTGACCTACCAAGGGAGTCTCCAAGAGAGCGGCGAGATTGTCGACTCTGATCTCAACATAACCGAGATTCTCGATGTTTGTCTCTGTATTCATTCATTTCTCTCATTCATCCATTCTACTTCCCAACTTCTAACTCACTTCCCCATCCTACTCAGGAGCAGCTGAGTGGTGGACGAGCGTCCCCACTAGAGGAGGGGGGAGAGGAACCAGTGTGACATGATGGGGATCCGACACCCATCATTTAATTAACCAGCGCAGAGGGGTCTCCCCTTATGGAGGCTCCTGCAGCGGCCGGAACACTGGGGACCGACGCTCTGGATTCCTGTAAGTCTCACGCTTCACTACTGGTGCTTGGTGTCAAAAAATCCCGTCTGACCAGCGTATGCCCTGTGCAGTGATCTCAAAACTGGAGGCACGTTAGGCTGTGGAGCCCGGGCCATCCATGAGT
Organism: Viscum album; assembly: GCA_963277665.1. Lineage (NCBI taxonomy): Eukaryota > Viridiplantae > Streptophyta > Magnoliopsida > Santalales > Viscaceae > Viscum > Viscum album. The sequence goes on along the minus strand of OY728150.1, from coordinate 1,134,462,115 downwards.
GGACCAGCGGCGGACATACCACCTCGCTCGGAACATGCTCTCTGCACTGAGTCGGCCCCGACAATAGATGAATAGAGGGTGGCAGACATCAGCAGCATTGTTCCTGAAACGCGGTCGGAAGCTGGTGGAGGGATCATTGCGGCTGGGGCGAGGGAAGAAGGTCACCCAGATGTTGAGGATTATATCCCTCATGAAGACATCCATGGGGCAGATCCTTCTGCCGATTTGCTAGCGGCCTTCCCTGTATACCGACCTGCTGACCCTGAGGAGGTACATGACTCAGACTCAGAGGCGGCCGAGGAGATCCAGATGACAAGGTTCAAGGGGTGGAAGTGTATCCAGTGCTTTCTCAGGCAGCCCCAGTCCGATTGGCTAAGGTGGATGGGATCACTTCAGACCGGGTTGTGCTTCCTATGCGCCAGAGTGGCTGACGCTCAGCGCCTTCATCTGACGGTCCGTGATTACATGGCTGGGAAGATACGTGAGAGCGGTCGGCGCACGGACATTTCCCAGTGCCAGGAAGGATCGGCGAGCGCTGAAGCGCTGCTGAGGGCGGAGCAGGAAGTCCGGCACCTCGAAGGGCAGGCGCCAGATAAAGAGGCCTTCATTGCAACATGCTCCGAGCTCGTGGAGCAACTGACCGCCCAGTTGGCTGATGCACATGAACAACTGGTGGAGGCAAGTCACCAGATGACTGTGCTTCGAGGCGAGCAGGTGCAGGCACAAGCTTGGGCTGATGAGCTACGCTTTGTGGTGGACGATGAGGAGAGAGTCTTCAAAGAGCAAAAAGCGGCCTTGGAGGCTACCAGCCAGAGGGTAGTAGCGCTGGAAAGATCACTTCAGCACGCTAAACCCTGAGGGCTTTGTTTTCGCCATCTCATGAACTTTTTGCTTGTACTGCTCATCGTCTCAATCCAATATATGGCCAAATCCACTCTTTTGTACCCTTGATTTAATGCGCTCAACCATAGTTTCGAAACGAATAACAACTCACCCCTAGGATCCTGTGGGACATGCCCAATGCAAGAAGGAAGTGATGCTCGTACCATCATTCCGTTCAACTGTGGGGCATTAACCACGCTTCAGGCGTCCAAAATAGGGCCAGGACATTTGAAGAGACCCCGTGCCGATTGATGTGTCGACTTTTCAATGTGCCATAACACACGAGCGGGGCAATGTCGGGGGCATTGAAATCCATCCGAACACAGGGGGATGGAGAGAAAGGGTGCATCACGCTGCCCAAATTCGGAACCCAATGGGGCGCAACCATGGAGGATAACTGTCAACAGTGGCAGAAACACAACATCCATGTCACATTGGCCCAGAATGGGAGGACAATAAATGAGGGCTGACCGCTGACCATGTTCTCAACACAGGGCCTAACTCAAATATCGTTGTTCAGTCTTCCGTAACGTTGGCCCAAGACAGCAGGCGGACCATAGGTCGAGCATCCATACTGTTAGGGGGTCCGTCAAACATGACCAGTTCTACGGAACGTTGGCTCAGGACAGTAGGCGGACCATCGGTCGAGCATCCATACTGTTAGGGGGTCCCATCAAACACGAAAGGAAATGAGGGTCCGAACAAGGGGGAACGCAAAACGCGGGAGGTGGAGCGGTGGCTTGTTCGAACAGAGTACAACACTCTCGATATTGCGCCACAAGGGCAAAGGCGCATTAGGTGGACGTACCAACCTGATCACGAGTCGTCCCAATTTCCAGGCAGGACCTCTTTGGTGAGAGAACTTCCACTTCCCATTATTACCATGGGGCATTCCGAACATGCTCGGGGTAGATATCTCGATTACACCACTTCCCATGAAGTCGGGCCGAGTGACCGAAAATAAGGAAGGAAGGGGTTTATTAATCCCTGGGGCTGGACCCAAGACGAAACGTCCAGGCAGTCCTACGTATCTCATGAGGATGAGAATCAAGCCACACGTAGTTCTGAAAATACAGTTTAACATCATGTGGGACGAAAAACAGTTTAACGTCATGCGGGACAGAATAAGGATCTTAGTTTTAGGTCTTAGAGCTCGGACCGTAAGGATCTTAGTTTTAGGTCTTAGAGCTCGGACCGTAAGGATATTAGTTTTAGGTCTTAGATCATAGACCGTAAGGATATTAGTTTTAGGTCTTAGAGCTCGGACCGTAAGGATCTTAGTTTTAGGTCTTAGAGCTCAGACTGTAAGGATCTTAGTTTTAGGTCTTAGAGCTCGGACCGTAAGGAAGGGGAGAAACGGACACATGGTCGGGCGGTTACAAAACCCAACATGAAGGAGGACCTAAACCCTACATAACATGTGCTCTCTGGGGAAATGCTTGAGTCGAAGGACGCAACACGGAGGTAGGATGGACCCGCGGGGAAGTGCCCCAGGCGTTCCTACGTATCTCATAAGTATGAGAATGAAGCCATACATAGTTCTGAAATGTGACACGGTAAGATACTAGTTCCAGGGAAAATGGGAGCGCGGGTGTGGCCCTTGCACTAGAAGAAGTAGAATTTGATAAATCTTGTTTGTCTTTTAAGGTGAGTGGTTTTTTGTTGTGAAGCGACAGACCTAGAGTAGCAGGCCATGGTGTCGCCACAAGCATCAAGCCGTGATAGGCGTTGACGAATGGCATGGCATAAAACCAATACCCAACGTGATGCCCTCTATAACGAGGTCACCACAATGCAGTGCCGTTTTTTCGTCGTGCGGCCAGGACGATAATATCACAGATTAAGGTCATAAGGTTTGGACCAACAACACAGTTTAAGGTCATATGGTTTGGACCACCAACACAGTTTAAGGTCATATGGTTTGGACCAACAACACAGTTTAAGGTCATATGGTTTGGACCAACAGCACAGTTTAAGGTCATAAGGTTTGGACCAACAGCACAGTTTACGGTCATATGGTTTGGACCAACACCACAGTTTAAGGTCACAAGGTTTGGACCAACACCACAGTTTAAGTTCATATGGTTTGGACCAGCAACACAGTTTAAGGTCATATGGTTTGGACCAACAGCACAGTTTAAGGTTATAAGGTTCGGACCAATAGCACAGTTTAAGGTCATATGGTTTGGACCAACATCACAGTTTAAGGTCATATGGTTTGGACCAACAGAAAGAGGAGCCTCGGGCAAAGGGGCCTAAGAGGGTTCAACAATCAGGGAGGGGCAGCAAATGCTAGATCCTAGCTATGCTGGGCCCGAAACGCAATGTATGGGTGACTCCTCACTCCCCTAAGGGGATGAAGTTCAAGATGCATGCAACCCGTAAAGAAGAGACCCAAGTACATACTCTAGCACTCGGATCATGGGAGCCCCGAGAGACACCGTTACGCAGCTCGGTCTGTCTGATGTGTGGGGGTGTACTGAGGGTTAGTACAAGGAGTGTCGAGATTCCACTTTGGCACGGCGGGGCGGAACATGACATGAACCATGACACCAACATTCATGGCCTGGGTGACCGGCGTGATGACTGAGGATTACTGTTGACCATGTTCGCAACACAGCATCCTGTCGTGTTATCCATGGGGACAAACAAATGAGCATCAACCGCTGACCATGTTCGCAATGTGGGATTTGTATCAATTTTTTGTCTGAAACCCTTGGTTCGTTGGCCCATGACGGTAGGGGAGCGCTTGGGCGTTGTACCCAGGCCGTTCTTGGGGGTCTCTCCGGGTATGAAGGATGAAGGGGGCCCGAATGAAGGGGAACACAAAACTTGGCAAGTGGATGGAACTTGCCTAAGTCGAATCTGGAACTCCAAGTTCTAGACCAGAGTGCCTTGAGCACATCAGCAGACCACTGGAAAGGTTTAGAGGGCTCAGTCCGAGAGTGGCCAAGAGATGGCGGATCCCTGGGCAAAAGAGGGGGCGTAATGCCGAACACCCTAGGCATCGGGAGATCGTGGGACCTCCAAAGAGATGGGGCTGGACCTGACATCTAGGTGTTCAGGCGGTCCTACATATCCCATGAGGATGGGAATCAAGCCACACATAGTTCTTGAAATGCGTCTTTATACGCCATTGGACAGAGGAGGGCTAAAACCTGAGGACAGGGTGCGCGGGGTGCAGCTATCGCAAACCCGACGTGAATGGGGACATACTCTCACATCACACCACGCGACCCTGTGGTCAAAGTCCCAAAGGAGAAACAGTCGCGACAACGGACCTAAAGTTGGACCCAAAGACAAAAGGTCTGGGCGTTCCTACGTATCCCGTTAGGATCGGAATCAAGCTAGACGTAGTTCTGGAAATACAGTTTAACGTCATGTTGGATGAAATATGGGTCTTAGTTTTAGGTATTAGCGCTTGGACCATGGTGCCCAGATGCAGTGCAGGGTGTAGTTTAAGGTCGTGTTGGGCCATACATTTTAAGTTCATGCTGGACCGTACAGTTTAAGGTCATGATGGACCGTACAGTTTAAGGTCATGCTGGACTGTAGAGCCCAAATGTAGGGCAAAGTGCAGTTTAAGGTCGTGCTGGACCATACAGTTTAAGGACACGCTGGACCGTACAGTTTAAGGTCATGCTGGACCGTACAGTTTAAGGTCATGCTGGACCGTACAGTTTAAGGTCATGCTGGATCGTACAGTTTAAGGTCATGCTGTACCCTACAGTTTAAGGTCATGCTGGACCATACAGTTTAAGGTCATGTTGGACCATAGTGGCTAGGAAAAGTACTTCTTGAGGAACGTGGCGTTGGTGGGAGGAGTGATACGCTCACCATCCATAGTCACCAGGGAATACGCACCATTGGGATAGACCTTATGGACAAGAAAAGGTCCCTCCCACTTGGGTTCCAACTTGGGTGGTTTCCTGTCGGGAATCATTGGCATTATGAGAGCCAACACCAGGTCACCTTGCAGGAAGGAGCGAAGGCGAACCTTCTTATCGAAAGCTCGAGCCATCCTGCTCTGATGCCTTTCTAAGTTATGTAAAGCGCGAAGCCTACTTTCGTCAAGCGCTTCCAGTTCGGCTAGATGGATCTCGGCAACTCTGTCTGGCGCTTGCTGGTCATAGACCGCTGTGCACAATAAGGGTAGTTGGACCTTGATGGGAAGGACGACCTCAGCTCCGTACACCAGGGAATATGGGGTCACCTGGGTGGAATTGCGAGTCGCCGTCTTATAAGCCCAGAGGGCGTTGGGGAGCTTGTTCGGCCAACTCTTCTTGTTCTGACCAACCATGTTTTGCAGAATGTTAGAGAGGGTTTTGTTAAATGCCTCAATCTGTCCATTCTCCTGTGCATGATAGCAGGAGGTGTGGTTAGAGAGAATGTTGTACTTGGCGTACAATATCTTTAGCTCGGCCACTCTGAAGTTGGTTCTGTTATCCGTGAGGATAGCGTGAGGTATTACAAATCAGTTGATGATATTGGAGCTCACGAAGTCGGCGATATGACCAGCCTTGACTTCCCTAAGAAGGGCTGCCTCTGCCCACTTTGAGAAGAAATCTGTGGTGTTTAAGATGAACCGGCACTGGCGGGCCGTTGCCGGTGTGTAAGGCCCTATGACATCCAACCCCCAGACTGCAAAGGGCCAAGAATACTTAGTAGTATGGAGAGGCTCCGGTGGCCGATGCACAAAGTTAGCATGAACTTGGCATGCATGGCACCTCTTGGCCTACTCGATGCAGTCATGGATCATGGAGGGCCAGAAATATCCCAGTCTCGGAATTTGGTGGGACAACTTCGACCCGACCTGGTGGGCGCCACCGGAGCTAGCGTGCACTTCCTGCATGACCTGCAGGATCTCAACTCCTTGAATACAATGGAGGAGAACACCGTCAAACCCGCTCCTATAAAGGAGCTGCTCACAGCTAGGACATCATTGAAGGGTGAACTGCGGCGCATGGCACCGGATTTGTTCCCGCTCCGCTCGGTCCATCGGAAGATTGTCGTGCTAGAGATATTCAACCAAGGGTGTCCTCCAGTCAGGTACTGTCTCGATCACCACGCCTGAAACCCCGGGGGGTCCTGACGCAGGGGCACCAGCGGTGAGATGGTTTACTCGCGGGCCACGACCGCTGTCCGGGATAACAGGAGCAATGACTCTTCGGTGCGCCACGTGGATGACTAGGTCATCCTGTTCGGGCTCCGCGAGTGATGCGGCCAGGCTGGCCAAAGCATCTTCTTGACTGTTCTGCGACCGGGGAATGTGAACGACATCAGGTCGGGAGGGGAACTTAGCCATTAGATGGAGTGTGCACTCCAGCAACGGCACGAGTTCTGGATTCCTGACAGCATAGTCACTGTTAACCTTCTTGATGACTACCTCAGAGTCCCCTTTTACATACAGGTGGGGTACGTCAACCTCCAGAGCCAACTCGAGGTCGGTGATGAGGTCATGATATTATGCCTCATTGTTGGTGCATCCCTCTGACAATAAGAAAGAATAAGGAAGAACAGCTTTCCTCGGGGTGATGAAGACGATACCTAGGCCCACTCTGTTAATCCTAGGATCGTTGATCCTTCTACCGGTAGGGCTTCGGGAGGTGCCGTCAAAGTGAATCTGCCAGCATGGGGTGGCGTGATCGACTGAGAAGATTGCCTCATCAGGAAATCCCAAATCTAGTGGCTGGTCTGCAGAGGTTGGATGAGCAGCTAGGAAGTCTGCCAATGCATATCCTTTGACGGCCTTCTGAGGTACAAACCTAATGTCAAACTGCTGGAGGATCACCGCCCAGTGTGCCAATCGGCCAGTCAACATAGGCCGGCTCAGGATGTATTTCAACGGGTCTACCCGAGAGACCAGCTGTACCTCATGGTGCTGCAAGTAGTGCCGCAATTTCTGTATGGCGAATACGAGCGCCAGACAGCTCTTCTCGATGGGAGATTATCTAACTTCCGCGTCGAGGAGCATGCGACTGAGGTAGTAGAGGATATTCTATGTTCCCTCGTTGTTTTTCTGGGCGAGAAGGGCGTCGAGTGATCACTCCAGGGCGGTCACGTAAAGGACCAGCAGCCTTCCGGGAACGGGTGGCATCAGGACTGGAGGTTGAAGCAGATACTGCTTGATTTCCTCAAAAGCAGTCTGACACTCTTCGTCCCACCCATAGGCGGCGCCTTTCTTCATGAGCCGAGGGAAGGGCTTAAACTTGCCGGCCAGATTCGCAATGAATCGGCATATGTAGGCTAAGTGGCCTTGGAGGCCTCGAAGCTCCTGAATATTACTCAGGGGAGGCATCTGACTGATGGCCTTGATCTTCTCGGGGTCGATCTCGATACCTCGATACCTGACGATGAAGCCAAGAAACTTTCCGGAGGTGACCCCGAAGGCACACTTCAACGGGTTCATCTTCAAGTGACGAGAACGGAGAAAACCGAACACTTTCTCAAGGTCTTTGAGATGGTCCTGGCACTGACGAGATTTGACCACCAGGTCATCTACATAGCACTCCACCAGCGTCCCGAGGATCGGCTTGAATATGCGGTGCATAGCCCGTTGATAGGTGTCACCAGCGTTCTTCAGGCCGAAGGGCATAACCCGATAGCAGAAAGTGCCCTGGGTGGCCCTAAATGCAGTGAACTCTTCATCCATGGGGGCCATCTAGATATATTTATACCCGTATTACCCATACATGAAGGAGATGGCTTGAAACTCAACCGTTGAGTCGATCAACAGTTATGTCACGGGAAGGGGAAAGTCATCTTTCGGACAGTGGCGATTAAGATCGCGGAAGTCGATGAAGACCCTGATCTGCCTGTTCTTCTTCATGAAGGGCACAATGTTGGCTAGCCACCTGGGGCACTGGACTTCCCTGACGAATTTGGCCTTAATGAGCTTATCAAATTCGGCCTCAACCATGGCACTGTGAAAGGGGTGCATTTTTCTGGGAGGCTTGTTGAACCCACGATGGTTTGCTGGGAGGCCAAGGCGGTGGACGGCTACATGGGGATCTAGTCCCGGCATCTCGTCATAACTCCAGTAAAACACATCACGGTGCTGTCTGAGGAAGCCTATGTACTGTTGTCGTTCCTCGGGAGGCATAGCAGCGCTGACCAATGTGGGTCTCGGATCCGCCTCACTACCGAGGATCACCTGTACAAGCTCGTCGACCGTGGCGGAGAAACCCTCTTCAAAGGCAGGAGGAGCATCTTCCATGTCTTCTTCTCCTCTTGTGGAAGGATCGTCCATGGGGGGAGCTGTCTCGGGGCTGCTCGACCCTGATGGGGATCTAGTACCGGCTTGGGCAGCAGGGGTCATCACGGCGGGAGACTTGTGCACCGCGGAGACCGTATCGACAAAGGTGGTTGATCCAATCCCATCCGGCCTGCGGCCCAAGGGGCCATGCCTTACGACATCGAAGAAGTGGTGTCACGTTGGCCTGAGCTGGTCGATCCTAGCTCGGTGAAACAGGCACATATGACGTACTGCCATTTCCATAAGCCCAACGTCCCGATATCGTACGGGGGTAGGAGGCTCGGGGATCACCCGGGCCTGGTTGGTGTAAGAGTACGAGGTGATTTCCCGCCGTCTCTTAGACCCAGAAATATGCATTCCTATGGTACCCGAGACAACAAATCACTCTCCCATGTCAGGAGTCGTGGCCTCCAACCGATGGATTGGGAAGACATATGCGTCATCCAATCCTACCCAGGGATCACTCGTGACAGCGGCAGGCTCAACCTCACCTGCCAGGATCTGCTTGTCCTTGCTCTTGTAATAGTCAGCGTCTAGGTAACGAGCTTCACAAGAGGAAAAAGGAGATTCATCTCCTTGGAGCACACCCACTCGACCCTTAAGGGAGTATTTGAGGAATTGATGGTATGATGAGGGAACCGTTGCGTGACGATGGAGCCACGACCTGCCCATCAACGCGTTGTCGGCAGTGTCCTGAGAGACAACCATGAATTCAGTATTAGCAATTAAGCTGCCGAACTGGGTCTTCAGACGAATCATGCCGAGTGGAGTTTGCTCGGTCCTGTGATACCCCTAGATTCTGAGGTCGGAGGGAATTAAATCATCCTCGGACAGCCCCAGTTTTCGCAGTGTCCGAGTTGGGATCAGGTTAATCCCAGAACCCGTGTTGACAAGATAGTGACGGACCTCCATGCCATTGAACTGGATGGTGATGTACAGCGGGCGGATGTGCCATGTATGGGAGGGTCTTCATCTTCACCGGAGAATGAGATAACCTCCTGACATTCGGTGTCCTCAATAACCTCGGTGTGGAAGGATTGTGCGGCCGCTACCTCCGTTTCAAACTGGAGGGGGATCCTCAGAGCCTCGGTAAGTGCCTCACGCATCTCAGACGACAGGCGGAGGGCCTCAAGGATGGAAAGCCTCGCCGGAATTCCGGCCAGATGCTTCAGGAAATCATACATTCGTGCCAAACGCGAGCTTCTACTTACAAGAGGTCGCTCTGGGATTGGGGGCATGACAGGCCCTGCTGGCGGGACCGGTGACTGACTGGTACTAGGCAGGTCCCGCTGTTCGCCAGCTGAAGCCCGGGAGGTGGCTTCCATGCTAGGACCGGAAGGCCGTAGTCGGCCAGTGGTAGGGCTGGGCTGGTCGCGACATGGTCAAGGCGATTCCGCCTGATCTAGCAACACAAACGGTGGTGGAAGCGAACCTGTTGTCACCGGATGATGGAGTCGCGAGCGCTGCTCTCTACACCGGGCATGTTGCCTGGTCTCAGTGGCGTGCACGACCTGACTGGAGGTGACGACCGCCGTGCCCCGGTGATTCACGTAGCCTCGTCTCCGTTGACGTTGTTGACGGTTGGGGACATTGGGGAGGTTCACCCGACGCTCCTCGTTGTCAGGAGCCATGAAGATATTTACCAACTCTACGGTGTTGACTGAAGCGTACCCCGGGCTCTCGGGGAGGATCACCCGGCGCTCCTCGTCGTCGTGAGCCACGAAACGATTTACCAACTCTACGGTGTTAACCGAAGCGTACACCGGGCTCTCGGGGAGGTTCACCCGGCGCTCCTCGTCATCGGGAGCCATGAAGGGATTTACCAACTGTATGTTGTTAACCGATGTGTACCCCGGGCTCTCGGGGAGGTTCACCCGGCGCTCCTCGTCGTCGGGAGCCATGAAGGGATTTAACAACTCTACGATGTTAACCGAAGAATACCCTGCGCTCTCGGGAAGGTTCACCCGGCGCTCCTCGTCTTCGGGAGCCACGAAGGGATTTACCAACTCTATGGTGTTAACTAGAGAGTACCTCGGGCTCTCGGGGAGGGTCACCCGGCGCTCCTTGTCGTCGGGAGCCACGAAGGGATTTACCAACTCTACGGTGTTAACCGAAGCGTACCCCAGGCTCTCGGAAAGGTTCACCTGGCGCTCCTCGTCGTCGGGAGCGATGAAGGGATTTACCAACTCTACGGTGTTAACCGAAGGATACCCCGGGCTCCTGGTCGAGGAGTCATCCATTACCGGACGGGGTCTCGGAGGGATCCCCATTCCCAAGGGCATGAAATCGCCAAGCGTGCGAGAAGACAACGGCAACAGCAGGGCACGTTCTTTCTTCCTGCACCGCCGCCTGCTCTTCTGGGAAGAAGTAGGCTGGGACGATGGTGCCAAAGCGGCGCTCGTGGATTCCGAGGGCTCTGGCTGGTCCAGGCGGGAACGAATGATTCCATGGGCATGGGCGACCGTCCTGTGGGCCATCCAGTCGTTATACATCTGGGACCCACGGTCAGAAACCTGTTCCCACCCATCCTCTTCGTCACTACTGCGATCTGATCCCACGAAGACACTTGCCACCTGTGTCGGGGTTGGGCCCAACCTGACTATGTTGTTGTAAATCTGGTCTTGGAGCCAGTCCTTGAACACATAGCATTGCTGGATGGTGTATCCCAGGAACCGGTGATAAGGGCAGTTGTTGGGGTGATCCGTGAGACACGCCTCTTCTGGCTTCTAACACTCAGGCAGTTGCACGATCCTCTACTCCAAGGCACTACGGAAATAACCGGGGACCTAGCCTCACCAAACGAGTAAGACAGATCCCTTCTGCTTGGAAAGGGGACTCTTGGGGGCTGACCATGGCCAGGGGCCGGTGGATCAGGATGGGGAGGCGGAGCCAGATTACATCGCCTAGGCGGCGGCAGTGCGTTACGCGGAGGCACCTGCCAATTCTTAGGCGGTCGCTGCTGGGCCGGAGGCTGTGGGGTGGACTCCTATGAGCCTGCTGAGCTGGGCTCACTGGCAGCAACACTAGCTGTCTGGGGGCCTCTATCTTCACCACAACAACGGGCTTGGCTCTGGCGGCTCTCCTTGCAGAGATCACAGGAGGCAGCGGGCATGCCTGACTGGCCTATTGTAGGGCTTCTTCGAGGCGCTGAGCCTTGTCCGAGAAGTTCCGGAACCCTACAAGGTAATTCGGCGTGATCAGGGAAGGAACCAACTCCTCCTTGACGTTCCCCACACACATCATCAGTAATTTATCCTGAGTCAGTGGCATATCAAGGGTGTACGTGAGCCCCTTCCACTGGGCGACGATGTCCGCGACTCGCTCGTCGGGCCTTTGCTTGCACCTGAAGAGGTCTGCAATTTTGGTCTTCCGGGTTGTGGAACTGAACTGGTAGAGGAATTGCTGACAAAGTTCCTCCCAACTAGTCACTGATCCAACAGGGAGCTGGCTATACCAAACGAACGCTGGTCCCTCCAGTGTCTGAACGAAGCACCGGAGCTTGGCAGCCTCCTACTGCACCGGAGTCCCTAACATAGGCCCGCACCTCGAGTTGAAGTGGGCCAAGTGTTGTGGTGTGTCTCTGGTCCCATTAAAGGGGGAAAAAGTGGGGTTCCCAAATCCTGGAGGGGCCGGCATGTCATCCACCCATGCGGGGTACGACTTGCCATCCGGTGGGATCGCCACCTGCCGGGTTTCCAGGGCCTCCAAGCGAGCGATGAGTACTTCCATCAGATCATCCGGATGCGGATTCATGTCTTGACGGGGTTCTCTAACCACTAGCGCATTACCAGGCTCTTCGATACGACAGTCACGCTCAGCGGCTCAGGGGGCAGCTGGCGAAGCGACTCTCGGAGCGGCGGGAGGAAACCGAGCAGGGTCTCCCAGGTTGCCTCGCTGCTCGGGAGGGTTTGATGAAACATATCGCGCCCGCTGCCATGGGCTCCAGTGTCTCCCCTGTCGGCGAACACGACACGGTCACGGTTTCCCGGGGGGATCTCAGCAAGGGGTAGATGTTCCTGACCCTACTATCCTGGTCTAGGGTTGCCATAGATAGGTCGCCGCTCTGCAATGCGCTCGGTCAAGAGCTCATCAACCATCCTCTTTTGCTCGGCTAGCTGTTGGCGCAGCGTGGCCTTCTCGGGATCTTCGTCTGCCTTCTGCACTAAGGCAGATGGGTCGATGAGTTTGGAAGACCCGACGGGCTCTTTACCCTTGCCGATGTTTCGGCCAAGTGCCAGTGACTCCGTGGGTACAGGAAGACCTAGGAGGCTCCTATGTTTGCGAGTGATCCTCCCATATGGGTCCAGTAGCGGCATGTCCTCGGGGGTTGAGTCCCCGTCGAGGGGCTCCACAATGTTTCCCTCATCTGAAAGTTCAGCCATGTTGACTGTCACTGCCCTTGGTGACATTCCATCAGGGTCGCCTAGTGGATCGGGCTGCCGGCGGATCACACAGAAGAGGAGAGCAGCGTACTGCCCCCACCCACGAACGTGCACGTGGGGGGGTGGCCTCCTCAATAACTCGGCGGAGTACTTGAAAACTCTGGATGCATTGTTGCTTAAGGGCCTCGTGGAGGCTCAGCGACTTGGGGTGCCAGACCGCGGGGAGTGCTGCCAGGTCAACCTGACGGCACTGCTCACCAATCTCCTCGAGATGTGCCAGCCTCCCAGGATAAGGCGCTAGCTGATGACGGAGGCGGGAGTGAGTCACCCGAAGAATCTGGCGGAAGCATTCAAACTCTCCCGTTGTGAGTGACTTTGGCACATCAAAACCCGATTCCGTGACCGGCCAAAACTTCTTAGGGAAGTGGCCCCCTGCAAGAATGGTCCATAAGCTCCACGGCTCCGGCTCGGGGTCCATAATTTGCCTTCCCTACTCGGCCACCGAGGAAAGTTGGGTAATTTTCAATGGCGCCGAGGCAGGCCATCGGGGCGGTGGGCTGGCCGGTGGGGAATACGGCGAACAGGCCGATTGGCCGCCGATCCCTGGGTCATCCTATCAGGGTTGTAGTGCCCTCGCCGCCACGTCGCGAAAGGATGGGCCAGTGGATGGGCCTCCGGTCACAACTTCGGTGCTCTCCAAGGGTGTGTCGCCTCGCGATCCTTCCGTCGGTCCCCAGATAAGTTCCTCACCCTCCCTAACAGGGGCAGGAGGTTCTTCCGAGGAGATCAGCGGCAACTGCGGCCTTGATCCCTAGTGGTATGCCAAGTCCTCGTCCTCCTGGATATACCTTCGAAGGGAGGAGGGAATCACATGGATCTCGCATTCAGGGAGTACGAGACTGATGCGCTGTGTCCCCATCCCCGCCCTCAACTCGAAAGGTTGGGGGGGGTCTATCGTCGAATCGTACTCTACCTCAGAATCCAAGAAACGGACTGGTCTGATTCCCGTCCGGACTCCCATGACATTTCTCTGACAGCGACGACGCCCGGCCTTCCTTCCCCTGGGTAGCTCCTCAGGATAAGGATGTCTTTCGTCATGGGGTCCCCCAGCCACAATAGAGCTGGGGCAGAGGGGACCAATGGCCGAGGTGCGAGAAGCACTGGGACAGATGTCGAAAGGGACATGGGGAGGACCTCCATGTGAGTGAGCGACTGGATAAACGACGGCTCCATGCTCGCGACCGGTGGTAGGGGGAGTGACCTCATACCCCATGCAGTGGGTGCTGGAAGGAGTCATACCCGGAGCATAGCCGTCACGAAGAAGCTTTCGGCTTCCCAGACCAGTGGCACGGAATGGGCCTTCATGGTGGGCGGCACTACCGCGGATCGGTCCGCAGTGGCCATTTCTAGTGTCCGCGACCGGGAGATTCGACCCAACCTGCCTGCAGGGTGGTCGGGGTTTCAATCCCAGTCGGGCATGCGGTTGCCCCTGTTCAACATGCGCAGGGATCTGGGAATAGGAGTCAGCAGTGGATGGGGCCACGAAGGTTGCTGATGCTGGTGCCCGAGGACGGGCATTCTCCCCCACTCGCGCCCGATGCTGGCGTCGAGTCAGATGGGCCGGAGCCGGCGGTGTGGGCATGAAGATTTCCTACTCCTCGGCTCGGGGAGTCGGGCGGCGGCATCGGCACGGCCTGGTGGGGGTTCTTGCCGTTAACCCCAGTGATGGATCGCTGATCGGGTGGACCCGGACATCCCCCACCTCATTGGCGTAGGGGAGGGATGTGTCAAAGCGCTCCAGGGATAGGCTCCCGAAGCGGTTGAACGTTGGCATGGGGTGCGATGGCTCCCTGCGCGGCCCTCGAGGGCGGCGATGGTGGTGAGGCGCGGCCGCCTCTAGATCCAACCGGGACATGCCCCTGGTGGGGATGAACCCTTTTTCGTCATACCTACGAACCAGGTTATTGATCACCCGTCATTGGATGATTTATGATGGGGAGAGGGGGTGCAAGCACCTGGTTTCTACAGCGGTCGATGTCGAAGTGACTGTGGGATATGTGGGACCGCGCGGGGTAGCCGCGTCGGTACTGCCCCTGCCCCTGCGCAGGTGGGAAGGTGGTGATCGAGCTCCGAATGCAGTGATCTAATTCCTGGAAATAGGGAGATGAACCCATTAGTATCAACAGGAAAAAAGATCAACAACCAAGGCCCAGCGTCATTCCATCTTCCATGGTCGACGAGAGGGATCCACGCTGACGACGTCACAAAACGGAGTAGTCAACGTCCTGACGGTCTCGACCCCTGGCGGGTTCACGTCCCGGTGGGGGTTACCTGGACCTGGTGACATGACATTATTCCCATGCTCCAATGGCTACCATTCCCCATGTTGAGGAGAAGAGCTTCACGTCGGGGTCACCATTTTTTGTTTCTAACGCTTTCGCCGGGGCGCGCGTGTCCGTCCGCTGGGGAGGGCGTGTCCCTTGTGGCCCCGCATTCCTGATTTCCAAAGGTGGGTGGCATCCGTTCCTTGTTCAGGTACGTCTGCTCCTTGATTGAAACTGGGATGATGGGATGTCGGTTCTTCCTTTCGTGGATTCCTCCTCGGAGCTCGTCAACTAGTCCGGGTCTCCCTCATAGATTTAAGATGGGTTCGTGAAGCTCATTCTCGGTGCCATATCCACATGGACGCCAGTTACTTACGATGCTTCCGTCAATAAACTCCAAGGGGTCTTGTCGGGACAGCAACCTGCAGTGAGGAGAATGGTCACGTTGGGGTATCGTCGGCATGTCTGTCATTGGTCCCTCGTCACAGGGCTTCTCGAGGGCGCGGAAGCCCGAGGCATCCCACATCGAACACGGGGAATGTGTACCATCTGAGGTTTTCCTCAGCTTCCCATGTTTAACACGGGGTATGTCGTGAGTTTAACGTCTTTCGGAGATGGATCGGGTTGAAGGATCCCTAGGGGGAACACTAATGTAGGGGCCAGTGCATGGGCGACTTCCCATATATCATGGAGTGGGAAAGGGTGGCATGATCTCACCGGGATGTGGCGGCCCGGGTAAGGATCAGGATGGATGGGGGAGTGAAACATGGGGCTTACGTTCTGAGATGGCCCAAGAGGGGGGATACAGTTTAACGTCATGCGGGACATGATACAGTTTAACGTCGTGTGGGATGGAATAGAGTTTAATGTCATGCAGGACGGAATACAGTTTAACGTCCTGCGGGATGGAATACAGTTTAACGTCATGTGGGACGGAATATAGTTTAACATCATGCGGGATGAAATACAATTTAACGTTATGCGGGATGAAAGATTTTGGGCTTACACTCTGAGGCGGCCCAAGGTGGTCAGGGAACCGACATGGAGAGGTCGGGATGACCATGTGGTCGGCTTGAACCTCGTGGAGGCTTCATACGTACCATGCGTTAGCACAGATCAAAGTCCACGTAGTTCTCTGGGATGGGGCTTACGCTCTGAGGCATCCCATAGGAGGATGTCATGGTCGATACGCACTCTAAGCCCACGTGAGTCATGCTCGGTGTGGGAAACAAGAGGCAGCAGGGACCAGACGATCACGTCGCGAAGGGTGCATCCATGAGAAGTGGAATGGGGCTTACGCGTTGAGCGGCCCAAAGAGGAAATAGGGGCTTACGCGTGGTTAGCGGCCCTTGGTGTCAGGGCTTACTCCAGGGTGGAGGCCCGTGGTGTGACAAAGCACAGTGGGAAAGTACTCCACTGGCCTTGGCTGGGGTGGAGTACGGAGATGCATGGGTGCAATCATCTGTACGAAAGGATAGGGGCTTACGCTCTGAGGCGGCCCTTCCCCCGCAGACAAACGTCGCTCCGACAAGGAGGATCTCATTTCTTGTGAGGAAGAGTCCATTCCCGTGGAGACGAGTGGGTGTAAAAAAATGTCTGAGCTGGGGGGACCCTGCGTGCGAAGCACGGGGTCAGACCACAGTTTAACGTCTTGTGTTAAGGACGAGGTGCTTAGCAGTTTAACGTCATGCATCTCGGACGAGGTGGGTTCACTCCACACCCCTAGGGCTTACATGCCCAATTCCATCTACCCCTTGTGGAAGGGAAGGCATCGGTAAGGCCATGGCGAAGGGGGGCTGCAGGGCGAACCACCGGGGGGTCCACGTTAGTGTGGCTATGCGAAGAAGCAATATCCGTTAGCATGCCTATGCAGAGAAGAATAAGAAAAAGCAACGCAACGGGAAACACGGACCAAGTGACCTTGAGGTTACTTCGCATGAGCCTGGAAGGCCGTGCGGGAAACCAATGCATGGAGAGCATGCCCGGCAGGGGAGACATCAGGTGCCGGTGCAGGGGGCAGCCAAGGGGCGTCAAGGTGATGGGTCCTGGGCTTTGCGCGCAATAAGGATGATTTCCGCACAAAACACTGGGACGTCACACAATTGGAGCAAAGGAATTGTGCGCGAAGATGGGATTTACGCGCAAGTTTTTGCACGCACGACATGGTATTGCGCGCACGAACCACGGATTGCGCGCAAGTGGGGAAACCGGGGGAAGGGGAAAATTCACTGAAGCCGGTGGAGTTGCACGCAAAGGCGAACTCCGGGGCAAGGTTGTGCGGAATTCGGGATTACCTGGATGTCATCTTCCATGCGGGGGGAGCCGAATTGCGCGCACGAGAGTCGCTTCGGATTCCTCAACCCCCAAACCATTCGAGGTCACCTTATATTTATAGGCGACCTTCGGCGCAGAATCCAGGCTGCGCACGATGTTTTCCGCGCCGGGAACTGCTTGCGCGCAAAATCTCACCGCGGAGAACCGGGGCGCGCAATTATTGCGCTCCTCACCGGTCCAATTCCGCGAATCCCAAGAGCACTTTGCGCGCAGAACAATTTTGCTCGTGGATCCTCCTTTATTTCACGCACCACTTCCCGGGCCTCTGGATCGGGCCTCTGATTCCGAATATGACTTCGCTTCGCCATTCTGAAACTTCCTCCGAGAGTTACAGGGTTTTTTTCGGCTTCAACGAATATAAATTTGTTATTAAATTATAATTATATCGATAAAAAAAATTTGTGAAATTTCTATTTTTATTTGAATGACTATTTATAGTCTAATTTATATTTTTTATAAGACTATATTAAATATTATATAGTGTTTAAAATTATGAGTATGAAAATATTTTCATATATTTAATAAAACATAAATAATTTTTACATTCTAAAAAAATTGAAATAAAAACTTTTTAATTTCGTCCCAATGATGATATTTATTAAAACCCATTGATATAATTATATTATATCAAGTGTTATGGTGATTTTATAATATTTATAATATTATTTCTAACTTTTGTTACCTAATGTACCCGTAACCATGATAAATATAAATTTACTAATACTACAATTCATAATTTAATAAAATTCTGATGAAAAATTTAGACTCTAAAATTCATACTGATTAAAAAAATATGTCTATTTTTCAAAAAATAATTTATAGAAACATTAAAATTAAGATTAATGGTAATCCCACATAGGTTTGGAGAAAGCGGGTAAATAGAACATTCAGAAGATCAATAAGATTTCAAATCTAATTTCAATAGAAAAATGATTCCAATCACCAAAATATTTTTAAAATATGTATAATTGGTATATTTTTAATTTAAAAATAAATAAAATTATAATAATTACTTAAATGATAATGTAGTTCCTTTATGTAAAATGTAGTAATTTTCACTATTTAGTAAAACAAAACATCTCCAAAAAATAAGATAAATCCACCCGTTGATAATTTTAAAATATATATTTCAAAAATTTAGATTGTTTTTATTATGAAAAATAAAAAAAAATTCCAAATTCTGTTCTAAAATAGATGTTTCATTGAAATATTGTAATACTCGATCATGAACAAGCTATTAATAAATTTCGTCTTTGCATATAACATAGCCATGTAAGTATTTCATGCATTAAAATAACTAGAATGTATTTAATTAGTGTTAAAATAAATTTTCAATTATTTTTTGTAAAATTATCCACGCCTAATTAATATTACATCTGTGAAATTTAATCATGAACCGAGTAATCAACAATCTATATTTTAAAATACTAATGTTGAAGAACCATTATCCAAAAATTGTGTTAATAACACATATATTTAATAAGTAGGAAATAAAAATATGAAGGTCACCATAAACACAAATTATCATTCTGTAAAATTTAGTCGAGTTTATATATATGTACATAGAGGAAAAGTGTAAATATATTTTAGGAGTGACTAATGTCATCAAAAAAAAAAATTGAATTATCAGTGGATATTGGTGGGACACAAACACATAAATATGAGATGATTTGAAATACCATATGTTCAACAAAAATTGACATTTTATTATTTTTTTCATATTCTATGATATTTTCAATTAATTCACTCAATAATATTGTAATGATATATAATTACTATATTGGTATATTTTAACACAATTGTCTCCTTTGTTTTTTCCTAGAAATATTTTATGTAAAAAAATTCAACATAGGGTGATATAATACCATAACTTATAATTTAATTTACAATGATCAATGGTTAGATGGATTTATTATGCATCCTTCACAAATTATGGTTTATTATTTATGAATAAAATATTATGTGCACCCTAGGGATTTTATCTCATGGGGGCCGCTTACAAACATTGATTTTTCTATTGTCCCATTTTATAAACTAGCTAATACACTAATTAAATAATATTAAAATAGGGGTGTGTGTTACAAATTAATGAACATAATATATATATATATATATGATATAAACAAACAAATAATAAAAACAATGGATATTATAAGACATAATGAAGTTAGCAAAGAATTGTTGTCGTTTTTGAGAGATTGTGGTGATGAAATACATATTATTAAAAGATAATTTATTTTCAATATTATACTCAATTTTGAGATAAACCCTATTAGTCAAAAACTTTTTACTAAGTGTTATTATTATAAGAAAACCCTCCTCTTTAACGGTAATATTCACTCACATCATCGCCAAAATGCTACTCCACTATGGATGCAACATTATGACAGTGACGAAGTGGAATAAGTTTAATATATGAAGATGAACTCAATTGAAATGAAAGTATAGTGAAGCCTAATCCAATATCATTTCAAAACATCTGAAATTTATATTATAAAATAATATAATTATTTAATATAATAAAACTCAAGAACCTACACTCCACCCTGAAACAACAATGAGAGTTAGTTCACGACTTATATGGAGATTAGAAGGATCATAGTGGGGGATCACAAAATAAAAAATGAATGGGAAGTGAAATGAATAGAATTATAAGAATATGAACTAATATAATATATAATTAAAAATAAACTTCTTTTACAAAACCTAAAATCCCCATTTCTCCCCAATATAATCTATCATTGTAAGAAGTATAAAATATGAAAATATATAGAAATAGTTGTCGAGAAAATTTGGTTCCAATTAATTCAACCAGAATGATCCTTTATTTATAATAATTTAATATCATACAAATTTAATAGTTTCTTAAAAAAGATGTTCCATGTAGTTATCCTCATGAACCCTCAAATATTTAGATAGATTTATATCATAATGTAGGATGTATAGATGATTTACTCTGATAATTTAATTCTATCTCGGTGACTCTTAATATATAACCTCCCAACATTACCATGAATTAGTGTCACATAAAAAATATCCATATCTCATTTCATCATTAATAAATATTTTACCTTGATAATTTACTAATTACATGTAAATTTTCAGATTTATTGTGCTAGTCCCATTACGTATATTAGTTCAATATTAAAATTTTCCATGTCTGTGAATTATTTTCGAGGACAATATTGTGAGCTTATATAGGGCCTCCAAATGATGGATTGTGCACAATCTCCATATATAGGAAATTTATTCCAAGACATTAGGATACCTGAAAAATTAACATCATAATTTACCTACTATGGAAAATTTAATGGATGAAATCAGGAATAATATAAAAATGTTAAATCCAAAAATTAATCCATTGTTCAATTAAGCTCAAAAAATTTCAAAAAAATTAAATATGACAATTACTCTTAATATAATAAAATTTTGGGATTAAAAATTGTATTTAAAACCAAAAGAACTAATAATATTCTCTTTCTTATTTCTACCATAATTAAACACTCCAATCCAAGTAAATAATCGTATATTCAAATCAAAATCCACCAAACAATAAAAAATGAAAAAACATCCATTATCATTTTAAAAATAAATATCATCATGTATCCTCAATGAAAAACAATTACCTTTCATTTTCATTCCCCTTATTTAATTTTTTTTCAACCCCATATATTCATCTCTAGACCATTCACAACCTACCTCACATTGAATAATTTTTTACACTTCAGTCAAAAGAAATTGAATATGCAGTTATGTTCAGACACAGAAAATTGTTAAATCTCCATAGGCTTGTGATAATTTTCATTTCTACACAAAACAATACATGAAAATATCTCAATAATTTGGACAGTTAGAACGTTATTTTTGTGTCTTAGTGTTGGTGGTAAAATGATTCAAAATTTTATGGTTGGTAAGTGGAGGTTGGACTCTTATGTATAATGATTAAATAATCAAGTACAAACATAAGAAATTACTCACTCAATGCCACTTGAAAACGTGATACAGGATATAACCCCATTTTAAGGCTTGGGAAATGATCCAATAAATGATTACAATAAATGGTGACATCCAATTTTTTCTATTTTATTACTTTTTGGATAATCTCCAAAAAGAGGAAACTTTATTTATTTACATTTTTAAATAGAGGATGAACTGAAAATTTAATATGATAAATTAATGAAAATCAATCCATTATTTAAGATTTGGTAATGATTCATTAGATTATGTACAATGAAATTTTATGGTCATCTAAATTTATTTAATTTTTTCAATTTTTGATCATTTTAATGGAGAACTATATAAAACCAATAAAGAACAATGAAATAATTACTTCAGACCAGTTATCTCATTATGCACATCCCAAAATAATAAAATACACCACATACCACCCAAAACTACAACACATCCTAAATATGGAAAAATAAAGGCACTTCCCCACACTCATAGATGAAATATCCATTCAAAAATACAAAGAGAGTGGGTAGATAATGAAAAATTATCTTGTAATGTGGAATTAAACTATAAATAAATTCATTGAATAGAAAATATTAAAATAAAAATATGTAACAATGGATTTCAAAATAAATATGGGTCCTGCCAAATATATTCCACAATTATTCTAAAAACCTTCCATAAAATCAAATTCTTCAAAATAGAAAAAAATAACAAGTTCTGGTTTTTAAAAAATTCCATGTTTCCCTAATGAATGTGTAGGTATTTCAATGATTATATCAAAAAGGATCAAAATAACTCAAAAATAGAAAAATATATTCTATCAGTGTTTCATGGGCATGGTTTTCAAAAATTAGTCAATATCATAAAGGTATCGGTAAATCCAATTCATTGAAAATGTTTTCACATAAACAACAATTTAAAATATAATTTTTCAAAAATCATTTTAACATTCTAAAAATCATTTGATATTTGAAAAAAATGATATGAATATTCATTTTAGCACGATGATAGTAAAAAAATGATACATTGAAAATAAAAAAAGATACTACTACTAGGATGACCCCCCTCCTCACATAAATTTAACTACCCAGAATTTTATCACAACAAAAAATAGTGATCACTGAAGAAATATAATGGGAAAAAAGACATAGCCTCACATTATATTCTTGTAGAATATTTGAGTTAATCTCATGAAAAAAAAACTATAATTTAAAAGAATAAAATAAAAATATTAATAAGAAGCATTAAAAGAATATGAAGGGGAAAGAAGATTGAATATGATTTAGACCCCCCATATTGGTTGCTAGGATTTTAATAACCTCAGTCTGAATGTTGAAGTTGATTAATTCCCATTCTTAGGTGAATGTGTTATATTCCAAAAAACCACCCAATATGTATTTTACCAATAAGCATCAGAGGAATAAAAAAGGAGAGGACCCCAAAATAATATAAAAACATACCTAATACCATGAAGATATAAATTAGAAAATATGTAGTGTATAGGTGGAGGGAAATGGATAAAGGGGTGTTACCTATCTACATCAATAGAATCCTCCTCCATCTTGTATAAAATTTTCTATAGAGGATGTTGTCACACCACATGATTATTTTTCTATTATTCTTTGACCACTACCACTTAGGTGGTGTCATCCTAAACATCCAGGGCTTTCTCAATTATTCATGTCTCATAAATATTAAGAACAGAAAAGCCATAAAATTGTTCCACATTAATAAGATAAAAAACAGAAATTATTACTAATTAAATCTTATTTCAAATTAGTTTTTATTTTAAATTGTTCTAAATAGGAAAGCCCATTGGAAACTCAATCTCATTAATTGCATCTTCTTCTTCATCTTTGAAAGCAAGAGAGCGGCGGATTAGCAATTGATCTCCAACAAGTGCATTAGCTAGAAAGTATTATTCTTTAACATCATCTTGAAATGTTATAGATAGATTAAATGTTAGTGCCATCATAATATCATTCTCACATGGCTATATTGTTGAACATGATAGAAAAATTAGCTTTCATTCCACATTTTCAGTGTCCTCCTTTTGAGCAGCTAATTCCTTCGAGGAAGATGAAATAAATACCATTAGATTCATCAAATATTAGATAATATTAAAATATTCATCCAACTGATTATTAAATGATTCCTATTAAATATTCCCATAAATATTATAAATAAAATTAATAAAAAATTTAAATTTGAAATTCATTAATTTAAACCAATAAAATAATTATATGAAATGAAGTCCATTTTTTGGAATTTTTTGATTTTTTAAAAAACGATTTTTAAATGACATTGGTCTCCCCAAAAATAGCACCAAATTAATTAGAGGTGTTTTTCATGAATCTGTCATGATGAAATTTTTATTTTCAAAAACGGAAATATACAATGAACCCTAGGGTCAATCCCCAATAAAGGCCTTATACAAACATCCATTTTTTTAAATTTTCAATCTTTATAAATTAATTAATATACTAAAAAACTTGTATAAAATTGTGGGGGTGGGGTTTTAAATTAATGAACAGAATCGATATATATATATAAACACATTTAATTAAAGAAAAAAAAATGGAGAAGATAATACATAAATAAGATTGAAAATAATCATTTTCAATTTGGTGAAATTAGTGTGATAATATAATTATTATAGAATGAAAATTTCATGTAAATGTTATAATATATGATGTGATAATCAATAGCACTAAACATCATCACGTGAAATTTTATTATCCAACACCAAACCTCATAATAAAATGCTATACTCTATCACATAATCACCACATTTCTACTCCACCCAAGATGTAATATTATGATGGTTAAGGAAATAAATATAATTAAGAAGGGAAGTAGAACTCGATTGATATGAATTTGTGGTGAAATAGATGGAAAAAAAATTTCACCAATTTTGAAATTGGTAAAAATAAAAAAATGGAAAATTTTATGCACATATAACTCAAGAACCCCCACTGCCCCTTAAAACAACGTGGACAGTTTGTTCTCCCCTTGTATGGAGATTATAAGGATCATAGTGGGGGGGAAAATAGAAAATGAATGATAAGTGAAATGAATTGATGAAGAATAATAACTTAGATATCATATAATGGAATTATAAAAACCTTTTACAACTACTAATCTGAATATTTTCCCTTGAAATGGATATCATTTTATTAGGTAAAAGATCTGTTAATTTACAGATGAAATGGGTCATAAAATATGGATCCAATGTATCTTCAAAATTGATCCATGATTTTTCCTAATTTAATGACATAAGTATGAAATTGTGCCCATTAAAATGTAATTATTATGCTTTAGCTACGTGAACCCTAAACAATTCAGCTATATTGGTCTCCCGAAGTTCGAGTTATGGTAGATTTACTCCAGAAAAATTAATTTTATCATCATGACACTTCATATTCTACATCTCTACATTATCAAAAATTAATGTACTTAAAGAGGATGTAATATGCAATTAAAGCCTATAAAAAAGTTGTTCCATATATTTTTCACTTCCACCCTGACATATTTTAGCTTCAATGGGCTGGAAAACATAATGATATTTTCTCAATATGAATAATTTCTAGATGTGTGTATATTTTTTGTGGAATAGATTGAGAGATTATTTAGGGCCTCCAAAGGATTTATTGTTCTTAGACTCTTCAAGGATGAATTTTACAGCCAGATGTTATGAAACCAAAAAAAGAAATTTCAATATTTTACTCAGTGTAGAATATTTTATTTCCAACCTAATGAATAAAATAAAACTGTTAAATCGAAAAAATATTCTATTTTTAAAATTAAGTTCAAAATAATTCAAAAACCATAAAATTTTTCATTTTCACTCAAAATTATGTAATTGTGGGATATGAAAATTTAAATTATAGTTTAAATAATTTATAATATCATCTTTTTCAGTTCCCCTACACTTAACCATTACAGTTATAGTGAATTGTTATATATTCAAATAAAAATCCACAAAATAAAAAAAATAAGAAAAAATCCATCATCATTTACAAGAAAACGAATTTCCTCATGTAACCACTATGAAAAATAAATTAATTGTCATTTTCATTCCCCACATTTAAATTTGTTAAACCTCATAAATACGTCCATATACAAACCATAATCCACCACACATTAAATTCACTGTAACTCTTCACTCAATAGAAATTAAATATGGAGTTGTGCTCATACATGGAAAATTCATACATCACCCTAGTATTGTGATAATTTTCATTTCTCCATAGTTCATGACATTAAAATGTATTCAATCATGAGGACTTTTTCAAGGTGGTATATGTGGCCTAGGGTTTGTGGGAAAATTATTGGAAAATATATGTCTGGAAAGATGAGGTTGGACTCTAAATTAAAATTCATGAATAATCAAGGGAAAACATAGGAAATTAAAAAATCAATCTTATATTGAAATGTAAATCACAAAACCAGCACTTTTAATTAAATAGAACACGATCCGTGAAATTATTACAATAAATGATATCATCAAATTTCTCCCCATTTTTAATGTTTTATTCTCTAGAAAGGTACGATGTGGTTTTTTTAATGGTGGACGAGAAGACAATTCAATATAATAAATCAATTAAAATAATTTAATTTTTAGAGAGGTTCATGATTCAAAAAAGCATGTATAATGAGAAATTCAATATCTTCTCTATTTTTATGGTTTTTCCAAATTTCAAAAATAATATTTATGAAGGGGAACCAGATGAAACACATTAAGCATAACGAAATAATGGCTCAAGCCCAATTATCCCATTTTCCCGTAAACAAAAGGATGATATTCCCCTCACAACAACCAAAAACGTAAAAAACTCAAATAATACCTATGAAAGGCCCTTCCCTACACTCAAACATGAAATATACATCCAAAAATATAAAGATTGTCCGTAGATATGAAAAAATTAGCTTGAAACATGGATGAAACCTATAACAAAATTAATGAAATCCAAGGGCTACCGATGAAAGGATTTAAAGGGTGGTCACATGATAAATATGTGTTTATACAAAAAGGATGCTTCATCATGTAAAAAATGTATATAAAATCCAATTTCATTAAATATAAAACTTTACATGTTTTGGTTCTCACATAAAATCCTTGTTTCCATCATTTATGTGTAGGTATAATAAAGAATATGTCCAAACCTCATAAGAATGGAGGAATATTTTGAGTCAGTGTTTTGTTTAGATGGATTTAAAAAATTTGTAAAGCTCATTTTTTTTTTGAAAATTCAATTTTTGGAATTTGTTTTAAAATAAAAAATCATTTAAAATCCATTTTTACTAAAATCATTTCAACTTTACCACAATTATTTGATATGTAAAAAATGATTAACATATTCCATTCGGCTCCCAGTTTCTAAAAAAGATGAAAAAACAAAATCACACAAAAAACTTATTGGTTGATCCCATCACACATAAATTACACTACCCCTCAATTTAGCACCAAAATATAATAATGGATGAAAAATAAAGGGAAATAAAGATACAAACTGACATTATTTTTTGGCGTATTCTTTGAGATAATTTCAAAGAACCTCACACTAGACCTATAAATCATTAAATATTGAAATGAATAATAAAAATAACTAATAATAAATAACAAGGTAATAGTGTATAGAATATGGTTCGGATCCCCACATGGTTGCTATAATTTTACTACCCCTATTCTTAAAGTTGTAGTAGTTTAACAATAATTTGATGGTGGATGGAGTTTCTTTCTTAGAAACCACTAAATATGGATTTTCCCAACATCCATTATATGAATAAAAATATCGGGACCCAAAATTAAATTAAAATCATACCTAACACATATAAGATACAAATAATAAAATTAGATGTCTAGAGGGGGGAAAGGATAAATGGGTGATCCTGGTTGGCTTCCATGGCATCCTTCTCAAAATGGTATGACATTTCATTAGATGTGGCAGTCACAACACATAATTCAGTATATATTCTTCTTCATCGACCACCCCCACTTGAGTGATTTCAGCCTTAACATTGAATCCATTCTTTATTTGTGTTGTGTCATAAATTTTAGGAATGGTGATGTCCGAAAATAGTTCAATGTGAATTAGGTTAAAACATGAAGAATGAGTAAGTAAATATATTTTTTCAATTATGTATGTCTATAAATTGATCTATTCATGAAAAAATATTATAATCTAAATCATAGTAGTTTCATCTTATTCTACATCTTTCAAATCAAGAGAGAGGTGGAGAGAAACTTGATCTCCCCCATATGCATCTACTGGAAGGCCATCTTCTTCATCCTCAACTATAAATGGTTGGGATATGATAATAGATAGTTTATTTATAATTTCATCCTCACATGGATCTTCAATTTATTTTTTTTAATTAGAATTGATTATTTTTTCTATGGTCCACCATTTATGATGAAAATTCATTCATGAAGTGGAAATAAATTCTATTTGATTAATCAAATTATATATAATTTTAGCATTAATATCCACCTAATTATTAAATAATTCTTAATTAATACACTCATCAATATAATTAAAAATAATATAATATGAAATTTTACCCTTAAATTACATATTTGAACAATGATGTTAAATATATTCAATAAATATCAATTTTTTTTGCTTTATGAAATATATGACTTTTTATTTGAAAAAAAATGTGGGATAGTGATTGGAATCCCTTGAAATAGATCCAAATTGATTATAGGTATTTATTGTGAATCCTCAACAAAAATATTATTATTACCTAATAATGAAATATATTGTTCACCCTATGGTAGATCTCTCACTGAGGCGGCTTATACACAATAATTTTTTCTATTATCAATATTTATAATTTGACTAATATACAACATAACTACTATAAAATGGGGGGTTGAAATTAATGAACAAAAAACATAATTATATTAACATATAAATGAAATAAACTCCCCATGAATGAAACAAAATAAAATGTACAAGTTAATACACAAAGAAGGTAGAAAATCATCATTGTTATTATTTGTAGATCGTGGTGCTGAAATCATTGTTCATTAAGGAAAATTTATTCTAAAGATTATAAAAAATGTGGTGATAAAACCTATAACTCAACTAGTTACCATTAAATTTTTATATCTCGTAAGGACCCACATCATGAGAGCTAATAAAAACACACATCGCCACGACAATGTTAGACCACCCACGATGCAACATTATAATGATGAAGGCAAGTAATTAGATTACAACGGGATAAAATACATAACTATGACTATGGGAGGGGGAACCGAAACTAAATTAATTTCACTACTATTGAGTTTATTATAATAAAATAGATATAATCATTTAAGAATAACATAATCATTAAAGATCACTCCCCCCCCCCCCTCAATCAACAAAGAGAGTTACTTCTCTACATGTATGTAGATTAGAAGGATTGCGATAGGGTAAAAAGAAAATTATTTAGAATTAAAATGAAAAGAAGATGAAGAATAACTAATATAACATATAATTAAAATAGAAAAAACTGATTATAGGATCTAAACTCCACATTTACCCCCATTTAATATTCAATCCTTGTAAGAGGTAGGAAAGAAAAGAATTTATAGGGAAAATGGGTGTGAAAATTTGGATTCAATTCTATCTCCCATATTTTTACCTACTTTATAATTTTTTAATGAAATCATTAGGAGACGTTTTATTATAAAACATTTTTCTTAAGAATTATCATCTTCAACCCTCAAACATTAAGATGGATTCATCTATAGATGCAATAGATATGGTGGATTTACATCGAGACTTTAATTATATACAGGTGACTCTTCAAATTCCACATCAAAACATTAACATTAATTGATTACCATGAAATAGGAATAATATGGCATTTTATCCTGTATAAAATTTGTCCCCTATCTCATTTACTGCCTCAATACAAAATTTTACCTTCATTGGCCAGGCCTACTTATGAATACTATCTCATTATGAAAAGTTTATAGATATTTGCACATTTATCGATGACTACATTGAGATCTGATTTAGGGCCTCCAAATGATGGATTTATCTTGGTCACCGAATGGATTAAATTTTGAACATGGTGTTAAGACGCATAAAAAGAATTAATTTCGCAATTTAAATATGTTTAGAATAATTTAGGCCCAAATTACATAATACAATAAAAATATTAAATCCTATAATTATGAAAAATTTACAATTAAATTAAAAATAATTCAAAGCCCATAAAACATTAAAATGGAATTAAATTAATTATTTAGTGGGAATTAAAAAATTGAAATAAAAATTAAATTAATTGAACATATTTGATTTGTCAATTAACTAAAACCATTTCATAATCGGATAACTTTTCCATATGAGCATATCATTAATACTTCAACAACATGATTTAATTATTTCCTTTCAAAATCCAAAATGGTGAATACATTATCAATTTATTCCATTGAAATAAAATAATATTTAAAACATGCATGCTCGTTTTTTCTAAAATGGAAAATAGATTATTTAATATATTGTGTAAAAACATATTTTTTGTAATCTTTATTAATGATTGGATAAACCACTTGTTCAACATACAATTTATTACATAAAATATAGACAGTGTTATCCAAATTAAATTATCCCAATGAAACATATATTAATTATAACATCATCATCTCAATATCGGTAACATATTAAGGGATATTTTTCCTTTAACCATATGTTATCCCTAAATTTTAACTTGATACAGAGTTACATTTTAGGGTCACTTGTACAATTCAACATATATCTGGTATCCTTAATTTAATTACATTTCCATAAAATCCTTTTATTTTAAATATTTATTATAAAAAATTAATCATTTATAAAATACTCAAATTTCAGTTTTCATGAATCCAAACATACATACATTAATTATTCATCATTGTTATTTGGGGTAGAATAATTGTAACCACAATCCATTTTGCTATTTTGGGGTATATCCCTGTGACACATGATGAATCTATTTTCATTGTGTCTCATATCCTTATAGTTGAACTGATGTATATTAGAGACATATCTTATTCTTTGCCATCCAAAGCGTGGTTTCCTTTATCTCGACACTTTTAGAAAACTCATGTCAGTTTAATTATATGTTATATTTTTCCCACGTATAATTATATTCTTAGGATACCCTTAAAATCTATAATAATTAGAATACTATTTACCAGTCTTGTAATCAAAGCATACTATTTCATCGTTTGATAATAATGATTGGGAGACAATTTCCTTTCCAAATACTGGATCAAAACCATCAATGATATGATTCTTCTTACTCATTGGATATCATGAAATAGTGAAGTTAAATTTTCATATAATAAGACCCATTTCTAAATGATGACATATACTAAGAGAGATCATATCATTATATATAATCGTATAAAAATTAACAAACATAATTTAAAATGGGAACTTTAGAAATTTATTTACATTAAAATGCTTTATAATTGTTCTTAATTAAAATGGTAAATATATTAACAATATCCCTAGGGATCATCAGAAGAGTTTCACAGTAAGTCATTTTGTTGTGTTCCATGTTACCCAAATTCAGGAATGATGAAAATTGTTAGAGTAGTTACCCGCATGAGCATCTCTTGTCTAACTACATCCACTTGTAGTGTCAATTCGATGATGTATTCTATGAAGACCCAAAAAATCTAAAACAAATTATATTTTTTTCTCATCGTATCCTCAATGCATATCTGAGGGTTATGTCCCCTAATGTATGTTTTCTAAATATTGTTTCACAGGTTTCTATAAATCATACATTGATACGAACTGTAACACCCTGACCCTACTAGACTGGAGCTTATGCATTTCATAATTACATTGGAGTTGATACAAGATTGGAATCCCAAATGACTGATTATTTTATCAGTTTTGGAAACTAGATTTCGTACATGATATTTTCATTATAATCTAAAGCATAAAACTTACAATGATTTTTATTCTATAATTCCATCAACCCACTTACTATAAACCTGCATATCAAACTCAATAACATGCATCATATCCTTGGGGAAAATAAAATATAAGGAATAAGTGACCTCAGATGCTAATTAAGCATAAGCATAGATCATAATCTATGATTTGAAATTGAATAAACAATATAGAATGGAAAATAACTAAAAAACCCATTTTAAATAATATCTTGGGCAACGATACTAATCCATGGATTTTATAACAAATAAAATATTCAAATAGAGTAAAAATAATGAGGGAATGGTTGATTTTTTATATATACACATTCTATATCTATCATCAAAATAGCTACTGTAATGATATATCCTCATGAATGTATATGTATGTGGGTAGAAACTCATCTGATTTGTGTTATTATCTATCATAATGAAAATTTTAAACTACATTGAAACTAATGTGAAGGTTTTTTTGCCAATTATTTCTATCTCATGAGAGCTAAAAATAAATCAAATGGAATGCAGTGGTCCCTACTCCTCACTTACTAATTCCTATGCATTCATAATAAGAAAAGGCTAAAAAACAATATAAACATTCACATTGGAAACTAGCATTTGAGATGATAATAATTCAACCATTAACCATAAATGTTATAAAAATAGCACACCCACCATCAATATGATCATAAATAACTCACAAAAATATGATATATGATTTCTTAAGAGATCAACGTAAATAAACCATAGGATTCAATAATGTATTTTTATAATGATATAAATATTGTAAGAAAATCATTGATATTATATATTATATTCATATATCGTTTTGTGGACAAGATTTTGTTGTTAACCTTGTTTTGGGTGTTAACTTCTTCTTTTACGTGTTCATTTTTTGTTGGGTAAATCTTGTTTCTTATGCATTGGATATATATAAATATCCATATATATATATATATATATTTATTAAAAGAATGATATTATGTTCATTAGTATCAAATAAACTCATTAAATACATTTTTATAATCATTCTGGAACCGTTATCATTGAAAATGAATCTCATCAATTCATGGTGACGGTATATCGTATATACAAAAAATAAATAATATCATTCCCTTAATGTTTATAGGTTAAGTAAATGAATTTTATAATAATGATAAATACAAAAAATCATTCCATACTTACTATATACATTGATTCGTACCATCATTATTCTTATACAAATTAATTGGTGTTGTTAAACAAATTACACAATGTTGTGTTGATGGTAAGCCATATGTACACAAGAATTAGGGTTTTTTTCATAAGATGAATAAAATACAGAACATGGTTTTACCATACTCATAATAGAATATAAATTTACAGATTATAATTTATTATTTATTTTTTCACAAAAAACATATAATGATTAATTAGAAGAAAAAATGAGCTAAAACGAGTTGGTAAAACAATTATATGTTCTTCAATGGACTTCTTTTAGATATCTTTTAATGGAATTTAGAGATGGGCTATATTAAATTCAAGGTCAACATTATCATATATTAGGAAGTTTGGAAGAAAAATTGGAAGGGGTTGGTCAAGATAGAAGGCCCATGTTTGTTTGAGGAAGTGAGGGAGGATCTGCCCTTTTATATTTGAGGTGTGATGTCTTTTTGAAATCATCAAAATATTTAAATATAATACGGATATTAGAGATAACAATCATTAAAATGAGATAAAATTAATGGATGAAGACATTATTGATCCATATCATATCCTGTTTAAGATTTATTTAGATTTATTTTAATTTATACAAATTTGATAACAAAATAATTCAATGAAATATCATAATTGTCATATTTTATAGTATTAATTCAATTTGACTTTATCTGCATCAGGATATATTAAAATTAGAATGTAATATTCAACCACCTCTAATTTAACATATTAAACTATATAATTTATTATAAATTCTAATTAATCCAAAATATATACCCCTTGATCCTATAAAAATCAAATATTTTATTTCTCTATTAATTAAAAAATATTGTATTAACATTGAATATGAATATTAGCAAATTATAATAATTTAAATCAAAAATATATAATTAAATAAATTATATTATTATAAAAATAAACATTTGTATTCATTTATAGATATATTTTTTCAACATGGGGACACATAAAAGTTCTTAAATAAAAGAGAGAGATATTTTGTAACTATTATTGAATTTCAACAAAATATAATTTATCATCATGGGAAATTATTTATTACACAACTCCATTTTTGTCATAAGAATATAGGGGATGAATTCAATTCATAATATAATTGATGGCAAATTTTTTAATGTGTTTTTATTCCTAATGTTTTTATTTTGATCTTAATTTGGACCCTTTATTTCATACTATGATATGATGTAATTTTAAAATTAAGTTTTAATATTATAAATATATAATGAAAAAAGGCCACTAAATGAGTCATTAATGATATTTTGAGTCATATACCATTCATGTGGCCGAATATTTATATTTACAGAAATTTTATATCAGTTAATGAAATTTCAATTATTATAATATATCTATAGTGTCAATGTTGAAATTATTCCTTATATTGTTTTATGATAAACCAAAAAAGATATATTTTAAACAAAAATTCTAATAAATTACTAATAATGGAAATTCAACAAATAAAATTTTTGATGACAATATCCCTCTAAGAATTATATTTATTTTACTATTTTTAATAATTTTTATAAGATTATTCCATTATTTATTCAATTACTGCATCATCATTATGTCACAATTAAATTTAATTATATAATATTTAAAAAATTTAATTTAATTATCATGATGTATATTAATATTTTACCTTTCATTAGAGTATTTATATTCTAATTTATAATTTTAATTAAAATATATTAAACATTCCATATTTATTCAAGACAACAATATTGAATTTTAAACATATCTATGAATAAAATACAATAAATTAATCATTCCCACCCATGTGGAAATAAATTGATATAATTTTGGGTTGAATGATTATTTTGTTCAATAATTTATTAAAAATTGAAATTAAGATAAGTTTATGGTAAATATATAATATTTATAATACTATTTTCACATTTAATTTCATGATTTACCATTCATTGTGCAAAATAATAAATTTTTATGTTCCTTTTCAAAATATATTAAAACTAACACTATCATATTAAACACTACATATCAAACTAATTTCATCCATGAATGTTATTTTTTTTCAAAATTCAATTCATTGAAGTGTCAATGATGGCGTTAATGCTATGCCCCCAGAAGTTGTGAGAAGGCCGGTTGAAAAAACATTCAATTGATCAATTAGTTATTATATCAAATTTAAATTTAAAAATTATTACAATGACCTATATTCGATTAATCTATGTATTTATAATTTATTGATACTGTTATAATATATTTATATTATAATAATTATTTAAAAATATAAGGATAATTTTTTAACTAAAATATCATATATTCAATATTCATCGAAAAATAAAACTTCACATATAAATTCTAAAATTCACTATAGGCTAATTTCGACATTATAAGTTAATAAATGATGTTTGTTTTGACATTCAAAATCTATAAAAGTTAAAAATAATTTTCTTAAAATATGTACTCAATTAAAAGGAAAAAAATTGAATCTTGCACAGGCTATCAAAGAAAGATGATTATTTATGTTACTCATGTTATCTCAGAATTATGGGAATTAAAATTTATAGATTATATTTATTTTAATTTAAATCTATAATATTTTTTATTGAGGGGGTGGTACATAAATATTAAATTTTTCATGAGGATTTTGTATTATTTTTTTTTCTGGTCCTTGTACTTTGATCATGGTTCCATAGTATAATTTTTTTATAAATATGTTAATATCCTATATTTTCATTATATATATATATAAATATTATTCATGCAAAATAATTTTGTGACATAAAAATTAATTACAACATTTATGGGGATGGTAGGCCATATGTATGCATAAACGTTGTTTTCAATTTACAATTATTGGAATAAATTAATGATCAATAAAAACATAACATTAAATTAGTTTTAGGATACTATATATTAATTATATTTATCCTTATTGTTTTAAGAGTAAATTATAAATGATAAACAAAATTCCATTGTTCATAGAGAAGTTGAACCACTTATACACATTAGGGATGTTATCATTTTATAATAGATTAAAATGTAATAAGGTAAATGGTATATTAAAATTAAATAAAAATATTTATGTCATAAATTTTATTTATAATCATTAATACCATTATAATAAATATATATGACTGATGGTTATGTAAATATAATTTTATCGTTACATGGGGATGGAAATATGTACGTATGAATGTGTGATTCATTCACTTCCCATTTGATGAAAAAATGAGTGATTATATGTGGAATCATAACCTTAATTAAATTAAAAAACAATTAGTTTTTTATTTGACTAAAAAATAAATAATACAAAAAATATAGAGTGGGTGAAAAATTGTATTTTTAAATAGGGTGGGTAAGATGATAACCTCTTATTTAGAAGTCCATCTATAGATTATTTAATAAATACCACAGAAATAGAATTTTATGAATACAAGAACATATATATTTTTTCTATGGACTTTTATAATAGGATTTCTCCTGGTTTTTAATGGTAAATTCTTAAATGGTTTGAAAAATCAAATAATTACATTATGTCCATTTAAAGGAGTTGGAAAGGATGAATATGGAATTACAGAAAAGATTAAAATTTAATTATTTCATTCTCAAAACAATTTCGTCCAAATTGATATATATTAGAATGAAAATAATCTATGTTTGAAATATCATCATCTAATTATATTTTTATAGGTTTCAGTGTCATTTTATACGATATTTTTTTCTTTAACACATGGTTAACTAATTTCAATATTAACCATGGTACATCCTTCATGGCAATGATGGGTTATAATCTTTTTTATATGGTATCAATTATATCATAAATATAAAAATGATTAAATTTTACACCATTAACAATACTGTATGTATGCTTTAAATATATTTTTATTTTAAAATAATTTAATGAAATATAATATAACATCTAATTCCATTATTGGCATTTTTGACACTATTCAATTAATTTGACTTTATAAACAACATGATTACAAAGAAATTAAAAATAATACATCCAAAAAATTATAATATTATAGATATATATATATATATATATATTTTAAGACTTAGTTAAAGAAAATTGTATCGTTATAAATATTTTTAAAATCTGTTATTTTAGTTTTACATTAATTGAGTAAATTATTTGATAACATTGTGTAGTAATTTCAGTTTTTTATTCATTCACTAAAAAATATAAATAATTATATTAAAAGAACTAAATATTAAATTAAAATAAATATCTATAACCAAATATTTAATTTTTTTATCTCAATCAATAAAATTTTATATATTAAAAGAAAGAAGGTAACATTTTTAACATTAACATTTACTAACATATTATTACTGTAAAAATATTAACATGTAAATACAATGTAATATTTTATAATATTTTCTTTTTATAGAATAACAATACTCATTAAATGAAATTGTGGATAATTTATGAATGAATACTAATCCTTGTAACAAATATTTTTTACCCTAATTAGTAAATGTAACCTTTACCATGGTTATTTTTTTTATAGTTACATTTGATATATGAGTAAACGTACAATGATTTTTTTTTTAAATCGACCTATATTCAAAATATGGAATCAATTTTTGATGATTAAATCTATAGAACTAGGAAAAAATAATTTATGATAAAATCTTCCAACATAATGATTTTTTATAAAACAAATTTCTGAATAAATATTTTTTATATATAATTCAACAGTAAAATTCAATCTAATGGAATTAATTTTCTTAAAAATAAAATATTAAACATAATTTGACATTTAATACATTATAATAATATTATAAAATCTAATTTCATAAAAAAAATATAATGTTTGAAAAATAATTTTTTTTAATATTCACTTCAAACTAAATCTTCTCGAGATATTCAAAAAAATTCCCTAAAAATAATTATAATTTTTTTTAGAAATGATTTTCTGTAAAAATTATTTTAAATAATGGAATTATTTTATTACATTATTTCAAACAAAATAGTAAATATCTATTTAAAAGAAAATTTATTTTTGATGAATAAAATGAATTTAATAAAAAGTGAGCTATTCACTGTTTATAATTAGTAATAATATTTTTATTTAGTATTTCCTTTATATATATTTCAGATTTTGGTTAATCCATTGATAAAAAACCAATTCAATATGTTATTATAAAAATATTTTGGGTCGACTTAATCTTTTTTTCTTGTGTCTAATACACTATAGAACATAGAGTTATTTTGAAATATCATGTTATTACACCTCCACCAAATTAATAAATTGAATCCTCAAAAATTTAATTTTTTTTCAAATATCAAGGGGTTGAACATTGAAAATTTCTTCTAAAAAATACTAATATTATAAATGATTAATAAAAAATCCTTATAAAAATATAGATATAAAATTTGAAGGTCATATCGATTAATTTATATCTTGTTCCCAAATATGAGAAAATTAGTTTCATGTGAAAATATGGACATTGAAAAATAACATAAAGTCAAAATAATGATAGAGAGTTATAGAGAATATTGATCTTAGAAAACTAAATGATCCTGATAAAGATATAAAACACAGAACCATAAATAAATTAATTGGTAAACATATATTCGATTCGTTGAAAATGTTCATAATAGTATGATATTTTTCATTAACAATCCTTTTCATAGAGTTGATGAATTACTTCATGATCTAAAATTGTAAAAAAAGGGATATACTTACTACACATATATAATTTCATTCCTTAATCTATTTCCCCCACAATATCAACCTTTATCCACATGATGAGTTATAAATATAGATTTCTTCTTGATAAATATATAAAATTTTCTACTAATAGATCAAACAATTTAAAAAAGAAACTCATAATATTCCCACATTCATTATATATTAAAGATACCAACATTATTTTTCAAAGGGTAAAATAATATATAAAATTTAATATAATTTGTGTAAAAATGTTATAATATTTTCTCTAATATTTTCACAATAACACTTTGGGGAAAATGAATTTTCCACCAGAAAAAATACCATAAAGTATTTGAGAATCCTATAGAATATTCATAAATATAAAAGTATTTTTCATTAAGGCCATAAATGTAAAAACATTGATGAATAAGGCATTGGGATTCATTTCAAAATGTCTAATATCTTGTGGTTGTTATTTATATGATTTTATGTAGATTTTTATATTATAAATATAGGTGTATTCCTATAGAAAAAAATTGCTATAAAAGATAAAAAAATCCCTCTAAAAAAGAGACACATGAGAGATCCTTCTCAATCATTCATGAGAGCTATCATAGACATAAATCACAACAAATGACAGAGGGATGAATATCACCCATTTGGTGAAAATGTAACATGTTGGTGGGGACTGTGGATGTGGTGTAATGGAATAGTTTCATTGGTCATGGTGAGGTTGTTTCTATGTTATGGGTTCCAAAAACATTTTTATTTGACCTAAATGATTTAAAGGAATTAGATATTTTTTTTAGAGATTCCACAAAAACAAATGTGAGCTGACACCCACAAAATGCTCACTATTCATTGGTGAAAACCTAAATCCATATCCATATTTTCATGAAAAAATCATCTACATCTATATAATTTCCCCATGCGATCATCATCAACCAACACCCATCCTTTAAATGCATTGAAATAATATTTTCAAGATTGTGACTCTAGAAACTGACCACATCTATAGATATTGTTCATAAAAATCATTCCCAAAGACCAAGACAATCAATAAAGTCACACTCCAACATTCTAATCTATGAATTAATCTGCATTTGTATTGGAATATTCGATGTAATAGAAAAAATTTGGTATCATTTCTTAATCCATGTGATTGATAATGTTTCTTGACATCATATATTCATTGAGACTCTCTTCATCCAATATATTTCTTGCATCCAAGATTCTATTTTTATGATCATAAACCAACATGAGAGAGGAATTAACATAAAATTTAGCACGATGTTATATAGGTCTTCTGAGTTGTGCATCACTATTGATATTATTAAATGATCAGTGGATCAATATACATAAATGAATATCAGTATATTTATGTTGGCACAATTTAATTGGAATTAAGAGGACCATCTATAATTATTATCCTCCTTTTATTGTTTCTTATTATTTACATGGATTATTTAGGTGTTATTATTAAACATCAAGATCATGTTATGAATATAAAATAAAAATATATTGTTATCACAGAGATTCCATAAAAAATGATAATTTTTTTATTGTAAGAACACAATTCAATATATAACATTTTTTTCATGAATCCTTTAGGGTGTCTGGATCATTTTTCCTCATCCTTTTTAGCTGATATTGTGAATCCAATAATTTATTCAACCACGTCTCATGAAGGATTAGAAATAGTAATACATTATTTCCTATTATACTGAAAATTTTAAATATTCAATCCTCAACATGAAGATGATCATATATTTCTAGAGGTATCTAGGATCAAATTATATAAGGATGAAAATTACATGAACTATACTAATATAATAAATAATCACTTAAAAAATCATATGTATCCACATCAATAGGATTTCTCACACTTGATTTTTTTGTCATTTTCAGACATGAAGCCCTCATAATTTGTTAATCATTTAAAACATTAATCCTTCAAGTGATCATGTTATTTCAATTGTCTAATCATTCTAGCTCCTCAAGTAGATGGATATAGTGTCTAAACCATGAATAAATCTACATATATATCCATATATTTATATATATATATTAATATTAAATTTAAAAAAACAAATTTTAGAGATGATACGAATATTATGAATTGAGTAGACAATAAAATGAGTACATGATAATAGTTGTTTCCTACCTTCTGATTAAATCAACAGTAATTGTGACACCCAACATGATAGTCCATTATAAAATTTCCTCATGTGATTCTCCTTGGATCATGCAACCACATGATCATTTTGATAACATGAATGATCTTTTTAACGTGATCCGCTAATGTGAATGACCATTGGAATGCACATTATTAGGAATTCACCTGTTGACATGAATATGAACCCATAAACATGGTCCCCCATTTTCTATTGAATATTTAAGAGGTGAGCAATTAATGTCAACCCTCAACAATGCACTGCACTGGACCAATAAAATAATATAACATCAACTTTTAAAATTTCATAAAATCCTA
Source organism: Viscum album (assembly GCA_963277665.1). NCBI lineage: Eukaryota > Viridiplantae > Streptophyta > Magnoliopsida > Santalales > Viscaceae > Viscum > Viscum album. The sequence continues at coordinate 1,134,421,732 of OY728150.1, read as the reverse complement.
GACATGTTACATTGAACATGTTATGAGATTCCAAACTTTTCATTTCCGTTATGTGAAGATGTCCAATTTTTTTATTTGATCATGTGAATAACCATAGGAATATCCACTTCGATCACAAAAATATCCTACAACATGGCAGGAATACACACTAAAAAAATACTTCTATGTCAGTAAGACATCATATAAAACCACAGAAAACCACACTAGAAAATTCATATATACTTTCATGACATAACAGTTAGAAATCTTTTATATGCAGTATTGACAATTAGCGCATGTATAGTATATAACGTGAAATATTAGGAAGACACCCTATGTAAATTAAAACATATCTAGAAGACATACATGGATATAAATTTTTTTTACTCCTAGTAATAAACCATCAACTGAGTACCTACTATATAATGGGATTGATTTTATTATTGTAGGTTAGGTACTCATGAAACCATATCCATTTCATGCTTCTAAATAATCATCCATATTCTACCAAACATATTCGATGGACATTATATGGTAATCAACACACTTTATCTATCATATGATTTATAATGATAACATAACAATGCAATACACCATTCTATAAGTCCCATAAATTACTTAACTGTATGTATAATGAGAATCATGTTGAGTGTATTAATTTATTCCAACCCATCCATGGGATAGGAATGTACTGAACTATGTAGACTCTGATTCCTATCAAAATAGGTTATATAGGACACCATCCAAAGGCATGTGATGAAATAGACATCAAACCGTGCGTATTTCCTTGTATATTACAATTTCCATGGATAATGAAACTAAAATACCTATTTGATAATGTCATACTTCCTCATCTATTAGAATATGAGAGGATATATTATACACGCAAGTCATCTTGATTGTAATCCCCATCTATGAATTCATGTTCCATATACATATCCATTGCTTAGGGAAGAAATTCAATTTTATGACTCCATATAGTTATAAAAAAGATAATTTGGATTATATCCTTATTCCCAATATTCAAACCATGTTATCCATGAGATATGTAAATATACACCTCTTAGTGAAAGGATAATTGTTTATCCTCGTAAAACTTTCCACCACCAAATGCGTCTACTCTTCCATTATCACTGGATTCTGACACTAAGTATTGTTCACGTGGGTTTAGTTAACATCAATGATTTTCAATATAGCATGACAAGGATGCATCATGTGTGGTACTTTCAATAAGATGTAATCTTTTTTACATCTCATCTTCACAGAACATGTCATACTCCACAAGATATTTTTCAGGGTATCCTTTATTTAATTTTCCTTCCCAAGGCCTATGTTGTATTATCTTTAATAGAATAGATTACCATAAAAAACATTGTATACCTTAATTATTTAATTAACAAGATATATATGATTCCTTATATTGCATAAATCCAAATATTGACTCCCTTTTAACATGATGTTAAACTAATTCGTTTAGTACTTTCATGTGTCCTAAAACTATGTCACACGAGGTACATCTATATTTATTCAAGTTCTCACAATACACACATAAAACCATATAGATGTTCAAACCCGTATCTTATATACATATCACTTCCCCAGACATTGATAAACCTTAGGGCTCAAAAAGATGGTATAAACTAAATCATCATGAATGATGAAGAGAATAATGGAGAATTGGTGACACATGATGTTCTTATTGTGAACACACGGCCTTGATCAAGTCATTATCAGAGGGTTAACCATTAATATGTTGGGACATGGGAGGTAATTCATTGACATATAATAAATCTATAATTTATTCCTCGATTATGAATTAATTCCCCTAAATAGTTTAATTGATCCTTACATCCCATACTGTCAATGAATGTGAGTTCTTGAGTTCCATTGTGATGGAAACCACATTTGACGACCTTGAATTGGTAATGTGGTTATTTCAATTTAATATATGTTGAAATCCATTTGAGTTTATGTTATAGAATTTAATATTAAACCAAATGAAAATGAATATAAACCCACAATGAATCGCCCCCAATTGAACATTCGGGGAAGTGGTCAATTGTTTTCTAAAAACAAAATGGTGAACGTAATCTGAAATCCAGTAATTATCTTGAACCGTTTAAAACATATGGACCACCACATTATCATATGACTTTAACATTAATGGATAGGCAATGCTCAATATTATATTATTTCTCACTAATAATATGTATTGTTTCCCCTCCATGAATTTTGAGGTTCCATACAATATAAATGTTATCATCAAATGTTCTAATCAATTTAGAGACTATAAGAAAATAAGATAATTATTATATATCACATCAATTAATTGTAAAAACCTAATGATTCACTAATAATATCTATTATCTATGATGGAATCATCAACCCTATAGCCCCCATTCTTAATGTCACCAATGATACACCTCTGGTGCCATTTGATTAATATCTTGGTATTGTAGTACCACATCAATAACTCTATCGCAATATTATATGAAACTCATGAAATTACATATAGGATAAATACCCCTGTCATATTTCCCATGAGAGGAAGCATGAAAATTGGTGTCCCTCATCTACACATTCATCCAGTTTGGGAGAATATACATAGAGTGCAACAACTCATATATTTCCTACTTCGGTTAGGTGGAAATGTAATTCCATTCCATAAAAACACCAGTTTGGAGATCTATAGGAGGGATCATATACACTATGTTTATCATCCTTGAAAATTGATCCAAATTACTGGATGAGAAATAGAATATGTTTTTCTACCACAACGATCCAAATTGGGACATCTAACGTGAGATCCTACCTATGATATCTAAATAATTTAACTCAAGATCTGGATTGTATAGTTGTGTAATCTAATCACTATGAGTCCAACCATTGTATCTTGATAGTGTCCTATAATCAGTCTCATGCAATCACCTGTGAGGATCCTTTTAATTAATCATAGTTATCGGTTGTGACTTTAAAATATCAAATTGAACCTTGATATGAATGGATGAAACTATTTATATCATTTTTAACCTATGATCATATTAAATATAGGTGTCAACCCACCTAATAGTATAATGGGTTCTAACCCACCAAAATTTACAAAAGGCACCGACACACAAAATTTAATGCCAATAAAATCCCTATAAATGGATTTTCAAGAACCGATGGTCAAATGAAATACCCATTAAATAGGACAACCAAATAACTTGTGTATAGACCAATACCATATCAACTAAATACGAGGACTTCTTATTGAATCTTGATAGTCAATATTATGAGTAGTATAATCATTACCGTATTCATTCATCCATGTCTAAATAGTGCATCCCACCTTTTGCCACATGAATAAGAAAACAAATGGATAGTTTTTATAAAATGAGTTCAAATTTGAGGTCTGCATCATTTAATTTTCACATTAAATGTTGTTTAAGAATATAATGTAAAAACCCATTATTATTATGGGGTATTGATGGGTTTGGGCTATGTTTGGAACCTGGATATTGGCTTTTGGGAAAATAATGAAGGCCATTAGATCAGAAGAAACCATTTGGGAATGGAAACATATTTACTCTTAATAGTGAATGATAATGTAAAAGGACATCAGGATCTAGTACAGTTTGACCAAACATTGAAAATAGATATTCATGCACGTTTGGAGATCCTTCAAATTGTAGTAGTGAAAAATATAGTGTTTCAAGAATTGTAATTCAATTCATTCATTGTAACCAGGAGGGTTCACACATAGCATAGATGGTGGATAATGGTGGGAAAACGTTTTGACCTACAATACCACCAAGCCCTATGGTCCCTTATGTTGAAGATAATTAAAAAACATTATCATAAATTATCATATAACCAAAATTCAATTTCACATATACATTAATGGATATTATTTCATCCATTGGTTCCCACGTGAAGTAAATAAGCAGGCTTCTATCATGTTCTTCCATCCAAACTCAAATCTATAACTTTTAGTCTCCTCTCATAATATCTATTCAGTAATACATTTCTTCATTCTCATTACTCATTTAAATTTTGACAAATGAGATTTTTTTGCTAGAATACAATATTCCAAATTTCATAGTTATTCATCTATTCCTAATTTTCACTCGATATAAGTGGAATAAAAAATAGATACAACATGAGAACACTACTACAGACCTACAGTATGTGTTTTATTCCATTCGAAAACGGTGTGATGCTTTTAAATCTAAATTCCATTTTTCCACTACTAAATAATGAAAAATTATAATTGACCAATTCACAATGAAATAAATATCTGAATATGCGTGGTATCATTCCCTTAAAACAAAGAAGATGAAGGGTTCTAAAGACTCATGTATTGCATAAGACTCTATGATACATTTAATCTTGAGACTACCATAATGTCACATGAAAGATCCATGAGAAACACATACCCACACATGTACATTCTATGTGCCTTTGATATGTCATTATTCTCTTTAATTTATTCCCTATATAAGAACATATCTTGAATCTAAATACATATAAGCTTATCTAGGTCATGTGGTTAATCATATGGAAGGATCCTGATAACCCATCATAATATCCTTCAAAAATATGTGGAAAATATCCAAAATGTGGTAGCACCATATAATTTTATTACTCATGTGACACATCACCAATGGGGGTAATGATTTCTCCAAAAAAATTCAAGAAAACTAGTGAGATCTACAACATTTGTAAGATAAACAAACTAAATTTAATGGGAGGATATGATATTCTCTTGTGGTTGTAAACAACATGTGATCCACCCTTGGTGGTCAGAAAGGAACCATAATACCGCAAATACATGTCCACCTAATAACATTGAGCTCGGTGTCCTTCCATTTCCATCAAGCAAAGGGCCTCATATATTTTAGGGAGAGACCAGGCTCCCCGTTTGTCTCAACCAGGAAAAATATATTGAATCATATATGAATTTCTCATTCATATCCATATTACCTTTCATTGTCATATTATAAATCACCTTGAGGTAGACTGATTATCTAAGAGGACAATAATTCAATCTCACGAGATCCCCCAAATTTTTAAAGTAAAAAAAGGAAAATATATAGCGAATCGGAAGGATCCTCTCATGGTCAAAAATCTAATGTGGTGAGATATGGATATCCATAGAATGGTCTCTAATTTCTCCTTTACAATAATCAAATGATATATCAATGTTCCCTAGATGATCCATCATTGTTTCATGGATGACTCATAATAAGTCCTTTGAGATCACATGATGTCCTTTTAGACATATTCCAAGAATTTGAGAGGGCCCTCAGAAATGTTATCCTCACAATATAGAAGCCTTTAGTCATGTACACATAATTCAAAATGAAATTATTAATTGGAAATGATCCTTTAAAGGAGTCATTCACATGATGGTTATGATGTCACTAAAAAATCTTGTTATTCCTATAGATTGATCCACTATAGGAAATTGTGAAGACATATTATGCTAAGGAACTCCAAAAAGTCCATCATCGATGGGTGTGACACAAACCATGCTCCAAAGAAAACAACCTAGATGGTAGGCCTATTAAAAAACCACTACAACATCATATATGGGATTTAATTTTATACCATGATTAAGTAGTGAACCTAAGAACCTACATAGATTTCCGGAGTTGTTGAACTCACAAGGTGATAACCTTTACGACTGGTAAGTCCTGGTAAATGACTATTGTTATAATGCAGCATGAATGAAGTAGTTTGTGTGATCAATCACAGATCACATGAAGGCTATTTCATATTTCATGATAAAATAATCATGAAATTCTACTAAATCAAGTTAGATAAAAAATAATTTGTCTTTCAAAAAATATAATGAATCAAAAATAAACCATTTGGATCATGTGATGTCCCACACCCATCTTAAATAATGTTTCATGAATCTCCCTAGTCATCCTAACAGGGTTTCATGAAGCTATCCAAGGTCACCATTAAAACATTTCTATGTCCTTTAGAGGATTCTGCTGAACCATATGGAAGTTAAAATTATTTTCATTAGAATCCCACATTATCACATGAGAATTTTTTATGTATCTTACAATGTAACTTAGAAATGTCATTTGGATCTCACAATGTCTTCCAGACATTTTATCCAGAACATGTGGAACCAATTGAGGAATCTCATATTGACACTCCCATGGGGTGATCAATCTACATCATGCATTAGTAGACTAGGAAGTAATATGAAAAATGATTACTATGATTCATTCCATAACCAGAATATATAAGATACATTTTTGAGTCTTAGTGTCTATATTAAAAATTGCATTGCCTTCCTTGTTCATAAGCACCACATCCATATGTAGTGAGATCTATTAAAAACTAACCCCTTTTTCCAATCCAATCGCGGATCATGTGAGATTATGGAGTATTATAGGTTATATCATTTGAATCATACCTCTCCATAAGAATAGAAAACATCAATGTGCATCTCCCAGTGTGTAGAGTGATACATTTTATTTCACATATAAAAATATACCTTGGGTATATACTAAATGGTGTGAATGCACTATGATAACTCTAATTCATGTAATAACTAGGATATATAGGAAGCCTCTATATGGACCCACACATATAGGAATCCACATTAGTGTATGTACTACCATAGATCTAAGATTTAAATCCTAGGGACCCAATTAGTCCCACCATATGATTATTCCACCGCAACTGTCATTGGACCGAAAAACCAAAAAAACAACTACTACTCTAATTCAATCATTAATTAGGGTACTTAGGAATTATCATCAAGACTCAATCTTGAATATTTATAAACTTAATGACAAATCATATGTCTTTTTCATTTGATGTTATTTTTTTAACAAACTACATATGTTTTGATTACTGAAAAAATCACGGTATGCAGGACACCTCATAATGGATCAATCCTCCACTCAGAATAATAACCACCTCATTCAGTGGTGGAGAAATATATATGTACCTTATTATATTATTTTTTTAGATATGATGATTCCCATTACCAGGGAATTGATTAAGAACCTCATACACAAATTGATCGACTCACTAATCAGACCCACTTCGTTGAATAATAATGGCTGCTAACCATTGATTTTTCTATTAGGGTACCCTTTCCTCTATCAGTCACATGGTGATATTTGTGAAGATATCATGAATATTTATGATAATTCGAAAGTATGAAACAATTCCTCATGATGGAGTGTTATTATCATGACCTACCAACCTCTAAGCCAATTATTGTTCCTAAGATTCATTGGATATGAAACTCTAACTAACCACATTCCTTTAGAAATCATATCTATACATATTTATGGATTTTGGAACCATTTGGAGATTCTAGAGAAGGCTAAAAAATTGTAATCACAATGCCAATGAATGAGAATGGGATTAAACCCCCCATAAAAACCATTATTTCAAAATATAAACATGGAATCTCATTAAAATATAAAAAGTTAGACCAATTTATTTTTGTTTAGAAAATCCATTTTATGGATGAGATAATACAATAAGCTCTGTTTACTTATAAAACAAAAATGGTGACCCTCGCATGAATCTCTAAAATAATAGAATGATTGGTGTATCATGCATGAGGCCAATTTTCATTGAAAATTATTTTCAAGAAATGATACCTATATAAAACCCTCAAATAGAAAGGCTGATTGATTACCTTGTTTCATGTCACTCTGTTTCTTATGGTATGCTCATATTAATGGTAAGAATCATTGGGACTCCTAGAGATTATTGGAAAGGTTTTTGAGGGAGATATGAGTTTTTTTAAAGACACACTGAGACTATGTATGGGATGCATGATAACATTACATTAAACATCATGGTGGTTTGGACTCTTCAGGGAATGTTTCCAACATAATATTATGAGAATTCCTCAGATTCTCTAGAGGTATGTGTATATTCTATCGATAATTCATTGGGATCAATTATTTTGAATCTTTAGAACAATGTTAGATGGAACATCAGTAACTGTGATATTATCATTTTGATTGATAAATCGAGATGGATGAAAATCAGTTTCCCTTGTTGTTTGATCCAAAATATCTCATTCAGTGAATCTTGAAATAAGCCAACATTTATTAATTTCAATCAAGAAAATTATCATTTATGAGTTATTGATTTGATTTTTTCATCAATAGGCCCTTATTTTGTATATAATTTCAGATTTTGGATGCATCCATATTCTTATGTATTGAACATTAGTTCACTCGAAAATGGAAGTATGTGGTTGGGGTGTGAAGTTGTGGTGTAATAAAATCCTAAGAAAATTCTACTTACATATGTGTTATATTAGGAATATTTCCCTTCCAGAATATGACAATATCATGCATACAAGTATTCTATCTGTTTGTAGTTGTAATTGTTGCAGCATGCATTGTGAGGAAACTGTACATCACTGTTTTTTAGTGTACATGGGAAAAATGTTTGTGAATTAGTATAGGTAGTATTACTGGTTTTTTTTAACAATATTTTACAGAAGAAAATTTCCTTGATTTACGGTTACAAAGAGTATAGGATAACATCAACATGATTAAAGGATGTGGATGTATATTTATTGATTTTTTTGTAATTTTTGGTTCAATATAAAAATACAATATTCTAGGTAACTCATATCTCTAGGATAACCACTTCTTTATGAATTAAAATTTTTAAGGTTGACCAGATATAATAGATGAAGAAATTTATTTCGTATTTGTATCATAAATCAATTAACATTCCTAAAATTCTTGGTGTATCTTCCCATAATCCCTCATATGGACACTAGACACACTGGTTTCCACATTTTTACGGGTTAATGGTCAAAAATGATGGATTCTGTGTTTTTGTGTGATGTAAGGTGGAAAAATTGTAAATGATTTAATATAATCTATTGTTATATCTTTTTGGGCCAATAGTTGTCATGGAATAAAACTAATGTCTGAATCCAACGAGGTGCTTGTTGTCATGGAAAAATTAAAAGAGAAGATTATCATGTTTTTTTATTTATATAAAAACTACTTTCTTATTTTCAACTCTTTACATTTTCATATCTCAAAACCATGGAGAATAATTTTTCAGTTATACATGTATATGAACATATGTAATCGAGGAATAAAAATCACCAACACAAGGAATGAGTGAAATAATGTGTCTAATTATATTTTATCCATGGATTTTTCTTTGAACCCCTTCTCTATTTTCTCTAGTAAGTTATACTTTCCTCATATTAGGCCTTATTTTTTCATTAATGATTCGCTTGGATTTCAGTACTATTTGAAAACATGATTTGGTGTTCCCCTCCCAATCCTAACATTTTTTAGCTCATTTCCCACTTATTTAATAATATTATTTTTGTGCAAACTCTACATTGATTATCAATAACATTACAAGATCACTATCAGGAAATAGTTTCATCTACCTCATATTAATTATCTAATTAATAAAAAACCTATATCTCAATACCATTGAAATAATAATCATCATTCAATATATCATGAACTATTATTAATTAATGATTTCATACCTTATAAATCAATACCTACATAATATGAAAACTATGAATTTTTAGTGATTCTAGTTGGAATTTGGAATCCCACAGTTATCTTGATGAATTTAAAGAATAGTGTCTTCAAAAATAACCGTGATAAATTTGTGGTAGTATTTATAGAAAATGTACTAATTTATTAAATGATCAATGAAGATCATGATGATTATAAGGTAATTTTGGTGAAGATCCTAGGGGAGGAGAATATTTATGAATAAATTACCATATTTGAATTTTTCCTACAGAATGTTTCACTCTTGGATCACAAAATATAATTTGAGGTTATATTATTAGACCGTCCAATGAATGATGTTATTAATGAATTATATAGAAAATCCTCTGTGACTAATATCCATATCTACCATTGTATTTATGGATAATATGTGGTATTATTGGATAAAATTTCACCACTATTGAATACACTCTCTATGTTTTATCGGAATGAAGATATGATTTTTCGGATATTAGAATATTCGGAATGTATATTGTAACTAATTAAAATGCTAGTCAACACACGTGTGATTGAATTTTAAAGTAGTCATGAAGTGTTTAATATTAGTATTTATGAATCTATGAGGGTATTGTAATGCTTCCACATGTATAATGATAAGATAATATGATATGTGACAAAACAATTTACATTCCCTGAGAAACATTACCCAAATTATGAATTGAATTTAGCTATGGTGACTTCATAATTAAATATATGGAAGTATTTTTTCTAATGATAAGGTTGTGATATTTATACTGATTAGAAATTATTAATGTATATTTTCCCTCCAAAATATATTCCCATGTTTCATAGAATATTTTTGGAGCCGATTAAATATTCGAACAACGCAATACATTAATACACTAGTAATGTAATAATAGTAGAAGAATATATAAGATAAACTTAACATTTTATCATATCTATGATGTTTATCTCAATAGACATGATATTTATTTATTTCAATGGATAGTGATTGAAATAAAATAATACGGGGAGATATATTATTTTTCTCAAATGAGTGTTTAATATTATATTTTTGTAATGAATTAATAGGTGTAGATGTAAAATGTAGTGCTTCCGAAGATGGTGAGAAGTGTACCATGTTTTAACATTACTTATGAAGGAATGATAAGATTCATGAATAACATATTTATACCATACATCCCAAAATTAAAAAAATGTGATGTTAGAGGTGGCTCATTGTTCATAATTCTCAACTCATATTTAATTGACATTAATGTATAATAATTTTAATGTTTTTTTGTGTGAGTGAATGAAATGTGATTTTGGAGAGTATTCTTCCTAGAACGTGGTATGCTAGAAAATTAAGGTTCAATGAATATAGTATAGTGGAATGTTACGATCATTAAACACACCAAAATTTAAATTGGAAAACATAATCATGGATTTGGACATAACGATCCCCAAAAATATTAAGGTAATAATTTTATTTGGATTGATGTTTATCGCTTTATGATGCCATCATAGATTATTTCCATTAAATAATATTTATCTCTTTATCAACACCAATTTTTGTGCTTTAATTGGTATGATTATATTCTATAACACTATCAACTATATCTAATTGGGATCCCAGTTTTATGTTGTTCTTTTAGAGAAATCATTAGAAGGATCTGGATATAGATAATAGTTTCTTCACTAGTTATCTGCCTTATAAACATTGTTAGTCTAATAAGACCAAAAAATGTGTAGAGTAATTGGTGAAGTATTTGTTTATTTATTTCAAATATTGTACGTATGAACCCCTAAATTTTGTATAAATTTCATACATTTATAAATTTCAATCAACAATTATGATGTATCCTCATGAATTTTTCAATGGTAGAATGTTTATAAATCTAACTTGTTAGATTGAATATGGAAAAATGAAGTTATTTTGAAATGATCTTGATGGTAAAATGAAATTAAATTCTAGATTAATTCAACCCAAAATATGTGAGAATCAACTTTGATAATGCTTATTTTCAAACTAATTGAAATGTTTTAGAGTTTTAAGTTATTGGAATCATTTTCCTATGAATATCTACCAATAATAGGTTGATTATTATTTCAATAAAGGGAATGCTAATTCATAGGTATATTGGTTATTTTGAAATTATTGACTATATCAGGATTGTTTTTAATTGATTGATTCATCCATTGAATCCATTTCATCTTCATGATTTGATTTTTGTATCTCATAAAAGGTATTACATACTTGATTGCTAACATATACTAAAACCAATGTTCTTAAAATTGGAGTAAAATATTTATTATTATGGTCATCTTGTAGAGATCTTGGATCCTAGTTATATAATAAAAAGAATCAATAAAACTCACCTACTAAATTTTTTTGGTGAAGCCACCAATTTTAGGAATCTACGTGGGAACATGAGGATGTGATATATCGATGTTGTAACATCCGAGTACCCAATGCCACCCAAAGGTGATATGTACCTAGTTAGTCACATGGCCTGAAGCAGGTTTCTCCAAATTCCAGAGGCTGTTGAAAAGCAGCGAGGGCCTTGGATGTTATTGTGGGGAGAAAATTCCATTATTGGCAGAGTAATATAAAGGAAGAAAGTAGATAACAGTAGAAGAAGCAATAATAATGCCATACATCAGTAAATAGTGAAATACTAGAAGTAAATAAACAACTGCACCATATATAAAAATAAATATTGATTCATGTCAAAATTCTCTAGAAAAGAATCCACACAAGTCACAATGTTGGAATATAGTATTAAGCCATGTTCATGGAAAACATTTAAAAAACTCCAGCAGCATCGCAAGCCTCATCTTGGTCTCATGCTCTCTAGCTCTACAAAAAAAGTACCTGATATTGAAGGGTTCTTTTCCTTACCTATACCTGCAATAATATAATCTACTTGGGACCAAAAGCATGACCCAATCAGGATGTGAATCAAATCCCATTAGGCAACCACCCATGTATATGTGCCTAATACACAGTGAATATATATAGCAGGAAATAAGTAAAAAAAGCAATGAACAAGGAATTACTAAAAAGTATATAGTTATGATGTTTCAATTAAATTCATTTGAATTTGATAATTAATCAACCAAATGATAACAAGAACCCTATGGGATGTTCTCACATCCTATTCCCTCTTGTTCAACCAATCAATCACATGTAACCCTCTGGGTATGTTCTCATAGCATGACCCCTCATGTTCAACTTATACATTGATTCAATGAAATCCTATGTATGCTCACATTGTCTAAACCATTTGGTCTCATACAAAAAATGAATTTATGAGGAATAAATCATTATCAATTCCCCCAATAGTCTTTTAACAACAAAAAAAAAGCACTCGAGGAAGCACTCAACCACAATTCACCATGTGGTCTCGTAACGGTAACTAAAGACACCCTGACAGAGAACTCAACATAAATCACCCCTACGGTATTGCTGCATGATAAGAATAAAATATACTCTGGGGAAGCCCTAATCCTCAATTCCCCTATGGTATCACTTAACTAGGATCTCACAACCCTATGTAAATCAATCTTGCACAAATTTTGTTCAGTAGCCCTAGTAATCCTATAATTACTACATGGCTAAATAGCTTCAAATAATACCACTACATCCCATAATATCACACTATCCTAAAAATACTAGGCATGGAAATAAAGCATCCTAACATGCTAATCTAGACCAAAAGTCAATATCAAATGAAACATGGAAAAACACATTCATAACATGGCTAATATACCCTATTCACAATCCAATATCCCTACACAAGAAAACGAAGCATAGCAGGCATTAACTGGGTTAAAATCCATTTACATACAACACCCCAAACTAGTGTATTGGAAATTTATTAACATATAATTAAATGAATAACTACCGAAAGGGAAAAACCACCTACATTGTCATTTTATGATTGATATACTTCGTGGTTGGCCCTTGAATCGACCTAGAATGTGGAAGATCTGAAAAACATCCAAAAACGATCAAACACCTATATCTCACGAGAGAGGATAAATCAAGTAAGGAGGTCGTAGAAGAAGGAAGAACTCACTTTAGAGATTCCAATTAAATCTATGACGGTTACATTAAAGAATGGATGGTGGGTTGGGGCTTGGAGAAGAAACGTCGACTTTGATAGCTCCTGGATGAGAAGAGCCGAGAAGAAGTGATTTTTTTGAAAGAGACATGACCCCAGTCCGATATAACAATTAAAAAGAAAAGTACACAGGGTTTATGTTAAAATTAAACAATTTTATATTCATTCACATGGCCCCTCAATAGGAAATCTCCAGGTCACCCCACATGGTCGAGTATTCTTCCATCACACGGCCAGTACATTATTACCCATGGAAACCGGGTACACAGTGTATACTATTGTGTACATGGCTTGTACTCCGTAAAATTTATAGATTCCCCTATTTTTCTCAAAAACACCAGAATAAAAAACCCATATATGAAATGAAGTCCCGAGTTCATACAAACATTCCCACGTAATGAAATCAATCCCCGAATTTCCCTATCACGGTGGCATAGAAGAAGAATCTTCAAACAGCTCCAGCCACTATGATCATACATCAACCTCCCTCTCCCAATTCCTTTATAGTACTCACTCGTGCTATCATTTCACCCATACTAGTGGAATATAATGACCCATGAGAACCTTTTCACTATGATCAAAAATCTATATGGGATCCCCCTGGAATGATGCATCCAACTCTAACTCAACCTCATCAGGTTGCAAAACATGATACGGGTCAGAAAAGTAACATCGTAGCTGAGAAACATGGAAGGTATTGTGCATAGCCCAATACCTCTAAGGCAACTACAACCGATAGGAAATCGGCTTGACATTCTCCGAAACCACGAATGGTCTAACATATCTCAGTGAAAGCTTTCCCTATCTCTTAATCCTCATGTGTCCCCTCCTTGGAGGGACACACAAGCAAACCTAGTCTACATCCATGAACTCCCGAGGTTGTCTCCTACTAACAGCATAAGACTACTATTGTAACTATCCAGTGGCCATCCTATTTCGAATCAACTATATCATTTCTATGGTCTCCTGGACAAGATGAGGTCCCAACAAAGCTGCCTTTCCGGCATCGATCCAATATAGGGGTGATTGACATGGCCTACGATACAATGCTTTGAAAAGTGTAATCTAAATAGTATCTCGAATACTATTATTGTAGGAAAACTCCACAAATTGTATGTGTTTCTCCCATGAACCTCCAAAATCATGGAATCAAGCTCAAAGCATGTCCTCTAGATTCTGAATCATAATCATGGACTGGCCATCTATCTAGGGATGGTATGTTGTACTCAGATGTACATGTGTACCGAAATTCCACTGTAGTCCTTGTCATACCCGATAAGTAAAATGAGAATCTATGTCTGAAACAATGTAGTGTACATCCCCACGTAGACATACAATCTCATGTATACCCAACCTTCTTAGCTAATCAACATTGAATTTCTACATGATCAGTAAGATGTGTGAATCTTTCGTGACTATGTCAACGACAACCCAAAATGCATCGTTCTATCGAGGCTACCTCAATATGACTTTCAAAAAGTATATCGTGACATCATTCCACTTCCACATGGGAATGGGTAATAGCTGAAAAGACACTGATGGTCACTGATTCTCTACATTTATCTTCTGATAGGTGAAAAACCTCATGAAAAACCTAGTAACATCTCTCTTCATACATGGCCACCGGTACTAATGGTGTAGATCACAAAATATCTTGGGGACACCAAGATGAACTACCTAAACCAAGGAATGAAAATATCTCATTACCTCCTTGATTATATATGGTGACACCCATATGCACCCCTGAAAATTCAAGATCTCATCCTCACCTATTGTCAATTTTTGAACATTGTCCTCTTCCAACACACTCTCCCGTAGAACTAGGCCTTTAGAGTTGTATATCTTCCTCACTCACACTTGATCAAGTTGAGTATAGGTAACAACTATAGAATAAAGAAACATGTTCCCCTATATGTTGTGAACCACCAAATGTGTCTCAGAGAATAAAATTATAAGCTTACACTCACTTCTATCCTCCTGAACTACTAGTATCTAAGTCCTCCTACTCAATTCATCAGTCACATCGTTTCCTTTCCCTTGTATATTGGAATGATCAATTTAAATGGTCTGAAGTTACTGAACCTAGATTCACTGTCTCAAATTTATATCACGCTGAGTGAATATGTACTTGAGACTTTCATAGTGGGTGAAAACCACAAAATGATCTTCCAAAAGATAATGTCTCCAACAACGTAAATCATGAACAACTACATCCATCTTGAGATCATGTTTCGTGTAATTCTTCTCATGTGGCCTCAACTGCTGAGACTTGTATGTAACAACGCCTTCCCCATGCATTAGAACTGCTCCCATCCTGATACCTAATGCATCATAGTAAACAATATATCTCTTTCCATGCTCTAAAAAACCAATATTTGTGCTGAAGTCAACCTCCCTTTCAACTTATGAATGGAAAAATCATAGGAATCCGTCAAAAGGTACTTCACACCCTTCTTAGTGGGCCCCTTCAATCACATTGATAATAGTGAAATGTCTCATATGAAACATCTGTATTAACCGGAGCACCCTAGAACTCTTTTTCTCAAAGGTGTTCTTTGGATTCTCCTAGGAAACCAATACTCTCACTTTCTCTGGGTTGACTAATACACCTTTATCTGAGATTAAATGACCCATGATATGAATTTGTTCATTCCAAAAGTGTTATATTGAGAGAATATCATATAACAGACTCTCTATTAATGTAATCAAAATGATCTGAAGGTGGGTAGTATAGTTGTTTCAACTATGATAGTTCACCAAGATATCATCCTCGAAATCCACCACAATGGAATTCAAGTATCGATGGAACACTCAGTTCATCAGTGCCATAAAATCTTCATGCTCATTCGTGAGACATAATGGAATAACCACATACTCATATAGACCATACCTACTATGTAAAGCTATAATAGGTATATCAGATGGTCTAGCGTGAAACTGGTGATAACCGGATCTCATGTCAATCATCGAGAACACCCCGGCTCGTCGAAGCTGATCAAAGAGGTCATTAATTCATGGAAAGGTATATTGGATCTTGACTGTCATCTAATTTAGCTTCCAATAATCCACACAAAGTCTAAGAGTACCATCTTCATTTTTTTCTAACTAAATACACAAACCCCATGGAGAAGTACTTATTGGATGAAACCCTTTTCCGGCAACTCATATAACTGCTTCTTGAGCTCCTGTAACATATGAGTATCAATACTATAAGGATGAATAAACACCAGTGCTACTCCTGAAACAAGCTTAGTAGAAATGTATACCTCTCACTCTGGAGGAATACCTGGAAAGTCATCTTTAAAGACAACCCTAAAACGACCACCACTAGAGGAATGTCCATTTGTGAAGTCCCCTTGTAATCCAGATATAAACTAGAAATCATGGTTGTAACTCTTCACATCCCATGATGCTCTGGTCGTGATTTTCTTGATTGGATGCCCCATTTTCCCTTATATAGAAACGACCCACCCTCTATTGACAAGAATCTCCCCCTAAGGCGATTGAAATCGACAACAACATTCAAGGAAAAAAACTAGTCCAATCCAATAATGACTTCATCCATGTCATCACTAGGACATAGAGGTCCCAAAAGAAGTGACACTCACCAAACTTAAGAGGGCACTCCTTGAACGGATTTAAAATAGCATTTATAGTCCCCAATAGAGTGTATATCATCAATATAACAACAGATTTATGGATACAAAGCCCAAGGATCTCCACAATACCAATAGATATGAAACTATGGGAATCCTCTGTAATGAAAAGTGAATAATCGAAATTTGAGGAAACTATGATCGCAACTCAAACTATAGATGGTTCGGGATCCTACTCATGTTGGGTTTGCTAAACTTCAATAGTATGTCATGTTCTGTGGCCATGTGACCCTACCTGACCACCCTAATCTCATCCATAATATTGTCACTAAAATCATTTTGACTGGATACCACGACTATGACCTCTACCACAACCTAAACAACCATAGGAATTTTAGTTCCCAGACTGACGATAAACAGGTTGTGCTACTCTGGAATGAGGATTCATAGAGAAACCCTTTTCACCCACTGCTGGTGTGAAGAACTGATAGAAATGCTAGTGAAGAATCATCTTGCTGCATGATCAGCACTCCAATGGGACTCTCAGGAAATGTGACCTTGTATTTCTGCCTATTCCACACTAGAATCATACACCCTGGGGACCCAAAGTTGTATCTCACCTAATCAGATATCCATGTGTAGGCTCCCTGTAGTGCTTCCTACAATTAGCGGGAGAATCACCAACTATGGATGTTAAACTTCTCTGGCCCACAGCTTCAAAATACCTCAGGTTGTGCTCTTTGATCATCTACTAGATGACTATGAAAGATATGGTGATCAACCTAAAGATGTTTACCTAATATTAGATGACATGCCTAAGACCATACTGAAACAGCCTTATGTGGAATATTTCATCACCCCCAAGAATGTGTTTGATGTTTTTGGAGATCTATGATGTAAGAAGAATACTCCATGACTGATAGAGTACCCTCCTGCAATCTCATGATCTCTCAGGCTCGGTCATCCCTAAAAGTCACCTAGTAGTTGTAATCATAGAACGTATGCATATACTCACCCCAATCTATAATATACTAGAATCCTACTTATGACATCACATCCCACAATCTCTACGCGGAATCCAGATGCTTTTAAGTAGTGAGATTCACCCTCTTTTCTTCAGGAATCTTCATCCGTTTAATGATATATGGCATGTCGTCTATCCATGAATAAATAGCCTAAGGTCCTCCATCACCTGAGAATGTGATAGGACGATGCTGCTAAAAGACCTATGTCAACAATTCCATAGATGGGGCAAGATGTGGTGTTTCCTGGAAGGTCTACATAAAACTCAGGAAGCATTCTCAGAACTGTGCATAAGAACATATTTCAAGAATGATGGTTATTTCCAAGACTCGAATGTTGGGGGGATCTTCTGGTAGTCTCGGACTAGCCCTGTCCTATGTTTGGTCAATACCCTGAATTTGGCTTACAACCAGAGGACGTCTTGGTGGCATGAATATACATGGTCAAATGCAAATCTTAGTACATGATTATCAAGGACTGAAACATAGATGTGCAAGAAGGGAATAGGAGATTCAAAATAGTCATGTTATACAAAACATGGAGACACAACTTGTATGACCCCCTATATGGTGTGTTCCTTTTAGCCTTCACATGGGCATGTACTATTTCTAACCCTTGTCATGTTACGCCCCATACACACAGAGTGTTCTCCCTAGACATGGTGTGTACTAGAATCGTTTTACCCGTTCTGAGATCTTCTAAATGACTGACCCATTCGGTTCTCCTAAACAAGACTAAATGGTTGGTCCATGCCAGACACGACATGTACTATAATAATTTCACAGACCCGTGTTATTAGTCACGTGATTGGATACATGGGTTACACTACACGATGTGTTCAATGTTGAAATGACGTGTATAACATATGTTTCATTATCCTATGTCGTTAGTTACATGGGAGGAAATATTGTCTAAACAACACAACCTATACGTTGGGTACAAAATGTGTGGTACCAATGATTTTCCAACCATGTGTCTCTTTCCACATAGTTAGTGACACAGTTAGAGACTACATAGCATGTTCATACAGCACACATCATGTACTTGATAAAAACAGTTCATTACTAGACAAAAGGAATCATGGTGTGTATTAATCAATACACACCATGTACTCTGGTTTTTCCAAGACACCAATCCTCATAATCTACTCCGAAACCTTGAAAACACAGAAATGAACATTAAAGTGCCATGTTCTGATCCATGAGGGCCCATACTCCATGCGAATTCATGGTTGTAATCTTGTACATGTCATATAGAAGCATAACATTGAAATTATCCACCAAATTCTGATCCACGAGTAGCCATAAGACCTCAAGAACCAAAGGTTGGAGTTCATTTATACGAAACCATAGACTATAAAGAACCCCATAAAATAGAATGTATTCTATCAAGGAATCTGTCACAGCAGCATGTATATATTTCACAACATCTATCACAATAACATGAAATTACTAATGCCTTCTAAATGGAATGACAAAATTCTTGACATCTGATCTGTAGCAAGTTCATATATGATGCATGAGATGACATAACCTCATCTCATCATGTTTCATTAGAAATAGAACCTCAATAATTTCAACAATAACAACAAAAAACATGCGAATCACCCAAAAGTAAAATAAGAAAATTGTAATAATTGAAAAATAAAAAAAATTGAAATAATAGAGGTAAATTATCTTATCCATATACACGTGTTAGCTACAAATGTGAACATCATATTACCAACTACCTATTTTGTCATATCCTTGAGTACATGCTCGAAACAATTAGTCAGGAAGAAAAGAACATCCTCTGATACCACTTTCTAATGTCCCGGTTCGAGGTGCTGCCCAAAGGTTCCTCGTACCTAGTTGGTCACAAGACCTCAAGAACGGTTCCAAAAAACGCCAGAGGCTACTAACTAGCAGAGAGGGCCTTCTGTGTGATAGTGGGAAAACAATTCCCTCATTCGCATAGTATCAAAACCAAAGTAAATAGATAACAGTAGCGGAAGAAATAATTATCCCATGAAGCTGTAAGCATATGAAGACTATAATTAAATAAAAAATTGAAACACACATACACACACACACACACATATATATCAATAATAATGCATATTACATGTATCTCATAAACCATCCAAACAAAGCAAAAAGCTGGAAATGCAATAGTAAACCAAGTACTAGAAAAAAAAGTCAAATAACTCCAGCAGTATCGCAAGACTCAGTTTGGTCCAATGCTCTCTAGCTCCACAGAAATCATGTACCTGATTTTTAATGGATCTTTCCATTATCTATACATATAGAAATATAATCTATTTTGGCCAAAAAACATGATCCAAACTTGGTGTGAGACAAATCCAAGTAGGCAAACACCTAATGATCATTGACTAATAGTCAGCAAAATATATATATATATATATATATATATATGGAAATAAAAAAAGCCATGAACAATGATGTTCTCAATAGTAGATAGGCTTACTGTATCAATAACATTAATTTAAATTTTTAAATAAATCATCTGAAAGAAAACAAGAAACCCTCTAGGATGTTCTCATTGAATATCCACTATAGGTCAACCAATCAATCAAAAGTAACCCACTATGTAACTACTCACAGCCTGACCCCTATGGTTCAACTTATACATGGATTCAATGACCTCCTGGGTAAGCTCACATAGTCTAACCCCTTTGATCTCATGAATACAAAAGACTCCCTAAGGAATAATTCATCATCAATTACCATTATAGTGTATTAATGATAATCTATTGACACTCTTAGGAAGCACTCAATGTTAATTCCCCATGTGGGATCATAACGGTAACTATAAACACTCTGAGGGAGCACTCAACGTCAGTACCCCTATGGTCTTGCAGCGTGATAAGAATAATAGACACTCCAGGGAAGCCCTTAACATCAATTCCCACTACGGTCTCACTACACCAGGTTCCCACATACTTATGTAATGGAATCATGCACAAACGATGTTCATCAGCCAAGGTAAAACTGAAAGTACTACCTGGTTAAACAACTACAGAGCATATCACAACCTCATATATAATCCCTCCATCCAATAAATACTAGGCATGGATAGAAAAAACATTCAATATCAAATCATACATGGGAAAACACATTCATAACATTGAAAATAAACCCTCTTTATAATGAAATATCCCTACTCATGCAAACAAAGCATAATAGTCATTAACAAGGCCAAATCAACTAAACATACAATAACCCAAGCTATGGTGTTTTTCAATTTTACACATATACTAAAATTACAAACTAAAAAAAGGTGCAAACCAACTACCTATATTTTGTATGATAAATATACTGTAACGTCCCGGTTCCGAAAGACACCAAGAGGTGCCCCGTACCTGCTTGGTCACATGGCCTCAAGCACATTTCCCAAAACACCAGAGACTGCTGGCTAGCAGCGAGGGCCTTGAGTGTGATAGTGGGGAAACTATGCCCTCATTGGCAGAGTACACAGCGGAAGAAAAACAAATAGACAACAGCAGAAACCATAACCATCCATACAAGAGTAAACGATAAACATCAAAAGACTAACAGTAAACAACTGGAGTGCACACACACATATAAAAAATGAAGCATGATACATATGTTGAGGAAAACATCCAAACAAGTCACAATGCTGAATACAATACTAAACCAATGTTCCAAAAGAAAACAGGTAAACTCCTCAGCATCGCAAGCCATTGCTTGGTCCCATGCTCTCCAACTCCACAACAAGTAAAGTACCTGACGTAGAATGGCAGTTTCCCTTATCAATAACTACAACAATATAGTCTGTTTGGGACCAATAGCATGGCCCAAACAGGGTGTGATACAAGTTCCCAGTAGGAAACCACCCAAATATATGTGCCTAATAGTAAGTGAATTCATGGCAAGTAAATGTACATGAAGCTATAAACAGGATAGCACAAACCAGCTACAATCAACATTGTTTAGAATATAATGTACACAAGTAACAACCAATCAACAAGTAGAATAACAGGTAACCCCCCATGATAGTTCTCACATCCTAAACCTTATGGTTCAATATACAAGTACTAGAATCCCTCTAGGAAGCACACACAGTCTCACCCCTCTGGTTCAGCTAAAGAATAGACTCTCTAAGGAAGCACTCACCGTCAATTCCCCCTATAGTCTTGTATCTTACTAAAGGCTTTCTGAGGAAGCACTCAGTGTCTAATTGACCATGTGGACCACATCGTGGAACTACAGAGTCTCTGAGGAAGCACTCATATTCAATTCCCCCTTTGGTCTCGCATCGAATTAATAAGTCACTTTGAGAAGCCCTTAGGTCCATTCTCCCTATGGTCCACTACACTATGTTCTCACAACCCTATGTAAAACAAACATGCATAGAACATGTATCACCCCATGTGAACCTCAATAACAACATGTCTATCATTCTAAGGCACAACAGCATAACAATACAATAGTTCCACTATCCTATAACTAGGCATGGAAACTAGAAAAATGCCTAACAGGAAAAACATGCATGGAAAAACATCCATAGCACAATAAAAATTACCCTATTCACGAGCATTGACCTCAACTCAAGCACTCAAGAAATGCAAGAAAACTACTGGGAAAAAATAGGAAAAACACAATACCATGTTCAATGGAATTGGTGGAATTGCACAAAATATTCAATGAATTCCTAAAGAAAGGCACAAACCACCTAGCTCGATGCTAGGAGATCGATATACTTGAACCATGATGATTTATTCTCCTTAGAACATCGAAGATATGAGAAAACGTACAAAAAGATCAACCCACGATATCTTGAGAAAGATGAGGAATTGGAAAACAAGGCTCTAGGAGAAGGAAGAACTCACCGTTGTGGTTCCAACGCAATCGACGACGGTCGATTCAATGAACAGACAGAGGCATGAGGTATCAGAGAAGTTCCGCGGCTGTACGGGTTCTCTCAGACAAAGAACCTGATGAAGAAGTGAGTTTTGTTCGTCAGGCGCGCCCCTAGTGCGTTTAATGCAAAAAAAAATAAAATACTCGGCGTGTACTTTTGGGGTACATGACATGTAGTTGGATTTTCTGTAATCCTCTTTAAACGGCCTCCACATAACCCTTACACACCCTGTGTGTGGCCCGGACACGGCCTGCACATGACCTCGAGTGGAAAAGGAGTACATGGCATGTACTCATAAAGTACACGGCATGTGCATAAAAAATTTCAAGAAACTCATATTTTCTAAAAAATCCAGAAAAAGGAAAGACATTCTTGAAAAAAAGATCTAGGTTATTTAAAAACTTCCCCCTTAATGAAATTTTTCACTGAATTTCCCTATCGAGGCATAGAAGAAGAAACCCTGAACATCTCCGGCCACTACGATCGTACATCGACCTCCCTCTCCCAGGTCTCGTCATGTACTCGTCAATGCTTCCATAGCACCCATACAAGAGGAAGAAACCTCCCATAGAGAACCTTCATACTGCGATCTACAATCCGGATAGGATACTCCTCAGACGATGCATCTGCTTCGAGCTCATCCTCCTTAGGCTGAATCACATGAGACAGGTCTGGAAAGTAACATCGGAGATGAGAGACATGGAAGACGTCATGCATGGACCTATACCTCTGAGGTAATTGTAACATATAGGAAACCGACCCAACTCTATCTAATAACTCAAACGGCCAGACATACCATAGTGAAAGCATACCCTATCTATGAATCCTCTTGTGTTCCAACCTCGGTGCGACATGCAGGAAACCCTGATCCCCGACCTCGAACTCCAGTGGTCATATCCACTAATCAGGATAAGACTTCTGTCGAAACTGTGCTGTAGCCATCCTCTTCTGAATCAACTATATCTGCTCTGAGGTCTCCTAAACAAGACGAGGTCTCAGAAAAGCTTCCTCTACTGCCTCCGGATAGCATAATGGTGATCGTCATGGACTACCTTACAAGGCCTCGTATGGTTCCATCTAAATAGTTGCCTGAAAAAAGTTGTTTTAGGTGAACCTTATAAGTGGGATATGCTTCTTCAAAGAACTGCCAAATTCTAGAATGCATGTTCGAATCATATCCTCAAGCGCCTAGATCGTACACTCGGACTGGCCATCTTCCTTGTGATGGTATACTGTACTCAAAAGTACATGTGTTCCCAAAGACATCTGAAGCCCCTACCAGAACTGAGAAGTAATGTGTGCATCCCTGTCTGAAATAATGTACTGTGGAACTCCATGAAGACGTAAAGTCTCTCGGATGTATATTCATCCCAGATCATCAATACTAAAGGTCTCCTTGATCGGTAAGAAGTGAGAAACATTCGTAAGAATGTCAATGACAACCCAAAAGACATTGTTCTCTCGGGGCGACCTCGACAATCCGGTCACGAAGTCCATCGCGACATCATTCCACTTCCACTCTGGAATGGGTAACTGCTGTAAAAGTCATGCTGCTCGTAGATACTCTGCCTTCAACTGATGACAAGTAGAACACCTCAAGATGAAACCAGCAACATCTCTCTTTATACCTGGCCACCAGTACTGGCAATGAAGATCCTGATACATCTTAGTGACTCCAGGATGAACTGCCCAAACTACAGAATGAAAATCCTGCATCAACTCCTCGCGTATGTCTTCTGCCACCCATACACCTCCCTGTAAACACAAGATCTCATCATTGAACACTGTCCATCTAGGAAGAGGGTATATCCTGACACACTATCCCATAGTAATATACCTTCCATGTCTGATAGCTGCCTCATCCGTACCCAATCAAGAAGTGTATAGGTAACAACTACATAAGATAGGTAAGTCTGTCCCTTTCTGTCGTGCACCTCCAGATACATATCAGAGAATAGATCAATAAACTGCCACTCACTGCTGGCCTCATGTACTGCCTGAATCTGAGTTCTCCTGCTTAATGCATATGCGACTGTGTTGCCCCTTCCCGACGTATAGGCAAGATCAAAATCAAAAGACTAAAGATATTTGACCCACCTATGATGTCTCAGATTCAGATCACAGTGAGTGAAGATGTACTTGAGACTCTTGTGGGTGGTGACAACCACAATGTGCTCTCCTAGAAGGTAATGTCTCTAATTGAGCAAGGCATGGACAACAGCTTCCAACTCCAGATCGTGTGTCGGGTAGTTCCTCTCATGTGGCCTCAACTGCTGAGACCCGTACGCAATTACTCCATCTCCCTGCATAAGCACAGTGCCCTGGCCGATACCTAATGCAGCACAATAAACAGTGTATCTCTTTCCTGGCACTTGCAAGACTAGTATCGGTGCTGACATCAACCTTCCCTTTAGCTCCTAAAATGTTGACTCACAAGAATATGACCATAAGAACTTCACCACCTTCTTGGTCAGACCTATCAAGGGTGTTTCTAGGCGTTAAATGTCTTGAATGAAGCGTCTGTAGTATCCAACCATCCCTAGGAAACTCCACACCTCAAAAAATTTCCTCAGCTGCTTCCAGGAAACTACATATCTCACTTTATATGGTTCCACAGATACTTTTGCCTCATAGATGACGTGACCAAAAAAGTGAATCTGATCCTTCCAAAAGTGGCACTTCGAGAGTTTAGCTTAAAGTCGATGCTCTCTCAGTGTACTCAGAATGATCACAATATGTGTAGCATGGTCTTGTAGAGTGTGATAGTACACCAAGATATCATTCATGAAGACCACAATGAAGGAATCCAAGTAAGGATGGAACACTCAGTTCATCAGTTCCATGAAAACTAATGGCACATTTGTGAGACCAAATGGTATAACCGTATAATTGTAGAGAACATCCCTACTCTTGTAGGCTGTCAGAGGTATATTTGATGGTCTAACATGAAACTGATTATAGTCGGACATTAAATAGATTTTTGAGAACACCCGGGCTCCTCGAAGATGATTGAAAATATCATCAATCCTGGGTAAGGGATATCGGTTCTTGACCGTCAACTGGTTCAACTTCCGATAATCCACACAGAGCCTAAGGTTTCCATCTTCCTTCTTCGAAAACAGGACAAGTGAACCCCAAGGAGAAGTACTAGGTTGGATGAATCCCTTTTCCTGTAACTCATCCAACTGCTTCTTGAGCTCCTTCAACTCAGGGGTAGCCATCCTATAGGGAGGAATGGACAACAGTGCCGCTCTTGGAACGAGCTCAATAGATAATTCTACCTCACGCTCTAGAGGAAAACATGAAAAGTCCTCTGGAAATACAACTCTAAAACTATCCACCACTTGAGGAAAGTCCAACTGCGAAGTCCCCTAATCATCTAGATAATGCCAGAAATCTGGGTCATAACCCTTCCTAGCCCATGATTCTCAAGTCCTACTCGGCTCGCCTGAACATCCCATTCGCCTCTATGAAGAAAATATTCACCCTCTGCTGAATACAAACTCACCCAATGGTAATAATAGTCGATGAATTCTTGGATGAGAACCATCCAGTCCATCCCTAGAATGATATCATAACCTATCATCTCGAGGGCTTAGAGATCCCATTCGAAACGATACCTTGCAACCTCGAGAGTGCTCTATCTGAATTGGCATACACTAGATATCCTCTTCCCCAAGGGTGTGTCTAGTGTCAACATGTTAGAAGAAGAAAAGATACAGAGACCAAAGCTCTCCACAACAGTAGTAGATATAAAGCTATGTGTTGCACCAGTATCGAAAAGATATGAAGATAAAACTGAGGCTACTAAGATCGTACCTCGAACTGTAGAAGGTCCGGGATCCCGATATAGGTCTGCTCCACCACAAAAGTCTGGCCTGCCCTACAACCCTGTGACCCATCCTGACTACTCTGAGCTGATCCTCCCTGATGACACTGAATGACTGGTGACTGACCGCCATTACCTTGACATCCACATCGGCCCGAATGGCCAAAAGACGTTCAGTTCTTCGACTGGTGAGAAACTAGTGGTGTTGATCCTGAACGAGGAGTCATTGAAGAACCCCTGTCACTAGCTACTGGTGAGAAAACTTGGAAGAAACACTGAAGGTGGCCCATCTTACCGCAAGATCGGTACACCACTAGGTCTCTCTGGCACTGTGACCTTGTGTGCCCTTCCCTTCCACACTGGTAGCATACCACCTAGCTACCTGAAGAAGTATCTTGACTCCTCGGATCACCGCGCCTAGACTCCCTATGGCACTTTTTGTTGTCAATTGGAGGAATATGAGCTTTGGAAGCAGAACTTCCCTGGATCGCAGCTCCGAAGTCTCTCAGATTGTGCTCCACAATCAGTGCCTAGTTGATGGTGGAAGTGATAGAAGTTAACAGGAATACATTCACTTGCGAGTGGATCTCCCACCTGAGACCATCCACAAACTTATTTCTATGATAATACCATTTCCACCCTGGAGGGGTGTGAGATTCTACATCTCGGTGAAACGAGAGGAATACTCTATAATAGTAATAGTACCCTACTCTAGACTCATGAACTCCTAGGCTCGATTAGACCACAGGGTCTCCGTGTAGAAGTAGTCGTAAAACAAGTGCTAGAACTCCTCCCATGCCATAACCTGCTCATGACCTGCCCGTGATATCATGCCCCACCACCTCTTGGTGGATTCTTGTAGCATATAGGTAGCGAGCTTTACTCGCCTCTCTAGAGCCGTTTCCAGATGCCCAAAGATAGTCATCATGGCTTCCAACCATGACTCTGTAGCCTATGGTTCTCGTTCCCCTGAGAAAGTAAGAGGATGCTCTTACTGGAAAACCCACGTCAAGTCTGCCATAGTCGTAAAAGGAGGTGGTGCTTCTTGAAAGGTCTACATCATCCTCCTAAGGCCTTCCCTAAACTGTGCATCAGTGCCTGTAACTGGTATGACAGATGGTGCCAAGGCTGGCACGACTGGAGTATAGGCAGGAAGTCTCGGATCATCCATATCTGGCGTCTGATCACCATCCTACAACTGATGCACAACTGAAGGACGTCTCAGAGGCATATCTCTGAAAGATAAAAAGCATACCTTAGATGAGGAATATCAATGACAGAGAAAAATGGAGTAAAAAAATGCAAACATGATAAGGAAACACCCATGTTTTACGAAACACAACTACACAGCGTGTATAAACTCTACACGGTGTGTACTTATCTTTATTCCCCTTCCTGAGTCTCCTTTCATGGCTAACCCACACGGTCTTCACAAACTGAGACTACATGACATGTTCCCTCTAGAAACGAAATGTAGTAGACAAGGTTTCAATAACCCGTGTTGTTACTTACACGGATGATTACACGGCTAAGACTACACGGCGTGTTCTGAACAAACATGGCATGTACATGAGATTTTTTGCAACCCGTGTTGTTGGTGATACGGCCTAGGACATAGCTGACCCTTACACGGCATGTTTCGAACAAACACGGCGTGTATAGGCGGAGATAACACCATACTGTGTTGTTCATGAAACGGATAGGTAACTAGAACAAGGTTACATGACATGTTCATACAAAACACGGTGTGTATTACATGAGCTTCCCTGACCCGTGTTGTTAGTGACACGACCAGGTACACGGATCACTACTACACGGCGTGTACCTACTGTACACAGCGTGTTCCTATGGATTTTTTACAACCCATGTTTCTGCTTACATAATCAGTGACACTGTTTAAAAACTACACGGCATGTATATATAAAGTACATGCCCTATATTCTGGGTTTTTTCCAGGCAGTAGCTCTGAAACTGCACCGAAGCCCATAAAACACAGAAAACAAGGCATGAAGGTTCCAAATTCTGATTTGTGCAGGCCCATGCTCCCCACAAATCAAAGCTTGGAATCCAATACAGTCATATATAAGGACAAACAGGTCAATGATTCACCAATTTCCGATTCAAGAGGGCCCATAACACCTACAGAACCAAAATTTGGCACTCACTTAAGCAAAGTGCAATACAAACAACCTCTTTATCAAACTGCAGGGATTCTATCAAGGCATCTATCACAACATCATGCATAATCTACACAACTTCTATCACAATAACATGAAATTGCTAACGCACCCTAGATGGCATGGCAAGAATGCATGGAATGTGATTTCTAACATGTGCATATATGATGCATGAGATGGCTTACCCTCATCTCATCGGGTAGCAACAGAAATAGAACCACAATATCAACAACAATAACAAAACAAGGCATGAAAATCACTCTAGGTGAAATCAGATCAACTGTAACATAGAAAACCCATAAACCTGAAATAAGCAAGGTAGATTGGATTTTCCCTATACACGGGTTAGCTACTCCCGTGCACAGCATAATACCATGTACCGAATCCATCCTATCCCTGGATAAAGTCTCCAAACTGTAAATCATGAGAAAAGAAACCCTCTGATACCAATTTTTAATGTCCTAGTTCCAGAAGCCACATAGAGGTGCCCCGTAACCAGTTGGTCACATGGCCTCAAGTGCATTTCCCCAAATTCCAGAGGCTGCCGACTACTAGAGAGGGCCTAGGGTGTGAAATTGGGTAAACAATGCCCTCATTGGTAGAGTACACAACGTAAGAAAAAAAATAGACAACAGCAGAAACTATAACCATCCATACAGAAGTAAATGATAAACATCGGAAGACTAATAGAAAACAACCGAAGCAGACACACATATATATAAAATGATTCATGATACATATGTCTAGGAAAACATCCAAACAAGTCATGATTTTGAATACAATATTAAACCAATGTTCAAAATAAAACATGTAAACTAATCAGTATCACAAGTCATAGCTTGGTACCATGCTCTCCAACTCCACTGTAAGTCAAGTACCTGAAGTAGAATGGCGCTTGACCTAATGTATACATGCAACAATATAGTTTTTTGGGCCCAAAAGCATGGCCCAAACAGGGTGTCAGACAAGGACTTAGTAGGAAACCACCCAAAGATCTGTGCCTAACAGTCAGTGAATAAATGGCAAGTAAAAGTACTGGGAGAAGTAAACAAGAAAGCACACTACATCTACAATCCACAGTGTCTAGCATATAATGTACACAAGTAACAGCCAATAAACAAGTAGAAAAACAAGCAACCCCAAAGGTAGTTCTCATAGACTAACCCTTATGGTTCAACATGCAAGTACTAGAAACCCTCTGGGAAGCACACACAGTCTCACTCCTCTAGTTCAGCTAAAGAATAGACTCTCTGAGGAAGTACTCACCGACAATTCCCCCTATAGTCTTGTGTCATACTAAAGGCTCTCTGTGGAAGCAATCAACGTCTCGTTCCCCCTATGGCCTGCGTCAAGAAACTACAAACTCTCTAAGGAAGCACTAATCGTCAATTCATTAGTTGGTCTCACATCGAATTAATAAGACACTCTGGAGAATTCCTTACGTCCATTCTCTCTATGGTCCACTACACTAGGTTCTCATAGCCCTGTGTAAAAAAAACATGTATAGAGCGCGTATTTCCCCATGTAAACCTCATGAACTACTTGGCTATCATTCTAAGGAACAACTGCATAACAGTAAAACAGTTCCACTATCCTAAAACTAGGCATGGATACTGGAAAACGCCTAACATGAAAAACATGAATGGAAAAACATCCAGAGCACAGTAAAAATTTACTTATTCACAAGCATCGACCTCTACTCAAGAAATCAAGCAAAGAGGGAAAACAACAGGGAAAAAATAGGAAACACACAATATCCCGTTCAAGGGAATTGGTGGAATTGCACAAAATATTCAAAGACATTCTACAGAAAGACACAAACCACCTACCTCGATGCTAGGAGATCGATATTCTTGAACCACGATGATATATTCTCCTTAGAACGTCGAAGATCTGAGAAAACATCCAAAATCCTCAACCCAAAATATCTTGAGAAAGAGGAGGAATTGGATAGCTAGTCTCTAGGAGAATGAATAACTCACCGCTGTGGTTCCAATGCAAACAACGACGGTCGATTCAGAGAACTGACAGAGGCACGTGGGCTCAGAGAAGTTTCAGGGCCCTACAAGTTCTCTCGGACGAAGAACCTAAAGAATAAGTGAGTTCTATCTGTAAGGCATAACCCCGGTCATTTTAATAAATAACATAAAATACATGGTGTGTACTTCTGGGGTACATGGTGTGTACTCGGATTTTCCATAATCTTCTTTAAGCGGCCTCCACATCACCCTTACACACCGTGTGTGGGGCCCAGACACGACCAGCACATGACCTCGAGCGGCAACGGAGTACACGACAGGTACTCATAACGTACACGGTGTGTACTTCAAAAATTTCTAGAAACTCCTCTTTTATCAGAAACTACAGAAAAAGGAATGACATACCTGAAAATGAAGATTCGGGTTCTTATATATACTTCGGCATTGACCCTTGAATCAACTGAAAACAAGGTAGATTTAAAAAATTGTAAAAACTGCTCAATAATGGATATCTCACAAAAGAGGAGACCTTATAGAAGGAGTCTCTATAAGAAGAAATAAATCACCATGGAAATTATAAGGAAATCGACGGTGGTTAATTCTAAGAACAAACGTCGGGTCGGGGGCTCGGATAAGAAATGTAGGCTTCAGTCGCTCCTGGACGAGGCCATATGAGAAGAAGTGAATTTTTTAAACGAGATGTGACCTAGTCCGAAAAAACAATTAAAAATAAATGTACATGGTGTGCCCTTTAAAATTAAATGAAATGTATATGCCTTTACAGGGCCCCACTTTAGGTGGCCTCCAGGTCACCCCACAAATCCATATACTCAGTTGTCACGCAACTATCACATGGCCAGTACACAGTCACCCGCGACAACCTGGTACACTGCATGTACTCATTAAATTTCTAGAGTCTCCTCTTTTTCTTAAAAACAATAGAATAGAAAAACACATACCTGTAAAGAAATCATGGGTTCTTACACATTCATTCTAATTTATCAATTGTATAGTGGTGTATTAAGATTGGTATTCAATTTAAGGGTTTTTAATGACAACACCTAAATATTTTAATGAAATATTTTTAAAATAAATTTTATAATTCAATATATTGTGTTACTTAAAACACTATTTAAACATCTTCCTCATCATACTATTAAAAAATTAAAATTAAAATTGAAATTAATTTCCTATGTATTAAAATTGAAGGTATGAATAATTATAAAAAATAAATGACAAATTTATTATTAGATATCATTAAATTTTACTCATTTGTTATCAATATGTTATAAATTTAAATTAATATTATTTAACTGAAAATGAATTATTTTTCAGAAATACATTTTCAAGTGATTAATGTATTTTTATTTTAATTAATTATATTAATTAATATTGGATTATTATTTTAAATAAATTTATGTATTATTTACATTAACAAATTTTTTAATGATTACAAATATATTTTTAATATCATATTATAATATGAAATAATCTTTTAATATTAAAATGTTTTTAAATTGTTTTTGTCACATTTTTTACAATGAAATTGAAAAGAATTTTCCAATTTATTGATATTGAATTATGAAATATTAATAACTTCATTAGAATTATCATGATCAAATTATGTAAACATGATCCTTATTTCTTATATGAATATTTACTAAGGTAAAATTTATCAGCTCATTATATGGTTAATCAGGTTAATCCACATTAAAAATAAGTGATAAGGGTCATTATTTCCATCATAATTTCCATAAAATGATTGAAATTTGATGTGTTTCACATTGGGATCTATAGTGAGTTGTACAAGGAATAATACTACATGTAATTAAGTTATGTTTTATTTAAATCATGTAATGATACATAATGCCACATTCATCATTTGTAATTATCATTATATATTCACAAGGGGTAAACAATATTTTTTAATGTATTTTAATATCCATTTTTTTCATAATAAAAATTAATTAATGATTTAAACTTATAATTAATAATTTATATTAAATAAATATATTAAATTCTTATACAACTTCATAATCATATTTATTAACATATTGGGGAAATAAAAAAATGATGTTAAAAATGATTAATGGTGTATAACTTGAATAATATTTTTTAGTTACATGAATTGAACAGGTGAATATAAAATATTAGTATTTTTTTAATGATAATAATAGAATTAAATCCTAGTCTTTATTTCTTTTAGGTCAAATTAAAAGAATGGTGTCAAAATTGAAAATAATATCATTTTATAAAAATAATATATTATTAAATTATTTTAATAAAAATCGTGATATAAAACAATATTGTTTGGATATTGTAAAAAAATCAGTAATTAAACATTTATGGTACAATTTTCACTTTATATTTAAAAAATAATCATTTAATATTATAAATTTTGTTTTCTTAGTAAAAATTTTAATATGTTAAACATGGTTTGAGATAAATTAACCTTATTAAAAAAATTCAAAACCCATTAAAATTTTATATTTTATGTTGGAATATATTACCAATAATTAAATTTAATGTACTTCATATACATAATGAGGAAAATGTCATGAAAACTGATATATTTGTATTTATTTTTTAAAAAATTTAAGTTTTCCCCTCAACAGAATTATAAGAGGGGACCTCATTACTCACTTCATCAACCTAATGTTAGACTTCAAGCTCAACCAAACTATAAGGGTTTCTATAATAAAAATCTATATAAAAAAAATTGATATTTTTTCTTGAACATCCTAGCCTTAGTTCCCTTTATAATATATATCATGGATTCTTTCAATAGAATGGGTAATATTTCTTACTGGTCACATTATTTTCAACACATATTTAACTTATCTAATTACTTAGTATTTCATATTAAATAATAAAATACTATGAAAAATATTCTTACATTCTATTTTTATTAATTAATAAAAACTTTTACATTATATTTCTCATTAAACTATATGTAAATGTATCAATCATGAGTATGAATGGCTTACCGACACTATATAGTCACACAATTAATTTTTTTTCACCATATTTTAATGTTTTGTATTATGATGTTTTTAATGGTTATAAATAATATATATGACATAATTTTATTTCTATAATTATAATAAGATATCTACCAAATTACTATCCCATCCTTGGGGAAAAAACAACATTGTTCACACTTACGTGTAGACTACTACCTCCATGATGCAATGTGATTCATTTTTCATTTATAAATTTAATTAATGGTACATTGAATGATTTTTAAGAATATATATATAATATATGATATAATAATGATCCAATAAGTTTTAATTGACATATAAATTTCTTTAGTTTTATATATTGAAAAATGATAAACACTATTCATATGTATGCACGACCTACTGTTTCTAGGAATACTAAAATTAATTTTTCTATCATAAAATTTTATATATGTCTATATATATGCATATAATTATTACATATTTTATTTTATCTTCATTTAAAATAAATTGGTATTGGAACTATGATTAACATACAAGGACTTGAACAATTGAATTGAAACACTATAGACAATTAAAATAGTTGACACTTAGAAATATATATTTTAATGGGAAATAATTGATGAAAGGGGTTTTAAAAATGTTAATAAGGTATAACATAAGATATTATATATATATATATGTATATTAATATGTTACATAATTATAATAAATTTAAATATATTATATATTCGTTTACCAAGATTTTTTGGAATGTCGAGCTTGATGGACGGGTTTTATTTCACAATCTCCGTAATATTTGAAAATATTTTTTTAGTATCTAATGGGGAATATTACTACTACATATCAATGTTTTATAAAAATTTATGAAAACTTTTCTTAAAAATATCCATTTATTTTTAAATCCATTTTTACCCTAGTATAAATGTTTTCCAAATAGATTCAATGAATTATTATTTTTATTTTTTAAATGAGGTACATAGTGTCTTTTTAGACAAAAATAAGAGAAGATTGTTTTTAAAACATATACATATTGAATTTATTTTAATAATATCATGAATAATATTTTTTAAAACAATATTTAGATGTATAAATGTATCATCAAAAATATAATTTTTTTATATGTGAAAATCAATTTTAAAAATTCACTGATATCAAAATAGAAAGGTTATATTCTTGCATAAATATTCAAAGAGATAATTCAATATGTTTTTCCATCTATGATAAAATTATTATTGTTAATTATCATTTATAGGGGATATGATCTAATTATTCCAAAAAAATCTTTCTTTGGATTATATATTTTTTATGAAATGTGATTCTTTTAAAGGATAAATATTATGATCAAATGCTTATAAAAACCATTTCATTAATTATATCTGATATGATGAAGAATTCATGAACTTGTAGAGAAAATATATGTTATTTTCATTATGATATGGGTTGGACAGATACCACCATCCATCGCATTGGGTAAATATTGATATCACTTCAGATAAACGGGACTAGAATGGGGAGTTAACTCAATTTAGTAAAGGACATTTACCACTATTATGATATTGGGAGAACACTATGAGTACTGTGATGGTTTATGGGGAGGACCCATTCTACTATGATAACATATGAAATATTAATTTTCTAATAATGAAATTATTTTCAATGTTTTTTTTATTTCAAAATTCGTATTTCCAATTACTATATTATGATCTCATTGTACTTGTTAATTAAATTTTGTATGATTAAATTTCAATTTTATAATAATACATATGTGATTAAATAAGATTATGGTAATTGATATGAAATATTTGTATTTTAACTATTAATATATTGTCATTGTTACCTTATGTTTATTTTATTATTATGTGATCCTTGATTTGACAATTGGATAACATTACTGATCACCTAAACTCACCCTTTTCTTTTGGGTCCTTTTCTTATGTCATGTAGAAGGAATCTGAGTATGATATACCATATAAGGGATCATGTTATGAAGAAATAAGTTTGTGAAGATGAATAGATTTTATGAACATTTTGTATATGTTTCCAATTAACCAAATATAATAGACCTAAATGATTATGTAAAGAATCAAAATGTTATTTGCAAAATATTTTTCTATTAAGACATAATAAAAATATGTGATAATTATTGGACTGTGTGAACCACTGATTTCAATATCATGTCGTAAACCTAACCCTATATTATTAAAGAAATTTTATGTATTATTGCATTAGAATATATAAATGGGGATCAGGTCCAAAATGAAAAAATATTTTAGCAGACTTAATGAACTAGTAATAGAGTTGAGTCCCATAGTAAACTTATAAATAATTCATAAATAAATTTATATTTAGAAAATAAATATTCAAAATATCAAATAATCTCGAATAAAACAAAGTACACTTCATTTAAACAAAGGGAAAGAAAAAAAATTGTGATCTAAAATTCTTGTTATGAGTTTATTATAACAGAAGAAATCATGAATTAGTAAGTGTAATTAATATGGAAAGGTATCAAACTGAACCCACATGTCCTGTAATTAATAAAAATGTGTGGAAGTGAGACCAGGGTTAACATCAATGGGAAGCTATAATGGATAATAATCAATATGGTAAGGAAAATAATTGATAACATGATCCATTTAATCGACAAAAAGACTATCATAACTAGATATAAAATAATAAATATAGAATTGTTAATAAACAAAAAATTCCATTTAATCAATAACTATAATTGAAATACAACCAATTATAATACCATTGATAAAATATCATAGATAATTATACATGTATTTTGATTGAAATAAAATTTGTTATTGGATTTCCTGTCTGATGCTCATGATACATGTACTATAATTATCTATACTTGAGATATTTTAAAACAGCAATGTAAAATCTCATTTTTTCCAACTTATTTTATGCTATAATTAATGATTTTCCTCATGATAAAATTTATTTAATGATATTTTATCTATAAATAGACCCCAACTAAGTTTTTGTGTCCAAAAAATTCCTCATATATTGAATAATCAATTAAATTTATGGTTAGTGTGACTTATCATAAAAATATATATTGTGTAAGGAATATCGATTTATCAATATATCAAAAAATAGAAAAATGACATTCAATGTAAAACCAATATGTATAGAAATTATATATGTATTATGAAATAAACATATCCATGGTAAATACCACGGATATTTAGGGGAAATTTAATGTCCATTTTAAATTGAATAACTAATGGGAAAGTTAATGAATTTACAAAATCAGTCGGGGAAGTGAATTTCAATACATTAGTTAGTCAAAATTATCAAATAACATATAGATGAATATTTATTAAGGGGAAAATATTATATATACCCATTACAGTAAGAAGAAAATGTTTTTTCATTGATAAATATAAATAACATAAATTATATTTAGAAACAATATAAGGGAAAATATAATTTCATTATGATTTATTTAAAACTAAAATATTAATTTGAACATAATTTTGTTTAAATATATTATCTTAAAATTTTAAATTTATCACTACAAATTTTATTGGTTATGATGGCTTCACATTCTATTTGTACGATAAACATCAATATAAATATTTCATTCACATTTTAGGTATAATCCATATGTGAACTATTCTGATGAATAGAAGATGATACCATTGAAAATAAGTTGTAAAAATTATGAACTGTTAACAAAAAATTTAGTACATGATTTGGAATATTAAAAAAATGATTATTTATAAAAAAACATGGTTTTAGGAGAAATATAATTTTTGACTGAAGAGGAAAATAGAATTATATTTTCTTAAAATCATATTCACAATTATATTATTTAAAAATTATTTGTATATAGTACTATTTCATGTTAAAATAATGAATAAAATAGGAGTATAATCGTAATGGGTTTTATTATATCATGACAAAATATTTTCCTTCATTGAAAATTAACGAATAAAAATTATCGATTTGAATGAGATTTTAAATAATTCATTGCGTTGATCAAAACAAGGAAATTTGAATTAATCAATGAATTAATTATTAATTTAATATTTAAATACACATAAAAAATTTCAAATAAAATAATTCATATTCATACTTTTTAACGGACATAGTATTTTAATATGAAATACAACTAATGATTAATATAACGAAACGAAATGAAATTATGTTATGAATTTCATTTTTATATAATAACATTTATATCAGACACCTTTAGTTAAAATATTTAAAATTGAAGCAATAAATAACATTAAATTTTAATAAATCATGATATAATATTTCAATGTTTATGTATGTATAACATATAAATTTGATTTGGGTCATTACATTATAATGTTCCTCAATGAAATAAAATTTAATTTAAATACCATAGCTTCCACATCCTTTTGTTTTATCATACATATACATCTACTATATGATTTTTAATCATACAATTAAATTGTAAACTAAATATATTGGTATTTATTATATCATTTATTATCCTTTTATAACAACATGTCACCAGTCCATTAATAAATTTTTATGATTTTTATTGTATAGTTGTTTATTTCGATGTTTTCTCATGTTATTTTCATCATATCAGATCCATTTTATTAACATAATAGAATTTTAAATCATATCAATAATAATAGTCATGAAATAATAATCATATTTTTAAATAAATTATTATTTTTGAGTAAATAAATAATGATATTTATGTGAAATAGTGTATGTTATAATATTGGAGATGGTATGTCATTTGTACGAAAAGGTAATAGTTCAATTTTCTAGCAATCATTATGAACGATGGTAAGAAGTATTTTAATTATTAATTATTATCCTAATTTAATAGATTTCATAATAATTATTAAAATAAAAAAATTTATATCATCTATGTAGTTGGGGATTAAGAAAGAGTCACATTTCATGATGAAGTCTATTTTCCATACATGTACGAATAATGTTATAGTATATTAGTGGGTGAATTATTTTTTAAAAATAAAATGATATATTATCATTAAAAAATCGATAATATATCAGAAATATAATAAAATTTTCCTATATATCACATATAATCTGTAAATTCCAATTAATCAATATCCATGTAAAATCTTAGAGAAATAATATCCATGTCACATCGTTTCCTTTAGTCTGACTTACATATGATCAATGTTATTGCATCCCCTAAGTATTGTAATGTAAAAATAATAAAATATGATATAATTAAACTGAATTAATAATAATGTTATAAATATCTTATATATAATTTTTATCCTTCATCATAATAATCCTTGATATGTGGTAATGGAAAAATTGATTAAATCGATAGGTGAGGTAGTAGTTTTTCATACAGAAGAATAATTAATTTTAAAAGAAATTTGATGGATGTGGGGATAGTTGTAGGTAATACATTTTTTATAACAAAATTACATTAAATTTAAAATATGGACTGTATTATATCATCATTAATTTTTAATAATTAATGTAGTTGGAGAACAAATAAAATAAAAATTATTATTGAAGAATAGTTCCTCTTCTTGGGGATTCCATATTTGGTTTACAGCAAAAGCCTTACCATGCTAGATTTTCACAATGATTACTGTTTCTAGGGTGACTTTAGGGTATTTGTAAATTTATTTTCGAATAGATTGGCTGATTGAAATAGGTTTTTATGTGTGTATAATAGTGAAGAGTGTGTGTACTTTTATAGGCTTAGTGAGTGTCACACTTGTAAATTTTCAAGAAAAAAGTGATGCCTTCGTTCTAAAGATAAAAATACTGTCCAACATGGAGTATTATTGAGAAATTGATATTGTTAGTTATAATATATTCGTAAAAATAGATTTTAGACAATATAAATGGTCATTTTGACCCCTGACTTTTATTTTTAACCATGGGGAAATCCAATTTTACTTTAACTATTGTAATTAGTTAATAGTTTGTTTAATATTTTTTTCATAAAAAATTTAACCATTTTATATATTATAAATTATTATTGTTACTAAGACGAAATCTATTTTTTCTCATTCAATTCACATAAATGTGAACTTGTATTTTAAAATTAATCTCACAGACAAGATGAGAATAATTATGGTTCCAATGGGAATTAAAAAAATTATAATGTTTTTTTCAAAATTCAAGATAAAAATTATTCCAATGACCTAAATTGGTTTTTTAGATCTTTATTTTATACATTATGATTTAAAAAATACCGAATGTAATTTATCATTATAAAAAATATGAAAGAAAGTGTATTTTTCATTTAAAATTCAGTATTTTCAATATTCATTTTAAAATGAATCATTTCATTAAATTCAGAAGAAATTACCCAAAGTAAATAAAGATATTATGAATTCATAAATAGATTTTTTATATATATAAATTTCATGAAAAATGAAAAATTAATTTCATATTTTGTGTATAAAGCATGACTAAACTCTATTTTAGGGAAAAAATATTTTTATGAAATATTTATTTTTTATTAATATTATTATTATTTAATTTATGATGAATAAATCACCATAAATTTAATAAATTACATTTTACAATTCATCCTTAATAATAAAAAAGCTATTATATAATCGTATATTATATTTCTGTTCATTTAGAATTGGGTTGTATATTTCAAAAGTTATTGAGGATATTATATTTAATGAAATATGCTTCATTGTTTCTCAATAATTGGTGTTGTGTGTCTCATAAATCAGTTAAAACAATTTCATTATCATATAAGTTTTTTTGGAGTCACAATATCTATCACTTTAATAAATTATGTCCAAATAATTTAATCATTATCTAGGTATTCGAGTGTTAATCATTTTAGAATAACATTAAAATAAAACTGTCATCACAAAAGAGTTAATAAAATAAAAAATAATCATTGATAAATGAAAGTTCATATTTTATCTATGATGACACATAATTATGTTTATAATTTGGATAAAAATAGTATTGGGTAATTTTTTTAATAAAATCATAAATAATTATGGATAGTGGTAGAGGTCATGGATCACAACACTGTTAATGACCAATGAAATGCTGAGGGCTACAAAATATAAATTTGAGTTGATTTTAAATACCATACTATTCCACCAATTTGAATGTATTGTGATTAAATAATCAATATCCAATTCTTAATGATGGGGAATTATTTTACTCCTTATGAATATAATAAAATATAATAACATTATAAATTTATATTTTATCCGAATAAATTCACTCATTTGACATTATTTTATAAATTTTAAATTCACTCCTTGATGAAAAAAATTTATGACCTCAAATGAATTTTTATGACATAAATAGTAATATTCCATATTCAGGGATAATAAAATCCAGAAAATAGTGAAAGTAGTTCCATATGCATCAAACTATTTTTCAAACCCATTATTGTTAGCACATGTTATCTAATATTATAATGTAATCTCTTTTCCAATAGATTCAATCCAATGGTTCACCATTAATAATTATTTTTCTAGTCATTTATATAAAAACATTGAAATATTAACTATTACATCATGTAGGTTAGTCGTCATTTTTAAACTTGTATGATCCTTCGAACATGGGTCCAAGCCCTATGTCCTTTCTGCATACATTGGGTTTCCACCTAAGATGTGAGATGTAATTATTATAAATATAAATTATCTTAAATCTTATAACATTACAAAAAATATATTATTGAAATCCATGACATAATATTAACCATTAAATCACATTCCCACTAAGGCTTTAAATAAAACATAATTAATTTTTAATTTTATTCTATTATGTTATTAAAATTATATGACTATTATAAAAGTGTGAATAATGATCATATTAACTCTAAATGTCATCAATATAATTACCATTGTGTATATAAT
Source organism: Viscum album (assembly GCA_963277665.1). Lineage (NCBI taxonomy): Eukaryota > Viridiplantae > Streptophyta > Magnoliopsida > Santalales > Viscaceae > Viscum > Viscum album. The sequence continues at coordinate 1,134,379,858 of OY728150.1, read as the reverse complement.
ATGTAAAGACATTAGTCCTCAAGTTAAATTTCCTCTAAAACGTATTCTCACAATTAATTTCACCCAAAATATCCTTCATCCAGGTAGAATCCCATCACATAAAAAAGAAAATCATTGTTTTATAAATTTAACACATTTTAGTGGTAAACACATTAATTCAAGATGGCATTCATAAAACCCATGTGAATGAAGATATATATTATTATTTAATTTTTTAAAAAAAATCCTTATTTGTTTCTCCAAAAAAACGATTACTAAAATAAAAATAAATTTTAATTATACAAAAAAATTAAATAATTTCATACATTGTTTTATTAAAAAAATGTCAATCCATGGTATATGGTTTATCCTTTTTTAGATATAATTACATAAAACCAGAAAGAGTCTTGGAATATTCAAAAATCATTATTGGAAAACAATATAATAATTTATTGGATGACAAAATCCTAACACATTCTTCTGTATATAAGATAGTTTATGTGTAAAATTGGTTATTAATTATCATCAACTTGGAAAATACAACACAATTTTTTTAAAGAGAATCTGAGTTATCAACTGAATAACCCTCTGGGGGGTAAAACCTTGTTTGTAGTATGACATATTTTCTTGAACCATGAAAAAGTTAGGTCATTACCAATGCACCATTTTATGATTTATTACTCATTGGATGATCAGTGTATAAACCATGTCCATAGATAGTGTACAAATTGGATTTATTTCTAGAATGAAAAATATAATATCATCCTAAGCTATTGTATTTTTGTTCTTATATACTAGTCATCAATGTTAATCAAAGGGATATGATCCCAAATCATGGATTTCTTTATTATAATTCCCATTGATTTCAAAATACATTATCTGATATCATTAGTAGGGATGCTGACCCCGTTACCCACGATCCAATGACTAAATTATTACATTGGTATGAAATTTCAGGAATCACATCCATATATTCAAAATAATTAGTAGTTTAGTAAACTAGATACATGGTTGAGTCCCATATTAAATTTGAAAACACAAATTAAAATAAAAATTATTTTTAATATATATCACTATAATATCTAGAATATTTATTCATATAAATAATATTACAATTAATGAAATAATATAGAATGAAAAAAATAACGGAGAGAAAAAATTCCTAGCATGTGTTATGTACAATTGATGAAATCATGAATCAATAACCATAATCAATAAGGACTACCAAATAACTGAACACAAAAACACTATAAGAAATTAAAAGAGAAGGATGACCATCCGTAGATAATATAAATGTGAAGAATATCATGAATATTAAAAAATATTTTACGTTATATAAATAAAAAACATTCCATTTAATATATGAAAACAATATCATACCTTGATAAGGAATAATCAAAATTTCAAGGTAAGTATTTGAAAATATATTCCATTTAACAAACAATTGAGAATGAAATAAATCAAAAGATAATACTGTACTGATAATATAATGGATAATTTTGACTGAATTTTGATTTAGGGAAACTCTTAATTATTGGATATCATTTATTAAGAACATCATTCTTACACAATAAATTTTTATCCTCAAGAAAGTTTAAAAATATTCAGTACAAACCCATTTAATTTTGCTATATAATTTTATTCTATAATTACTTTTTCATCCCATGATATTAAGGATGAATCTAGAGAATATATACAACTATGACCCACCCATATAAATATGGCCAAATAATTCTTTATTTGTCGAATAATTAATATATTTCATGAACAATTTGAAATCCAAAAAATATATATGTATTTATTGATGATTATTATAAGGACCCGACCATAAACCTTACATAATCTTGAATTAAATGAATAATTCACATTGGGGATCATTTCATGTTTAGAGTTTTAGATAATTTGGTGGTAACTATTACATAAAAACTTAAATATTACAAGTAGAAACTACCACGTAGTATCCTTTTTTTCATAAGATAAAAACTCTTAAAAAGAAACATCTCTAGTTCTATGTTTTAGACAACATGACTTTTCCTTGATCACATCCTATACCCTATTTCACATTATGTCGTTTCATAAAACATATCAATAAACATGGGATTATTATAAAAATCTCAGTAAGGGATCCACAAAGAAGAAAAACAGTTATTTTTTCAAAACAACAAGTAAACAATAAATACTATAACATAAGTAATACCTTTCACCATTATGAAGTAATAAATACTCTTCACTGAATAAAAGATCACTACGTACCCTTTTGTATCCAAAAGGTTATCAAAAAACCCATATAAATAACACATAAAATATAAAGGTAACTTTGGACATAAACATAAATAAATGGAATAAACATATGGTCGACTTCCACACATATCACTAAACGGAATAGCCATACATCCGACTTCCATACCCAATGCATTGGAGATTATAACGTCACCACCCGTCCGGGTATTCACGACACGACCCTTCATAAGGTATATCATGTAACCACCTGTCAAATGTACAAGTACCATTATAACACATAAAATATTTCAAATATTAACATTTCACTTATAACCTTTCATTTTCAATAACATGATGTAATTTCATGATATTGAAATAATTAATCCATCTTCATAAACCATTTAAAAGGTTATTTTTGAAACAAAGTGTCCCATACAATATTGAAACTTTTAAAGGAATTATAATTTTAAAAAATTAATTTCCATATTAATAAATACTGAAAACAATTTTTAAAACATAGACATTAAAGTTAAATATTTAGAATAATAAATAATTAAAACATTTAAAATGATATTTTAGTTAAAGAGTTTTTAACAAAATGAGAGTCTCCTGAATGAAAATAATTGAAGGATAACTTTTAATCATAACATTAAAATATCATGAGAATAAATGTATTCATGATATAATATGTCAAAGGATGGTATATACAACATATAATAGTGAAATGGTGAATAACAACAATGGAGTCTTAGTGGAAATGTAAATTGAGATGAAATCCCTTATAATGATGGTATCATTAATTTGAGGATAAATAAACCAAATAATTATGTGTTACCAATATAAATACACCCAATATAATTGGATATTATGTGTAATACAATCAGAGGTAATTCACGCATATTCATTAGACGACATATTCAAGAAGTACTAGTTGAACCCAAAGAATTGAAATTGGGTTAAGATGTTCCATTGTAAAAATTCGACAGCCTAACGGTGTCACTTTAAAATTCATAAAATGATTTGATGAGATAAAAAGGGTATCTCAACACATGGACATGACTTTTACATCAATGAGGATATATACGAATATATCCTAACATAATAATATGTAAATTAAAAGACATAACAAAAGAGGTCTTTTAAATAGAGGAGGTTCAAAGGTTCACTTACCGATTTGGTAACTTGCAAAACATACTCCACATGAATGAAAGATCATAAAATAAAATATGTAAATACTCATAAATGAATGTATATTACACAAATAGTAAAATCATGTGAAGTACATACACCACACAAAAAAGGAATTGTGGCATATAGAGCATGAATCTCAGGGGAATAATAAGTGAGATGAAAACAGCTTACCACATTGTAATCAATTGAGTCATATGACCCAAAGTTAATAACCACCAAATTCATCACATAATACCATGAATATAATGATAATAATTATAATATATATCAAAAGTCTGTACACAATACCCCACATTCATAAATAAGTGTCGAACAATGGTAATCTCACGGAATTAAAAGTGAGATAAGAAATCCCTTACCTCGTGTCCAACTTGACATGATTGTTCTTTAATCTCCTGAATAATAAACTAAAGTTTATTTATACTTTCCTAAAAACATTTTTCATGTTTATTAATCCTTTTTATAACACTTATTACCTTGTTAAAAACATTATGTAATCATTTAAGTTAATAATGTTTGTTTTGTCGATATTTGGTACTTGAGTCAAAAATGGACTTCTTATAATTACATGTTGGTCATGTGGTCAAAGGTTTATTATATCCATAATGATATTAATAATTTGGATGTCATATATATCATATATATCTTTCATATACATGTATTTATAACACTACATAACATTTATAGGTGATTAATGAAATGCACCATTCATGGAGATGGTAAGTCGTACGTACGCTTGAACGCTACTACCATTTTATTTCATATTTAATGGAATTAAAAAATAATGATACATATTAGTAATAGAATTCCAGAATTTTATCATATATAATATCATTAAATTTATCCTTTATACATACCACATATGGTATGAACGATTCATATCACTTTGAGGGGGCAGTAGTCCGCACTTCCCCTAATGAGATTATCACGTTTACCCATAATGGAAACCACAACGGCATGAAATAAATGGAAATTACAGAAGCATAAAGAAAACATAAACATAATATATATCATATATAAATACATTTCCATAATAATGGCTACCATGTGAGGCGGTATGAGATAATTGAACAATCATCATTTCGTGAGGTGTTAGTTTACCATCCATAGAAACATTATGTTCTTCATCCATTAGATGTAGGTGTGTGTAAGGGTTGAAAGAATAATTCTCATAATAACATCCTATTATATTTAGGATACTGATTTTGTTACAAAATAAAGGAATAAAAAGAGTTTAGAGGTTGGATAAGTAAAATATATGAAAACAATTTAAGAGAAACAATTACCTTTAATTTGGTTAACTCCCTTTGGTTTGAAAAAGGACTTCTTGAAGTGACTTATACATAAGTTAAGGCTTCTAGTATGGTGATAGAGATGTAGGGAGCTTAATTGGGAAGATTTTGGAATATCCAAATGGCTTGATGGGTGTGAGAAATTGGTTAGAAGTTGTCTCTTTTTATAAGGGAGAGGAGGGGCTCTTCAGGAAAGTGTGATAATATTATGTTATTATATAATGATATTCTTTTTCAAAAGGACCAATAAACATTAGAGTCGAAGATAAGATGAATCATGGTCGAACTATAATCATCCAATAAGAATTGGACAGGTTTTGGAAAATATTTTAATCATTATAATCTTATATATTTAAATTATTTATTAATGATGTAAATATTGCATCATTATTGTGTCATAAATAATTTAATTTATTTGAAGTATAAAAATTATAAATAAAATTCCATGATGTATGAAATATTTTTATATTTCAAATGAATTTTTATAGTTGAAAAAATAATTTATATAACTACTTTTAAAAATTAATTTACTAAAAGATATTTGCTTTTGTCATTTTTGCCTTTACATTAGGTTAATTAATTTAAACTGTCATTTTCCCTCCCATGTTGCTCAATGGGGTCCCAAAATATACCCAATGATTTACTTGGTCGTTAATGACTCAACAAATATGGTTTAGACAAGTGTTAAGGTAATTTTTAATTATTATAATATTCTTTAAAGCTTGAATTACACTATTTACCTTTAACCACTGTAAATAAATGTCAAAAGTTACAATTCACAAAAAAAAAATCATCTTATTGAACCACATTTTACTTCTTGATATCAACCATGTATGTCGTATTTTCGAAATTCAAATAAAAAAAGTGGTAAAATTTCATTTAAATGAAAAGGTCAATTTTTTTAACTACCACTAAGTGGTTTTACTATTCATAAATAATTGATGTTTTCAGAAAAATAACAAAAATTCAGCCTATGATTTATTGTATATAATGAATTCAAAAATAATGCATATCTTTCTAAATTCCAAACATAGAAATTTCAATAATTAAGTTAAAATTAATTATTGTTGTTAAAACAAATACCGTGTTTTTAAGAAACAATAACTATCAAAAGATTGACACTTATTTATGTCCACTCTCAAAGTGAAATTAATTTCAATGACAAAAATTGTATTAAATGGTAAAAATATATTCCAATTACACATTAAACCCAAATAAAAAGATAATATAACCATAAAAATAAATTATATTAAAAGGCTCTTTTGAATTAAAATACAATATTTTTAACTATTCATTAAAAATGAACTTTATTAGAAAAATTCCAAAATAATATCCCAAAGAAATATTTGATGTTCCCATTCTAAAGAAGGATTTTAATCTGTCAATTAGAATATATTACAGTGACCAATAATATATTTAAAGAGGGTTCACCATTAAAATGCGGTAAATCGACCTTTTAATGTTATATTATGCTTAAAATTAGATTCCTTCTCAATTTAATCATCTAACTTTTATTGGATAAATGTAAAAACATTTAACAAACATGTATAATCATATTGTAGTTATTTTTTTCATTCCATCCAACACAATGTCTTAGAGTTAATTAACATTTAAAATAATAATATTATATTATTAGTGTGCAATGTAATTTTCCAAAGAAACACGTTGTTGCGTATCAGGTGCGCTATCAAACATAGAAACCCCGTTAAAGTAAAATTAATATTTAATTCACAAATATTAATAAATATGAAATATTCCATATTCTTTATTTACCTTGGATGTTACATCATTCCCCCTTTTGTAAATTGTGTCCTCACAAGTTTTAAATTTAGATCGGGAACTTCATTGAAAGCCCCACATCAAAAAAAGACAATAAAACTATCACTTTAAAATAAAGGAAGAGAAGTAAAAAGGTTATCCAAGTCAACAGATACTAGGATTCCCTGAAAACATGGATATGGAGGAGAAAACAAACCATCAATTTCTGATGGTGAGTGATAGAAAAAATTTTAGGAGAAAGTTAACCACCAGAAAATCACGAACTTGTGATGGGTTAAACAATATTTGATTCCCCAGTAGGAAAAGTTAAGAGACATGGTTTTTAAGTTACTTTTAATTGAGAAATTTATTTATGAACATAAATAAAAACATAAGGAAATATACTTACTTGTCATGTAGACATTCATATTTTACAATATTTCTAACATAAACTCATATTTTCTCCAAATGATGAGTATTCAGGATGACTTTTTTCAAATTAAGAGTGCTATAATCAACTTCGAGGGAATCACATAATCCTAAAAAAGATGAATTGAATATTTCCTAGGTATTTAGACATTAACCAAAACCAAAATGGTAAGCACCAGATCAAATAATCGCCAAAAAGGATAATCTTTTACCAAAAGAAAAACTAATCTTAATCACCAAATTTTTTCAAACAAAACTCAATGTTCATCAAACACAATTCAATAAATAGTTGTCCATAAAATTCTACAAAGTAATTAACCTATTCACATATCCTCCATGATAGGTTAATTATTTCCATAAAGAACCCAAAATTGACATCTTCTTGATTCATAAAATCATCTAACTAAAAAGAATTAGTCATACAAACCTTGGACATCAAGTAGTACAGTGGTAGGCGATAAATACTAGTCGCACGTTGGTTGTGGGTTTGATTCTCACAGCTTTTTCCGACGTGACGGGTTGTCACGCGGTCTGCGTGTTTTCATTTTTTTCAAGAACTCTATAATTTTGTAGCATTGAAAAATATATATAAATTTATCAAAAAACCCGTTACATAATTTAACCACGATGGTTTTCTAATAAAATTCACTTTGCATCCCAAAAATGTATTAACCTATAATTTCCTCAAATTCAATGATCATATAAACCCAAATGGTTCATTATAAATATATCCCCAAAAGAAAAGATAATTATTCCTTGAATAAAATCTACATATATCAAACATCAGGGTTACACATACTATAAAACGTCTTCTAATTTAATTCCAATAATTAAAAGAGCCTTAATACTTTTAAACATTTCACCATCCTAAAATCTACCAAAACACTTGAATACCATATATGTTGACTTCTTACTCATTCAACATTATTCATTCTCTATTAACCATTCCATTCCAAATTATTCTGAAATACTTCTTCCCTACAAACAAAATCATGAGTCATTTCCTAAGATTCAATAATTTCAAAACATATGTTATGAAATAATCCATACCTTCCATTGGTCATTGTCACATTCTCCATACTCAATCGGAATGACATTAGGTATTGGTAAACAAATATTTGTACGATCCTAGTGATCCAATTCCTGACACATCTTCGTAGGACATGTGTCTGTTTAATGACAATGCACACCACTTTTAAAATATTAAATTGATCTCTCAGAAGTAACATCATTCCCTTTCCTAGAGTCAACTGGATGCTTCCTTTTTCCAAGGTAGGTTCTTGTTGTATGACCCTCATTTCCACATCTATAGCATCTTCTCGTCCCTTTGAATCATTTTCCTAGGTGTTTCTTTCCACATCCTTTACACAATGTTTTTTTAACATACTTAACTTTATGATTATTACCTGAACTTCCGTAGGGATTTTTTTCCCACATATACGACACCTTATAAAAATCACCAAGGTTAAGGTTGTCAATCATGACTCTTGATAGTTGGTTAAGAATTACCACAAGAGTTCTCATTTCACCTCCCATTTCATTCAACTTCTAATTCAAAAAATTGTCATTGTTTTCTTCACTTCCATTGTTACTTTGATGCCTGCTAGATCCAGCCATTGACTAAAACCAAAATTGTACGTTTGAGTGTATAAGTAAAATCATCATATAATATCTTATGAGGATGGTAAATACTAAGATATACTTATTCGTGTTATCTAAAACTCATTCGATTTATCTAAAAAAATATGACTCATTCTGAAATCCTAATCATTATGGTCATGTCACGTATGCTTAAAGAATACCCTAACCTCTAAAGTTATCTAAACCGACCTCAGATTCCATCTATAAGGACCCGGCCTTAAACCTCATATAATCTTGAATTAAATGAATAATTCACATTGATGATCTTTTTAGGTTTAGATTTTTAGAGAATTAGGTGATAATTATTACATAAGAACTTGAACATTACAAGTAGACACTACTATGCAGTATCTATTTTTTTATAAAATAAAAAATCTAAAAAAGAAACATGTCCAGTTCTATGTTTTAGACAACAAGACTTTTCCTTGATCGCATCCTTGACCCTATTCCACATTATGTCCTATGAAAAACATTTCAAAAAAAACATGGGATGGGCATAAAAGGCTTAGTAAGGGATACAAAAAGAATAAAAATTGTTATTTTTTCAAAACAAAATGTAAACAATAAATACTTTAAAATACGAAATACTTTTCACCTTAATGAAGTAGTAAATAATCATCATTGAATAAAAGATCACTACTTACCCTTTTGAAAAAAAAGGTTACCATAAAACCCATATAAAGAACACATAACATATAAAGGTAACTTGGGACATAAACATACATAAATCGAATAACCATACGGTCAACTTCCACACATATCACTAAATGGAATAGCTATATGGCCGACTTCCATACCTAATGCATAAGAGGTTATAACGTAACCACCCGTCAGGGTATTCACGACACCACCTGTCATATGGCTTATCACGTAACCACCCGTCAATTGTCCAAATACCATTATAACACATAAAATATTTCAAATATAAACATTTAACTAATAAAAATTCATTTTCAATCACAAGAAATAATTTCAAGACATTGAAATATTCAATCCATTTTCATAAACAATTTAAAAAGAGATTTTTGAATCAAAGTGTCCCATACCACATTAAACCTTTTAAATGTATTATAACTTTTAAACATTAATGTCCATATAAATAAATACTGAAAAACAATTTTTAAAACATGGACATTAAAGATAAATATTTATAATAATAAATCTTTAAAACATTTAAAATTATATTTTTGTAAAAGAGTTGTTAGGAAAATGAGAGACTCTTGAATACAAATAATTGAGGAATAACATTTAATCATTACTTTATAATATCATGAGAATAATGGGATTCATGATATAATATGTCAAAGGATATTATATACACCCTATAAGAGTGAATTGGTGCATAACAATAATGAATTCTCAGTGTAAATGTAAATTGAGATGAAATCCATTATAAATATGGTTTCCTTAAATTAAGGATAAATCAATCACATTCTTATTTGTGAAACAAATAAATACACAAAATATATTTAGATATTATGCGTAAAACAATCATAGGTAATTCGAACATATTCATAAGAATACATATTCAAGAAGTTCAAGTTGAACCCAAAGAATTGAAATTGGGTTAAGAAGTTCCCTTGTAAAAATTCGACAGCCTAACGGTGTCACATTAAAATTCAGAAAATGATTTGATGAGATAAAAAGGGTATCTCATCATATAGAAATAATGTTTACATAAATGATGATATCGAAGAACATATCCCAAAATAATAAGATGTAAATTAAAAGACATAACAAAAGAGGTCTTTTAAATAGAGGAGGGTCAAAGGTTCATTTACCGATTTGGGAACTTACAAAACAAATTCCACATGAATGAAAGATCATTCAATTAAGATTTAAATATTCAAAAATTAAATTATATTACACAAAGAGTACAATTATGGGTAGTACATACACCACACAAATAGGAATAGTATCATATAGAGCATGAATCTCATGGGAATAAAAAGTGAGATGAAAATAGCATACCACATTGTTATCAATCATTTCGTATGACCTGATGTTATATATCAAAAGGTAGTACATAATAAACCGCATGCCATAAATAATTGGTGAAAAATGTAAGTCTCACGGAATTAAAAGTGAGACATGAAATCTCTTACATCATGTCCGACTTGACTCAATCATTCTTTAATCTCCTGAATAATAAACTAAATTTAATTTATTCTTGATTAATAAAATTTTTCATGTTTATTGTTCTTTTTTATATCACTTACTTCCAAGTTATAAATATTATGTAATCATTTAAGTTAATAATGTTTTTTTTGTCGATATTTGGCACCTGAGTCAATAATGGGCTTCTTATAATTATATATTGTTCATGTGGTCAAAGGTTAATTATATACATAATGATATTCAGGATTTGGATATCATATATATCATATATATCCATCATATACATGTATTTATAATAGTATATAACATTTAGAGGTATGAAATGAAATGCACCGTTCATAGAGACGGTAAGCCATACGTACGCATGAACACTACTTCCATTTCTATTTCATATTTAATGGAATTAAAACATAATGATACATAGTATTATTATAATTCCAGTATTTTATAATATATAATATCATTAATTATATCCTTTATATTCACCACATATGGTATGAACGAGTCATATCACTTTGAGGGGGCGGAAGTCTGCACTTCTTCTAATGAGATTATCGTGTTTAACCAAAATGGAAAGCGTAAAATAATTCTATAAATGGAAATTAGAGAATCATATAGAAAACATGAACATAATATATATCATATACAAATACAGTTCCATCATAATTCCCACCAGGAGAGGCGGTAGGAGATAATCGAACAATCATCGTTTCATGAGGCGTTAGTTTCCCATCCACAGAAATATCATGTTCTTCATTCATTAGATGGAGGTGTGTGTAACTGTAGCTCGAATCCATATCATAACAACATCCAAGTATATTGAGGATACTGATTTTGTTACAAATGAATGTAATAAAAAGAGTTTAGGGGTTGGAGAAGTAAAATAAAAGAAATTTTTTTGGAGAAACTGTTACTTTTAATTTGGGTAAACCCCTTTGGTTTGAAACAAAGGTCATCTTGAAGTGCCTTCTGCCTAAGTTAATGCTTCAATGAGGAGGAGAGGGATTTAGGGAGATTAATTGGGTAGAGTTTGGATGATCCAAATGGCTTGAGAGGTGTGAGTAATTGGTTCGAAGTGGTGTCCTTTTATAAGGGAGAGGAGGGGCGCTTTAGGAAAGTGTGATAATATTATTTTATTATATAATGATATCCGGAATCAAAAGGTCCATAAATCATTAGAGTCGAAGATAAGATGACTCATTTTCGAAATAAAATAAGCCAATCATAATTGGGCAGGTTTTGGATTAAATTTTAATCATTATAATCTTATTTATTTAAATGATTTATTATTGATGTAAATACTGCATCATTATTGTGTCATAAGTAATTTAATTTATTTTATTTCTAAATATTATAGAAAAATACCATGATGTAGGAAGTCTTTTTAAATTTATAATTAATATTTATAGTTGAAAATATTATTTATATAACCCCTTGTAAAAATTTATTTATTAAAAGATATTTGCTTTTGTCATTTTTGCCTTTACTTTAAGTTAATTAATCTAAATTGTCATTTTCACTCCCATGTTGCTCAATGGGGTCCCAAAATAGACCCAAAGATTCCCATGGTTGTTAATTAATCTACCAAAATGGTTTGAAAAACTGTTATGATAATTTTAAATTATTATAATATTTTTTTAACCTTGAATTACCCAATTTACCTTTAAATGCGGTAAATAGAAGTCAAAAGTTACTATTCACAAAAAATAATTTTCATCATATTGAACCACATTTTAGTTCTTGATAACAACCATGTATCTCGGATTTTCTAAATTCAATTCACAGAAGTGGTAAAATTTCATTGAAATGAAAAAGTCGGTTTTTTTAACTACCACTAAGTGGTTTCACTACTCATCAAAAATTGACGTTTTTCAAAAAAATTACAAAACATCATCCTAAGATTTATTTGATATACTGAATTCAAAAATTATGTCTATTTTTCTAAATTCAAAACATATAAATTGCATTAATTAATTTAAAATTAATTCCTGTTGTTAAAACAAATAGCTTGTTTTTTAGAAACAATAACTATCAAAAGATTGACACTTGTTTATGTCCACTCTCAAAGTTAAATTAATTACAATGTCAATCATTTGATTAAATGGGAATAATATATTCTAATTACACTTTAAATCCAAATAAAAAGATATTGTAACCATATAAATAAATTAGATTAAAGGGCACTTTTGAATTAAAATATAATATTTTCCACTATTCATTAAAAATGAACTTTATCGGAAAAATTACAAAATAATAACCCAAAGTTAAATTTGATGTCCACATTCTAAAATAAAATTTTATGTGGTCAATTATAATTTATTAAAGTGACCAAAACAATATTTAACGAGGGTTCACCATTAAAAGGCAGTAAATCGACCATTAAATATAAATTAGGCTTAAAATTCGAATCATTCACAATTTAATTGTCTAACTCTTATCGGATAAATGTAAAAACATTTAACAGACATGTATAATCATATTGTTTTTTTTTATTCCTTCCAATACAACGTCTAATGTTTAACTACCATTTAAAATAATAATATTATATTATTAGTGTGCAACATAAGATTCCAAAGAAACTCATTACTGCGTATCGGGTACGCTATCGAAAATAACAACCCCTTTAAAGTAAAATTAATATTTAATTCAAATATATTAATAAATATGAAATATGTCTTATTCATTATTTACCTGGGTTGTTACAAATATGGATTGAAAAATAGTTCATCATATAAAAGAAATAATTTATTATAGACAACTACATGTATGAATGATATTTTTAAAAAAAAATAAACTTATAAATGATAAATAATATTAATATTTAGTGGAAATATAATGTCTATGAGAATGTGAATAATTCAAGGGAATGTCACCGAATAAATAAATTAACTAATGATGTGAATTCCAATACTTTACTTGGACTAATTAATCATAATAGAAATAGATGTAGAATAATTATTTTATAAGTACACCATATAACCATTTGAGTAATAAAAAAAGGGAAATTTAAATTTATGACTATAAATAGTAGAAAAATAATTTCTATATAATTCTATAGAAAAATGATATTTTTATTTATAAATCCAAATTTAAATATGTTAAAAAATTCAAATTTATTTTTATGAAAACAATATTTTAAACAAATAAAAAAATATTTAAAATAAATATGTGTTCATGATTTTTGTAAATTCATTTTCTAATTTAAATGTTGGAACAACCATTCATTGAACGTTTTTTGTTAATTGCAAATGGTTATTGTAAAGAAATGACATGAATTTTTCCTATGAATTTTTTAAAAAGAAAAAATATCTAGAAATTTATTTAATAAATCATTTTTACAATGTAAAAAATAGTTCTCAAAACTTTTTTATAATATATGAATTATGATGGAAACCGATATCCGACCGAAGACCAAAATGAAGTCAAACCGTTATAGAAACCATTCTCAATACTTGTAAGCACTAAAAACATGGAGAATTGTACTATTATATGAATTTATCTGGAATAACAAAAAGATAATAAAATTAAATGATTTTAATAAAAAATGATGAAAAACTTTCATTAAAATGAAATAAATGAATTAAAAATGAATATTATAATAATATTCTAAAATTAATATTCAAAATGACTATAAGATTAAAGTGAAAATTTTTCAATTAATTGATTATTTTTGTTGAATGTAAATACAAATATACTTGTGTAAATATATTAATATTTTTAAAAAGTAAATACAAAATTAATTATATAATAACAAAGATAAATCCTGAGTAACATAACCCAATGAAGAAAAATGGAGTTCTGAAATTCACTAAAAATTCTAACTATTAATGAAAAAAATGTACTCGTATAAATATTTAAAATTCATACATAATATAATATAATTTAATCTGGAATAACTAAATCATATTTTAAAATAGAATAATATAAATCATATTGATGAATTTTTTTTATAACATTAAAATATACATTAATTAAATGAAATTTAGTGGAAATACGTTACCAGATTCATCATTTTGAATAAATGTACATTATCCTGCTGTATAGATGTTTTGAAAATTTCATTAACATATTCCATATCCATATTAAAATTAACAATAACATATTTTATCATTTTATAATAACCTGGTACTTTTTGTAAAATAATATATCCATATTTTCAATTTTTGGTTCTAGTTTCCTTTTCTTCGCTTGCGGGTTTCATCATCAATAATCACAACGTGGAAATATTAGATAGTTTTAGCAAATATAGACTAAAATTAATGTCTTAATTATCTTATTTCTACATCAATAATACATTTATAGTCATTTAATATATATGGTTATGATAAATGGACTATGTTACGATAATGGAGTTGATATGTCATACGTACCCAAGATCAATGCTTCCATTTTTCAACAATCATTATATAAAATATGTAGTTAATATTTTATGTTAATAGCATATTTATAAAACCATAACAATCATTTTATTTCATTAAATATACTTATATATATATCACCCATGTGGTGTGGTGATGAAAATAGAGTCACATCGTTGTGTGATGGTTGTAGTCCACCTGTGCATGGATGATGTTAACTTGTTTACATAAGTGAAAATGAAAAAAGAAATAAATGATATATCATCATTCAAAAATAAATAATCATTATGTAATATAAAAATTATTTCAGTTTTATTATATATAATAATTAAATATTTCCTTATCATCATCCATGTAAAACATTAGTGAAAGTTGAATCGGAAACATCGTTGGGCGGTTGTCCATCGTACACATGTGAGTTGTTAATGTATCCCCTAATTATTGTGAAGTTGTAATGATTAATATTATTTAATTACTGTGTATATATAATAATGTTAAAAAAACAAATATATACTTAACTTTAATCATTAATATCCTTCCTTGAGAGGTGGTAATGGCATCATGTATGAAATCATTTCATGAGGTGGTAGTCCACAGTTTACATTAAAAATGATTTCCTAATCCATTTTGAGGAAGTGTGGATTGTTTCAGGTCATTAAATTATTTTTAAAACATCATCGATTATGTAATAAACTAATTAATTTTTACCAGTGTTGTTTAATATCAAATACTGGAGGTGGATAACGTAAAGACCCAGAATTTCTATGCGATTTTTTTTATTAAATGTGAATTTTACGAGTCCGCGAAATTTGATGGTGAGTGATTCTGAGGCCTGGTGTCCCTGGAATCAATTTCTGATGATTTGTTTGGGTACGTTCAATAAACGTACGAGTGGGTTTTTATAACTTTGAAAAACGGTTCTCGGAATTAAAATCTGAGGGCACCGTTGAATTCGCAGCACCAATATTCGCTTAATAAGACATTCCCCCCGACGACAGTTGGTTGAGGGTGGGAGATATTTTTTTGGTTTTTTCGTGAGAATAATAAAATAAAATAAACACAGATTTTATTTTATTTTTATCTATTATAACCACCCAAGTGGAATTTGGATGTGGGGACCACCACACAATAACCTCCCATGATAGGTTATGGTTGTGGGTCCCACCAAAACCTAACCTCCAACGAGAGGTTACGATGTGGAGACCACCCGGGACTAAACTTCTCAACTCCCCTCATTAATGTAGGAGAGTCTCTCCAACCACTACATTAATGGTGTCAACCCTTCCTCTCTTATAATTATGCCAACGACATTTATTAATTAATTGGAGCCAACATAATTAATTCAACCAATTTGAATTCTTATTCCAATGACTTAATAGATTTTATATTCTATTATTCTTGGCTAACTTTTCTTTTGTTGGAAAAGGAGGAAAGATCTTTTGAGAAAAAATCTATTTCCCAAGAAGAATGAAGAACACGTTCTTCCAAGGAAGATTTCCAGAGAGGACCATCATTGACTTATTCCTTGGAAGCACCTTCTGGAAGCAACCGACGTTGGATGTCTTCGACAACTGACCCTCCCTCCTCATCTTCGTCAATGAACCGATGCATGAGATCAGATTGTAAGTGTGCGGTGGATGCGACGAATAAAGAAAACTTCGTCTTCTTTCCTGTGACTCCGTCAACGAACAACTAAGAAAGGCAGGGGTATAATTTCATTTAAGTATGATATTATTCCCTTGTTACATTTCTTCCAAAACAAAGATCGCGGACCAATATATTATCAAGATTATCCACTAATGTTTTTCATTGTGGGTTGAGAATATTTTTTTATTGAGGAATTACGGGTATTGATGTATTTAAGATATCTTCCATGCTTGTTATTTTCTTCATTCTTATGAGTCATTTTCTATAACCCTAAACGCAGAAGGGTGCAGAACAAACCAACGTGATCTGACCCCTCCACCGACAATCTTTGTGATGATCTTTTAAATGGTGATGTGGCGACGAAGGCGATGAATGCAACCTGTGTCGCCCCCATGACACTTTGGTGCCCCGGCCCGAACCGTGCTGCCTTCCAGCTTCCGAGCCGCCCCAGCCGTGTTGCCCGCCAGTTGGGCCACCCGCAAGTCGAACTGCCAGAGCCACGCCGCACACTGTCCAAGCCGCGGTCCAACCACCCTGCCCACCAGCTCCTAGCCGTCGTGTCTCCCGCGCCCCATGCATCGCCGCTGGTCGAACCGTCTCTCCAGCCTCCACGCGCACCCCGCATCTCTACCGTCGGCACGCCCCACGGTGCCCCGGCCGAGCTGGCCTCCCGGCCCGGGCCGCACCACCTTGTCCCCGGGCCTCGCCGCCAAGAGACGGCCCATCTCGGCGCCCTCTGGGACGATTCGCGCCCTCGCGGTGCCCTAGGGGATGAACCTAACAGTCTAGACTACATAAAATGTCGGGCCATACCCAACGGGTCTGGCCGGGTCAACCTAGACCGAACGGGTTGGACCGGACCCGAGCCAACTACGACCCTTCACATTCATTTGGAAATATCATTGGCACTGGGAATCCGATTGAAGATCTGTCAACGGACCTGTTAATCAAGAAGCATTAGGGTTCCAATGAGTATACCCCACTAGAGTCTGGGGTATATTTGAGATACGGTCTAGTTGGATCCCACACGAATCCAACCGGGCCTTGAGACGAAATGGTTAATAAATCACATATCGAGTGCCTGATTGACAGACCGTCTCTTGTGTTGATACCTCTATGATATTGAGGAACATTGAGATACTTATTCATGGGACCTCATGATAGTTAGAGTATCGACTAGTAGATCATAGTGTGGATACTTCCTGAGACGAGCAGAAAGAGTGCGGAGACCTAGTAGCTGGCTATGACTTGATGACTGCTGAACAATTGAATTAGAGTTACTCGACTAGCCAAGTGGGGACCACTTTGTTGTGGCAGTAGACCCATAGTGGAGGAGTGCCTGGTTGTGGTGGCAGAACCATGGTACTCGATAGGAGGAGTCCCTCTACAGGATATTAGGGGGAGCGCCTGGTTGTGGCGGCAGACCCCCGGTGGGGAGCACCCTGGTGATGCGGCAGACCCATGGTACTCGACAGGAGGAGTACCTTAGCAGTCCAAGGTTTGTGGGAAGCACGTTGGTGTCATGTAAGTCCCACTATACAGGACAGAGGAGGATTTATCTATCCATTGTTGTTTCAATAATGTAAATAAAAATCATGGTTGAGTTGAGTCAGTAACTTTTGTGTTTTCCTCAAGGTTGAGATGGATTACTAGATAATTTATGTATATGTTTGGGAATATACCTAAGTGGGGTAATCTTTTGATTTCTTACTTTTTGGTTTATTCTTTTTGGATTTTGTGAGACCATGAGGGTCTCAGGGTTCCTACTGAGTATCGTTATACTCACCCATGCACGGGTTATGCATGCACCCCGTTGTGTTGTACGCAGACAATGAATAGTGCTGGCTGAGGCTGAGAGCACCAGGATTTGACAGTACCCAGAGGTGGACCTTACAGAGTGTTGTTACACGGTGGAGACGTATATACTTGGAGTTCTAAGAAGGTGATATGTACCAACCCATCTGGTAGGAATCTCAGAGGACGACATAGTGGCTGCTTTTTCTATTTCCACAGTTGTACTTGTACTTTCAGTTTCTTGAACTCTCCTGTTGGGTGTGTATTATGGAAATTTTTACATACTGTACTCATTTGTTGGTTATTTAGATTACTCATGATCATATCTATTGTTTGTGTTTACAGGTTATAAAGGCAATGCCTTACTTTTTTTTTTGGAATTATGTCTTTGGTGCTAGTCGCCAGCCCCTGGCCTATAGAAGGTGGGTTTGGGGTAGTCACAACACGAGCCCCAGGAGATGGGTCGTAAAAAATTGGTTTCAGAGGAGTCGGATCTACCACAAAACATTGGACTCTAATCATTATTTTTTATGAAGAAATATTCTTAAGAGTAGTGTGTGTGGTTATCAGTTTGGGGAGTCCAATGTTGGTGCGGCAGTCGATGTATTCATACACCAGGACCATGACTTCTAATTTCTGACTCAGTACACAAAAATACAGATTTCTTGTTTGTTTTCAAAATTTTTCATTAATTCAGCTGAACCGGGTCAGCACACTAGGTATAATCTTTTTGATCGTGTCGCATTTGTTTTTTTAAGGATGCCTCCCCGTGGATGACCATCTAGAGTCCCAAGAGTTGTATGCACAGATAGCCCACTGAGAAACAAGGCTTCGATGTAGGGCCCTTTTCTAGTGCAGGAACCAATTGTACCACTTCCCGTTGGGCAACCAATGCCACCTGCCCCAGAAGAAGACGATGCATTCCGCTTGAGCGCGTTGCATGAGTTCCACTACCATAAACCACTCAGGCTTAGGGGAGAGATAAACTCACATGCGGCCGAGGAATGGCTGGAGGCTGTGGTGAGTGTTTTTAGACTGGTAGGGACACCATCCGAACTCATGGTGATTCATGATGCCATCCTTCTATAGGTATTAGTAGGCAGATGGTAGAGCTTGATGCTCCAAGTTCACGACAAGATGACGCTTCTCTGGGCAGACTTCGAGAGCCTGTTTCGAGCAAAGTTTCTCTCAATGACTCTTCGTGCAGTACGCATACAAGAGATACTTCATCTGCAACAGGGCAAGATGACGGTAGCTCAGTACTTAGTGAGGATTACTGACCTCTCATGCTACTACACTGATATGGTGAGGCACCCATTCTTCAAGGACAAACCCATCGATCATGGTCTAAGACGAGAGATCAGAGCTTCAAGGATCTCACTCAGCATCCCAAAGCTGGCAGGGTCCTAGAAAGAGACTTCATGGTTGAGAGTTTCCTTGCTAAGTAGTCTCCAGCAGGGAGATCCACCACCAATCGACACGCAGCGGAGTCTTCTACAGCTGGCGGTAGAAATATGTCACAGAGGTCCATTGGGACCAGGCCTATAGGTGTACAACCGCATGACTCAGGATCTGTTTTTAGGGGCACCCAGAGTAAAGACATACATACTAGGAAGGGGCATTGTTTCACATGCGGTGGGTAGGGTCACATGGCTCGTGACTATACCACCTGCCATTCGGATGATTAGTAGACGATTGAAGGACTGCCCAGGTAGAGATAGAGATTTGATCAAGGTAGTTAGTAGGGAGCATGCATACATTGAGGAGGACATGGTCGTGCAGCTAGCGGTGGGAAACGTTTTGAGGTATTACCACCACCACCACCAGGTGGTCCCCCCCCCCCCCGATCGTTGGGAGTAGGTGGACAAGAGAGAGCTCAGCTACAGAAAGGTGAGGCATACAATCATGGCACTCCAGTTATGATTTGAGGTATGATCTATGTCTACTCCACCATAGTATTAATTCTTACAGACACAGGTGTCAGTCACTCTTTCATTTCCACAACCCTCTTTCGGAGCATAGAGATTCTAACATAGTCGTTGGCTCAATACTTATGTATAGAGACTCATACGGGAGCAGACTCAACAATTACGCACTAGTGCGGGAAGTGTGAGCTTACTCTACAAGATGAGAGCTTCGGATGGGATCTCATTGTATCGTCGTTGAGGCCATACGACGTCATTTTGGGTATGCACTGGTTATCTATAGTGAATGCTCAGATAGAAAGTATTAGCCACAAAGTGTTGTGTGTATGCCCAGATAGGACCAAGTATACCATCACCAGTGAGAAGGGAGGCTTTGTAGCACTGGGCGGACATACTTGGAGGAGGGTCCAGTCGATCACTCATCAGTTGGCTTGCCTTACCCTCAGAGTACTTGATGTAGAGACTCTGATCAATATGTAGTGGGGAACCAGTACATGGATGTTTTCCATGATGATGTCCCAGTTCTACCTCTTCGTAGAGAGGTGGACTTTTAAATTGACTTGTACCCCATGATGGCACCGATAACTACCCCAGCATATCGTATGGCTTCCACGGAGCTTCATGAGTTGTGGGTAAAACTAGAGTACTTGTAGGGGAAGAGATTAATACAGCCCAATGTTTCTCCCTTGGAAGCCCTAATTCTATTCCCCAAGAAGGTGGAAGGGAGATTGAGGCTTTGTATAGACTATCAGCACATGAACCGGTTGACCGTGAAGGACCATAACTCACTCCCGGGGATTGACGCCCACTTTTATCAGTTGAAGGGAGCACATGGGTTCTCAAAGATAGACCTCAGATCAGGCTATCACGAGCTCAGAGTTCGAGATGAGGATGTGCATAAGACGACCTTCAGATGTTGGTACGACCACTATGAGTTCTTGGTTATGCCATTCATCATAACCAACACTCTAGAAATGTTATTGGGACTCAGGAATACCATCATTCATCCATACCTCGATCACTTTGTCTTAGTCTTCATCGATGACATTCTGATCTAATCGACTACAGAGGAGGAGCATGCCTACCATTTTCAGGTAGTACTGGATACACACCGAGAGCACCATCTTTTTGGTAATCACAAAAACTGTGAGTTCTGGATCTGAGAGGTTCACATTCAGAGACATTTCATCCCAGAAGCTAGAGTTGCAGTGGATCCGGCGAAGATTGATGCGGTAATTGCTTGGGATCCACCCAGGAGTGTGACAGAAATACAAAGTTTCCTAGGATTGGTCGGATACTACCAGAGATTTGTGACAGAATTCTCCAGAGTTTCAGAACCAATAGAAGTCTTGAAAAAGAAGGGGAATCCCTTTGTGTGGTCAGAGAGATGCAAACCGAGCTTTTAGTACTTGAGGCAGAGGCAGACTAGTGCCCCCCATCTTGAGGCTTCCAGATGAAGGCATTGGGTTCATAGTCTACTGTGATACATCAGAAACCAGAATTGGATGTGTCCTAATTATAGAGTAAGATGTGATCGCTTATGGTTCTCATTAGCTAAGATAGCATGAGCATAACTACTCTACCCATGACATGTAGTTAGAAGCAGTGGTCTTCGCCTTGAAGATGTGTCGACATTATCTGATTGGTGAACGTTTTATCTTTTACTCTGATAAGAATAGTATTAGTTATATCTTCTCAAGACAGACCTGAACCTTAGATAGTGACATTGGATTGAGTTCCTCAAAGACTATGAATTAGAAATATTCTATACACGTGGAAAGGAGAATTTTGTGGTAGATTCCATCTGTAGAAGGACTAGTATACAGCTGTTAGACGAGGCGACAAAGCAGGAGGCTGCTTTACAGATATCCATTTGTGGATATTGATAGAGAAACGTTCCTTCAGTATCTTACAGTCCCTCCCCACTTCTTTAATGAGCCAGGGAGGCATATCTTGGGGATACTGACTACGATACATGACGTGCTCAGATATCCATTGGGTAGGCACCTGATGGATTTTCTGAAGGTGGAGATCACGTCTTCTTCTTCAGAGGACGTACAATGGTACCATTGTCTCTTCAGGAGTATGTGTTGAGGGAGTACCACACATCCCCTCTAGAGGTACATCCATGAGTGGCGAAGATGTACGAGGACCTCTGATGATAGCATTGATGGCCGAGAATGAGGAATGTAGTTGCATAGATTTTCTCTTGATTCCTTACTTGTTTGCAAGTAAATGCGGAGCACCAGGTACCAGCAAGCTTGGTGAATCATTTAGAGGTACGAGAGTGGAAGTGGGATGACATATCCATGGACTTCATGATAGGAATTCCATGTACATTTACCACTCATGACTCGATCTGGGTGATTGTCGACCGAATCACGAAGTCGGCCCACTTCCTACCGATTACAGAGTATGTTTCTGTAGAGATCTCGGGCCACCTCAACATGTAGGAGATTGTCTCACTACAAGGGGTACCTTCGACGATTGTCTCGGATTATGATACACGCTTTACTTCCCACCTATGGAAGGGGTTTTATGAGGATTTTGGGATGAAACTTCATTTGATCACTGCCATCCATCCGTAGTCAGATGGTTAGACTGAGCGGACTGTGTAGACCCTTGAGGATATGCTATGTGCATGTTTCCTAGACTTCTGTCACAGCTGGGAGGACCACTTACCTCTGGTGGAGTTTGCATACAATAAAATCTATCAGTCCACCATAGAAATGGCACCATTTGAGGTCTTGTACGAGTGACCTTGCAGATCAGCTTTGTGCTGGACTGACCCAGGAGAGTCAGCACTGGTGGGACCAGAGATGGTACAGGCTACCATAGAGGGGGTGCAGATAATCCGAGAAAGGATATAGACTACTCAAAGCAAATAGAAGTCATATGCTGATAGGAGATGGAGTCCTCTGGAGTTCGAGGATGGCGACCCCATCTTTCTACGAGTCTCAACTCGATGAGGTCTATGGATATTTTTCCGAGGCGTAAATTTATCTCCAAGATTCATCAGACCTTTTCTAGTCCCCAACAGAGTTGGTGAGGTGCCATACTTCTTAGCTCTTCCACCTTAGTTGCACTTGGTGCATGTCTTCTTCCACGTATCCCAGCTGAGGAGATACGTGCATGACCCTACCCACAAAATCGACCATGGATAGCTAAAAGAAGATGATGTGGTGACATTTATAGATGTTCTATTTGACATTGTGGATCGACATGAGTGGGTCCATCATGGATGGTTGATACCTCTAGTACGCATTCATTGGCAGCACAAAAACCTCCATGAGAGAACATGGAAGGGGGAGGCTCAGATGCGTGCTCAGTACCCATAGTTGTTATCTTAGTTATGAGTTGTAGATTAAGCGGACTTAAATCCCTGAGTTGGGGAGAATGTTAAGACCCAGAATTTCCATGTAATTGTTTATATTAAATGGGAATTTTATGAGTTCACAAAAATTGACGGCACATAATTCTGAGGCCTGGTGGGCCCTAAATCAATTTCTAAAGTTTTCATCAGGTTCATTCTGTAAATGTACGGGAATGTTTTTATAACATTCGAACCGTTTCTTGGAATTGAAATCTGAGGGAACTGTTGAACATGCATCACCGATATTCTATTATGAAGGCTTTCATCTCGACGACAGTTTGTCGTGGGTGGAAGATAGTTTTTAGGTTTTCGTGGGAATGATAAAATAAAACAATTACATGTTTTATTTTTTTAATCTATTATAATCACCCAAGTGGACGTTGGAGGGGGGGACTAGTACACCTTAACCTCACATGAGAGGTTATGGTGGTCAGACCCACCCGACCCTATCCTCCAACTAGAGGTTACGATGGGGGGACCACATGGGACTAAACCCCCTAATAATGGTGGGAGAGGAAAACCTCTCAACTCCCCACATCAATGAGAGAGAGTCTCTCCACCACCCTCCTTTAATGGTGTCAACCCTTCCTCTCTATTAATTATGCCAATATCATGAATTAATTAAGTGGATCCAACTTAATTAATTCACCCAATTTGAATTATTATGCAAACAGATTAATATATTTTATAATATATTATTATTGGATACCTTTTCTTTTGTTGGAAAATGAGGAAGGAGCTTTTGAGAGAAAATCATTCTCCAACGAAGAATGAATAACGTGTTATTAAAACGAAGAACACATGCAAGGAGGGACTTCGACTTCATTCTCGGAAACACCTTGCAGAAGCAACCGATGTGTGAAGTCTTCGACGAATGACCCTCCCTCCTCATTGTCATCAACAAACCAACACACAAGCTTGGATTGGAAGTGTGTGGAAGATGCGATTAACAATGAAAACACCGTCTTCTCCCCCACGTCTCCGTCAATGAACAACGAATAAAGGTAGGGGTTAAGTTTTATTTATGTATGATATTATTCCCTTGTTACTTTTCTTCCTAAACAAAGAACATGAACCATCTTATTATCAAGTTGATCTATGGATGTTTTTCCATGCTAGTTGGGAATATTTTGTTAATGAGGGTTTATGGGAATGGATGTTTTTAAGATATCTTCCATGATTGTTCTTTCCTTCATTCTTGTGAGCCAATTGTTATCACCCTAAATGTGGAAGGGTGAGGACTAAACCAACATGGTCCCACACCTCCTCCGATCTTCTTTGGGATGTTCTTTGGCATGGCGATGAGGTGAAAAAGGTGACTAAGTAAACTTACGCGACCCCCATGATGATCCGGCACCCTAGGCTGAACTGTGCCACCCTCTGGCTTCAGAGCATCCCCGGCCACGCTACCCACCGGCCGCGCCACCCATTGTCCGAGCAGCACCGCACCCCATCTGAGCCGCACTCTGGCCGCACCGAGCCCTAGCTCATGGCCTCTGTGCCTCACATGCCTTAAGCACCCCTCACAACGCCCTCCGGAGCCCCGTCCAAGCCGGCCTCCGCACGCTCCCCGATCTGTGCACCCCGCGGCTCCACCGTCCGAACACCCTACACAATCCATGTTGCCGCTACCCGAACGATCCCACCACCTCTACACACCCCCAATCTCCACGACTCCACCATCCACTCACCCCGCGGCGCCCCGGCCGAGCCGGCCTCTCGGCCCAGGCCATGCCACCCCGGCCCTAGGCCGAGCCGCATTGAGTCGGCCCCTCGTGGCGCCCTCCAAGAAGAGTTGCACACTCACAGTGCCCTTCGGGCCAAACCTAACGGGTTGTCCCACCTAACATCTTGGGCCAAACCAAATGAGTCAGGATGGGTCAACCCAAATCGGGTGGGAACAATCTAGTGGGACCAGACCCCGGCCCACTACGACGCTTTACTTTTTATTGGCCATATCACTGGCCTCGAGCGTCTGATTGACGAACCGTCCTTGGCCCTGGTAATCTTGGAGAATGATGGTCCCATTGAGTATACCTCTGTAGAGTTTATGGTATAGTTGATATATAGTCTAGTTGGATCACACACAAATCCAACTGGGCCCCCGAGACTAAAAGTTTAATAACTCACAGACCGAGTATCCTACTAATTCATTGTTCATTTCATTCTGACCTCTATGACATGGAGGAACATTAAGATTATTTTTTGTGGGACTTCATGACAATTGGTGTACCGACCAGTAGCTCATGGAGTGCATCCTTCCAGATATGATCGGACAAATTGTGGAGACCTAGTAGCTGGGTGAGACTTGATGACTACTGATCGATTGACTCGGAGTAACTCAACTAGCCTAGTGGGGAGAATCTGGTTATGGAGGCAGACAAATGGAGGAGATGCGCCTGGTTATGGCGGCAGACCCGCGGTACTCGATAGGAGGAGTACCTCTGTAGGCTATTAGGTGTAGCGCCTGGTTGTAGTGGAAGACCCAAGGTGGGGAGTGCCTTAGTGACACAACAGACCCACAATACTCAATAGAATGAGTACCTCAACAGTCCAAGGTTAGTGGGAAGCACCTTGGTGTCGTGACCGACCAACTATACTCGACAGAGGAGGAGTTCTCCAACAGCCATAGTTTAGACTATATGAATAAAAATCCTTGTTGAGCTGAGTCAGTAGCCTTTGTGTTTTCTTAATGATTGAGATGGATAACTTGATAACATATGTATATGTATGGGAATATTACTATGTGGGGTTATCTGATGATTTCATACTTTGTGGTTTATCCTTGTTGGTTTTTTTGAGACCTTAATGGTATAGGGGTTCCTACTGAGTGTTGATATACTCACCCCTGAATGGGATATTCTCGCACCTTATTGTGTTGGATGCAGATGACAGACAATGTTGATTGAGGATGAGAGCACCAGGACCAGACGATTCTCGGAGGTGGACCTTACAGCATGTCGGTACACGGAGGAGATGGATGAATGTGGAGTGATGAAGAGGCAATCTGTACCTACCATTTAGGTATGAACCATGAAAGATGGCCCAGTGGCAGTTTTTCCTATTTCCTCAGTTGTACTTATACTTTTAGTTTCATGTACTCTCTAGTTGGGCTTGTTTATTGGCCATTTTTACTTACTGTACTCAATCGTTGGTTTTTCAGTTTACTCGTGATCGTATCTTCTATGTGGGATTACAGGTTATAGAGGTAATGCATTACCAGTTTTAGGGAATTAGGCCTTTGGTGCTAGTCCCCAGCCCCTGGCCTATGGAATCTGGGCATGGTGTACTCAGGGTACGAGCCTCGGGGGACGGGTCATTAATGATAAATAGAAAATATAAAAATGGTCGATGAAGAACATTCCCACCTCTTCGAGTATCGTACTTAGGTTTCCATCACAAATAATTCTAAGTTTCCATTATTCCCAAAAACGAATTCTAAGAAGGCTAAATGAATGACTTAAAGGGGTATTTTAATTAATTATCCAAAAAATATTTGTTTGAACATGTGAATAAGATTGGATTCCGGTGACATTTTTAGATGAGGAGAATGGAATAATTGTTATTTTCCAATCAAAAAGTTATGCACATTTTTTCCAAATAAAAATGGGCCCTAAATTTTGTAATATATTGCCTTATGAATAATAGGGTATAAATATATACAAAAATTGATCATATAAAAATATTTATGTCATATTACCACTTAAATCATTCATTTAACACCATATAATTCAATTTTTTTCCATAACTATGGTAATTAATTAAAACTAAATTCAATATTTATTATTGTAAAAAAAAGGTGGGCATTAATATACATTATTAAATTTTCTTATATAAAATATTTAATCCATTTTTTCAAATTACATAACTAGATGTAGTGAATTTAAATTTAAAACAAATCCCATGTATGTGATGAGAAAGAGGGTTTTAAAAAGATTTTTTTAATAAAATTACAATGATTTAAAAAGAAATAATATAAAAAATATTACAATGACATAATTAGAATTAATCGATATACTAATGAACTAACATTAATTTAAAACAAATTATATACGTAATTTATCTTTATAAATAATAATATCGAAAAATTTGTTATCAAATAAATCTAAATATTGTTCATTATTCATCGACAAATGAATCATCACAAAAAAATCCCAAAAAATCACCCTAAGATATTTTTTGAAATATTATTTTAAATAATATGTCAACTATGTAATCTAAATTTTTTAAATGTTGAAAATTAGATTCTTTATTTATTTGTACAGAGTGTGGAAACAATCCCTTTTAGGAAAAATAATTGTATCCTCAATTAATTTTATATTTTTATGTAATTAATATTTTTTCTAATATATAGGTTACCATATGTTTAAAATTTAATTAGTAATGTTAATACCCATAAATTTTCAATCTAGTTTTTAATGGTATACTATATTATTGATCATTTAGACATGACATTGTGTTTTCTCCAAACTATTGAAATGATTGAATATGAATAAATAAATTTTGTTAGTTATTTAGCTTTGTTGTTATGGGTCGCATATGATATCAATTTGAATATTATTATCAACTAATTTAGGGATGTTCCATATATTCAATAATCCTTTATAAAATATATTATATATCACATGTTTAGGTGATTCATTTAATGTCGGGGGGTCATTAAGTACTCAATTATAGAGATATTACTCTAAGGTAGAAGTGTTTTCCCTATCAAATGGATAACTGAATCATTTATATCATATTTAAAATGATTAAAAACAAAAAAAACATTATTATTTATCATTACTACCATTACATGTTTACAATTTGGAAGGATATTTCACACTTATAGACTTCATACTTTAGTTTCTATGATTTGCTTTATAGAAACTCATTATCAACAATCATATTTTAGATTAATTAACATTGTAGTCATCAGATAAAATATTTTAAAAACCATAATGTATAATTTATTTGGTTTACATACATAAATTATTCTAAATTATAAAAATTTCTAATCCCTCGTCTCTTTCCAACTATAAGGACAAAATCCACAATCAATAAATAATTTAATTTTTAAATATGAACTCATTTTCTTACATTCTTGAGGTTGTTTTAGGTTTACTGTTTTATAGATTAATTTTTCAAAGCATTAATAAAAAATATATACATTAAATAACGGAAAAGTCATGTTACATATAGTATTCTTACGATAGAAGTCCTTTAAAATTAAATTCATTTTATTTTTTTGAATAATCATCATTATTTCAAAAATAACTCTTTAATTATTCCAATCCATTTTCAGAACCTATAATAAATATTTAAAAATTTTGTATGATTAGAAAAATAATTGTAATGGATGTAATACCTGAATAAAAAACATATTTAATTTTAGAACCATGTGATCATAAAAGATATATTTTCATTAATAAGATAATGATTAGTTACAAATAATCAATTACTTACTGATGATGTAAAAATTAATGTCCTATGTTTTTGAAAATCACATGATAATAAAACATAACGGAATAACCATCATAAAATGTGTTTCATAGAAAACATTGAATTACATGTAAAATAATTTTAACAAAACACACAATTTTAACATAAAGGGTATAGTAATTCCTCTATAAAAATAACATTAGCCTGTTTTTAAATTAAATGAATTCCATGAAAACTCATTAAAGAGAATACAAATGTCATTTAGGATTATTTGGACATCAAATTTATATATAAAATAAAATCACCCATACAAGATTCCTTATAAGAGGAATAAAAATATATATATAATGTAAAAAATAATTACATGTAAAACATATTTGAGTCCCAATACATTATACATATATATATTCATCAAAAGTCACTATGGATATAGTTGGCTCACCCAACATTCATTAGGAATGTCGAATGACCAAAACGTTCATAAAAATTTAAATTAATTTATTTACACAAGTAAATTCATTAAAATATACCGTTGAAACCACAATGATATACATTTTCATATATTTATATATCTATTTGCTTTTAAAATAATTTTTCAAACTATAATAACAAAAAATGGAAGGATTGTTATTATTTATTTATCCAATTTCTTATTTTAAAATAGAAAATAAATAAAATAACAAATATATATGTTGGAAAACCCATCGATGACATAAACATTAAAAGAGAACATTAATGTTTTCATTTCAAATCATGTAAAAATATTTTATATGAAATATTTAAAATGCCCCATTTTGAAACACATATAAAGAAAATAAAAAGGGACAAAAAATTAATTATATATGAAATTTATGTCTTTATAAATACATAAATTTTTATTAATATGAATATGAAAATGGTAAAAAAAAGATTATGAAAATTATTGTTTATAATAATTAACATGGTGTTTTTAATGTAAAATGTCTCTTATATTAAGCCTGACATGTGATGAACATTCTTTATATTCATGTATCATAATTGTATATTTTTATATATATTTTTTTTGAAAAATATTATGATGTTTATTACAAAATTTATTTTATTTTAATTCATTACAATTTTATAATAATTTTACTAATCAATTATGTTCATGTAAGATGTTTTGATGATATTCTGATCATATATAATAAATGGGGTTCACAATTTGAATATGGATGATGAGGTAGTTATTACTAACTATATACAATAATATTAATAAAATAATTATCATTTATAGAAATGATTTATTATATTAAAATAGTAAATGAAATATTTTTTGAAAAAATAAAATATGTGAAAATCATGGAGATAGCAGGTCATATGTAACCATGAGTGACATTTACATATTTAAATGAACATGATCGAAAGACGATTGATATTATGTTATTTACCCTAAATGTGGATTATATAAAAATGTTTTATACCTTCTTTGAATAAATGTATACATATAATCTAGTTATTTTGATCAAGAAAATTGAATCACATGACATCCTGAAAGTCATAATCCGCACAAATGAGTGAACAACATTAACATTGTTTGATGGATAGAAATGTAATATATAAGATTATTTATTGTCATTAAAAATGATGAATATTTCATTAATGTAATATATATATATATATTATTTCCATCAATTTTACCATTTTAGTGTCGCATTTATAGAATGTAATTACTTGGGCTATAAATTTCATAGTCATCCTTATACATTAGTGATGGATTCATTTCATATTATTTCAATTAAATGATTGATTTGGGATAATAAAATAAAATAATAATTTATAATAATAATTTAGATAATACTATTATTAGTTTAATGTATATCCTGATGATTTGAATGATGTCTATGTTGGATTGGACAGAAAAAACATTTTTAATAACATTACTTCTTCTTCGGAAATCCTCATTCAATTTATACATATTGACTAATAAGATTGTATTTATGGCCAAAAACTAATATCTATGACCTTTGTAGTGATTTAATGTAATAATTTTTGAAGGTTTATTACAAAACAATAGGCTTTTTAGTGTGGAGAAAATTGTTAAGGGGTCTCCTTTTATAAGTAAGAAAGATGACATAGTTGGAATATTTTGAAGATTTACAAATATTACATCCAGACTCCAGAAAAACTGTTCCAAAATATAACATTTATAAATAGGATATGTGGTAGGGTATATATATGGATAGTAAATAGTATTAATTATGTTTTTGAGTAAATTTCATCCCTTATCAGTTATGTTTTACCAACTATAATGTTTTTTAACTTATTTGGGTTAAATTTTTTGTTGTTTTCTAAATTCAATGTTACAAAAAATTAAATTAACATTTTTACAAAAAAAAAGTATTCTGATTATTAAAAAAGAATCCATTTTTTAAAAACCAATTAATTTATGTTGGAAAATACATTTTAATAAAATCATTCTAAATGTTTAAAAACATTTATATCGAATACAATTTCTTCCTAGTTATAAAAATTTTTAGAAAAAAATTATTAATAAAATTCATTTCAAACAACAATATTGAATTATTATATATATATAATTGAATTATTTTTTAAAATAACATAAAAATAGTCATTTATAAATGCTTGAAATGAAATTTATTTTTTCAATATAAATCAATACTTTAAAATATTCATCAAAAACTACATCTTTTCAGATAATTACTTATATATATATCAATGAAAATTTTGGAATTCTCAATTTGAAAATAATTCCATTTCTATCAAATTATTTTTTGAAAATTCTGTAACAATACATTTAAATAAAAACAAAAAATTTATTAAAAAAATATCAGTTAAAATAAGTCAATTAGAAATAAGATAAAAAAATAAATTCATATTTCTGTTGTGAATATTAATCTATAAAATTTAAATATTGAACATTAATAAGTTATGAAATTGGTTTAATATCAACATTATCTATGTTTTTACTATCCCGAATTATTCGTTCAATATATGGTAACATCATTAATATGAAATAAATTGTAAAAATATTTACTAATCAAAGAATTTTGATGTATATATTTCTTCAAAAAGAGATTAAAATCACACATAGATTATTGGTTAAACTATAATGGATTATTATTGAATGATTAATTAAGATCCAAAAAATGTAAATATTGTATTTGATGATTTTGTTAAAATATAATGGATCATTTACTATTCCATGTATTAAAAATTATATTTATTTAATTTATTTAATAGATAATGGTTCAGAAATTGTGCAAGTTTGAATTTACACTATTTTGATTCAGATCTATTTTTGTTTTTTATTACCAGATATTATTAAGTATGTTCAAAATATAGATAGTGGTTTTTTAATAATGTATTAACTAGTAAAAAATGGTATGAAACCTTCATTTAACATCGTGATAGAAGGTGTTTTGAAATATAGAAAATGTCTGTGTTTGTAGGCTATGTCGTAGATTAAGATTTAATTATTGAGTGAAGTTAAAAAATATCATTGTTTTATTAAACTTATCACAGATAAAATATAAATATTCATTTAAATGTATTACCTATGGGTTGAAATGAAGAAAAATATTTCAGTGATTATATTATAACCTTTGAAATATTAATGGTTTTAATTAGAATGACCATTATTGAATGTGATGTATCTGAATTATTGTGTTATAGAGTGGAAATGGGAAAATATAACCATTGATTTCTTGGTGGTATTTCCAATGAGTAGTCATGTTAATAATTTCCTTTTGTTATTATTGTTCAATTGACTAAATATAAAAATTAATTTCCTATTTGATTTACAAATTATCAATATTAGCTTTCTCTTTTATATGATATGGATATTGTGAGGATACCTATATTTCCACACATTTCCATATTTTTATGTGATCATAGGTTTACAAAAAATATGTTGACATAACAATAAAAATTTTGGAGTTCAAAATTAATCGTCTGCATATCTCTTCACAATCAATATTATTAATATAATGAGTGAATGATATATAAATTATAATTTATGAATGAATCATTTTCGAGTGACAATATCTGAAGATGGATTCAAAAAATTCATTAGTTTTATTTTGATATAATAAAATTTACAATAACAATATAATAATATATAATTTAGAGTAAATATATTAAAATAAATATCCATATATGGTTTTTTTGGATGATGTACAAGAAAAAATGTTTTTTGGACTAAAGTTAGTATAAAAATGACTTAAATAGTAAATATTATTCAATTTATTAAAATGAATTTCATAATAGAAAATGTAATTTTGAATATTGTAATGGACTAGTCCTCTTGGGTCCATTGCATTATTAAAATACAATGATTTATGTTTTCAAGGAGGTCATGGTGACTCAAATCAAGAGTTTCCCAATTTTCTAGTTTTTTCAATGGTAGGTGGAAATGGTAAGCCGCAAAGGTGGCTCACAACATCGAGTCAAGACTAGTGAGTTATGTCTAGTTAGTCTGAACAGGTTATTCAGGACCAGTGAGTTAGGACCAGTGAGTCAGGACTAGTGAGATAAGATGAGTAAGTTAGGATCGGTGAGCCATACCAATAACTCGAGCTGGTGACACACAATGGTGTGTCACTGATGGTAGGTCACAATGGTAGGTCGCTTTTGGTGAGTCTTCTCATAGAGACTCATTTGAGAGTGAATCATCCAACAATGTCTCATCTAATGTTGAGTAACCCAACGATGAGTAATCAACTATTATCTTATCCACTAGTGAGTCACCCAGATGGTGACTCCTCCGCCAGTGCCTTTAACCCTAGAGGCACATTTCTAGCAGTTTTCTAAAATTCCATAATTCTCCCTTATTTCTAGTTTCTCTTATTTATAATTTCCTTCAATGTAAAATGAGTTTAATCCCAAATTTAATGTTTTTTGGTCCCATTTAAAATCATATCAATCTTTTAAAATCAGGAATCTTGATTTTCATTCAAACTGCATGGTCATGGTCATGATCCACCTTTTGTGACCATTAAAAATTATTCCATCCATTAATATATGATATTGGATTTCTGGAGCTGAGATCATCTCTTCCTTGTGTTATCCCATATTATCTTGGTGCACCATATACCATTATACCTCAAAGAGTCATGAGTAGTGTTCTATATGTTGGATCAAATTTTCCTTAGAGGTCCTTCCTACTCCTTATGCCCCATGTTTTCTAAAATATGGAAGTTTTGATCTTATATTCTTCTAAGAAGGGATTAATTCATCTCTATTTAATTTTTGTATCATGAATGGTGGGTTTATGAATTTATACTTCTTGAATATAGCCTAATTGAAACATAATATTTACAATTGAATTTGTTTAAGATCAATATACAAGGGCTAAGAAAAAGTGATGCATGCTTTCATTTTATTATTTTTTCAAAATTTTGTTTATATGGACTGATCATCCACAAGAAATCATGAATATTGGGGTTATTATTTTTTTTGAATGGGATGATTTATGAAATGGTTGATCTTTGTTCTAGGCTAAATTTTTCGCAATAAAAACTATTAACCATGTATACACAAACAAAAATAGATACCAAAGGATATCCCGATTTCTAGGATATCCCTTGAAATTAACAAGTGGAATTAAATAATATATGATCTATAAATATTAATATATTTGTGATTTGTATGGTTTGCGTGTTTATGTGGTTTTAATCATGGTTTTGTGTTGTGTGTGGATTATTGGGATGTGCACATGGGTTTGGTTCTATGTATATGTTAATATAGGTAGTTTTGAAAAATGGGCTTTTAATAAGGTTATGCTATGTTGTGTTTCGTTTTATGATGGGTTTTGTGTAGTGAGACATTAGGGCTGCAGAATGTGGTTGTGGTGAGATGTGTTGCTAGGTGCGACTGTGAGTTGGGAGAGTATTGTGGTTGAGATAACAGATTTGGAGGAATTAATTTTATGAATGATGATGGAAGTAGTTGGAATGGGTAATTCACCTAGAGTTTCTCCATGAATAGATTGCAGAATGGTTCAATTGTGTTATGGGAACATGTGTGTTCCAATATTAATGGGTGTTATTTGGAGGGTAAATGTGAAATGGGTTAATTTAACATGGTTATTATTCCTCTATGTGAGTTTTCTAATTTGTATTCTTAGGTGACGTGTTTTTAGTTAAATGGATAGTAATGGAATAAATTTATTTTTTAATAAAGAATACAGATTCATTAAATGAATTGTTTGGGGGTATGAGTTGCATTGTGACTTGATGTGTGGTTGTGCATTTACAAGTAGTAGCAAATGTGGTACTGTGAGTTGGTAGTTGGTTGAAAACACATAGGTTGTTCTTGAGTGTTTGGAATCATATATATAAACATGTATTTTCCTATTTTATTTCCTTACACAGCCCATCATAGTTTAGATCTATGTGTCAAATAGCCCCATTTTCATTGGGGAGGGTGTCATTCCCAGTCAGACCATTGGGAGGATGGATGAATGGCCGACCTATCATCACTACTCCATCTTCCATACAGTGATATCCCATGGTTCTTCTAGAATGTTGTGATTTGTGAGGCCCATGTGTGTGTGTGGGGGGGGG
Source organism: Viscum album (assembly GCA_963277665.1). Classification (NCBI taxonomy): domain Eukaryota; kingdom Viridiplantae; phylum Streptophyta; class Magnoliopsida; order Santalales; family Viscaceae; genus Viscum; species Viscum album. Next base: position 1,134,344,167 of record OY728150.1, on the reverse strand, counting down.
GGTTCTTATTCCAAGTTGTCTGCAAGATGAGATTTATTATGATTCCAAACATTCATTGGGATAAGGGTTGTTTTTTATGCCCATGTTTCTGTGGGAAGATGTGCTGTGGATTGAAGCCCAAGTATCTATAGGTGGGATGTGTTGTGGTTTTGAATCCCTGGTTTGTGTGGGTGGGAGGCGTTGTTGTTTTAAGTCCCAGGTGTGTGTGGGTAGGATGTTGTTTTCTATATTCGGAAGAGGTGGTCATGTGATGAAGTTTCCTATTAGTGTGTGAGAGTGGCTAATCAGTTTAAAAAATGGTGTGGGGAACCCTTTCACCAAAATTCATATTATATATCTTTACATGACTTGTTATCATTGGGGAGTGTGTCTTGGTGTGGTTTGGATAGTTAGAATAACTTGTAAGGTTTTGTTGGTTCTTCAATTTTCATAGAGGAGTATTGGAATTATTCTCCCACTTGTGCATGAGAGACTTTAATTTTCATACTGAGTATACTTGTTTGATCACTCAATGTTATAAAAAATCATTCATTTTTCTAATAGTACTATCGTTTCCACACTATGTGTTACTAGCATAGTCTATGGGATATTTTTTTGTCATTTATAAGCTTTGCATTTGGTTATTTACTTTGAAGAGTTTCTTTTTTTGTAGCATTTTCATATTAATCATTCATGTGGGATGGTTTTGAATTTTTATATATATTTTTATGAGTTTCTTTAAGGTTTATAAATCTTATCTTCTGATCATGGATAATATAAAATGGTAATGAATCCAATTTTCATGGAGTCATACACCATGGGGGTTTGTTTCCACACCAGGTCATATAAGAGGTGGGACATGGGATGTCATTATCTCCCTTTCTTCGTTTCCATCTAAGGAGGTCCATTTTTGGAGGGAGGGGTCATGAAATAATGGTATCGGTGGTGATGGTTGAGAGATCTGAGGGTATTTTGAGAATGAAACAACGAAGAATTCATGGTATGGTAGGGAAACAATGATAGGTGATATTGGTACATGAAAACTACCAGGGAAGACGGACTAGGACATTGGATTTTTGGTCCCCGGCAATCTGGTGCACATACAATGATCCTATCGAAAGACCATGTAAGGTTACAATGTTAGTAGGGTATAGACTATAGTAATTGTACATAAATTGTAACGAATTGAGTTAATTCATGATTTGGGTGTTGGGGGGTATTATAAATAGATAATGAAATGAATTAAATGATTTAATATGAATATTAAATAATATTTTATAACACTCATGCTTATGAATTCATTGATTAACTATTCGACTATAAAACATGTTCATTTTCCATGTGAAGATTGAGAATTTGTGTACCAGTCTGCCATCCCAGTTGACTGGAAGATTTTTGACCATGTGAAGAGGATGATTAGTGGAAGAAAATGCTATGAAATTTAATGTTACATGCCCTAGGAAAGAACAATAAATGTATTTCCGACATAAAGATGGAGATATGGCTTGAAGAAGATGAGATGAAATTTAGTTTGATCCATGCTCCGAAAAAGCATTGGGTTCCTTTGGCAGGTATCCAGATGGACAAAGCATCACCCCAGTGGTGGATGTTTCACCATGGGATGCATAAAGAGGATCACAATCCAGGGGTCAATTTTCAGATGGATTATCGAGTATGATTCTTTTCATCACCCACTAAGGTGATGAATATATAGGAGATACTCTCAATCAAATAACTGAGTATGTTTGTACTAGAGAAATGGGTGAATTTGAAGAATATATTTAATTTTCTCTTGATCACTTTTTGGATGAGGAACCTCTTTTGAGGAACCTATAGTATGCACTTTATTCTTTTATCAAGAATTTTGTTAGAAAATATACATTAATAATGTAATTATAGGACCAAAAGATGGATGGCGTGATTTATATAACATAAATGTGATGAGGAATTCCATGAAAGGGGATAAATTATTGGTTTTTCAAGAGGTATGGTTACTTGTAGTATATTTCTAGGACTTGGGATTTATGGTTTTGATTGGTGGGGAATCAACCTCAATTGTTTCTGTTTTGAAGTTTTTTTCATCATACCATTACTATGGGCTTGGGGTCGATGTATTTTAATTGTGGGGTTCGTGTAATTGTTTACAAATAGTTTCTAGTGGATATTTACACCTATTAAGGTGGAAGAAGGAATGTTTTTCCCATGGCTAAACAGCAGTTGTTGGCAAGGCCATTTCAGCAGTAGGGATAGTTGGATCCTGATCCATTAAGGGAAGAAAGAGTTAGTAGAGGCCAAAAAAATGTTGTCCCTCAAGGACCTTTCCCATAGTGTGTTCATGTACGTGGTCATAAATAGTGGGGAAGAGGATTTGGGCATGGTCAGTTACACATAGATGTGGTACCAATTCTATCCATTCTAGATATCGTCAGAGTTACGATCATATTGTTTAGTACCGTTGCTTGTTCCTTGATTGAATGAAGAACATCACACTCCTCTATTTCACCTATTATAGCACATTATCAAGGAAAATAAATTCTTAGGCTTCATGATCCCCTCATATTGAGTATGCTAATAGGAGGATAGAATATCATCTTTGATGTGTTCTGAGGATGTAGACTGATGATGGGACCGCAATAGTCCCATGGGTATATCTTCTTACTAAAGATGCATCCATATGATTTCATTCTGATCATTTACTAGTTGTATTTGGTTCATGATTTTATTGAATGTTTTTTGAGACGTGTTTTTATTTTAGATGTGGATGGCCAGTTTGTGGATTTCATCAGTGAGTGGATCTATCATGTGGTCGTCCATTTGTGGAGCCTCTTCATTCCATGTTGGATGAAAAGTTCATTGATGTAATAGAAAGTTATAACCCAAGGGTTATTGGAGAGTTCTTGGGTTTCTACCTATAGTGGTTTTTACTCTACCTAGATGACGTAACGTTTTGTTCATGATAGACCTACAGACTGGTTGTTCACATATATTGATGTCTCCTTATTAGACGACACCATCTATATAATAGGAGTAGAGTTTCCATACTGATGTATTGATAAATAATGGAATTCTGTAGCCTAGTGTGACACCATGGTGTTCACTGGTGTTGTTCAAATATAAATTAGATTGTGGTCAAAGGTTGTTCATAATGTACTATATGTTAAACCTGGTTATGATCATGAATCATTAACCCCTCCCGAGGACATGCAATTTTTTCAACCATCTAATATGAGAATGTTGTTATTCAATAATCGACTGGGGGTATGTAAATCACTTTTTGAGGGTTAAGAAAGATGATATAATAAATAATACTTCCAGATTTGGGTAAGGGGTCATTGAGTTCATAGTCATGTCATTCGATTTTAGCAATGCACCAGCCAAGTTCATGGGACATATGAACTCCATATATCATGAGATATTGGACTTATTCATCATCATATTCATCGATGACATATTGATTTAATCAATGTCAAAGGAGGGTCATTCTAAAAATCTCATGACCGTAATTCAAGTCCATTGAGGCCACCATCTCTACGAAAAGATGTCCAAGTGAATGTTTCAGACATGATAGGTCAACTTCCTTTTACATGTGGTGTCCTAATAGGGTGTAGCATTAGACCAGTTAGAGGATCACATAGTTTTCTCTTGGAGGAACCCAATAATGTGGCATATGTTTGTAGTTTTTTTTCACGCAGGATATTTATAGATATTTTTACTAGACTTATAATGAGTTTCATCTACATTAACATCTCTGACAAAAATGGACTAGGCTATTTTGTGGAGCGTGTATTCCCAGACAGTGTTCATCTATCTGGAGGGGAAGATGTTCAGTATTGAGTGTAGTGTTTTCCAGTGGAGGGGGTGATGTTAGAGGTTTTTTTGGTTTATTCCCATATTTTATTGGCATGTATGTTCATGAAATATAGGGGTGTGATCACTTGTGGATCTAGTAAGTTATGTTCCCATGAAATTAACTATAATACTCAGGATCTTGAGCTAGTTGCAGCCATGTTTGTGCTGATGTTATGGTGACATTATGTCATTGGGGAGTACATTGTTGTCTTCATGGATGACAATTGTTTGAGGTATATCTATTATTAGTGACATAAAAACATGGAACAATGGCAGTTGATTGAGTTTATTTAGGACTATTATTTATAGATATCCTACCCCTAGAGATAAGTAAATTTCGACTTTGATTCTATGAGAATAAAGTCATTTAAGGAGGTAGTTAGAGAATATCAGGATACTTGGAAGGCAATAAAGGTGTTAAGAAAATTCAAAAAAGTGAATGTTTGGATTGATGTAAGGCCTATTTTTTTCAGATAATATTACATTCATATTTGATACTGCGGGTGGAGTAGTCTTAGTGGGGATACATGAAGACTTAAGAGATTCAAGATCGCATTAACCTTGGTGATGGTATGGAGAGATGGGTAGACAATTGTCAGATTCAGATGATTATCTTTTGAAAGTTGTTTTTTATAGTATTGGTGTGTGAGGGATTCATCTGTGGGATTCACATCTCACCTTTAGTGGTGCACCTACGATTTTTAAAGTTGTATCGTGGATTGAAAGTGTAGTTATAGTGGCCCATTATGATAAAGGATGTTGCAAAGTTTGTGGCTCAGTTCATAGTGTTCCAAAAGGTGAAGGATGAGAAACCAGATCCCTGTGTATTTTTTCTTCCCATAGATGTCCCCATGAGGATGTTGGAAAACAACAAAATGGATTTCATCATAGGTCTAACTAGGGATTAGGGATTCTATGATGTTATTAGGTTATTAGTTGATCAAATGATGAAATCTAATCACTTGTTAGTTACCAAGGAGTCGAGCACAGGGGATGACATGGTATAAAAGCATTCATATGATGTGGTTTGGCTACACATAGTTCTAAGATCCATTGTATTATATTAGAATACACCTTCTACATAGTGAGTATATAGGGTATTGCATCATTATTTTGGCACACAGTTATGCCTCTTCACTACTTTCCCCCCTTATTCAGATGAGAAAATAGAATGGACTATCCAGACGCTAGAGGATACTTTACAAGAATACACTTTAAAAATTATAGGATCTTGGGGAAGGAAATTACCATTAGAAAATTTTTCATATAATAATACATATAAATGTTCCATTTACATGGCTCTAATGGAGAATTTTGACAAAAGTCAATATTGTTCATCTTTGTGATGGATAGAGGTTGGGAAGAGAATACTGAGAATTTTTTACCTTGTTCGTGATAGGATGAATGTAGCACATGTTCTTGATGTATTCCCCAATATGTGGGTTGTCGATGTTTTTTAGAAATTGTAATCTTTCTATAAGTTCAATAGAACCTTCCAGGTGTTTGGGTGAGTTGGTGAGGTGGAATTCCTATTAGAACGGCCAATATTTTTGGAGATGATACCAAAGGCCATTCATGTCTGTCAACACTGTCAGTTTCTTCAGGATGTGTACTATGTCAATGAAAAGGGAGAGTTGGATATCTTATAAGAAAAGACATTCATGAAGTGTATAGCAGAGATCAAGGATCATCATGAAATATTAATGCATGTATGGACCAAAAAATTTGTTTCTATTGTTTTGGAGACAAGTTGTCCTGGAAGGAGAGTAAATCAGAGCTATAAGCATAGATTTTTACCTAGCACACAATTTTTTTTGACATTTTCCTTGTTCTCTTTTCCTTTTTAATTTGATGCTTGAACATTTTTTTATTACATGAGTTGTTTCCTTATTCCATAATGTGTGATAATGTCCTTATTTGTAAAAAAGTGATGACATGATTCTTAATCAATATGAATTAATTATGATGTGATTAAACACATTTGGGTGAGTTAGTGTCTCCCATAGAAGATAACATCATTTCATAGAAGATAGTATTTTTTGATTAATGTGTTTAGATGGTATGGTTTATTTCTTGTGCACTTCCATTTTCTCTTTTTGTGCCTCGAAACATTGATCATTGAGCAACAGATTATTGTAATGTAGGTATGGTTTGGTTTATACATTTATGTTCTTAGTGATCCATATGCACCACGTTTTCGGTGCAATAAGGAAGTGTTAATCATTTTTTCATAATGATACGGATTCCTTCATCTCTTTTTTAGTTGTGTATCGTGCGGCATGGGTGTTTTAATTTCATCGTATAAAAGAAAAAAAATTAAAACATACTAATAAAATATGAATATGATTAAGATTATTATATAGGGGATGAGAAAAAGTGATGAATTATTATTTTTTATTGTTTTTTTATATTTCATTTTATATGGGATAATCACACACAAAAAACTGGGGTTTTCGGGGCCCTATTGTTTACACACATGGGGATCTATGAAATGAATGATGTTTTTAATAGGATTAATGTTTCAACATAAAACATGATAACCATGTATACATAGAAAATAAATTGATATCCCATGAAAACATGGGTTCTATGATTACACTCAAAATTAACATGTGGAATTAAATAATGGTTGAACAACCAAATATGAATATGTTTGTACTATGTGTGGATTGTGTGTTGATGCCATTGGAAGAACTATTGTTTGTTGTATATGGGATTCTGGGTTTTTCAAATGGATTTGATTATGTTGATATGGTAATATGGGTATTTTTGTAAAGTCGGGATGCCTATAGGTTTTTTCTATCTTGTGCTGATTACTATGATGGATGTTGTGTGGTTGTGCATAAGGGCTTCTGAAGTAGTTTTGGTGAGATGTTTTTCTTGGTGCGGTTGTGATTTAGGGATTTTTTGTGGTTTATAATATGGAATGGGCATAATGTCATTGAATAATGATAATGAAAGTGGTTGTGGTATTAAATAATCCTACAGTTTCACATGAGTAGAATGCCAATATTTTCACTAGTATCTCGAGATCAATGTATGATATGTTATGAATGGGATTTAATTGAAGATAAAATTTGAAGTGGGTTAATTTGACATGGTTCTTATTCCTATGTGTGTCTTTTTCTATGTGTATTTTTATGTTCTATTATTGGGGGTTTCTAATATATAAATGAAATAAATGAATTTTTTAATAAAGAAATAGAATTTCTTTAATAAAATCGTTAGGGGTATCAATTGAGTTATGACACTATGTGTGGTTGTGAAATAATAGGTAGTAGAAATGGCGTGGATATGATTTTAATTCTATTTGAAACCCCGTACATTGTGTTTGAGTGTTTCGAATCATATATATATACATGTATTTTCCTTTGGTACTTATATATGAAAAACAACCTAGGTGCGAACTATGTTCCTAACACCTCCATTTTCATGGGGTAGACTGTCATTCCCTAACCTCCCAATTCAAGGATGGATGGTTGGCCACCTACTCTTTCCACGCCCCTATTTCTGGAAGTGATGGCCCAATATTCTTCATTATGGTTGTGGTTATTGAGGCCCTACATTGTGCGAGCGAGTTTCGTTTCTCTTGGTGTGTTTGTAATGTGATGATTCATGTTTCCCATGAGTATTCGGGATGAGGTATGGTTGTGTGGACCATGTGTACCTGGGTGGATGTATTGTGGTTGTGAGGCCTAGGTGTCAGTGGGATAGATTTCTGTCTTTGTGAGTCCTATGTGAATGTGGTTGTGATTTTTTGTGGTTGTGAGGCCCATGTGTGTGCGAGAAAGATGTTGTTTGGTATGTTAAAATGAGTTGGGAGAGCCATGATGATTTCCATTACTGTGTCAGAGAGGATAATACATAGGAAAGTGGTGCAGGGTACCCTTTTATCCATTTCCTTACTATATCACTTTAAATCAATTTTGATATTTTGGTAGCTTGCCTTAGTGAGGTTGGGATTGTTAGAATACCTTGTTAGGTGTTGTTGTATCTTTGGTTTTATCATAGGCACATTGGTATTCTTATCTCACATACACATAATAGATTTTGGGTTTCCTGCTAAGTATACATGTATACTCACCCTATATTATAAAACTTCTTTCTGGTTTTCAAGAGGACTACATGGACTATTTTGGGAGTTGTTAGCTCAGACTTTGGGAATGTTGTTGTGTTCCTACTTATCATTACTTTTGGAAATTTAATTGGGATCTTTTCTTTGTATTTGTAACGGGTTTACATTAAATATGAAAGTTTCATGGTTTTATATTCCTTATATATATTTCCTACTAGTTATTTAAGGTTAATTCATCTCTTCTCCATATATTGGTTAATATAATATTGAAATTTGACCCGTTTTGTGAGAGTCGTATACCCTTGGTGGTAGTCGCCACCTTGGGGCCCATATGATGTAGGAGTTGATGGTTATTATCTCAAATTATCCATTACCATATCATGAGGGGAATATTTAGAGGGAGGGGTCATGAAACAGATAATTGGAAGAATGATTTTTTAGTTGAGGATGGATATCATATTTTTTTAATGTATATATTAGAAAAAATATTCTTCTTTATGAAAAAAATGGAATGTTTATAAAATTGTTAAATGGAAAATATAAAATTATGGTGAAATTTGGATATGTTTATTATCATGGTACTTTTTCATTTATTTTACTATAGACACATTATTTGTTCCTTGTTTCATTTTTGTTGAATTATGGGTTTTATTAATCTCAAGTTTTGATACCTAGGTTGGTACAATTAAAAGTGAGTATATTATTCTAAAAATAGACAATATATATTTTTTATGGATATATAGTGTTGTGTAATAAGTAGATTCATAGAGTTATGGTTTTTTGAAAAAATAAATAGGATTGATGAGGCAACATTGGATTTAGATAATTATACAAGTGAACGATATCACTTTTTTTTATGTAGATAATAAAATTATATTGGTTAAACATAAAAAATAGGAATATAATGGGATAAAGAGGAAACATTAAAAATTATTTAGTACAAATTAATATTCTACGTTTATATTTCAAATATTTATAGTAATTATATAAATCATTCACAGTATATTAATCAAATAGAAAAAATGTATGTTCTTATTAATTTCATATAAAATTATTATATTTTTTTATATAAAATATTGATTTTTATAATTTTTTATTAGTATTAAAAAATGATCTTCATTTTCAAAATAATAAATTTAAATTTTTTAAAAAATTTAATTTTTATTTTTTCAAAAAAAAAATATTTATATATTTTTAATAGTGAAGTATAATTTTTATTGAAGAACATTATTTCTTTCATTAAATAATGTAATTTTAAGTCCAAAATAAGTTATTTTTTAAGGGTTGGGGTCGAAGCCTCAATTTATTATTTTAAAGAAAATACCTCTTTAGACTGGGTAGAGGGTGACCCATTACATAGCCCAAAGGCCCAAGGCCAAGTGGCCTGAATACAATGCTTGAAAGCCAATTTTTTTGCCCAAAGGACCCCTCGGTGAGCAGTACTGCTACAGTACCCGTGCTGCTACAGTACCTGATATAGTAACTGCCACCTCTACAGTACATACTACAATCCCTCCACTGCTACAGTGTCACCGCTGCTACAGTTCCACGGCTACTACAGTACCGCTACAGTGCCCTGCTGCAGTAACCCGGAATTTCACCCCTGCCCGGATTTGCTCCCGGGTCTTTTGGATGCCAAGAAAGAGCTTGTACCACTAGGGTACAAGCTCGTTGGCTCAAAATAAGTTATTGATTATACATTTAATGTAAAAAATGTACCCTTCAATTTTAATAAATATAGATTATTACAAAGGAATCAGTATTATAGTATAGTTTATTATAAGATCAATGTTTTTCATTATACAATTATGAAAGATATTTTCATTCTATTTTATAGATTAATAATGAAATTAATTTCATCATATTATACTAATTGAATGTTAAAAATGGATTCAAACTATATTTAATTTTGAGGTTTACATTTTTTTAAAAGATTTATTTTTTTGACCATTTGGATTTGTAATCATAGTCAATATTTGTCATACCACTATAGATAATTTAGATAAAAAAGTGATAATACATTGAGATATGTTATTATAATAAAAAACATTATTTTATCTTATTTGACAAGTTTTTTTCTACCATAAGGAACCTTGTTTATGAATATAGATATTTCTTACCATTGGAATATTATAATGACCTTAATTTGATTTTTGGTAAATAATAATAACAAAAGGAAACTCTTTATTTAATATCTACAATATTTTTTCATTGTGATAGTTATTTGTTATGTTTAATTATAAAAAGTTACATTATGGATGAATGATTTTTTTTCAAGTAAATTTAATTTTAATTTATAGTTATCTAATAGACATATTATGGTAATACACAACGTTTGTACAGTAGTTGTTCATGTAATAGAAAAATCATGTAAATGATTATTAAAAAAATAAATAGTTACATAATTTCATTCATTTATTTTTTCCCTAAATTTTTTATATCAATATAACATGTTACTATGATTTAAATACTTTTCATTTGAAATAAATTACTCTGTTAATGTTATTAATGTCAAACTATTTAATTAGTCAGAAAAATGACTTTAATGCTATAATTTATTAAATATAAATTTATTTAATAATTTAAAACTCATAAAAATATTTTATTTTTTCATTTCAAGGTTATATGGATTACTGTATCAATGATTTTTCATATATGGATAACCTAATATTAATTATTAATTTTTCTGAATAAGATATATTAAAATACAATAATATCATCATAATTGATAAAAGGTTTAATGCTGGGTTTAAACTAAGATATGTGGTCAAAAATATAATATAAACATTTCTTTACATTATTGTGTGTACGTATTTCTGCTCAACCACATATTTGATTTTTATTATTTTATTTTCATTCCACGCGAACATGATAATTCAAATATATTAATTTTATAAATTTTGTATTTTCAATGGCTCAACTCTAGTCATATAAAAACTGGATACTCCTCTCCTCGAATATTCACACCAATAATACATATTCTTTAGAAAACACAATCCCAAATCCCTCTTAATGATCCCTCCCAACATTCTTTGTGTTCGGGTATCACAAAAAGGCCAACCCTATAAATAATAATGTTCAAATAAATCAAATTATATAAAGAGATTTTATATGTCATAACCAGTCTATTCAAATATTATTTCTTCATATAATAATTTAAATTAAACTATATCCATGATAAAATAATAAAATTTTTATTTTTTTTATATTTAAATTCTTTTATTATTATTTTAAAAAATAATTTCATCTTTTTATCATTCATATGATTAATTAATAGATTGTTTATACTTACTTGTTTTTCAACACCTAAATGGTGTGATGTGTTTTGTTTTTAATTAACACATAATCAAGCTGATTTTTATAATATATTTAATTACTATATATGATACTCCTGGATTTATAATTTATTTTTTTGAAAATATATTATCAAATTTTTTCCCATTTATCACATTGAAAAAAGATAATTCCTTTCATGTGTACATGGGGTCTATGAACACCATAATGAAATGTATTTTTTAATAATAACCATTCATAGATGGTTTTATAATTGTATTTAATGTATAAAAATGATAATAATGTCATTATATATTTTTTATTGATTATTTAATAATGAACTTATTGACAATGGTAATCCAACATAATATTTATTTTAGATTATGAACCGAACTTTCTATAAGAATCATATACAAACATAATAGATTATATAAAAAAATAAATAAAATTCCTAAATTAAATACAAGATTATTGAGAATATAATGAAAATTTATAGGAATACTAATCATGCAAATTTATAAAATAATTCTTTTTCTTGGGTTAAAGAACATATTGTGTGAAATAGAATTTAGACAAGGTATTTTTATTAAAACATTATTTTAAAAGTTTCAATGTTATTATTCTATTTTACTTTTATAAGGATGCTCATTTAAGTTTTTTTTCTAATTTTTCAATCTAGGAAAATAATATAAAAGTTCATTTTAAAAAACTTTATAAAAAAATTATAATGATTAAAATTAAATATTCCTACCAATGTGAAAATGAGTAACGTTTACTATAGTAATAAAATGAGTCAATGTTTTATCAATTACGAAATTAATTGAATTTCCAATAGTCATGATTCTTTTCTCATTGAATATCCCATTTGATAAATAAATCAATATATTGATATGATAAAATTTAAAAAATATTTATCTTACTATAAAGTTTAATAATTTTTAGAATACAAATGATATTTATATTTATTTTTATATGAAATTCAAAAGTGCATTGCTTATATATTTAAAATTGTTTTCATGGGATTTATTAGGAAAAGGTAAATTTATAATATGATTTGTTCATAATTTGGTACATGAGAGTTATATTATGATTGGTGGGAACAATACATATTAAATGAAGTGTGGTCTCTATAAGATTTATTTTAAGGGTGAGACTAATATACATATATAATGGTTTGGGAATTTTTCCATATATATAATGGAATGGGGGATTGAATAACTTGGGTTTCATCTCATATGTATTAAACTAGGGTATAGTTATTTCTAACATTAGTGATCATCAATTATGAATAAACTATTAAATGAATCCTAAATTATATTTATCTACTTATAATTTTTTAAAACCATTTTATTTTTTTAAATATATTTTTTCATATAGATCTGATATTTTAAATATCACCAAATAAAAATATAAAACATATTAAAAATAAAAATGATTTTATATATTTCACTAGTATAATGAATATTTTTTATTTATGTGTCAGCTAAATATTTTTTTCTTATAACATATTTTTATATATTTTTAAAATAGATAAATTATGAATCGTATCAAATAAGACATCATATCGAATCTTGTAAATATTTTTAATCAATTGAAATAATGTTTCATTTTATAAGAAGTTTTCTGTTTGAAAAATCGAATATAGGTGGATGTTTCCACTTTGTATGGTTGAGGGTTTATTCTAGATGACTTATGAATTAATTATATAAAACACCAAACTATAATGATCTTCAAATGATATAATTTTGATTATAATAAATAAATAATATTTTTTAATTTGTAAGGATAGGTCCATACATGGTCTCCTGAGTTAATTTAGGTTTATAAAACAATTAGCTACATTTTCTAATTTATATAGGAATCATGTATTGATATTCCAAACCATTTCACTATTAAATTAAGAATATTATAATTTTAATTATACATTCCATTACCAGACACAATGTTACAAGCTATAAAAAAATTATAAACAACAATACCTGTTTCTTTAATGCTCCCAGCTTCATGTCATTCTAGATTCATCATGAATTTATAATAAATATATACTTATGAATGGTTTAATTTAATCCATAATTTAACCCTAATTTTACCTCCCATCAATATACTATAATGAATAGAAATTTTCAATCTATAATTCTTATTCCTCATGGTCAAACACCTTGGAATTGTAAAAGGGTTTCAATCATCAAATATATCATATTTGTAATATGAAAATCGTTCATATGATCACTATTTATATTATTCGGTAATGTTTCTTCTATGAGATGATTGAATAACTCATAAATATTATAATTTGGGAAATTCATCAAATCTTAAAATGTTGAACGAACCACTATTTGTTTTCACCAATATGTTTAATAAATCCACTAAAAACAATTTGAATATTATCTGATGTAAAATTTATTGATGTATAATCCCTAAATATTAGATAGATATAGTTTTAGATAGATATTTATAGATAACTACAATCACAATGTATTAATAACATTTTTATTTAAATGTTACAGTTAAAACATAACATTTAAACATAATGAAACAAATATTTGTAAATAAATTTTAAATATTATTTTCAAATTTTTTATATAATGATGTCGTATTTATAAAATATTATATAATTTTTAATAATGGTTTTAGACGGCTCAAAAATACTAATTTGAAATAAATTTATTTTTATATCCTTTTTTAAATAAACTAAAAAATAATATTTTCTAATTTTATAAATTATATTAAAAAATTCATCTCTGAATTCATCATTTCAAAATTATCTTCAATTAATTTTTTTAAAATTTATCAAATGATTAATTTTTTTATGAAGAGTTAATATTTCTGAATTTTAATTGATAACATCAATTTCCATTATATTGTTTATAAATTAATATTTTATATTAAATAATTATTAGAGTTTTATTAGTACAATTATATATTTATTAATAAATTTTATTCCATTTTAGTAGATTTTATTTTTAAAATGAATATAATTATTTGTAAATTTTTCAACATTTTATCATTCCAAAATGATTTTCCCATTACATCTATAGAAGTAATTTTAAATCAAAATTTTCATATAATATATTCTAAATTTTTAATAATTAATTATATATTTATAATAATGATTATTTATATAATGTATTAATAATACATTTTTAGAAAAATAAATCGTGAAAATAGTAAAAAATGATTATTACGGTAATGGTCCTTTTGTAGAGGACCTTGGGGAGTCCCTCCTTTCCCAGTCATCTCCCACACCATTGGCATGTGGTCTCTAGGTTCTATTCCTAGTCGAGAAGGCATCATAGGATTCAATGACCTAGAGATCACCCCTCAACCACCCTCCAAGGCCCGTATACTCCTCCCCCACCCCCACCCCCCCACTAGTGTTTATACTTCTAAATATATAGTGATCCCTCCAGAGTGGGAATATATAGTCGATCACACCACAGGTGTTTAAAAGACTGTTCATCCCCCCTCTGCATGAAGGCTTAATGCCTTGGGGATAATTCTAGATCACTTTCTTTCTAATGAATCCCATCCTCTTTAGGAATGCCCACAACCTTGTATCCAAGGAAAAAATAGATTTTCTCTCCTCATTAATCAAAAATAATTTTTTGTCAATTGTTGGAATTATAGATCACAATCATAACATATTCTTGATCAACTATTATGGATTAAAAATCAAAATGAATGGATCCATGAAAGCTACCCCTTCAATCATGTACATCTAGATCTTATAGAATAATAGTTACATTGTTGATTTGGTCTAAGAAAGACACCAAATCGTCACCACCAAGGTATCCAAATTTTATATAAGCCCCTCATGACCGTTGTTTGTGGGAAATATTACTATAAAAATATAGGAAGGCATTGGAGAGATCTACCATCCTTTGATAGGGGTTCCCACCCATGGGTTGATAGAGGAGAATTCAATGTAGTGTCCAATCTGAAAGAGAGGAATGGTAGGGGACGCTTTCAACGACAAATTATCTTGGAGTTTGTTGAGTTCTTGGTGGGTTCGTGCCTCATGAATATTGTATACCAAAGTAATCCAATTATGGGATGTACCAATCCAAGTGGCCCACATAGTTCATGGAGACACCTTCATAAATGGATAGCCAATTTACACGCCACCTTCATGTTCTGCAAAGAAGTAGTGAGGCACATGTTTCGGGGTCATTCTACTCATTCCCAGCTCCTCGTGTCATTGGAATCAATCCGGGATCTGTAGGGGCTATTAAGTTTCTATAAAAGGTGGGTCAACATGTTGGGATTCATCTCATTGGTCCAGTTAGTTTGGCAGGAACTCTCCCAGGGAAACTCTTGGGTGGCCATCTACAAAAAGCGTAGGTGTCTGATGTCTAAGGCCCATGAGTGGAAGTTGGACCACCCTTCCCCTGATGAAGATTTGAAGGAGGTGATGCAGGTAGTTGATCATCTTCATGGAAGACATCATGAAGTGTTTGAGGATCCCCCATTTGATGAACATGCATGTAAAAAGGGTACATGATGGATAGACTTCTGCGGAATGAATATTTGATGAGAGAGGGTTCAAGAATCATGTTCCTCTAGGATGTGGATATGAATACTATGCATTTCCACGTGTTCATGATTGAAATAAAGCATTTGGTGCTACCCCCACCTTTAAGAATATATTTCCTATACGAATGACATGGTTGTGGTGGGCATACTGGCACACAACTTCATCAAAAATCACCTTTATAGGCCTAATAAAAGTATGCCAAATGGGTACCCATGATGATCCACAGAATTATTTGTGGAGATTTACAATTACATTTCTATCTTGAATAATGAAAGTTAGTTTTCCATTTTTTAAGAATAAGAGATCAAAGAGGCCTTGTAGATCCTTGACCTGGAGAGTGCCCCATGTCCAGTCGATTTCCATGGTTCCTTATACAGAGCTGTATGTGATGTTGGGATTTCTGATATCACTTCATCTATCCAAGAATTATTTCGAGGTGGAAGCTTACTAAGGGTAGTTTGTGTCACATCTACTAGGCTAGATTAAAAAAAACATAGAACCACACCTCTGTCAGGAAATATCTACCATTGAGTATATGAAACTTTAATAACAAAATCATAGTAGTTATCATTAATTCCATGATCTATGTCCATTTCCTCGGTGGATCGCCACAGAGTAACATGGATTCGTGTAGGGGAGATCAATCCAAAGAGATGTATTTATTTCCCAAGAAATTATTAGAGACCTCAAATTCAAAACACTTAGAGATAGTGTTGCTATTAAGTTGGATGTGAATAATGGTTTGGATAAGGTTGAATGTGGATTAATAAATAGGGTGTTGGAAGGTATGGGGTTCTCTCTTAGTAACATTTATATCATTTCCATATACTTTTCCCTCTTTATGGATGGAAATCCTGTTTATGGGTAAATCCCACAGGTTCATCAAAGCCACCAAAGACCGTAGAGAAGGAGACCTAGTCTCTCGGAGTGTCTTTATCATCTCCTAAGTCTTATTGAGATGGATTATATAGAGGGGAATTATCGTTGGAGCAATTCAGCCATACTAAAGGTGCAGAGGGTCTCATGATATCCCCCACCTCATGTTCGCGGATGACAACCTCCTCTTCATAAACATGGAAATTAGGTCAATTTTAGATCTGATTTATTTAATGGATGATTATTGCTTTTAGAGTGGCTAGCTCATCAATAATGGAAAGATCCATTTCATCAACTCGAACACATGTTCTCCCAGTTGGACATTAGCGATTTATAATAGGTGTTCCATACAACAAGGAAGCTTTGCCAATTAGTATCTTGGGGAACCCATCTCTCATTTCATCTTGCACATAATAGACTTAGATTTCATCACCAATAAGATTGTGGACCAGATAGACCACAGGAGGAAAAAATTTTATTCCTTCGGGGGATGTATAGAGATGGTCAATAGTGTTCTTCTTGCTTCCATTGTTCATTCACTTTCCACCATTAATGTCAAAAAGGGTGTCATTATCAACATTTATAGGATCCTGCACATATTTATATGGGAGCCCAATATTAAGGGAATACACCATTGGTCCACTAGGAATAAAATGGCATGGCGAACCATCGAAGGGGTTATCAATGTTTGAAGCCTCATGGACAACCCATAGTTCATGCACGCCAAATTAGCTTGGGATATATTGGAACAATGTACTCATTGGGGAAAATTATGAACACCTACCAAAATGGTAATATGGCATCGCTCGAGGGTCACATATCGTTTTTTTGGAAATTATCTTCTCCTCATTCTTAAACTCCTAAAGCATGCGTGATAGATTGTAGAGAGGGGTGAAAATTCATTCTGGAATCAAAACATGGGAGGGGAAGTTCTTGGCATCCTAGGAGGACCATCCCCCGAAATTTTGTTCTAGTATGATACCATCTACCCTTCATTCATCAATGAAGTGTTTTAAGAAGACCAATATAAATATTTCAACGTTATTGACATGTCCTCATAAAATAATAAATGTGTCTTCACTCATTCAACATCGAGGGCCCTCACTTCTTAGGACTTCCACTGCTCACGGGGTCTCCAAGAGCCTCTTCCTATCTGGAATGATTCCTTATATTGTAAAGTTATTCCTAATAAGTTCAAATTCTTCCAATTGAGAATTAGAAACAAATCTCTCCCAACACAGTAGAACATCAAATGTTGTTTCATTCTGCAGGTTTAATGTTTCTCGGGTTGTAAATATTGCAAGGAGGAGAGTGTGGACCACCTGTTCTTCAGCGGTGAATTGGCATATGCTCATTTGTGGGAATTTAGGGTGTTCATTGTCCTCCACATCCCCATATTTGGAAAATTATCATTTATGGAATGGGGATTCCATGGTTTGGGATATAGGGGTCTAGAGAAGATTCCCTGAATTAAGATCCTACAGGCTATATGTGGTAGTATATGGCTGGCTTGCCACAAGGAAAAACATGAATGGGTGACATATGTGGCCTACTCCATCATTATCATGACCAAAAATCTCCACCTAGATTTTGGTTAAGGATGTTAATATTTGGAAAGAGGTGTCCTCACTCCAGAGCTTGTAGGTAAGCTCTCATATACGTCTCCATGTTAATAGCAATGCTAGGGGACAATGGGTTCAATATACCCATGCTAGCTAGAGGTCATAAACTCAATACGGATGAGTCATGCAACATGGGGATCCTTCTGGGTGGACGGGTGGTGAAGGATTCCCAAGGATCAATGGTACTGGATTTATGTTCATGGCTAGGCTAATGGTCCTCATTATAGGCTAAGGCCAAAGCTTTCTTTACGGGTCTCAGAATAAGATGCCTAAAAAACGTCTGGGTTGAAGAGGTGAAAACTGACTCCAACTTAATTCATGACGTCCTGCATCACTTTTCCTCCCTTCATGGTCCGTTGAATACATCAGCAGAATTTTTAGGGATGATCTAAGTAACAACACCATGGTTAATATCACCTAGAGTGAGGGGAACCTTGCCACATATTGTCTTTTTTTGGGAGCTTTTGGTCCCTATCCCAATCTATCCTCATACGGTGAGATCCTTGAAACCCAAGGGTGTCTACTTTATTAAAAATGATGCACTCGACCTCCAATATTTCAGACCGCCATAGGGGATTTTTTGTCGCATGTGTTTTTTCGGGTTTCAGTTGTATCCATTAGTTTCATAATAAAAATTCAAAATGATGAAGATGATGTATAAACCTTAGTACTAAATTTTTAATTCAAACCCACATATCTAAGTATGGATTCTTCTTCAATGTCATTAATATATTTCAATTGTTCCATCTTATTAAGTTATTAATAAAACATTACGATTAAATAAAACGATTATATTTAATATAATAATTTTTATTTATTTTAAGGTAATAATGTAAACCCATCAGCACTGTCATTAAATGTGATTTGAAATCCTTGTTCGTGTGTACTCTGGTCTACTGCCTCAAAAAATATGTAATTTCATTCTCCTTTACAACATCTCATGATTATGTATGATGATCGATATAAATTATATATATATATATATTATATATTATAATACATATAGGGTAATTATATGAGATATATTTTTATATACCTATTTTTTGGTCAAATGATAATGTTTCTCATTTTTACTGTGGATAACGTGATCGCATAACGATGTGATTAGTTTTCCACCAAAAATTTACATGGAATTTAATAACTATAAGTAAATTTTATATACATGGAATAATTATTATATGAATAACATATTTTTCAATAATATAATTTAACTTTTAATATTATTCATTATAATTACACGCATTTAATGACGAAAATTCCTTTCATGTTAGTGTGGGCTATCACCATCATGAAGGAATATGGCCCAATTTTCATATAAAACCAAAAAAAATTATATGTCTATTTTTATTTAATAATATAGTATTTTTTAATAATATTTTTCTCATTATGTTAATTTAATATATTACATTCATTCTTTCAATAATGAATGTTGGGAAATGGATATTTTACAGACAAGTACGTATGACTTACAATCACGATGATCATAATGTACAACATTTCTCAAAATAACCATTAATGATGGTATATAAAATTATGATTGATGTATTAATATGATAAGTTTTTCATCATTAATATTATGAAGATAATTTAATGACCGTGAAATAATGAGGCCCATAAATAAAAAGTAGATACATATATGAAAAAGAAAGTAGTTATTACATGAAAAATGATTATAACCATAAATTGGTAATATTTTGTTATAAAAGGTAATGCATAAATTATTTATAGTATTAAATATATATATATGTATAAATCTAAAAAGTATATATTATTTCATATTATTTCATTTCACTCATCTATATTTTGAACTTATGTTTGGTCTTCCCTTTTCATTGGATTAGTAAGGTCATGAAATAATCAAGATGATAATAGTATTGTTCATGGAATGGATTTGTTGGATTATTATTTATTGAAAAATGTGTTCTCTAGAGTCTAGCAGGGGTTTACACACTATTTAGTGGAATTAAATTAAATTTAATCATTCCCTGGAAGATTCCCAAAAAATGGTATACAGCATAAAAGGATTCATGACTTGTATATTTTACACGACATGTCATCATTAAAAATATGTTTTCAATAAAACATAGACAATTTTTTTAGTGAATGGGGGATTTTGGAATCATATGCCATGATCCAAGGATACATTCTATTTACTTATAAGTGCAGGTAGTTTTATTTTTGATGCTCGGTATAATTTCATTCCCCTAATTTTTCAACCCAACCTCATGTGACCTATAGCCATCCCCAGGAAATTTTGAGCCCTCAAAACCACCCATATTGATTTGTTAAGCTATTGATCATCATTTATATTGTGGTTATTAAATTTGGGTACATATTCCCCATATCTCTTCTATCTCATTAATTTTATCCTATTGTTTTGATATAATTTCATAGTATTGAATGATATGTGCTCTATGTTGTTAAATCATGTTGCTAGGTTGAGTTCCTAGTGCTTCTACACAATAATATTTTTATAGTGAGTGACATTGTAGTTATTGTGTTTCTTAATAAATGGTAGGGGTTTTCTTTTATGGGTTTACAATTTATTATAAATTGAATTTATTATGATACATGTTTGTTTTAATTAATTTTTGAAAAATTAGGTATATGTGATCAAGAAATTGTATTTGACTTGTCTAGAATTTTCGGAAAACCCCCAAATTCATATGGAATATAATAATGTAATGCGAACTAAAATTCTGGGAAATTTGTAAATTATTTGAAACATTATTTTTGGAACATGGATTCAATTAAAATGATGAGAACCTCTTGTATATGTTTTTAAAAAATGAATGAATTAATGAAAGAAACATGTTTTGGTTTTGAAAGTGAACTGAAATATGAAAAACCTAAAATAATAAATTGCATTAGGAACTACATTGAAATGGTTCTCCCATTGAAGAATAAATTATTGAAAATGTATGATCCTTTGTATTTAGTAGGTTATTTTGTAAAATAATCAAGGATGAAAATTCCCTAGCTACAAATTAACGCTTTAGAACACTAAAAAATATCAACATCTGTAAATCATAACCGTAGATGGATATCAATGAGTCCTATTAATCCTGAACCTAAGGGGTTTTTCTTAATAGACTATCCATTATCACTTATATGAGGTGTGTGAGGATCCCATTATAAAAAACAATTATACCACAGGGAAGATGACCATGTTACATGTAGTGATTTTCTGATATATATTCCACTAATTGTTTAATAGTATTTCAAATTACTAATAAATTATATACCTGTGATTTATATAATGTGTTTATTTTATCCATGTTTAAATTATTTTACATTATTTGAAATGAAATGCCTTTTGATAATAACTATATATATTTCTATCTGGGTTTAGATTATAATTTAAAACCTAATTTTTTTATCATTGTGGAATCTCATTACTGAGAATTAGTGAGATCATTGTGTGCTTTTATGCTCACATCCTACCATTTACACATAGGTTTATAATATTTTATTTTTCCATGAATGAGAATAGGGAAATACACTCTTGGAAGAAGATGAAGTTCACAATCTAATGTGTCTTGGAGAGGGGTATCCATTGGGATGCTAGGTTATCTTATATTTCATTGGGTAGTTTGAGTTTTTGTCTCGGTTTTTTATATTATTTATTTTTTTAGTGTTATTATCTCTTATTGAATTTTTTATGAAAATAAAATTATGTATTTGAATCTTCAACTATGGTTGATTCAAAATTGCTCCCAAATTTTTTCTTTTCTTCCATGTGTTAGACTCCATTCCATGTTGATGTGAAATACCATTTATACCATGCCAGGATCTGCTATGGAGTAACGATACTAGGGTATCCAGACTAGTTAATGATAGACTTGTATCATAGTTTCAGGTTAAGTATATTTTTTACCATTATGTATGTGGTTGAGAAAACATTCCAGGATGTATGAGGTAGTTGAATGTAATTTTATGGTGATCTATCATCCTAATGATATTTAATTCACCATTTATTGATTGGAAAATACATTTTGGGGATTATTTGAAATATTTTATATACATTACTTTTGATTATTTTGATATTTAAATCCTTTTTATCTATCTTATGATATTAACATCCCTTATTTATCTTATTATAGTGTTTATTTGAGTGACCATATGTTGTTTTTAATGTTGTTTAATTATGTTTTGTATAATCATACCTCTGTGATGATGTGTCAATATGATCCTAGAGGATGATTATAATTAACCATAGTAAGAAAATACCCTTCGGGAAAAAAATCTAGTTGATGTTTTTGTTCATCTTTTTAAAGATATTGGACATACACTTTCACCTATATCATTTAATTCAATTGTTTGTGGGAACTCATATAATTGAATCATGGAATCTTATTCATGATACCCTTAATTAGAAACCACATAATTTAAAAATCACTATTGATCCTTGAGTGGCTGAGGGTTAGTTCAGAATGATAGAGATCATATTTGAGTTTTAGGAATCCCCTGAAGCTGTTATAATAGATAGGAATATCTTTTTGATTGTGGTACATATTCAGAGGTGGTGAGACTCAATGGTTATTTCATGGAATCATTTGGGTATAGTGTGTAAGGTTATCATTGTTATCTTTAATGTGTAGCTTTATCCAAAATCAATTTTTCTGGATAAGGATATAGATATTTTTCCAACTCAAGTATGCTAACATGACTATGACAGAATATGAGAACCAATTCACTTATCTATATCAATTAGAACAAAAAATAGTTTTAAATGATAATATGAGTAATCAATACTTTGAGATGGGAAATATATCTTATTTTCATTCTACGTGTTTCATTTTAAATCCCTCATATTATGCTGATGTGTTGGATTGAGTGTTGAAAATTGAACAAGAACTCGATGGTATTTCATGGTTGAAGGGAATTCCTTTTTACACAATTGGATGTTCTATGAATTCATAGAATGGGATGATAAATCATGATGATCCAAATAGTGGATCTCGATATTAGGGTTCTTCTAGAGCTCTTTATGTACCTCGATGTTTCCCAAAGACCTACTACTATTGTGGGAATCCTAGGAAATAAAAATGGGTTTAATGTGAGGGACCCAATATATGTGGATTTTAAGGATGCTCGAGTCCCCTACAGAAGTTCATTCAAATTTATTACCCTCAACATAGTGGATTAGGATCATCATTACCAAAATTTATTAATTTTAAATTAGATGGTTCATGATCTACGGGGTTCTAGTAATAATAATAACAATGTTTGATCACCTTGTGCAATTATCACTAAAGGATAAATATATCTGTACATTGTATATGATATATTATATCACTATTTCATTATCTTTAGTGATTTTGTTATTTGATATAGTTAAATTTCATTTGTTCATTTTTAATAGTGTTATGGTTATGAAAAAATTTCATTCTGATTATTTATCAGAGGTTATAGAAACTACTACTCCCCTTATAGTGAAGATATAATATGTTGTTTATTTTATTCAATGTGTGATCTCATTATCAAATATTTATCATTAATGGAATTTCCAATTTCTGGACATGAAACCTCTAGATATCATTTTCAAGATATATTTTATAATTTTTAATAAAACATGAATTGATTATAAACATCGAGAGGTCTCCACCCCTACAACTGATGGGAAGTTATGTGTCTTTCGACCAGAATTATACTCAAAATCTAATATATCCAGAACATCATATTTAGTGTAAGGGAATGTAATTTAATTTTTTTCATTTTATTTGGGGTGAGAATCCATTAGTTAATATCTTCCTCTAGTATTCAGCGTGATTCTCTCTATTTTTCCATCAAACATATCAATATTTATAGTAGTTTGGGACGTAGATTATTATTTTGAATATTTCATGGTACTCAACAAGTTGCTATTCCTTCTTTCCATATGGAGCCAGATAATATAAAAATATTGATTTCATAGTTGTATTATCTTTTAGTGGAAGCATTTATACACCTGATAATGTCACCTCATGTGATGCTTCTTTACTTTTATAAGATATATGAGGTGTCATATCCCTTATTTGTTGAGGTCATAAAATCAATCAATTTGTGGTATATAATAGGTATTTTTAAAATTTATTGATGATTTGTTTCGAATAAATGAATGGGGTAATGTGGTTCCCAAATATTGATCTCTGGTATGGATATTAATAGTTTAGAATAATAAATTCTAACGATCATAAAAATTAATCTAATATAATTATGGTCATTATGATTGTATTATCATGTTTTTTAGTCTAAAAAAATATCTTATAGTCTCTATAGATCTAAATATAGGTTCTTCCATGTGTATCATGATATGATTATGGTGGTATTTTTGGATGAAATACATAATTTCTAAACATCCTAGGAAGATCGTGTGCGTCATCAATGAGTAGTTTTTGAAATGTTGATAAATAACTAACATTATGAAAATATATAAAAATTTCATTTCTTTATTACAGAAATATTCTTCATTATAATTTTTTGGGTCCAAAAAACGGGATCCAAATAAATCATGATAAAGAAAAACCTATTATGACATCCAGAAACTATAAAATGTTTTCTTGATTTTGAGCATTTTCGAATATACATTATATTATTTCCAGTTCCTAAAGGATTTAAAGAATATGGATTCTTAAATATTCTCAATAACATAGAAGGGATTAAATTTTTTTCTGGAAGCTAAAAATTATATTTTTTTACATTAATATGACATATATTTTTACAATTGTTCCATTATTGACTCTTACAATGTTTTGGTAGTGGTATTGGGTCTTATAGGATGCATTAGTTTTGGGATTGGGATATGTTCCAATATTAGGTGGCCACATCATGGCCTAAGACTCCTGTAATCATAGGACACAAGAGGAGAATATCCCACCCATGAATATGAACATGAAGTTTTGGTTCATGAACATAAGAGGTAGAGGAAATACCTCTTCAATGAATGATTACTATGTATTCTGAACATTAGATTGTGATTTATATATCATCTCAAAAAGATATGGATATGCACTGGAGCTATTGTATAGAATAACTGAGGTACTTTTATTTAAATATTTCCTATAACTTGTAGAAAGGTAATTTCATAGAATATTAGTTGATTACAATTCTTTAGAACTTGGTCGTGATAGAACCATCATAAGAGAGGATGTTGATGGAAAGTTTTTTATAGTTACATATAAGAGTTTGGGAATAGGGGGTTGAGGTTACATTGGATAGTTTTAAATTGAAATATACTATTATACATGTTGATATTTAGTAATGAAAACATCATGATGAATTAAGTGGAACTAGAGAATGTCTATATGTTTGGGAGACCATTATCGAGTTTCCATTCACTACACATGGAATCCAATTTTTCAGAAAACATATGTTGTACCTTTTGTAATAAGGACAAAAATTATGTGAAATTTCCATAATTCCAAGTGGGATGTGTAACCATGAACCACAAATAATTTTTGTTAAAATTGTCGACAATTCTCCTGGATGGATATGAGATAAGACATCACTAAATTTGTTTTTCACTATAATACTTCCCGAAATGTCATAGCCATGAATCAAATATCTTTAGGTTTTCACCAACTAATTACTTTATTGGCCTGGAAGTGAGATGAAATTTCTATGGGAATTTTTTTTCACATACACATATATTGAATAATGAGTTATAGGTTTTGATCAATAGTATAGAAAATACTTGATACATTATATGCATTTGAGATACAACCAATGTTGTTGAACTGAGAAATAGCTATGTCAGTTATATTAATCATTTGTACTGACTTCCATCTTCTATAGTGTTTATAATTGATTCCCATTTTACATCTCATTTTTGTAATATTCAAAAAAAACATGACGGGTCAATACATTATCAGGGATTTACAAAACATGAAATGGAATTGTATGATGCTTAACTAATTCCACAAAGATTACAGGAAATGGGTGCATGGCATGAATGGTCTGACTAGGTGTATATTATACATTCAACGTAAATATTTAAATTATGATATTAATAAAATTGTAATTCATTTTTCTATGCATTTGGGAATTGGGAATTGAATTATGTTAATCTAGGGTACGTGGTGTGAAATTATTGTGATAAATATATATATATATTATTCTTAGATTACTTTCAGTCCAATCATTTTCATCACTACATCAAGCCACCTCGAGCCATCCTTAAATTATATTAGATCCCTCAAACCCTTATAGATCATTTCTCTCTTCGATTGATCTTTCTTTCAGTTGTGTTTTCTCTCACCATATATGTGGTTTCCCTTTATCTTTCATATCCCTCTTTTACTCTTGGAGTTTTGATAGAATTACATTGTATAGAAGGATCTAATCTATGTGTTATTGAAAAATATTTCATTGTTTGTTTTAATGAAAATTTCTTCATTCTATTATCATTGGCATGCATAGATTGGGTTATGTGTTTCAATTAGAAAGGTAGGTTGTCCTTTTCACATTTTCAAATTGATTAAACATTTAATTTCTTATCTTTTAAATTTCATTAAATTAATTGTTCAAAACACCAATTTAATGAAAATTGGAAATTCAATTTGACTATGGGAAAAAACAATTATAAATGAATTAGAAGATGGGGAAATAATTTAATTTTACGGAAATTGTAAAATGATTACAGATATTGATTTGGGAAAATATATTAAATTAATATAATGATAACTAATGTTTGGTTTCATTTATAAAAAAAAGGAATTGATTTAATAATTTTTTAGGGTTATGAATGTTAAATGAAATATGAAAATTAGAATTGTGGAAATTACATTAGGATATATTTTGAAATATTTTTCCCATTTTTCATTGAATTATTGACCATGTGAAATCCTCGGTAGTTATTAGGTAATTTGGGACAAACAAACTATGACAACAATTATGTAGCTACAAATTGATTCATTAAAACTCAAAAAAACATAGTTTATATAATTCTATTACTAGTGGGATGTTGATGATTCTTATTTGGCCTAATTCTGGGGGAATTGTGTGCATATTATCATCATGATCATTAATGAGATATGTTTGGGGATCCGATGACAACAAATTATAAAAAAAATCCATGATACTAACCATGTTTCATGTTTTTTTGAAATATATCAAATTGAGTATCAAACTATTTTAGTCACACTTAATAATTATTATAAAATTATTTATATTTTGTTTTTATTTGAGCCTTGTTTGAAATGTTTTAGATAAATTTAAGGGAAATGTTTTTTTGTTTTAAAACTGAAAAATTACTTCCACACATGTTTTCAATTTAATTAAGGGTATGTATTTTTATAATCATTATCGAATCTAATTCTATAGTACTTTTTGTGACCCTACATATATTTTAACACACCCCACACATTTTCATGTGGTCATCATAATATTTTCATCTTCTAGGCCTGTGTAACGTGAACGATACATATAGATTATGGTGATGTTAAGGATCCATTGTGGCATAAAATGGAATGTACTTTGTGATGTTAAGTTATCCTATTGGTATTCCTGTAAATTGATGATGTTTTATTTTAATTTGTCATTTACCTATTTTCTTCCAGGTGCAATTTTTGTTTTTATTTTTTAACCATAATATTATATATCTATTTATTCAAATCTTTTTTAGGGAAATTGATGCCCAGAATTTTATTATATGATTCATGGTTCTTTTCCCCAACATGTAGGGATTATGAATTCCATGTGGGCCATGAGAAGATCATCACATATGTTAGGTCTCTAGGGTATCCAATCCATCTCATGAAAAATAATAAACTTATATTTATTTTATAGAAGATATGAACATATAAAAAGGATTTATATAATTTATCTTAGGTAAATGTATCAAAATATTATGTTTTGTGGAATACATTGGGTAAAAACCATGTTTTTAATTTATTTGGTTAATATATTGAACATTAATTAAATTTTTTACGATTATACATAATTTTTTTTTGTGTTTTTGATATCCATTTTCTGATCTATCATTCACGGGGTTTACAATTAAAATACTTCTAATGTGTTAAATAAATTTTTCAATTATTTTTCTTTTTTGACACATATGTTATGTTATACAACTATTTAATTTTATGAGTTGTATATATATCCTCATTGAAATACAATATATATAATTTACTTTCTCTTATGATATTTTATGTATCAATTAATATTAACCCTTAATGATGCATATAATTAAAATTTTCGAAATTGTTAATGATTTTACATTATAGTCTAATATTTTTTTGTGATTGTTTAAAATTATGTATCAAATGATATATTAATACAATATATATACAACCAATCTATGTTTTTTCTTTTCCTCAATATATGATTTGGGACGAATTATTTTTCTTTCATTAATATAATCTCATTACTGAATAGTTATGAAAATATTTTTTAGGACAAATCAATAATTTGGTCGAAACACTTTTTCTTTAAAATCCATTTTTTCTAAAAATTTCTTTAAAAATATATTTATAACATTAATTTTATTCTATTAAAAAAATATAAAATTTTTTATTTTTAAAAAATAAATTTAAAGGATTATTCATCTATTTTTTAAATCATTTTTTCCTTTTACCAAAAATGCGAAAAGTGTTTTAATGTTATCATTAATAGTGTGAAATCCATTCCCTTATGTCACAACAATCAATTTTTTGAAGCACACTTTACATTTTTCCAATTTCATTTTAATTAAATATATTTTAAAAATATCATGATACACCCCAACCCTAGTTATCCAGAGTCAGTACATTAATTTCATACATTGGAACGATTGGAAGGAATCAAGTCCTGAAGGACACATCAGTTTAGAATTCTTGGAAAATAGATTATATACATGAAAATTATCATACACATTGAAACATAAAACACAACACATATTATCTATTGTGAAAGTAATAATTCCCCTAGAATAAGCCTGCATATCAAACATAATACACTTCACGAAATCATGGAAGAAAGAAAACATTGAAAGGGGTGATCTCATATTCTTAGTAGGGATAACAATATAGCATAAAAATTCATAATAAAACCATAAACATATAAAGAAATGTATAATACTAATAAAATATACTTCAAAACATAAAATTAATCATAAAATGGAAAAGATAAATCAAATAATGACATTTACTTATTCACATGGATATTGTACTATTTGAGTAATCACATATAATATCAACTGCTAATTTTATAATGATGGAAAGAATAATTCCGGACATCAAAACCACAATGTCAAGGCCTCGTGCAATGACTAAGAATAATATTTTTCAAGGCCTTGTTCCACAACAATTTTTCATCTCATGAGAACTACCAATTAATCGAAGAGCTATAATGGGATCCACCCGTCACTTCCAAAGGCCAATGCATTCCTCATTTAAAAATGTCGAAACATTACATAACCATTCATATTAAAACTAAAATATTAAATGTAATACTTTAACCATAAACCATGAATGGTATAAAAAACACATCAACACTTAATAACTCATTCAATACAATATGGATGATTGCATTATATTAAATCAACCACAATGAAGAATAATGTCCAATATAGGATGCTGACATAGTTGAAAATGATTAGTAAAACTCTTTGATAGAAATATCCCTTTTGTGAAATCATTTAAAAGTAACTCTTTTATAATGGAATTAATTTAAAATATATTTTTGAGTTAAAGTGTCCCAGACCACTTTGAAACTTTTGAAATAAATTAACATTTTAAAACAATCATGTCCATATACATAAATCCTTAAAATAATTTTTAAATCATGGAAATTAATTAAATATATTTGAAAAAATAAATCATTAAAACATTTAAAATGAAGATATTGATAAGGAATAACTTCCAAAAATCCGTAAAGTATTCATTTTAAAATCATTCTCTTGAAACATGGACATGGATGATTAAAATGTCATCGTAAATACTTACACTTAAACAATCTCTGATAATAATGATATTGAGAAATTAACCCTTACCCTGCACTTTTCCTTGGTCAAGGGTAAGTTAACATCATGTATAATAATTAAATAATTTTTATTAAATTGTACAAGAACCACATACATAAATATGATATCATATATGATTATCTAATACTGCTTTGTAAATAATATTTTAGTAGTATCATTATTTCAGGTGTTAAGTAATTTGTTTTCCATTATATTTATTGTAATATAAGACGTGTTTGTTATGGATAGGATTTATTTGATTCATATACAGAATGTTATTAAGATCATAAATTTTTTTTAATAATCAAATGAAAATTATTTGACAATGGTTATGATGGGGAATGAATATTACCGCGTTCGTGGATACGGTAATCTGTACGTACGCACAAACACTATATCCATTTCATTTTTTTAATTTTAAAATGTAATAAAACCAAATGATTGAAATGTATTTTATTATTATTGTATAATATAATTTGTTATATATGTTATGTATTTCCATTAACATCATCCATGTTATGTTCCATTTATGGTATGAACGAGTCATATCACATTGAGGGGGCGGCAGTCCACACTTCTTCAAATGAAATTATCGTACATATACAACATGAATCTATTATAGGAATGATATAAAAGATAATTACAAAAGATTATAGATAAAATATATATAATAAATATCATATATAATTACATATCCATCATAATGGCCACCAAATTATGTGGTAGTAAAATATTGAACAATCATTGTTTCGTGAGGCAGTAGTTCACCTCTAAGAACCCGGTTCGTGTTCATGAGTTGCTGGTTTCTTATTTTTCTTTTTTCCATTAAGGGTTTGGATAAAATAAGGAAAATAGTGGAAAATCCCAAATTTTAAACGGTACATGCCAAGTACTTTTTCACACGCCGTGTATTTTGGCCGTGTGGGAATAGTACACAAGGCATGTAGGCCTCTCGGCGATGAAGGGTGTAAAAACATACTACACGCTATGTACCTAGTATATACACGATGTGTTATCAGGCGGCATGTGAACAATAAGGAATTCGGAGTAGCCACCAGCAGAGCGATAGTACACGCTGTGTACTTAGGAATACATGATGTATCTCATGTCTATAGAATGTTATGTTTGGCTGTGAAAAGTAGCCTCCAGAGGAACAATTAAAAAATGAAAAGTACACACCGTGTACTTGAGAGTACAAATCGTGTAGTTGTTTTTTCGCTTACAACGGGCAGCAACATCCTTATTTGGTAGAGTAGGCACTGGGCGCGTTTGGAGCATCGGGAGAGAAGGTCGGAGCTTGGAGGAGCTCTTGACCGCACGACAGAACTCAGATTCCTACATCAATGATCACGTTTGGACCGCACAGGTATGTCCTTCCTTCTCCTTGCGTGTTTCTTCCCAATACATTCCTGAGGGGCACTTATTTGAGTTTGTATGGATGAACAATTATCCCAAATCTATGCCAATATCAAGTGTTTCAGGAGGCTCCATTCATGCATATTGATCATAGGTGATCAATGTAGGTGGTATGATGTTTAATTCCAACTGTCATGTTGTTTTTGTGTACCATTATTCTACGCGCCCATGTTTGGGGTGTCATCTGGCTGAGGCCTCGTCTAATTAAATACATATAATTGAATAGGAAATTTAATGAATATATATAAATTGATTTTTGGGATCATTTCTTGGACCTGGTCCACCCTAGGGGTGCGGTTCCCTTGTTTTGCCGTTTGGTCAGGATACCTGAGGGTATACCGTGTTTTTAGCATGCTCTGAGTTTCCTTGAGAGAAAATGTATATGAACTACTTGCTTATCTGTTGGTATCATCCCGGTTACTAGATTAGCCTAAGGCCATGTTTTTTTTAGCCAGAGGGAAAGTGTTTGTTTAGCCCGAGGGAAACTTGTCATATTCCTTGCAGCAGGTGCTTCTGTCCCTGAGGGCATTATCTCATACGCCTGAGGGAAATATTTGTTATGCCTACGGGCAGTCACCTACGAGATTCGATTTTGATTACCTGTGGGTATGGTTTTTCATTTTTTAGGACACTTTTTACTTTTTATATTCAATATAGTGATTTTATTTGTTACACCATCCAAGCTAAAGCACATGATTGCTATTTCCTTACCTTTTACGGGTTAGATAGCTTGTTGTGGTTTTTACTACAACACTATATACGACATTGTCGGCTGAGGCTGGGTCTCAATAAAATATAATTCAAATATAATGAATTGTTAAATAATAATTAAATGGAAATGGAACTAGTAGGAGTAGATAGTTTTGATTACTTCCTAGTTTACTTTATTTTCATAAATGGACACCGTTGATGCACATTTTCACTGACAGTTGGGCACATTCCATTGGTGGTTGCCTATAGGGATTTATTTCTCTCACCCTGTTTGGTTCATGTCTTAGGCCCAAATATATTATATTGTGGAATGTGTAGATAAGTTCAATGGTCCCTATACAGGTACTTGATGTTGCAGAGGAGTGGGAGAGCATGGGACCAAGCATAGGATTGCGATGTTACTAAGTTCGTGATGTGCTATTTTATTTTGATTTTCTGTATTTGTACCTTGTGGTGTATTGGATTATATTGCAGTGTCTCTTTTTTGGATACTTTCTTAGAATAACAGACCAACACATCATTATATATATGTTTGACTACTGTTATCTTTTACTTCACTTTAGTTGTTCTTTTCATTTGCGTATTGTTTACTAATTATTCTTTTGTATGATTATATTTTATTTCGCTATGCTACTCATTTACAAATGAGGGAATAGTTTCCCCACTATCATTCATTGTCCCTCGCTTCTAGTCAGCAGCCTCTGGCGGTTGGGGAAATGCGCTTGAGTTCATGTGACTAACAGGGTTTGGGGCACCCGTTGAGTGGAACCGAGATCTGAGACGTTACAAAGTGGTATCAGAGGAGATTTTTATTCTGACTTATAGTTTGGATCATATAGTCAGGGATAAGACAGATTTTGTAATTGGTATTAAAATGTGCCTAGGAGTAGCTAACCCTTGTACAGTGAAAAGCCGATCTACCTTGTTAAATTTCATTTTTTCTGGTTTTTCAATTTTACAGTTGACCTGATTTCCACCGTTGGGTGATTTACTTGTGGTTTGCTATTTGTATTTTTATACGGGGGTATATTTAGTTGCAAACCGATGATATGAGGTTAGTCCATATCATGAATAATTTAGGCACATATTAGAATAACATGCCATGCATATGATCCATGCCATGTAGATGCATTAGAAAATTTCATGCTGTTCTGATAGATTTTGTGCTAGAAAATGCATGATGTTGTGACAGATTCCTTGATAAAAGACTAGCTATTTGATAGGGTATTGTTATATAAGGATTTTTAATTGAAATACAAATTTTAATATTTGGGTATTATGGGCCCTTATCAACCAAAATTTGTTGGATCATCATCTTGTTAACTTTGTTATAACACACATAAGATACAAAACATTGATTTGCAGGGAGTATGGGCCCTCACAAATCAAAATTTGGCACTTAGGTGTTTGTTTCCGTGTTTACCGGGATTTAGAGTTGTTTTTAAGGATTACTTTATGAAAAACCTTAGAATACAAGTCATGTAGGTATGATTAAATTCCGTTTACATTTCTCTTCAGGAAGAAATGAAAACAATTTAAGTACACGCTGTCTACCGTATGTACACACCTTGTAGTTTCTACTCGTTTCATAGGTTGTGTAGGCAGAAACTTGTGATAGTGAAATTTGAAGGCACACATTGTGTAGTTATTATACATGTCGTGTTGTTTGGACCCTAGGTTTTCTCTGTAACTAACAACATGGGTAGAGAAAGTAGAGCTTCTACACGCCGTGTCAACGAAGAACATGTCGTGTAGTTTGACATGGGGATCCGGCTATGTAACTAACAAACACGGGTTGGTGTTACCTCCTCCTAAACACACCGTGTACCTAAAGGATGCGTCGTGTAGTCTTGACCTGTGAAAATACCATGTGGACTTGCCTGTGTGGCTGGGAAAACGGGGTGGTATACATGCCATGTGCGGGTGTAACATGCCTTGTAGTGTCAGCCATGTATTTAGCTGTGTCATGAACAACACGGGCAGTTGGAATTTAAACTGTACATGGCGTGTCTATTTGGAATAGCCCCTGTAGTGTTAGCTGTGTACCCGACCGTGTAATGGATAACACGGGTCGGTGAAGCTCATATCGTACACGCCATGTAGACATTATACACACCGAGTAGTTTTGTTCAAAATAGATCCATGTGGCTAAGCTGTGTAGAGGGACTCGATCAGGGGGTGAAAGTTCGTGTACACGCCGTGTGTGTGGACAACACGACATGTTTTTGGGGGTGTTACACAACTAGTTTTGATAGAGTAAATGCTAATGTGGAAGACTTGAGGGAACACACCGTGTAGTTAATATACACGTGGTGTAGTCTTATTTTGTAAAACTTGAATGTTTTTCTTCTCTTTTTCCCTTCCTACACTCCTTTTTTCATTACTTGGTTTCCTTAATCTTAGGCATGTGTTTGACCTCCTAGAGTCTTACTGCCGAGACGACCTCGATTTGTTCGCCAGAATAGCGGCAATGAGTATACACCAGAGATGGTAGTCCACATCCTACTGATGGATCCTACAATAGAGTTAGATGTGGCTTCAGCCGTTATACCAGACACACGCGCTGAGGTGCAGTTCCGTGAAGGCTTCATGAGGTTCATCCAGACCTTCTAGGGAGCACCGTCATATGCCACATCTATGGAAGATCTGACGTGTATATTCCAGCAGCAACATCTACCTACATTTTCAAGGGATGGCAGACCACATGCTGCGAAGTCCTGGCTATGTTCTATGTAGACTATCTTCGAGCATCTAGAGACACCTCTAGGGCAGATGTTTAAGCTCACTACATACATGCAGTGTGATTCCACCGAGAGATTGTCAGATGTTACCACCCAGACCGAGCATCACCGAGTAATGGCATGGAATGATTTTCATTCAGTCTTCTACGTCCTTTTCTTTCCAGAGATGCTGAGGGAAGATCAAGCTCAAGAGTTCATTAATCTGTAGCAGGGTGCCATGTTTGTGATGGATTATTCTGCCTGCTTCACTGAGATACAATGCTTTGTACCTATTCTGGTGGGAGATGAGATGTTGATGGATCGACACTTTGAGGATGGTATTCGATTTGACATCTGAGCATTAGTGAATGGTTTCAGGTTTCTTATAGTGCATGCAATTGTGAACAAGACACTAATTACTGAGCAGAAGCTACGGGAAGCTAGTGGTGCAAGTTAGGTCGGTTTGACACAAGTTTCTGCTACTATTTCTACTAGTAAGAGGAAGAGGCAGATGAATTACCCTCACGGTGGCAGTACTTGCCAGAGGAATTCTTCAGGTGTCCAGGAGATGTGTTACCAGTGTGGTAAAGCGGTTTCACAAGAGTCCTCAGTGTCTACGTGACCTAGTGGAGTGCCGAGAATGCGGCAAGATGGGTAATTTGAAGCGCTTTTGCATGTCATTTCCACCATTGGATAGTGAGTGGGGTTCTGTGAGGACTTTGGGTGTGGGATCAGTGCCAACAGCTTCTTACTAGACAAGGAATTAGGATATGTCAGGTTGTTCAGGCCAAGGTGGTGGTTGTGGTCGTGGTAGCCAAAAACTAGGATCTCAAAGATAGCAGGGTAGGTCAGCTCAGGGAAGCCATGTTGTGTCACAGGGCCACGACACTGGGTAGGCATATGCAGTGCAATATACCCAACAGAAGCAGGATCCCAGACCTTCCACTGTCATAGGTACTATTATAGTTACTTTTGTTTTGTCGTTAGTACTTTTTGATATTGGTGGTAAACATAGCTTTATATCTATACACATTGTCAAAATCCTTGGGCTTTGTGTTTCTTCTTCTTCTTATGTCATGATGATAGACACTCCGTTGGGGATTAGAACGACTGTGTGCGTCTGTACAGGGAGTTCCCCTTAGAGGTTGGTGGGTGTCACATTCTATGGGACCACTATGTCTTAGAGATGATGAGTTATGCCTTCATTCTTGGGATGGACTGTTTGGTACCCTTTTGAGCCATTGTGGATTGCTATCATCACAGGGTGAGTTTCATGTCACCAGAGGGAAGAGTGTTTCTATAAAAGGATGAATGAGATGTCCAGGTGAGCAGAGTTATACCCAAGAATCATGGGCAAGGTGGAGTGACATCCTAGATAGTGTGTCTGTATCTAGATGACCAGGGAACTTGTCAGAAGTATTTACCTCAAGTGGTTGATCATTTTAGGGATGTCTTCCCAAATGAATTTTCAGGACATCCTCTAGAGAGAGATAGATTTCTCTATGGATCTAGTTCTAGGAGTGGCACCAGTGTTCATTCCTCCTTATAGGATGGAGACACCAGATTAGTAGAATCTCAAGACGCATTTGGAGGAGTTTTAGGTAAAACGGTTCATTCGGCCTAGTACTTCAACTTGGGGTTCGCATGTCTTGTTCACTAAGAAGGCGGATGATAAACTCAGATATTATGTAGATTATCAGATGTTGAACTAGTTTTTGGTAAAAACTGATATCCCTTTCAAAGGATTGATGATCTTTTTGATCAACTTCGAGGAGCATGAGTGTTTTCAGAGATTGACTTTAGATCCGAATATCAAAAGTTATGTGTTAGATCATCAGATATACTACTTACACCCTTTAAGAAGAGATATGGTCTATAAGAGTACATAGTCATGCCATTTGGACTCACAAATGCACAAAAAAATTTAATGGATCTGATGAATCGTGTGTTCAATCCATATGTGGATTCTTTTGTGGTAGTCTTCCTGGACGATATATTGGTATAATATTACACTAGACACAACCATTCTACCCATCATGATATCATACTGAGTACACTGAGAGATTATCAACTATATTTTAATCTCTCATAGTCCCACATTTTAATGGATAAGATACACTTCTTGGGATATATTATTTCTAAGACATGAGTTGGAGTGGACCCATAGAAGTTGAGAGGAGTAATTTCCTAGAAGTAGCTTAAGAATGTGTTTGAAACACAATGTTTCTTTGGGCTAGTTGGTTATTACCGACACTTTATATAGGAAATATCCCTCTTAGCAGCACCGTTGACTGGTTTGACTATGAAGGGTGTGGGGTTCGTGTGGTCAAAAGCTTGCGAGATGGCCTTTTAGGAGCCGAAAGGAGGGTAGACATCAACATCTGTCCTGAAACATCTAGAATATGAGAAGAGCTGTATAGTTTACTGTGATGCATCAGTTATTGGGCTCAGAGAAGTGTTGATGTAGGGAGATCATGTAGATGCATATGAGTCTCAATGTTTGAGATCACCTGAGAGGAATTACCTGATGCATGATTTTGAGTTGGCTGCAGTTGTTCATGTGTTATGATGTTGGAGACATTATCTCTTGGGAAAACATTTTTTTGGTTTTTACTGACCACAAAAGTCTAAAATATATCATTTCATAGTGTGAAATGAATCTGAGATAGTGAAGGGGGGCTTAATACCTTAATTACTTCAACATTGAGCTTGCCTATACACCTGGTAAGGGTGAAACAGTTGCTGATGCACTAAGTAATAGGACTCTATTGTAGGCAGTGTAGGAGGCCAGCGGTGAGTGGAATCTCATGGTTTTGTTCTCTGAGATGCATTTGGAGGTGCATGAATGTCAGGGAGATCCTATCATTCTTCCTTGTCTTTGAATTCTTCCCTCATGGATAGAGTGAGGACGAGACATCTATCTGATTCATAATTCCTAGTTCTAAGGTAGTCAGTTGAAAGTGAGGACCCTCCTCCTGGTTGGACGATATTCGATGATGAGGTGCAACATGTCCATGGTAAAGTGTGGGTTCTATGGGGTATTCGCTAGGAGCTGATGTGGGAGTTTCATGCTTCAGCTTGGGTAGTGCATCCCAGAGTTACCAAAATGTACTGTAACTTGAGATGTCAGTATTGGTGTTCGGGTATGAAATAGGAAGTAACTGGTTTTGGTGCGAGATGTTCCACCTGCCAGCAGGTGTAGGAGGAGCATCAGGGGTCATCCATACTGTTATAGTAGTTACCCATTATGGAGTGGAAATGGGATGATTTCATGATAGATTATGTGATCAGGTTGCCGAGGTCACCTCGAGGTAGTGATATTGTGTCGGTTCTTGTGGACAGACATACGAAGGAAGCTCACATTTTTTCCGATCAAAGAGACCATCGTTGTTGAAGAGCTCGGGTAGTTGTATGTCCGAGAGGTAGCACACCATCATGGTGTCCCTTGTTCTATTGTTTCAGTTAGGTATGCCCGTTTTATGTCTCGTTTATAGAAGAGTTTTCAGGGGGAGCTAGGTACACAGTTTCATCTAAGCCCAATCTTCCACCCTCAGACCGATGTCTTGTAAGAGCATACTATACAAGTGCTTGAGGACATGATTCATGCATGCATCCTAGAATTTGGGGGATCTTGGAAGAAGCACATACCCTTGGTAGAGTTTTCCTACAATAATAGTTTTCAGGAAACTGTTGGGATGGCACCTTAAGGGGAATTATATAGTAGTCCATTGAAATCACATTTGTGCTGGTTGGAGGCAGGTGAGACAGCTTTACTGGGACCACATATCGTACAAGAGACTTCAGATCAAGTCCAGATGATACAAAAGCGGATGTCTACCACACAGTCTCGTTTTGAAATCTTATGTTGATCACCGCAGACAACCCTTGGAGTTCGTGGTTGGGGATTAGGTTCTCTTCTGTGTTTCACCGAGGTTGGGGAACATGTGGATCAAGAGACATGGTAAACTTTCATCAAGGTATTTGGGGACGTTTGAGATTCTGGAGAGAGTCGGGCCGGTTGCCTATAAGTTGTAGTTACCATAGAGGTGTTGGGTCATGCATGACCTCTTACATGTATCTCAATTGCGCCATTATCACTCAAAATTGTCTCATGAATTTCAACCTGAGGAGGTTGAGCTTCAGGAGGATGC
Organism: Viscum album; assembly: GCA_963277665.1. Classification (NCBI taxonomy): domain Eukaryota; kingdom Viridiplantae; phylum Streptophyta; class Magnoliopsida; order Santalales; family Viscaceae; genus Viscum; species Viscum album. The sequence continues at coordinate 1,134,305,041 of OY728150.1, read as the reverse complement.
ATCCTTTAAGGAGAATCTCATTCGGATCATCGATTGGAGCATGAAGTTTTTCTGAGGCCGGTTAGTTCCTCTCGTACAGGTACTATGGAATCATGGTCGAGTGCCAGACGAAACCTGGGAGCGAGAGACCGACATACGTGCACTTTATCAAGAGTTTTCACAAAACATTATCTTCCCCACCCTTAAAAGGGATATTCATGGACAAATTTCTTTAAGGGAGGAAGATTGTAAGAACCTGGTTCTTGTTCATGAGATAGAAGTTTCTTCATTTCTTTTTTTCTTTAAGGGTTTTGAGAAAATAAGGAAAATAGGGGAAAATTAAAAATTTTATGGGTATACACCATGTACATTTCTACACACCATGTATTTTTTCTATGTGGGAAGATTACATAAGGCATGTAGGCCTGTCAGCGATGATGGGTGTAAAAATAGACTACAAGTTGTGTACATAGTATATACACGACGTGTAATCAGTCGGTTGGTGAACAGTAATGTGGTGGGTGGTGCCGCCAGTGGAGCGACAGTACATGCCGTGTACTCATGAATATACAGTGTGTACTCATGATGATAGATGAACAGTTTGATAGTGAAAATTATCCCCCATAGAAAGAGTTAAAAAATGAATAGAACATGTCGTGTACTTGAGAGTACATGCTGTGTAGTTTGTTTTTTCGCTTAAAATGGGATGCAGCCTCCTTATTTGGAAAAAGTAGGTAGTGGTAATGTTTGGAGGACCGGGAGAGATGGCTTGATCATGGAGGAGCTCCCGACCACACACAAGAACTCGGATTCCTACGTCGACGATCACATTTGGACCGCGCAGGTAAGCCCTTCCCTCTCCTTGCATTTTTCTTCTAAATACTTTCTCGAGTGGGAGTTATTTGAGTATGAATGGGTTTACATTTATACCAGATCTATGCCGTTATCAGGGGTTTCAGGAGGCGCCGTTCATGTATATTGATCATAGGAGATCAAGGTTGTTGGTCTGATGTTTAATTCCAACTATCATGTTATTTTTGTGTACCATTGTGCTACACACCAATGATTGGGGTGTTTTCTGGCTGAGGGCTTGACTAATTAAATACCTAGAATTGCATCATTAATTTAATGAATATATGTAAACTATTGGTTGGGATCATTGCTTGTCTCCAGGGTACCCCATGGGTTTGGTTTCTTTGTTTAGCCATTTGGCCCAAATACTCGAGGGTGTACCATGTTTTTAGAATGCTCTGAGTTTTCATGAGAGAATATATATATGAACTGCTTGCTAATGTGTTGGGATTGGGCTGGTTACTTGCTCAGAATGGGGGAAAGTTTTTTTAGCCTAAGGGAAATAGTCCGTTTAGGCTGATGGAAACTTTTCTTATGAATGTGGGTAGTTTCTTCTGTACCTGAGGGCATTATCTCTTACTTCTGAGGGAAATATTCGTTATGCCTACGGGTAGTCACCTAGGGGTTTTGATTCAGATTAACTGATGGTATGGTTTTTCAGGTTTTATGACTCTGTTTACTTCATATATTCACTGTTGTGATTTTATTTGTTACACCCACCAACCTAAATCACATTCTTGGTATTGCTTTACCTTGTACGGGTTAGATAACTTGTTGTGATTTTTTCTACCGCACTGTATACGAGATTTCTAGCTAAGACTGAGTCATGGAATCATATAATTTATATATATGTAATTGTTAAATAATAATTAAATTAAAATGGAACTGGTAGAAGTAGCTGCTTATGTGTACTTCATAGTTTAGAGTATTTTCATTACTGCACACTGTTGTTGCACATTATCACTGACAGTTGGGCACGAGCCTTTGGTGGTACTGGGATTGTTTTCTCACAACCTATTTGGGTCACGTCTCGGCCCAAAACTTATTATATTATAGTAGGTGTAGTTAAGGGAAAGGGTCCCTATACAGGTACTTGATGTTGCAGAGGAGTAGGAGAGCATGAGACTGAGCTTAGGCTTGCGATGCAACGGAGTTCCGGATGTGCTGCTTTATTATGCTTTGTTGTATTTGTACCTGTTGTTGTATTGGATTAGATTGTAGTTTATCCTATTTTGGACTATTTCATATAATTATAGACATATGCATCATTATATATATGTTTGACTACTATTATCTTTTATTTCAATTCAGTTGTTCTTTTCAGTTTCATATTGTTTCCTACTTCCTCTTTAATATGTTTATATTTTATTATGTTGTTCTACACTTTGAAAAATGAGGGCATAGTTTCCCCACTATTATTACTTGGCCCTCGCTGCTAGTCGGCATCCACTGGCATTTGGGGAACTACGCTTGAGCTCATGTGACCAACTGTGTTCGGGGCACCTGTTGAGTGGTACCCAGATCCGGGACGTTACATCGCCGTTAACAGAAACATTATGTTCTATACAAATTATATATAGGTGTGTGTAAGTGTAGTTCAAATTAATCTTATAAAAAAATCCTATAATATTTAGGATACTTGTGTTGATATAAAATAAAGAAATAAAGAGATTTTCTGGGGTTGGAGAAGTAAAATAATATAAAACAACTTAAGAAGAGATGTTACCATTAAATCAGGTAACTCCCTATGTTTTTAACCCAATGGCTTCCTTGAAGTGCCTTTTGCCTATATTAAGGATACTATGTCTAATATATGGATATATGGAGCTTAATCTGGACATTTTTGGAAGAGAAAATGGGCTTGAGAGGTGTGTGAAATGGGTTAGAGGTGAGGGATTTTTATTAGGGGAGGAGGGGCTCTTAAATAATGTTTGAAAATATTATTTTATTATATAATTACTTTTGGTTTATAGAGTCCAAATACTCATTAAAGACAAATATAAGATGAATCATGTTCTAAATAAAATAATCCAATATGAATTAGACATGGTTTTGATATTGAATTAATTTTAATAATATTATTTATTTATATCATTTATTAATTATGTAAACACTACATCAATATTGTGACTTAAATAATACTATTAATTTGAAGTCTAAAATTATAGTAAAAATACTATGATGTAGGAAATATTTTTATCATTCAAATTAATATTTATAGCCAAAATGATAACTTATATAAACCCATGTAAATTTTTTTTACTAAAATATATGTTTTTATGTCATTTTTGTATTTACATTAAATTAATTAATATAAAATGTCATTATCAATCTATAGTGGTTCCATGGGGTCTGAAAATCTACAAAAGGATGATAATGGTCAGGAATGTGTCAACCAATAGTAATAAGACACATGTTATGGTGACTTAATATTATTATAATAATATTTGTTTCCCTTTATTTACCAGGTTTAATCATTAACCATAGTAAATAAAATATTTACTTATGTAAATATTCATAATGTCAAAAAATAAAAGTTACATACATACACAATTTGGAACTCTAGTTTCAAAATAAGAAATCCATTTTTCCAAATTCAAAACGTCGAAGTGGTAGAAAATAATTTAAAGTTAATTCTCGTTTTCAAAACAAAAAACTTGTTTTAGGTAAAAATAACTATCAAAAGATTGACACTTGTTTTTGCCTAGTTTAATTGTAAAATTACAGCCACTGACCTAAATTATATTAAATGAAAAAAATATTATCTAATGAAACTTTTAAACCACTCAAATTTATAATTTAACACAATAAATTATTTTGATTAAAAATGACTTTTCTATTAAAATTAATTATTTTATCTATTCATCAAAATATGAAAGTTATCATAAAAGAAATAAAAATTTATCCAAACAATATTTTTATGTCCTGCATCTAAAGAATAATTTAATTTTATTAAATTTTATATATAAATGTGTCATGTTTTGGTTTTAAAAAAGGTTCTACATTAAAAGGTGGCAAAATAGCATTTTGGGAAAAATACTTCTTTTATCTTAAAAAAATAAACTTGTTCTTATATTATTTATAAGGAAAACATAATTTAGATTCTAATATTATGTGGAGTATATATAATAAAAAATTCAGTTAATACTTTTCATAACTGCTTTTTGAATGGCTAGTTTGGTATGTCGTGGTGCACTTGAACTCAGTGTTGCGTGTAGCTCAAGTTATTGAGATAATTTGAAGAGATAATGTACTATAAAATTTTGGCTATTAAATTCTCCCCTCCTTTAATAAATTGTGTCTTCTTAATTTGAAAATTTTCTATGAAAATAAAAAGTTAATAATATAATAATACATTTTTGGAAAATCCACATCAGAAATTGGGTTAACGAAATTAAGTCTTAATAAGAGGGAAAGAAATGTAAAATAGTAACCACTAAATTATGATATCGATTAGAAGAACATTGGTGGAAATTAGAGACACATAATTAGAGGGAAAAAATTAATTTTTGATAGGGAGTGAATGTGGTTATCAATCACAACCTAGTATAAAATTGAGGTCCTCAAAGCCATCAATCTACAATGATTTAGAAAATCATTGGTTCAAAAAAACATAACGTATTAGGATATCACATTATTGGTTATAATATCCCCTCTCTAATTTTTAAGAATTAATTTATTCATATAATAAGAGGAAAAAAATATAACTGGCTAGTAGAGTTTCATCCTTCATCAAATCCCTACCATAAACCCTTCTTTCACTACAAAAGACATTCGAATTCATGAATATTCAATTTGTTCTAATCGTATAGGATTCCAAAAATAATGAAATTATAAATCATTTATCAGACTGTTTAAAAAATCTAAATTAATCAAACGTCGATATCACGTAGGCCAGTAGTAGGTCATATACCATTTTCACCATTCAGTTGCGAGTTCAAGTCTCATGGCTTTGTCCGACACGAGAGGATGTCGCCCGAACTCCGGGATATTCTTTTTATGACAATCCAAAAATAATCTTAAGAAATTAGTTAACCATAACAATAGTATCCAATATCACACATATTGTATTCGAACCATTAGACATATGCACAACACTTTAGTCTGAACTCACAGTCCAAAATTTACAAGGATGGTCACATAAAAAACATGTGAATACCTTCATCGCGTATTCCGTTAAAATTGGGTAATAAAATGAATTGGAGGAAAACAATATTTGAATATGTATATACTTCATTATTCCTTATGTAAATCAAAGACAGCTGGATATACTCCATAAATCCAAAAAATTTGTATTCACCAACAATGACGGTATAAAAACCCATTAATCAGTTCCAAGGTAGTCAATAATATGCAATATAATTTATCGAAATCAATCATCTCTTATAAAAAAATCAATACAATAGTATCATGACCATACTAATTTTTATATTTTCTTCGACCATGTATTTTCCAAAATGTTTAGCATGTAATTGAGTGACTTTTCATGGTACCACACAGTCTCAAATCCTTAATAAAATAGTACTGTGGTAGAATCCTTATCTACTCCATAAGTATTAGAACTAGTACATCAGTGATATAACTCTCAAATTACCCAAATCATTAATATCAAAATTAGAACACTTGTCATTACTATTCATCCATTATTATATTATAACATTATTATGATCCAACAACATCATTTGCGGTATACTATGATGATTGGGATGTTGTAACACCCCAAGCTTCTACGGTACGTTTCCCTTTGAATAATGCGATAGCGTGTGTTGTACGCAACCTCGAGTTCTAACACACACCACAACTAATTAAACTAGCCGTTGTGAATAGTAATACCTAATTTTTGAAATCATATATATTCTATATTTCAAAATGGACTTCATTTTTGGATTCGGAATATCAAAATTAGCCTAGGGTGAAATTTTGGTACATTTCGGATAACTTTCATATTTTGATGAATAGTGAAAATTTCTAAATTTTAATTAAAAACAACTTTTTTAGTCAAAATAATTAATAGTGATAAATTATGAATTTGAGTGGTTTTAAAGTATATTTAGAATATATTTTTACCATTCAATTTAATGTTTATCATTGGACATAATTTTACAATTAAACCGAACATAAACAAGTGTCAATCTTTTGATAGTTATTATCTCTTAAAAACACGCTTTTTTGTTTTAACAGCGGGAATTAATTTTAAATTAATTTCTGCCACTTCTGTGTTTTGAATTTAGGAAAATGGATTCCATATTTGGAATCAGGATGTCCAAATTATGTAAATAGGTAACTTTTATTTTTAGACATTTTGAATAATTACTGCGGTAAATATTTTATTTACCATGGTTAAAGGGTAAATCCGGTAAATAAGGGTTAAAAAAATAATATTATAATAATACAAAATTACCCTAAAACGTGTCTTAACCCTATTGGTTGATACATGGTCGACCATGGGCATCTTTGTGTCAATTTTGGGACCCCATGGATCCACTTGTAAGTGATAATGACACTTTATTTTAATTAAGTTAAAATGAATACAAAAATGACACAAGCATATATCTTTTAGAAGAACAATTTTTACATAGGGTTATACATGTTGGATTTTCGATTATAAATATTCATTAGAAAGATAAAAAGATTTCCTACATAATGATATTTTATTTATAATTTGTAGACAATAAATAAGTTATTTTATTTATGACACAATGATGATGCAGTAATTACTATAATAGTGAAAAATTAAAATAATTGATATTATAAATACCCAAATAAATATAATATGAAACTTTTAATGAATTAAACTAATTTTCTAGGCTAATATGATATATTAGGATTGATTTAATGGACTTTGTTCGAAGTAATCAATCTGTTATGAGTTTCACAAAAATCAACTATTGAATAGTGTCAAAATTGACATAAAAGAGTTCTTAAAACAAATATTATATTATTAATTGATATTAAATTCCTAAAAATCTAAGGTTCGGCCAAGAGACTTATATTATGATAGGTTAATCATTAATGGACCACTTGGGGGTCGCTTGGATGTATATAGTAAGTTTATTAACCATATTATATAAAAATACAAAGAGACATTGTAAAAGTGAAACTAATTAACTTAGAGTTAATACTTAAATATAAGGTTAATATAAGTACCCAAACCTGTCTAAATTCTATTGGATGAGTTGTTTTCGACCTATCCCCACCTCATCCTTTGAATAGTCAACTTTGGAGCCTTTAGAAACCGAATATGAATTTATTATAAATTAATATTTCTAGCTTTTCCAAAGGTGCCCCTCACCCCTCTTATAAAAGGGCACTCCTCCTTCTCATTTCTTCACACCTCTAAAGCCTTTTGGTTCGGCCAAACTCTGCCCAAATACTCTCCCAACATCCCTCAATACAACCTAGAGGCCTTAGTTTGATCAGAAAGCCAACCTAAGGAGCCCTTTTGATCAAATCAAAAGGAAGAACCCGAAGGAGAGGTAATGATCTCACCACCCTTTTCTAAGTTCATTTCTTCTTCCACTTCTTCTTCCTTTGTTCTTACCATTCTGAAATAATAACTCCAGTATCTCACATATACTGTGATGTTATTATAAATATGGTACAATCATATTCAGTGTTCTATCCACCCTTTGAATAACATGTCACCATACGTGCGTACGTACGGCTTACCGTCTCCACGTCGTGGTGTAATTGTTATTCAATATAATATTATTTGGATGGGTATAATAATGATGTGTAACTCATGTAAATAATAAATATAACATGTTAATGATTCTGTATATATGATATACCATCCATTTATATATTATTTTAATATCAAAAGAATGATATTGTCGCTCGTGCGTACGTACGGACTACCGTCTCCACGAACTCGATGAGATTCATTCTCCATCGTAACCATTAAAGCGTAATTATCATTTTATGATTTAAAAATGATGTTTAAGGACTTGATATCATTCTGGATATGAATAATATACAACCTATCCTTTACAAACATGTCTTACGTAACAAAACATATGAAAGAAAACAAGTAAGTTAACACCCGAAACAACGATAATACTAAGATATTATTGTCAAATCAATATTAAAAGATCATATATGATATCATATTAATGTATATGATTCTTGTATAATTTAATAACAATTATTTCACCATTATACAGGAGGTTAACCTACCACAACCAAGGAAAAGTTCAAGGTAAGGGTTATTTCACAATCTCTTCATTATCCGAGGTTGTATTATACGTAATAATCTACTGGGATCTCTTTATCATCCACATCCATGTTTCTTCGAAATGTATTTCAAAACATTTTTACTATTTACAAGAATATGGGTTAAAGTCATTTATACCCTTTTTTGACTTTTTATAAGAGGTTTATAAAGGAATCTTTCCGTCGTTTTCAAAACAAGGTCATTTTTAACCTTTTCGACAGAATTGAGGTAAGAATGTTTTTTTTAACTAATACGGCGGGTGCGGTTATTTTCCGCCGTTATAAAATTGTCGAAGCTTCCCATACAAGCTTATAAGAATATTTTCAAAGAAAATGTTTTATTTTATATGGATCTTAAATGATTTCAAAATAAAAGGAGATATTTTTTTTAAAAGAATTTTGATTTCATCTATGTCAACATCCTTTGATGGATTTTAAGATTATTTGAAGTTGATTTATTATGATACAAAACTTCTATATTGTATTGAAGGTTTTGTGATATGTTTTACTGTGGATGTGCTATTTTTATACCATTCATAGTTTATTGTGAAATTATTGACATTTCGTATGCTAGTTTTAATACGAATGTTTATGTTATGTTTAAACCTTTTCATATGGGAATGCATTGGACTTAATAAGTGACGGGTGGAGCCCGCTATAGCTCCTCGATGCATCGGTAGGTCTCATGAGACAAACTAGTGTCTTGGCACAAGGCCTTGACAAAATCTTATTTGTAGCCTTGGCATGAGGCCTTGGCTATGTGGTTATGATAGTCTGGCATTATGCATTCCAACATTATGAAAGTGGTTATTGATTTTTGCATGTGATTATTCGATTAGTAGAATATCCATGTGAATAAGTAAATGGCATTATTTCATTTTACTTTTGCCATACCATGTTGAAGTTCAATTTTAAAAGGCTTTTGTTTTAGTAATGCATTGCCTTAAATGTTTATTCTTATTTATGAAAGTTTCCGCTATATTGTTATCCTTACTGGGCATTTGAGCTCACCCCTTTTCTATGTTTTATTTTTCCCCAGGATGTGAAGAAGTAAATTATGAATGACCTGCAGGGATATTATGAGGGGATAGTAGTGTGGATTATGGAGACATTATGTTGTTGTAGTAGTTTTTCATTTTATGATGTAATGTAAAACTTATGAATATATCTAGTGTTTCCAAGGCTACTAAACCAATCGGTCTTTCGAGATTTGATCTTTCTTGTGATCATGCCAATGTTATGTAATAATGCACCGACTCTAGGCAACTAGGGTCGGGGCGTTACAGTTGGTATCAGAGGAAGTTTAGTACAAACCTTGGAAGCTAGATTTAGATAAACTCTGATTAGAGCACGTAGACCTAAGATGAACTTTGAGGATTAGTATAGAAGAACTTCCTAGAATTTTGGTATTGTAGAGATTTTGTGAGTTTTTCGAGCAATACATCCCTGTCTGGATACGAGCAGGTAGAGGCGGCTCTGGCACAGATGTACCTAGGGGTAAAACCCGAAAACACCGCTTTGAGCTAGACTCGAACGGGAACTGGTGCACGACAACGGGCCTTGCTGCACTCTTGGTTACGACACTCCCGGGGGATATGCTTAGGATAACTCTCACTATCTTTACAAATCATTATGAAGGGTTTATGAGTATATACTTCCTCAAAGAAAACATTTTTATGATTATGGATTATATCCATAAATAGTTCAATTTATGTTAAGTGTTTTATAAGTATGGGATTATGTATTTTGATGCATAAACTGATCTAGTTTATGCCATTTTTTTTAGAAATGGCGCCTAGTGGAAGAAATGGAAACCGTATCAATGCACGCACTCCATGTAGGGATTGCCCTCCTGCTCAAGATAATTATAGTGGGGCTGGTGATGCAACTGGTGCTGATCAGCTAATCACCGTACTGGGACAACTTACTCAGGTTATGAATAATAACCTTACCCGTATGGAGCACCCTGATCCGCAGCGTGGAGGATCAATGTTAGATCGATTCATGAGACAACAACCACCAACGTTCAATGGGAGTACAAATCCCTTAGTAGCTGAGCAATGGATATTTTCCCTAGAGAAAATATTTCAGGCTTTGGGGAGTAGTGAAAGGGAAAAAGTTACCATGGCAGTTTACCGCCTCACTGGAGATGCTGATCAATGGTGGTCATTGATTCAAAACATGAAGGAAGATGATGAAGTATCAAACATGGAATGGAGGGAGTTCAAAGATCTGTTTTTAGAAAAATACTTTCCTCGCGACCATCGAGCAGATATGGAAAGGCAATTTCTGAGTCTGAGACAAAAGGAGGATGAGAATGTCACAAAGTATGAGGCTAACTTTACAAGGTTAGCGAGGTACGCTGGTGATTATATTCGCAACCCAAGAAGTAATATTGATCGTTTCTTTGATGGGTTAAAACCATTTCTCCGTCGAGCATTAGTCTCACAATCCTTTTCATCGTACGAAGACATTGTCTCATGTGCTATCAAGAACGAAAAGGAATTCTCTAAGTCTTATGACTTTAAAGCAAAGCAAGAGAAGAAGAGACCTGCTGCTCAATCTGGGAATGGAAATAAGGGGAAGAAGGGAAAGGTTGAATATCCATCTTGTGGTAAGTGCGGGAAGAAACACCCCGGTGCTTGCCTGAAGGGAATGGGAGTCTGTTACAAGTGTGGTGAAAAAGGCCACCAAGCTCATGATTGCAAGGGGAAGAAGGAAGCTACCAACGTTCAGTGCTACAATTGCAGGGAGATGGGGCATTATGCAAATGCATGTCCTAAGCGTCAGGAGAACTTACCTCAGAAAAGGCCAAGGGATCAAGGCCAGGCTTATGCTATCACTACTGCTGAGGTAGAAGCTCCGAAAGACGTGGTGGCAGGTAATTTAATGGTTTCCTCAAGTTTAGCAAATGCATTATTTGATTCTGGATCATCGCATTGTTTCATATCTTCCCAGTTTGCTAAGAAAATTAGATATTTCCAATTTGATTTAATAAGGGAGTTGTCAGTTAAAACTCCTAAGGGAAGTATCGTTGCAACAAAGTTTTGTGAATCAGTCCCCATTAGAGCACATAAATTTTCTTTATCTGCTGATTTCATCGTCATACCTATGATTGAGTTTGATATAATCCTCGGTATGGACTGGCTTTCGGACTATGATGCGAAGATTTATTGTAAGAAGAAAGAGGTTACGATTCTTGATGATAATGATAAGGAGCACCTTATTTTTAGAGCAGAATCGTCACCACCTAATTCTTATTTAGATCCACCCCCTGTAGCTCAACTTAATTCAATTATCGGGGAGGAAGAGAATGAAATAACTGTCGGTGAGGAAAGAAATGTTCAAATAGAGGATGTACCTATTGTGAAAGAGTTTGTAGATGTATTTCCGGAAGATTTACCTGGACATCCTCCAGAACGAGAAGTAGAGTTTTCCATTGATTTAATTCCTGGATCAAGGCCTATATCGAAGACCCCTTATAGAATGGCCACTGTAGAGCTAGTTGAACTAAAGAAACAACTAGAGGAATTGAGTAATAAGGGATTTATTCTCCCTAGTGTTTCTCCATGGGGAGCCCCTGTTCTTTTTGTTAAAAAGAAAGATGGATCTATGAGGTTATGTATCGACTACAGGGAGATCAATGCTATAACGATAAAGAACAAGTATCCCCTACCTCGTATTGATGATTTATTTGACCAACTGCATGGAGCTCAATACTTTTCAAAGATTGACCTTCGATCTGGATACCATCAGTTGTGTGTGAAGAAGGAAGACATTCCGAAGACAGCATTTCGAACCAGGTACGGGCATTACGAGTTTACTGTAATGCCGTTTGGATTGACTAATGCACCCTCTGTATTCATGGATCTGATGAATAGAGTTTTCAAGGAGTATCTCGATGAATTTGTGGTGGTATTTATTGATGATATCTTGGTATACTCCAAAACCTACAAAGATCATGAAAATCACTTGCGCATTATCTTGAAGACTCTGAGGAGGCATGAATTATATGGAAAGTTTAGCAAGTGTGAATTCTGGCTTCAGGAGATTTCTTTTCTTGGCCATATTGTCTCTAAAGATATAATCTCTGTTGATCCTTCTAAGACCAAGGCAATCCAAGAATGGCCAGCACCTACGAATATAACTGAGGTACATAGTTTTATTGGTTTGGCAGGTTATTATCGACGTTTCGTCCAGAATTTTGCTCGATTGGCTAACCCATTAACGAAGCTCACACGTAAAGGGGTTAAATTTGTTTGGACAAAAGAGTGTGGAGAATGTTTCGAAGAACTGAAGAGAAGATTAGTCAATGCTCCTATATTGACTCTACCATCGGGGAATGATGGGTTCGTTATTTATAGTGATGCATCGAAGAAAGGACTTGGCTGTGTCCTTATGCAGAATGATAGAGTTATTGCCTATGCATCACGACAGTTGAAAATTCATGAACAAAACTATCCTACTCATGATCTTGAGTTAGCAGCTGTGATCTTTGCTTTGAAGATATGGAGGCACTACCTCTATGGTGAAAAATGTGAGATTTATACTGATCACAAGAGTTTGAAGTATATTTTCTCACAAAAAGAACTCAACATGAGGCAAAGGAGATGGCTTGAATTACTCAAGGATTATGACTGTACGATACACTACCACCCGGGGAAGGCAAACAAGGTGGCAGATGCTTTGAGCAGAAAAGACCATGGAGTTCTGAACATGATGAGAATTGAAAGGGATCCAATTTTCATGGATCTAGTGAAGATGGACATGGGAATAACCAGGGAAGGTGAAACATCAATGCTTTTTCAAATGGTTGCCAAACCATCTTTACTAGAAAGGATTAAGAGTTCTCAGACCGATGATGAAGAATTTCAGAAGAAGATTAAAGCTGTGAATGATGGGAGATTGAGAGACTTTGCGTATGAAGGTGGAATTTTGAAATTCGGGAAGAGACTTTGTGTTCCCAATATACCTGATCTAAAAAGGGAATTGCTGGATGATGCTCATAGTTCCAATTTCTCTATACACCCTGGGAGCACCAAAATGTATAGAGATTTGAAGGAACATTTTTGGTGGGACAACATGAAGAGGGAGATTGCTGATTTTGTGTCAAGATGTATGGTTTGTCAACAAGTGAAAGCTGGAAGGCAACAGCCTGGAGGAGTCATGCAACCTCTTCCCATACCGGAGTGGAAATGGGACAATATTACGATGGACTTTGTCATGGGGCTACCAAAGACTCCTAGAAGGAACGATGCAATATGGGTTATTGTTGATCGTCTTACCAAGTCAGAACATTTTCTTGCTATAAGAGAAGATCTACCCCTGGAACGTCTAGCAAGACTATATATTAATGAAGTTGTGAGACTTCATGGAGTACCCCTATCGATTGTTTCTGATCGTGATCCCCGTTTTACTTCAAGATTTTGGAAAAGTCTTCAGAAATACCTGGATACTGAACTTCATTTGAGCACTTCTTACCACCCTCAGACAGACGGACAATCAGAACGGACTATTCAGACCTTAGAAGACATGTTGAGATCTTGCTCACTTGATTTTCAGGGTACGTGGGATCAATATTTACCACTAGTAGAATTTTCCTATAACAATAGCTTCCATTCAAGTATACAGATGGCACCATATGAAGCGTTATACGGAAAGAGATGTCGTACACCAACCTGTTGGGATGACGTTGGTGAAAGAAAACTTGTAGGCCCAGAGCTGGTGGAGGAAACGGTGGAAAAGGTGAAGGTAATCCAAAATCACATCAAAGCAGCTCAAAGTAGGCAGAAGAGCTATGCCGATAATCGAAGGAAGGATTTGGAATTTCAAGTCGGTGATCATGTTTTCCTGAAGGTATCTCCATGGAAGGGAGTCATACGTTTTGGTAAGAAAGGTAAATTGAGTCCCAGGTACATCGGACCTTTCGAAATTTTAGAACGAATTGGGGCTGTGGCTTACCGATTGGCAATGCCGCCAAGTCTCTCCAAAGTTCACGATGTGTTCCATGTATCTCTGTTGAGAAAATACATGCCTGACCCAACGCATGTACTCACCTATGAGGAATTAGAACTGGAACCCGATCTGTCTTATTGCGAAGAGCCCGTCAGGATTCTTGATACAAGAGAACAAGTACTGAGAAACCGGACGACGCGTCTGGTAAAAGTTTTGTGGAGAAATCATAAAATGGAAGAGGCAACGTGGGAACCCGAGGAACTTATGATGAAGAACCACCCGAGTCTTTTTATGCAGTAATACCCTAGAAATTGCGAGGACACAATTATTTGAAGGAGGGGAGAATGTAACACCCCAAGCTTCTACGGTACGTTTCCCTTTGAATAATGCGATAGCGTGTGTTGTACGCAACCTCGAGTTCTAACACACACCACAACTAATTAAACTAGCCGTTGTGAATAGTAATACCTAATTTTTGAAATCATATATATTCTATATTTCAAAATGGACTTCATTTTTTGGATTCGGAATATCAAAATTAGCCTAGGGTGAAATTTTGGTACATTTCGGATAACTTTCATATTTTGATGAATAGTGAAAATTTCTAAATTTTAATTAAAAACAACTTTTTTAGTCAAAATAATTAATAGTGATAAATTATGAATTTGAGTGGTTTTAAAGTATATTTAGAATATATTTTTACCATTCAATTTAATGTTTATCATTGGACATAATTTTACAATTAAACCGAACATAAACAAGTGTCAATCTTTTGATAGTTATTATCTCTTAAAAACACGCTTTTTTGTTTTAACAGCGGAAATTAATTTTAAATTAATTTCTGCCACTTCTGTGTTTTGAATTTAGGAAAATGGATTCCATATTTGGAATCAGGATGTCCAAATTATGTAAATAGGTAACTTTTATTTTTAGACATTTTGAATAATTACTGCGGTAAATATTTTATTTACCATGGTTAAAGGGTAAATCCGGTAAATAAGGGTTAAAATAATAATATTATAATAATACAAAATTACCCTAAAACGTGTCTTAACCCTATTGGTTGATACATGGTCGACCATGGGCATCTTTGTGTCAATTTTGGGACCCCATGGATCCACTTGTAAGTGATAATGACACTTTATTTTAATTAAGTTAAAATGAATACAAAAATGACACAAGCATATATCTTTTAGAAGAACAATTTTTACATAGGGTTATACATGTTGGATTTTCGATTATAAATATTCATTAGAAAGATAAAAAGATTTCCTACATAATTATATTTTATTTATAATTTGTAGACAATAAATAAGTTATTTTATTTATGACACAATGATGATGCAGTAATTACTATAATAGTGAAAAATTAAAATAATTGATATTATAAATACCCAAATAAATATAATATGAAACTTTTAATGAATTAAACTAATTTTCTAGGCTAATATGATATATTAGGATTGATTTAATGGACTTTGTTCGAAGTAATCAATCTGTTATGAGTTTCACAAAAATCAACTATTGAATAGTGTCAAAATTGACATAAAAGAGTTCTTAAAACAAATATTATATTATTAATTGATATTAAATTCCTAAAAATCTAAGGTTCGGCCAAGAGACTTATATTATGATAGGTTAATCATTAATGGACCACTTGGGGGTCGCTTGGATGTATATAGTAAGTTTATTAACCATATTATATAAAAATACAAAGAGACATTGTAAAAGTGAAACTAATTAACTTAGAGTTAATACTTAAAGATAAGGTTAATATAAGTACCCAAACCTGTCTAAATTCTATTGGATGAGTTGTTTTCGACCTATCCCCACCTCATCCTTTGAATAGTCAACTTTGGAGCCTTTAGAAACCGAATATGAATTTATTATAAATTAATATTTCTAGCTTTTCCAAAGGTGCCCCTCACCCCTCTTATAAAAGGGCACTCCTCCTTCTCATTTCTTCACACCTCTAAAGCCTTTTGGTTCGGCCAAACTCTGCCCAAATACTCTCCCAACATCCCTCAATACAACCTAGAGGCCTTAGTTTGATCAGAAAGCCAACCTAAGGAGCCCTTTTGATCAAATCAAAAGGAAGAACCCGAAGAAGAGGTAATGATCTCACCACCCTTTTCTAAGTTCATTTCTTCTTCCACTTCTTCTTCCTTTGTTCTTACCATTCTGAAATAATAACTCCAGTATCTCACATATACTGTGATGTTATTATAAATATGGTACAATCATATTCAGTGTTCTATCCACCCTTTGAATAACATGTCACCATACGTGCGTACGTACGGCTTACCGTCTCCACGTCGTGGTGTAATTGTTATTCAATATAATATTATTTGGATGGGTATAATAATGATGTGTAACTCATGTAAATAATAAATATAACATGTTAATGATTCTGTATATATGATATACCATCCATTTATATATTATTTTAATATCAAAAGAATGATATTGTCGCTCGTGCGTATGTACGGACTACCGTCTCCACGAACGCGATGAGATTCATTCTCCATCGTAACCATTAAAGTGTAATTATCATTTTATGATTTAAAAATGATGTTTAAGGACTTGATATCATTCTGGATATGAATAATATACAACCTATCCTTTACAAACATGTCTTACGTAACAAAACATATGAAAGAAAACAAGTAAGTTAACACCCGAAACAACGATAATACTAAGATATTATTGTCAAATCAATATTAAAAGATCATATATGATATCATATTAATGTATATGATTCTTGTATAATTTAATAACAATTATTTCACCATTATACAGGAGGTTAACCTACCACAACCAAGGAAAAGTACAAGGTAAGGGTTATTTCACAATCTCTTCATTATCCGAGGTTGTATTATACGTAATAATCTACTGGGATCTCTTTATCATCCACATCCATGTTTCTTCGAAATGTATTTCAAAACATTTTTACTATTTACAAGAATATGGGTTAAAGTCATTTATACCCTTGTTTGACTTTTTATAAGAGGTTTATAAAGGAATCTTTCCGTCATTTTCAAAACAAGGTCCTTTTTAACCTTTTCGACAGAATTGAGGTAAGAATGTTTTTTTTAACTAATACGGCGGGTGCGGTTATTTTCCGCCGTTATAAAATCGTCGAAGCTTCCCATACAAGCTTATAAGAATATTTTCAAAGAAAATGTTTTATTTTATATGGATCTTAAATGATTTCAAAATAAAAGGAGATATTTCTTTTAAAAGAATTTTGATTTCATCTATGTCAACATCCTTTGATGGATTTTAAGATTATTTGAAGTTGATTTATTATGATACAAAACTTCTATATTGTATTGAAGGTTTTGTGATATGTTTGACTGTGGATGTGCTATTTTTATACCATTCATAGTTTATTGTGAAAGTATTGACATTTCGTATGCTAGTTTTAATACGAATGTTTATGTTATGTTTAAACCTTTTCATATGGGAATGCATTGGACTTAATAAGTGACGGGTGGAGCCCGCTATAGCTCCTCGATGCATCGGTAGGTCTCATGAGACAAACTAGTGTCTTGGCACAAGGCCTTGACAAAATCTTATTTGTAGCCTTGGCACGAGGCCTTGGCTATGTGGTTATGATAGTCTGGCATTATGCATTCCAACATTATGAAAGTGGTTATTGATTTTTGCATGTGATTATTCGATTAGTAGAATATCCATGTGAATAAGTAAATGGCATTATTTCATTTTACTTTTGCCATACCATGTTGAAGTTCAATTTTAAAAGGCTTTTGTTTTAGTAATGCATTGCCTTAAATGTTTATTCTTATTTATGAAAGTTTTCGCTATATTGTTATCCTTACTGGGCATTTGAGCTCACCCCTTTTCTATGTTTTATTTTTCCCCAGGATGTGAAGAAGTAAATTATGAATGACCTGCAGGGATATTATGAGGGGATAATAGTGTGGATTATGGAGACATTATGTTGTTGTAGTAGTTTTTCATTTTATGATGTAATGTAAAACTTATGAATATATCTAGTGTTTCCAAGGCTACTAAACCAATCGGTCTTTCGAGATTTGATCTTTCTTGTGATCATGCCAATGTTATGTAATAATGCACCGACTCTAGGCAACTAGGGTCGGGGCGTTACAGATGTTGATTCATGTAGTGTCCCAACTAATAGAAGACAAATCATTGTAAATTTGAAACCTTTTTCTTACCCTTGCAATCATGTTCTTGGTGACCTTTTTTGCAAAACTTATAACAAACTCTGAATCCCTTCAAGAATTTCCCAAGGATATTCTTTCCACATTTATCAAATATAGAATATCATTCATTCCGTTATTTCCATTATTCTTCTTTCTCTCTAAAATCCTTTACTACTCTAGATTCCCTTCAAAGACATAGGACTCAGAAAATTATTTACTTATCTTATTGTCACGTGATAATATTTTTTATATGATGATAATACATTGGAGACTATTTTCATTATTAAATTTTTTTTAATACAATTAATGATATGATACTTCTTACTATTTGGTTCATGTGTATTGCTGGAGTTTCATTCCATCTACTTGGTGCCATTTAAAAACACTAGCATACACTAGGTTAGTTTATGAATCAAAATTCATAATTCCAAACTTGTAAATACCTTACATAAATTGAAATAATTATGAATGTAATCTATAATCATAAAAAATGTTTTCTTTGTGGAAGTGTGTACTTCTAAATATTTTATAATGCCTTGTAAAGAAAATGTGAATTATCCTAATCATATCCCCTAGGAGTGTTGTAACCAAAGTGAAGCAAGGCCTGTTGTCGTATACTAGGATACCCCGAATCATGCCCGAAACTCCTTTTCTGAGTTTTCACACCTAGTTATATTTGTTCCAGAGCAGCCTCTACATGCTCATTTCATGACAGGGGTGTATTTCTTGGAATATTCACAAAATCTCATCATTAACCAAATTCTAGGATGTTCTTCTATACTAATCCACAATGTTTGTCTTAGGGTAATGATATCTACTATATATTTTCTAATTATAGTTTCCAAGGATATTTCTAAACTTTCTCTCATACCAACTGTAACCCACCGACCACATTTACCCAGAGTTGGTTCATTATTTTAATAAATTGGCATGATTACAAGTAATCAAGTCCCGAAGGACAAATCAGTTTTGTAGTCTTGGAAAACAGATTACATTCATGAATGTAACATTAGACATTCAACCATAAATCAAAACATAAATAATTTGTTCTAAACGCCATTATTCCCCTAGATTAACCCTGAATATCACACATAATACACATTTAGAATTTTGGGAAAAACAAAACATATAAAGGGGTGATCTCAGATGATTAGAAAGGATATCCATATAGAAAAAACATTCATTAATAAGTTTAATCATTTAAGGAAATGTATAAAAATTAAACAAATTTATTTTTTAACTTAAATTTACGCATAATGTAGTAAAGGTAAATAAAATACTTCCATTTACTTATTCACATGGATATTATACTAGTATAATAATCACATGTAATATCATTAGATAATTTGATAATGATGGAATGCATAATGCCGAACATCATAACCACATAGTCAAGTCCTCATGCCAATATTAAAAATATGATTTTTTTCATGGCCTTATGCCAAGACACTAGTTTTTCTCATGAGTCCTATAGATGCTTCGAGGAGATATAGCGGGCTCCACCTATCACTTGCTATGTCCAATTCATTTCTCAAATGAAAATATTGAAACATTACATAATCATTCGTAATAAAACTAGAATATGAAATGTAATACAATAGCCATATACAATGAATTTTATAAAAATAGAACATCTATAGTCAGACATATTATTACTCATTCAAAACTATATTGAAGATTATGTTACAATAAATCAACCACTTTCAAGAATAATATCCTATAAATGATGTTGACATAGTTGAAAATGATCTTTAATACTCTTTGAGATAAATGTCTCTTTTGTGAAATCTTTTAAAAGCCACTCATTTAGAATGGAAGTCATTAAAAAGTGATTATTGAATTAAAGTGTCTCTTACCACATTAGAATATTTGAAAAGAATAAATGATTTAAAATAATCATGTATATATAAATAAACCCTTAAAATCATTTTTTAAACATGGACATTAATTAAAAAGATTTAGGAAAATAAATCATTAATACGTTTAAAATGATTTTCTTGATAATGTGACTCTTCCACGAAACCATAAAATATTAATTTTGAATTTTTTTTCAGAAACATGGACATGGATGATTAAAATGTTCTAGTAAATACATTCAAATAAACAATCTCGGATAATAATGAGATTGAATAATTAATTCATACCTTGAACGTTTCCTTGGTTGAGGGTATGCTAATCTTATATATAATAGTTTAATCATTGTTGATAAATTATACAAGAATTACATACATAAATATGATATCATATATGATCTTATAATATTGCTGTGTTAAAAATATTTTAGTAGTATCATTGTTTCAACTGTTAAGGGATTCATCTTCATTTTTATGTTTTGTTACATAAGACTTGTTTGTTTTGGTTAGGATGTATTTGATTCATATCCAGAATGATATTATGTTATTAAAAAGTATTTTTCATAATAATATTATAGTTATTCTTGAATGTTTATGATGGGGAATGAATCTCATTGTGTTTATGGATATGATAATCTGTATCTATGAAAAACGCTACTTCCATTTAATTTTTTTTAATTTAAAAGTAAAGAAAAAATTCAAACCTACGTATATTAGTATTTTATTATAATATAATATATTATATATGTAACATGATTTCATTAACACCATCCTTTGTACATTCCATGTATGATATGAACGACTCAAATCAGTTTTACGGGGCAGTAGTCCGCACTTCCTCAAATGAAATAATAGTATATACACAACATTAAAAGAATAAAATAATGATATAAAAGAGAAATATTGAATATTATAGATGAAATAAATACAATAAATATCATATATTATTACTGTTCCATCATAATGGCCACCATAAGTGGAGGTAGTAGAAGATTGAACAATCATCATTTCATGATGCAGTTATTCGTCGTTCATAGAACCATTTTGCAATATACCCATTAAATGGATGTGTGTGTCAGTGTAGTTCAAATACATTTTATAACAAAAACCTTGTATACTGATATTATTTTTATTGTTATAATATAAATAAATAAAGAGCATTAAGTTGGATGGAGAAGTAAAATAATATAAAAAAACAATAGAGGTGATGTTAACTTTATATCGTGTAACTCTCTTGGGTTTGATCCAAAAGTCTTCCTTGATATGAAAGATTTCTATGATATGGCTTCTAAGAAAAATAGAGTGATGTATGAGAAATAATAGGGAAGATTTTGGATGAGCCATGTTGTTTGAAAGGTGTGTGAAATTGGTTAGAGTTGATGGCTTATTATAAGGGGGATGAGGGTCTCTTTATGAAAGTTTCAAAATACTATTTTATTATATAATGATTTTTGACTTCTAAAGGTCTTAATCTCATTAAATTGGAATATCAGATGACTTATGTTCGAAATAAAATCATCCAATAAGAATTTTATTGGTTTTCAATATTTTTTTTTATTTTATAATCTTATTTATTTAAATCATTTATTAACGATTTAACACTGCATCCTTCTTGTGTCATAAATAATCTCATTTATTTGATGTCTGAAAATTATAAAAAAACATTATGATGTAGGAAATATTTTTTGGTTTCAAATAAATATATATAGAATTATAGATAACTTATATAATACCATGTAATAAATTTTTTACAAAAAGATATTTGGTTATGTAATTTGTGTCTTGAAATTAAATTAATTAAAATAATGTGTTATTATCATTCTCAGGTGGCTCCATGTTGTCCCAAAATCGACCCACGGATGCCCATGGATAAACTGGTATCGACCAATAGTGGGAGAATATAAATGATAAAAATATGGAATCCTCTTTTCCAAATTCATTACACATTAGTGGCACAAAAAAATATAAAATTATTTCCCAGTGTGAAAACAAAAAAAGTTTTAAGAAATAATAACTATCAAATTATTGACATTTGATTATATCCATTTTAAATGTGTAATTACTTCCAATGACATAAACTATATTAAATGTTAAAAATATAGTCTAATTATACTTTAAAACCTCTCAAATATAAAATTTAAAAAAAAAATTATTACGATTATAAAATTTGTTTTTATTTAAAATTTACTATTTTTCACTATTCATAAAAATATGAAAGTTATCAGAAAAGTGATAAAAATTTATCAAAACTAAACTTTTATGTCGAGTTTATAAATAATAGATTAATTTCATTAAATTGAATATATAAAAATGTCAAATATTTGTTTTAAAAATGTTCTAAATTAAAAGGCAATAGAATTGCATTTTTGGAAAAATACTTCTTTTATCTTAAAAAAATGAATTTGTTATTATATTATGTCTATGAAACAAATTATATGGATTTGAAAATTATATGGAGTAATTAATATTCAAATTTCTGATAATACTATTCATAACCTCCTTCTTAACGGCTAGTTTGGTAAGTCGTGGTGAGCTTGAACTCGGTGTAGCGTGTAACACACGTTATTTAATTACTTTGAAGAGACAAAGTACTATGAAATCTTGGGGTGTTAAATATACATTGTTTTAAAAAAATACTTCCATTTGGAATATATATTTTCATAAATAAATGTTGTAAATGTTTTTAAAATAATCCTTGAAAAAATTTGGCATATATTTTCAATGAAAATGACATACATATAATATTAAGAATATTTATTTTCAATTATTAATTTTCAATGAAATATTATTTACCCAATGAAATTATTTAAATGGTATTTCAAAATCATTTCCATCTATAATGGCATATTGTTGATGTTCTCAATTCCATATAGGAGATATTAACTAAGGATACCATTCTTTTTTCTTCCCTAAATAGTGTATGATTAAAACAATAATATGTTTATGAAAATTGGTCCCATCCATTGGTTATACACTAATAATATGCCTATGTTTCCCAGTTCTTTTTTAAATCATAATTATATGATGAAATAATATAATGACTATGAAAATTATTTTTTTTACAGAAGATATTATTTATTAAAATGTTTATGAATCCATTTTATTATCACGGGTTATGATTTGATGAATTATTTAAAAATATTTTGGATGAAATAAGCATGAATTTCATTATGTGTCTATATTTAATTAATAACAATTAATAAATGTTATTATATAACTAAGAAATGTAAGACCTATAACTACCTCCAAAAATTAGATACAAAGTAATTTATATTTATCTCTATGTATACATGGGAGGTCACTCTAAGCCCAAAAGAGTATCCGTTAGTGGTCATCAAAATCCCAAAGAAAGATCATAGTTTGTTAGCCCAAGGCTAACATGATATTAATTACATTGTGGGAGACCATTAAATATGACATTATATGATTATGATGCGCTAAATAAGTATGTATTGTAAAAAATTTATATTATCACAAATTACATTATAGGAATAGATTTTGATTCATTTTTTATAAAAATTAAATAATTATTCCAAAAATCATTATTTTCAATGTTAATATGTAGGTTATGGTTTTCCGATGTTATTCTCATATTCTCATACACAGAAGTTAAGGTTATGCTTACATATCAACCTTTTATAACTTTACAAAGAATTTGAGCTCACCCTATCTTATTTGTCATTTCTCTGGGTTATGAAGAAAGGTTTTATGTTGAGTGTATTTGTATTAATCTCTAAATGGGAAGATCTATATGGGAGATATTAAATATCATTAACCAAAATTTTAAATTGTGTTCCTATTCTAAATATACCATAATATACTATATTCTTTATTCATGTGTTTGTGTAATATATTGAATATTCATATTTAATGATGTAATATAAATATATGAAAATATTGTTTCATAAATGTTGGAATTAGTAAAAAGGATTATTTAATATTAGGATACTAATGTGGGAAAACGTTTGTGAGAACATTATGGAGATATTAACGAAATATTTCTACTATTTTTGGGTAATATCTAATTATTTATTAAAGGATAAGTTTATGTATAAGAACAGGTATATGAAGATTCATAAATGACATAAAAGGTGGTTTCCATGAAATCACATCCATTTCTGGATACCACTAGTGGTTTAGGATCTAAGATAGAGGTACCCATGGGACATATTTAATAAAAGGGAACATTGACCTAGAATAGATCATCTATTGAAGCTGTATAACCGGCATTGATAAGAACTAGTTTTGAAATTCATGGGGGATATAATTTGTAAATTATAAAAAACATTAATTACAAACATTAATGATTTATATAGATCATGAAATTGAATGATCATTGATAAACGTAATTATCAATAGATTAAAAATACGATTTTGGGGATTAAGAATTATATAAGTGGTTTTATCATGATCATATGATTCCCAATAATGAACATTGTTAAACATACTATTCTATTTGGATTTAATCCATCTTGGTAATGAAAATGAGAACTGATAACATTGAATACGATAGAAACTTTTCATATGAGTAGAAAAATTGGAGGTTGAATTGACTAAAAGATGTTGTTATTATAACTAATTATTTATCACGAAACATGATAAAAAAATGTGAACATGAACTAATGCTTAAACTCGCCAAAGATGACATGG
Organism: Viscum album; assembly: GCA_963277665.1. Lineage (NCBI taxonomy): Eukaryota > Viridiplantae > Streptophyta > Magnoliopsida > Santalales > Viscaceae > Viscum > Viscum album. The sequence continues at coordinate 1,134,280,350 of OY728150.1, read as the reverse complement.
ATAGTGCTTTTCGATAGTTTGATAAGTGAAAACCATAGAGGACATGAGATTTAGTTTCCTTTATGTTGAGAATATAGAAAGAGGAACTCAAGGGAATGTATTAGAGGGATGATGAGATGTTTTGAGTTTTTAAAATAATAAAAAAATTTAGTAACTGCATGGAACAATTGAAATTTATGGTTAATAAAATGGATGGAATAATGGTATCCCTAAGCTGTCATCCATTTTTTAATGTTTTAAATCTTTAATGTAATGTAATTATTAAAAATGTTGTCCCAATGAGAAATATCTTTTATTGAATCATTAAGGTTATATGAGTGATGTTTTTTCTAATGATGATGAACAGACTATGAATGAAATGTTTGAGTTATAAGTTGTTCAAAAAAATTATTTTTCTTAAATGTGAGAAACATGACTAAATAGTGGTTGTAAAATGATAATACTTGTTTTATATTTAATATTTTATAAATATATATTATGGAATATAATGATTAATCTTAGTTAATTGGATGAGAAGGAAGTGTTATAATTGGCATTTTGTGTATTGAAATTCATGAATTATATTATAGAATCATTAAATTTATAAATACTTTTCGATATTAGTTTTTTGTTAAATATATTAAATCTAATGTTATAAATTATTAATGAAATAGAAATTTAACTTAATGGAAATGTATTATTTAATGGGAAACATTTTATTTATTGATGATTACTCTTAATATTTTTCATAGGTGGAGAGAATAGTGTTTATTCTGGATAATGAAATGATTCATATGTACAATTTTTTTTGATAATACTATTTACCTTACAATATATTATTATATTGTACAAAATGTAGATTATGCTATCACTGATGTAGTTTCTAACACTCTGGGATTTATGGAGTATATTTATCAATCTATTGTTTTATACAATGACTATGAAATCATGTCTGTTTTCAATATGTTTTTTTGGTAATTTGGTTGTTACCGTATTACAAGATAAAACATGATTAACGTACTCACATGTTTGGTATGTGATGTTTTAGGTCTACATTATATTGTCTATGGGAGTAATGATACATTTTTTTATATTTATTGACATACTATATAATTTATTATTTTAATCATTTTGATGGGTAAAAGGCTAACTATTTATGATTTTTTAACCGGATCATTGGCTTAGACTTTATATATTGACGTACAATAAAACCATAAATTGATTTCTTCATCTTTTATAAAATTTTAACCCATTTTTTTCTGAGGATACTAATGACATGAAAAATTACATACTATTTTAATAATGGATCATATGATTCATTATTGATTCCAAAATACAAATTTCACCATTATTTATTAGAGTAAGATATAATTTATATGTTGATCATGGAAAACCAAATTGTGGGATTGAATTTATGAAAGGGAATAAGATCACATAATTATATCATCATGAGAAATTTCAAAAAAGATATATATAGGCTCCTAAAATTAAATGTTTTTCATGTTATTATTAATATTTTGGTTATCAATGCAATTTTTCATGGATTATGGTTATGTGGTATCTTAAATTATCCAAATATCCCAAATTTATATGAATGATGATCTCTATCAGTGTCTGTAATTATTTATTTTTTATTATGTGTAAAAATATTCCCTTCACGCCTACGTTCTCAAATTTGGAAACACTATTATGAGATACATTAGGTGGCATTTATGGTTCGAGCATTCCCTTTTCAAGGGATGTTTTATTATTCATTTTTACATTGTATATTATTATGATTGAATTTTAAAATGCTAATACTTTTATCGTAATGTTTTATTTTGAGGGAGAAATTCATTTAAAGGGATATTGAATTTCATACATTAGGATTTCGAGAAAAATAATTTTATTTTAAAATTAATAATATTTTTAGTATTAATTACATGAAACTTTGTGTTTTGATTTTTTTACACACAACACTGTGATAATATTTTGATACATGTGACTTAATGTTTTAAGAAACTGTGAAATACTTTTAATAATACAATATAAATACGTCCAGTATAACTTAAACATTAATAATAGATAAACGAATCATATAAACTGATATTTAAGTATTAATTGTAATGATGTTTTATAATTATAATATTTTGATAAAAAACTCCATACCATTCATAAAATTATATATATGTTGTGAAGTTACTGGTTTCTCATAAAAATATTCATATTTCATTTTAAAAAATCTTATTTTTAAAATATAATAAAATTTATTTGAAATAATAATATTTATTTTTTAAATTAGCGTATCTAAATTATCATTGGGTGAATTCTTCAGTTTTTGTTGAAATATATAATTTTTATTGAATAAGAAAAATACTAAATATTAATTAAAAAGATCCTTTTGTAGATTAATTTTTAGGTTTAATTTTATTTTAAATTGGCTATTATGAAATAAATGTTAAATTATATATCTATTAATAAAACATTGTTTATTGGAATAAATATAATATTTTATTTCAATATTAAAACATTGTATTCTTTTGTTCATTTTATTTTGTAAAACCACTTTTATTGTCACGTCTCTAAGATTAATTATTATTAAAATATTTTCAGTTATATGAATTGAAAATTTAAAATTAAATTCAATATCATTTGTGAAAAATTTTATAATATCTTCTAATGTAAAATAAATTCTTTAGTTAAAACCTAGTAACTGAAAAAAAAAATCGTTTTATAGATAAAATTGTTGTTAATAGGGGGTGTTAAGCTGAGATGATAAGGGACATAATGAAAATAAAACTTGTACAATTACTAAATTTAAAGAATATTTCCATTTTATACTTCACATATTCTAATAGAGGTTTGTTGTTTTTTTAAAATGTGACTTACATTATCATTTTCATTAATTTGGAACATTTCAATGTGTTATTCATGTGGGATCGTTTACCCTACTTATAAAAGACTACCAACACCCCTCAGATCATCACACCTCCAAACCCACTTGTATCAGAAAATACCTACCATAATAAATTCCAAACCTACCTAATATCATCATTGATAACTTTTTTGATAAAAAATACATCCATGTGTGTCTTTTGATATAAACCTAAGGAGATACTCCAAGGGTATGCAACATTCATCAATGAGGGGTTTTATTAATCCTATAGGATATTCATACATTATTATTCAATTATTATTTTAAAAAATAAGTATCTTCCATATAGAACTATTGTTTAATGTTAATTAAATGAATGAAGTCATTTTTTGTTGTGACCATATCCCTTTATCAATATTATTACATGATTTTAATCATAAATATAAATTAAATACAATCCAAGGAGTGAATCTTCTAGTGTCTTTGGATTACAAGCTACATTTTCAGAAAACACGTAACTATAATATAAAATGTTTTCCATAATGAGATAGTAAATTCATTCATTATATTAAATCATAAAATAATATCATTGAGAATTTATAGACAACCCGGATGGTCTAAAAACCCATGAAAGGGATTTAACATATGAATATAGAAAAATACAGTAGTTAAACGTAATAACATGATTACATAAAATTTAGTGTAATATACATAAATATATTGATTTATAGCATTCATTATATGAGAAAATGTGATCATGGAATCATAATATTTTTGACGAAATATAAAATATGACATATACATGAGTGAAGGATAATTCAATGGGTATATAATACGGTGAAAAAATATACATGAAGGATTATGTTTACTCTTAGACCCCATAAATGAAATATCTTGAATATAGAAATTACTTAATGCATCGTAGATCTATATGGGTGCACCCAAAATAACATGTTCATTCATAGTTATGGATTGTTAATAGTAAATAACAAGTAAAAGACATAATGGTTGCCAATAGAATGAAATAGGTTTCATAATCATGTCACAATCCATAACCAAAAGACATATCACAATGGTATCCATTAAATAATGGATATAAATCATTCATGGAGTTTAATAATAGATTATATGCCTAAATCATGATAAAATATTTCCAACTAAAATGATGACTTTTAAAATGATTCAATAGGTATCATTGGAAATGTAATTCATTACACGATTTTAAGGAAAAAAATAATGAATCATTAAAGAGGATAAATGGATATTTCATTCCATAAAAAAATAATTAATATAAAATTATGTTTCTCGACAAATTTACTAATTTAATAAGTATTTTTTTCCTTTAATTTTCTTTATTTATTGTACATGAAATTTGGTAATAAAATTATAAGCTCTCTGTAATAGGGTTTTGTTATTGAAAGGAATTGAAAAGATACCCATTTAACCCAGGTATATACCCATTAGTGAATGATGAATTAAGATAGACACATATGAATATATTATCTACATTTTATGAGAACATTATTAGAAAAATTAATAATTAATGTTGGGAAAAGTGATATAATATGTAACATATATGAAAAATGGAGGTTTGGAGAGATCTTTTAATTTATGTATGATTTTGTTCTGTACTACCACATAATGTTCAATGTAACAAAATTGAATTAATTAATTCCATAATTTTAAACAAATTCTATATTTAGCTGATTTGTTAGAATGTTATTATTTTCATTTATTATCTTCATAAGGTTTTATAATGAAATATTTTTTCTTTTTTGGGGGTGTTCATTTCAGGATTTTTGGTCGGTTAACTTCTATAAAAATATTAAAGTTCATTTGAATTTAGAATAATTCACCTAATTTGAAATTATTTATTATTAAGATATTTAAATATTTCTAAATTTTACCAATAATATTTTTTTTTGGATTTATGATGATTCACTTGACAATACATTAATGATAAATTATTAAGTTTTGTTTGTACTTTTTTCAACCATCATGAACTAGTTTTATTTTAGATAATATTGTGAATATATTTATTAATTATATAACTTGATACACGTTATAATATACATATAATAAGTAATTTTACTATAATAATGGGATTATGCCAATCCTTTAATGTTATAATTGATAATGAAAAATCATTGACCATGGAGACGGTAACCCGCCATAATTTGGAAGACGATTTCATTGATTTGATTAAGAGGATATGTGAAAATATGTTGAAATAAGATATTCCTTTTGAAATATGAAATTATTTGATATACATTATACATGAGGTGTTAATATTTTATGTATAAATACCTTTTTGAGATGCTAGTAGAATATGTGAAATTAAAAGAGATTGTTTGAGAAAATTACATCTAGAATATCACCTCCTTGAAGGACTCCATGAGGAACATGAAAATGTTATTTTGAGGATATGAAAATGACATGAGAGTGCAGGAGATTCATGGTAAGGGAATTGGGTTGAATATTTAAAAGCTATAAGGCATAGAAGGTATAAGGAAAATAGGTGGTGATTTGTGGTATTTATATAGGGGAGAATGGTATTATTGATTACTATACTAATTAGTTTTGAATATTTTCTCTAAACAATTGATTTTTTTACTATTATCAGTAAATATAGAAAATATTTTTATATAGATGTATCCAATGGGTTATTATATCATCCCTGACACTATAATTATTATTTTTAGATTATAATATTAAATCCTATAATTTACCATATTTAACAATTAACATAATATTATTTTATTTTATAAAAATACTAAAAATCCCGACTGTACATTTTTTGATGAGTATTTTTAAAAAATATAATTCTTTTATGATGAAATTTCCAAATTTGGGATTTTTTATATATAAAATATTCCATTATTAAATGAATATTTATTTCAATATTTTAATCGATTTTCTAAATATGTAAAAAATTAAATATGGTCACATAAAATTATATTATCGATATAATAAAACATAATTATAATTTAAAAATATTATTTTATAATTGTTAAATATCTTTTGAATGGATACATATGTTATAAAATTATTAATAAGAATTTACAATTTACAAAAATACCAACTATTAATTTATCATTTTTAAAACATATATTTACGAATACAATGATATAAAAAAATATTGTAATTTATAAGTATCCTAAATTTTATTTTTGCATTAATATTATAGGTGAAAATACTAATGGAAGAATAACTATTTTGAAAGGTCGGATTAATATTCCACCTGTCATGAAACTATTCAATTTATTTGGGATCTTTAATTTATATAAATACCACCCATTTCATAAAATCTCAATTCAATTTTATTTTAAATCAAGGTTATATATAATGTTATATTTAAATTTAATATTATATTTTTGGCAAGATATTTTATATCAACATTTTTTTTTGATGAGTTCAATCATTCTAGGGGTTTGATAAAGTCTAATTTTTTCTCTTAATTTCTAATTAATATCATTTTATATTATTGAGTATTATTATTTTATTATTTTTTGACTAATGTATCATTTATCATTTGTGATAACAGTCTTTTATTATAATTTTTTTAATTTTATGAAGGGAAATTCAATTGATAAAATTCATGGTTGATCCACTCTTTCCCATTTATGAAATTATAACCATGCCATTTAATTTAACATACTATGGTGAAAATAGCTAAAAACAATTCTCCATTATCACATCCTCTGGTTCCCATGTCACATGTTTATACTTATGGTTCACCATTGTAAAATGATGATGTTAGTGGATTTTTTGAGAAGAAACTTTTCTCTAATGTACAAAATTATCACCGGCTATTCCATACATGATAGGTCAGTTTCAACCAATAAGACCATTGATTTCACTACATGGGAGTTATATGGTATATATATTTTCAATATGTGTATGTATAATAAATCATTCACTTGAGAAATGGTTTTTAAGATAGCTAGTACATATGGCATAGCTTAAACTTGAAAAATAATCTTGAAGGGGATGATGAACATAGGTCATATCATTCCTTTATTTTGAAAATAACATGACTCTATTTCCTGGATATATTTAAAGGAAACCCTTATCACCAGTAAAAGAATAATTTTCTAGTAAATGATAATTTGCAAGGATCATATTTCATATTTGGTAATCCCATATATGTTGTTTGGTGTTCTTCAAAATTTCTTCCATTTCATCAAACATTTGATGTCTCAGTAGCTCACATTCACCATCTTCATCCTATCATGAATGTGCTCTATATATATTCCCCTTAAGGGATTCACATGGATTGATTTGGATACATGATTTCATATCATTGTTGTAATATAACTCAATCAATTTGAGATATTGATCATATCATCCATAAAGATCCATTGAGAATACTCTCAACGTGTCTTCCAATGACCTAATAGTTCGCTCTTATTGGCCATTAGTTTTTGAGTGATATGTCATTATAATGATTATGTAAGTATTTAGATAGTATTGGAGACTATTTTAGAACATGAAGGTAAATATCTTATCATGAAAACTTAAAATTTATAATGGTACTATATGAATAATCAGCACTTCGTAAATTTATATTGTTGTAAGATGGTAGAGTGATAATTCTTAATGAATCATATATTGAGATCAGTCCTTGTGAGATAATCTAAAATGAACTATATTAATCTATATCATATGGTGTTATTCAAATTTCATGAGACAATATACATAGAGATGCTTTCCCATTTCTGTGAAGTCATCTGTATTTTTTCATAATCCCCATATTATATTTCATTTCATCCTTCATATTCTAATAGATTAGTAAATTTTATGTATATTTTGATTTATTATCAAATATATTGTCCCTCCAATAGTGATCTCATAGATCTCAAAAAAGTAATTGTGATCCATGGGTGGATAGAGAAGGTAGAGCTATGTGGATAACACTAATATTATTCCATAATCACAATATTCTATGTTACATATAGTTTTGACCCAAATATTAGGAATCATTGAATATAAATTTAAAATTCTAATGATTTCCTCTTTTTTGACAGCTTTTACCTTTATACGAATTTATATATAAACCCCTTGATTATCTTTTAGATTCTGTAAAGGGGATGGATGAGAAATATATTGAGAATGGAATGAATATATTCATTCCATTATTTGTATATCATTCATCCTCTGACATTCTATGAATAATTAATCCTTATCAAGTCAAATCAATGATAATATTACGATATCCATTATACATAGAGAATCTATCAAATTATTTTCATTACAATGATAGTAGTTGATTGAGAATTCATAATCCATGATGAGTGCTATCAATTTTCACTTGAATATATTATGGTCCTTATATGTGAAACTATATATTATAGGCTCTTAGGATTATTATATATCTCAAAACTCACCCCGCAGAGATATTATTTCCATATTTTTAATGTAGAGATAAACACCACCTAATATAGATGATTTGGGGTATAGTATTGGTCATGAACATTCAAAATCCCTATAGAAAATATATCATGTGATTATTTTTTAACTACCGAATTGCATCCCTTGTTTTATGAAATGTTATATACCATTAATAGTTCCCACTTTTGAGAATTATATGTATTTTTGTTGTTATAGTAATCTTTTTTAACTTTATGAAGTATTCTTGGCATTCATTGGCAAAAACAAACATTACAACCATATGAGTCATCTTGGATGGTGGGATTTATAAACATTATATGTACATTATAATTTTTTTGTAATACCTATAATGACATGGAAAACAATAGACATACATAATAGATTATGGAATGTGACACATCAAAATTTCATTTATTTATATGGGTCCAAAAATATCCCTTTGTTGGTTATAACATTCCCAAAGTATGATACTTCCATAGTTGAGAAATGAAATTTAATATAAATTTTATATATTTTCTCCCATTGAAATTTATTTTTCATATTATTGAAATTCACCATCTGTTACTTCATTCTCATTGAGTATATAAAAATATCATCTATAAAGACAACTATGGTTTTTTCAAGTAATTATATAAATACTCAATTCATTATCTCCATGAAAATTTTGAGATAATTAGTGAGTCCAAAGAGAATTACTATCAATTGATAATGTCCACATGTTATTCAAAAGGTATCCTTGGTAATGTCTTGCTTCTCTACCATTAATTGTTGATATTATTACTAATGTTGAACCTTATAAATATACTTTAACACATTTATTTGATAAAAAAGTCATATATCTTTGGTATAAGATTCTTTTTTCTATGATGATTTTGTTATGTTAAAAAAAATACTTTCATGGATACATGATTTTACATGATAAAGATTACCATTTCACCCCATGATGATGTACCAAGGCCTTTAAATCCTCTTTCCAAATTATCTTATAACTAATTAAATAGTTATTACAACTCAATAGTGTCCATATTGTATGTAGTTTGTTTATGGGCAGATATAAAGGTATACACTCAATTAATAACACTATCACTTTTTTAATGAGGAATACTAGGATATTATTTAGGCAAAACATTAATGTAGTGCCTCAAAATGGGCATGACTTCAAGCATGATCCTCTAATTTTTTTAATAATGTTATCTAGATCAGATTTCATATAGATAAATAATATCCCAATTTGATATAATTATTCTAAATGAGATTCAACATCCTTATTTCACTTATAATGAATTCAGGGATTCCTTGGGATGTGAAGTGAGATTTATCTCTATTAAAAATTCATATTTTCTTTGTATAAAGATAGCCAATCCATGAAAAATATATAATCAAACTCCACAAAAAGATATAATAGTGTATTAATAATGATTTTATATTCATAAAAATTAATAGTTGATGAGTTATAAATTTACAATTCAGTAATTTCCCCATCCGATATTCTTACTAATAACAGAACCATTATAATTCGACGTGGTGTTTGAAAAGTTATTCTAAACATGCAAGATAAAAAAGAATAATTTGGTCCAAAAACGAATAGTATGTTCACTATTCAAAGATGAATAACCAACTTACATATTATAACATTAATTTTAGGCTCCACATTAGCATTAGTGATTGAATATTCCCTTCCATGATACCATGGCGGTTTTGTTCATAGAATTTCTCTATCAACTAATGGCTTAATTAATTATCTCACATGGTTCTCATGTTCATTATAGTCAAATGACATCAAAAAAATCCTAGTGTTAATCAAAATATTATTTTCCACTACATCAATACTATGATCCTTTATTTCACTATGGAATTTATTATCTTGGGTGTACTATTTTGGACACATGAAGCACCATATTGATCCCATTATGTAGTTTCCATAATTCTTCTTCCCAGAATATTTATAAGTGGTATGATGTGTTTTATTACCTTGATAATATTTATATTTTCACACCCATGATTTTAATTCCATCTTATATTTCCTATATATGGTTCCACAATACCATAGATTATCACTATTCTCTATATCAACATTATGTTTCCAACAAAAAATATCTTCATAACTGTAAATGTTTTGAATTTCTAAGGATTCTATAATACATTTTTTCTGTACAAAAAATCATTGATAAATATTACATTTAATTATATTTAGAATGATATAATCATACCATGAAATAATTGTGACATTAAAATCATATGATCCAAAAGGCTCATGGAATTTTCTCATCAACCTGAGGAAATACCTCTACATATTGTGTTAATGTGGTCATAGAAAACTATTATTCAAAAATATAATATTATAGTAATCACATTTGTAGGAAAATTCCATCCTTATAATTTCCATTTTTGATCAGTTCCAACCACTGATCATCATCCCCAACAAAATGGGTGTCCATAAGAATGAAATTCTCTTCTTCTAATCAATGAAGGTCATAAAATATTCTCTCAATAAATATAGTATATTTTCCCATGAAGAGGACGTCATACGATTCTCTAAATATATGATTCCATTTTCACATATTGTTTTTTACCACAACATTGCAATTATTTGGATGATGATTGTGTTCTACATGATTCATATTATTATTCAAAACACGATCCATTTGAGAAAATACTATTTGGAATTTCTTCCCAAATATTTCTATTAGGTTTTAATGTAATTATTGAATTATTCCAATTATATATCACATTAATTTTTGGAATAGGTAACACTATTTATCATCTATATATAATATAAATTAAAAAATTATATTTAGGTGGATAAAATACCTAAGCTAATAATGATATAATAATGGAACTATGAACATATAAGGAAAATCATATTAATGCAATTTTTATCATATCTTCTGATTCCCTATATCTAAATCCAGGATATCCATGGTGATAAAATTTGGTATATGGTTCATACTAAATTATTATACACCTATTATACAAATATTACAACACAATTATCTTATTGAACCTATATTGACCATATCCTTTTACAAATATTATTATAGTATTTTTAGCATTAATATCCTTGAAATAAAAACTGACTATTGAAATGTATATTGTATTTGGATGACTATGTACATAATTAGAAAACATTATAGTATCATATAAAATCATTTTGATAATTGTATATTAACATATTTAAAGCTACAATAACTACAATGAATAACCTACTTAATACATCAAAATTGGATGTGATAAAAACCATTGTAAGGGAATAAACATAGGAATAATACATAACACATGTGTTAGAAGGAATAATACAATGAAATAAAAAGTAGGGGAACATGACTAAAAATATTGAATAATAACATATTCAACATTGGGTTATGTGATCATGGGAAAAGTAATGTAGAATCAACATAAATCATTACATAAAGATGAGTCAAGACTAAAAAATAATATTATTCGTATAGTGGATGATGTATCATAATGGACTAGGTTTACTATGTAATCTCATACATGAAGTCTCAAGAGATTGAAATTTACTTAATATATTTGGGGAATCTATTGTAACTCACATTAAAAATACTTACATGTATATGTATTCGATATAAATATTAAAACATTTCTAATAAACATATGGGTTACCCATGGTAAGAAATGTCCTTTTTAATCCTGTCAAGTGAAATAACAAAAAGGTTTGTCATATTGGTATCCCCAAAATAGTTTATTTAAATAACACATTGACATTAAAAATGAAAGTAAGTTTATATCAGGATAAAATATGTACACATGATATGAAAAATGTAAAAATAGTTGTTAGTTAACTTTGGAAACACGTCGCTTTAACAAATTTTCTGTGAAAAGAATAAAGAATCATTAATGTGGATAATGGAATCTGTATTAAAATAAATCCATAATTGAACGAAAATTATTTATTGATAAAATTTTTTATTTCATTAATATATTGGTTCATTAAAATATGTTATGGTTTGTATATCAAAATTGGAATAAAATAGAGAAGAGCCCTTTAACTAGGTTTACATATCATAATATATTTCGAAGTGAATCATTTAAATCTATAATTTCACCATAAATTAAAGATGTATTTACACTAATTAATAAATATGTAAAGATAATAAATAATTTATGAGAAATAAAAAATAATAATTAGTAATCATATTTGTCATAGAGAGAAAATGCCAACCCAAAAGACAAATCAATGTTTTTAGAGGTCTCTTACCTTATGACTTATTACATCATTCTCATACACATAACATAATGGTCATTAGATTAGATTAATTAATTAATCCATTTAGAAAAATTTCAATGTTTTTTAATTATTATTATTTATTTATGTTCATCTATTACAATATTTTGACTAACAACATCCAATTTCACATGTATAGAATCATTTGTATCATGGTTTCATTATCAGTTCACTTATGTAAAAAAATGAATGTTTATATAAAATATTAATAATTGTGCAGAAGTTATATAATAAATTATTAATGTACGTAACAAATTTTAAATGGTTTATTATGTTTTCTTTTATTATTTGGATGATTCATTTGATTAATTTTTATTGATAAACAATTAATTTATTTCGGTTGGTTTCTCTGAATATTAAGAAATAGTTTTATTTTATTTAATATTATGTCTATATATATTAGTTTACTAAAATAAAGAAAAAAAATTATTAAAATAAAAATATTGTTTTACGTAATAATAGTTTTATTAACAACAATTATGGTGGTGATGGAAAATGAAAAATTATTATCCATGGAGATAATAATCAACAATAATTTTGACAATGATATTTTTTTTGAATAAAATGTTAAGAGAAAAGATATTGATGGAAGATATTATATTATTAACATACAATTATATTATATACATGATATTAGAGTTATTATTATTTAATGGGTGATGGATGTGATGATATGTTAGAATAATAAGTGATATTAAAGGTGATAGTTTTAGAAAAATACCTCTTGAATAACACCTAATTGATAGACACAATAAAAAACATATAAATGAACATTTCATGATACCATAAACTATAATTTATAGGAGATAATCATGGTAATGTAATTGGAAATAATATTAAAAATCTATAAGAAGTATAAGGTGTGAGGATAAGGGTTTGTTAGGGCGGGTATTTCTAGGGTAAGAGAGCGGTTTTTTAATTGTATTCAATAAATTATTATTTTGGATCAACACCATCAATAGATTATATTATTATCACTAAATATAGTATATGTTTCTTAATATTTTGATTTAATTCATTATTTCATCATCCATGACCCAAAATTCATGTATTTGTCTTATAATATTAAATACACAAAAATATCATATTTTATAATTCACAAAAATTAATGTATTTCAGAAATATACCAAAAACTCACCATAAACATTTTAACATAATTTTACTTCATTAATAAAATCCATTATGTGAACAAAAAAAAATATATATGTATATTTTATTTTCTAAATAAAACCATCTTGTATTTAAAAAATACCGATTTGAATATTAATATAAAATTGTAACCACTTAAAAAATTAATTAAGGTCCCATAAAATTCTTATATAATTAATATTAAACATAATAATAATTTATTAGTTTTATTTTATGAAAAACAATATTTCATATTAATATTTTAAATATAAAATTATAAATAGACATATATGCTTTCCAAAAATAAAAAAACATAAATTATCAATTTAAACACATATTTAATTATGCATTGTTATATATATGTAACATATTTTAATTTATAATATTATAAACATTAATTTATACATTCATAGGTTACATTACAATTCTAATTTCTGGATGAATATTCATAACATTTAAATTACTATTCCATTGGACATGTTACCATTCCAACAATATAGTTTTATTAAATTCGATAAATACCATATGTTTCATTCATTTTTTATTCAGCTCAATTTTATATTAAATTCATATATAATTCATATATAAAAGTAATATAATATTCTAAAAATTATATTTCATTTCTATATATTTTTTCATTAGTGCGGTTATTCCTGTCGATGGACTATATTCAAATTTTATTATTTTATTATTTTCTATTTATTATCCTTCTTTTATATTTTGAATTTTTATTTAATAATCTTCTATAAAATGTATCATTCATAATTAATAAAAATAATTTTATTATTTTTTGTTTTATAAAAATAATATTTTAAATTCAAATGGTAAATTCATGGGTGATTAAAATCTCTAATTACATAAAATGTGTTACAAAATCATTGTTTATGTTTACGATGAACCACCACGTTGCATACTGATGTGATTTCGTTTCTTAATTCCACCTATAATGATATCGTATGATGACATGTATAATTTATATATATTTTATTAATAACATTATTATACATATGGATTCAATATATCATATATACATTTTTTACACTCCATACCATATTGAATACGATAACGACACACATGTGTATGGATTATTGCACTCTCCTGAAGCAATGATATTTTTTTCAATAATTCCATACATGGAATATAATAATAATTAATATATGTCATATAAATCAAATCATTACAATATTAATGAAATAATTGATTTTAATATTATCATATTTAATTTTTTTCATTAACATTTTTACTCACTGAAAGATAATAGCGTCATTCTTATACGTATATAATACATCCTTAAAAATAGATGTGACTCTCATTTCATTACCACAGCATACATAAGATATGTATAAGTATATTTAAATAAATAATATTGTATTTATTATTTGATTATAATTCACTAAAATATAATATATTACAATCTTAATTTCCCTAATGATCGTTAACAAATTAAACCATTACTTATGCACACCTATATTTTGAAGACTCTATGATCATAACATTGGTCGATTCTAAAAAAATCATTCATTCTTTGAAATAAAATTTCAATTTATGTATAAATAGGATTATTATTTCATGGTTCTTAATCCTGGGATAATTTAACAATGATCTATGTAATAAGAATAAAAAAAATTAAATCAAATAAGAAAATAAAAGCATTGATTACCCCAATCAAATTTTTAACAAATAATTGTGAATAAACATGTAATAAAATGTCAAAATTACATCAAATATGGTACTATATATATAATTAGTATTTTATAATAGTCTTATAATTAATTTTATTATTATACATGATGTTCAAACATATGGGAAGGAAATTGAGACATTGTGATGTGTGATTTTTGTCATACATTTATTATTCGATGAGAAAAATTATATATTCACAACATATTTATCTTCTGTTTTTATATCATTAAAATTAAATTATTTTAGGATACATATCCTTCATTTTTTTATTAATTTTAATATCCATTTTAAAATCTATATTTCAAGGTGTTTACTATTCAAATGTTACAATGTGGTGATGTATTTTTTTATTAATTGTCTTTATTTGAGGAATATGTTATGTTATTCACTTATATAATTTTATGAGGTTTATATACATACTCTATAAAAATTAATATAAAAAATGTAATTATTATATACATATATATATATATATATAATATAATTTATTGTTATTCCTTAACATTAATTACAATCCAATGTTACTAATGGGGTAATGATTTTATGTTATAATGTTTTCATTTTTTGGGATTTCCTTTTTATCATTCATCAAATTATAAAATATTATTATATATCTCGCAATAAAATAATTTTTTTCTGCTAATACAATTATTTCATTGGAATTCAGGTTTTCCATTAATTATCCACTCTATATGTACACAATACATGATACATAAATCATGTATGAAAAATCATCCATTCGGTGGAAAAAACATTCACATCCAGAACCATGTTTTCAAAAAGTGTTTCCAAAATAATCATAATTGTATTAAAAATTTATTTTTTATAATATTTTTATAAAATATTCGTTTTAAAAAATTAATGAATCATCGATTTTTTGAAATAAAATTTACCATAAATAATTTAAAATAATTCAAAAGGAAAATTTGTTTTAACTGGTAAAACAAGAACACAATATCATTTAATATGAAAATTATTTTTTTGGAAGATTCCATCATAACATTTAAATAAAATTTTCAAAGAAAAGTATTTTTAAATTATTTTATGTTTAAATAAGTTCATAAATTGGTTGAAATTTTTTTTCCTCATAAAAACATTAAAATTATTTTTATGTCTTCCATTAATCAATTACAAAGTTATATTTAATGAAAATGGAATCAAAAATATTTTATAAATATTTTGATAGTAATTGTTTTTTGAATAAATGTTACATCCCAAAGAATAATATTTTTATTGATCTTTAAAAATCAATTTCTACACAAAATAAAATTAATTAATGTTTCTTAAGCCTTACAGTGTACATAATCAATAAAAATAATTCTTATTATACCTTTAGAAGGCTTATTCTTATGATGAAAATATTATTATGAATCTAATTTATTTTCAATGATTTATAAAATTATTAAGATTTTATCTCACCCACATCATTTTCCACGGTTTATGATTTGATGAAATGAAAAAATTGCTATGAAAAATGTTTTATTACCTTATTTTTTGTAATCGTGAAATATTTATGAATACATTAATTTTATGGGTTCTTATTTGATCACTAGTTTGTGATATATTAAAAAATATATGTAAGCTTTTTATTATTTGAAGAATCTTATGTAATGAACATGTATTATGTGTAAATTATAACAAATACAGGTGGGACCTCTATCTCCATACAATGGATTGGGTAATTAATAATATTACAAGAGTATTATGTGTAAAAGGGAGGTTATATAAATCCTAAAATATGGTACATTGGAGGTCATATAATCATCAAATATGGGTACATGGGATGTTATACAATACTCGAAGAACGAATACAAGTTGGGATACCAAGACTATTTTTTAATTTCTTGCTGGGTAGTGTTTACATAAGATTTTCTATGACAATGTATTTCCATCATATATAACTCTTATACTATTTTTATTCTCTCATGACTAATGTTATTTGATTTATTTATGATTCATGTACTATGAACTTCTATTCTTTATAAAATCAACTAAGATTACGATCTTTGATATGTAGGGTATGGTTTTCAGATGTTATAATCATTTTATCATAGTCTTAGATTCATGTTATGATTATATATCTCTCTTTCTTACCATTATGGAGCATCTAATCTCACCCTTTACGTTGTTTCCATTACATAGGATATCGAGAACAATTTTATGTGGGGTATATTTGTGTGGAGTAGAAATGAGAAGATATTTATGGGCACTATTGAAGATCATTAACCAAAGAAAAATTTTATGTACATAATATCCATAGACAATAAAATATTATAGTCTCATGAATGTTATTTTTGTAATGAAGAGAGTATTAATTTAAAAATATGTATCATATATATATGTAAATTATGGTTCAGTATAATATATCTTGTGATTATTATACATCTTAAAATTCTAGCCACCAAACAAGGGGGTCTCTTTTATAATGACCACATTCTACAAATTTGTTAATATCTAGAGGAGGATTATTCATTCAAAAACCTTCCGCCTCATCAAAAATTTGTTTCATGAACAATAATAATAATTTTAAATTGTGGAGGTGAGTAAGGGTGGAAAATAATTATATTTTATCCTCATATATTGATCTCATGATACCATGAATAATATTAACATGTCAATATTAAATAACAAAAATAATAAAATATATTATATTTAATGAACGAACAGAAGGATTTCACATTGTTTACCTCAAATATTAGTCCAATAATTATAGAAGGTGTGTTCACAAAACATGGGTTACATTATGCACTAAATAATTCTAAATTATTTTAGAATGTCACATTAGTGATCTAGGGTGACTCTTCATTATACCATTTTTTGATCTACATGAGGTAAGGTATATAATAACTTTTTAATATCATGGTCACAAAAAATGTCTTTCCATAAATATTCGACATTATTCCATAAAACTAATTTTTTACACCTTTTTTATATTATTTATGACCAAATCATGAACTAAATTCTCCAAATATTAGACATAACTTCTCGTTATATTAATTATATTTAAATTTATTTATATTCCATTTATTTTTCAATATTTTTTATATTCATCTTAGAAAAAGTTCTTTAAAAATTAGATAATTTAGATTCTTCAGTAATTTCCATGAATTATGATTTTTATATATCCTCACTTTTCATAGACTTAATGAATCATTAAACCACTAAAAAACTAAAATTATGTTGGATAAATCCATGAAATATTAAATATATTAAAAAATGTTACAAATTAGGTAAAATGTCATCATAGTGTTAAATAATTCATTATTGAATGTTCTAGTCAATGACATTTTCATTGTGATGTGGTCTCCCTTACAAAAATTGTATGCCATGAGAGGTGGAGTTCAAGTTAATGAATGAACTAAATATCCCATTAAAAATTCATTTCTTCTCATTACCCCAATTATATGAACTATATTAATCATATCAATATCACTAGTGAAAACACCAAAAAACAGCAACAAATTAAATTAAATAAATAATTGAGAATGTATGTTTTTCAAGGTTCAAATAAGTGAAATAGTTCAATGATTATACAATAATGATGTGAGTCAAGTTTGAATCCAATATGAAATACCAGATTAATGTATTATAATTTATTTTTTCATAGTTACACCATACATGGATCATAAACATTTCATGATTTTTGGTTCAGTCACTCCTTTCCAATGTTTCATTACTAATTCATTACATCTTCAAACAACATTAGGGAAGGGTAATAAATTTTTTATATGTTAACTAGTCTATTCTATTTATAATGAATGTGGAGGTTTTTTTATGAATGAAAATTTTCATACATCTTTGACCCAAATTTGGAAAACTATTTTTCTTCTTCCAACTATGATATCTTTCTTCAATGTCAAATAATATTAACATTTTAATGTGTGACTTATGTATGTACCTTCAATAATTTTATAGAACTAGTGGATATTATTAATTTGATGATTATTCTACATTGGAACTATCGTCCATTAACATTTAATCTTTTATATACATATTTATCAATTCATATTCTTGTTACATCCATTGAGCCTGCGCTACATCAACCATACAAGAAAGGTTAATGAAAACCTATATGGATCAATTTTTTTCAATTGAATGTATCATGAATCCCAAATGATCAATTTCTTCATTAGAAGAATAATTTTTCATATTAACATGAATAGTAATACATGAATGTTTAATACATATTAGAAACACAAATTATATTTTTTTAACTCATTCTCACTATGTCAACCACATGCTCCACCTCACATACTGTGAACTCCATATCATATAAATCCACCTCATGTTTCCTCATTTTACAACTTTACATCACTTCATGTAACACATACTATGTCTTCTGTTCATCTCTTCATCAAATTGTGTTAATAATATTAGTTGTATACACCTCATCACATGCTTCCCTGGATAACCACATTATAAAACCATAGTCAATTTACCACCCTTCAAGAGGTTAAACATATAGAATCATACTAAGCATATAAGACCTCACATAACTAAATTCATTGAATTGGTCCCCAAATACAGACAATATAGATCCTACATAATGAAGTACATAAACTTAATCAGCCATTATGTCATCATTAGTAATTATTATCTATCATTAATAAAAGGAATATTAAGGTATTTATAAGAATATACCAATGAGAAACATGTTATTATATTATCTTTTCTATTCATCTTCTTAAAAATATATTTCATGGATCTCTTATAAAATTTAACATCCTTACATGTATTGTACATTAATCCATATACAGAATTGTGTGATCACATACATAAATTTATAGTCAATTTTTCCACTTAATATAACAAAAGTCCACAATCTCCAATCATTTTCTATGTTCATAATTCTTTGTAGTTCCAAAAAATTATTGTATTACATTTCTATACATCCCAAAAAACTACATACATGGATTCATAGTTATTAAAAAATAAATTCTCTATTAATTTATGCTCTCATTTTGATTTATGTTCTCCACTCCCCATTAATCATGATTACATGGATAATTGTGGAATCTATATCGGGGAGTGATTTCTTAATATTATATGACTAATTCCACAAGAAATATAACGTATAAATTTAATTGTAACACCCTGACCCAAGAAACCAAGAGTCAGTGCATTATTTAACTACATTTTCATGATTACAAGATATCTAGTACCGAAGAATCGATCAGGTAGGAAGTCTAGGAAAATATGATCCATACATGAATGTTACATTACACATTATAACATTCAACACAACATAAATAATTCATTATGAATGCCATTATTCCATTTATAATATCCTTGAATATCAATCATAATACACTTCATGGAATCCTGGAAAATAAAACATAAGAATTGGGTGAGCTCAGATTCCCAATAAGGGTAACTAATTTAGCAGAAGCTATAAAATTTTAAGGCAAGATGTGTGATAAAAAAACTTCTATTTTAAACATAAACATGAAATAATATGAAAAAAATAAATCAAACATGACCATATAAAAATTCACATGGATATTCTACTAGTCAAATAATCACATGTAATAACTACTTTCATAATGAGGGAATGCCTAACGCCAGACATCTTTACAACATAGTCAAGGTCCCATGCCAAGAATAAAATTAAAAGTATTGTCAAGGTCTTATTCCAAGACACAAGTTTGTCTCATGAGACCTACCGATAAATCGAGGTGCTATAGAGGGCACCACCCATCACTTACTATGTCCACTGCATTCCTTATATGAAAATGTTGAAATATAACATAAACATTTCTATTAAAATTATCATATGAAATTCCAATACATTAACCATAAATCATGAATGCTATAAAAATAGCACATTTATAGTAAAATATATCATAGCTCATTCAATACAATATTGAAGATTTTATTTATAATAAATCAACCTCAATCAAGAATAATATCTCAAAAGGATGTTGACGTAGTTGAAAATATTCATTAAAAACTATTAATAAAAATATCCTTTTTGTGAAATATTTTAAATGTAATGAAATTGTAAAGGATTTCATTTAAAAGATATTTTTGAATCAAAGTGTCCCATAACACTTTGAAAAATAATTATTATTTCAAAACATTCATGTCTATATTAATAAATACTTAATTCCATTATGACAACAAGGACATTAATTAACAAGATTTAGAAAGATATATATTTAAAACATATAAAATTCTGATCTCGATAATGAGTACCTTTCACAAATCAATAAATTATTCATTTTGAAATCATTTTTATGATAAATGAACATGGATGAAAGAAATGTCCTGGTAAATACTTACACATAAACAATCTCGGATAATAATGAGATTGAATAATTAAACCTTACCTCTTTGTAATCAGTCAAGTCATATGAAAAATAGTCAATAACCACCAAATGAATCAAAACATATCATGAATATACATATAATCATGATAATATATTTCAATCTGAATTACACAATACACAACATGCATAAAATAAGTGGTGAACAATGGAAATCTCACAGAATTAAAAGTGAGATAAGAAACCCCTTACCTTGCACATTACTTTGGTTGAGGGTACGTTATACCTCATGTATAATGACAATGGTATGTTATTATATTATTACATAACCATATTAATATTTATGATATCATATATGATTCATTTATGACTTTATACTCCCCATTTAATAATAATTTCTTCTTAATGTAACATTTTGGGTAATAATTGTTTTCTTTATCGTACGTGTTTTAGCTTTTTATTCTTGATCGTATCTATTTGATCATGATTTTCATACCTACATAATATAAAACAGGATTTATATGTCATATATATTTAGCATATAAATATTTATAATAGATAGACTTATTAAATGGAGGCACCTTTTTTGTAGACGGTTGGTCGTACAGACGCATAAACGTCGTTTCCGTTTTAATGTCATATTGAACACAAGTATGTGATTGAGATATATGTAAATAAATATATTAATATATATATATATATGTATATATATAAAGTAGAATTATTCTTTTGTATATTATATACTAATTAATAATATATATTTTTTATAATAATCATTTAATGGTGAACGTGGAAATGAAAATCATCACGTCGTGGAGGCAGTAAAACGTACGTACGTGCGAGCGACCATATAATTTACATAATGGTGTGGAATTGGATGGTATATTAATTTTAAAGATACATTATCGTGTTATTTTTATTATTTATATACATATTACGCAAAATTATATCCATCCAAATAACATAGTGTTGAATAACAAATTACACCACGACGTGGAGACGGTAAGTCGTATGCACACACACATGGTGACATTATAATTAATAGAATGGATATAATAATGAATATGGTTGTGAAATATTTATAGTAAAATCAAATTATATATATAAGGTACTGGATTTATTATTTTGGAATGGTAATAACAATGAAAGTGTATGTGGAAGAAGAAAAGAACTTGAAATAGTGTGGTGAAATCATTACATATTCTTTGTGTTATTCCATTTGATTTGATCAAAATGAATATATAGATTGGATTTATGACTAATTTAATGCCTCTAATATGAAGGTAGTATAGTTAATAGGATATTTTGGTAGGGGTTTGATGATCCAAATGGCTTTGAATCTGAGAATTAGGGAGAAGGAGAAGTGCCCTTCTATAAGAGGGTTTAGGGGCGTCTTAGGAAAAGATAGAAATATTATTTTATAGTAATATTTATTTCAGTTTCTAATGACTCCAAAATAGATTATTTAAAGGATAATGTGGGGATGGGTGTAATAAATTTTTACCAATTGGTTTTAGGCAGATTTGGGTGATAATATTAACCATAACATTTAGATTTAACTCTAAGTTAAATAGTTTGACATTTATCATGTTTCTTTGTATTTTTATATTATATGGATAATAAACATACTATATTCTTCCAAACGAACACAAAGAGGTTCATTAATGATAAAAATATCATTATATATGTATTTTGGTGAACAATAGATATTTATTAATAGAATGTCAATTAATATTATAATATTTGTTTTAAAAACTCTTATATGTCAATTTTAAAACTATTTGGTAATTTGCTTTTTCTAAATTCATAACAGCATTATTAATTCAAAAATAAATCATATAACCAACTCTAACATGTTATATTAACATATATAATTAGTGTAATTCATAAAAAGTCTCAAATTACATATATTTGGATATTTATAAAATCAATTTTTTTAATATATAATTAATAAGTAAATTACTACATCATCATTGTGTCATAAATAAATTAAATTATTTAATATCCAAAAAATATAAATAAAATACCATTATGTAGGAAATCGTTTTATCTTTCCAATGAATTTTTATAGTCAAAAATATGACTTATATAACCCAATGTAAACATTTATTTACTAAAAGATATTTTTAAATACCATTTTTCCCATTACTTTAAGTTAATTAAAATAAAGTGTCATTGTCATTAATAAGTGGATCTATGGGGACCCAAAATACACCCAAGGATTCCCATGGTCGGACATGACCTATAAAATAAGTTTAGGATAGGTTTTAAGGTAATTTTGTGTTATTATAATATTCTTTTTACCTTGAATTACCCTATTTACCTTTAACAGTGATAAATAAAAGTCAAAAGATACAATTCACCAAAAATTATTCTCATATTATTGAACCACATTTTACATACTGATATAAAAAATATATCTCAGATTTTTGAAATTCAATTCATAGAATCGGTAATATTAAGTTTTATGGAAATTTGCAAATGCTCCTAGGATGTAGGAAAAAGATGGTAAAATGTTTGATAAAATTTTTATAAATCTAAAATTATTATAAACTGACTCCAATTAATTAAATTTAACATATATAGGTATTATTTATCTATTTTTACAAAACATAAATATAAATTAATAAAATAATTATTTAAATATAAAGTCGGTTTTCAACAATAACTCAGTGTTTTTCACTATTCATAAAAAATTGAAATTTTTCAAAAGAATACCAAAAATTTACCCTAGGATAATTTTGATATTCCGAATTCAAAAATGAATTCTATTTAACCAATTCCAAATAATTGAATATGAATTTTTTAATTAAAAATTAATTCCCATTGTCAAAACCAAAAAAAATATTTTTAAGAAATAATAACTATCAAAAGATTGACAATTGATTATGTACAATTTCAAAGTGAAATTACATAAAATGACCATCATTGGATTAAATGGTAAGAATTTAATCTAATTGTACTTCTGAACATTTAAAATTTATAACTCAACACAATAAAATATTTTTTTTTGAAAAGTTGTTTTCAGTTAAAATATATTACTTTCACTATTCACCTGAATATGAAAGTTATCAGAAAAACCCCAAATATTTATTAAAACTAAATTCTTATGTACCGATTCTAAAGAAGATGTTTATTTTGTAAAATTGAATATATAAATGTTTCAAATATTGGATTAAAAAAATTCACTATTAAAAGGCGGTAAAATTGCATTTTTTGAAATATACTTCTTTTATATGGAAAAAAGAATTTGTTCTTACATTTTGTCTACGAAACACAAAATATGGATTCTAAAATTATAAGGATTATATCTAGTTCCAAATTCCGTTAATAATATACATAACTACTTTTTAATGGCTAGTTTGATAAGTCTTGGATTGCTTGAACTCAGTGTTGTGTGTAGTTCAAGTTATTGAATTATTTTGAAGAAATAGTGTACTATGAAATCTTGGGGTATAACATTCTTCCATCATTCAATAAATTGTGCCCTTTTAGTTTGAAATTTTTCTTCAAAAATAAAAAGTTAAAAATAGAAAATACCTTTTTAGAAAACCCCACATCGAAAATTGGTTTAATAAAATTTAGCCTTAAAAAGATGGAAAGGGAAATGAAAATGTAACCACAAAATTATGATCTCGATTAGGAGATCACTGGTGGATATTAGAGACACATAATTAGAGGAAAAATTTAAATATTTATAGCGATTGATTGAGTTCATCAATCACAATAGATTATTTAAATATATTGACAGAAAAAATCCATTGTCAAAACCATTTTCAATAACAAAATAATTAAAAGGAGTATATGGTATTTATTTTCTTTTTTTTTTTGGATAACATTCTGGCTTTTTAAGGATTCCAAAGATCAAATAAAACTCACGGCGGCAGAAAGGTCGTTGTCACCAATTACGTTAAAAAATATTACTTTTTTTGTCATTTAGTAGAACGTTTCCTAAAAAAGATTCCCTTTGAAATGGAAAGTAATAGGGTTTTATACACTATATAAAAGAAATTCGTTTTGAAATCGAAGGATGCCTCAATGAAATGAGATTTGAGATGAAGTCCCTTAAATAATGTTTAAGAATTAATTTAGTCATAGAATAAGTGGAATATATATATATATACTTGACAAGTAGAGTTACGTCTTTTAGCTAATTCCTACCACAAACTCATCATTCAGTCCAAAACATTTCAAAAAAAATATTATATTTATCCTAATAGTATAGGGTTCCAATAAAGTGAATTTACAATTCACCTATCAAACCTTTTAAAAAAACTCCAGTAAACAATCTAGGACATCATGTAGGCCAGTGGTAGGTGATGTACCATTTTCGCCCTTTGGATGCAGGTTCAGGTCTCACAGCCTTGTCGGACGCGACTGGTTGTCGCCTGACTTATGGGTTGTACTTTTTATGACAATCCAAAAATAACCAAAACATTTTTATCCAATTTCCAACATAATCCATTCCAACCTTTAGGCTTATCAATAATTCTTCTATCCAAATCACATTCCAAAATTTAAAAGGAATTTAAACAGAAATTACCTCCATTTGTTTCACGTATGTGAACACCTTCATCATGTATCATGGTAACAACCTAAATTACCATAAACCCTTATTAATTACATTCATGCTCCCTTATTCTTTATAGAATACTGGATATATTCCTTATATCCAAAATTTTGGAATATTCTAACATTTATGAATTTAACAAACAGTTAATCAGTTCCAACGAAGTCATGAATATCCAATATAATTTATCTATACCGACCATCTCTTATTCCAAAATTTCTACCTCATTATTAAGAACATATTAAGGATTACATTTCCATCAACCATGTATTTTCCAAAAAAGTTCATCTTACTATTAAGTCACTTTTCATAGAACCATATAATCTCAAATCCTCAAGAAAATTGTACTGTAGTATAATCCTTTTTTATCTCCATAATTCATATAACCAGTATATTGTTGATACAATACAGAAATGAAATAATTCTATAATAACAACAAAAGAACACTAGTCATTCCTCTTCATCTGAGGTAGTATCATAACATGATTATTATCTAATAACATCATTTGCGGTATACTATGATGATTGGGACCATGATTTGTATAGTCTCCCAGTGCCTTGAAGATGATGCATTTTACATTTGAAACCATTTTCTTACCCTTGCACTCACGTACATGGTGTCCTTTTTCACCATAGTTATAACAAACTCCCATTCAATTAAAGAATTTACCACGGTGATTCTTTCCACAGTTATCACATATGGGAAAATCCATCTTTTCCCTCTTCCCTTTATCCATCATTCTATCTTTCATCCTTGTCTTCTCTTTCTTCTCTTCAAAGCCATAGGACTCAGAGAATTCTTTACTTATCTTATTAACACATGATATTAGTTATTTATATGTTGAGAATACATGGGAGACTATTTTACATCTAAATGATGGATTAATACCATGAATGATATGATCCCTCTTACTCTTTGGATCATACGTATTGCTGGAGTTTTCTTTCCTTCTACTGGGAGCCATTTCTATACAATGGCATACACTAGGTCAGTTTATGAATCACAATGAATAATTCGTAACAAGTAAAATACCTAACATAAATTGAATAGTTTATGGATATAATACGTAATAATATATATACTTTCATTGAAGAGATATATACTAATAATTTTTTCATAATGATTTGTAATGAGAATGAGAAAAATCCTAAGCATATCCCTTGAGAGTGTCTTAACCATGAGTGCGGCAAGGGCTATATTCGTGCACCAGTTCTCGTCTGAGTCTAGCTTAATGTGGAGTTTTTGGGTTTTGACCCTATGTACATATATGCCAGAGCCGCCTCTTCCTGCTCATATCCAAACATGGATGTATTTTCTAGGAAAACTCACAAAATCTCTATATTACCAAAATTCTATGAAGTTATTCTATACTAATCGTCAAAGTCTATCTTAGGGTAATATGCTCTAATCAGAGTATATATAAATCTAGTTTCTGAGGTTATTTCTGAACTTAATTTGATACCAACTATAATTCCCCGACCCTAGAAGCCCAGAGTCAGTTCATTTTTTAATACATTGTCATGATTACAAGGAATCAAGTCCCGAAGGACCGATCAGTTTAGCAGTCTTGGAAATCAGATTACTTACATGAATGTTACATTACACTATATAACATACAACACAACATAGATAATTTTTTATGAATTCCATTATTCCCTTTAGCTTATCCTTTCATATCAATCATAACACACTTTTTGGAATCCTGTGAAAATAAAACATAAGAAAAGGGTGAGCTCAGATGCCTAGTTAGGGTAAATAATATAGCAGAAGCTATAATCTTTTAAGGCAAGATGTGTGATAAAAAAACATCCTTTTTAAACATAAACATGAAAATAATATGGGAAAAAGAAAGCATACATTTTCATATAAAAATTTACATGGATATTCTACTAGTCAAATAATCACATGTAATAACTAATTTCGTAATGAGGGAATGCATAATGCCAGACATCACTACCACATAGTCAAGGCCTCATACCAAGACTACAAATAAACTTTTGGTCATGGCCTTATGCAAAGACACTAGTTTGTCTCATGAGACCTACTAATGCATCGAGGAGCTATAGCGGGCTCCACCCATCACATACTAAGGCCACAACATTCCTCATATGAAAATGTTGATACATAACTTAATAATTCATATTAAAACTAGCATATGAAATATTAATACATTAACAATAAACAATGAATGGTATAAAAATAGGACATTAATATTCAAACATATCATAGATCTTTCATTAAAATATTAAAGAGTTAATTTATAATAAATCATCCTCAATCAAGAATAACATCTAAAAAGGACGTTGACGTAGTTGAAAATAATCATTAAAATCATTTGAGATAAATATCATTTTTGTGAAACAATTTAAATTTAATGCATTTATAAATGAGGTAATTTAAAATATATTTATCAATCAAAGTGTCCCATACCACTTTTATACTTTTGAAAATAATTATTATTTCAAAACATTCATGTCCATATAAATAAATACTTAAAACCATTTTGAAAACATGGACATTAATTAAAGAGATTTAGACATATAAATATTTAAAATATATAAAATTATGATCTCAATAATGAGTACCTTTAAAAAATCCTTAAGTTATTAATTTTGAAATCATTTTTATGAAAAATTAACAGGGACGATAAAAATGTCCCAGTAAATACCTACACATAAATATCCTCCGATAATAATGAGATTGAGAACTTAACCCTTACCTCGTAGTAATCAATCGAGTCATATGAACAATAGTCAATAACCACCAAATTAATCCCAAAATATAGTGAATATAATGAATATCAAGATAATATATATCAAATGGAATTACACAATACATCACATGCAACAAATAAGTGGTGAACAATGGAAATCTCACAGAATTAAAAGTGATATTAGAAACCCCTTACCTTGCACATTCATTTGGTCGAGGGTACGTTTATCCTCCGATATAATGACCATGGTAGGTTATTAAATTATACCATAACCATATTAATATTTATGATATCATATATGATTCATTTATTATTTTATACTCCCAATTTAATAATAATTTCCTTGTTAAAGTAAAATTTGGTGTAATAATCACTTTCTTTATCGTACATATTTTAACTTGTCATTCTTGATCGTATCACATAGATCATGATTTTAATACCTCTATAATATAAAACGTGATTTATATATATTATATATTCAGAATATAAATATTTATAAAAATAGATTTATTAAATGGAAACACCGTCTATGGAGATGGTAGGTCGTACGTACACATAACCGCTGTTTCCGTTTTAATGACGTATTGAACGGATGTAAGTGATTGAGATATATTTAAATACATATATACATATATACATATATATATATATACATACAGTAGAATAATTATGTCATATATTGAATACTAATTAATAATATATATCTTTTATAATCATCATTAAATGGTCAACGCAGAAATGAATCTCATCGCGTCGTGGAGACGGTGAACCG
The DNA here is from genome assembly GCA_963277665.1 of Viscum album. Lineage (NCBI taxonomy): Eukaryota > Viridiplantae > Streptophyta > Magnoliopsida > Santalales > Viscaceae > Viscum > Viscum album. Next base: position 1,134,250,747 of record OY728150.1, on the reverse strand, counting down.
TACATATGCAAGAGTGACAATATCATATCCTTAAAGCCATGGAATTGAATGTTTTATTAATTTTAAAGAGAAATAATCATGTTATTTTCATTTTTTATATACATATTACATATCATTATATCCATCCAAATAACATAGTGTTGAATACCAAATTACACCACAGCGTGGAGACGGTAAGCCGTACGTACACACACATGGTGACATTATCATTCATAGGAAGGATAGAATAATGAATATGGTTGTGAAATATTTATAATAACATCATAGTATATATATAAGGTACTGTAGGTATTATTTTGGTAAGGTGATAACAAAGAAATTGTATGTGGAAAAGAAAAGAACTAGAAATAGGGTGGGGAAATCATTACCTCTTCTTTGGGTTCGTCCTTTTGATTTAATAAAAAGGGATCTATAGGATGGATTTTTACCAATGAATGGAATCTAGGATGAAGGTAGGATATTTGAGAGGATATTTGGTCAGGGTTTGGCCGAACCAAATGGCTCTGAAGTTATAAATTAGGGATAAGGGGAAGTGCCTTTTTATAAGAGGGTGACGGGCACCCAAAATAAAGCAAGAAATAATATTTTATAATAATATAATTTTATGTTTATAATGGATCAAAAATGAAATTTTCAGAGGATAAGGTGGTTATGGGTCGAAAACCTCTCATCCAATAGGTTTTAGACAGGTTTGAGTAACTATATTAAACTTATCATTTAGATTTTAACTCTTTGTTAAATAGATTGACATTTACCATTTCTCTTTGTATTATTATATTATATGGTAAATACACTTACTATATACTTACAAGTGAATCCCAAGTGGTTCATTAATGATACAACTATCATTATATAAGACTTTTGGCCGAACCTAAGATTTTAGGAATAGAATATCAATTAATAATATAATATGTTTTAAAAAAACTCCTTTATGTCATTTTTGACACTATTTGGTATTTTTTTTTTGTAAATTCGTAATAGTATTATTACTTCAATGAAAAAGAATATAACCAACTATAAAATGTCATATTAACATATAAAATTAGTGTAATTCATATAACATATTAAATTACATTTATTTGGATATTTATAATATCAATTTTTTAATATTTCATTAATAAGTTAATTACTGCATCATCGTTGTGTCATAAATAAATTAATTTATTTAATCTCTAAAAAATATAAATAAAGTACCATTATTTAGGAAATATTTTTGGCTTTACAATTAATATTTATAGTATAAAGGATAATTTATATAACCTAATGTAAACCTTGATTTACTAAAAGATATTTGTTTATGTCATTTCAGCCATTACTTTAGGTTAATTAAAATAAATTGCCATTATCATTCATATGTGTCTCGATGGGGTCCCAAAATCGACCCAAGGATGCCCATTGTCAGAAATGACTCATCCAATATGGTTAGAACAACTGTTAAGTAATTTTATGTTATTATAATATTCTTTTTACCTTGAATTACCCTATTTATCATTAAGCACGGTAAATAAGTCAAAAGTCACTATTCACCAAAACATATTTTCATTTTATTTTAAAAAAAAATTTACTTACTGATATCAACCATGTCTCTCATATTTTTGAAATTTAATTTACAAAAGACGTAAAATTATGTTTTATGAAAATTAGCAAATGCTCCTAAGAGGTGGGTAAAAGACGCTAAAAATTTCGATAAAGTTTTTATATATCTAAAATTATTAAAAATTGTCTCCAATGAATTACATTGAAAATATATAAGTATTATGTATTTATTTTGACATAAAATTAATTTAAATAAAATCAATATTTATTAAAATAAATAGTCAGTTTTGAACAATAGCATAGTGTTTTTCACTATTAATCAAAAATTGAATATTTTCAGAAAAATACAAAAAAATCAACCTAGGATTATTTTAAAATTAAGAATTAAAAATTGAATTCTATTTTACCAATTTCAAAACATTTATGATTAATTAATTGATTTAAAATTAATTTCCGTTGTCAAAACCAAAAAGCGTATTTTTAAGAAATAATAACTATCAAAAGATTGATAGTAGATTATGTCCAATTTCAAAGTGAAATTTCTTATAATGAACATAATTGGATTAAATGGTTAAAATATAATCTAATTTTACTTCCAAAACATTAAAAATTATAATTCTACACTATAAATTATTTTTATTAAAAAAATTGTTTTCAGTTAAAATATAGTATTTTTCACTATTCACCAAAATATGAAAGTTATCAGAAAAACACCAAAAATTTATTGAAACTAAATTATTATGTCACAATTCTAAAGAATATTTTTATTTTGTAAAATTTAAAATATAAAAGTTTCAAATATTGGATTAAAAAAAGGTTCACTATTAAAAAGAGGTAAAATTTCATTTTTCGAAAAATACTTCTTTTATCTGAAAAAAAATAATTTGTTCATTCATTATGTCTAAGAAACACATAATATGGATTATAAAAATATAAGGAATATATAAAGATAAAAATTCAATTAATAAAATTCATAACCGCTTTTAAACGGCTAGTTTGTTAAGTCGTGGTGTTCTTGAACTCACTGTTGCGTGTAGTGCAAGTTATTGAATTACTTTGAAGAAATAATGTACTATGAAATCTTGGGGTGTTACATGAATTTAATATAAATACCACATACATAACAACATGAGTGGTCTTTATTTTCCTTGAAAACATTATACGACTTTACGATATCAACTATTGATTTTATCCAAAATACTGTAAGACACTCATAAACTATGTGATTTAGAACATTATTTAATTTTTGTATCCAAATTACTAGATTTATAATTACATTAATATTTCAATAAATAAACCATATACCATAATGTTCATAAAATTAGATTCATTTTTAAGAAAATAATTAGTGTATCAGATTATCTGTAAATAAACATTTGAATCATCACAACTTCAAAAATTTCTTCAAACTCTACCTTCCTATAAACGAATTGAATTTTCCAATGAAATCAAATAGAAACCAGATGATGATGATTTAAAAATATATCCACCGTGAATTATTATAATATTAAAATATATGACATTCAAATATTGATATTTCAATGAACCTTTATGAATATTATCTATAAGAACCGACATATTATCAACATCATCATATCATTAAAAAATATCCCCATATCGCATGGTCTTTTATTAATGGTCATACATAAACCATATTTTCCAAAGAATAAAAACACTACCACTTAGTTGGAATTAATTTTACAATATGGTTTTCAAAATAACATCTAGATACCATTTCCAAACAGCACTCAAATTTACTCCATAGAATTTATGACACAATTCCCTCAAGAAATTTATCACAGTTATCGTCTTGAAGCACAATCACCTTCTATGGAATTCATATTCAAATACTTCTATAGTCACTTAATAGAACCAAATTTTCCTTCAAATAATGGTTGAAATATCATTGTATTTTCCACTATAATCATATTTTTTAGTGATTATATTATATTAAAACATATATTCTCTTTTATAGTCATCATTAAAACTCATGAAAAACCAAAATCCATTATACAATGTTTTCAATGTCGCTTATAAGGATATCTCAACCCACACCCTAAAATATATTTTTAAAAAATATATACATAACCTATTAGATTGGATTCCCAATGCGATAAAATAATGATAAAAAATATATCCTCACAATATAATCATTATGTCTCATTAATGATCTCACATTCCCTAAACCCCTCATATTTATTGTATTTTTATATTAAATACATAAAAATATTATTAAGATAATTTCAATTCAATTTCACTATTATAGATACAATTTTCTTGATCTCTTAGGATATAATAATATTCATAACCTTGGGAATAAACCGATATGGATGGGGTGATCTAAAATTCAAATAAAGGAATAAAATATCAATTAGACATAAAGGGGATATATCATAATTATATGTAAAAACTAACCCTAAGAGAAATATCCTATTAAATAAATCATATAATATTAAGGGTTATTCATAATGAATGGTAATATAATAAAAAACATAAAATTTTCAAATATACACCATCTAATTGGAGTTTTGAACACAAAAGACAGAAATAAATAGGTACAAATCATTACCTATGAATATCGTATTACATAGAAATGTTGAATTTTTATAATATATGAAATTATAACATGTTAATACTAGTGATCAGAAATTATTTATATGTACAATCTTGTACAAATTTAACTACAAAATCATATCAACACAAGAATAGTTTCAATTAATCTTTCAATAATCGTGTCGCCTCATTAAAATTTTGAATAATTTTCTCTTGAATCATGTCCATGATAAACAATGTCAAAAAAACTATCCAAAATCATGTCCATGAAGAGAATAATTTTAAAAAATATATTTAAATTCATTTCCATGTAACAGGCATGTAATAATATATAAATAATATTTTCCACAAAAAAACATGATGATATAAACCCCTACATACGTCATATTTTTTATTATGAATCATTTGAATGAAATTTCATAATAATGAAATATATTAAAATATAATAAATCATTTAGAAGAATATACCAAATATATGGAAATTAATTTCAACAAAATGATGTGTAACTCAATGAATGGGTGTTTAGTTATGAAACACCATTACCCTTATTCATGACGTCCATGAATGTGATCAGATATCTTGTATCATAAACATAACAATTCTCATCATATATTTCATAATATTAAAAAACAATAATTCAATATCTTTCTATTAGGTATAATTTTTATTTATAAATTTTTTAGTTAGTTATAGATTATTTTCACTATCATATGTTTGATATTTTTATTATTTTATGCATATTATAAAGTATTTATGTTGATTCACGTTCATCAATTTCATATTCATAATTCCATTATTTTCTAGGGGACTAGAATATAATATTTATACTTATTTATAACGCTCTGACTATACTCTATGTTATTTCTTACACACTCGTGAAGAGGGATGTGATGACATCCTCATTTTAGGTTTTATTTTTCCGAAACAATATGATGTTAATAAATTAGTAAATATTAATATAATCTATATATAACTATAGGGATATAAAAAAATTATTTTATCATAATATATAAATTCTTAATATATTCTTTATATTATGGGTATGAATATTAAATACATTCTTCAATGCCAACGGTAGTCATCAGGTACACACATATGATATTTTCATTTTCCATCGAAACATATAAAGGTGGAAAATGTTTAATCATTTAATAATAATATTAAAGTTTTTTAATATCCTAATTAATCAATAAATACCATATTATGTCAAGAAACATATGGTTTTTATGGAAACATTATGTTTCTTTATGATTTAGGTATTCCCCACTCATGCACAAATGATGTTCTCAGTTATCTTAAGGATGATGAAGCGTTGATAATTGTTATACCATAAAAATATTATCATATTACTATATTAATAATATTTATATAATAATAATAAATTTTAGAAAAAATAGATTATTATTATAAATATACAGAAGAGTGTTGATAAATGATTATCACTCATGTAGGAGTTTATAAATTCTTTTAGATTACACCTATAAAATGGTGAAATTTGGGAATTCTGTGGATAAAGGGAATTCAAAAAATGTATAGGGGTATTGAGTATGCTAAAAAAAATTATATCCTCAAGATTAATTTTAATATTTTATTTTCCATGAAGTGGGGGTTGAATGCAACATTTATAATAAAATGGAATTACATCTTCTATATATAAAATCATAACATAACGAGTGAATAGTTTGAAATGGAATATGAACACTGAATTTGAAATTAATGTAGTAGAGATACATTTAGATAAATCATCACCATAACCATTATATTTAAATAATGTTGTTAACATGTTTTAGGCCTTTTAATCATAGGAAAATATTTTTACTATTTTTGAATTTTACCGTGGTAATTAACTAAAAATATCAGATATTAATTTTTATTATAAAAATATGAACATTTATTATTATAAAATTAATAAATTATTGTTGAAAATATGGAAATGGTTTTAAAAAATAATATTTCTTAGTGAATGAAAAATTAATATTAGTAATATCACACATAATGCATAGAAACTGTTTAAATATGATTTTTTTAGCAAATAAAATATATTAATGATTAAATTATCTATGTATTTCATTTCAATGAATTTGTATGATTCATTTTTAAAAATTAAAATTTGTTGTGGCTTTCAAAACATATATATATATATATATATATATATAATTTCATTATAAAAATATTTAATAAAATAAAATTTCAAAAAATAGTCTTAGTTAGAATAAAATTTTTATTATATTCTCAAATAATAAATATCTTTTATTTAAATTCAACCCAGCATTTTTTATTTTTTTTATTAATTTGAAAAATTAATCCATTCTCAAATAAACTATTTAATTGAAAAATATTAATCCCTTATATATTTATAAATTCATAAAAAAAATACATTGTCAAAAATATATATATCTTTATTCATCTAAATAACCAATATTTCGTAAAAATTCAAAAAACAAAATCTGATAATATTTTTCTGATTTATTCATTAATAAAGTTCATTTATGAAATTAAAATTATAATATTTATGATTTTATAATTTAATAAAAATATTAACAAAATGAAAACTATTGTTATATGATAATTACTTTATAAATATTAAATTGTCTTATTTTTAATATATATATATATTTAAAATTTAAAATAAAAAATATAATTACATTTCAAAAAAATTTGATTTATTATAAAAATATTTTAATACATTTAGTATAATAAAATAAAATGCCAAACCCAGCGCATAAATAAGAAAAGTTTACATCTCTTTAAGGAGAATATTATATTATTAGTTGTTTACTTATATTAATTGAATTTTAACAGTGTAGTCATTTTAAATATGAAAATTTATACTACTTTCATCATTTATTAAATAAAAATTCTGTTATTTAGAGTAGCTAATTCATCATTAAATTGTCATATTTAATACTTATAATTTTTGCTTACTTAAATGTATTGTGGTGTTTTCTATTTGGTGTGTCTTGATAAAAATTATATAAAAAAATATTACATTAATTTATAAAATATACTAAAATATAGTTTTTTTACATTATAATCCATGAAAATTTATTACATCCACAAAATTTAATTAATCGTTCAATAATGAATGTGGTTGAGGGATCCATAAGAAAATCAAGATATAATTTCTAGTTAGATAGCAACATCACAATATTGGAAACTAATAAAATAATAATGGCCCTAACAATAGAAATATGTATATATTTCAATTAACCCTAAGAATTTATTTCTAAATATTATTCCTTAATTGGGTATAAGGGTTTCTAGTGATACAACTTCAATATCTTCATATTTATTGTCAAATTCAAAAAAAATAGTTATTATGTTATCCCATAATATTATATTAATTGATTAAGTGAAAATAGAAATCTCTCCAATCATATAATCTCCAGTTAATAATTAATTTCAACCTATTACACATTTGGTTAAATAAGTATATAATTGGATAAACCTTTCACTCTTTTAGTTTAACCATGGATTTCCATATTCGTTTTCCATTCAGGTTTTCTAAAAATATATTTTTTATTATATGCTGAAAAGAAATTAATATAATTGATAATGATTTATATAATTTATTTGAATCCCTATAGAATTTATATTTGTAGTATCAAATAATCTGTGTTGACTAGACCCTTTTTGTGGACCCATTAAATATTTATTAATTTTACCATCAACTTTTTTAGGGTTCTTATACCAAGTTGAATCTGTGGAAGATCATATTTCCTTTTATTTATAAGCTGAAAATTAATATATATTTATATAACGACACAATATCTATCTTAAAAATTACTATATTTTCCAATACATAAACATATTACTGGGGTTTTCTATTATGTTCTCACATCCCAATATCCATAAAATAACTATACTAATCCCCAAAAAATAAATAAACTCGGCTCTAATACTAGCTATATTTCTATAGACCCACACTCCAATATCATGTAAAAATGCATATTTTTAAATAATAATTTTTAATCTAATATGACCAGAATCTATTCAAACATTCATTTTTTTCAACATATACATTACATCTCACAAATAATCACTAAATCTCAAAATAGAAAGGTATAATGTGTTTGATGATAGGAAATATTAAAATTTTAATATATCAGTTTATATATATTTTCACAATTAAATATCCCATCATTTAGGTCTTGTATCTAATAATAATATTTATATCCTATCGAATGAAAACATAAGAATAAAGTGATCCTAAGGGTCCGGTGATGGAATATTATTCAATGGGGAAAATAGGGGTTTAACCATAAGCATGTCTGAAAATTGAAAATTAAAAGATTGTAAAATTAAAAGGAATAGAAAATGGAAAAATTTCTAAAAAACTCTTGATAAAACTACATATTAAATAACAATTATCAAACTATGAACATAAAGTATATGTGTGGAAAACTAGGGGACGTAATTATAATCAACGAAGCATAAATGGCCATTTAGTGAATAAAAGAATTTTTTCTTCAGAATAAAATATGGAATTAACATATAATAAGATAGGATATCATAAAAAAAATTTATTCAAAATCTTGTGAAAAAATATACATAAAATTAGTACCATATAATAAACCTATGAAAATTTGTACCCACGAACATTTTTATAATGACACTAATGAAAAAAAATATTTATAACAGTGGAAAAACAATAAAATAGTTAATAAATATGTTAAAAATCATCTCAGTGAATAAATATTGTGATCTGTGATATCTGATATCATGGAAACACATAAAATATTTTAAAAAATCTATATTTTGTAATTTTTAATAAAAAAAACTTTTCAAAAAGATATTCACAATTATTTCCAACTAAAAAAACATTAGAATCAAACTATTTTCATTCATTATCTCATGAAAACATCATTATTTTATTATATATATGTCATAAAGAAGTGAATTATATGGTGATATAAGAACCCAACCATCCTCATCCCTACCCCTTTATATCCCTTTTTTCTTGGATCTCATTAACTATACAAACTAGTCCAAGGATTTTCCAGTTATTATTCTAAATATGATGTATTATATATTAAAAAAACCATAAAATTATATTTTCTAATGTCACATAAAAATATTGAACACCACCACTATTTACGAATTACAAATTCGTTAATAATAATATTTAGCCAAGAAAAATAGGTTTTACGTGCATGTATCAATCCATATACGGTTTTCTTTAACTATATCACTATAGATTCAACATAACTATATAGAATATCCATTTTTTCAATATAGTCTTATTATATGGGAATATAGTTAAATATGATTTCGTGACATCCATAAAATAGAATAATAATATAATTTGATCATTCATGGTTTGAAAAACTCTTATATATCCATTTGTATCCACCAGTGAAAATTTTGTATCCAAAAAAATCACGTTAACTTGTGAATATACCATAGAAACTACTTTATACATTGGTTATCACCCTTACTTGTTCACTGTATTTATTTCCCATAACCAAATATATTATTATGATATTATGATCTATTTTACCATTCACGAGATCAAATGTCTAATTTTTATTAGTATAGATTAACTAATCATTTACGTAATTGACACATAAATAATATTTTTTTGTATAAAAAAATGATGTCAGTTACACATGAAGTAGTATAGTATTGTTATATATTAATTATATACTCTATGTTTTTGATGGTGTAGTTTTAACCCATATAATATATGTTTCCATGTTACATATTCTTCTTCTTCTATATGGAGTCACTAGTTGTCACTTTCAATTTGTTTATCATTCCACTGACTCACCCTTAAAAACACTTTATCATTATATCTATGATTAACACCATTGTTTGTATCTAGTTTTTCTTATTTATTGCAAACTCCTCAAATATATAGAAATCATGATATATTTCTACCTTACCATCTTTTTTTCTAATATTAATTTTCTTTAATAACATGTCATAATTTTTTTGATATTGATATAAGAATTATTATTTAATAAGTAAACTAAAAATATCCCAACATTTACTAATAAATTATACATTTTCCTTGGTATCAATCATTATTCTACTTCCACCATATTCTCTAGAACACAGTAAAACCATTGATCATATTTTTCACCAATGAAAATTTCCACATTTTTTTATCTTATATATTTTTCTTAAGAATGCATAATTTAATGTACATGTAATTATAAAATGTACTTCCTTCCATTAGTGGAAAGAGATTCCAATTTTGATGAGAAATGTTTTCTTCAATGTTGTTAATCTATTTTTTTTTCTACCAAAATTTTTTTTGTACATTTTCCACAAACACTAGTTCATGATTAAGAAAATAATTTTATATATAATTCACATAAATCATGATATGTGAACACAATACTAGTGTAAGCTAAAAAAATTATGAATTTTTATTTCCATTTTAATCTCGCATCTCCTAAAAAAACTAGTTCACTAAATCACATATATATTATGATATATAAATATGAAATAAATCATTTTTTATTTTAATTAGTACATTTATAGAATTACTTATTGTAGTATTCTATGGGATATGGTTCCACACACATCAGAGTGCATTAGAATGTTAATTTTTTTAGTCACATTTTTTTTATCTTTTAGGGATTGCTCACTTTTTCCCCCTAACACGTGGTACTTTTTCATTTACATATCATTATTTTGATTTAAAAATATTTGTAGTAATATATAGCTTAGAAATATTTTCTTGTTTTTGTTAAAAAAATATTGACCTCTAATTCCAAAGGATACATCCTCCACTATATGGAAAAATGTTTTTTAATGTTCAACCTACATGGTAAATATTCCCATAGTTCTTCATCCCATTATTTGAGGGACATTGGTTCTTCAATTTATAGTGAATACATTCTAATGGATTGCATCCTGAATTCTAGTCATATTAAGTTGAATCGCACTATAATGATTATGTCGAAGCCCATCCATATAAATAACATATATATTACTTAGTGTTTCTCTATCAATCCATTCATTTACACTTCCCAATTTTTTAATGCACTATCATTAATTAAACAAACAATTACCTTAATAGGGATATTCAAATTTCTTTTGATATTTATGTTTCCATATATATGGGATGGAAACCCAATATCATGTATCATAATGCACATATTTCTTATTTATTGGAGATAAAGTCACGACATGGAAAATTTTCATTCTTCTATATTTATGTCAAAATGATATTCTATTTATTCCAAATAGAATATGGTATCTTTATATTGATATCATCATTCACTCCAGGAAAATACCCGTCACTTGAAAAATGATATAATATTTTTTTTTAAATAATATCATATAGTCATGTGAATACATTTATAATTATTAATACATTAGATTAATTATAACCACTAGAATGCCCAAAATTTAATTATTGGTATTTATCATTATGTTTTTATAATATTATCTATAAATATAATATTATATATGGGATGTTATATTTGTTCTCATTAATAGTTATTGACCCCCTGAGGATTTACTACACAAATAAGTGTATGTATCCATAATCAAATAAATTTTTCATGAGGATTTCATTTTATTTCAATTTCATCATATCAATTATCATTGTTTTTTTCGTCTCTCAAGATATATCAATATTTGATGTATCCTATTTGTTTATATATTAGCTTTTGTTATTAAGATATCTTAATACCACCATGCTTCCAGTTATTTCATATAGTGAATAAAAATTTATTGTATTAATTAAATTCACGTATGATCTCACTCTTACTCATAGGTCTATGTTTATATTAATTTTTGTTCTTCTGGGTAGTGATTATTAAAATACATTGTCAATTTATCAACCCATTAATATACAAATTTATGAATTGAATCTTTTTTTTATCAACATGAACAAGTACATCAGTATAGGATACAAAAAAATAAAAATTACTCATTGACTGATTTTACACTTTTTCTTATTTCATGTAACTATTTTTTAGATCATCAATTATTAATCTATACTCTCAATATATAACTTCAAATAAATAACCCATTCTGATGTAGCTTAAAAACACAATCATTATTCCATTACCTTCTCTAGCAGAATGATTTCATTATCCTTTTGGTCAATATATATATTTTATTTATCCATCAAACCCTATATATTTAATTTCATCATGTATTCGGTGGAATGTTATTCAACATATCCTTCATTAATTAATGTTAAACAAAAAAAGATGTCTTGATAGTCACTGTTATGAACCATTTGATTCATTCCTTCGACTATTTACATAATAAAATCATTCACTTATAAAATAAACTAAGTTCAATCATCACAACGTCACAATTGATCATATTCTCATTCCTTACTAAATATATTTATTTATGGATGATGTTTCCAGTTGAATTTCATAATTTATTATTTCATCTAGCAGGAGCCAAATGAAAGACTAGGTAATATTAAATCATTATCAAAACTAATTGGTATTCATGAATTAGAATTTATATTCTTATACTAATTATAAAAATATTTATTATAATTTCAATAAAAAATGAAAGAATCTATTTCTTTCAAAAATAATTTCCACATATTACATGGAATTATTTAATCTACTAATTTCATTATTTTTTAATTTTAACTGAAAAATGAAATTTATCTTTGAAAGTATCTTGTAAAAAATAGAATAGAATGTATTTTTTGTTTTTTTTTAACATTATTGTTATGTTATTATCAAATTATATTATTTTATTTAAACTCTTTTATTATTAAATTAATTTAAAAAACCCATTATTATTTTTTAAATTTTATAATAAATAAAAATATTTCTCCATTAATGAGAATTAATCTAATTTTTTATTTTGGAAGTTAAATTATACATGATATTAGTTAATTTAAATATTTTGGGATTATAATTTATTTTTTAAAAAATAGATTTTCGTTATGTTCAAAACATTTAAATTAAAATGGATTTCTAAGTGTTCTAAAAATTTAACCATAAAAATAAGATACATGCTATGAGGCATGATGTTTATTTTTTATATTTAGGTAGATTTGATTCTTCTATTGGGAATATTAATTTTTCTATATATTGTTCACCCCATGAAGGGTAAAATGGATAAAACAGGGGAAAAATGTGAGATAAGGAATAAAAATCCCCAAAACAAATATTTTAATCACCATATAAATGTTTGTTTGAATCAAAACAATCCAATATCATGATTTCTTGAAATTCGATACCCCTTTTCATTTATAATGACAGTAATATGAATTTCAATAGTGAATAAATAAAATATCATTCTCTTTATTTTAATAAATATTATAATCATCCATAGGGATAAAAATATATTATGTTAATTTATAAATGTATATTTTATATTTGAAAGAATTTTATTCTTATTGGTAGTTTATTTTTATTTTTTTCTTATAGAATAATTATCCTAAGTGCCTATATAGAATTGATAATATTTTTATTCATGTTTTAGAAAATAAATATACAATATTTTTTAACCTATTAATAGTAATAAGTATATGATGAAATATCATGCTAAATAATTTTTTTGACAAATAAAGCATATTATATATATATATATAATTTTTTACTCTAATTATTTTACTATATTAGAATCATTATTGTCCAATAATGTGAATAATATAAAAAATGATTTTAATTGTATATAATGTCAAATAAATTTATATTTAAGCATATAAAATTAATTAAAATCTTATATTTGGAATTTTTAATAGGATATAGTCATTAATATCGTAAATTGGGCCCATATTGGTCACAATACCTCTCTTATTATTTTTCATGACTCCAATCATGTAATAACATTATATCAATGTAATAAAAGAAAGGGTTAATTGAGGTTAAAATTAAAAGAAAAGGGTGATGAAATCACAAAAAAAAAATCTAAATATTAATGGAGGACATTATTTATTATCACATCCATCTTAATATATAAATAAAAAAATTTCCTAGACATATACATCCAACATATTTTATATTAACTTAATACGTTATGAAATTTTTAGGGTACCCCTCCACTCCCTTTTTAAGGGGGTCTTATTATATAATATTTTTCAAAACATATGAAAAATATAGGGCATACCATGCCATACAGAATAAAACAACATAACATATTACATGGCCAGTAGGACATCTGCTTAATAGATAAATAAATATATAATCATTAAGCAGTAATCCCTAGTGGTCATCAGATGCGAAGGTATAAATCCAAAAAAAATATTTATTGTATATTTTCTCTACTACATTCTCTAAATATTATGTACTAATAATGAAATAAAACATATCAATCTCATTTATATTAAAGTATTTTTTTAAAATGGTACATTACATTTAAATTCTATTTTCCATTATTTCAAAAATGAAAACATTACTAATTCAAACATGTTGATTAACAACTCCATGAAATTATATGTTTCATTTTTCAAAATATTTTCCCAGTGTTATTAATTATGATTTTTCTAAACAATATATATGTTAACATGGAAAATATTATCATAATTGTAAGATAATATATCATCTATTTCCTAAAATTTCAGTCCATTAAAAATGATATCTTAAATCATGTGTACTGCTGTACTATCACCTCAAAGAATATATATGACTCGATTTATCATGTAAAAAATTCTTATCAATATATTATTCCAATATTTATATAAGGATTATAATTAAATCATTGTTATTATTTTATAGATCATTGAATATTGACATCTTTCACCACACTCATCTTACTAATTGTTTTTTGGGATTATAAATTAAACCCCTATATAATTCCATATGTAAACATAATTGATTATATAAATAAAAAAATCACATAAATAGAATAAATAATACAATGATCAATTAATTAAAATGAAAGCATTCATAATTGATTTAATAAAATCATTTTATTTTATTATTATGTAGTTAAATAAAATAAAACAATTAATGGTTTATATGGAAATGTATTTTTTCTTAAAAGAATATTTTAATTGTTTTAAGGATCTTTTTATTTTACCCTAAATATCACTTTTATATTAATTTCAAAAAAAATCATTGACAATAAAATAATGTACTATAAAAGTTCATTTTCCAAAAGACATGACTTTTTATATTTGATTTAAAAATAATTTTGTCATTATTTTTTGAAATACAGTATTATACTAGTGGTGTGGAAGGAATAATTATATTCACTTTATTAGAATATATGTAAACTACAAACATAATTAATTATCATATTGTAGAATAATTCATTAAAATTTTCATTTTTTATTGAAATGAATCATTCCCAAAATATTTTTCAAATTTTTATGTTTATAATTTTTTCAATATAATGTGATATTGTTCAGTATTTTAATTTTATCTTGAAATGTATTTTTCTTAAGTATTAAAAATTGTTTTTAAATGAATATATTATGAATAAGGAAATAAATAAATAAAAATTACTGATAAATTTTATGGAAAAAATATATAATTACATGTGAATTGGATATATCTTAAACAATTTTGCATCCTTATACTGTGTATGTGACAAGGGATCCCAATATATCTTTCCAAGTCATTGAGAGATTTTTTGTGTCATTAAAAGACCATTGGAGGGAATTATTTGAAGGGGTTTCTCAAATGTATTTAAATGGGACCATATTATTTCATACAAGATTGAGCATAATTTATTAAAAAAATTCTCAACTATACCTTCATTGGATTCAACAATCCTTATAAGATTTATAAATGTTTTCATTTAGAGCATCATTTATTTTGATTATTTATTTTATAGAAACGCATAATAATTTGAAATTTGAACTAATTGGATGGTTTTTCATTTTTTCACTAGAATAATGGATTTATGTCATTTATATCACATACTGTATTTTTTCCAATATAACATTTTATATTTTTTTATGTTGTATAATGATGATTATAAACAATGGGGAAGTAAAGTTGAATTTCATAATAATTATTTATGATAAGAAAATATTTTAAATTTAATTATTTATTCTCATAAAGGGATACTTATTTTGGATTTTGTAACTTTTTTTATTTCCTTTTATTATATTAGAGTTATAACCGAATTAAAAACTATTATAAATGAAATTTGTTTCATTATGCAAGAATGAAAATTTTTATTTAATATCTTAGGACTCTGTAATTTTTAATGTCAGGTCAATATAGTTGGTTTCAAAGGAAATGTTTCAATAACTATGTATATTTAGGATAATATTTATATAATACCACTAAGAGATTATAAATTTCATTTTCTTGTATTGATAAATAATTTTATGACTAAAATGTTTCATTATAAATTCCTTTTCCTCTATAAATGGTTTTCAACAAAATTAATATGGATGTTGATGTTTGTAGGTTTAAATTGGACAATTTCATTCCAAAATAGCATCTTCATATTATTTTAATAGAAACCATTTACCTTTTTAGTGATTTTTTAGTTGAAATAGGCTAAAAATGATGGTGGAATCCGTATAAGATAGAATGCAAATTTTTCACAAAGGAAAATGTTGATGGAAGAGCATTTAATAAAACAAAATCCTATGAATTAAAGTTTAAGCTATGATCTAATGAAAGTATTGGAATGAATAAATTCTAATGAAAATATAATAGAATTCATTGGTTGTTCATAATGACGAATGGTTTCAATTTTCATATTTCATTTTTGATGTGAAATTAATATATTGAGGTTACTAGATTATAATTACAAAATATTGAAATTAGATATTGCTTATATATAATGTGTTACTTTTATTTATCAATTTCGTATTAAATATATCACAATGTATGATTGAATCAGAATTGAGTAACATTTTTTAGAATTGAGGGAAAGGTATCAGCCATCAGTAGACATGAATAAACTAAATATTACATGAATAACCGCATACATGTGGAATTATAATTGGGAACCTTTTTAGTAAAAAAAATTAATTTTTTTAAAACTATCATTATGAAAATCATTGACCACATTTAAACTAAAAACTTAATAAAAATTTAATTTCTTATTTTTATAGTTGGTATAATGATTTATGACATAGAACTGTCTAGTGGTGATAATTTTTCTAAGTCATAAAAGAGACTTGAAATTGAGAAGATTTAAAATAAAAATTATTGATGTAAGCTAACCACATAATCCATGTTTTTCAAAAGTAACATTGGGTAATATTTTGAGAAAAATAATAGTTTTTTAGGGTTATACTTTGGTTAAAATGGATTATTACTACACACAATACAATTCAAATCAATTAAATAATCTGGGAACAAATATCCAACCATTGATGATTCTTTTTTGATTTCAATGAGTTTTTTAATTATGATGATGTGTGTTCATAGTGAGTAAGTCATGGTGGAATTATAGTACATCATAGTTTAATTTTTTTTTAATAATTGGATACTAAAAGAGATTAATATAATAACCTATTGAAGTGGATAAACTAAAATTAATAGTATATTGAAATTATGAATTGTTAATCTTATTATATTTTAATTACATAATTTATAATAAATCTAATTGTAAAATAAGAGTAGCACATCATTATATGATGATATAAATTTACGTGAAAACTACTGATGGATGTTGTAAAGGTACCACCAATTATTGGAATCATCTGATTGTTAATAGTTGGATGGGGTTTCAAGCAGATAATGTTCAACAACACTTTGAAAATCTAGATATTATTTATGGTCTCTATTGGATTCATGTTAATCTTCATAAGAAAATTTTTATATCTAATAAAATTATATTTCATGAAATCATACCCTTGATAAAATATCAAAAATATGGAAAATCTATTAATGATGGCAGAAAAAGATAAATCACATATGTTATTAAAAAAATTGTTCAGATAACTGAGGTTCTAGTCAAAAATTATTATGTATATATATATTTCATGATGATTTTCTTAGTACCATTTCCGATTAGGAGGTAAAATATACTATTGAATGAGTGTCTTATGATTAAAAAATTTCAAACCCCGTTATTAAATAATATATGGATAACATTAGGAAATCAATAAAATTGAATGAGTTTCTTCATAAATATTACATTCATCCAATAATATCACCAATTTTTTCCCTAATTTATTACATAAAACAAAATATGTTGCAATATTTTTTTATGATAAATAGTTGATTAACATCACCATTTTGAAAAAGTATTGTTTTCTTCATATCGATGTTTTTTTATCACCACCTTGTAGTAGAGTATTTTTTTCAGATTAATATCATATCATTGTACCATCAGTTGAGAGTGAATGATAAATACATTTTGAATATAGTTTTGTAGATTATATATTGTAATTCAAAATTATTTCATAATGATTTTTGGTGGACTAATCTAATCATCATATCACTAATTCTTATAAATAGGGGTTTTATGGACTATTTGGATAAATTTTTGGGTAATTATTGTTGATATTTTGGTATATTTTATAATTCTTTGGGACCACGAAACACACATTTATAAAATATTAATTAAAACACATAATCATTATAATTTATAAAGCATGCCATTTTGATGCCGGGTATTTCATCCCCCAGTCATATAGTTTATAAAAATGGCAAACCATTTCCCCAAACTAGTAATAAATTTGATAGTTAATGAAAAAAAATAAAACTTCACTAGATATTCATAGTTTTCATGGATTAATATGTTACCATTAGTCAATTATTGGAATGTAAACATTTTTTGGTAGAAAACGAATTATTTTTCGATGAAAAGGTGATAAATTCATCTAGAAAAGGGGTGTGATGAATGTTTCTAGGACATTATAATATAATTTGATAATTCTATTGTTTTGAAATTTCTATATATAAATAATAATTTTACTATATTATTTTATTCTTTATTGATGGTACATGGATGTGTTTTACTGATTTTTTATCATGTAATTACCTTTTCATCTCTATAATTGATACCTCATGATCAAAATTAGCATGCCCATGTTCTATAACATGTTTCTATTATAATGACACAATCCAATTTCAATACATTTTTTTATATATAAAACATGAATTCATATTTATCCTTTTATGATGAGTTATAATATTTTATAGTTTTAATGAATTAATCCATAACCCATAAAAAGAACCACATATTACTATTTAGATACATCCTCATAGTATCCATTTTCCCCAAAATTTTGGAATTTTAAAAAGATTCATATTTTACTTTCTGGGAAAAACATTATGATTTTTTTACTTCACATACACAATGTTCATACTAATAAATAATTACAATTACAAATTTCAAAAAATGTGGGATATGTACAAAAACATTAGTTATGGATATTAAAAAAACAATAATATCTTATTATATTTTAAAATTATGTGATCATGAAAGTGATTTTTTCATTAACGAAACAAAAATTAAGCTCAAATAATCATATAGTTACTCATGTAATAATATTTTTTAAATATATTTTATAAGAAAATATTTTATATGTATATATAAAGGAAAAATTAAAATCATAAAGCTTCATATAAATCCTGAAAAACAACTAAAAACATTTTTTACAAACATTTGTAATTACACCAAAACAATAGAATTATTCCCATAAAACCAAATATAATTAACTTATTTATTAATATAAGATGACTTTCAATTAAATACAAAAACAAGTATTGATATTTAATGTAGTAATCCTCAAACATAATCTTCATAAAGCCTTATATTTTCTTTTACAAAAACGATTATAGGTTAAAAAACTGAAAAATTTATCATCAAGAAATCTATAGAGATAATTATCGTTAACCAATTCAATGGAGGTCTATATCAAGGTAACCCATCATAATATTTATATTAATCTCAACCATAATTCCGAAAAATATATGTAAAATAAAATTAATTTACCATATAAAATAAATCATTTATATCATCAACATCATAATAAAATTCTTTTGAATTACAAGTAAATCCTTTTCGAATATTGAAAAATTTAATTAATTTAAAACCCAATTCTTAAAACTAATACACCATGAAAATTATAGAAGACTATTTTTATTTGATGAAAAATGGAATCTTCTTGAATAACTCATACATCAAGTATTAGTTACAGTGGTGAAAAAAATGTAATTGTAATTAATGTTTAAACCTAGAATTCCTTTTTTCCTTTTTTGAGGAAAGAGAAAATTTTAAATATAAAATATGTAAACTGATTGTTTATTAAATCCAATGAAATAATGTAAAATTAAACATGATATGTTATATTATCAGTAATTTATTTTCATATAAAAACATTAAAATTTATTTTAATAAATATGGACTTTTGTAAAAAAATAAAAATAATTCATGTAAACATTTAAAATGATGTTGTTAATTGAATGTTTACATTATATCATGTCTATGACATAAAATTATGTCATTATCATCTTAAGTAATAAAATTTTTATAATTTTTTACATTATTAATAAATAGTATTGATGTTATTATTTATTTTATTTTATTTATTTACCATGCAATATACAGTTATGAAATAAATATAGTTCACATCATACATTTTGAAGATATTTTTCTCATATATCCAACGTCAAATTGATAAAATAACCATCGTCAAGGAGATAAATATAAATACATACAAAAAATATTATTCATGATATTATCATCATTTATATACTTGAATTATTCTTTTAAATCCATCTATAATTGATGATTCTGAAAAATGAACTATGTATAATTTAGTAAGAGGGTGGGTCATAGTTATACCTGAATAATGTTTTCATGTTTTCAATGACCATAATGAAGTAAATGTTAGTTTTTTATTAGATACAAATAATTATTTTTATACAAAATATAAAATTATTTAATTAAATAAACATATATACTAGTATCATTGATACGACGTTGTCGTAAAAATGAATAATATTGCTTGGTGGAAGTGGTAATCGACATGTTCTCATGAAAAAAAATATCATTTATAAATGACTGGTGTGGTATTAAATTATTTTACATATTATCATTTTATCTCCATAATTATATATTCAATACTACATATATTCATATAATAAATCATTCTAACCAAACGTTGGAGGGGGATTGTTAGGTGATGGTCTCTTGTACAGAAAATGAGTGTTACATAAACTATTTGTTAAAATAAATAGATGGAAATAGTTTAATCCATTATCATAAAAACATAAAATACTATGAAATATTTTTTTAATAATATAATATAATTAATTACGATGATTTGGTTTATGTAGAGGAATAAATAAAATGAGAATTCTAGATTATGAATTATACGTCTTTTTCAGACGATATATTCAGGTATATGCCTAAATCATTCCTATGATGGTTTTATAGTTAAAATATGGTCACTTTGATGCCGTTAGAGGGGTAATTAATAGATATTGTTAGGTATTTTCAACAATAATTTTTTTCAAGACTGTATCGAAGAGGGTAGGGAGTTCCCTATTATATATTGGAAATGGATCACGTAAAATATATTTTATAATATTTAACTATAAGAACTCATTAATCTTGAGAAGTGAAAAAACGATAATTAACAAATAAGACATTATATAGAGTATAAATATGTCCCAATAATATATTTTTGACACGTTTATTGTTTATATGAACAATTATCACGAATGTGTTAGCATTGAGTAAAAATATTATTTTTTAAATATAGTAAAATAATTTTATTCTTTCTTACATTTATTATGAAATTATATTATGTCATCTAATCTATATAATTTGATTTATGATAAATTAATATATTTTAATCGTTACATCAAATTAAATTCAAATAATTAGAAGTGTTTAATTTATAAATAAACCCATAAAAATGACCAAATTTATTTTTCTAGAATATATAATCTCTTGTATAAAAATATAGTATGAAATATTATATAATTCATGATAAATACCCTATTCAAATTTTAAAAAAAATTATGGGAACTAATTTTTCATTGAACCCAATTTACAAAAATTAATCTTTTTAAAATCAATATAAATAATTATAGTTAAATTTATTTTACTACTACTAGAAACAAAAAAATTATAGAAACCTCTATAATAATAAAATAAAATTAATTTTTAAAATATGAATTGAAAAAAATAACTTTTATCAAAATAAAATTAAAAAATATATAAATAGATCATTTAAAAATATATATATATATATAAAATTAGTATAATTTATATTATTTCCATTTTTTTGAAACATACAAATTATTATTATATTGAATGTAACTCTATTAAATATGTTTAATTAATATTTATAAATAAATAATTGGAATACATTATAATATTTCCTAGTTGATTACATTCATCCCCTATTGGAAATTGTTTCTTTTAAATTTTATACATTGATTAAACAGGTGGGGGTATTTTTAATTCATAGAATTATATTATTGCCATGTTTTCATCAAATAATATGGTTTTTCAAAAAACATGATCCTGTGCAATCTTGATATTTCCTAAAAAATCTCTCTATGGTCTAATATATGGAAATTATTTTCCTTATAATAAATTATTTCTTCCATATAGGATTTCATTGGGCTCAATGAATGAGATTAATCTATTACTTATCTTATTTACAATGAAACATTAAAAACATATTTTACTCTATTTAAAATTTAAGGAACAGAAAGCAGATTAGAAATTAATCTAACATTCTTCATGATTGTTTCTAATGCATTCACCGAGGTGCACATCTGTCTGTCGAGGATGCAAAGATTGTTTCCCTGCATTCCCACTTTCCAAAGGTGGTTGACATCTATCACTTATTCAGGGATGTATGCTCATTGATTGAAAAAGGATGATGGGATTTCAGTACCTACATCCATGGATTCCGCCTCAGAATTCATCACTTAGTCTCAGTCTCTCATATAGATTAAGATATTGTTCCTAAAACCCTTCCTAGTGCCATATCAATGCAGTTACTGGTTAATTACATAAGGTTTTTCAGGATATTCCAAGGGGTCAAGTATGGTTAGAAACCATCGATCGAGGGAGAAGTCATATTGGACATCTATAGAATGTCTAGACGTTGAAACATTTGAGAGTCTAGGTTTTTTCCCTTCTGATAGGGATTCTCGAAGGCATATAATCCCAATGCATCCCATGTCGAATGTGTAGAATTATATTCCATTATATTTCATGTTATATTTATATCATCTTCCCATGTTTGATACATGATATTCCTTGAGTTTATTATCGTACGGAGATAGACCGGACTGATTAGAACCCTGATGGTTGTGGATCATAAGTTTGTATCCCCAAGATAGAGCACTTGAGAGTCCTACATGATGGACTGATCGAGATTTCTAATGAAGACTGATATGAGGACGCATGGGTCCCTATAATGGGGATGTCAGGGTTTTCCATTAGCTGGTATTGGACCTTAGGGAGGATTCCTACATACCCGATCCAGAGAGATAAGGATCAATACCACATAGTTCAAAGGGACGATGAGTTAGGGCATGCGTAGAAGACAGTGACCTAGAGAAATATTAGGACATACACGGGGATAACGGACCAATGTAATAGGAGTTATCTTGGTTGAATGGTTATATATTGTGTGTGGATTATATGTGTTTAGCTTCCTGATAGATGTTAGGAGTAGCGAGGATGATGGTGACATGATCTCACTGGGATGTTCTAACCCCGGTAAGAATCAGAATAGATATGGATTATTGAGTGAGTTGGATGGAGAATGAGATGGAACAGACATGAAGAAGATGGTGACTTTGGGATTGTACCTCGGTTAGGATTCCTATATATCCCTGGGGTAGGGAATCAAATTAAGCATTGTTTGGTGGGGCGATGTGACACATTAGTAGGTGAACTGTGAGAATGGACACATGGATTGAAAAAAAAAAGATGTGTAACCTCTAGGTTGGGGAAGGTGCTTCTTGAAACACAGAGGAAAAATGGATAGACCAGGATGAGGAATGTGTGAGGGGCTTGAACCTCTAGAATGCTTCTTACATATCCTCATGGAAGGGAATCAAAGCCCATGTAATTAATGATAGGGCATAGAATCAGGTTGTATGCAAAGTACAATGACCCGATGACATACTATGGCATACACGTGGTTAGAATCCTAGGAGTGGGTGTGAAGACACTACGAAAAATCCGATATGTGAGTCCTAACATAGCGGAATACAATAGATTACCGCCAGTTGGGGACTACAATGTCTTACCATTGGTTGGGGACAACAACCGCTTACTTCTGGTTGGGTACCATAACGAATTACCGTTGGTTGGGGTTATACCCCAGGGAGTCTTCCTATATTATTTTTCCTGAGATAGAGATAAAAAACCTAGTGGTGTTATGTGAGACATGAAATCAGTGTGTATACAGAGGACATCCACCCAAAGACACACTAGGGTATACACATTGTTAGCAGCCCAGGAATTGGATTGATGCCACAGGGGGAGGACCAGAGTTGTGGGTCCCAACAAAGATGACACCAGAATTTAATAGTGATTGGGGTTTAATCATAGGGAGGAATATTATGTTCCCTTTCTAGGATACATGGGTAAAATCCCAGGTATTTTGAATACAAATAGTTTAATGTTGTGCAAGACGGAAGAGGGTGGGCATATAGTTTATCATCATCCAGCATGAGGGTTAGCCGAGATGAAGTGGTGTGGACTGATGGGCGATAGGCATAAACCTTAGGGAGGTATCCTTTGCACCTTTCATGTAATGGGAAATGATCAAATTAAACATAGTTCTGAATGGGTGTTTGGGTCTTACACTCTATGGAGTCCGAGGAGGGTCACCATGGTTGATGCTTAAACTAAGCCCGTGTGATTCATGCTCAGTGTGAGAAATAAAAGGAATCAAAGACATGACGACCACATTGTGATAAGTGGATATGTGAGGAATGAATAGGGGATTACACGTTGTTAGTGACCCGAAGTGAAAATAGGGGCTTACACCTGGTCAGTGTCCTAGGGAGTTGGATATTCGTGCATACTCTAGGACGGAGGCCCGATAGCGATAATGGTCAATGTAAGATGGATGGGTAATAAAGGTCATGGTGCCTGTATCTCTTTATTTCATGGTTCACAAAATATAAGAGGAGGTGAGGTGATGCTACCTTTGGAACGAAAGGCTAGGGGTTACACCAGGATGGTTTCCCTTCCCTACAGACAGATGCCACTCTAGTAAAGGGGATCACATTCTACATGAGGAAGATATCACTCACGTTGGGACTAGTGAGCATGGAAAAGTAGTTAGGTGGGGAACCCTATTTATATCTCATGTGGTGAGGCCATAGTTTAACATCATGTGCTGAGGATGATGGATATTGGTAGTTTAACGTCCTTCCGCTCGGATGAGGAAGGTTTACTATGCATCCCTTAGACTTACATAACTGTTACCCACCCACCCTTGAGGAAGGGAAGACATCATCAATTCCATGACATGATGGGGTTTGTGGAGATATGCATTTGGTTCTTGGGTTAGTGTGTCAATGAGAAGAATAAATATCCATTTGCATCCATATGAAAAGAAGCATATGGCTAAGTAGAAAAATATGACCCACTGCCCAAGGGACATTTAAATCTCATCGCACGAGCTTG
Organism: Viscum album; assembly: GCA_963277665.1. Classification (NCBI taxonomy): domain Eukaryota; kingdom Viridiplantae; phylum Streptophyta; class Magnoliopsida; order Santalales; family Viscaceae; genus Viscum; species Viscum album. The sequence continues at coordinate 1,134,225,180 of OY728150.1, read as the reverse complement.
GAAGGGCCATTCGATCACGGAAGGTGGCGCTTGGAAAAGATGATGGGTTTCACAATAGATGGATGATTCATGAAGAGAATAGCCATCGTTATGGGAAATGACTTCACAAAGTGGGGATTTGAGAAGGTAAAGGTCATCGCGAAGAGGAAGGACATCATAAAGGGAAACAACTTCACAAAGATTAAACATTGATAGATGATAGATTTTCATTACCAAATAACTATTTAATTAGAGACTGTCTCGCAAAGGCTCTATGATTTTTGAAACCTCGAGCACGCTGAAGGGGAACCTTCCTCTGGAATGGGAATATACCTTCATGAAGGGAAACTCCAATATATGAAGTGGCTAGAAAAAATGAAAAGGGGTATGAATCCTAGATGTCAGGTGCCTTCGGTGATCCATTTTAGGGTTTCAAAATGCTCTGTGTGAAAGAAAAGTTTTTTTGTTAAAATGGATGAGTCACAGTGGTTTGGAATAGGGGGTGAGCCTTCTATTTATAGGCATCCACAGTCAGCTAGGCTGTAGAAACCGTTGCAGATATGGGAGAAAACATGAAGAGGAACCCATTCCTCACACATGATAGATTTGTGAAGGATGTGGGATGTCACATAGAGGATTATTGATTCAGCCACCATGGAGCGGGCCACAATGTGGATGACACCACATAGTGACTTCAGGCCAAAGTATGACTTCAACCTGGCTGGGATGCCATTGTGCTGCTCGCAAAGGCGTCTGACCACCAATGCACCCACCTTGTGGAGCATTTCGCAATGGGGCCATTTTGGGATGGTTGAGACGAAAATAGACACTTTAGATGAGGTTATTCTTGTGATCGCATCATTGAGTCCGCATACATAGTGTAATACAATTTTTGGTGCCAACAAATTCCCCCATTAGAATTGGATCCGATGAAAGAAGAGGGTAAAATTATAAGGTATTGACACCAATGATAACATGATAATTGAACCCATGTAAGATTGCAGAGGTAGGTGTGATGTAGGTTTTCAAAGGGTGTTACAATTCCCATTTCGCGATGTGTTATTCAGGAAGATGCCTTGTTCTACAGAGAGCAGGGCACCGCGATGAGCCCAGGGGGTCTCCAGGAAGAGACATGGATGTTTTTCGTGATGTTGGAGCCCATGGATCATATATATATGGGTTGAGAGTATTTTTCCCCTCATTGATCATCGCGAACGACATTTCTTTCTCTCTCTCATCATGAACATATCATCTTCATGAATTCTATAGCGAATCGAAGTCATTTGTTATATTGCTTTGTAAACACTATTTAGAGAATCTAAGCATCATGATCAACTGCTTTTTTTGTGACGCAGGCCGAAGCCAATGCTTCTTTTTTCACAGTGGGATTGTTCGTGTATTTTTGCGTAAGGGATTTGAAATGGGTCTCTCTGAACAATACATCTCTTAGCTTTGAGGCATTAGCCACAATTTTCTCTATGTCTTCGGATGAAAGAGTCAATCAGGAGGTAACACAAGAGGTTCGTGTCGATGCTTCTCAGGGGAATTCCATGGCCAATAACCTAAAAATAGGCGAGTACATTTGGAAAACATCTGATCAAAAATTATTGACAGATCAGCTAAAAAGGTGCAGAGGGAATATATGATGTGCAAGTTCCTATCATTATATATTTTGGCTCGTAGGGAGAAGTGTCCATTACTAACACCAGTGAAGATGAGCCATCCCACTTGTTCAGGAGCACCCCCAAAGATACATTATTTGTATTTGATTACATATGGGCACATCAGGAAATATCAGGCTCTGTTCACATGGAATTCTCTATAAAACCATGTCAAAAACATCGATGGATGAAAATTTACGCAGGAGACATCCTCACCCCTGTAGAGGATGATCCTGATGGCTGGTCATGGAAAATCAGACTAGGGGTGGATCACAATTTTGGACTTGCGCTAGGGGAGAAACGTCACAGATGACTAGCCCTGTTCCTACTATGAATGCACGTCATATGAAGAGTTTGAGAACTTACTGAGGTGTCTTGGATTGTATAAAGCCACCTATACATCCCAAATCAGAATATACCAATTGAAGGAATTTATAATAGAGGTGTTGATCCATTCGTTTCTAGATTCCAATACTTTCCACCTGGATCATGGGGAGGTTGGCAGCAGCCTCTCGGACCTCCATCAGATTTCTAGCATCCCAATTCTGGGAGGGATGAATGATGAGTTTCTCCCCACTAGAAATGTTTGGGGGTATAGAGAGAAAATTATTCCATTGTATAAGAAACTGATGAGGTTATTTCAAGGCACAAAATAAGGACAAACATAATACCTGAGATATCTACTTTAATCGATGGATTAGTTATTTTCGGAATTTCCCTCTAGTAGATGAAACACTACAGGAGAGGTCCCCTATTTTTTCAAGAGGATATCAACGGGTTAAATATGGTTCATACTACCTGATCTTTGAAGAAAAAGAGTAGAAAATGTGTAGATACATAATTAATACTAAGAAGCGGGTGATAGTCATAATTTTCCAGTTTATCTCAGTGGTAATCTGCTAGTGCATTTTACCAGTAAGTGATTTCCACGTGGGTGGAGACTATGTACATTGGCCATGATGGCTCAACAAGCTAGTGGGGACGATATCAACCTAGGTGTACCAGTGAAGGAAATGTTGTACCATCTACATTGGCATGAAAATGTGGAAAAGAGGTTGATTCGAGTTTGCTGGAAGTTCCATTATTTCTATATCTAGATGGTGGCGAAAATGGGGGGATACAAATATCATAACATCGTTTCTTCACCCTAGATACATTATTGAAAAGAAATTTTGAGAGTTGTGGGGAGCTCCCCATTGAAGCTGAATTCTAAAATTGTGATAGGTAAGATGAGGATAGTAGAACAATTCATCTTCCACCAATTCCCCTTGAAAATGGTGGACCATACCGATTACGTCACAAATACGATAATGAAACATTTGTATATGCTTTCCTTCCATGGTGGTGTGATGGTGGCATGAGTAGATTGTGAACCCATATGTGAGCCATATTCACCACACCGGTTCACCTAACAATTTTGTTGCATGAAATGGGTGACTCCCCATGTGTATCTGAATGTGTGCCATAAGAATCACCATTACGTGATGCAAAAACTCTGGATAATGTTTACATGAGAGGATAGGAATATTTGGGATTAGTTTCCCCAAATTGATGTTCCAATCAGACTGGTTCACGACTATGTATAGAGTTGGGGGGATACATACCCTAGTGAAATGTTGAAATGAGTGACCATTCGGGCTAGCAAGGTAGTTTCTACACCTCGACAGCGATCAATGATTATGGGGGAGGTTAAGAAGGCGGTGCAAACATTCACTAGGACAACAAGGCTATAATAACAGGGGTGGTAGACAATGATTTAGCAAATCTCAGGCCAATGATGGCTTGTACTGAAGAGGTCTAGGGGGTAGTGTTTGGCCAGTCGCTCCATATGGGAGGGACCATAAGGGAGGGGAATTATCCTTTGGAGTCTATAGGATCTCCCCTCAATCTCATAGTAAGCAGCTACATCTGATATCTATCCCCACCGATGACGTATTTCTAGAGGCATAGAATTATTGGGAAAAGAGATCACAATACCATGACATTAAGGTCTTGTGGATGAATTTGAACATACATGGGATGTCGCTGGGAGACATTGGCTTTCTGAAGGGAGAATTAAATGATACTATTGAAGAGGGAAGAAAGTTGGTAATACAGATAGAGGAGGTAATATATTCCAGTGGTGACATGTGGCTGATGTTGCACCTCGGAAGGGGGTTGTTGGATATGAATACTCCCACAGAAATGATGGTGGTTCAACTATCATAGACTCCCCCATGCTTTAACATGAATACAATTCATGGTGGATGATGTTAACATCAAATATTTCCACCGATCAACGTAGGGGAGTTCCATTGGATTATTTTTTGAATAAGGTGAGATACTAGCCTCGTGGGGAATCTCTTTGTGAAAATACGCCACAACTTTAAAAGTATGTCACAACTGCAATTAATTTCACTAATTCTATCCATACCATATCTAGATTTCTCAAATGACACATAATTGTGTAGAATAATAAACAATCAGCCACTCCCACTGATGAGGATGATGCTACAATAGTCGTAGGGGGGCCAACAACTAGGCCTACAGCCGAAGAAATGGCGGTTTTGAAATCAACTAATGCTAGGGGAGCATTGGTGGCCTCCTCAGAATCCTCAGAGCACACAATATTATATTTAGGGCCTCATCCTGACCAACTTGAGATGGTGGAACCGAGGAGAGACCATGCGGAAGAATAGTATAAATCTCATACTGAATAGTTGTACCCATTGTACTGTTTTTCCAAATGGTTAAGATGACCTCTACCAATAACGATTCCAGGATGGTGCATATGCTGATGATTCAAATTGATGCAAGACCTGAGGTTCTTCTCTGAATAGAGGTGTATATCCTTATAGAATTAAGATCCCCAGCTAATCGGGCTACATTCCATATTAGAGGATGATGGCAGCGAGAGATAATGATGGTGAAATAGAGTTTATCATTGACTAGGAGAACATCAATAAATTGGAATGCAATGATGAAGGCCACCCCAAAGAAGACTCTGCTACTGATCTCTTAGAGGCACTTTCTAAATATGAACATTCTAAACCATAGGATCAGGATGAGACTACTTCCGATGATGATGAATGTAAGGTCGATCGTCATTGATCATGGAAGCTGGTCAGGAACATTATCACAGAGACCGCACAATAATAATCGATATGCAAGATGGGGAGTCTCTGTTCCCAGCAACACGAACAATTCGCTGGAGGAGTCGATGCCCATCGTACTCATGTGCTCATCTGATATTTTATGGAAGAAAATATATTATAGAATGATTGCAGACTCAGTGTGGGATGGTCATAGAGGAAGCCTGTGAACATAAAGATACTCTAGGAGGCTGAAAATGAGATCCAATAGTAGATGGTGTAGGAATATGACTAGTCATCTTTTCTTAACGCGTAATCGGGGCTCATATAGTGGCTAATGGCCTAACTGGAAAAGTCTTAAGAGTTGATGTGGTGATTTTATAAGGATATGGCCATCATCTGAGTTGATGAGGATTTTCCCTAGATTGAGGAGGATGAATTGTGCTCTATCACCACCGAGGAGAAGTGGGAGCTTAGTAGGTGATAATGGATCCTAGATGCTACCAGCCAGAGAGTGACAGAGCTGGGACGCTCCATTGAAGAGGTCAACACATCTATAAGAGGGGGAAATCCTAGTGTGCTATAATTTTCATGAACTCAAAAACTAATTTTATGTTGGTTTAATACATGAGTCTAATAATTAATTTGGTGTCGCTGCATTTTTATCGCATTTGTAAAATATCCAGTGACCAATCCCTATGCTCATGCTGGACATGAACGATGTGAGAAACAATGAGTGACTAGAACATTATTCTTCTTGAATAGGTGAGTGTAACTAGACACAAGTCATCTGTTTTATGAATAACAAATTGATAATTTTCAGAAGAAGTAGGAAGCCATTATTGGAGATTGATGTTTTCAGAAAAATGGAATTGTCGTTTTCCCAATGTGATCTAGTGCATGAGATGGGTAACTCCAGGGGCATTAAAATCAATCTAAATAGAGGGGATTAGAAAGTCTGAATATTGATACTAAAAATTCTGAACACTTCAATTATGTAATTGTAACACCCCATGATTTCATAGTACATTATCACTACAATGCAATTCAATAACTTAAGTTACACGCAACATCGAGTTCGATGGCACCACGACAAAACAAACTATCCATTAAAAAAGCGGTTATGAATAGTATTAACTGAACATTGAATTTTATATACTCCATACAACATTAGAATCAATATTATTTATTTTTCAGATATAATATACGAACAATTTAATTTTTTCAAATAAAATAAGTATTTTTCCAAAATTTCAATTTTACCGCCTTTTAATGGGGAAAATTTTTTAAAACCAATATTTCACACTTATATATTCAATTTTATGTAATTATATTTTTCATTAGAATAGGGACATAAGAATTTTGTTTCGATAAATTTTTTCTTCTTTTCTGATAACCTTCATATTTTAATGAATAGTGAAAAATACGAAATTTTAATTTAAAACAAATTATTTAATCGAAAATATTTAGTGATAAGTTATATATTTTATTGTTATTAAAGTATCATTAGATTATATTTATATAATTTAATATAATTTAGGTCATTAGATTAAATTTCACCTTTATACTAGTCATAAACATGTGAATATCTTTTGACTAATAATATTTCTTAAAAACATGATTTTTTTTATTGACAACAGAAACTAATTGTAAATTATTTTCTGCCACTTATGTGTTTTGAATTTGGAATTTTTTTTCCATATTTGGAATCAGGAGGTGAAAATTTTGTAAATAGGTGCCTTTTATCTTTAGATATTATGAAGATTTATTTCGGTAAATTTTTTATTTACCACGGTTAATGGGTATATCTGGTGAATAAGGGTAAACAAATATTACAATAATAATATTAAATTACCCTAATATGTATCCCATTCCTATTTGTTGAAACTTTTATGACCAAGGACGTCTTTGGGTAAATTTAGGAACCCATAGAGCAACATGAGAGTGATAATGTCACTTTATATTAATTAATTTCATGTAATGATAAAAATGACATAAACATATATATTTTTGTAAAACAATGTTTACATAAGGTTATATAAGTTACATTTTCAACTATAAATATTCATTTGAAAGATAATAAAATTTCATACATCATGGTATATTTTAATATTTTTAAGATATCATATAAATGAAATTATATTTGACACAATAATGATTTAGTGTTTACCTTCTGAATGAATGATTTAAATAAATTAAATTAAAAAAAAACTAAAAAAATATCCAAAACCTGTCAAATTCTTATAGGATAATTTTATTTCGAATATGATTAATCCAATTTTAGACTTTCATGAGTTTAGGACCTTTATAATAAAAAATAATTATATTATAAAATAGTATTTTCAAACATTCCTAAAGATCCCCTCTCATCCCTTATAAAAATCCATCACCTCTAACCAATTACTCACTCCACTAAAGCCCCTTGGATCATCCAAAATCTGACTAATTAATCTCCCAAAATCTCTATCTTTCTTTTATAAGCCTTACCATAGGTATAATAAAGTTCATATAATCTATTTTTTGTAATACAAAGGGTGTTGCCGGATTTAATGGTAACATCTCCTCTTAAGTTATTTTTTTTATTTTTCTTCTCCAACCACCAAAACTCTCTTCATTAATTTCATTTATAACAACACTAGTATCCTCAATATATTAGGCTTCTTGAATGAGAATAATTTAAACTACACATTCACACACTTTCATCTAATTGGTATAGAACATAATGTTTCTATGGATGGCGAACTACTGCCTCGTGAAACGATGATTGTCCAATCTTCTACTACCACCTATTATGGTGGACATTATGATGGAAATTGAATTATATATTATATTTATGATATTTATTTTATCTTTAATCTTCAATAATTATATTTTATTGCATACATTTTTCCTTTTCATGTAGTACATATACGATAATTTCATTTGTTGATGTGTGGACTGTCACCCCCTCAAAGTGATATAACTCATTCATACCATACATGAAACATATAAAATATGGTTTTAATGAACTTATGTAACATATATAATATATTATATTTTACTGGAATAATAATATACCTATGTATCATTTTCTTTTCATTAATTTTAAAATAAAAAAATGAAATGGATGTAGCATTCCTGTGTACGTACGGATTACCGTCTCCATGAACGTGATGATATTCATTCCCCATCATAACCATTCAAGAATGAATTTCATTTTATTTTTAAAAATAATGTTTAAGAACATAATATCAATTTGTATATGAATCAAATACATCCAATACATAACAAACATGTATTACGTAACAAAACATATAATGGAAAATGAATCAGTTAACACATGAAATTATGATACTACTAAAATATTATTAACAAACAAATATTAGAAGATCATATATGACATTATATTTTGGTATGTGGATCATGAATAATTTAAAAACATTTATTTAACTATTATATAAGAGGTTATCGTTCCCACAACCAAGGAAAAAACAAGGTAAGGGTTAATTCTTTAATCTCATTATTATCCGAGATTGTTTATATGTATGTATTTACTGGGAAATATTTATCATCCATGTCCATGTTTCATAAAAATACAATAAAAATGAATATTTTAAGGATTTATTTAATGTAATATTTAATTAATTCTTCATTTTAAATGTATTAATGATTTTCTATCTAAATCGATTTCATTAATGTCCATGTTTTTAAAATAATTTTAATGATTTATTCATATGGACATAATTATTTTAAAATGTTATTTATTTTTTATTATTTCAAAGTGGTATGTGAAACTATGATTCAAAAATCTATTTTAAATAACTTCCATTAAAAAATTTTACACTTTTAAATGCTTTCATAAAAATTGATATTTCTCTCAAAAGGATTTTCTTATTATTTTCAACTATGCCAACATCATTTTTTGATATTATTCCTGATTGAGGTTGATATTTATGAATAAAATTATCAATATTGTATTGAATTATAAATTAAATGTTTGACTGTGAATTTACTATTTTAATAACATTCATGTTTTTTAATAATTTATTGGCATTTCGTTTGATAGTTTTAATATGAATGTTTATCTTAAGTTTAATCATTTTTATATGAAGAATGAATTTGACTTAGTAAGTGACAGGTGGAGCCTGCTATAGCTCCTCGATGCATCAGAATCAATCATTAGACTAACTATTTTCTTGGCACAAGGCCTTGATAAAATCTTATTTGTAGTCTTGGGACGAGTCCTCGAAAAATTGGTTATGATGTTCGACATTATGAATTTCATCATTCTTAAATTTACTATTGATATTACATGTGATTATTCGACTACTAGAATATCCATGTGAATAAGTAAATGAAATTATTTGATTTATCTTTGCCATATTATGTTGATGTTTATGTTAAAAAGAATTTTTGTTTTAGTTTTATACATTTCCTTAAATGTTGTAGCTTATTTATGATAGTTTTTGTTAATTAATATCTTTACATAGAATCTGAGATCACCTCTTTCTTATGTTTACTTTTTTCCTGGATTCAAGAAGTGTAATATGTTTGATACGCATAGATAATAAAGGGGAATAATGGCATTCACAACAGAATATTTATGTTGTGTTTTATGTTTGAATGTGTAATGTAATGATCATGTATGTAATCCATTTTCAAAGACTTCAAATATAATCGGTCCTTCGGGAAACGATTAATTGTAATCATTAATATTTATTAAAATAATACACCGACAATAGGCAACTGCGGTCAGGGTGTTACAGTTGGTATCAGAGTAAGTTCATAAATAACCTTGGAAAATAGATTTAGAAAAAACATTGATTATAGAACATTACACTAAGATAGACATTGAGGATTAGGATATAATTACATCATAGAATTTTGGTAATGTATAGATTTTTTGAATTTTCCAAGAAACACATCCCTGTATGTATACGAGCAAGTACTGGCAGCTCTGGTATAGAAGTACGTAGGAGTGAAAACATAGACAAGGAGTTTCGGGCTTGACCTGGGGTATCATGGTAGACGACAATGGGTCTTGCTGCACTTTTCATTATGAAACTCCTGGGTCATATGATTAGGATAATTCACATTTTTTATAATCCATTATGAATGATTTAGGAGTAAATACTTCCCCAAAGCGAACATTTTTTTATGATAATTGTTTATATTCCTAATCATTTTAATTTTCATTAGGTATTTAACATGTCTGGAATTATGCATTGTGATTAATAAACTAACGTGGTGTATGAAATTATATAGAAATGGATCCTATAAATTGTAATGAGAACTCCAACAATATGCATGATCCAATGTGTAAGAAGGATCATATATTTCTTGTTATTAAGCTGAAATTTAGAAAGGTAATAGTCTCCCATGTGTTATCATCATATGAAGAAATATTATCATGTGTTAATAAGTTAAGTAAACAAATCTATAAGTCCTATATATTTTAATGGATGTCAGAGAAGGAAATGATGGTAGAAAAAATGATGGATAAAGGGAATATGGGAAAGAAGGATTTTCGCATATGTGATAACTGTGGAAAAAATCACCATGGTAAATGTTGAAGGGAATTGGAGTTTATTATAAGTTCGTAAAAAGGACATTATGTAAGTGATTAAAAGGGTAAGAAAAAGGTTTCAAATGTACAATGATTTATCTTCAAGGAGTTGGGACCCTACACAAATCGATGTCCCAATCATCACAGTATGCAGAAAAGATACTATTGGATAATAATCATGTTATGGTATTACCACCGATGAAGAGTAATAACTACTGATATTATGTTGATATTAAATAATTATGTCATTTTAGTGTTGTATCAATGATGTTCTATTTATTATAATTATGGAGTATATAAAAGATTATACAGTAGTACTATTTCATTAAGGATTTGACATTGTGTGGTACAATGAAAAGTGGCTCCATAGCAAATTAGAAATTTTGGAAAATACATGGTTGAAGGAAACATAAACTATAATATGGTTTTGATAATTTGGAATTGATTTCATAATAGGATATGATTGATTTGAATAAAATATATTGGATATTATTGACTACCTTGGAACTATTTGATGGGGTTTTATTCCATCATTTGTTGGCGATTACAACATCATTGGATTTAAGGATTATATCCAATATTCTTTTATTTAAAGTAGTAATAAAGAAGTATATACATATTCATATATGGTTTTTTGGATGTTCATTTTATTACCAAATTATAAGAGAATACATGATGAATGTATTCACATGTATATTATGTGACCATCCTAAAAAATTCAATGTGAGTGCAGACAGAAGTATTGTGTATAAGTATAATGGTATTAATTGATTATGAATTACATTGGATAATATTGTTTATGTTTAAGCATTTTTTATGATTATTTTTTGTCATAAAAAGGACAACCCGGAGGTCGGGTGACAACCTGTCGAATCCTGCAACAACAGGAGACATGAACCTGCAACCGAAGGGCGACAAGGGTAAATCACCTACCAGTGGCCTACGTGGTGTCTTGGTTTATATAATGTAGTTTATCTTAAATAGTCTTACAAATAAATTTTAAATTAATAATTTTTTGATCCCTCTACGATTAGGATAAATAGAATATTTTTGACTTCTTTTATATTTTAGAGTGAAAGATGAATTTGCGGTAAGAATTAGTTGAAGGATGAAACTCTACATGTCAAGTATATTTTTTTCCTCATATACTATGAATAAATAAATTTTTAAACATTAGGAAAAAAATCATAAAATAAAAAATGTGTTATCCTAATACCTTTTGTTTTTTTGAAATGATTATAATTTAAATCATCATGGATTTATGGCTTTAAGGCCCGCATTTTTACACTTATTTGTGATTGATGACCTCGACCACTCCTAATAAATATTTACATTTTTTCTCTTATTATGTGTCAGAAATTTCCACCAATATTATCTTAATTGTGATAATAATTTTGTGGTGACTTTTTCATTTCTCTTTCCCTCTTATTAAGACTAAATTTCATTAACCCAATTTATGATGTGGGTTTTCCACAAAGGTATTTTTATATTTTTATCCTTGTATTGTCAATGATAAATTTGAAATTTCTAGCGCACAATTTATTGAAGGATGTTTGAATGTAACACCCCATGATTTCATAGTACGTCATCTCTTCAAAATAATTCAATAACGTTTTCTAAACACAACACCGAGTTCGAGTGCAACACGACGGTCCAAACTAGCTGTTCAAAAAGCGTTAATGAATATTATTACCTGAATTTTAAATTTTATATACTACATATAATTATATAATCCATATTATGAGTTTTTTAGTCATAATATTAGAATAAAATAATTTTTATAAAATAAAAAATCTATTTTTCAAAAAAATGTTATACTACAGCTTTTTAATGGTGAACCTTTTTTAAACCAAATATGAAACTTTTCTATTTTCAATTTAATGAAATTAAATTATTCTTTATATTCGCGAGATAAGAATTTAGTTTGGATAAAAAAAATTTACTTTTCAGATATCATTCATATTTTCATGAATAATGAAAAATAGTAACTTTTAATTTAAAACACTATTTTTAATGGAAATAATTTATATTGTTAAATTATACATTTGAGTGTTCTTTAATTATAAATAGACAATATTTTAATCATTTAATATAATTTCAGTTATTGGATGTAATTTCACATTTAAATTAGACATAAACAAGTATCAATATTTTGATAGTTCTTATTTCTTAAAAACAAGTTTCGTGTTCTGACAACGTTAATTAATTATAAATTAATTTCTTCTACTTATGTGTATTTAATTTAGAAAAAAGAAATCCATATTTGGAATCATAATGTCCAAATGGAGTACATAGGTAACTTTTTTGTCATTATGAATTTTTTACTTTAGTAAATATTTTTTATAACATGGTTAAATGGTAAATCTTGTAAATAAGGGTGAACAAATATTATAATAATAATATTCAATTACCCTAATATGTGTCCTATTAATCCTTTTTGATACATGTTACACCACGGTCATCCATGGGGTCATTTTTGGGACACCATGGATCCACATGAGAGTGATAATGACACTTTATATTAATTAATTTAATATAATGACCAAGATGACACAAACATATATCTTTTAGTAAAACAATTCTTACATGACGTTATATAAGTTATCATTTTGACTATAAATATTCAATTTAAATATAAACATATTTCATACATAGTGGTTTTTTTATAATTTTTAGACATGGGATAAATAATATTATTTATGACACAACAATGATGAAGTGTTTACCTCATTAATTAATAATTTAAATAAATGAGATTATAAATATCAAAACAACATCCAAAACCTATCAAATTATTATTGGATGATTTAATTTGGAACATTATTCATCTTATCTTCAACATTAATTATTTTTGGACCTTTAAATTCCTAATATAATTATATAATAAAATAATATTTTCAACAATTCCTAAATAGCCCCTCCAATCCCTTATTAAAAGCCATCATCTTTAACCCATTAATCACATTCTGAAGCCCCTTGTCTCATCCAGCTTCGGCCCAATTATAATATATACATCCCTGTATTCTTCTTATAATAATTACCATAGGTATAAGGCACTTCAAGGATGCCTTTTGTTCAAACCATATATAGTTACTGGATTTAAAGGTAACATCTCCTGTTGGGTTCTTTTCTTTTATTTTATTTCTCCAACCCCCTAAACAATCTTTATTCCTTTTTCATATAACAAAAATAGTTGATTAAATATAATATGTTGTTTTAATTAGATTTATTTTAAAAACACTTACATATGCCTCTATCTAATAGGTATATAACATAATGTTTCTGTTGACGGTGAACTACTACCTCACGAAATAATGATTGTTCAATATTCTACTAATACCTATAATGGTGGAAAATATGATAGAACTATAATTATATATGATATATATGATTTTTCATTTTATCTATAATATTTTGTAATTCTATTTTTTAGAATAACATTATTCTTTTCTTGTCGTATATATAAGATAATTTCATTTAAAGAAATGCGGATTACCACCCCCTCAAAGTGATATGACTCGTTCATACCTTACATGAAACTTATAAAGGATGGTGTGAATGAACATAAGTAAAATATATTAAATATTATATTATACTAGAATAATAATATACCTATATATCATTTGGTTTTTGTTTCATTTAAAATAAAAAATTTGAAATGGAAGTAGCCTTTGTGCGCACATACATATTACCATCTCCACAAACATGATGAGATTCATTCCGCATCCTAACCATTCAAGAATAATTTACATTTGATTATTAAAAATAATTTTTAATAAATTAATATCATTATGGATATGAATCAAATACATCCTATCCATAAAAAATATTTCTTTTGTAACGAAAATATAAAGGAAAAAAATAAGTTAACACCTGAAACAATTATACTAATAAAATATTATTCACAAAGCAATATTAGAAGATCATATATGAAGTCATATTTATGTACGTGGATCTTTTATAATTTGAATACAATTATTTAACTATTATATAAAAGGTTAATTTACCCTCGACCACGGAAAAGTAAAAGGTAATGGTTAATTCTTAAAACACATTATTATATTAGATTGTTTATTTGTATGTATTTAGTGGGACATGTTTATCATCAATGTCCTTGTTTCATTAAAATACATTCAAGAAGCATATATTAAGGTTTTAAGGAAGGTAATATTTAACTAGATCATCATTTTAAATTGTTTGTAGATTTATTTTTCTAAATCTATATCATTAATATCAATATTGGCAAAATAGTTTTATGGATTTATTCATTTGGATATAATTGTTTTAAAATGTTAATTATTTTACAATGTTTCAATGTGGTATGGTACAATTTGATTGAAAAATATATTTTAAATGACCTCATTTATAAATTATGAGACTTTTAAATCCATTCATGAAAAAAGGATATTTATCTCAGAGGGTTTTATTGGTTATTTTCAACTATTTCAGTATCATTTTTGGATACTATTTTTGATTGAGGTTGGTTTATTATGAATAAAATCAATATTATTTTATTGAATGGGTTATGATATGTTTGACTGTGAATGTTCTATTTTTATACCATTCATAATTATTGGAAAAGTATCGGCATGTCATATTGTAGTTTTAATATGAATGTCTATGTTATGTCCCAACATTTTCATATGACAAATGCATTGGAAGTAGTACATGACGGGTGGAGCCCACAATTACTCCTCGATACATCAGTAGGTCTCATTAGACAAACTAGAGTCTTGGAATAAGGAGTTGATAAAATATTATTTTTAGTCTTGGAACGAGGCCTTGACTATGTGGTTATGATGTATGAAATTGTGCATTCCATTATTATGAAATTAACTATTGATATTACATGTGATTATTCGACAAGTATAATTTCCATGTGAATAAGTAAATGAAATTATTTACATTATCATTTCAATATTATGATAAATATTATGTTTAAAATGATTTTGTATTTTTTATATACATTGCCTTAAATGTTTATTCTTATTTATGATAGTTATATCTAATTGTAATCCTTATTGAGCTTCTCAGATCACCCATTTATTATGTTTTATTTTTCCTAGGATTCCATGAAGTGTATTATGTTTGATATGAAGGGTTAATCTAGTGAAATAATGGTGTTCACAACGGAATATTTATGTTGTGTTTTATGTGTTAATGTGTAATTTAATGATCATGTATGTAATCTATTTTCGAATAATACTAAACTCATCGGTGTTTCAGGACTTGATTCCTTGTAATGATGCAAATATGTTAAAATAATGCACCGACTGTGGGTAACTAGGGTGAGGGTGTTACAGTTGGTATCAGAGGATGATTAGAAATAACCTTTGAAACTAGATTTTGAAAAACAAATATGATTATAGAGCATTACCCTAAGATATAATTTGGGGGTTATTATAAATGAACATCATAGAATTTTGGTAATGTAGATATTTTTGGAATTTTACAAGAAACACATCTCTGTCTGGAAACGAGCAAGAAGAGAAATCTCTATCACAAATGTACCTAGGAGTGAAACGTTTGACAAGGAGTTTCGGGCATGGCCTAGGGTATCACGGTACACGACAAATGGACTTGCTAAAATGGTGATTATGACACTCCTGGGGGATAATCTAAGGATAATTCACATTATTTTAAAACCCATTATGAATGATTTAGGGTTAAATACTTCCTCAATGAAAATATTTTTTAAGATTATTGATTATATGCATAATATTATTAATTTACATTTGGTTTTTTAAATGTTTGGAATTATATATTGTGATTCATAAACTGACCTAGTGTTTTCCATTGTTTATAAATGGATAACAGTAGATGGAATGAGAACTACATCAATATGCATGATCCAAAGTGTTAGAAAGAAGATATATTTCATGGTATTAAGCCAAAATTTAGAAAAGAAATAATCTCCCACGTCTTATCATCATGTGAAGAAAAATAATCATGTGTTAATATAATATGTAAATAATTATCTGAGTATTATGTCTTTGAAGGGAAACTAGTGAAGAAAAAGATGGTATAAAGAAATACGGAAAAAGGGAATAATTGAAAGAAGGATTTTCCCATATATGATAACTGTGGAAAAAATCATCTTGGTAAATGCTTGAGGGGAATTGGAGTTTTTATATGTGTTGGGGAAAAGGACACCAATTACATGATTACAATGGTAAAGAAAAAGTTTAAAATGTACAATGCTTCATCTGCAAGGAGTTGGGATACTACGTGTATCAATTTCCCAATCATTAGAGTATACCGCAAATGAGGTTGTTGAATAATAATCAAGTAATGATATTACCCCAGATAAAGATCAATGACTAGTGTTCTTATGTGGATATTAACGAATTATGTCATTTCAGTGTTGTGTCAATAATGTAATTATTATAATAATTATTGAGTATATAAGGATTATACTACAGTACTATTTCATTAAGGATTTGAGATTGTGTGTTACCATGAAAAGAGATTCTATAGAAAGTTAATTTTTTTGAGAAAATACATGGTTGATGGAAAGATGATCATTAATACAATCCTAATAAAGTGGTATTGATTCCATAATTATAGATGATTGATTTGAATAAATTATATTGGATATTATTAAGTACCTTAGAACTAACTATTGGTTTTTTATTCATTCATTGTTGGTGATTACGAAAATTCAATATTTTAAGATTATATCATATATTATATGATTTACAGAAGGAATACAGAAGAACATACATATTCAAATATGGTTTTTTGGAAGTTCATTTTATTAAGACATTTTATGAGAATGCACGATGAAGGTACATACATGTATATTATGTGACCTTCTTTATAAATTTTGGACTCTGAGTTCAGACAAAAGTATTGTGTATAAGTCTACAAGTTTTAATAGATTAAGTTTGACATTGGATACTATTGGTAAGTTTAAATAATTTCTTAAGATTATTATTTTTCTTAAATTGGACAACCCGGATGTCGGGCAATAACCCGTTGCATCCGGAAATGTCGTGAGACTTGAACCTGCTACCGAAGGGTGACAAGAGTACATCACCTACCACTTTCCCATGTGATTTCCTAGTTTTTATAAATTAGTTTTTTATATATTATCACTTTTGAATTATGAATTCATTATTTATGAATCCCTATACGATTAGGAAAAATAGAATATTTTGTAATTTTTTTACCTTTTAGAGTGAATGATGATTTTGTTGTAAGAATTAGTTGATGGATGAAACTATACTTGTCAAGTATATTTTTTTCCTATTATTATATGAATATATCAATTTTTAATATTCAGGGAAGGGATCTTAAACCCAAAAATGTGTTATCCTAATACCTTATGTTGTGTTGAACCAATGATATTTTAAATCATTAGAGATTGTTGGAATTGGCCCCCTCAATTTTGCACTTGTTTTTTATTGATGTCCTCGACCACTCCCTATAAATATTAACACTTTTTCACCAATTATGTTCCTATAATTTAAACCAATGTTCTCTTAACTGAGATCATAATTTTGAGGTTACTTTTTCATTTCTCTTCCACTCTTATTAAGACTAAATTTCATTAACCCAATTTCTGATGTGGGTTTTACACAAATGTAATTTTCTATTTTTAATCAATTATTTTCAAAGAAAAATTTCTTATTTTGAGGATTAAATTAATTCAAGGAGGGGAGAATGTAACACCCCAAGATTATATAGTTCATTATCACTTCAAAGTAATTAAATAATTTGCTCTACGCACAACACCGAGTTCGAACACACAACGACTTACCAAACTAGCTGTTGAAAATGTTTTTATGAATAGTATTAACTGAATTTAAAATTTTATATACTCCAAATTATTTTACAATCCATATTATATATTTCTAGATATTATATATGAACAAATTCATTTTTTTCAGATCAAAGAAATATTTTACAAAAAATTTCAATTTTACTACCTTTTAATGGCGAACCATTTTTAAAACCAATATTTGATATAGCTATATATTCAATTTAATCAAATTAAATTATTCTTTAGATGACGGAAATAAACTTTTAGTTTGGATAATTTTTGTCTATTTTTTGTTTACTTTCATATTTTTAGGAATAGTGAAAAATGATAAATTTTAATTGAAAAAATCTATTTTAATAAAAATAATTTATAATGTAAAATTATAAATTTTAGTTTTTTTAAAGAATCATTATATTATATTTTTATCAATTTATATAATTTACATTATTGGATGTAATTTCAGATTTAAACTGGGCATAGACAAGTGTCAATATTTTGATAGTTATTATCTCTTAAAAACATGCTTTTTTATTTTAACAACATGAATTAATTTTAAATTAATTTCTACCCCATCTAGGTTTTGAATATGGAAAAATGGATTCCATATTTGGAATCATGAGTTTCAAACTATTTAAATAGGTATCCTTTATTTTTAGACATTATGATTATTAATTTGAGTAAATATTTTATTTACCATGGTTGAAGGGTAGATCTGTTAAATAAGGCTAAAAAATATTAATATTATAATATTAAATTACACTAATATGTGTAATATTTCAATTGTTTATACATTTCTTACCATGTTAATCGTTGATTCGATTTTGGGACCCCATGGAGCCACATGAGAGTGATAATGACACTTTATATTAATTAATTTAAAGAAATTATAAAAATGACACAAACATATATTTTTTAGTAAAACAATTTTTACATGTGGATATATACGTTATCCATATGTCTATATATATTCCTTTGAAACATATAAATATTTCCTACATCATGGTATTTTTTAATAATTTTTAGACATCAAATAAAAAAATTATTTATGACCCTATAATGATGGAGTGTTTACCTCATTAATGAATAATTTAAAGAATGACATTATTGAAAATAAAAAAATATCCAAAACTTATTCAATTCTGATTCTATGGATTTATATAGAACATGAGTAATCTTATATTATACATTAATGAGAATTGGACCTTTTGAAACCGAAACTCATTACATATTAAATTAATATTTTCAAACATTCCTATAGAACCTCTCCCCTCCGTTATAAAAATCCATCACCTCTAACCCTTTACTCACTTATCTCAAGCCCCTTGGCTCATTTAACATCTATCCAATTAAGCTCCCAACATCCTTTTATTCCACTTATAAGCCTTATCATAGTTATAAGGCACTTCAAGGAAGCCTTTTTGTTCAAACCTAATAGAGATACATGATTTAAAGGTAACATCTCCCCTTAAGTTCTTTTCTCTTATTTTACTTCTATAACACCCTTAACTAACATTATTCATTTTTTTTCTATAATAAAACCAGTATAATAAATATATTAGGTTGTTTTAATGAGAAGTATTTGAACAAAAAATACACACACACCCATCTAATTGGCATATAACATAATGTTTCCGTCGACGGTTAGTAAGTGCCTCATGAAACATTTATTGTTCAATATTATACTACCACCACTTATGGTGGCCATTATGATGGAACAATAATAATATATGATATTTGTGATATTTATTTAATCTATAATTTTCTGTTATTCTCTTTTATAAAATAGCTTTATTCTTTTCATGTTGTGTATATACTATACTTTCATTTGTGGTAGTGCAGACTACCACCCCCTCAAAGTGATATGACTCGTTCAAAGCATACATGGAACATATAAATAAAGTATGGTGTTAATGAAGATAAATAACATATATAAAACATTATATTATAATGGAATAATAATATACCTCTGTATCATTTGGTTTTCATTTCTTTTATAATAAAAAAATGAAATGGAAGTAGTGTTCAAGCGTACGTACGGATTACCGTCTCCACGAATGAGATGAGATTTTTCCCTATCATGGCCATTCAAGAATAATTTTCATTTTAATATTAAAAATAATGTTTATAAACTTAATAAAATTCTGGAGGTGAATCAAACACATCGAATCCATCAAAATCATGGCTTATGAAAAAAACATATAAGGACAATGAATAAGTTAACTCCAGAAACAATGATAGTATTAAAAGATTATTAACAATGAAATATTACAAGATCATATATGATATCATATTTATGAATGTGGTTATTTTATATTTTAATAACAATCATTTAACTATTATTCAAGAGGTTAACGTACCCTCGACCATGGAAAAGTACATGGTTAGGGTTACTTTGTAAATCTTCTTAATATCTAAGATTCCTTATATGTATGTATTTACTGGGCCATATTTATCATCCATGTCCATGATTCATAAAAATACTTTAAAAATAAATATTTTATGGTTTAATAGAATGGGTTATCGAACTATATCATCATATTAATTGTTTTAACGATTTATTTTTGTGAATCTATTTCATTAATGTCCATGCCTTCAAAATAATTTTAAGGATATAATCATATGGACACAATTGTTTTAAAAGGTTAATTATTTTTAAAAGATTCAAAGTGGAATAGGACACTTTGATTAAAAAATAATTTTCAAATATCATCCATTATAAATTATGAGACTTTAAAATGGCTTCCCGAAAAAATGATATTTCTCCCAAAGGGTTTTACTAATTATTTTCCACCATGTCAACATCATTTTTTGATATTATTCTTTATTGGGGATGATTTATTCTGAATTCAATCTTAAATATTGTATTGAATGAGTTATGATATGTTTGACTATGAATGTGATATTTTTATAGCACTCATGGCTTCTGGATATTGAATTATTAATACTTGTCATAGTTTTATTATGAATTTTTATGTTCTGTTTCATCATTTTCATATGAGGAATGCATTGGACTTAATAAGTGACGATTGGAGCCCGCTATAGATCCTAGATGCATCAGTAGTTCTCATGAGAAAAACTTGTGTCTTGGTACAAGGCCTTGAAAAAATCTTATTTGTAGTCTTGGAACGAGGCCTTGACTATGTGGTTTTGATGTCTCACATTATGCATTCCATCATTATGCAACTAGCTATTGATATTACATGTGATTATTCGACTAGTATAATATCCATGTGAATAAGTAAATTGAATTTTTTTATTTATCATTTCCATATTAAGATGAAGTTTACATTTAAATGAATTGTTTTTCATTTTTATAAATTGCATTAATGGATTATCCATATTTATGATTGTTTCCACTAATTGTTATTTTTATTGAGCATCTGAGCTCTCCCCATTCTTATGTTTTCTTTTTCCCAGGATTCCAAGAAGTGTGTTACGTTTTATAGAAGTGTTAATCTACGGGAATAATGGCGTTCACAAAGAATTATATATGTTGTGTTTTATGATTTAATTGGTAATGTAACGTTCATGTATGTAATATATTTTTCAACACTTCTATACTGATCTGTTCTTTGGGACCTAATTCATTGCAATAATTCCACTGTATTAAAATAACGCCCTGAATCTGGGTAACTGTTTTCGAGGTGTTACAGGCAAGAAAATTAAGGATAGTTGTTGACTGTGTTCCCAAAACAGTATCCCTATTGTGGTAGCCTGAAATAGGGATAGAAATTAAGGGCCAACCACAGACCATGTTCAAAACATGGGGCCTGACTCAAAATGTCATCCATTAGTCACCCAAAACCTTATCCCATGACAGTAGGAAATCCATAGTCCACGCATCGATACAATTAGAGGGTTTCTGTTGGCATGAAATATGACAAGATTGTAAATAATGGGTGTGAATAACATTGAGGGTGGAGCGACGAGTTGTTCGAATGGAGTCTAACACTCTAGAAATTACACCTCTGTGATGAAAGTGATATGTGGGTGCATTAGTATAATCATGGAGCAGAAAAACGTTTTGAAAGGATATCTCTATCGAGAACCTAGACTAGCATTGATTTATACATCATACCAACAAGGATGATAAACATGTTGTTTAGCATCATATGATGAGGATAGAGGAGATGAACGGTCTCTAAATAGGGGAAGAGGCCAAGACAACCATATAAAATGTTTGAAAGCATGTGTCTAGATCTGGGAACTTGGCATCTAGATGTTACTATGTATCCCTCTAGGGTATGAATCATTCCATATATTGTTCTTGAGCATGGTGTGGCCAGAGACAGCCTCAAGTAAGGGTAATCTTCTTTGGAGAGGATGTTGTAGCATCCCATTGGTATCCTGGGGAATCACGATCATGTTCCGTGTAGAACCACAGTTTAAATTCATGCATTGAGGATATAGTTATCCAAGAAAAAACACGCAGTGTGGCACATATCCGGACATGAATGTGGATTGTAAATGTGCACACCATAGTACCTTTTTCAAATGGGATTCATTATATCGTAGAGCATACGTAGACCCACATAGGGATGGATCCAGATCGGGTGCTCATACATATTCCACGAGGATGAGAATCAAGCAATACGTAGTTATAAAATTGTTGTTTAACATCATGTGGCATAGAATCCATGTGCGATACGACTGCGCCATTACATGTCCCACAAAAACTACTAATCCGAATTGAGTTGTGCCCAATTTGGTAATTAAGGAGTAGTTGTGGGATTTTCCTAGTACAAGGAGGCATTCATTAGGTGCAATGGAATGCTATGTGATTGAATTCCCCTAATTACTGGCCCGCATACTTAACCCACATAAATGTGTGGGGGGTAGAACCGAGTGTGATTAAATTCAACATGAAAATGTATTGTTGGAGATATGGGAATCAAGGAACCTAATATCTGGATCATGAGGATTGTGGTATGACAATAGAGGATAGTCATTCACTATGTTTCAAACACAACATCCATTTCACATTATCATTGTATGCGGACAGACAAATGAGGTTTGATCATTGACCATGTTCTAAACAAGTGAAATGTCACAAAATATCATCAAAGGTGTTCTAGGGCATTGGTCCAAGATGGTATTTATCAAAATGTGGAATGATACTAGGTCGTAAAGGGGGTCCCCCCAAACATGGAAGGGGATGGAGATCCAAATTAAGGGCTTATGATCGTGGGCACAAAATGAGGGTATGTATATGTGAAAACTCCACCTATTGTGCTCTTTTCCATGACTCATTTGAGTACTCCAATGGGGAGTGTCAGATAGAGGGATTCAAATACCTTTCCAAGGACAAGGGCCTGGGGGACACCGAAACCTTGTTTAAGAAGGGATTTTTTGCAAAACCCAATGTGAATGATGGAATAAAGAGTCTGATGCACACCAAATTCATTCAATAGAGTTATGGCCATGGGGGATGAAAAATGGAAGGATTTTAGATATATTGGACTACAACCATTGAATAAATGTACGTGAATTCTTACGTATCCAAGGAGGTTGAGAATTAATCCATACATTGTTCGGGAAATTATCATGCAGTTAAATGTTATGTGAAAGGACATGGTTGGATCTTTGTTTTAAGGTGTTAGTGTTAGGACCATAATGTAAAGGATAAAGGGAGATGAACAATGCACATATTTCCCTAACGCGAACAAGGTAAGAAGGATTATGTATCACACCATGTGATCTCAGGGGAAATTTTGAGGTATGGGACCAAATGTTTATGTTGGGCTGGGCCTCGGGAAAAGTGGCCAGGAATTCCAACATACCCCATTACAATGGTGATCAAGCCTTACATAGTTATAGAAGTGGAACGATAGGGTACCAAAAATAGGGAAATATTTTCATGCAGGTCTGGACCACAAATCAAAATAAGTGACATTAGATATATCATGTTTATTTATTAGGATGAATTTGTTTTTATGCAACAACACCAGGACAGAGAATCTGGGCATCACTGTAGAAATATATCCACCTATAGGCCATTAATAATTGCTTGGTGGATTAATGATATTAAATACAGTGTCCCATAAAGTGATGACACCACCATGTCGTTTCATTTTACATATTGGGGCTAGGACGATAATGTCCTAGTTTAGGGATATAAGATAAGACCATCCTATGTATTATAATGTCGCGCTGCAAAGAGGTAACATTTCAGTGTCATGTGGGGAAAGAAAGAATAGTTAAAGGTCATATGGCTTGGACGCCTATAGAATAATGAGGTTTTTGAAGTACTATGTATGGTGTGATAAATCATACGTGTTGTGAACGAGGACAAGGTCCACACCATACTATGCACAATGCCTATTGATAAAACATAGGCCAAGGGGATGGAATAGATCATATGATATGGGGTTGGACCCAAAGACAAAATGTTTTGGTGTTCCATCATATCTCGTGAGGGTAGAAATCAAGCCATATGTACTTCTGAGAAAGAAGTTTTATGTCATGCGGTAATAGACGTATGAGTGACTTGATCATAAAAGGGGATTACGTGGTGAAGCTAATGAAAACACAACCTGAATAAAGACATAACCCACATACACCACACAATTAAATCTTATAATATTCTAGGACAAAAAAGATGAATAGATAATATATTTAGTGGAACTTGAGCTGGACCAAAAAATGAAATTCTCTGGTGTTCATACACATCCCATAAATATGGTAATAATATTGTACATAGTTCATGATGATGTTGTGGAGATTATCATCATAGAACAAGGACATGGTAGAAGTTAGTTTAGGGTAATAGATCATGGAACATAGAGGTGAGACTCATCCAAGAGGGCGTAAACCTTTAAAAAATACCTAATACCACCTGATCAATGCTAGATTTCATAAACATGTGTAGATAAGATCTTTTCTACATGTGGAATTTAGAGAAAGTAGAAATGCAGTGGAGCCTCGAATGACACCACACTGTGGATTCATCCTCTTAACGTGCTAATGAGAACTGAGGAATAACACAAAGAGTGTTAAAATTCAACTTGGACCTAATATATTAGAAGAGGTGAACCATGCACCGAATATTTTAGTCTTAATGTTTGGTTGTGTAACGATGGAGGATAATGATTGACTATGTCAAAAACACATCATCCATATCATGTCACCTGAAATGGGGACAACAAATGAGCATCAACTGCTGACCACATTCGCAAAGCGGGACATGTGACAAATTATCATTCAATATTCTTAGAGACATTATCCTATGATTGTAAGAGAGCCTTGGGTCCTAGAATCAATGTCATTCTAGGGTTCTTTTGAATCTGAATGAAGTTGGAAGATCGAATAAAAGGGAACATAAAGCATGAAAATGGTGGAAAACATGTATATGTTGGATCCAACAATCTAGGCCCTGAACCCACGTGCTCTATTGAACAATAGTTAGTTACCAAAGA
Organism: Viscum album; assembly: GCA_963277665.1. Taxonomy (NCBI): domain Eukaryota; kingdom Viridiplantae; phylum Streptophyta; class Magnoliopsida; order Santalales; family Viscaceae; genus Viscum; species Viscum album. Next base: position 1,134,199,744 of record OY728150.1, on the reverse strand, counting down.
GAGTCAAGGTGATGAAAAGAAATAAATAGGAAAGTACATGACGTGGCTATTTCAAAACCAAAATTAATGAGTGAATAAGACCAAACCACACCGCATACCCTTTTCCGATGGACTTAGACCTGGGGGCCAGAAATATGATGAGGTTTCTACAAAATGGGGATGGATCCAAAGATTATATGTCCAAGAATTATAACATATCAAAAGAGGATGATAATAAATTCACAAATTGTTCTGAAAGGTCCATTCTTTTTATCGTTGTTTGGCGAGGACGTGGGATGATACACAAATGGGAGGTGAAGTTGGTAATATCATCATATACCTGGTATCCAATGATGCCTACACTATTCTGTGTGCCATCCTTCAAGGGAACTATACCAAAGAGGGAGACAAAAAAACAATTTGTTTCTATCCTCCATGATGATGCATCAGAGAATTCTTACATATCCCTTGAGGATTGGAATCAAGCCATATGTAGTTCTCAGAACGTTGTGGAGTTTAGCATCATGTAGTAGGATAATTCCGGGAGATATTAGTTTAAGGTTATAGATTATGGACCATTTTTTAGTTTATTATCTTTCAATACAAGTGTTTTGTATTTTTACGTCCTTCAGCCTATACAGATCATGCATTTAAACATAATTTGGTGAAGACAGAACACATTGTGGTAATGCAAGACCAATGAAGGTTACTCATGAAATGTACTTGTTGAGGAATTTGGAATTTGTGGGAAGTGTGATCCTCTCACCATCCAAGGTAACCTAGGAGTACAAACTGTTGGGGTAAGCCTTGTGAATTATGTAATTTCTATTCTACTTGGTCTCCATATTTGGTGGTTTCTTACTAGGTATCATCTTCGTATTTATGTAGAATACCATTTCACCTTGTAAGTAATAGCACAGGTGAACATTATTATTCAAGGATCAAGCTATCTTGTTCTAATGCCTTTTCAGATTGTGTAGGGCACAAAGCCTATTATAATCAAGTTCTTGTTATTCATCCAGATGTGTTTCTGCTAAATTATCAACTATATGTTGATCGTAAGTATTTTCTCAATGAATGAAATAGAATCGCGATGATTAGAAATGCATCTGTTCTGTACAGAAGGGACCATGGGTTCACAAGAGTGGAATTATGAGTCATTGTCCGATATGCCCAGTGAAAATTGGGGAGTTTATCCAGAAAACTATTTTTATAACCAACCATATATTGTAGAATTTTATGGATGTATTTATTAACCTTCTTGAACTTCCCATTTTTATACGTGTGATAGTGGAAGGTTTGGTAAGAAGGGATGTCTTACATGGTCTACAACTTCTTTAGTTCAGCTGCGCGTATGTTGGTAATGTTATCAGTGAGAATGTCATGAGGGACTCTGAATCGATAAATGATATCGGAGATCCAAAATTGATCTATAGAATGGGCCTTGACCTCCTTGAATGGAAATTACTCTTCCCACATGGAAAATAAATCTTTAGTGGTCGGGATGAACCTTCACTGGTGGGCTATCACAGGTTGATAGTGTCCAATTACACCGATTCCCCAAACCATGAAGGGCCAGAACTACAGTGTATTAGGGAGTGTCTTTGGAGGCTGATGCCCATAATTAGCATGGATTTGGCATGAATGACACTTTTCGGCAAACATGAAACAATCACGGATCATTAGGGGCCAAACATACCTCAATATTCAGATCTGGTGAGGGAGTTTCATTTTTGTCTGATGTGCCCCGCATGAACTGGCATGAACCTCCGACATGACCTGAAAAATCTCTCCTCCTTGAATGAAACAGAAAAGAACCCCATCAATCCCACATATGTTGAGGATCTTCACATTACCAGGGCCACTCTGAAGGGTAAATTTCAATGTGTTGTCAGATTCACTTTCGCTCAGCTCGATTTTCCTTGAGATTGTAGTGATAGAGATACTCGATAATGGGGGTCCTCTAGTGGGGAATCACCTCCAACACTTTGGTAGGGGGACCTAGGTGTCCTGATGTAGAAGATTCAATGTTAATTTTCTCTTACCTATGGGATATAGTCATTGTTCACTGTGAATAGAGTGATGATTCCCCAGTGCAACGCATGAATAGTCAAATACTCTTGGTCAGGTGTTTCAAGATATGAAACCAAGTTGTCCAAGGCATCGACTCGACCATTCTGAGATGAATGGACCCGAGTAACTTCTATACAAGAAATGAGCTGAGCCATTAACTAGTGGGTATGTACAAATTGTGGTACAAGCTCTGACATCTTCACGACGTAGTCACCATTGATTTGTTTAATGCCTAGTTTAGAGTCACATATCAAAAGTAAGAGGGGAACATCAATATCGATGGATAGATTGAGAATAGTAATGAGAGACTAATACTCTGCCTTATTGTTAGTACAACTTTGTGACAACATGAATTAATATTGAAGAACACCTTGTACTGGCAAGATGAAGATGATACCCATGACCACTCTGTTGAGTCTGGGGTCCTTCAGACATTTTTCGGTAGGACTTTGAGAAGCACCATCACAGTGCATTTTCCAACATGGAATGTCTTTGTCTACTGAGATGGTCACCTCGAAGAGAAAATCAAGACCCATGTACTAGTCTGTGGGAGATGGATTGGAGGCAAGAAAGTCTTCAAATGTACGCCCTTTAATGGCCTTCTAGGGGACAAAAATGATGTTGAACTACTAGAGGATCTCAACCCACCGAGCTAGATGGCCTGTCAACATGTGGCAGTTCATAATTTACATCAGCACATCCAATTGAGAAACTATCTATATCTCATGATATTGTAAGTAGTGTCACAATTTCATCACTTCGAATACCTTCACAAGGAAGCTTTTCTTGATAGAGGAATATTTTAACTCTCTGTCATGGAGCATGCATCTTTGATACATTAAACTATTCTCTATTATCTTATTTTTCTTTTAAAGGATAAGAGAACTGAGAGATCATTCTAGAGTACTCACATAATAGAAAAACGACATTCCAAAAAATGGTGGCATCAGTACTAGAGGCTATAATAGGTTTTTAAAGATTTAACTAAAAGTAGTCTTCCACTTCTCATCCCACTAATAATCGGCACCATTCTTTTTTATTATTGAAAATGTACTACAAATTCCATATAGATTCATGAAGAACTGACATATATTGGCTATGTGGAATTGAATTCCTCGAATCTCTTAGATATTTCATAGAGGAGACATTTGGATGAGCGCCTTGTTCTTTTCCGGAGAGATCTCGATGCCTCTATATTTGACAACATAGCCAATAAGCATTGTAGAGTTAAACCCACAAGAAAACATCAGGGGTTGATCATCAGAAGGAGGGATTGTAGGAAGCCGAACAATTTATCATGATCATTGAGATGGTCTTGACAGAAGAGATGTTTGAAAAAATTATCATCCACCTAGAATTCCAACAATGTCGCGAGGATCAGCTTAAATATGCGATGCATGGAACACTGATAGGTGGAACCTACATTCATTAGATGGAAGGGAATTACCTGGTAGTGTAATGTCTCTTGAGGTGACTTGAAGGCTATATAATCCTTATCCTGGGGGCCATTCAAATTTGGTTATACCTGGAATACCCTTAAATGAATGAGAGAGATTTGAACCATGGTGTGGATTCAATCAACAATTATATCTCATTAAGGGGAAATTATAATTAAAAAAGTGACAATTGAGATTGTTGAAATCTTGAAGGCTTTGAACTGTTTGTTTTTCATCTTAATAGGAACAATTTGGTCACAATATATGGGGTAGTGGACCTCTTTTATGAAGATGGATCTGATGATATTATCATCCTTTCCCTTGACCATGGCATTGTTAGAAGGATGCATCTTTCTCAGAGGTTTTTTAAACCCCGATTGATTTGTCAGAAAACTGAGTTGGTGGGCAGAGACATGAGTATGTAGTCCTAAAATATCATCAAAACAATTGGAAAACACATCACAATGTTTCTTTTGGAAGTCTTTGTATCACTGTTTCTCCTCAATAGACATAGGAGCACTAATCCAAGAGGATTTCACATCCTTATCATTTCAGAGTTTCACTTTTACCAATTCATTGTCCGTGGTTGAGACTCCCTCTTAAAAAGTGGTCGGATCATTCTACAAATCCTATCCTACATTAAAAATGTCAATATCTTCATTAGGACGTGATTCTTATAAGTAAATAGCCTATAATGGGACAATGCTGCTAGCTTGAGCGTCATTACCCACTACATTTGGGAGCTCTTGTACTGCCAAAATCATAGAGATGAAAGTCATCGACTCAATCCCATATGGCCTTCGACCCAAGTGGAAAATCATGATAATTTCAAATAAATAATGGTGTTTTGGCTTGAGGTGGATTATCCCAGCCTATAGAAACAACCATGTATGATGTATTTCTGATTCCATGGGGCCGGCATCCCGATACATTATGGGAGTAGGAGGCTCTTCGGTCACAGGAGCCAGATTTGTAAAGGAATATGAGGTGATCTTCTAGTTTACAATAAACATTGTATGGTTCATTCCCTTGTTCTAGAAAAAAATGAATCATTTCCCCATGTCCGTGGTCATGGCCTTCATACAATGAATCAGAAAAATTTTATCATCATTTAGGTCTGTGCATAGGTCGATCGCAACCAAAGTGTGTTCAACTTCATTGGTCTAAATCTGCTTGACTTTTCTCTTGTAATAGTCATCATCCAGGTTGTAGGATTCACAATATGTGAAGGGGGACATGTCTCATGGGTGCATTCCCACAAGTCCATTATGATTGTACTTAAGGCGTTGTTGATACGATGAAGGGACCACTATGTGTATGGGTAGCCAAGGACTTCCCATCAATGTGTTTTAGGCAGTGTCCTACGAGACAACCATGAAAATTGTGTTGGATACAAGGCCACTGAATTGTGCCTTTTGATGGAACATTCTAGCCAACGTATGTTCCATCTTATCATTAACATTAATCATCTGGTCATAGGGACTCAAATCATCTTTGGACAACCCCATCATTCATATTGTCATGGTCGGGATAAGGTTGATCCTTGACCCTTTGTCGACAAGAAAGTGGAAAATCTCAATTCCATTGAAATTGAATGTGATGTATGGTGGGAGAATATTCCAATTTATAAGAGAACCTTGTTCATATCCATATAATGAGCTATTGGCTGGGCGTTCTGTGTGCTCAACTACCTCATTATGGAAGGCTTCTATGGATGTTACCTCCATCACAAACTAAAAGAGGCTTCTTAAAGACCAAACAAGTTCCTCAGGCATATCCTATGATAGGAAATGGTCCTTGAGACTAGAGGTACTCTAAATAATTATGGAAAGATGTATATGAATATCATACATCCATGCCAAGTGTAATATTCATCTGACAGGATGTTGTTCTATGACAAGAGGTGCGATGAGCCCTTCTGGAAGAACCGGTGGCCGACTTGTGCCGAGAATGTCATGTTGCACACTAGTAGAAACTCGTGGAATTACCAATGGATGAGGGGTATGTGATTGAGGCTGATCCATTATAGAACGTGGTTGATCACAACGCGGTCGGGGTGGCTCTTCCTGATCAAGTAACATAAGTGATGGGCATGACCAACCCAATGATAGAACATGAGATGGTTGTGTCTGTTAAGCTCCATACTCAGAAATTTTTTTGGATTCAATAGCATGAAATGCATGGCTTGAAGTATTGAATGAGGCATTCCAATGACCTATGTATCCACAACTCCTTCGACGCTAGTGGCAGTTGGGGATGTTGGGAGGATCTATCTGGCTGTCCTCAGCATCAGTAATCTTGTTGGGGTTTACAACCTCTATGGTGTTAATTGAAGCATACCGTTTTTCATTAATTGAATAATCATCCATCACTAGATGGATTATGAGAGTAATTCAGATTTCCAAGGTCATGATGTATTTGAGAGTATGGAATGATGACAATATCAGGGGGAATTGTTTCCACTTGCATCGATGATGCTTGCCCGTCTAGGAAAAGGATGGTTAGGTTGCCGACAACGAAGTAGTGGATGAGGGTGACACAGAGGAATCTGAGGGATTTGGATTATTCAAACATGAATGGATAATACCATGGAAATAAGAGACATCCTCACAATCCATCCAATCATCAAAGTTTTGAGACCAATAGTTAGGAACCTTTTTTCACCCACCTTCGATGTAAGGTTGTATAACTACACAAACCACATGAACTGGTGTTAGGCCAAACATGACTACTTTTTTATCAACCTAGTTTTCAAACCAGTCTTTAAACACATATAAATTCTTGAGTGTCTTCCCTAGGATCTAGTGATAAAGGTAGTAATTAGGGAAGCCAGTGAGGTCCACCTCTTTGGGCCTCCTGTATTCTGAAAACTGCAAAATTACCTTTTCCAAGGAACATCAAAAATAACCATGGACATCCCAATGAATAAATGATAAGGTCTAGTTCCATATATCCCATATGGGGTTTCTAGGATCTTGTTCCTAATGAGGGGCTGGAAGAGCATTCCGAAAAGGTGGAACTTTGTTATCTCGCCTATGTGGTGGTGGTGTGTTAGGAGTGGGATCCTGACGATTTTGAGGAGGGAGATACTGGGACTGATGATGTGGTTGATATTGTGGTCCTCTTCAAGGTTGTGGATGTGGCACCACTGCAATAACTTCATCTACCCTAGGGAATTTATTTAGGAAACCATAGAGGGATCGACCTTAGCGACGCTTCTCACAGGAACTACAGGAGGTAATGGACGTGCTCATTTGGCAAGCTGCACATCTTCCTCTGGATATTAGCCCTTATCAGAGAAATCTCAGAATCCCATGGAGAAATTATGAGTGATGAGGGGGTTGTGTTCATTTTTTACATTCCCAAAAAAATATTGTAAGAAGATGTTACTGAGTAATCAATATATCAAGGGAGTAGGTGAGGCTGTTCTAGTGGGCAACAATCTTTGCATCACGCTAATAAAGAATATTCTAGCAACAGATATGGTATGAAAAACTCATCTCCACAGTGGTAGAGATTAACTGGTAAAGAAACTGCATGAAAAGATCCTCATAACATGCTAAATGAATAATGGGTACCTAGTTGTAATACAAAAATGTAGGGACTTCCAATGTTTGCGCGAAACACCAAAAATTAGCATTCATTTGCAGCGTTGGAGTTCCCAACATGGGTCCACACCTTAAGATAATGTTGGCCAGATGATACAGCTGATCAGCCATCATATTAAAGTGGGAAAATGTAGGTTTTACAAAGATATTGGTTGTTGTAATATCATCCACCCAAGCCACATATTGTAATCCATCAGGTAGAATTGCTACTTTTCAAGTTTCCAAATCATCGAGGTGGGAAATGAGAACTTCCATTATATCATCTTGATGTGTATTCTTATATTAGAATGGGTCCCTGACAACCAGTGCATGGGTAGGTTCTTAAACTTGATATGTAGTCCCAAAGGATCATGTAGCCGCTGGTGTGATGACCTGTAGAACTGTTGGGGGAAAGACCTCCGAAGCGGCTAGGGGAACTTATGTCATGTCCCGAAGACTATCTCACCGCTATGGTGGATTTTTTGTACATACCACACCCTCTTTCCAAAAGCAGCAGCTTCTACCCTGTCTATTGGGAACAGTGGTCAGGGACCCCCTAGGGTAACCCATGAGGAGGATTTGTACCTGCCCCTTCTCCTCAGTCCAGGATCACTGTGGTCTGGTCTCCAGCCTGCAAAATGTTCAGTATGGATATCATTGTCCATATTTTTTCCCCCTCAATATTATGACACAACGAGGCCTTTTCCAGATCATCTTCATTATTATGCATTGATTTGCATGAGTCAGAGTGTTTGATGGCCCCGAGATGCTATTTCCCATAATTGTTATTCTAGTTGATGGCTAATGACTGGGTGGGTACGGGAAGTCCTAGTAAATTTATTTTCAAGAGATTAATCCTTCCCAATGAATCTAATATGTGTGGATCTTATTCAAGGGGTAATTCCACTTCCAGGATCACTAGATCATTCTATCATTCTCATAGTTCAGCCATGTAATATGAGACTCTACCTGAAGGCATATCATTGATATTTCCAAGCACATTGGTCTAGTGCTGGATAGAACTGAAATGATGGGTAGCATACTACCCCCCATACTTGGACTTGAATGTGGTGGAAGCCTCCTTGATAATCATTGTAATCACTTTTAAGATCTGGATGCACCAATGTTGGAGGGTTTGTTGGCATCTCGTGACTCAGGGTGCTAGGCCATAGGGAGCACATCCAAGTCGAGAATACGACATTGTCGGCCAATATCTTCAATGTTTCCCTAAATATTAGCAAACTTTATCCACCCATAACAGAGACGTAAGGGAATTTCCTAATGTATTTGGTAAAACAACACAACCTACTCATGAGAAAGAGATTCCGGTGCAGTAATGTTCACCTTTACAATTGGCCATAATTTCAATGGGAAACGATTCTCTACAAGGATGTCCCATAAGATAATTGTCTCCAACTCATCATCTATCTCTTGGATACCACATTCATCGACTGGGGGTGGCTATAGGACTAGTAACATCACCAAAGTGGACCATTGGGATGGTAGATAGGACGACGGAGAATACGGTGAGCGTACTAGAAAGCTGCAACATCATGGACTCTCCTCCAAAGAATGAAATGGCTTCACCACCACATCTTTGTAGGATGAACATACGACCATAGTTTCTTTTTCATGGATAATGTAATTAATGGTGGGATATTCTGTTTCAAATTCCCTATGAGTCCCAAGAACATATTCATGTGATATCTGGTTGAGGTAGAGAATGATCATGTAGACAATAGGGAGGATTGTGTGGCCATGCCCCCTAAAAAGGCAAAATATTCATCCTCCAAGGTGTATCTTTAAAGATAGGTAGTAATATGGTGGACATATCATTCTGGAATGATGAGGGTTATACACCTCGTACCTAGCCAGGCCCCCGTTAAAGAAGCTTAGGGCGAGAATTTAATTACAAAATCAATTTCTCCCTACTAATTTGGGAATTAGACGAGCTTAATCACACTCTGAAACATCTTGGAATTCTTCTTATGGCATCAGTGACCTTCCATCCTACACTGGGATGGTTCTTTGGGATTGGGTAGGTTTTTTACTAGAGGAGGATCTTCTACCGAAATGATGTTACGTTGGAGAGGCCTTCCGCCTGGGCGAGGTAGGGTGAGAGTAACACCCAAAAATGTCCAAGGGAACATGGGGAGGACCTCGGTTTCAACTAATTTGAACATAGAGGGAATCTCTATGAAATGTGTGGGAGAGGGTAGGACCTCTACTGAAGCTGATGGGAACATGGGAAGTACTTACATGTTGGTCTCCCCTAGTAGTATTGATAAGAGGGGAGCCGTCATACTGGTCAATCTGAACATGTGTTGGACCTTCATGGTGGATGCCAATAAAGTGAGGTATACGTCTACTTCTCTAATTTACGGGATGAGTAGTACCTTATTCAGTTTCTGTGAGAACATAGGGAAGACCCCCACAATAATGGTTAACTGGATGAGGAAAATATTTTCATCTGTGACCTTCAATCGGACTGATGGTGTCATGTGAAGGACCTCCATGATGACCATGGGAGCATGGGGAATCCGTGCACTCCATGGTTGTGGAACGAGGAGGACTTCCATCCCAGATTTCATCATCGTGGGTCGTCCCATGATGAACACCACCTATTTTTTCGACCATGAGATTCATCCCAACGTGCCCGTCAGGTGGTTGGGGACTCAATCTGAGTCAGTCCTATATGTTTTCTTGTTCATTATAAAATATTAATTGATCTTATAGGCTGGGGGTGTCATGGTCCACTATAGCTATTGATGATGATCCATCCTAGAGGTATTCCTCCTCATCTTTCACCCGACATTGGCATCGGGATATTCGGATAGGGGACAGTGGTGCAGGTTCATAACTCACCTGATCATTAGCATGTTGGGTTGGGTAGTAGTGCGGACATAACCTGGTGGGGGCCCTCCTTGGTGGCCCTCAGGAAGGGATCACAACTGGGATGGCCAGAACATCCCTCTCCTAATTAACTTAGGGGAGAATGTCATCAAAGTGATTATGTTAGAGTCTCCAGAAATAATTGTTGTTTGGAGTGGGGAGTAGTGTCACCATGTGTCGCCCTTGGGGAGGGGACAAAGACAAGTTGCATAAGCCTCTTGGTTGTAAGAACCTGGTTCTTATTCTAAAGGTACAGGCTTCTTATTTTTCTTTTTTCCTTAAGTGTTTTTGAGAAAATATAGAGAATGGGGAAAAATGCTAAATTTCGAAACTACACGCCGTGTACTTTTGGCTATGTTGGGATGAGTACACGGGGCGTGTAGCCTTTTCGGAAATGAGGGGTGTAGGAACTGACTACACGTCGTGTAGTGGTACCTTACATGCCACGTAGTCAGTCCGCAGGCTTAAATAGTAAGGTGGTGGAGTCGCCGCCAGATGGGCGACAGTACATGCTGTGTACTTGGGAGTACATGCCGTGTTCTCAGGTCGGTGGATGAACAGTGTGGCGGTGCCACCAAATGAACAGTTAAATGAAAGTAGTACACACCGTGTACTCAGAAGTACACGCCGTGTACTTTGTTTTTTTGGCTTAAAACTGGCAATAGCCTCCTCCTTTGGCAGAGGAGACACTTGAGCCGATTTGGAGCCAAGAAGGACGGTCGACCCTTTGAAGATCTTCCGGGTTTTTCGACAGGAATCTGATTCGTCTTTGGACGATCTCGTTGGAACCGCACGGGTAAGCCCTCTCCTCTCTCGGTGTCATTATTACCAATTCGTTCCCTAACGTAAGTTATTTACATTTGAATGGGTTTCGTTCTTCGTCAGATCTATGCCATTCTTGGGTGTTTCTGGAGTCGGCGTTCGGGTATAACGTTCATTGGCGTATAAGGTAGGTGGCTTTGTGTTTATTTTCCAACTGTTGTGCATTTTTGTGCGTTTTTTGTGCATTTTTGTGACAAAAACCCATGTTGGGTGTTGTGTGGCTGAGGTAGTTGCTATATTTAATGCCTATAATTGAATAGGTGATTAAATTGTGATAATAAAATGATGGTTGGGATCGTTTCTTGGATTCGGAACCACCACACGGGTGTGTTTCTCTATTTAGCTGTTTGGCCAGGATACCCGATGGTATGCCTTTAAAGTAGTAAATATAGAATTTCCTTGAGAGGAATTTCTTGTTACTACTTGTTTACCTATTGGTCATGGGCCAATTACATGTTTAGCCTGAGGGCGTTGTTGTGATTAGCCTGAGGGCATGACTGTTTTAACCTAAGGGCGATGTTCTATTTTGCCTGAGGGCAGCCTTTCATGCCTGAGGGCTTGACTTCTATGCCTGAGGGAAATACCTAGGGTTGGATTCTGTATCGCTGGAGGGCAATCCTGAGGGCGTGGTTTACTATTCTAGCATGAGGGCATGGGTCTGGTTGGCCTGAAGGCTTGGTGCTGTTGAGAACAGAATGTTACTAAGTTAAATGATTAAATGAATAATAAAATGGAAATATAACTGGTAGTTAGTTACTTTTGAGTACTTCTTACATTATTGCATTTTACTACTTCACACTGTTGTTTCATGATTACAACCAGTTGGGCACGAGCCTTTGGTGGGTGCCTACAGAGATATATTTCTCACACCCTATTTGGGTCATGCTTTTCGGCCCAAAAATATTACGTCTCTATAGGTGTAGATAGGGGCAAGAGTCCATGTACAGGTACTTGACTATTGCTGAGGAGTGGGAGGGCATGGGACTGATCCTAGGCTCGTGATGCCATTGCCAGCTGTTTTTCTTGTTTTGTTGTACTCTGTCTTTTACTATACTATATTGATGTATAACATGTTCTGGGTATTTTCTTAGAACTTGAAACATGTAGCATCATCATTTATATACTTTTGGTTATATCCACTTCTATAGTTTATTTCAGTTGTGTATGGTTACTGCTTCCGCTATCATTTTAAGTTTACTTTGTATTCTGCTGCGCTACACTTTGACAAGTGAGGGAATTGTTTCCCCACTATCAGACCTACGCCCTCGCTGCTAGTCGGTAGCCTCTGGCATTTAGAGAAATGCACTTGAGGTCACGTGGTGAACCGGGCTCGGGGCACCCATTGCGTGGCACCCGGGTCAGGGACGTTACACTGGTCATGTTGGGCCATAACCCGAGCTGGGATAAATCCCTCATCCTTTTATTGTCGAATGAGGTCATTAATAACCATCCAATGAATTACTTCCAATATGGATATGGGGTGTTGGAGCCCAGAATACATGAAAGTAGGGACCTTTGTAGAATAGATGTGGTCGTGTGGGATTTCCGCATTGACGATTCCACAATACCTGCATCAGTGGGTAGGTAGTGATTGATTTCCACTTACAGAATCTTGGGTCATGAAATATAGAGAGATTCAACCATTAGTCATGAATTAAAGAAACTGATTTATAGTTCCCTATCTCCATTTTATCTCCAACTATTGGTAAAAAGGATCCACACTCACAACATCACGGACCAGAAGGTCCAACGTTCAACTTTCGTAATCTCTGGTGAGTTTTAGCCAGGCCCACTATTTTCATAGTGGGACATAGAACCATATAGCGATATCTAGTTACACTCTTATTCAATGATGTCTCGAATGCTACTAATCTTCACATTTAAGAGAATAACTTCTCGTCGGGCTCAATAATTCTATTTTCAACTCTTTCTTTAGAGTGAACATTTGTCCAACAAGGACACACTGATTGTTTCCCCTCATTCCTACTTTTCAAAGGAGGGTTTCATCTATCATTTATTCTAGGAAGTTTGATCCTTGATAGATGAAGGATGAAGGGAATTCAGTTCCTCATTCCATTGATTCCTCCTCAGAACTCATCACTTAGTCCGGGTCTCCCTTATAAATGAAGATTTTGTTCATGAAACTCTTACCATTACCATATTATTTAGGTTTCCGATTAATTACATGGATTCTGTAAAGACATTCTATGGGGTCATGTCATGTTATAAACCATCAATTGGAAATGTAGTCATGTTGGACATCAATGGTGTGTATGTACGCTGAAACAAGAGTTTTTTTGGGTTTCACTCCCTTATGATTGGTCTTCTCGAGGGCACGTATGTTTGAGGGATCCCATATCGATTTCGTTGAATTATAAGCCATATACAGGTCACTGAGGTTTTCCTCATATCTTCAGGTTTAAAACATGGTATGCCATAAGTTTAAAATCGTGCAGAGATGAAACAGACTATTGAAAACATTGATGGGGGTGGATTAGTTGGGTGCAACCCCAGGAGGGAGAACCTGAGATTCCATCAAGATTGTTAGATCAACACGTAAAATTAATATAGATCTTATAATTCTTGGGTCCCTATCAATAGAACACCAGGGATTTCAATTATCTAGGATTGGACCTCATGGTGGTTTCCTATGTACAATATCCCAAGAGACAGGGATCAAACCCACATCGTTCAAAATGGAAATGAATTGAGGTGTTCATATAGGATAGTGACCAAGAGACATATTAGGGCCTAGGCGAGGATGACGACTCGTCGGAAGAGGAGTGCTCTTGGTTGGATGGTTACATATTGTGAAGTGATTATGCATGGTTTGATGATAGATTTCATCTAAGAGCAACAAGGATGTGGGTGACATAGTCTCATTGGGATGTAGTGCCTTGGGTATGAATCGGGATGGATATAGATGGTTGTGTGAAGTATATAGAGAATGATATGGAACCATCATGAAGACAATGGTGATGTTTGGCTTGAACCTCAGAGAGGCATCCTACTTATCCATGTGATGGGGAATCAATGTATGTGTAGTTTGGTGGGGCGATGGGACAACTTTTGAACTGACCCACGAAAATGGATGAATGGATGGGTCCCGAAGGAAGTGGAACCTGTGGGTTTGATATTGACCTTCCCGAAACACAACGATTCATGGAAGATACTAGAATGAGAAATACGTTATGGGCTTGAACCTCATGTAGGATTCCTACATATCCCCATGGTAGGGAATCAATGTCCATGTAGTGTAGTATAGTGCATGGAATCATGTTGTATCCAAATGATAGAGACTCGATGACATAATGGGGATTACACATGGTTAGCATCCTAAGAGTGGGTCTGAATCCACTCAGATAGATCAGATATATAGTTCCTAACAAGGGGGACTAAAATGTATTACTGATGGTTGGGGACTACAATGGCTTGTTTTTTAATGGGGACATCAACGTCTTCCCTTTGGATGGGGTTAATCCTCAAGGAGGCTTGCTACATACCATGTCCAGGTGACAGGGGTCAAAAACCACATAGTTCGAGGCTAGACAAGAATTCGGGCCGTACGTGGAAGACAAAATCCCGATAACATGTTTGGGCATATGTGTGTATAACATCCCAAGGATTGTTCTTCCAGAACATGGGTGGACAAGAGTAGTGGGTCCCAGCGAAAGGGGCACCGAAAATTACCAGTGATAGGGGTTCATCCTCATGGAGGATTCTTATGTACCCTATCAAGGATACATGGATCAAAACCCATGTAGTTTTAATGTATACAGTTTAGTGTCATGCATGATGAAAGAGGGGGGGTATACAACATAACATCATGCAGGACTGGGGTGATCCGACATAAAGTGGTAGGGACTGAAGGGTGACAGGATTGAACCCAATGAGGCTTTCAATGTACCTTGCATTGAAAGGGAAAAGATCATAGTTTATGAAGTTTGGAATGGGTGTCAAGGTCATACACATGAAGGCATCCCAAGTTGGATGCCATGGCCAATTCTTACACTATACTCACATGAATCGTGCTCGGTGTGAGAAAAAAGAGGCATAAAATACCAAATGAGCAGGTCGTGAAAGGTAAGTACGTGAGGAATTATGTGGGGATTATGTATGGTTTGTGTCCCAAATATGAATCATGGTATTACACATGGTTAGAGATCTAGTTAGATTGATATTTGTACTTACAACTTGATGGAGGCCTGATGGAAATAAAGCCCAAAGGGAGAGAAATGGTTAATGATGGTCCTGGTGCCTATCTATCCTTTGGACATGGTTTATGGATGAAGGGAGGATGATAAGGGATCCAACCACATGCAATAAAGTCTAGGGGATTACACCTTTATGGTTTCCATTCCCCAAGGATAGACACCACTCCAATAAGTAGAATCTCATTTCATGTGAGGATGATATCACTATTGTGGGGACAGTGGGCATGGAGAATGTCGAGAAAGGGAACTTTGTTTATACTACACAAGGAGAGGCCACAATTTATCATCATGTGATTAGGAAAATGGTTTTTGGAATATTAACTTCATGTACCTCAGGTGAGTCCGGATCAATCCGCACCCCTAGGACATACATAATTGATACCCACCCACCCTTTAGAAAGGGAACACATAAACAATTCCATGGAGAGACGAGGTTGTGGAGTGATTAATTGAGGGACTCATGTTGGCATATCTATGAGAAAAATATATAATTGTTTGCATGCCTATTAGATGAATAATGTTTCTATGAAACACAATGTGAAGCTCTTCACAGGGGACCTTGAAATCACTTCACACGATCCTAGAGGGTCGTACAAGAACAGGTTATGTAAAGCATTCTATCTAGGAATATTGTGCATCATAAAGTGGATGGGTTTCATGAAGGATGGATGCTTTGCAAAAGGTATGTCCATTGCGAAGGAAAATGACGTAAAAAATAGGGGATTTATTAACGTATATGGATTCATGATGGGGATGGCCTTCGCGAAGGGAAAAGGATTTGCAAAGATGAACCTTTTATAGAGTAAATATTTTCTTTATCAAAACCCATTTTCTTTGAAAAGAGTCCCATGATGGCTCTACACTTTGTGAAACATCGATCACTTGAAAGGGACACTTCCTCTAGGAAGGGAATCTTCCATTATGAAGGGCATCTCCACAATAAGTGGAGGATAGAATTAATGAAAAGTGTACGACTCGAATAGGTTAAGTACCATTGGTGATATGTTTGAGTATTTCAAGAAGGTATTTGAAAAATTGGAGTTTGGAAGTTGAAAGGCCGGAGTCATAGTGGTTCGGAAGAAGAAGGTGAGCTTACTATTTATCAGCAATAACGGTCGGTAGGACCATAAAACCTGCAATAGGGATGGATAACATATGAAGAGGATCCCCTCTATCACTCATGTCGGCCTAACAACTGGTGTTGGACGTCGTGTAGTGTTATGTCGATGTGGCAACCCTGAAGTGGGCTATGGTGGGGATGAGTATTTAGGGATACATCATGTCGGCGTCGGACTCACGACAATTCGGGATGCTGTAGAGTCACTCGTTGTGGCGTCTTCATGCAAACACGCCCTCCGTGCGGAGCTTCTCATAAAGGGGACATTTTGGGATGGCTTGGAGGAACATAGACTCTTTTAGCGTGACAATTTTGGTGACCACAACGTTATGTGTACAGACTAAGCATGACTCATTTTTTAGCACCAGTAATGATTTTAGAATATTAAATTAATCATCTACTTAACTATCCATTTTTATCAAAATGAAGATCAATTTTCCTTTGATATACTCAAAATATACAAAATCAATTTCCTCGAATGAAATATATTCCCCATTCACATTTTCATTTTTTTACCTCGTCTATGTTGTACTGATATGTTGTTGAATCATATTAAACTTATCAAACATTTCATAAACTAATTATAGTCCTAAAAATTTTCTTTCGAGTAATTCATCCGAATAAACCATTGTCTTCTATTTTCCCCAATTAAACCTTAAATGATACAATTTATATAATGTATTTAGAACTATTATTTTAATAAAAACATAATCTTGAACAACACTATTCAATTTTCTTATTACTTCAAGGAACAATATTGAAAAATAAATATAAAATTCTAAATTATTAGATCTTAATGTTTTCATGTTCATATTTAAATGTTGTAATAAATTTTAATTCAATACCCAACAACATCTGAACCCACTTCCACAATGTATAGGTAAGGAATGGGAAACTATTAAATACAACGAGGATATGTACACCACATAACCAAACTATATCCATGATATATAGTTAATAATTCTGATCTGAACACATTATATCCCAAAAGATGAAGGAAATATATATATTTAGACTAATGATCAAAAGTAACACATATCTAATTATTACATTAAGATGTTGTGGGTATTACTTCCCCAAAATAAATATACATATTTTATAATTTTCACATTTGGAATAAAAAATATGAAGTCTTCCATTTGGTAATTATAATTATTATATAACCTATTTAAATTTCAAAAATTTCATAGTAATGATAGAAATTTATAATTCCTTCCCTACCCAACTGAAATTTTCTTAAAGATCTATATACATCACAATGCTACAATGATGAATGTGAAATTTAGATCTATGATCTTGAAAAAAACTCTTCAATGGAAAATCATTTGGAACTCATATCCCCTTCCAAAATCAATTAACACCGTTTTCATCAATATGAAACTCTATGAAATTATCCGTAAAGATAGATTTTTCCATATTATACATAATAATACCCCCCTTCTGTGCTTGATTATTTAAATTTTATGAAGATAATTTCACTAAATACTAAATAAAAAATTAGTAAAATATTACATGAATAACTTCTTGGTCTATAATAATAATATAATTCAATAAATGAAAATGTTCTAAACATAACAATGTTAATGTGGCATTGTAATTATTATATATAGAATCAGATAATGTAATTGATTTTCCTGAATATTGATAAATCATGCAGTCATAATCCATAATTATTTCTAATATACATTTTGGTCTCATATTGAACTCTTCTATGTGAATATATACATCAAAATATTAAAATCTATATATATATATAATGTGTTACTCTAAAAAAGTTATGTCTTTTGATATTTTTTTAAGAATCCTAAAGCCTCCAATTCAATATCATGTGTTGGATAAATTATATCTCTAGGATTAAATTATCATGAAGAATATCAAATTTCATAATACTTACATATTTAAATAAAACCAAGTCCCTTTAAGGATCCATCACTTTTAAAGTAACATGGCCCTTTGTTAATTATAGGGAAAAATATGTATCATTCAATTATTTTTATTTAAATTACAATAAACATCTATCACATTCTATTTTATAAATAAAACTATATTATTTTATAGAAATTTTGTTAGTTGTATAGATAATTGTAAAAACCTTACAAAACACAATTTTTTGTATTCCAATAAACCATGAAATCTACGATTCTATGTGACCATTATAGGTAATAGTTATTCATAAACCAATTGAGAATTTGTTATATCAAAAATTATTCTATCTTTACATAAAATATGTTCATGGAAGGAAATATATCATAACCAAAAATTAAACATATATAATTTTCCATATAACTTATTATATATCAAGGTTGGAAGAACATAATTAAAATATTAACCATGATCAGCCTAACGTTTAGAATATATCTAGATGTCATACATTCATCAAAAGAAATATTTATCAAGAAAACACATTAAAAATTATTTCATAAGTTCAATAAATCATGTTGTATGAGTATTCATACCGTAAAGAATAACCAAAGTGTCATAATTCACATACATAGTAAGAAATTTGAGTAGTGTAATTTTATTATACTTCACCTTTAGCAGATGGTTATCAGATGATTGATCATCCTTTGATGAATTCTAGGAAACATGAATCTAGACAAAAAACTCATATATATGCGTAAATGGATTTTAATTATTAACAAATTTTATATTAAATACTATGTAATCCACGCAATTCCATTTTATTAAATCATTATTTTTAATATAAAAATTAATATAATCCTTTTATGAATTGTTAGGATAATGTAGAATTTTTCAAGAAATGGTTTTGAACAAATTTAAAATTAAATAAATTTATACCTGGGTCATTCAGATAGGTGGTTTTGATATTGGCTTAAATTAATAACTATTAAAATACTAAATACAATATCTTTATTTGGTATAATACGAGTAAATTCGTTAAGAAACACATCCATATGTAAATATACAACAGGAACATCACCAATTTGATCAATCGCCTTCCTCTCAACAAAATGTTCAAGATTTAAACAATTTCCATCATTTAATAGTTCCTTATCTTCATGATATGTTATAAAACGTATAAATTCATTATATTATCAAAACTAAACTTCATTCCCAAAAAAAATAATTTCTTATATAATAATTATTAATATGATTAATAGAATGCTAATCCATTACCATAATGACATAAACCTACAAAAATGGATATAAAATATGTTTTACGGGTAATCTATTTCAATAGATAAAAATTTATTATTATTATATTGCATTATTTCCTTAATTTTATCCTCATGTGTCCTTAATAAAAACTATAGCTTCAATTCTTGAGGTTAAATATATAATTTATGAGAAATTTAATCATAAATAAATAAATTTATAGTACATGAATAAAAAAATAAATTTTTATAATCTAAATAATAATTTAATTCACATGAAAACACATCTCTTGATGCTCCATCATATATCAAAATAATTGAACATTAACATGGAACACATTTTTAATTAGGATCACTATGTATTACATAATTTATTTCAATCATTTGGAAAAAAATGCATAATGAACCATTACATTACAATGGAAACATATTACTCCCTTTAAATCATTTTTTCTATTCTCATGAAAATAATACATCTCTTTTCAATTAAAAAGAAACATTTCAAAATAAAAAAAAGGTTGGGAAATATTCTTATATTATATTATAGAGTACCCATACGATTTTCTACTACACTAATCACATGATGCAAGGTGTATTTTTATTTATTTTAAATCAATGATTAATGATTCACATTAACTATCTGCATTGACATATTTTTCTCCTTTTATATGATCCATGATCCTTAGATTACAAAATTTCATCCTTCTTGATATATATATAATTTCTCAAATCTTTTAAATTCAAAAGGATAAAATTCCCTATGATAAAATGGGTTCAATCCTCTATATTGAAAATTAATATTACTTATGATATCAGGTGTTTAATTTAGTGTTTACATACATTGATAAGTGATGAATTATTCGAATTCCACCATTGAATATTACTAATTCTATTTAAGGACCTGTTTTTAAAATGTTACATAATCTAGTAAAAGATTCTCGAATTTACATTATTTCATTCCCTGAAATATTTTCAATTTAGTGTTATAGAGAATTAGGACAAAATTCATACAAATAATCCTATAATAGTACAATGTCAGTACTACTAAAACAATATCCCTTTCAATTATAATAAACATGTTTTTTACAAAACATAAAATAATATCATGAATAATGTTCCAAACATTCATCTTGTATTCCTATTTTATCTAACACATCATTAAACCATGTGAAAACATTTAAAACATTGAAAGATTAAAAATTATCAGTACGAACATAAATATAAGGAAATAAACTATTATTCCATGAATAATAATTGACATATAAAATCATTCTAAGAATACTTACATGTCACATATAGTATATCATATACATTGTGAAAAATGATATTTCCATTATACATATAAAATTTAGAAAATACCATAAATATTTCTTGGGGAAATACATACATAATTATGTAACCCTCAAAGATATCGTAAGTTTTTTAGTTATCACAGCTACCTTACAATGTAACCATTACAACTTCAATATGATGTCACCCTCACAACTATAATATTGTATAACAATCATAGTTAAACATGAAGTAACCATAGGATCGACATCTAACATTTACATACCCAATGAACAGTAGAGAGATATAGGTCCCACCCTTCCAGATAATTAATTACTAAGAACCAAAAAAATAATCATTAATCATTAATATTTTCATAATCAGTACATTACTTTTGAATTTTATAAAAAATATTAATTAAAAAGAGTATTATAAAAGACATGTCTTTTAAATATATCATAAAACTAATGTCATAATCAATAAAATGAATTTAAGATGTGCATACACTGTAAAAATAAAATAAAGCAAAATAATTCATTCCACCAAAAAACGTAGTACGACATAATCAATGAAGTAGAAGGTTATCACAAATATTGTAAAATGGGTAATGAATTTTCTTATGTCAGGTTGTCTTACGTAAATAATTCAAAAACATCCCGTATATAGTTTAATTAGTATTATCAATATATTAAATTTCCAAATTAATATTTAAAATTACATACAAGATATTATTACTACATTTTGTCACCCATTTATTAATAATATTTAGTTATTTTCATTTCATCAGGTGAATTTATTTCATAGTTTCCAGGGCCTTGAAATTATATATTTTCTTATCGAATGAAAGAAAAAATGTTCAAGTTGAATGAAATAATGTTAATATTATTTTCTAATTTTTAATGATAACATAAATCATTGTTTTTTAATACGATTATGAATCATTAAATAAAGAATATATTAGAATGATGTAATTTATTTTGGTGGTATATTTGAAAATCATTACCATATATCATATAGATTAATATAAGGTTTATATATTGGTTATAAAAAATTAAATAACATTTAAGATGTAAATAAATTATTATATAACCATAATGATTGTTTTATTACAATCTTTGATGGTGATAACGAAAAATGGAAGTGTATCGTCCATGATGGAAGTAAACAAACACATCAAAGATGATGTTCTCATTTTTAGAATAAAGGTTTTAGAATAAAATGATTGAAGATTAATTTAATAAAATGATAAAATTAAATTAAATATGAATTTTTTTTTCACATGGCTAAGTGGATTTGATTATATAATAATAAAATAAAAACAATTAAAAAAACAAAAGAAAATAAAAGTGTATTTTACCTCAATAATTATCCTCCTTGAAAACCTCTTTAAGGTACTTGGATTGAAGCATTTGGTGTGACCAAAATGTATCATAAATGGGGAATATTTTTTGGAATATAATTTTGTTACACCCATATATTTTATGAGATATATTCATTTTAATTTCAATAATGTCTTGTCATGACCCATCCCCTGGGGCCCGTATCGTGACTACCCCAAGCCCGCGTCCCATAGGCCAAGGGCTGTAGACTAGGACCAAAGGCGTAACTCCCTAAAAACTGGGAAGGCATTGCCTTTATAAAACATAAACACACACAACCACAGAACAAGCGGATGAAAACACTAAGTAAAGCAGTATAACAAGAATGATGAATGTACAAAGGGGATGTAAATACAAGCCCCAAATAAAGGTAAAACTACAACTCAAAGAAAGTACAACTGAAAAGACAAACACTTGAATGGTGAAGCAGCTCCAAGATCGCCCTCCGGGTTTCCTACCTGATTGGTACGTACATATGTCCTTCTCAGCACTCCACGTATATCGGTCCGCTCTGTGTGCCATAATGCCAAGTGTCCACCTCTGGGTACCATCCAGTCCTCATACACTCTGCCTTCGTCAGTGATGTCCGTCGTCTGCATCCAACACAACGAGGTGTGGGCATATCCAGTGCAGGGGTTAGTATAACGATACTTAGTAGGGACCCCGAGACCCTCAAGGTCTCACTAAATCAATGAGGATAAACCACAAAGAAAGATCTCAACAGATAACATTTACTTAGCTATATACCCATACACATACCTAAGTTATCAACTAACCCATTTAAATAATGAGAAAAACATAAAGGTCACTGACTCAGCTCAAACCAGAGTTTTTATTAGCAAAACCACAAATGCTGGAGAACTCCTCATCTGTCGAGTACAGTGTCCCTGTCGTGACTCAGAGGCACTACTCACTAACCTTAGACCGCTGAGGTACTCCTCCAATCGAGTACCGCGGGTCTGCTGCCAAACTGGGCGCTCCTCCGCTATGGGTCTACCGCCAAATCGGGCGCTGCCCATATTAGTCATCAGAGGTACTCCTACTGTCGAGTTCCGCAGGTCTGCTGCCAAACCAGGCACTCCTTCCGATGTGGGTCTTCTGCCAAACCGGGCACTCTATCCACTGGGCTAGTCAAATCACTCTGAGTCAAATCTGTCAAGTAGTCGTTAGGTCTATAGCAACTAGGTCTCCGCACATTGTCAGCTCATCTCCGGGAGGATCCGCTACATGAGCTACTGGACGATACTACAATTTTCACGAATTCTCATGAATAAGTACCCCAAATGACCACCACGTCAAAGGGGTCTAAATACAACAGACGACACATCAATCGGACGCCCGGTCTGTGAGTTATTAGACTTTTTGTCCAAGGGGCCCGATTGGTTTCTTGTACAAACCAACCTGACCATATATCAACTTCACCCCGAAATCCGATAGGGTTTACTCAATGGAACCGTTTCTCAACGATATTACCAATATCGTTGACGGTTCGTCAAACGGACGTCTGGTCTGATAGTTATTGGCTTTTCCATTCTAGGGGACCACATGGTTTCTAAGATAAACAAACCTGACCATACTCAAATGGAGTCCAAACCTCAAGTGGAGTATTCCAAAAGTAACGTCTCATCATAAATAACCCAACACAATTGACGACATGTCAACCGGACGTCCAGTCCTTAAGTTATAAGTGTTTCCGCTCCGAGGGCCCGGTTGGTGTCGGGTTCAAACCAACCCTGCCATACCCAAACTTTGCCGAATCCCTGAGTGCAATATACCAAAATGACTATCTAGATCCAAGGATTCCTATGCAATTGACGGTGTGTGTATCGGCGGTCTGTAGCTCAATTTATGTGTGAATGACCGATAACGGTCCGAAGAGGGGGGGTATGGGCCCGGACCGACCCGGCCCAACCCACCCTGGTTTGACCCGACCCGTGTCCGGGTCCGAACCGTGGTCAGCTGCGGCTCCGCTAGGGTGGCTGAGCAGGGGGCACGACCCCCTAGTTTTGAGTATCGGTAGCGCCACACTGGCGCTGCCTGGCCTCCACGGAACCCGCACGATGCAAGTTCCATTGATCCACCGATGCGGCAGCAGCCGCAACGGACTCCCACCGGTGGCGCACTAGGGTGCCGCCACCTCCAGGCGGCCGGTCATCGCTGCACCGGCGACCCGCGCCACCACAAACTTTCTTGGGCCACCGGAGTTGTTTCGGTGGTCCGTTTTGCCTCCCGTCTGTGCCTGTAGCCCTCTTGGGTTTTTCTCTACATTGCGGCGGCCTCAAATCGTCATTGCCCTTCCATTCACCCGTCGCAAATCAATCCGTGCATTATAAGCAACTTTTTGGTGGGTCCGGACTTGTTTGTTTTCCCGTACCCACCACGTTAGTGGTTCACATGTTCTCCCAACAAACAAACTCCCATGTTCAAGGATTTAAATCACTTATATAAAAATATACAAAATCCCCCTACCTCGCAAGTGATGTCGCACGTCGACATTCCATGGAATAAGAGCGGTGCGGTGGTCGGGTGTTCGTTCGCCACAGGGGAAGACAATGTTGTCGTTGTTCACCGTACGCTTCCACTTATGAGCTCATGCGTCGGTCCTTTGACGACAAAGAGGAAGGTAGAAGAGTCGTTTGTGAAGTACCGCATAGGAAGGGGGTTCCGAGGAAAAAACTGAGGTAGAAGCATCGGCGGTGGCATATTCGCATTCTTTGTTGGAGAAGTTCTTTCTTGAAGAATGTTGTTCTTCATCGAAGAACTCTGTTCTTCATTGGTGAGGGTTGAAGCTCTCCTCAAAATCTCCAAAGACTCCACCACAAAATATTTTCCAACACAAAATATTTGATAAAGAAAATATTATAAAATGCCCTTAAATATATTAACAATGTAATGGAAAATAAAACAATTCAAAGAATTGTTGACACACCTAATTAATTAAGGTAGGCATTGATTACATGTGTTGGAATAGTTAATAGAAAGAGGTGGGTGAAAGGTTTAAAATTCAAAGAGAGGAGTTTTAAAAATAAATGCAAGGGGAATTAATTGCGGAGTTGAGGGAAGGAGGGGAGTTAGGGGTTTGTGTGGTCCCCATCTCACAAATATCATCTCATGGGAGGTTATGTGGGTGTGGGTCCCACCAACAACCTCCCTCTTCTAGGATATAACTTCCAGATATAAAATAAATTTGTGTTCCACAACATTATTTATTTTATTCTAAATCCCCAAAATTAACTTCCTACCCACATAAAACCCAACTGCGGTAAAGGACCTATTAAGCAATTACCGGCGCTGCGAGTTCATCAGTGCCCCCAGATTTTAATTCCGAGTACTGGATCGAAATATAGAAAAACCCGCACGTACGTTTACTGAACATACCCGAAAAAAAAACATCAGAAATTGTTTCTAGGCACACCGGGCCTCGGAATCAGGTGCCGTCAAAAACCGCAGACTCGTAAAATTACAAAGAGTTAAGAAAAAAAATTCATGAAATTTCCGGGTCTTTACATTACTCCCACCTTAGGGATTTATGACCCCATAATGCTACAACATACAGTATGGATACAAAAGAGGTATTGAGCATGTATATCCTCAGCTGAGATACATGGATGACGTCGTGCACCCGGTGCAATTGTGATGGAAGGGCCAGGAATTTAGCCACCTCGCCTACTCTGTTGAAGAACTGGATGAGTGACTATAGATCGGCTGCACCGTCTCTACCCACAAAGGATATATGTAAGGTAGCCAGCTGCTCTGTCACCTTTCTTAGCCGCTGAATACCAGTCCTCCGGATGAGCGCATCTGCAACAACGATCTCCCATCCCAATAGAATAGAGTATCTCGAAGTCATAGTCCTGGAGGAACTGAATACTCAAAACTCATGCTTCCCTGAGGGTAAGGCTTGCCGACTCATGAGCGATCAGCTGCACCCTCCTAAGCATGAGTTTATCCTATGCTGTATGGGTTTCCCTTTTTTGCCGACCAATGAAAAACCTTATCCCATCATTCTAGATAAACCACAACCTTTTTCCCTAATACATTCAATCTGTGTATGAACTGTGGTTGCTCAGTCGATACCCAAACTAACTTCATAAGGCCACGACACTGCCACGAAGAGGTTCCAACAGAAACTCTCGACTCAAGGGTCCGATCACACCATCGGCGTATGTGTGATTATCTAGTCTCCTCCCAAAGGTATCTCCAGACATGAGGTTCAAGTCAATGGTTTTAACAGGAAACTCTCAGTCTGGGACAAGATTCGTGGATTTTAGGAATGATTGGTACCTATGTCTATTGATACGAAACTAGTAGTAGACACAGACCATACCTCGAATCATTCCTAGAGATGCTGGGTCACACTTCTTGACCGCATGTAGTAATTCTCTTCCCCTTCCCTCCAGCTCCATGTGCATGGTGGGGACAACAAATTTGGGAAGTTGTAACATGTCGAAATGTACACAACCTCATGATGATATACTAGCTCTGCTTCCAAGTCTGTTGCTCTGTAGATTCATCTATCCTTAACACTTCCTCATGTTGAAACATTTTACACACCCATGTCTCTGAGACTAGTTCCAGTTCCCTAGTTCCCACTGCTAACAGTCACTTGTCGAATCCATTCAGCCAAAGATCATTTAACCACAATGGTTCTCTCTAGCACCCTAGCATAAGTAGGAATGCATTGAGGAAAAGTGCTGGCTCGGATGTCTGTTAAACACAACTCGCTCTGAGGTCCAAGATCCAAAGCACTGATTATATCATAGTCCCCAAGTACCAGGAACGATTGGTACGCCTCGATGAATACTCAGCTACCGATATGTCATCCTGCTGAATCTGTGTAAGATCTGGAAAACTCTCAGCCACCTCCTCAAGCCAGTCCTCAGCGGCCTGTAATCCGGGCTTGCCTCAGAACCTAAGGGGGGTCTGATGCTGAATCACATGTAAGGCAGTAAGCCTACATGTGTCATCTATCGGTATTGCCAGTTGTAACTGCTAACCAACAGGTTGTGAAATTGCTAGAACACTGCCCGAAGGTAGTATTTGAGGCATTGGTTCACATACCAAAGCCTCATCACTATTCAGACCAACCTCATGGTCACTCACTGAGAAAAACTAGTAGCTAAGATCACCATCTGCTCTGCTAGTGTCTAAACTACATGTATAAATCTAGCAATTTCCTCCAGCTAGTCTACTACTTCATCGGAATATCTCTCGCCTCATAACCTTGGAGGCCTCTACTACAGGAACTTGTGCACCACGCTCAGTCAACGTGCACCATCTACTAATATGGTTGGTGGAATCTGCTTCCCAAGGGGTGGTGGTGTTACTGGTACACCACCCAAAAGTGCCATCATATCAAGAGGACCATGCACCAGAGCCTCATCGCTCGGTGGGTCCTCATTGAGTACTCTCTCGGAACTGCAACTATATGTCTGTGTGGAGGCATCCTAAATAGATGTGACATAGTCAAAATATTATACCTGGTGAGATGACCTGGATTGAGATGACATAAATAAAACAATTGGAAACACACACGCAATCAGTGTTTCTTGTACCAAGTCGGAAATCAGCAGTCAGGGTCCTGGTGTATGGATACGTCGTCCACCACATAAACATTGGACTTCCTGAACTAAAAACCACACTCGTTACCCTTAACAATTTTGCTTCATAGAAAAGAAATATCAGATTCTAATGTTCTATTGTAGAAAGAACTCCTCTGATACCAATTTGTCACGACCTGTCCCCCGAACCCATATAGTGACTACCCCACGCCCGCCTTCCTTAGGCCAGGGGGCGGTGACTAGCACCAAAGGCGTAACGCCCTAAAAACAGGGAATTCATTTCCTTTATAAAATGTAAACACACTCAACAAGTGAACAAGAGGAATAAAAAACTATGTAAATTTGTATAACAAGTGTGCTGAAAGTTAAAAGGTGCTGGAAATACAATCCCAACAGAAAGGTACAACTACAACTGAAAGAATGTTCAACTAAAAAGACAAGCAGCTGAATGGTGAAGGAGTTTTGGGATCATCCTCTCGGTTTCCAACATGATGGCTAGGCACAAATGTCCTCCTCAGCACTTCGCGTCTATCGGTCCACTCCGTGTGTCGTCACGCCGAGTGCCCACCTCCGGGTACCATCCAGTCCTCATACAATCTGCCTCGGTCAGCGTTGTCTGTCGTTTGTATCCAACACAACGAGGTGCGGGCATATCCCGTGCAGGGGCGAGTATAACGACACTTAGTATGGATCCCGAGACCACCAAAGTCTCACAAAACCCAAAAAGGATAAACCAGAAAAAAAGATCTCAACAGAAAACCTTTACTAAGGTATATGCCCATACATATACCTAAGTTATTAAGTAACCCATCACAATCAAGAGGAAAACACAAAGTCATTTTCTCATCTCAAACCAATATTTTCATTAACAAAATCACAAATGCTGGAGAAATCCTCCTCTATCGAGTACAGTGGCTCTGTCGTGACTCTGAGGTGCTACTCACTATCCTTAGACTGCTGAGGTACTTCTCCTGTCGAGTACCATGTGTCAGCTGCCAAACCGGGTGCTCCTCCGCTGTGGGTCTACCGCCAAACCGGGCGCTCCCCCTATTAGCCGTCAGAGGTACTACTCCTGTAGAGTACCGCAGGTCTTCTACAAAACCAAGCGCTCCATCCACTGTGGGTCTTCCGCCATATTAGGCACTCCGTCCACTGGGATAGTCGAATCAATTCGAGTCAAATCGGTCAAGCAGTCATCAGGTCTACAGCTACAAGGTCTCCGCACTCTGTTTGCTCGTCTCCCGGAGGATCCGCTCCATGAGGTACTAGTCGATACTCCAAGTGTCACGATGTCTCACGTTGATGTATCACAAAGGACCGCCACATCAAATGGGTCTAAAAGCAACAGACGGCGCGTTAATCGGACAGTCGATCTGTGAGTTATTAGCATTTTTGTCTCGGGGGCCCGGTTGGTTTCATGTGCGAACCAACCCGACCATATCTCAACTGAACCCTGAAATCCCATAGGGTATATTCAAAGGAACCATTTCTTAGAGAGATTATCAATGTCGCTGATGGTTTATCAAACAAACTTCCACTCAGAGAGTTATTGGATTTTCCGTTCGAGGGGCCCTGTTGGTTTCTATGCTAAACCAACCTGACTGTACTCCAACTACGTCTGAACCTCATGTGGAGTATGCCAAATGTACTGTCTCATCTTAATGAACCCAACACAATTGACGACACGTTAATCGGACATCCGATCCTTAAGTTATAAGCGTTTCCGCTCCGAGGGCCCGGTTGGTTTCGGGTTCAAACCAACCCGGCCATACCCAAACTTCGCCAAAACCTTAAGTGTAATATACTAAAACGTCCGTCTCGATCCAATAATTCCTATGCAACTAACGGTGCATCGATCGGAGGTCCGTAGCTCAGGTTATGGGTGATTGACTGAAAACATTCCAAAGAGGCTGGTCTGGGCCCGGTCTGACCCGGTCCAACCCACCCTAGGTCAGCCCGAACCGGTCAACCTGACCCGGGTTCGGGTCTGGCCCGGCCGGGCACGGCTCAGCCTGGCCGGGTGAGCAGGGGGGGCAAGGCCCGCTGGTTCTACTTAACGGCGGCACCAGGCTGGCGCTGCCTGGCCTCCAAAGAACCTGTGCGGTGCAGGTTCCGTTGCTCCACCACCGCGGCCGGAGCCACAGCGGACTCCCGGCGGTGGCTCGCTAGGGTGTCGCCGCCTCTAGTCACCGGCGACCCGTGTCACTGCAAACTTCCACGGGCCACTGGAGTCGTTTCAATGGTCCTTTTTGCCTCCTGTCTCCGCCTGCGGCCCTCTCAGGTTTTTCTCTACACTGCGACGACCTCAAATCGTTGTTTCCCTTCCATTCACCCATCGCCAAGAAATCCATGCATTATGATCATGTTGGTGGTGGTTCCATACTTGTTTGTTACCCCGTACCCACTTAGTTAGTGGTTCAAATTATCTCCCAACAAACAAATGCCCATGTTTGAGGATTTAAATCACTTTTATGAAAATATACGAAATCCACCTACCTCATAAATGACGCCGCACGTTGACTTGCCGTGGAAGTCATACGTCGCGGTGGTTGGGTGTTCGTTCTCTGCAGGGGAAGACGATGTTGTCGTCGTTTGTCGTACACTTCCACTTCCGAGCTCGTGCGTCGGTCCGTTGACGATGAAGAGGAAGGTAGATGAGTCATCGGGGAAGTCCAGCATCAGAAGAGGGTTCCGAGGAAGAAACTGAGGAAGAAGAATCGGCAGCGGCATCTTCGCGTTCTTCGTTGGATTTGTTCTTCGTTGAAGAACTATGTTCATCATTGGTGAGGGGTGAAGCTCCCCTAAAAATCCCCAAAGACTCCACCATCAAAAATTTTCCAACCCGAAATACATTCCAAAGTAATTATTATAAAAGGCCCTTCAATATATGAACATTTCCATACTAAATAAAACAATTCAATGAATTTTTGAGACACCAAAATAATTAATGAAGGCATTGATGACGATGTTGGCATAGTTAATAGAGAGATAAGGGTGAAATGGTTAAAATTCAAAGAGATGAGTTGTCATAATAAATTCAAGGGGAATTAATTAGGGAGTTGAGGGAAGGTGAGGAGTTAGGGGTTCGTGTGGGCCCCACCTCACAAATATCCCCTCATGGGAGGTTATGTGGGTGTGGGCCCCACCAACTACCTTCCCCTTGAAGGATATAACAACCAGATATAAAATAAAATTGTGTTCCACACTTTTATTTATTTTTTTCTAAATCCCCAAAATTAACTTCCAACCCGCATAAAATGCAACTGCGGTAAAGGTCCCCTTAAGCAATTATGGGTGTTGTGAGTTCCTCAGTGCCGTCAGAATTCAATTTTGAGCACCGGTTCAAAAGATAGAAAAACCCGCACTTATGTTTACTGAATGTACCCGGAAAAAACATTAGAAATTGATTCTGGGAAGGTCGGGCCTCGGAATCAGGTTCCGTCAGAAACCACAGACTCGTAAAATTCCAAAGAGTTATGAAAAATAATTTCCTATAAATTTCAGGGTCTTTAAATGTCTTATGTTGTATGTTACACTTATATTTGTTTTCACTATACGCAACAATGTATTAGATTGTAGTATACACAACAGTATTATTTGATTGTGTTACACAAAATTTCATTATTTATTGATAGAATTAATTTCATTCATTATTTATTATTAGTGATAACATATTTTTATAACCTATTAATTATAATATTGGGTATGAATGGTATTTTCTTTATTCTAAAAAATGGTTTCAGTGAAAATAATTGAGTCTATAAAATAATAAAATAACTCATTATGGATTTCAATAGTGATATATATATATCTTAAATATTCAATAAAATTTTTAAAATTCATCTTCTATGTTTTATAGAAATTTTATAAGATGAAATTCAATTTTTTAGATAAAATGAGTGTTTTTTCTAAAAATACAATTTTAACGCCTTTTAATGGCGAACCATTTTTAAATCTAGTTTTTGAAAATTTAATAATTTATATTTGAAATAATAAACTCTTTATTTTTATTCATAACATCAAATTTTACCTTGTTTTAAATTTGGGAAATCTTTTGATGAAATTTATATTTTAATGAATAGTAAACAATACTATAATTTAATTCAAAACAATATTTTCATCTAATTTATTTATATAGGTTTGTTAAATTTATAATTAGTTTTAAATTTTTAGTGGATTATTTTTTTCATTTAATCAAATTTTGTTCATTGGATGTAATTCCACATTTAAATTGGACATAATAACTTAACAATCTTTTGATAGTTTTCACATCATAGAAGCCTGCTTTCTGGTTCTGACAACATGTATTATTGATGATTTAACAAAATAAACCTTTTTTATTTTAAAAAATCAATTCCATATTTTTATCAAGTGGCTCCCAATTATGTTAATAGGTTAATTTTTTTTATTTTTTTAATAGTAATTACGATAATTAATATTTAAAAATGTTTATTGCAAATAACTAAATTATATAAACAAACTATATGATAAAGATAATGAAACTACCATAACACCATCATAAATCCTATTGGATTTTTTTAATTCACCCAATATCACCCAAGGGTCGTGTTTGAATAATTAATTGACATTTTGTCTAGGAAAGTGATTTAATTTTAATTAAAATGAATCATTGTGAAAACATGTCATTCTCTTATCTATTATAAGCTTAATAATTTTAATGTACTGATAAAAATGATAAAATATCGAACATATATTGTTTTTATAAAAATAATATAATTCTTTACAACAGGTGATTTTATATATTATTTTTAGAGATTAAATAATTACCACTAATGATGACACAATAGTGATGCAGGAATTATTTTATTAATATAAATATCAAATGAATGGATTTAGAAATATTAAATGAAATAAAATATGATCAAATTAATGTTATCCAAGATTATTTAAGGTGACTATGAGATTTTATAATTGTATTAAATATTTTTCCCTAATTTAACTTATTTGTGGATTTTATTTATTTTCATATCAATAAATAGTGTCAAAATTGACAATATTGTTATTTTATAAAAATAACATATTATTAAATTATTTAAAAATAAATAATTTCATAAAATTTTAAATTTACATTCATATGTTCTAAAATATAGTAATATATCCATTTATAGACAATTTATGACACATAAATAAATATTTATAACAATCTTACATTTAAAATATTTTTACTACAATTAAATCTAACTATATTAAATATGGATTAATCAAAATGATATGGTTTAAAATAAAAAAACATGTCTAAATTTTATCAGTTTAGAGGATTTTGATGAATACTCATATTCAATTTGAAATAATCCACTATTGAAGAAGTTGAATTAAAAAATTAATTTATATTAATTTAACAGCTTTTTTATTTCCAATGGTTCCCCCCCCCCTCTCTAATAAATGGCCACATCTCTTTTTATTTTAATCACACCTCTAAATAACTTTTTATAGGTAAAACATGACCTTTTCTACTCCAATATTCTTTAAATTTATCCTAGAGGCCACACATTGGGAATAAAATTTTCTCAATTAGAATTTTTTTGAAAATAAAAAAAAAGATACTCGAAAAATAAGTAATTGTTTTATCACCTATTTCAAAATGATTTTCTTCTTCTACTTCTTCTTCTTATGTTGTTTTCATACTAAAGTTATAAATCCTATATCATACACATTCTGAGATGTTATTATAATTATGATACAACCTTATACCTAATTTTAACGATCATACAAATAACAATATCATCATTCATGTCTATATAGGACTT
The DNA here is from genome assembly GCA_963277665.1 of Viscum album. Lineage (NCBI taxonomy): Eukaryota > Viridiplantae > Streptophyta > Magnoliopsida > Santalales > Viscaceae > Viscum > Viscum album. Next base: position 1,134,166,531 of record OY728150.1, on the reverse strand, counting down.
ATAATATCGTCACCACGGTGTAATTTTTTATTCAAAAAAACCTAATATGGATAGGTATAATGATGAGTATAATGGATTTAAATAATATATATAACATGAAAATTATTTTTTATAGTTAATATAATATCTAATTATATAAATTTTGAGCATAAGGTGAATGATATCGTCACTCGTCAGTACAGATGACCCACCGTCTCCATGATGCTATTCGATTAATTCTCATTGATAATAATTAATTCACGATTATATACCACAATGGAATGAAAAATTATGTCATATATTATACTAATATAATTATATAAATGATAAAACTATAAAAAATATATGGAACATGAATATATCTGATAAACCATTCCTAAGAACATAACACATTTTATATCTGAGTAAGTGGTGACAATAAAATGTTACAATTAAATAGATGATAACATGATCATATATGATACCATAAAAATTCTTATAACTCTAGAATAAATCAAAAAATATATTTGAATCATTATAAAAGTGTTTTTTATACATGCGAAGAATATTGGACCAATGGTAATGGTTAATTTTACAATCTCATTATTATGTGCGATTACTTTCAGGTATGTATTTATAGTGGTATATTTATCATCCAAATCAATGTATCCTAAATATCTATATTATTTATTCTTATCAAAATGTTTCAAGTCTATTTTACCAATTGGTAAATTTTTATTAAATTGCATGAAAAGAATATTTAGGCATTTTTTGATACGAGGAACTTGTTAATCTTTCCAGAAATATACGAGGAGAATGTTAATTTAACTTATACAGCCTAAAGAGATTTTTATGTCCTCATAATTCCTTCATTCCAAGAATTATATTTTACAATATTTTAAGATTATTTTCAGTAAAATTATATTCTTTTTTAATTGGGGGGCATTTGGAGGAAATATAATATTTCTGAAGAATAATGATTATTTTCCGCAGAACTTAACATCTTCTATATTATCAAAATTAATTTCCATCTTATATGGATATATTTAAATAATGTTAGGTTTTTACCCCTATTATTACTATTATTTTATTATTTCTAATGATGGAATTATATTTAATATCAATTATGTTATGATTGTATGTTGTTTGAGAACACCATTTTATATCTAGAATTATGCTATGATGAATGATTTTTGTTTTTGGGGAACATATAATAATGATTTCATTATGAGATGGGTGGGACCTATATATAATTCAAATGCATTAGGTAATGATTTATATCTCATGATATTGACATGGAAGGAATGGATAGTAGGCCCAATTCAGTACTACTTGGTGGGAATGACATGCCAACCCAGTTCCAGAATACATGGCTAGAGTGGAATGTAATCCAGATTCAGTAGAGGACATTGTAAAATATGACCATCTTGGAAACAATCCCATTGCTACAATGGAAATCATATTATGTTTTTATTTTATTTTTCACAATTCCATGTATTAATAACATTATATTTTTTCATTTTAAATGTTCCTTTATGATATATTCATTACATGCTATAATGATTTATTTGATGACTCAAATTCTGTGATTTATACCTCATGTCTATGTTTTTACATTATTATGATTATGTATAGTAATTTATTTTCAATGCATACACTTATTGAAAATTTTTTACATACCTATTCATGTTTCCTATCCCATAGTATTTTGAAGATGGGTATTATGTAAGATGTGTCAAATTGAAGAATTAGTTATGAAGCATAAAGAAGGAGATGGTGTAGTTTCCTTATAAACTAGATTTTTATGTCTTCCAAATTCAAATGGAAGTAAACTAATATAAATATTGGGATTATTATTGGTAAATATATTAAATATTATGCAAACGTAATATAATTTCCATGTAGGTCAAGATTGGGTATTCCCATTTGGTATCAGAGTGAAAGATTAATTAATCATTGGAAACTAGGATACAATTAATTTATTGATATTCCTATAGATACTTCTAATGTATTTCAAGGGATGTCACCAAGGGTAAGTCTAACTATAGATTACAGTCCTATAATTATAGTAATGATCATGAATAACCTAGGCTTAAACCACAGATATAATAAATGGATATATTATGTGTAATTTACCAAAGTTATGTTTTTTCTAATCTCTGATATGTATTTCTCATGATTTTCATTATGGTCATAGAAAATAACCATAACTACATAGAAAATAGTTAAACATTTAATTTTTAAGATGTTTATGTTAAGGTAACTATGATGATCTATTTCCTAAATGGTAATATCATGAACAGAATCATGAAAATGGTATGAGAATTTTTATTATTGTTGAGGATAAAGAGATTGTAAACGACATGTGACTGGTATGTGATGTTCTTCCTGTATTGATTACATTAAAACTATGAATCTTCAGTTTGAGAAACCTTAATACATTATTCATATTTTATGGAGTAATAAAATGATACATCCTATGTAATGGATTGAGAATAAAGTTTAATGTTAGGGGTGTATTTGGTTTGGTATTCAATGATTATGTTATATGATTCATGAAATATTTAAGTGTTTTTAGTATTATTGTTTCATTAAGTATCCGAAAGGATATGTTGAATAGTCCTAAAGAGCCAAAAAATTGATTTATGGGTAAGGTGAAATAATTGGTAAACACATGATTAAATGATAGATAAACCATAGTATGTCCCTTATGTTATTTTAACGATGTTTGGATAAAGATATGTCGGATTTGAATAAGTAAATTTCATGATTCTATTTTCTTGGGAATTAATTATTTAGTAGTTAAAAAGAAACATATACTTTCATGGATGTAGTATAAATCATTTTTGGGTCATAAGGTATATATCCAATAAGTAGGGGAATATGGAAAAATGGGTATTTTCAATAAGGAATTATGATTATTCGTGTTTTAACCATAACTAAATAGAATACATGATGAAGGTGTTCACATTTTTGGAATTTGAACAACCAAAGATACCTAATGATATATGGGGAATAATTTTTCATCCAAGTTTTTGAATATTTTTCAACATATTAGGATTTTCATCTTTTAGAAGGATTGTACGATTATCATTTTTTTCCAATGTTTGAGTTAAGCATCTAATGATATATGTTAAAATAATGTATTTTCTCAGCATATATGGGCTTATTCATGTTGTATAACATGATTTAACGTTATATTCAAATAGTTGGAATGACCTATCATTCTCTTTATGGATTTCATGATCATATTACACTTAAAAATTGAAAAATTGAACATAATTTCTTTGAATTTGAGATGAAGTCAAAATTGTTTAGGGAATGACCAATGGTGATATTGTGTTGAAATAAAGTATGTATTTATTCTCATGTTATTAAACATTAGGGAAAATATCATAAAATAATTATATTAGTACCTTCTTATATGATGAATCAGATGATCCGGTAAAATCACCATAGATTTATGTCTTTCGGTTGTTAACACTTTGTTCTTTATCACTATCCATCAGAACATGATGGTAATAATTTTATTCCATATCCATGTTTTAATTTTCCTCCCATTTTATCTTATGTGGAAATCAAGTGATGAGTTATTTTGGATAACTATTAAGTTTCAAACATTTTTTTATAAGTATGTTTTAGTATTCCCTTTTACGATGTAGGTTTCTATGAAATAATAAATCAATTTGTAAAATGTTTACAACCTCGAAGAATTTTTAGGGAGAAATTATTTTTATTTTGTGTATAATATAACACCCAATGATATGATGAGATATATATATTTTTAATTTTTTTTTTGATTTCTTGTGTTGTACGCTAAACCAATATTATATTCCACTATACGTAAGACAATATTTTCTTGCAGTATACTCTTAAATATTCATGGATTATATTACACACATTTTCAGATTATATTGATATAATAAATTTCATGAATGACTGATTATAACTGATTAATAAATATTATAACATAGTCATTATAATGGTAGGTAAGAATGTTATTGACTTCCTTATAAGAAAAATGATTAAATAAAAATAATTTAGTCTATAAAAAAATAAAAACACTCTATAAATTTTATTGGTGAAATATGTAATTAACATTTAAATTTAATGTTTAAAATTCATCTTATATATTTTCTGGATGAGGTTTAATAATAAATTTAATTTTATGGATAAAATAATTGTTTTTATAAATAGTTAGTTTTACGATATTTTGATAGAGAACCTTTATTAAATATAGTTTTTGACATTTTTTTAAGTTTTATATGACATAATAATATACATATTTGTATGTAGGACATCAATATTTACATTTTTCAATTTTTTGGTAATTTTCTGATTAAATTCATATTTTAATGAATAGTGAAAAATATTGTATGTTAATTCCAAACTACATATTCACCTAATATATTTATATAGTTATATTATCATTTAAATTTGTTTTAAAGTGTAATTAGATTATTATCATATCATTTAATCCAATTTTGGACATTTTAAATAATTGCCCATTTAAATTGGGCTTAAACACATGTCAATCTTCTGATTGTTTTTATTTCATAAAACTCTACTTTCTAGTATTGAAAATGTCAATTTATTTTAAATTAATTAATATATTTTATTATTTATTTCGATAAATGGATTTTATATTTGGAATTACTCGGTCCAATTTATTATAATATGTTATTTTTTTATATTATTAATTGTAACTACAGTAATTTTTTTAGCACGGTTAATGGAAAATAGAGTAAATTTCTGTAACAAAAAATATGATAAATATAATAAAACTACCCTAACCTCAAAAAATTCATATTGGATTAATTAAATTCTCCCCATATCACCTTAATGTCAGAATTGATTCATTTAATGGTATTTTACACATTACATTCATTAATTATAATTAGAACAATCGAAAGTGACAACATGTCACTCTATTATCTATTCGATGTATAATAATTTTAATGTAATGATAAACATGGTAAAACTTCAAAAATAAATAGCATAAAAAATATAATGAAATTACCTACATTAAGTTAATTTTTCTAGAATTTGTAGATATTTAATTATTACCACTTATGATGACACAATAGTGATTTTGAAATTATATTATTCATAGAAATATCAAATAAATGGTTTTAAAAATATAAAAAGAAATATAATATCAAATATTAATTATTATCCATGATTTTTCTAGGTGACTATAACATGTTTGGAGCGTGTTAATTTTTTTTAAAAAAATATAAATTCTGTGTGGATTTTATTTAATGTTAAATAAATGAATAACGTCAATATTTGAAACTATTGATATTTTATAACAATAAAATATTATTAAATTATTTAAAATTCCAAAAAAAGTTAAAAATGATAATTATAAGTTCTAAAATTTCATAAAGTAACCATTTATGTAAAATTTATAACACATATGAAAATATTTATATCCATTTAATATTTTTAATATTATTACAACTATTAAAATTATATTTATTAAATAAAGATAAATCAAAGTTATATGGTTTAAATTAAAATGAAAACATGTCTAAATTTTAAGGGAGGTAAGTATTTCAACCCAGAAATTTATTATCTTTAAAATAACTCAATTTTAAATCATTATAATTTAAAAATTTATGTATTTTAATTTAATAGTTTTGGTATTTCCAAAGGTTCCCTTCCTTTCTATTGTAAATGGGAACCTCTACTTATCTCTTAATCACACCTCTAAAGACTTTTTACTCATCCAAACACTTCCCATTACCCCTCTCAACTACCCTAGATTAATCCTAGTGTCAATATATTGGACATAAATCCATACTATGGAGTCCATTTTTGAAAATGAAAAGGAGATACTCGAGAATGAAGTAATTGTTTTATCGCCTCTTTCAAAATTCATTTCTTCTACTACTTATTCATATTAAGTTGTTTCCTTCTTAAAGTAAAAATTACAATATCATATATATTATGAGATGCTATTATAATTATGGGACAACCTTATTCCTCATTTTATCCATCTTACGAATAAATATATCAATATGTGTGCGAACGTACGACTTACCATCTCCACACTGTGTTGTAAATTATTATTCAACAATTCTTAATTGGATGGAAATAATAATGAGAATAATGTATTTAAATAATAAATATAACATGAAAATTATTCTTTCTAATTAATATACCATCGAATTATATATCGGTAAACCATTATATGAATGATATCATCGCTCATGCGTAACTATGACTTACTGTCTCCACGATTGGAAGGGATTCTAACTACATGGTAATCATTAATCAAATATTATAGAACATAGTGGGATGAATAAATAACATATATATTATAATATTATTACTATTTATTTGCTATAATTATATATGAATATGTGTAAAATGAACTTATCTGACGAAACATGCATATGAACATGATGCAATTAATATTCAAATAACAGGTGACAATGAAATATTACTAACAAACGTATGATAATATGATCATATATGATGTCAGAAAATTGAATATTATTTTATATTATGAAAATAATATTATTAAAATCAATATGCCTAACGTTTAGATACATACGAAGAATATTGGACCTAATGTTAGGGTTAATTTTTCAATTTTATTATTATCTGAGATTTTTTATACGTAAGTATTTATAGGTTAAATTTATTATCCAATTCCTTGATTACTAATTAAATAAATTATTTATTCATATAATATTTTATAAAGTAAATTTCACCCATTGGAATATTTTTATAAAATGGTACAAAAGTATTATTTTTTTTGTTTTTCAAAATGTGAAACTTTTAACTTTTATTGAAATTTTAAGAGATGAATGTTTTTTAAATTTTATGTGATGAATGTGTTTTAACCTCTTCATAAATAATAATTTACATGACACTTATTTTAAAATATTTCAATTTTTTCATCTAAATTTATTTCTATTAAACTTTCATGGTATTTTTGAGAAAATTAATCAATTTATTAGAAGAAAATATATTCTCCTTAATAAATAACTTCAACTGTGTTTTCCAAATTATTTTCTATATTTGATGATGATTTTGAAATAGGGTTATGTTTATATACCTATTATTACTATTTTTTGCAAATGATGAAATGGTATTTTATCTGTATTATGTTATGATGAAATTATGTTTATGAAACCCATTTTATTTCTTGGGTTATTCTATGATTAATGATTTAATATTTTTTGGCACATGCATGAATGAATTCATTGTGAGATGGGTGGGACATATATCTTCTTCCAATGAATTGGGTAACTGTTTATATCTCATGAGAGATTAATTTCTGTAAATAAATTTAAACCGAATTCTGTAATACAGGGCTGGAATGACAAGTAAACCCAGTTCAGTAGTAGATTCCTAAAATGGAATGTAAACCTGGTTCAGTAATGGACTGTGTCCACTATGATGGTATTAAAAACAAAATCCTTGGCTAATATGGAAATCATAATATGTGATTAAATTTTTCCACAATTCCATGTTTTATGCCAATTCTATTTTATGATTTTTAATGATAATGTATGATCGATGCCTTTTTTACTACCATGACTTATTTCATGATTGAAGAATTTGATATTTAAACTTTATGTTTATGTTTTTACATTATTATGTTTATATTTTGTAAGATATCTATTAGGATTACCCTTACTTAGTATTTAATATCACTATTTTTATTGTTTCCATTCTCTAAGGATTAGATGAAAGGAATTAAGCATGATATACTAAAAAAGGGTTCTAGTTGTGATGGATAAAGAAGGAAACGATGTCAATGTTCGATAAACTAGTTGTTTATCATTTCCAATTTCCAAAGACACTAATCTAATATGGTGTTTGGGTGTCTATTTGTGTCATTTATTATGTATTCAAAAAATGTAATGTATTTTCCATGTACTTCACGCTTTTCTAATTACAAATTGGGTATAAATTAAACAAGCTATTTGGAATTAAGGTGTGAGGAGAAGATGTGGTAGTGGTGGTGTTTTTAAAAGAGGAGACGGGTATTTTCACAATATGATTTTAATTAGTTAATTATTTACGATCAAGACTATGAAGAGATTTCAAATTACAAATAAATATATTAAAATAATTAATGGATGTTATATACTGTTGTTATTAAATTAGTGATAACTGAAGCATTAATGTATTTAACATAGAATTTTTATATACTATAAATTTACATATTTTACAATTCAATAAAAATTCATGTATTTTAAATAGATAGAATAAATCCACCATTACCATTTTTCAATTTGTAGAATTCAATAAAGAACACCTTCTTTTGAAAATACTATTCTAAAAATGTGAAATTTAATATTTAATAAAGATCATAATTGAATCCAAAATTACAAATTTTTGAACTATAACAAAAAAATTTATGTTTTTAAAAATTAATTAAGGATTCATAAAATTATATTATAATCCATTGAAAATAAAATATTATATTTTGATCATATTTTATAAATGTATATTAAAGTTATATCATTATATTAACTATAAAATCAGTAATTATCATTTATTCTGCATAAAAATTCCAACACTTAATTTATCTCTTAAGAAACCTTTATTAAATATTCCATGATTTAAGTATATCATACATTTACATTTAAGATAAAATATTTTAATTTATAGTTTAATAGTTGAGGTTTCTATTCTATTGGACAAATAACAATTCCTAAGGGTCATCTGATATTCTTATGTTCATGTTATGATTATAATAGTATAAATTTTTTTATTTCTATAAATCTGAATTATTTCATAATAAATTTATAATTAATGGAAATATTTATTTCCAGAATGAAAAAATTATTTTATGTGTACAAGAGTAATAAAATTATCCCCACCTTTTTTAATTTGTTTCCTCAAAATTTTTATTCAATTATTAAATTATTGAGGATACAAGTCAATTTTTAGATTCATGTGTTTCTTCCGCAACAATTTGGTTTCTATATATTATCATTACCTTGTGGAATACGTTATTCTATTATACATGTTCTCCACGATCAAGAATATGAACATATTTCACTTCACTAGAGATGATTTCATCTAGCTCTGCTGTTTTTGGGCTCAAAACATTAGATAAATCTAAAACCAAACTTCTCAACATCAAGACATGAAAAACATTGTGTATATTAGATAAATTCAGAATCAACACTACGTGATAGGTGAATGGTACAACATTATCGATAATTTCATATGATCCCATTAATTATTGTCATAGCCTTCCTTTCAGACTAAAATGAATAATACTTTTTCATGGGGAGATTATAATAGAATCATGATCACCTACCTCAAAAGAAACATATTTTCTCTTATAATCAATATAAATTATTTTCATTCTTTGAGCATTCATATTAGGAATATAGATCATATTCAATTACACAGACACATCATCTACTAATTCTTTTCACCACAAACATCCATTCCCCAAATTCATCCAAAAAATCTTGACTTCGACACTGGTTTCCATCTAGTTCCTGAAATGTTGAAATTTTTAAACATGAATGAAAGTATATATTATAAAAAACTCAACAAAATAATGATTTTTATTCCAACTTACCAATTAGTCTGTTGACCAAAATCAAACCATATCCTCGAATTTCTGAATTGATTGTAGGATTTCTATTTATATTGAGGATTAAAAGCAGTGCTGATATATAATTCTACGTCCAATAACAACTGGTGGCTATTCCAATAGTTAGAAGGGAACCTGAGATCATGGTCACATACAATGGATAGAGGAACTCAATGAAACCTAACAGTCTATATTTGGTATAGTATATAAAAATATCGCAATAACGAGTGTATCAAATAGGAATGAAATGTATCACATATACCTACTTACTATCTAATCATTGGGGAAACAATAACCTTGTATGTGCTTATGTGTGTACTGCCACCTACATAATGCAATGTGATTCATTTTTATTAATATTTCACAAGGATTTTAATGAGGTATAATTTCTAAAATATATATTGTATTTATTTTATAATAATGATCTATAAATGTTAATTTATATTTACTATCCTATCATTAAATCTATTGAAAAATAAAAATTGTGTTCTTGTGTATGTACATCCAACCATCTTCAAGAATAAGGTAATACATTTTTATATACAAATTTAATGTAAGAATACAAGTATTTATAGAATTAATATTTAGTATATATATATAATTATTTATATAATGTAGTTTATGGATCCTAGAAAAATATACAATGAATCTATCTACTAGAATAAACAAGTTATCTTAAACAAAATAGTTTAAACCTAGAAATGAAAATTTTAAAAACTATTATTGATGAAAGGGGGTGATAAAATAATTTAATGGCATTATATATTATAATAAAAGTAATAATATAACTTTATATAAAAATATAATAGTTATTAAATTAATATACATTAGGATATAGTTCATTCATTGTATGAAAAACTCGAGGTGTGTGTTTTATATTAAATCTCATCATTATTTAACAATATATATGATTAATCCATAATTTGGACGTATTTATCTTCAATAACCATTTATTCTAAAATTTAAATAATTTTTTTATATCATTATATTATTTTTTTAAAATTTATTTTTTAATATATGATTTTCTTCATATAAAATAGTTTTAATGGAATCACCTTGTCATTTAACAAACTATGTATATTGTGAAATTCTTGGAAAAAAATGAAAAAACATTTATAAAAATTATATGGAATGAAAAAAATTTCCACCATAATGAATAATGATTTTGATTCTTCATTTACAAGTTTACAGTTTAATTTTACAAAAAACATTCTTCTGTAAGTCAACATCTTTTTATAAAAATTAGTTAATTTCAAAATGGAAATCTTATTTCCACCAAAAATTACTTCAATTGATCTTTAAAAATAATTTTCTATATAATATAACTTCCTTGAATGATACATATGATTTAAAATAGATATGGCCCAAGGGTAAATTTGTATTCTTTCTCTAGATGTTTTATTTGTATGATGAATATTTGTTTATAAAACCCATTTCTATTCCTTTGATTATACTATAGTAAAATATTTATGATCAACATTTCAATGCATATGACATTGTATGATGAATACTTTTTATCATGTGGAACACATATTTATGATTTTTATTATTTTATTGGTGGGACCTACATCTCCCCTCAATAAATTTAGTATTTTCTGACACCTCATGAGATAAATTGAAATGTGTTGTGATGTAAGCCCAGTTCAGTAAGGGACATTGTGAACTGTGATAGTATTTGGAGTGGACATTGAATACTAAAAATGTCTACTGATTTAAATTATCCACTATTAAATATGTGGAAATGGTTCTTTTACAATTGAGGAAGTTATATAATATTCTTAAGTGTATGTCATAATTCTATTTGTTATTTCTATATTATGAAATAATGGTTCATGTTCATTGATTCCCTTATGATTCATATTATATTAACTTCCAAAATTAATTCCCTGAAATAATATTATGATCTTGGATATAGAGTATGGTTTTATAAAATTATGATAATGTTATTGTAACATTATGATAATGTTTTACTTATGTTATCATTGACAAATTTATAATTTATCCATAATAATCATCTGAGCTCACCCATTATTGATGTTTTTTCCCATGTAAAAAAGAATGTTATTATGTATGTTATTTTTATGAGGGATTTCAGTCATACATAATTAAGGCAAGGTGATGAAGATATATTTTACATGTTTTTTTATTTCAATCATTTTAAATATTATTAAACACAAGAATTATACAATGGAAAAATATTTTATGTGATGAATATTTATATATAATGAAGTAATATAGATGAATAAAATGTAAAGGTTTCTATAGTTGGTATCATAGAAATGATTAGATATCCATTAGAACCTATGATGAGAAATCATGAGTGCGATCCATATGGATGAGTATAAGAATAAGTTTACGTAATGGGTAATATTATAATGTTTTAAACATGAATGAACTATTTTAATCCAATATCATCATAGTATAATGGGTCCTGATTTATACATATTATAAATAATTTTTTAGGATCATATTTTTTCTAACCGTGATTATGATCTCTGTAACTATTTTTTTTTCTTATAGAACATGGATAATACCGAAAAGAATCATGTTAATTATTAATGATTCGAAAAATGAAAATATTTTATGACTAAAAAATTTTTATGACTAAAGCCGGAGTAGCATCTAAACCTGAATTTGAACCCAGTATCCTCTAACCAAAAATGAAATACCTATATCCATTTTCTATTGCCTAGAACTATGGAATTAATAAATAATTTTTTATGGAAAATTTACTAAAAAAATATTACAACAATCATGTTATCCTTTCGAAACATCATTAGATATATAAATTTTTATAATTATATCATGGACATGGAGATAAAATAAAACTAGTAATAATTATGCTACAAAAAAAAGCCAAATCCTGGTGTTTTACGATCTCCCACCATGTCATAGGTTACCCATATTTATTTAACCATACTCAATGGGAGAAATTAATTCCATGATCACAAGTTCACTCACCTATAATAATGTGTGGGTTGAAAAAACCAAATAGTACATGAATGATGTGATCTATAAAGCCCATTAGTATTTTTCCAAATATTATATTAGAATAATTCATATATTATGTCACATATGTTAATATATATGTATAATTAATATAGTATTTTTTTAAAATAATCATTTAATAATTTTAAAATCATTAATAAAAAATATATAAAATACCCCATTTAAAATTTTTAAACATATAATTTTCTTGAAATTATTTAAAAACTAATTATTGATCTAGAGTCATATTAGGCATGAAATTGAAGAACATTCATTTAATATAAAGAGTTTTACAAATGTAAATATAATAGAGTCATGGTGGAACATCTCATGAAATATATCAATCAATAGCGGTAATAAGCCATGTATGAAAACTCCCATTCTATGTAGTGAAAAAAATGTTTTCATGTTTGTAGTATAATGTGTATTGATATTAGGGGCACAACCCTTGTAATGATAGTGTTTTCACCATAGCCGCGATAATAATAATTCAGAATGATTATTATTTTCATAATTCATGTCTCAAAGATCGCATGAAAAACAATTTAATGATCACTCAATTTTCGTTATTCATACTGATACCCAGAACCATTAATGATCAATAAAGATCTACTAAGTAGTGCATGTCTCTACTAGGGTATAATATATCTTAGTCACACAATATATCTATATAGTTTCGCATTACTAGTAAAAATATGTGAGTGAGATAATCATGTTTTCAGTATCATAATCTAGATCCTTACCAATATCAATAATGGGTTCATTCCCTCATGTCACATTTAATTTGAGGCCCAATGGTCCCTCAAATTAAATAATCCATTTTTAATCACATAAATGTGAATTACATGAATTGAAAATTTTACATTAATGGGTTGTCACAAGATATATTCATTATAATTTTCTTACCAGGATGTAAACAATCAACAATTAAAGTCAAAATCATTTATATGACATAATATCAACATGGGTGATCAAACCTACTTCATTTCTAATATCATCCCTTAAATACAATAATGGTCTATAAAATAATCATTTCATTTGAATAAAAACTAAATAATTAAATTGATTTTTTCAAATCATAATATTTATAATACACATCAGTAAATTGTTTTACACACTCTTTCAATGAATATAAATAACCAATTCAATAATAACCAAAGAGTGAGAATTTCAAAACGAAATTAAAAATTCCAATGGCATTCTCGTTCAATTAGAAAATTATTTCCTCAATAATATTTATAAAACATAAAATAGTTAGACTAATTTCATTTAATTTATGTAATTAAATTTTGGAATAACATCATAAGATGAATCCCTCATTTCCACCAAAGAATACATTGAAATATCATAAAGAGTAAATACAAAAAATGGTATTAAACAATAAAAAAATATGATGTGCAATTATGATTTCATCCATTCTATTTATACCATATTCTATTGAACAATTTGAGTGTCAAATAATATTTCACATGAAATTTCAATGATAAAATATATATAACATGTTTTATAAATTACAAATCACATATCAATGACTTTTCAAGAAACAGTGAATTATAATATAAATTGAAAACATTATAATACCTACATAGAATATCTACAATCAAACCTCAATGGATCTTTAGTTTGTTAACTCAAAATATGATTACTAAATATACTATGAAGTATCATGATATAATATAAAAAGACACTATCAATAATTTCTAATCAATTATAAAAATTGAATAAATCACATAGTTGAATTTTTTGATATGAATAAGGAATCAAAAATAATAAGAGATATAAATGTTCAGGGAAAAAGGAACTCATCAAAGAGCATCACTTCTTATATTGAATCATTGATCACACACAAAATGATATTGAGGGAGACAAAACACCTCTTGATCGATCCCAATAGACAAAGGATCTGATTTGGATCATCCTATAGGAGAGTAGATTGAATCTGGGGTTTGAAATGAAAATTATATATTTATAGGGTTTAATTTAATTTCAATATGTTTCTAAGGATAGGTGGAATGATTAGTAAAACCCATGTTCCTACATATGTGCCTCTAACAGAGCCATTGAAATTGGTTAATAGTTAGGCTACATGACTGATTAATTTCTGATCCAACCCTGAAACACCGTCAATATAGGATGAACATTATGGATTCATGGTTTTTCATACCACACACAATCAATGAACCCCTACTAGTTACATATGAATTTTTTCAATATTTTCCTAAATTATTTGTCAATCTATTCTCCATTGATGAACATACCCAGATTCCATCAAAAAAAAATTACGAAATAGCCAAACAATTACATGATGAGATATAATCATTGAACACACTAATTAATGTTCAAATCACCCCAAAATAGGTAACATAATGTTAAACCCTATGCACCATATCAATTTTGGTCCTAAAAATCGTCCAATTAGAAATATATTTCCCAATTACATAATATGAACTCCATAAGTCGTATTTTGAGGTGGGAATTCCATGTTCGAGAAGAGAGAAGTAGTAAAATTTAAATAAAACATACAGAACTCCATTTTAAACCTACCATGTTCATTAAACAATCTAAAAATATAAATAATAGAAACCAGTAAAAGGTGTTCCCACTTTTTAATATTCATAAAAATGGTGTAACATGATGGTAAAATTCCGCTTATATGCAAATAAGGGAATTCTACATATCACAAGGTATAAAATTGAAGGGATAAAAATGAAAACCATAAATTAGTAGCACATAGAAACACCTACTCATTTACATAAGAAAAAATTATCCCATAGTCCATCTAATATAAAACATTCATACCCATGGGAAATAATTAATGGAATTCTACCCCAGACGTCTACATGAAAAAACCCTAGGAGCTTCATTACGTAGCCTCACCCCTAGAGGAAATCTTTAAATCATAATCCAACACCTATAAGTGTATACTTCATTAATTAATCACATATTTTTGGTAAACTAATTAAATTCTTAAGGACCACCCCTTTCCATATAGAATGTTCTCATACATCAAGGCTAGTTCCCATTAGATAACTATACTCTCAAAAGGGAGATCATTCAACATATAAAAAATTATGCTGCAAACATCAAGGAAAAATCTTCTATGATACTAAGTATTGTGAATCCACTAACACCTCAACCATTATCAAATAAATTTTCCTCTCCATTATAATGTGAAAAATAAACAATAATGAACAATATTTATTCAAAAAAGAAGGTTAGGATTTGAGAATATCATATACACAATTAACATCCATTGATATCTCAAGAAAATAATACAATCCACATGATAAAATTGAATGACAATGTAAATCATCCACAAATATCCATAAAAAAGACACCAACATATTCAAAATAAATCGATGAATAAATATAAATTAAACAATGAGGAAAAAATCTTATAGTTTACACTCTGACATTAGAAATATCATGCTTGATCAACATCAACACCTTCAGGGAACTCATAGATAACAAAAGAAAACTCTTTCAATGCATGTAAGTTTTCACTCCAGCGCATATATATGGAGTGTTATTATCTACAATGATCTATTTACTCATGTTAAGGTTATAATGATCACAAAAAACCCATTTTTTTCTACCAACATACATGACCTCTTGTGGTGACCAAATTTTACACACTACTCACAAACTCTATGTTCATTCAATGACATTTACCATACTACCCGTGAAAAGAAGTTCCTTTTTCATTTAGATATGGCTCCCAGACATCCCCTACATGTGGTATGAGAACTGAAGGGTTAGAAAGCTGACCTGGTTGATCTATAGTGGGTTTACCAAGAGATGGATGAAAATTAGTGGAACAAGACACTTCATGATATATAGTGGAAAACTCTACGAAATTAAGGGGCATCATCTCGGAAAAGGAGAAAAAGATGTTGATCAATGATCTGGTGATCAAATTATACGTGATTAGGTTCAAATAATGTTTTGGGTTCCTAGAGTGGTGAGCCAGATTAGGGGAGAAATGCATCACTAGTGGATGCCTTACCTCAGGGAGAGAAAGAAGACTGATTTTTTGTGGGCTGAAATTGACAAGGAGTTCTTGGAGGAATAATATTCTTCCACAATGAATCCTAAAAATATATTGGATATACTCACCCTCAATTGGAGGAGTATATTAGTGAGCTAATGGGGGATAATTTTCATTTAACTCTTATGATTTTCTATAGATCTATTTATGAATGGGGAGTCTCTAGTGAGGCTCTTAGAGAATATACTTCTTCCTTCTCTTTATTATATTTTTACTCCCTACACTCTTCATAAATACATATATTTTTATATGAATGATGATGTGGTGTAAATAAATCACTCAAAAGGAATTATTCTGTGAGAAGGAAGTTAAGTAATTTCATTAATGGGGAAGGTCATCAGCAACATGTCTTTGGCGTCAAGGACATCAAAATTTTAGCTTGTGGGATTTGACCCCCACAGTTTCAAATTTGGTCATGTGGTTATTTCCATAGTCACAAAAGTTTTGGGATAAGGTGTTCTTCATTCGGAGGATATGGGCACCACTAAGGATAGTTCTCAGCCAGGTCTTTCCAATAGCAAGGACAAAAAGCGCCTTCTCCACCAAGGGTGGACGATGCAGGAGGAGGCTGACCATATGGTGATCTATAAGTACCATGACTAGGGAATGGTAATGGAGGCGGCTGATAGGTGAAGGACAAATAATATTGGCGTGGGTAGTTACACTAGGTAGTAGCATAACTTCCAGTGGGGATGGAGATTGTTCAATGTATAATCATTTAGTTTTGTAAACTTTGTTGAACCTTGTTGGATTTAGAATATTCACACTGCTTCATTGCACACAATATGGAAAATTAATTGGGACTTGACATAGAGATATGTTTCATTCCCCTTTTTTTGAGCACAATAGTCAGAGGTTAGACCAAATTGTTTCATGTTTTTATGTGATGTATACTGATGTTCGGGTTGCATTAGTCTAGTAGTGATCAATTATTTTTATAGATGTAGCCATTCAATGTCATCCTTGGAATCAATTGGTTGTTTTGAGTGTGGTCAATTATAAAATGATTCTGGATAAGTGTAGATTTTTCGGACGTGAAAGGATAACATGTAGCTTTCTTTGCCGAGCAGATCTCTTAGGTGGGAAGTAGACCCATGGACCACTTCATTCCATGTTAACCAAGATGTCAGTATGATCAGTGGAAACATATATGGAGGGTAATCATAGTGTCATTGGGGAGTTCTTTTATGATTTACAGATGATGATGTGAATATACTCCCTTGACATGATGATGAGTTCAGGATCAACATGTAGACTGATACTTCTCTGGTTTTGAGGGATTTTAATTGGATGCCAACTACTTAATTTCAGTAGAAATGGATTCAGATTAATAATCTGATGAGAAATGTCTTTATCTGGCCTAGTTTGCCGCCATAGGGTTCTCCAGTCTTATTTGAGAATGAGGTTGATGGTGTTCTGAGGTTTTGTATAGACTACGGGATGATGAACAATGTAATTTTCAATAACCATTACCTTTTCCAGAGGATTGATGATCTTTTCATATAGCTGATGGGAGTGGGATATTTTTCCAAAATATATATGTTGTCTAGATATTACCAGATGAGACTAAAGGAGGGTGACATCTTGATGAATGCATTAATTTGTAGGTATGGGCACTTTGAGTTCATAGATATTTCTTTCGGTGTTACAATTGTGACAGTTGTGTTCATGGGCCTCTAGAACAATTAATTTTTTATGTTCCTGGACCAATTCATCAGGGTTTTTATCAAATCCATTCTGATCCACTAAAGGTCAGATAAGGAGCATACCGAACTTTGTATGATTGTCATAGAGAACCTTTGGCACCAACAGCTCAATGGAATTATGACCATGATCAATTTTGGACATTGGAGGTCTACATACATGGGCACATGGTGCCTTAGTATTGTGTAGAAGTGGAATTGTCAATGTTCGAGGAATTTGTTTCAAGGGAAGAACCCAAGAATGTGGTAGAAGTTCGTTTTTTTCTCAGTCAGGAAAACTACTAACATAGATTCAGACATGATTTATCTCAATTAGTATCTATTTTGTCGAATATAACTATAAAAGGACAATCCATTGGGTAGAGTGAGTAGTTTCGGGGTGATTTTAACTATCTGAAGGGGATATTTCACATTGCTCCAGTGATCATGTTTATAGTGGAAGGGATTATGTTTGATGTTTTCTATGACGTTTCATGTATAGGATTCAGTTGTGTGATGATTTATAAGTGAGGAGTGATATCTTATGGTTCTAGGAAGTTACATACCCTTGACCATAACTGTGCCACCCATGATATGGAACATTCAATTGTCTTGTTTTGCTGAAGTTGTAGCGATATTACATCATCAGGGAGTAATTTTTTGTCATCACATATCAAAAGAAGTTGAAGTATATATTTTCCCTGTGTGATCTGATCTTGTGGCAGAAAAGTTGGACAATGTTTCTACGTGATTATGATTTTGAGATCTCTTACATCTTACAGAAATGAAATGTCATTGCTGATGCTTTGAGTAGGATGTCTCATATGAAGTTAGTTCATGAATCTACAGACTCTTGGAGAAAAATCGAGGAGTTGTAAGCTTTTCACATAGATGTATAAATGGGTGGAAATAGAGGAAGCCTATTTCAGATGACCATAGAGTCATCTCTGAGGAAGAAAGTGGAGGAGTTTTATTGGGGAGACATAGAGGCATAGGTGATGCGTAATCGCTTTGACTAGGGTGATGCTCCAGATGGTTGATCGAAGGATGGTATGAATCACATGTTCTTCCTTCGAAATCTATTGGTTATAGTGTAAGTACATTAGGAAGTAACCAATGAGATTCATACCTCACCCATTGTGGTACACAAATGATTTTATAAGATGTATTGACGCCTGAGGGAGGAGTTCTGGTGGCTCGGGATGAAGCAGAAGTGGAAAAGTTTGGGGAAAACTACTTGGTGTGCCAGTAAGTGAAGGCTGAGAAACATGTACATAGTCCTCGGTTGCATCCATTAAATTTCTTGGAGTTGATGTGTTATGAAATATCGATGTATTTCATCAATGGATTACCTATGGATAAAGAAGTATGAGTTGAAATCTATGATGTTTTGGATCAGTTGACAAAGTCAACTTACTTAATAGTGATCAAGGGGTCAACAACATTGGACTCCTTATCATAGAGTTTTTTTGATGAGGTGTTGTAGTTTAAATGAGTAATGATATCTATTGTCTTATATCCAGAAACATGATTTACATCACGGGTCTGGATGGGATTCAAACATTACCTTGAACTCAGTTATAACTCAGTACTGTTTTCCACCCTCAAACTAAAGGAAAAAACAAAGAGGACCATCCTGACATTGTAGGAAATTATCCGGCCATGTGTTCTTGACCTCTGTGAGTCATGGGTGTGGCATTCCCCCCACGGTAGTGATCACTAACAATAATAGTTATCACTCTTCCATTGGAATTGTTCCATTTGAAGCTTTATATGGAAGACCATGCAATTCATCCATGTAATGGACATATGTTGGGGGGTGGTTGTTCTTGTTCGATATGTGGTGCACAATATGACCGCTAAGGTGTAACAAGTCCATGATAGGAAGGATGTAGCACAGGACCTGAAGAATATGTATGTAAATTGTTGGAGAATGACCATGGACTTCGAAGATGAGGACCATGTATTCTTAATGGTTTCTGCTCGACATAGTCACTTGAGTTTTGGAAGATGGATAAGCATTATCCAATATTAATTGGACCCATTGAGGTGTTGTGATGAGCTAGCGAGGTGTAATATCTATTGGCATTGCCACATCAGTTGGGGAGGATCCAAGACATCTTTCATGTCTCTCAGCCTCTTCTATATCATCATGATGAATCCAATGACATTGATTGGGGAGATTTGGTTATCATGGATGAAAAAACATTCGTGGAGTGGCCTATGGATATCTAGGATCATCTAGAGATGGTGTTTTATGTACAGACCATTCCATTGGTACTTTTTTTGTAGAGGCATGGTGGCCTATAGGAGAGTACATGGGAGAGGGTGTTGTAGTAGGATTCGTAATAAATAGAGTTTTGTTGAGTTTGTCTTGTCTGTTTTAATATTTGATGTAGTTTTTGACCATGTTCTCTATGGGATGGATTGGTTCCTTGTTCTCTAACATGTTGTAAACTCCAAACAAGTAGAAAGAGAAAGCCTGATTCTTAATTGAGATCTATTAATGTGGATGTGATTAATCTCTTGCAGGTGATTCAGTTCTACATAATGTGGATAATATGTTGTTATGTAGGAAAGAATTTCTTTCATTCGATTGTATAGATAGCTGGTATATGGGAAATTCTGTTGATGTTTTTTTATCAAATGTCGTAGGAGTTGTTCTTGGATGACGAGGTTACCCTTCTATTTCTAGAAACACGGGGAGGTTTATCAATGATGGGTATCTCATGGGATGTTTGTTTGGACCCATCCTTCAACTAGTTTTGTTTTGAATCCTCTAGGATTATAATTTATTGAGTGGTATCTGATGTAATGACTCATATTTCTCCGTGACATTAATTTGTGATAATTCAGGGATTGTAGTGTTCAATGGGGAAAATGTTCCTCTTTGGGATTTTTCAAAAATATAGTTTTCCCAATGATTGAACACTGAATTGTGGCATCAAATAGTGGTGCTGAAAAGTAGTAGACCAAACGATGGCACACAAAATGTTTCATCGAATGGTGTAATCGAACAATGGAACATTGAACAGTGGCACACCGAATGGTGGAACACTGAATGGTAGAACTGAAAGGTGGAATGCATAATTGTGGAACAGAAAAGTGGCACAATTAATGGTGGAACCGAACGGTGTCACTGAATGGTGTCACAAAAAGGAGGATGTCAAAATATTTTCCCACAAAATGGTGGCTTGCCGAATGGTGGCCCCGAATGGTGGATCATGGAACGATGTCTCGACAAGAAGTGTCTCATCGAACAGTTACATTGAATGGTGACATTGCACATTGTCTCACTGGACAATGATGCTAAACAGTGTCTCACCGAAAGGTAACACATTGACTCAAGCAATGGTGAGTCACTTCCAATAGTTTTCGAAATTTATAGTTTTCTTCTTTTCCCCATGATTTGTTTTGTTACACCCCTCTTATTTTTTATTTGATGTAAATCATCTTAAAATAATCATTTGTAAATTTTTAAAATATGTTAAAGGGATATTAATAATATCACTAAAATCCAAATGGTATAGGGACTTGGAAATAGTCCATCCATGTGGTCTTTCGCACAACCATAATTCAATGAAAATCGAAACCATTCTTCCTTTGATATAATATATGGTTCTTCAATGATAGGATCTTTCATTCCCAGGGTGTTTCAATTTTCTCTTTTCATGACTATATCCTTCCCTTCCCATGATGTCACATGTAGTTCCATAACCATCGATCGAGAATTACTCAGTTTATTACCATGGAGTTTTCCGACTTCTCATGAAACCCTCTATTTTTTATGCACAAAAGAGTTGTTTATCGTCTGATATTACACATATTTATTTCATTCATCTATCTTTAATTTGTGGACCAATTGGGGTTCTAATAGTTATTTTATTTATTGAAAACATATAAATAAAACTTTTAAGAAGTATAAATTCTAATATGCCCTAAATAACATGATGGGTGTGGATTAATGTTGATCGCCTATTTTATTTTATATCCTTGTTGATTATGTGATCATTTGTGGTTATATGGATTATGAAAATCTTGATCATTGGTGATATATTTCTGGATCATGGTTGATTCTTTGTAAATGTTGTTTTTTCTTTCTGAATAATTTCTATAAATATCAATTCCATTAGCCAGATATACCAAGTTAAATAAAATACATGCCCTTGGATAAAAACCATTTTGTGATAACCCCTTCTTACCATTGTTAAATTTGACGAACAATTTTGGAACAATCTAAATAAAATATATTTGATTGGAAAGGTTGTGTCATGTGTGTGGTTCAGTCCAACCTTGTGTTTTTTATCTTTGTGTGGTGATGTGGCTGAGAGTGAGGTTGTGTGTATGGGGTTGTGCTTATGGTGTAATGGAATCTCCGGTAAATAGATTGATAGATTGTGGAAGTGATTATCTTTTTATGTAGAGGGAATTCATTTGAGAAGTGTTTGGGATGTTGCGGTCGCATGACTAGGATGTCATGATTTCATGTTTATGGATTTGTTGGGCCTGAGGTTAGTGTGTTGTGGGACTCTAAGAGGATTGTTTTTTATATTGTTTTTTTGAGTGGGTGAAATCAGAGAGTTAGAATGAACCCTCATTAGTTGATTATGCTCTTCACTTTTAGAGAGTGGTTGGTGGTTTCATGGATTTTAGATTAATGAGTAGGGTAGGAAATAAATAAATAAATTGATAAATGTAGAATGAGAGTTGGATTATTGAATTGGTTGGGGATATAATTGAACTTACATATGTGACTGTCGGTCAAATATATATGTGAATATAGGGTTAGAAACAAGGGATGTTTTTATGCGTGGGTGGGTTATATGTTTATAATTCCATAGGATGGTTTGATTGTTGGTTACATATATGAATAAACTAGTAGTTTCTCATGTTGTCAATACACACTGCAAATGTGTTGATCACCATGTGATAAACACCCCTATTTTTATGGGGAGGGAGTCTTTCCCAATATTTAGGTTGGATGATGGATGTATTGTTACTGACATTAACCTACTCCCACTTCTAGGAATTTATCATCCAGTGTTTTCAGGTAAGATGTGATGGTTTGTGGTTTGTTACTAGATTTTTGGTGCTGGATTGGTGAGAGGTGGATTCTTTCATACGGTGCTCTTGGATTAGGTCCATGAGCTATCAAGTAGGATTTGGTATGTGTGTGACATAATTGTTTGTGGAAATAATGTGTGTGGATGTCGCCTAGGTGTGTGCGGGATGGTTCGGATAGTGGGGTTTGTGGAAGAGGGTGGTAGCATTAAGACATTCTCCATTAGAGAAGAGATTATTACTAGTCGGAAGTGGTGTAGGGTTCCCTTATATTTATGTTCTCATATTTTTACCTGACATGGCATGTGTTATTTGGTGATCGTGCCGTAGCGAGGCTGGATGGTTAGTATTCCATATTAACTGATATTGGTTCATGTTGTTTCCCAGGAGGGGGATTAGTAGGCTTTACCCACATGTGAAATAGTGACATTGGATTTCTCTACAATGTAATCATGTATTCTTAGCCTAGATTTATAAAACTATTTTGAGTTTTCCATGGAGGTTATGTTGATCGTGCTGAACCATACTAGCTCAGACGTTTGGGATAGTTGTTGTGTTTCTTCTTAGTACATTTTGGTACATTGGAGATCCCTGGGAATTTCTACCAGTTTTACCTTAAACATGAATGTGGGATAAATATTTATATTCATATATATATGTTTTTAGGAGTTGCTTGAGGATGATGCATCTTGTCACCTGATTTGGATACCTTATAATGGGTAACACCGCCCATTTTTTTGAGTTTATATTCCATTGGTGATGGTCTCCACCTTGGGCCCTATTGGAGGTGGGACTCATGGGTCATTATCTTTTATTCATCTTAAGGATAGAAGGTCTTATTATCTTGTTATCTATTCCCTCACCATGAATAAGGTGGGTCGTGACAAACCATTTTTTGATTCATATTCATATTATTTGGTTCAAAAAATATTCATTTTTACAATTGATAAATAAAAATTAATATATTCATTTCCAAAGGTGAATATTATAGATAATTACAAAAGGGGAAACCAAACATTTTATTTTCACAACGAATTTTAGTATAATTTTAAAAAAATTGGTAATTTAATTTAATAAACTAATTACTCTACAATGGTATGGGTTATCATCTGAATTCATTAAATGGTTATTATTATAAAAAACATGCATCATCATCAACCGATTTCCCATACATTTATCATTTCATTTTGTTGTTTGATACACATCCTCAATCTATTATAGACAAGAACCTATTGTCCCTGAAATACACTTATTATGAGTCATTAATGGGATAATTAATGATTAAAGTTATACAAGACACATTAAAGAGATGGGGGACATTTCTCAAGAAATAAAATGAAATAATAACTATTTGGGAGATCATGATGATGATGATAACAGTTGTACTGCATGAAATAAAATCTAATAATAAATCAATGAATAAAATTTCATTGGTGGTTATATAGTTTCAGTGAAAACTATAAGGATTAGGAATCTACAAAAAAAGTATTTAATCCCAAGTAGAGCCTATATCCAATGGTGCGGTGGGAAAAGATAATTGGATAAAATCTAAGAATGAGAAGATTGGTCTGAATAAGAAAAATGTTTCATGGGAAATATTTCCAATGTTGGGAGATATAAATATTAAAAGAACCAAATTAATGTAATATAATACACTCACTAACAATGAAAAATTGGATCAAAATAAATAATGGATAATGTGAAACTGGAATTCCTACATCAGGGGAATTCATTTTTATGATATATTTTATCCCATGGAATGGTTAGAAATGATTATAAATTTCTTCCTTATTTTAGTGAAACTGTATATCAATGCATTAAACATTGATTTCATATATTTGTAACTCAAGGGGGGTGTACACATTGAGAAACTGGATGTGTATATTATGGATTAAAATGAGAGAAACGGGTCCCAGCTAATTTATTCTTTATATAAGATAATTAAATCAATAAAGAATTGATATTTATGGTTGCATAAATACATAAAAATGTTTCTTAGAGAGATTTATATGTTCTCATCCTCTATGTCGTGGAGGAGAATTATCAAAGGATGTTGGTACTCATATATGTGGAATACATAATTATAAAGGATTAGTAAAATAAAAATTAAATCTTTTTGTTCATCAAGTGAGGAATTATATTGAGATGTCTATAATTGGTGAATTTAATATTTTACATGATTTATATTATAGTCAATTAAACGGTAGCACAATAATATCTTAATGAAATAATAAAAAATTGTTCCCAAAGGGATTTTCAATGGAATATTCCAAAATAATGACATTACCAACCACTATATGGCTAAATATTTCAAAATTTATTATTAAAAATATGGTGATGTCTTGGAATATAGTTATTGAGAGACTATTATAACTCATAACATCATAAAAACATTTGGATAGATATATTACAAGTGGTATAGTTCCAATATTGGTAGAAGGAGAGTCACATTCTTTTGGGTGTGATGATACTTCAATATATGCAAAAAATGAATTTTGGGATATTTTATTATAGGATAATGAGCCTGTAGTTTGATGGTTACACTGATGTGGGTTGGGAAGATTAAGTAGATAATCTGGGAAATGTTAAGGCATCAAATCTTTTTTATTTTATTCCTACATTGTTTATTCGACCCTTGAATCATTTGACCAAAGGATTCGAGCCATGGAATAGTTGGATCATTGATTCTATCCATGAATAGAGCTTTGATTTGACAATAAGAAGCACCGATAATAAGTGGCTTCCACAAAGAGATTCTAATATCGCAAAATGGTTTGTGATGGATAGGGTTCTTAAAACATTTTGGGACACTATCATCAATGGTCCTAAAAATATTGATACATGTCCCTTTTATCAGCACTATGTTCATATGTATTGAAAAGTATACATTATAATATGTGCTAAAAAGATACTAATAATGATTCCTTTTATCGTGCCTAATTACTTATGAGCTGATAATGGATTTTTAGTTATAATTATAACTAATAATGTATGAAAATATTTTTATATAATTATATATATATATAATTATATATAGTAAATAAATTATTTATCTATATACATTTATTAAAATTTCATAATTATTTAAATTATTAATTAATTATTTATAAAAATACAAATAATTTTCAAAATAAAACATTTTATATCATTATATATATATATAATATGATATAAATATATATATATAATATTTATATAATTAGAGTTAATATATTTATTTTTGAAATAAATTTATTTTAATCTTATAATTATTTATTCATAATAATACAAATAATTTTAAAAAATATAAATTTAATTATATATAATTATAAATGTAAAAATATTTTAAATAATAATTTATAAATATATTAATATATATTTATAATTTTTCTTACAAATTAATTTTTTATGTTATAAATTAATCTATTATCTTATGTGAATGTATGATAAAAATGATAGAAATTGAATAACTTAAAATGAGTACACTTTAACAACATTGAAAAAATAGATTAATTTTATTACATAATTACAAATTATTTAGAAAAACTGTATATATATTTAAATAATGATGAATACATACTGAAAACATAAAATCAGAGAAAATAAATAAATATAATATAAATAATATATATTGAAAATTTCATAATAAAATAAAACATAAAACATAAAACACAAAACATATTAATAATGAATAAATAATAAAAATAATTAATTATATTTAAAAGAAGAAAATGAATTTTTTGAATTCAATATATAATTTATTAACTCTTTAATGTTATAATGAAATAATAAAATAAATACTAAACATTGAATAAATTACCTTAATATTCGGTGTATGTGATTATATAAAAGATTTCATTAATTACGTAAATATTTTTAGGTGTGAGTTATATATAAAAATAAATTATATAAATTTATGTATCAAAATTAAACAAAACATATTTTTGATCTACAATAAATTTAAATAAACAATGAGATTCAATTATTTCCATTACTCAATGAAATTATTTATTATTTTAAATAGATAATAATTTTAATTTATAAACCACTATTCATAAAAATATAACTTTTTAGACTTGAAGAAAAAATACATTGTATTATATACATAAGATATATATATATATATATATTCATATATATATATATATAATATATTGTTAATAAATATTAACAATAAATATTTATTTAATGAAATGATTAATAATTTCCTCTATTTCATTATTTTTAATTTAATAAAATATTAAATATATATACATATTTAATATATAATATTTACATATATATATAATTTGTAGTTATTTAATTTTTTAAGACTCTATTATTGGTAAATAATAAATAATAATGGATTCTTTTATGGGTTCTAAAAATAAAGCGTTGAAAAAGGGATTAATTTATTACTACTAAAAAAGCACTGATATTTGACACCTTTTTTGAGTGCTAAAAATAAATCACTGACAAAGGGTATCATTTATTAGGGATAAAAGTATCTCCATAATAAATTGTTCCCTTTATTAGCCCTAAAAATGTTGAAGAAGGTACCCTTTACGAGTGATTTTTTTTGGAAGGATAACGGTTCCATTAATCCGTGAATTTTATGAGCGCTAATAATATCCATCACTATTGAAGACTAATTTAGTATAACTTATTCCTCCAAATAATTCATTAAAAATTATATTAAAATAAGTATAAACAAATATATAATTAAAAAATATTTCAAATGGTGATAGAGATTAATATTTTATCCATAATATTTATGTCTAGTTCAATTCAAATAGATGATGGTCAAATAGGATTTCTTAATGAATTTCATGGACAACACTCATAAAATGATTTTTAGAAATTATTAAAATATATATCAATGAATTATTAATAAACATGAGCCAAAATATGTTGGAAATCAGAAATACATTAACAAATAATATCTGGAATCCACCCCGAATAGATCTATGGTGTGTCTCGTCTGATGGTGGTCATCAAATCGTAGAGGTAGGATCTCGAGAGAATTGATAAAAAACCATAAATCCACAATTACTAATAAATCATCTATATCCCATTGAATAATAAGGATTTCATCACCTATAATAGGAAATAATAAATCCAACAAGAATGATTGAGGGACAAGGAGAAAGGAACTCACCAGAATAACATCACCTGTTCAATCAACACTTCGATATACGTGGATATGAGACTATGAGAACCATAAAGCCTCTATATAGATCCTCAAATCCAAAGGGTCAGATTTCATTTGAGTGGGATGATTTTATTGTTAATTAGGGGGGGTTGAGATTTGATGTATTGTTTCCAAGGCCTTAATTATAATTCACATAGTGTCCTCTATTTGGTCACATGGTTATTACTAACCATTCTCTCACCATTCTCCCACCCTTATTCACCAAACAGAGGCACATTGAGGTTTTCACAGTCAGGATGCATAGTTATATTAATTTTAATCCAACATTACCACCTCTTATATAAATATTTTATGGTTTTACTGATATATTTTTCTAATAATGGGTAATCCATGAAGCCCAACATATGCTATTGTACTGGCTTTACGAACTGGGTTGATGGTTTTTACAACTGTGGTTGAACTATGAACTTTCCCAAAAACATTTGACAATATTATAAAAAACACCCTATTTATCCTATGAAGATATATTTTCATTTTATACACAAATAAATGTATTAAATCTCTTCAAATAATCTAATGTGTTCTTATAGGAACCGACCATTATGGGAGAATGAATGAAAATTCATGTTTTTATGCTCAATCAACTTTCTATTATTGTTAATCACACTTAGAATCCATGAAATCCTAATAAGGATCACTGATATGTTGAGTCCATTGTAAGGTAATAAAAAACATGTTGTATTGGGTCTATTAATCCATTAGTTTTTTATCAATAATTATTTTTCACTAATAAGATATTTTTTGTTCTCCATTGTTCTGATATTGAAAAAGTTGGTGTATCTTAATTAGATGATAAATAAGATTAATCAACTAATATTATCAGGTAAATAATATAACACTATGAGATTTAATATATTGAGTGGAGATAATTTAATTACAAAATTTTCAACAAGTAATTTACACATATTCATTTCATAAATGTGAAGAAATAATTTCCAGAATTAAAGAATATCTTTGATGGATTTTTTTGGTTCCTACACCGAAAATTTCACATGAATTGTATGGTATGATTATAGTATTACAATCTAGAATTAAATTAATGTTGATAAATACATAGAATTCTAAAAAAATCATTTTATGTGTATTATCCATAAGTGACATCATTATCATAATAGAAATCATTTAATTTGATATCTTGGTAGAGACAGAGACTTTTGTTACCCACCAATAGAATATATTTTGACAGATTATATAAAATGATTTGATATGGAATTCAAAATATCATTGAGAGAATAATATTATCATTATTTTATGATCAAAATAAGTTTGGAATGTTTTTGGATATTTCCTAAAGGGGACTGGTAAATATTTTAATTTTGTAAAGGAAGTTAATGAGGAAATTTATTTCCTATGTGATAGGAAAAAGTTATAAAGTGATTAAAGTAGAGATAATGATCCACAAAGAGAAACACACACAATATAGTGCTTTTCATGAAAACAATAAAGGTGTTAAGAAAACCATTTCAAAAATTTTAAGCTAACTGATGATAATCATCATAAAAAACCTCTTAATCCTATAACCGTATAGAAATATGATGCGATAATAATTGTTGATGAGTGGTGCAATAAAAATATGGTGAATGGTACACCATCATTTAAATCTATAACACTTAAGGTTTTATTTAATTTCGGATATACACAGTCTTTTATATCTATAGATACATCTATCAGTATCAAAGTACCAATATAGAAATTTTTTCTTTTTGGTATCATAAAAAATCCATAAGTGTACGATGATCACATCCCATGTCAATAAGTCATATATGGATGATTATTATGTTAAAATTACTCTAAAAACTTGTCATTTATTCCAATGTCAAATTAAAATATATAATAGGAATGTAATTTTTTTTGACATAAATACCACATCAAATTCTCAAGAACAAATGTCACATTTTGTATTTCGAACTGTCATTTCATCACCTATAAAGGTTATGAGAGAAATGATATTATGATGAATATTAGATCTATTGTATGGGTCATGATTAAAACTAAAAATATGAATTTATATCAAATGGTTTTATAGAATATTTTATTTAATGATATTTCGATTTTGTAGGCTAATATTTATGTCCTTCTTTAATAGTATCTTTGTTTCCCCGAATCATAATGTTGAGTTTTAAATAGTACTCAAACATGTTGTGTGTTTTATCCTAAAAACAATAAATAAAACCTATTTATAAGTATAAATTGATGGAGATATTGTTGGAGTATCATTTATACAGTTTCGTTTATCATGATGCATCACTTTGGGGTGGACTTGTTATGTGGGTTAATAATATAGATGGATCTATATGTATATGATCCAAAGAATTTCTTGAGATGAATCAAGATGGATTTATATAATTCTTTGTCATTGTATTTAGTATATTTTGTTTTTGATTAACCATTGGGGTTTTTGGTTAAAATAGAAAATATTTGAATGACGAGGATATGTGCATGGTTGGGACATGGTATTTCAAAACTGTGCACGAAACCTATAATACAGTTTCAACCCAAATAGATGTGATTCACATGTTTTTTTTTTTGCACATTAAAAACCGGATTCCCTTTAATGAAAAACCATACACACACCCCAGATAAGATCTTGGTAAATTCACATAGTTTGGGAACTCATTCACCCCAATCCATGAAACAACACACACTATTATAATTACCAAAAAACATATTTTATATACATGTGAACCATCATT
This sequence comes from Viscum album, assembly GCA_963277665.1. Classification (NCBI taxonomy): domain Eukaryota; kingdom Viridiplantae; phylum Streptophyta; class Magnoliopsida; order Santalales; family Viscaceae; genus Viscum; species Viscum album. The sequence goes on along the minus strand of OY728150.1, from coordinate 1,134,135,354 downwards.
ATAAATAAAAACAATATACCAAAAATTTTCCAAAATGAATTGATCCATTTTTTAGAGGATCCTAAATAGATCCCATGTATAGTCAACAACCATTCATATATATTTGAATCCTGAATCTAAGATATGCACCAAACCAATAATGTGGTTTCTTCTAATTTAGATCTCCCTCCCTCAAACACATATTTCTAAATAAAATATGGATATTTTTTATAATGTTTGAAAGGGTTTAGATATAGATTTTATGAATATTGTTTCTTGTGAAATAGTATTTAGGATTCAAGTTTATATCTCATTATTTGCTGTATTCTTGATTGTTCATCATGAATTGGGTTTTTTTGGATAAAATTTTCCAATGATCATGAGGTAGGTTGACTATTATTAAATTATTAGATTAGTCATTTCAAATATATATAGGTAATATTAGAATTTATATTGGATTACTATAAATTGATTTTCATTAGTTAAATTAAATAATTTGATAAACTATTTAATTAATGGATTTCCATATTGGGGATATTAAGATGTTTAGTAGGAATAATTGTTAAATTGTATTTTTCGTGACTTTGAAATAGATTGAATTTGAATGAATAAATGTTTAATTAATTATGCGGATGTGGAGATTTTTTAATTGGAATTTATTTTTTGAATTAATTAATGGTAATTATTGTGACTATGAAATTCATTGAATTAGATAATTTATTTTCCAAATTAATTATACTGTTTCTTAGATTGTTGAATTGGAATAATTATTTATTTAATCAGTTACATTAAATTGTTTTGGAAATTTAATTATTAAAAACTTATTAAAAAATTGTTATATTAATTAATGTAATTAAATTGTATTGATTGTAATTTTTAATTAAATAATGGAATTGATATGATTATTTAATTGTTTAGTTAATTAATGAAATGATGAGAATATGGAATTGGTAAATTGGATTAATTAATTTGTGAATTTTATAATGGATTGGTGCGTTACATGTGATTACCGTGATACATGTGAATTAGTAATATTTCAAAAAAATTGATAATCTTATGTGGGACATGTTCTACTGCATCACACGCCCGTAATGGTAAATATTTTTATTTGAGCAATAATCATGGTATGATGGCTAAAATTTCCAAAGTGATAATGATTAATAAATGATTGTGGGACCTAGTCTACTACATCAGAATTCCATATCAAGAAATAATTGACATTCATGTCTGGGATACGGTTTACTGCATAAAAATCTCATCATGATTAATATTGATTAATGAGTGTGGGATTGTTAATACTACTTAAAACTCTATAGTGATTATTGAGGAGTGGGGCTTGTGATGAGGGTCCAAATACCTACATGGTGTTAGACATGATATTCAGGACCCTGTAGTTAGCATTGAACTATGGTACCAATTGGCCATCATATGAATTGAGATGATAAATGGTAAAAATAGAAATATGATATATTATATCCCTTAGAGATAGTTCATAATCCCATTTGGGCCGATGTTGGTATTGAGTGTTTCAGTGTCATGGGGAACTCAGTGGTCATTGGGGTTATATTAAGAGTAATTTAATTAATTTAAATTGATCACATTATTGAATTTAGTTTATTATATATTCAATAGTGTATAGTATTATCATCTAGATATCTTTTTATTCCATTGGTAGAAGACTACTTAGTTTTAATCACACCATACTCAGGCTTCATGATCATTACTAGAATAAATTTCATGGTAGTGGGATTGGTTAGGGAAAAGGGTCCAATGTTGGATGGATGAGTTAAGATAAATCATGGATGAGGCAACCAGACTAGATGTTGGGACATTCTGCGGAGTAGATTTTTTCCTATGTTATTCTTGTTTTTCAATATTGAGACTTGACGCATACATGGATCATTATATCTACTACCTTAGTTTTGGTATTTTATTTTCAACTTTGGTCCTCATGTGATATTGGTATCATTATAGTTATTGATTATTTTTTACACTATGGTGTTACTCTGTTAAATAGGGGATATTCTTACATTGATCGATATTAGATCCTTGCAGCTCATAGGATGGCTTTTGGAATAATTTGAGGCGTTATTGAGGTCACATTGTAGATCATCTCGGGGAATTGGTGTGGGTCACCCTGTTTGGGATGCTAAAATGTGGTATGAGAGCTGAGTTATTTATGTCCTTTGTTTAAACTATTGGTGAAGGTATAAAGGATATTGGGAAGAGTGGATCCTTTTAAATGTGAATATTCATTTGAATGTTAACCCATATATGAGGGAAATACCAAAGTAGCATGGTGGTATTGTTGCTAATGGTAGTTACTATTTTAATGACTCAGGTCGAATGACCAATAAACCTATAGTATGAATTGTAAGCACATGGACTCAAGAGAACCTCCTCATAAGCCAATGGCTGCTAACTAGTAATGAGGATCTCCGAAGGTGATATTGGGGAGACTATACCCTAATAGAATTGAAGTAAAATGGTTTAATAAATAAAAATGAACAACTAAATCCTTAATAAATGATAGAAAATGTAGTATATGAATAATATAAACTAAATATAAATGGAAAATTACAGTTTACAATAATAAATGAATTCCTAGATAATGATTCATAAAGAAGAAATTAGACATAAAATAAAAATAATGGTAATGTATAGAACATGACTAATGAATACATGTAAAATAATGAAAGAAAATCTCCACAAGAGTCCATAATTCTAGCTCAGTCCCTTGGTTCTAACTCCCAGGTAAAGAAAAACCATTAAAGAAATAATCAATGGTCTGGCCGAAATGAGATTGGCATAGGAACCCTAGTATAATGTTGGCTTGAGAAGGGTGTAATATAATATACCATTAATACACCACAATCAATGTATAAAGCTAAATAAATATCTTGAAGTATAAATTACAACAACGAATAGGTAAGAATGATAATACTATGTTTTAATGAACAATTTCAGGTTCTACTATGACACATGGCTGACTATACCTATTTCGACACTTCACCAGAATGAATGTCTAATATATAACCATATGTACATTTTAATACTATATACATAGTACAGTTATATGTTGATTCCATATTTATAGATCATGTATGTGTGTATATAAGTGTCCCCATATAAGGAATACTAGGTTATGGCTGGCCAGGGGATAAATAAGTAATCAATGGCCATTTTAAATGAGAAAATAAGCTCTAGTGGGGGGATAAAATGGCTACATCTCATAATTAGTGGTATACATCCTTCTTATAACATGAGATAGTGATTGTGCCATCATGTCAACACATGATAATGTGGTTTAGATATTGTGCCAACACTCGAAACAAGGGATGTGTTGTGTCATTCCCACCATTCAAATTGTATCCTTACTGTTATGTGTCATGATCAAGACCTTATGCAAGGTAGTTTGATTCCTCAATTCTCAACGGAACACTTACAATTTTTCCAAAACATATAGTAATGGTTAATCATATTCATAATGGAAATATAATTGAGGTAATACCACTAACGAATTATACTATAACTTTCCTAAAATGAATAAGGCAATCCTAATTAAGAAAATTATGAACTAAAAATTAAATGATATATTTGGACTTCCCCCCATAACATATTATTTCAATTAAATCATTAAATTCATTGATGTAATTTAAATTATAAAATTAAAAATATTCAAGGAGTTTTTTTTTATAATGATAATATATTCGATTAAATATGTGACATTTGATCTATAAATACATTGAAACACACTTAATATGGGATTCCTTGTACATATGATATAATTTGGTTTATTCAAAAATTATATATAATGAGGAAAAATCCCTTTATAAATAACAGAGGAGACCATGTACTAGCATACAACATATCAAGCCCTAACATACAGGTATAGGAAACCTCAAAACTAATAAACCGGACATGTTATAACTAATGAATCACTAATTTTTTAGCTAATAAGAATGTGGAACTCCTCCTTGGGGGATATTATAAAACATAACATTACTTTACAAAAAAATTATCTATTGATATTTTAGCAACCCAATAAAATATATAATGGATGCATTTTAGAAAGACTAAAAACATTGAATAACAATTAGAATGATTCAATTGTCTGATAGGAGGTGTCATTATAAATAGCGAAAGTCCCTAATGGGAGAAACTCCAATATTAATCCATGTTGAAATAAAAAAGGCATTCTAGTATTTTAATCATTTAAATATAAAGGGGAAAAGTGTGTCAGACCACCCAAAGGGTATTCACAAATAGATGTTGGAATTATCAAACTACTAAAAAATGATAGATAGTAGTATAAAAAGGAGAGATTGACATTTATTTTGAAGAATACAATTTTGGAAGTGACACACAAAAAATGTTGTCGTGTGGATTAATGATAATATTTATAAAACATTAAAAAAATTGGATAATATATATATATATAACACATAAATTTTTCATATGATGATCTAACTATCCATCAAGAAGGTTTGATTTGGTTATTTTTAAATAAATTAATGAAATTAAGATCTTTCCTTAAAATAAGGAAAATGATATTTCACCATAATAGTATGAAAAACAAAATAGAAACCTACAAATGAATAAATATTATTTGAGTGATTTAAAAATAAAATAAAATCTTACTAAAATATTTGTATCATAAAATAGATGTAGGAGATTCCACGATCCCAAGGGAAGAGAGGAGAAGAAACCCATGGAGCTGGAGAGGAGCCTCAACAGGGTAGGGGAGAAAAATAAATGAAGAAAAGTTTTAAGATATCATTAATGGAAGAAGTGTAATTTCACTCTCAAAATTGTATTACATGATTTGGCTACATGGTTGCCCAAACCATGCACCAACCATGCAACACCCACTACTTAGGAACCCCACCTCACATGGTTGTCCTATACAGTATCCCTAACCATGCACTAATCATGTGATGAATCATGAAAGAAGACTCCACAATTGGAAGTTTTTATATGATATTGGATCATGGATTGGGAAAACCATGTGTATCCCATGAACAATGAATATAATCACCGACAGCAATGGAACAATTTCTAATGTATGGCATCATGGTTTCATAAAAAACCATGTGCGCCCTTTCACCCATATCTATTTTGGGTTTCTGGGGCCTGATGTACTCAAAACATGACTGAACACAAATGGAACCTCTCATGAATTTATCCTATATTGGAAAAACTCTCTGAACTACATTCCATTTATCGGTTCAATGATCGACATATCCACTAAAAACCAAAATTAAAATTCCATTATAATGCTACCTTGGCTCTAAACACGGGTCGTTACAACCTCCCCAACTTGGTACTTTATATCCCTAATAAGCCTTCAGAAATAAAAAACATCACCCCTCCTAAATGGATTCAAAATTCTTATTTAAACATCCATGAATCATTACCATACATCAAAATTACCTCCAATAATTACTCAAGCTTACGACACTTAAGCAACAAAACCTATGAAAATTATCATTTTTCGATTACCTCACCATAACATTTCTTACTCAATCCCAATTTTATAATAATATTATCACATCATAATCACTATAAATATATGTAAAATTGTTTTATCCTACTTAGGAGTTAAAATTATACATAAATTTCTACACCAAGCTACAATCCACCATTATCATTTTTTACATATCATGCCATAATCATTCTAGAAATGATCCTACTGTGATTTCATTAACTGGGTGAAACTAAATACATTCATGGCCATTGTAAGGACCTGATCATGACTAAATTTGTTAATCATAATAGAACTAACGTAAGAGGACTACACATTAATTACAATATAGGAAAAACAGTCCTTTACACAACACTTACTGTAACCTGATGGTGTTCTTAAAATGGTTCCTTTATAATGTATTCATCAAATAATAATGATAATATTTATAGACACTGAAAAACAACTTTATAAAAAACATATCACATACTTCATGTGAGTTTAAAAATAGGATCACAAGACATTATTATAATGCATGTCCCATATACAATGAAATTATTCACCGAGGTCCATACATTATATCTGGTGACACCTCCTGATCAAAGAACCTGCTGAACATTTTGGATGTCGTACCTCCACATAATCTTGGGTGATACTCAAATCAATCCAAGTATAATTATTACCCTTTAATCATCCCTCTCACCAAAAATAAAATTTTGGTGTATCATCGGGTTCATTAAATGAAATTCCATGAAACTAACCCAAGGTACACCATACATCGTGTTTACAAATAGATGTGGGTACAAGTCTAAGACATCAACCTTAGATCATTCAATAATACATGATATGAATATTCATTGTGTCTTTCCAGATGAAAATGGATTATGCCCAACAATTTATCTAAATAATTCATACACATGAACCCATGTATCACTCATGACTATCCATGTCTCAATAAAAATGATGATTCTAGCTCAAAACATTGGTAAATCTTTTCTAATGAAATATAATGTCATTTGAAAATTTTAGCTCATCATAAAACAAATTCTCCCTTAGGGAATCAATGATGAGTTCATGATAAAGGACATGTTCCTCATTAAACAAGAGTACACTTAGTGGATATTCTACATTCTGCATAAGGTTCGTGAAAATTTTTATACCTCATGATGAAGTGCTTGGTACAGTTTCCAACATACTTTAACTGACCACTTGAATATAGAATTGTCGAACCAGTTCTGGAAGAGTTCTTGGTATAATCATTCCTTCACCTAATAGTATATCAACATTAATTGATCATAATCCATTACTACCTGAGGAATTCCTTGGTCGCTCATTCTTTACCACTCACATCAATCTCTTAAAAACATTGTCTCTCATGGGTAGAATACAAAAACAACAAAATCAATGTCGCATTGTCGAACAAAGAATAATTTTATTCAAAACATGGAATCCCAAAGGGAATTCAAGAAGACTGATCAATTTCATTAATACTCCTCGGTTGGGTTCCTTAAACCTGGAAGGACATTTTTTCACTAGAACTGCCATGATACTCCCCACCTTATTATTATAATATTTGTCCTATAGTGGATAAATATTATCCATTCATAAGAACAATATGTCATATTTTTCATAACATACATGTGACAATTCACTAGTTCCAATCCAATACATCATAACATTTTTCACGAAGGATAAGACTACCCTGACAATTCTGTTAAAACAACCAATCCTCATGGAATATACTCCAAAAAATTGGGATGATTTAGATTCATTTTATATTAATGTCACCATACGTCATAGATGACCTGAGAATATACTTGATATTTCAAGGCTCAAAAATTTCACTGAACTCATCTAGATGACTACATAACATAAAAACCCAAAGTGTACCACATATGAGAATGAAAAACCATGATGTCTCAAAAAAAACAAATACCCATGATACAATCCATGTGTTGTTTTACCTATGAATCTGAGTATCATGTTTCCATGACCAAATCCCTCTAATGATACCCCTTGAGGGTTGGAAATGATGAAAGGGATAAAATGACCCCTATGTCCTGCCCCGGTAGGCCCTGATATTGAGACTATAACCAAGGGTGTAAAAATTTCACAATATGTGAGGAATTACCCATTATAAAGAAAAATGATTGGGATATATAATATATCAAAAAATACCAACACAAATAAATATATATAATAATAAAACATACCACAATGCATGTGTAATGAATAACTAATACAAATAAAATCCTCCAATGTAATTACCCAAATAAATAGAACAAAAAGGAAAAAATTATCACAATTTCAAACATATTAACATCCATCATAGTCCATATAATACTTCTAGAAACATGAAAATAGTATTTATATATGTAAGGTGAGCATACAGGTATACTAAATTGCAAAACAAAAATATAGCATTCAAAACTGTCAGGAGCATTATAATGGACCCATGAGAAAGAAACAGAATTAAACAGCTCATAACTAGTATAATAATCATAAACCCATCCGAACCAAGGATTTATCACCAAATAACACATCCAAATAATATAATATAATATATATTACGTTAATGGTCGAGGTACCCCCACCATGTTCCCAATGATTATCCACTCTCACACCCAAATGGAAAATGTCTTGGAGATCCCACTACTTCAAAATATATAATATCAAATCACACCCACACAAAACCATGACACACCTCATAGCATACATCCCACTTGATCTCACTAGGGAAATCACAAAACAACTCAAAAAAAAAGATATTGGACAACACAACACATCTCATCACGATGAAACATTCAAAATCACACCAAAACTAATCCAAAAGACACTTATGACAATACATCAATCCGCAACCAAATACACAATGTCCTGTATCACCTAGAAGAAGGATTATGAAAGATAGGCTGGACAACCATCCATCCTCCTACTAGGTTGTTTGGAAATACACCACATGTGTGACTATGCTGGTTTCTGCACATACTGCTCGACATGTGTGGGTTGAGTAAATAAATCATTATAATATATAGTGTGTATATATTTTGATTAAGGAAATAAAATCCCAACCAATGAGTTATGAAACAAGATGGAAACCTACTCGTGACTCCACCACTTTTTAACAATCACTAAATGAGAAATACAACAAAAGTAAACCACATGCCATAATTAATATTTCAATCTGAAACCATTAGTAGGCTATTTTACAGAATCCACGTATCCAACCCGTTCCATATGAAGTACTAATTAATCAATTAGGATGTAATAATTATATGTCATGATTATAATTTACTTCACCAACCATACAAGAAAAAAACTAACACAACAAAAAACACAATAGGAAGTACAATGAAACAAAATAAAAAAATACAAGTCAAAATCCATCATCCAGTACAACCCCACTACGCAACAACATAACAATAACAAATAATTCAGCCCTATATAAACAAACATTTCATCTACTACCTGCAATCAAAAAATTATCATACCACATCCATCATACCATTAATGAGAATTTATAACACACGATCATGTCAAAAATCCCATTACAACACATACCAGATCAAAACATATTTTCATATTTTGAATGGATGTCCTTATTTAATTTTACTTGAATTATTTATGGTTTTATCATTGAATCCATATGATTATGGGGAATCCATTTTATTAACTTAATGTATGTGTTAATACAATTTCGTTATAAGGGACACCAACTTATGCAGATCATGAATTCCAGAGTTCATATAATTATAAGAACTAGAGGGAACCTCATTGTACACAATTAAGAAAGGCTTAATTTTTTCCAGAGGATTAATAACATAAAAATACAAAATATAAAATCAAATAAATTTTTTAAAATCAGACGTCACATTCCCCAACCTGTATATATAGAATTAAGACCAATTAAATTATCTTTATTAATAATGAATTGAAAATTTCCACAAATATGAAAATTTATATAACCACCCCACATGATCCAAAAATTATAAGGACAAATGATATCCTAACTGGGAGAAAGAAGAATGAAAATACCTTATTTCCTAAAAAACCGAGGTTTATGTATAGCAGGAATCCCTCTAGGGAAACACTGACCTAAAACTAGTAAAATCTCCAAGGAAGATTGTATTAGGGATATATAGACTCAGTATAATATCACACCAACAGAATTCAGAGAAGGATATCTACGCTTTATAAAAATTAGATCTGAGATATGGGGACTGGATACAGTTTTATATGCCATTAATCAATGATCTGATCAAGACCATGCATTTTGACCATTCAAAATCCCACATAATTTTATAAAAATTAATTATATTATTTATAGCCTTTCAAATAGATTCCAAACATTTTAAATATAGATCATTGAAAAAATATGTTAAAATGGAATAACTTCAAAAACTAGATTGTTTTAGAAAATTGAAAAATTTATGAAATGGGTCTCTACCACCTCTAGGATGAGTCACCTCCATTAAAGTCTCTCCTAGATGAGTCACCACTAGTGAGTTACATTTATAAATTAAATGCTATTATGTCTCTACTATATGAGTCACCATTAGAAAGGCAATTCAGGAATGTCACTACCAAATGATTCCCCGCCAGATAGTCAGCAGCAGACGAGTCACTGCCACAATGAGATTATACCAAAACGAGATTTGTTCAGAATGAGATAACACCAAAATGAGATACCAATAGAATGATTTTCCATTGTATAAATAAAAAATTTCAAATTGTTGAAATTATACAACATTGGAATGACTCCCATGTCCAAAAAAATTATTGTACTACTCTTTTACACCTCAAGCATCAGATTTTGTGAGATTTATTGGGTCAAAAGGTTCTTTTTATTACATCAGATACATCTCAAACTATTCTCACATTCAATATAGTAAAAATAAAATGAAATAAAATAGAGGAAGGGTCTGAACAACCATTCTTTACTATACCTTTCAAGGACCCCGTTACACCTGGAAAACTGCCAAAAAAATGTCAACAACCATTTTTCACAACCCAGTAACCATGAAACCATAAACGAAATCTGCATCGTCTCATGAAACAATTTCATATAAAATATTCCAAATCTTCATGAACACACTAATCATTTAATTGCATCCTCCATGTCATTATTTTATCATCTTTTCCTAGGAAAAAAAATCACTCACATTTGATTAATCACATCATTGTAATCATTATCTTGATTATAAATCAAGCATTTCCTATTTTACATGTTAGAATATCATCACACATTGAGAAGGGTATGAAAAACATATATAATAAAATACTATTTTTGAATTGAACACCATTAAGAAAAAATGATGGGGAATCTCAAAACAAATATAGGTACTGATCTCACATTTGCATCTCATGGTCCCATATACTCTCCAATAATCGACCATGCCTCCATAGTACATGAACCAAAGAAATTGTTTTTACTCATAGAATCATCTCCTATTAATGATGGATATATAGTAGATTCTTCATAATGGTTATTTCATCCTCAATATCCAACTCTCTCCAGTAAATGAAAATGTAGTCATCGTGATGATATTGATGGAGATGAAAGACATGTAATACATTGTATATTAGGTCAATTTGATGTAGAAGCACCATCTGGAAATTTACTTTCCAAAATTGCTCAACACATTGAACGGCTCAATAAAATGGGGAAATAGTTTACTTCATTTTATGAACCTCTGCTGCCCAAATCGTGGGGAAACATTCATTCAAATGAGGTCTACAAACATAAAATATAGGGAATTCTTCCTGTGTTTTTCATAATGATTTTTTGGTCTTTTCCTTCTTTTTTTCTCTCTAAAAAAACTGAACTTTTTCTATTGTGCTCTACACCACTGTAGGATGTCGAACTTATCCCACACTAATTTAAGTCCAAAAAAATTGAGAATGACACAACCATCCATAAAATGCCTCAAATGAGGCTATTACAATGGATGCATGGTAAATATTATTATATGTAGAAATGTACAAGGTCATCTTTTGTTCCCATGATCCTTCATATGTTTATAACACGTGGACCATTCTTATCCTCTATTGTATTGATAATCCATTCTATCTACCCAATTTTCTATGGTTGGATATTAGTATTGAGGTGTAACTGATTTCCAAAAGCAAGATGAAAGCCCCTCCAAACTAATGATATAAAACATGCATTACTATCTAAGATAATGGTTCTCATAACCCCATGAATTCTCACCACCTCATCTAGATTCCTCTTTGAGAAATAATCCCCAATGTCTTAATCCAAAATCGATAGGAAGTGGTCTATTATATTCAAACGGCCCACAAGCACCTTGATAGAAGAACAAACTCCCAGTACTCTCTATAACCCTATGAAAAATTCCATCAATATTTCATCCCATTAAAACTCAAGTACATCCAAGGGATGAAATTAAACTTCAAAAAACTCAATTCAGGTCCACTACCTGTAATAAATTCAAACATTGAGCCATAATATTCTCCACTAAAAATTTCATTTCAGGCCACCATAACTATTTCTTCAAGTCATGATACATTTTGATATCATTTGGTTTTACCATCAATGGTTATATATGAAACTCAGGAAGAAATACCTTCCAAATTTCCATTGGAACAAAATGATTTCCCTTAAACAACATCTTGTTTTGTCTATCCTTTGACAATCCCTTTTAAGAATCAATGTGGAAAACACGATCATGTAACACCTCTACCTCTATTTTACACCACTAATACTCCACCTCATAGTACATTATAGTATAATATATCCTAATCTAAAACAAATATCCTCTAAAAACATCCACCACTACATCTATGTGGAGATGTTTTAACTCCTACATCGCTCTCCAAGAATCTATAGACTCCCGATCTACATCATTTTATGACTCTCTTCTCAAACCATCAACTACAAAATTCCCCATTCCTAGGGTGTAGGAAGAATAAAAATCATATTCTGAATGATTAACCATCCATATTTACTCTTGAATATTTCGATCAAGCTATGAAAATACATTCCTCAAACTCAGGTGATCTTTTATGGTGACAAAGCACTCCCCAATGAGGAAATGCCACCAGAACATCAGTAAAAACAAAACTATTTCTAGCTCTAGATCATGTGTGTAAAAGATACATTTGTTACTGTGTAACATTTTAGAACAATAATAGATCACAAAATTTCTTTGCATCAAGATTTATCTTTTTCGTAGAAGAGAAGTGTCCCAAAACATGAAACACTACACCTTCATCGGGTAATCAGAGAACTGGAGAACTGACCAACATCACTTTAAGAAATAAAATATTGAATGGAACTAATTGGTCTACACCAAGCCATGTCATTCCTAGTCAATGCTATTAATGGATATAAAAATCAAGAGATATGGGGAATAGAGAACTCATAATGCCTTATTGGACCAATAATTCTATGATCCTCTGCCTCATTCTTGGGTGCCTGCTAAGAAACTATTGCCTCAACCCTTCTTGGGACAACTACCATAACCTGTTGTGACACCAAATGCACAAGGAAATAAAACTATCCTGTCCAAAAAATGAAAATGGAAAAAACTACATTGTGTTGGTGGTGATGAAGAACAAGAAAAATAGTTATGAGATGTTTGACATGATCTTCTTCTCACTCTAAGTTGACCATGAAATTATTAGTGAATACGATGATGAACCAGTCCTAGAAATCACAAAACATGGGGATCATGAACCCCATTATCATGAATAATGTGTTCATAACACCTAATTTCATGACTATAAACGTGATATTCCCATACTTGCATCTGAAGGTTTTCTTCGGGAAATATCCCACCTTCACTATTAACTAGTGACTTATATACATGTTGATCATAGAAAACCAACATTGCCCTATCAGCTAGTCTAAAAGATCATAAACCCTCTAAAGTGAGAAACATTTCATAAATTTTACCAAATTCATCCTCTATTATTCTATGAACAACATTAGACATAAATCCACATTCTTTATGAAAAACAATGGAGTGCTCCCACGATGACATGTTACATGGTCCTGATGAATCATTTCTACATTAGGTCATCAATATGAATCATCAACTCCTTCAAAATAGAATGTTCCATACAATAATGATCCATTGAAAGCACAAAATCACACCACTCTATGAATATAAAAATATCAATGTAACATTAATGGGGTAGTGTGATAAACACATTGGGGAAAAAATATAGAAACACCATGATATCCCTGGGAATAAATACTATCCCAATGTAAACTTTTTACACCAACACCAAATCCAAAAACAGATGAAGAGGCTCAAAACACCAATTTTCCACCTAATAACTACGCTCAACAAAGAAAAACACATGCTAACTATCCACATATTAAAACATGATTATCCTAGAAAAGTAGTTTATAAAAGAACATATAGATTAAAAACAATTTATGTTATGGTTGACATCATTTATTTTCATTTGAATCATGAAAAGATCCCCAAAAGACTGGTGTGGCCCCGTCATTAGTCTACACACCCGTAAAAAATTAATAAATCTTGCCTGGCTGCGAACTACAGTAGTAAACACCAGGGGTATGGGAAGCATTTATACATATAGTCCCAAAAATGTAATTTAGAGGCTGAAATAATGGATTGTGAATATTATGATTCCAGCAATTCACAAATAAGTGTATAAAATAAATTTATCATACTACTAATGAACTCTTGCCCATCTTGTGAAACTACATCCACATCATGTAACTTACTACACCCAACTCCCCTACGTCTCGGTAGATAACCACCAACACAACCAAATCTGGCTGGGGTCCCCAATTTAAGGGAACATCTTAAGATTGGAATCTACCTACTCCATCAACCCTAGTATGAAAATAATATTTCTACCCATGCTATTGGAATGGGATCGCCAGTAAATGCTTCTGTTGATAATGTTGACACTTAAGTTATTCACCCCAAACATACTAACATTGAGTGGCCACTAGGAACTGGTTACACAAATGGATGTGAACCCCCGTAGATGAGACACATTATCCCCAATCCCCTATGATATGCAAAGGGAAAATATTGTCGAAAGGGAATATTTTGAGGTCGACACTCAGCTGGTCGAAACCTCGGAGGCCCTGAACGCCATGGTTTTCCATAAAAAATCTACTATTTATGGAACCAATATGGTTCTCCTCTCACACAATTTGTTTTATTGAGTATATTCGCTCGATAAATATTTCCTTATTCTGAACCTCCATGTACGTTGGAAAAGTAAAATGTGTAACCACATACTAGATCAATGGATGGAGTTCCTCCTCAAGATGCCTCGATTAGGAATCCTCATCTAGAAAATTAGTTTGTGTGAAGTGAACGGGGTACATGATCATAATACCATGATCCCATATAGACCTACAACCCTTTTAAAGGGAAGGTATCTCATATCACTTCTCATCCTTCATGGTTGATGAGAGGAAATCTACACAAAAAAACTATTTGGAAGATGACCCATGAAACATATTCCTCATTCCACTAAACAATATACAAATTTCACCACTAACATGCAGTTTCCCACTTCCAATTAACTACCAAATGGACATTGAACTCATTTGGTACTCTGATCAAACTGAAATCAATCACTAGATCCTCTATCAACTTCTCCATTTCTATATCATAAACTCCCCTTAATACATTTATAAAAACAACCACTAAAATTTTTGTTACATTATCATCATTGATCAACATCCTCAACTAGCTGAATCCTTTATCGATTAAATAGATTTTCATAATTAACATCCACTACCTTTGTCACATGAATACAATGACAAGGATCCATAGATGAAAGAAAACTAAGAATTTACTAATCCCAATACATTTTATTTTCATTATCATATATCATATGTACAATTTATCCATGTAATGTAGTTTTACCCATTAAAAGTTCCCTAAATCCCCAATTCAAATAAGAACACATTTCATCATGATGAATGTATCATTCATAGGTCTCTACCATACAAGAATTCCCATCTCACTTGGTCTTTCAATAATCTCATAGTCCATGCAGTGGATCAAGTGGGGCACAAAAATCCAATTTCCAAATGAGTTTCCATGGCCTATGTCATGAAACATGGTCAAATAAAAATGATTCTATACCAACCCATGGATATCAAAATATTTCTAACTCCAATTTACCACCGATATCTCATCAATAAACTCCAATTCAACACTATAAATACCTCATCCATCCAAAGATACCCCTTCTTGGATTGAAAGGAATAATAAGTGATACTGACCCCTCACCCCCACCGATTCCCACATCTTGTAGGCTCTATTTTGTTGACTAGATCTAAGGGTGTATAAATATCACATTCATGGATGAATTACCCTGTATCCCAAAACATGTTCAAGATATAGGATGTAAAAACCAAATCTAACTCTATTAAATATATATATAAACCCAACACAAATCAATCAATACATGTTTACAAATGGACTGATACAAATAGCATTATCCTTTGAAAATACACAAAAACATACTAGGGAAAAACATAACAATTGTCACAGGGTCTAAGCTAGTAACATCCATCATAGTCTTTTTAATCCACATGGAATCACGACATAATTATATATAAATAGGGAAATAATACATGTATACTCAGTATGAAAACAAATGTCTCTAATGCCCAATTGGAAGGATAATACTAATGCTTTTACATGAAAGCGGTAAAACCTAAAATCCCCAAACAGGATTCCTACCGATAACCCTAACTCCCATAAATATTTCTCAAAAAATAACTCATCCGAGTAATATATTATAATATAAAACACATAGATGATTGGGTACACCAAAACACTTTCTCATTGATTTGTAATCTCACTCCTTAATGAAAAACACTCTGGATCTCCCTCCATATTCGAATAAATCACATGGCATCCCTCCCGCACTCAGCTAATCCACACCTCACAAAACATCCATCCATCACCCACTTTGACCATCACAACACAAGAAATAACACCTTCCCACACTAGGTCCATCGTAATAAATCACATCTCCAAAAACACTTACGAAAAAACAACACATCTATTCCCAAATAAAAATTGAAAAACCATAACTCATCACAAAGTCATATGAGGCTACAAATTACAACAGAATAAAATAAACATGGGAAACTATAGCTTGGAAGATGGAGTTCGGAATAGCGGGTGGCCATTCATCCATCCTCCCAATAGGATTATTATGAATGGAAACCCACACATGCCTATGTGGGTGTCGACATAACATTCTCTACATTGGTTAGGTGCATACTGAAATCATGAGAATATAAATTAAATACATATATATAGAGAAAATAAAACAAGCCCAACCAATTTTCATGCAACAAAGACACCATCTACTCGTCTCCCCCCCCCCCACATTTCATCCAGCTCTAAATGCATAAGACCAAAAAAGATAAACACAACTCATAATATATATTTCTATATAAATATATCATTTGGCCATTTACCAGATCCTATATTTTTGACCCATCACATTTTACATTTTTTAATTCATTAGCATGTAAAAAATCTAGTTCTTTATTATTATTCAGTTTCCCATTTATTCCAACTGGACAACTAACAAGGAACAAAACCAAAAAAGTAGTTCATTGAAACAAAAGCCCAACGAAAAAGCCATTACCATATTCCACTATATCCCTACTACACAAAAACATAACAACAACCACCATAACAACCCCACTACATGGAACATATCATCTAATTCCCCACATATGATAAAATATTCATACCCCATCCATCAAATCATCAAATCCATCCTAAAACACCCATCTGTGTACACAGACATGTTACATCACAAATAAGATTAAAAAATATTTTCCAATTTAGAAAAGAATCCGATCATTAATTTCACTTTGCATATTAAGGGAGTTAACACATAATAAATATGATCACAAGATACCAATTTTGTTAAATAAATGAACATGGTTAACAAATTTTATAATATGTTACATTAGCATCTACAAAACATTAATTATATAGTGGAAATCATCATAATCATAAGCATGTACCAATGATTGCAAAAAAATTCAATGTCTAATTCAGCCCATACCATTCACAACATTAATATAGAACAAATAAATCAAATAATTTCTATAATATCATATGTCCCATTTTCATTCATGAATATATTTATTTCAAACCAATTTAATTATATTTACTAATCTAGAAGAAAAATTATCCACATGGATAAACATTTATATACCGATTTCACAAGTTATATAAATAAGAAAAGAAAAAGATAAGGATACCTCTATGAATGATGATAGACACAAATTTGTTGCACGAAAAATAGTGTTGATCATCCAAAATGAATCTATCTAGGGAGAAACAAATAAACTAAAGGAAAAATATCCAAGGAAGAAGGTCTTGGGGATGTGTAGTCTCAAGAGAAAGACAAACTGATTGAATGAAGGGAAGGATTTCCTAGTTTCAAAAAGATTATATTTGGGATAAATTGGTTGGATATATTTTCAACTGACGTTAATGGTATATCTGACCAAGACCACACATTTTCACTATTTAAAATCCCTAAAACATTTAGAAAAGTTATTTGATATGATTAATAGACATTGATTTATATTCCAACCCAAATAATTGTGAAATTAAACTCATTTTACAAATAAGAAAGACATCAAAAAAGGGAAAAGTGGAAAAGTGGAAAAATTTGGAAATTTGTCATCATATTGAAATGATTCTCTTCCATCACAAAGTTGAGTCACCACCAAATGATTCAATGTTATAAGAGTAATCTCGAATGGGTCACCAAAAATATTTCATTCTGAGAAGATTCACCACTAGATAGTCACTACAATAGAGGCATCGTCTGATCAGTCACCTCTATGAGACCTACATCCAGAATGATCTACCGCTAGAATAAGATACTTCTAGAATGATCTACTACTAGAATGATCTACATCATGAATTAAATACCACTATAAAATGGATATTTGGTAAAATATTGAAATAAGGAAATTTTGGATTGACTAAAATGTCTCTAAACAACTCGGACTACCCTCGGACACCTCAAGAAATAGATTTTGGGAAAAGTAATAGTTGGATGGTCTGGGACATTACATAGGTGGTCTGTATAATTGATTTATCCTAGAATAATATTTCCAAATATGGCTACTAACATGGATGATAATGTATCAAGTCGTCCATCACTGAGGAAGAAGACATGGTCAAATTACATACTAAGCAATAGACCATTACCTAGGCATGTGTATCCTATTGAAACCGAGCATTACTCAATGCTCACTCCCAAAAAAAGGGTCATGGATACCATTACCACATGTCCAAACATGGCTATTATTTACAATCTATGAGTCATACTACGGAGAAGGAAAAGTGAATGGAACCATAAATCATAAAGAGCATACAATTTGGAAAGACATTTGAGTTGTACGTGTGGTACCTACATTGGGATAACCCATTAAAAAAAATATAAATGTTGACCCTATCACAAGGTAAAAAAATAGACTAAGACTTATTATTATCATTTATTCCTTTTCTTAAAAGGGATAAATAAAATGCACACATTTCCATTCCAATGAAACTCAACGAGATTATTAATCTACCCTTACACGGGGTTTTAAATGAATTATAACACATAAGGTTCCAATTTTATGTAATTAAAACGATTGAAATTAAATAATTATACTATTATATGATTTAACATGGAATTCTAGTACCGAATATAAAAAATCACATGTAAATTGAAATGTTCTCAAACGAGGGTCCCATTAAGCCATCCTATGTTCATTGGATAGAATCCCAATTCCAGTTTCTTAATTTTCTATGATTCAAAAAACTCTTAGAGTCTTATATCATAAGAAAATTTCCCCAAATGTGATACTTGGGTACAATTGTGAATCTCAATGTTTAATTATATGGTTCATTATGACCATGTAATAGATGTACAAACAGTAATGAAGAGCCAATTCAGTTCAGATCAAAATTAAATAGCATTTATATTTAAAAAAATTTAAAATATATTGAGTTCATATATAATAGTTTGATTATATGTTATTCCATATCAAATTTATAAAGTTACCATAAACATTATATTTTTTAGAATACATCCAATTTAATAAAAAATCACTTTAAAATTAAAAAAACAATTGATTTACATTTAAACAACGGTCTTTAGATATATATACAATGCTAAAAGTATGGTTCCAATACAAATCTTAAGATTTCCCAATTATAAGTTGGACTACAAATTAAAACAAAAAACTGATTTCTATTTAATCATAGAAGAAAATTTCACCCCATGAATCAAATTACACATCAACAACAAAAATATTCATGTCATCGGAAATTGTAAACACATAGGATATGCATGTAAGAATAAAAGAACGATACATCTGATTAATGTAATGTGATTCCCAAACCAAAAATTTAAGTAACCATGATATATTATTCAAAAAAGTATGTTACATAAATATGAATTATACTAGGTAACCAAAAGAGGTACACACATTTGAAAGAAAATAAAATACATATAATCGTATAGAATAATCGAGACAATAAACACATATGGGAAGTCATCACCATCAGAATGAATCCAATAAATAAAACAACATGGAATGTAATATTCATGAAATGTTAATATATATGTTCTAATAATGTTGATTGTAATGATATTTCCAATCCGTAACAGTATATTGGAAAAATACAATAATTTCATAAATCAACAGGAAGCCAAAAATAAATAATTCGTCAAGTTGAAATCAAAGTCAACGTTAATAGAATTCAACAAGAGCCATAGTCACATCCCTATCAACATGGAATATTCTCCATATGTAGGTTGATCAATCCTTTTAATGACTATTCACCATGTGCTGAAATGTTCCATGTCTCATATAGACTACCTAAAATATAGTAATATAGTAAAAAAGATATTCTATGATAAAAATTTGTAATTTCCCTTCCAGAATGGGCATTAAATTGGCCATTGTACTATTCAACATATAGACACTTGAGTGCCTCCCCGTATGCCATAGTATGCTAATATTCAGCGAGGGTCTCATGAGATGATAGTTGGGAGAACATTGACTCAACCCATTCTCAGATATTTGTATAATAAATAAAATAAATAGATTAATCAGTAATAAATGAATTATGGAGATGTCAAAAAATAATATAAAGTAAATGTAATTGGTTAACACAGATGTACAACAATTAATGCATGCCTAGATGATGACACATAACAAAAAACGTATACATACAACATGTGTTCAGTAATAGTATGATACGTGAATAATAAAATGATATAAAATTGTTACAGGAAATATCTATGAGCATCATGATTTCTAGCTCTGTTCCTTATAAATAACACCCAATTATATGAAAAATGTCTTAATGAATATTCTGTGGACCTAAAAAAAATGAGATCTTCTTGGGTTTCCAATTAAAATGGCTACCTGAGTAGGGTCTGAGAAAAAATCCTAATAGGCCAACACCAATAGTTTTTTCAATTATATCTAGTTTATATAATAAAAAGTATATATTCATTTGTAAAAAGTATAAAAAATAGTATTTACTAAAATAATAATGTTTACCTGATGTTTCAATAGAACTGCTGGAACAATCTACAAGGATCAGCTCTTGGCTGCAATCAATGCCTTAATGGAAACAATATTTATATAATAATAAAATATACTTATTATACTTATTTATTTCATCTAGATATAAATTCTATGTACATTTGATTATAAGATTTCATGTACCGATAATACTATGTAATGGATGGACTGAGTCATTACTCTATCAACCATAACTAGTTTGAAAGAGCTACTAAGATGTAATGGGGGGTGTTCCTTAAATCACATAATGAGTTGTATATTTCATAATTTTCACTCAATATGGTGAGTATTCAATCATTTCAACAATCAATACCATGTTTTCACTTTTATGCCAATACATAAAATAACGGACATGGGGTGTCACTTCCACCGTCCAAAGAGTATCACTAGTTCAAGATGTCATGCCCACCACCAGATGTACGAGAGGGTGATACAACCAAGCTCAACCGAAATCTTAAAATCGTTCAATAGCCTATATCAGTGGGTAATAATTTTTATAATAGAAATAAGTATGATTGAATAACTATTTATAATTATAATAGATAAATACTAACTTGAAATACATAATTAGAATTCAAACTTTTATTAACAACGTATTCAATTGAATGGCATGGCCTTACAGACATTTAAATATTATTTCTATTAGATCATTTATTTCATTCAATGATTTAAAATATCATAATATAAAATATTCATGGAAGGAATTATATCATGACATCCCGTTCCATTTAATACATTCTCTCTGTTCTGTTAAAACATATGAGCTCAATTAATATGTCATCCCAAGATTATAAGAGGTTCATTTTTTTAATCCACAATTATATAGAAAGAGGGAAAATACATTTAATAATAGATGAGGATTACATATGCTATCATTACACTTTTCAATCCATAACTTTTATGTATAATAAAACAACAATGTAATAATTGAATAACGGTTTAACTAAAAATCATTAATTTTTATCATAAAAGACAATGAACAGAAGATTATGTTTTTTAAAATACAAATTGACATTGTTTTATAAAAAAATAATTTATTCACATATAATAGTAAAAATTAAATTTATCAAAGTGGAATATTATAAACCCACCTAACAGGTAATGAATATTATAATGATTAAAATGTATCTTTGGTGGTGCCATAAAAAATAACGAAAATTCCCCGCAAGGGGAAACTACACATTTAATCAAAGTAGAAAGCATATAATTGATTCCGAGAATTTAATAATTTAAATATCAATGTTTAAAGTGATACTACACTCCTAGGGTGTGTCCATGATTAATGATGGAATTCTTAAACTACTAAAAATGCTTTATTGGTGTGTAACATGGTCTGTATGAAAAATTAGTTTGAAGATATAAATTTTTTAGTGACACACGATAATGTTCGGTGTGTAGTAAAATAGAAATTTATATAAAAAATTATACATGGGGAAGGATATATAGAACACCTTCCTTATTCTGAGGATGAAATACACATCCAATACGGGGTTACATTCCATTTATATTGGAAGGAATCTATGAAAAAAAATCTTCCTTAAAAATAGGGAAATTGAGATCACAAAAAAATAGTGAAACATATATGAATATATAATGGAAATGATGAAATAGGAAGTGATATCATACTATTTTATATACAATGTTACCGATGAAATTCTAATTGGACAATGGATAAATGAGATATTAGGATCCCTATGCTGAAGATGATACTAAACCAACAACGTAGAGGAGTAGCTTCATATCGTCTGATAGAGAAGAAATAAAAAATAAATGTTTTAAAATATTAATTAAAGGAATATATTTTAAACATCCTCAAAAACTATGTCACATTGTTTGGAATCATGGTTGGCCATATTTCGAAGCTTCAATTTCTTTGGAACCATTCCTTACATGATTTTTCTCTGCAGTTTTCTCTAACTGTGTTCCATGTAAGAAATTAAAATAACATGAAAACATCTGAACATGAACTAATAATTTGGGATAGGCTCATTGTTGAAAAACCATGGGAATACCATGTTTACCACATCGTTCCACCTATTCTAGTATCAAAATATTAGCAGGATGGTTCCCAAATTTCATATAAACCATGGCCCCCAATCAGCCATCTCCATTTTTTGGAATCTATGGAATGCTGCTCTAAAAACATAATGGATCACCCAATGTAAATTCTCATGACATTTTCCAAGACTAAAAACTCTTTAGACCATTCTAACTCATAGAATTATTTTCTAATGCTCAGTTCTTAGAAAAAATAACAACGAAATGACACAATTCAAATCACATAGAATGAATCTTTTTCCCAAAACATTGGTAATTATAGCCACTACAGTTGGAAGTTATTTCACATTCAGTGGTGCACATGTTGTGTGATGGGATTGATGGTGATGAAATTTTATCAGAATAGATTAGTTTCCCAATATGGATTGACAGGTGAGTATGCAAGCATCATTCTCATTACAAGGGGGAGTTTTGGAAATTCATTATTTAAGGTAAATACATGCAAACATGTTTTGGGTAGTTAATTTAATTTGAAATGACTTAAATTAAAAGTGTAATTGAACTAAAAGTTGTTCTTAAGATGAAATTTAAAATTTTATAATGAGGTAAAATGAGAATAATTGGATTTCTAATTAAAATTATGATGATAATAATGTGATTACCCACAGTTATCCATGACCTAGATGAGTATGCTTGAGGGTACTGTTAGTACCTCAATGTGGACCTTATGATTGAAAAAATAGTGAATGTATTTATTTGGACTTGGGTAAATCCCTCTTGATATTAATGATAACAATGTGTAATGTGTCCAGAAATGTGTTTTTGAAATTATAGAGACATGCATCCATGATGAATCTTGTTAAGAGGGAAAATAGAGGTTATCATTGGAAATAATCATCTAGTAGTTGAACATGAGCCACTAGTAATTGGATTACAAGAGGAAAAATATAAATTCATAGAGAACATTTCATGGTTCATGCAGTTTATAGAGAGAGATCAATGGAGGGTTGTGAAGAGTATGTGTGACCTGATGGGTGTGTTTCAGTTGTTGCACCATCGAAAATTCAATAAAGAGTTAGATCCTAATATATGATGTTTCGGATATTGTCAATATAGATTATGCATGACCATTTGGAGACTCCAATAGAGAAAAAGTTCATGTTGGCTTCTAATATGAAATGTGGATTGTTGAACCACCAGTGGAAAATTTATTCCCAGACTATATAGTAAATCGTTATTGTATGGATGGAATATTTGATGAAAATAGTGTAGAATTATTATCCAGCTAAACTAAGATAGGGGAGATAATTTGAGTTCATGTGGTTGACTCAGGAGAGAATATCTAAGATGGATTATGTTGGTTACATTACCAGCATGATGTGATTTTCTCCATCACTAGACAGAATTGAGACTACTATGGTATAGTGTTTTTAAGATGGAATATTATGTGACATTATTTCCTATGTTATAAACGTTCAATTAATGTTATTTTCATAGTTGGTGGATAAGGATATCACATTTTAGGGTATCTTGATGAAGGAATCTAGTAAGGATATATTGTTTCTATATGGAGATCATGAGGAACCACTTCTATTGATTGGATAACACATTATAAGAATGTCAAAAAGATATATTGAAATAAGATTAACCAGAGGGAAGTTTAGTCACATAGGACCTCACCCATATTTCGTATCAATTGTGTGGTAGGTCGGGTAACATATAGAGATAGTTCCCTCAAACACCAGTTGAGTGTAGATGAAATGATTTGATGGTATATCTACAGAGGTTATATAGTAATTCAGGATAGTTGGATAATTTTGGAGAAGCTATGAAAAATCAATGTGTGGGAATGGAATATTATACACGATACTAGTATGGTAGTTTGAGTTCAGCAGGTTGTGGCTACAGTGTTAGTGGACATGTTACTTCTAAGAAAGAGAACCCATATCCATAGAGTGGTGCAGCTCATGGATCATAGAATTCATCAGATAGATTAGGGAAAACAATTTTATATGAAATTCATCACACATTGTTGGATAGCAAGGATGGACCATAGAAAGTGACATGTATTGTTCTTATGGATTCTAAATTAGCTAGTGTCATATTTGATACTTTCACATCTAATTCCTTAATATCATCCTAACTTGTAAATGGTTTTATCCTAGAGGTGGTGTTAATAACAAGGGTTACAATGTTTAATAATACGTTGGGAGTGTAGTTGATAGATAACTATTTCTGAAATTGGTGATCTCTTTAGGTTGGGCTGTACAGTTTTCCTTGGGATATTTATATTTTGGATTTCTCATGTTTTATCCAAATTATGCGTATGGACTGGATAGTATCATACCAAGCCCACATAATATTTTACCATTGGATGCTGAATTTTATGTATCTTAAGGGAGATAATTATAATCATCATGTAGAATGGAATATCATGGCAGGTTGTATTGGGCCAGTTCACCAGCAACATGGGATGATTATAGCCCAGTTTTCATGTTGTTTCAAGATGATGGAGGTGTACAGAAATATTTCATTCCACCCATATTGGATAGGTTATAATATGTGTTTCTTGAGGAATTCATAGGTCTTCCTCCTGACAGAGATGTAGAAATTATAATTTATATCTTGTTGAGGGTAGATCCATTCTCTATCCCAATATATATAATGATGCCAATAGAGTTTCAAGATCACAAGAATCACCTGGAAGTGTCGATGGATAAAGGGTTTATCAATTTAACAACATCACCTTAGGGTTCCTTATTCTTGTTTGTGGAGATGTATGATAAGACATTGAACATATTTTTTATTACTAGAAGTTTTAGAGAATTAATGTAAAGAATGTGTATCCTCTTCCTTGTATTGATAATATATTTGACCAGTTGGGAGATGTTTGTGATCTCTCTAAGATTGACTTGATATTAGGTTGACATAAATTTAGAGTTATACCACCCAATACACCTTTGACTTCATTCATAAGTAGTTGTTTCCTAAATGTTTTCATTAAAATTCTTTTAGGTGTTCATCAACACTCCAGAAGATTATTTAGACTTCATTATAAGAATCATACATCCGTACATGTATCAATTTATGGTACTGTATGTGGATGACTCCTTTGTTTACTCTAAGACTCATGATGATACTAACAAACATCATGAATTATTCCTAAGGACACTGATAGATAATAATATGTATTCCATGATTGAAAAGTCCCAATTTTGGATTAATCAGGTGCACTTCTAGGGTTACATCATCTCAAGGGAAGGTTTGTTAGTGGACCCAATGAATGTTTAGGTAGTTGTTTCATTGATGCATCCCTATAACATGTTTGATATTTATATTTGTATGGGTTAATAGGTATAGTATTGGAGGATCAACCCTAACATATTTTTATTCGATGAAACTACATCAGTATTGGATGAAATTTATTAATTTTAGAATAGTTAAGAATCAGGGAAGAATTCCTTTTATAAGTTGAAGAAGTGATTTAAAATGACACTGATTATGGTACTACCTAATAAAAGTGAGGATTATACTGTATTCTATGATGCTTCTGGGATCTGACATGCATCAATATTTATTTATATAGATCAAGTCATGGTGTATGTTTCATGGTAGTTGATGTCACATGAACAGAACTACCATATACGTTACCACAAATTAGCTAAATTTTTTATAATTAGTGTTTTTAGTGGAATTATCCACCAGTAGAAAAGAATAATGTGTACACATATCAAATGATATTAATGTATATCATTTTTAGAGACATTTTAATCTTTTATAGTGGATGTGGGTTGAGTAAATGATGTCATTTGATTTTGAGAAAGCATTTACACCTATAATGGGAAAATATGTTTTTGATGATTTGAGTAGGAAAACTATGACTACTGTTATTCATTTGTTTAGTGGTGAGTGAAAGATGATGACATTACATAACAAGAGGGATTTTCTGGTTCAATAGAGTATGAGGTAGATGACTCACATATCAATATTAGGGGAGTCTATACTATTGTGACAGATCAGTGATATCGAGTATAAGGATCCAACATTCTTTTCCATGAGGGAAATATTTAAAGGATTCGAGACACTATCATATTAGATAATAGATCAGTATGGTATCAATTATTTTAGGAAGAAATTTGTTGTTCCTATGAGCAAGCAGGAAGAGTTTAAATTTAAATTTCATGATATAATTGGTTATTTCTTTCCAGTGTGGGAATAATATACCATGACCTATGAAGTTAGTATTGGTGTCTGGTCACAAAAAAATGTGATAAAAGGCTTTATGAAACAATATTAAGCCTTTAAAATTTTGAAGTTTAAGTACCAATACCGTATGGTTTACTCCATCCATCACTTATTATGAAATGGTAGCGTGATGACATTTACATGATTTTGGTAATGGGGATCGTGAAAATTCATCAGATGAATGTTATTATTTGGGATATTTTTGACCCTTTTAAAAAGTCAATATATATTTTTACCATTTAATGATATATACTAAGTGTATCAGTTGGGTGACTTATGCATTTTGGAAATAGTGAGTCTGCAAGGGGTTCTATGGACTGTAGTTTTTTAACCATGAATATAATTTTACTTTGTGCTACTAGATGGGCTTGTATAATGTATATTATACAACGATTTTCTTGATTATGGCTTTCCACCCAAAAAACAGATAGAAATTCATAGAGTAATATACCAGAACATGAGGATATTCTATGAGAAATTGTCCAATTCATTGGTGGAACTTTGAAAAAAAACATTTTTTGAAGTTCCTCTTTTACAATAGTTGTTATGAAACTATTTAGATGAGACCAAATGAGGCTATTTATGGTAGTCCATGTAGATCACCTCTATGCTGGATGGAGGTAGATTAGTCAATGGTATGGGGATCTTTTCTATTTCAAGATATCTCAGAGTCTGTTGAACTACTTTATATGCATATGGTTGTTTCTCCGAGTATAAAAAATTCATATGATGATATATTATGATGAACCCTATAGTTTATATAGAATGATCTTGAATTCTTTTGGATTTAATCTAGATCAGCTCATCACACGATATGGATATAGGGTATGTTGGTCCCCAGGGTTTCTAGACCGTTTAAGGTTATAGAAAGAATCAGGATGGAGTTATACCGATTGGATCTTTCCATGACATACATTACTATGAATTATGATCTCCATGTGTCACGTTTTGGCATTATCACCCCAACCCTTATCATGTGATCGATGTTGATGATGTTGATCTTCAGAGAGGTTCATCTATTGAGGAACATATGATATGTGCAATGGATCATAGTGACAAAAAATTGGGCAGGGGGAATACCATTATGATAGATCATGTATTGGGGAAAGAAGAATGTATTTAAAAAGAAACATGGGATATAGAAGTAGATATTGGACTAATATTTTTCCTCATAATCATAGGGATGTTTTTTAGTACATATTGAGGGAGATATATTATAAAGTGTGGATTGGGAATGATCCTGAAATTTATTGGATATGAATTGATTTTGATTTGAGGTATTATTTTTCCACATATTTATTATATTTTATTTTGGTTTTACCTTGGAAAAAATTGGGTGAAAATTAGAGTATGTAAGATGGAGAATGGGTTTTGAACGGTTGGCATACAATTTTCACAATCCAGGTACCAAGCCCACCTAACTGTGTCAAGCCATAACGAGTGGATTTGTATGGATGACACAAATTTTGATAAAGAATGTTCTCTCTATAGTGAAACTGTGAAACCCCCCAACCCCTAAATGGTTTTCATGGTTAATGATGACATGTTGGAAAACAATGCGCACCATCCTAGGAATCCATGGAAACAATTTTAATTACCCCAAAATCCATTTACAAATACTCAAACCACTAATATTAATATACGAATCAGTCGTAACTCAACCAAAAATAATTCTATCATCTTAGGAGTCTCCCAGATGGATTCTTAACCATTCTGACTTCAAGTCATGGGTATTTGGAGACCAGATTATAGATATTCCCCATCTCAGGTATGTGATTTGTTACTAATTATCTTTCTCTCTCTCACACAAAAACACACACACTCTCTCGCTCTCTCTCTCATTTCTCTTCTATATAAAATTGGGATTTTATATCATTATTTGTAATTTTTTATATATATTTATTGGTTTTTGTTTCTCGTTATGTTGGATTATTGTTTCGGATCTACATATACTTCATCATCGTGTTCCTGATCATTCTTTTTGAGTTGGTGGTTTTCATTAGAGAAAACATGTAAAAAAATTTAGGATAGTTGTCTATTATTCTCATCCAAATGTATTTATTTGAAATATGTGTATTAAATTATATAATTACTATTTCTAGGATTAGAAATGAATTTTTAAATTGAAATAGTTTTGTTGATAAATTAATTGTTTAAGGGATTGTAAAATTGGTGATATTGAGATGGTTGAGTTTTAATGATTAATTGTTGAATTAATTAAAGGGAATTTTATTATTACAATGCAATTATTCAGATTGGAATAATTTATTTATGAATTAAATATAGGGAAATTGAGATTTTAATTTTTCAAAATTAATTGTTGAATTAATTAATGAGAATTGATTTGAAAAAAAAAATTGATAGAATTATAAAAACAAATTAATGAATTAATTATAAGGATATATGTAGTGATGGATTAATTAATGAAGATTGTTATGATTATGTAATTGATAGTATTGAAATAATTAATTGTAGAAAAAATTAGTGGGATTTAATTGGATTAATTAATATATGGTTTATTAATCTTATTTAGGTGATTAATTAATATCTGAGTTAATTAATTGTATAATGTGAATATGCAATTATTAATTTGGTCTAATTAATTAGTGAATTAATAAATTGGTTTCTTTGTATATATTATTATTATGATATATGTGAAATTAAAAAATTGTGAATGTATGATAATCATATGTGGGACATTATAACCTACATAAAATTCCCATTGTGACAAATATTGATATTTTTTTGTGGACCATGGATTGATATAAAAAATTCCCATAGTGATAAGTGTTGGTAAATGTGTGTGGAAAATGATTGGCTACATCAAAAAACATAGTGAAAAATATTTAAATTCAGTTTTGGGACATGGTATGCTGCATAAAAACCCTATAATGATAAATATTGATTAATGAATGTGATGCATGTATTTATAATTCAATATCCAATTGTAATTTTTGAATTGTGGGATATGGACTCAGGCTCCAAATACCCAAGTGATATTAGACATGTCTTTCTTCACCCTTCAGTCAGCCCTGGGATATGTTTCAAATTTTCCATGAATTGAATCTAAATGATGAGTGGTAACAATGGTATTCAGGAATATGACATCCATTTAGGATATTTCAGACTCTCACATGAGAAGAAGTGGGTATTGAGAGTTCAAGGTTCATGGAGAACCCTATTATTTATGTGGTTTTATAAAGAAAAATTGAATAAATGTAAACTATTTACACTATATATGGAATTTTATTATTTATAAAACTTGATACACACTTATTATATTGATAATGTTTTATACACTATTGGTGGTGGCCCACTATTATGTAATCATACCAAAATCATGCTTCTGAATTAGTACCCTTATAGATTTCATGGTTTCTAGACTGGTTATTAGAAAGGTCCATGTGTTATATAGTTGAGTCAAAATCGAGAATGCATTATGGAATCATAAATGCTTTCATAACCCACTTGTGAGTTTTTAGTGTTATTATACTTTTTGGGATTTTAATTTTACACATCAATCATACATGGATGGCCCAAATACTAATTTAGTTTTGTTAATATATTTTTGACTTTGAGGATAATCTAATATTAGTATCATTCTGGTTATTGTTATTTATTTCATCTATGGTTTTAATCATATAATGGGGGTATATTCTTCCCATCAATGATGTTAGACCCTCGATGACAGTCAGTATCCTATTCCATATAGGGAGGTGTGCATGAGGTCATATATCAGACCAGCTTAGGGCCCCATTTTGTGGAACCATGGTCATAAATTTACATTGTGAAAATGAATTGTTTATCGATAACATTACATGATCACTATAATGATAAAGTATCATATACCTCCTTTTAATGACATAATTTATCATTTATTTGGATCACAATTCATTTCCCATATTGATCATCATTACAGATTCCATTAATTTTTTTTCTAATGTAGGTGGATATTCCCCAGACATCATTTCATACCTGGTATGAAAACTATAAGGATGTAATGATTCCATTTCATCTTTTAATTCCCACATTAGTTTAAGGATTTAATGAAAATATTTATTAGAAATTAAGATGATCAGTTTGTGGTTGTATTTTTATATCATGTACTTATTTATTTACATATAAATGAAGATCATGAATACCATTTGAAAACATAGATTAAGTATTTAATACAGTAGAAATGTTATGAAGAATTTACCATGTTTGAATTTATTTCCATGTAATGTTTCACTAATGGATCATGTAATAGCAATTGTTATTAAATCAATAGACCCTACAATGATAGATATTATTGAACAATTTCCATGACAATACAATATGAATATGATCTATATAATTTTCTCTTTGTTTGGATATCATAACCTTCTTGTGGATAATTTATCATGATAAAAAAATCCATTCATTCTATTAAGATAGATGGTACCAATGATCAATCTGATTGTATAATTTGATGAATGTTTTTTTGATCTTAAGAGAAGTCTAGTTGGTTCACCATAGATTGAATTACACTAATGTTGAAAATAGATTGTAATTAGAATTGATGCATAAAATAAAGGATGTGGATTCTTACTCATATTATAGGATAAGTTTAATATTATTCCATCTGATAATTTATGATCACTTTGAAAATTTAACAAACCAATGAATTGGAGTTACCTCTGTTAAATTTATCATTAAATATATTGAGGCACTATTTATATATAGAATAATGGGACTTATATTATTATCACAAAAGATTAATTTTTTTAATAAAAAAGTGATGATCAGATTCTATAGAAGATGGTTGGAACTGACTAATGATTTTGACAACAACATATATTATCACACAATGAAAAAAACATCACAGAAGAAGCTCTAATCCAAATTGATCATTCCCTATTTTCAATAATGAGGGTAACAAAAGATCACATGTTTATGCATTTGGACAAGATTGATCTAAAAATCGTATAGGGGATAAATAATATTTGTCTTAAATTGTAATTCAATAATTTATTCAAGTGAATATTAAATAGGTGGATATGGGAGATGTAGTTCAATAGAATGAGTTCAAAAATTTTCTTCATTTCAATTGTGATTGTAATGGAATGAAATTCATTGAGAACTATATATGTGTCATGTCTGTACAAATTATAAAAAAATTATGTTATAAGAGGCTCATCATTTTTCATTTTCTATTCATATTTGATTTATCATGATGTATATTGTATATCTGGTGTTACAGAATGAATAGTCATATTTCAATGTATGATCTTTAATGCCTAGTATGTTAGAAAGTTAATGTTTAGAGACAAAATTCATAAGATATGTTCCAATGATTATAAATTACAGAATTAAAAATGATAAACATCATAGTGCATTTGTTTATGGCGCTTCATAAAAACTGAAATGGAAGAATTCTATTTGGTTCATTGTTTATTGACTTATGATGAATGAAAAATTTAGTTCCCATAGTGATTAATTGTTTCTTGATCAACATTATCAGCTACACATTATGATTTTGTTAATATTTTAAGATATCACAGTATAAATTTAATTTGATTGGGAAATTAAGTTTACCCTACTGTTTTTGGTAAGTAATCACAAGCCTCTAGATATATAGAAAACAATCAGTGTATACTCTAATCCAAAAAATGAAGTTATTCTTAGAGTAAAATAGCACCACTAGATTATATGATGAGTGATTTGTTTGTAGATTAAAATATGGTTTGTATCAACACCATTCATTGGTGGAATTTAATTGAAACAATAAATTTCACCCTATAATTTAAATGCCACCATATAATGTCCTTTTATTAGGAAGTGTATAACTCCAACTTTATAGAAAGAAGATGGAGAACGAAATCATGTTAGCCAGGATCAAGATAAAAAATCGAATATATGGATATAGATATTTGAAATCATATATTAGAATATCAAATTCTAAATCAATTTTTTTCTAAAAATCTTTATAAATATTTACAGTTGAAGTTAGTGGTACGGTATTCCTATTATTATCTACATAGAAGAGGATTATGAGGTTTGGAATGAAGGAAAAACTATGAACTTGGCACATCAGTATTATTGAATTAGTTGTTTTTATAAGGATGATTTCGTATATATTGTTTCATCAACTTAATATCAACAAACTTCTAGTTGTGTTTATTATGTCTCTCCTGAGGAAGAAAAAACTTGATCATTCACATGTATTGATATCAATGTTTATATCATTAGAGAAGGATCATTATTATCAAAATAAACTGTTATAGATCATAAAAAAATGGAAAAAATGCAATGAATGACGACCACTTACCAACATAATGCATTGTGGTGAACCCAGCACATTGAGGAAGCTATGTAGGAAGCTAATGATGTGATGAGGTAGCAATATTACTATATTTTTTATTATAGTAAAATATAAGGGGGATTCAATTAATGTGTGTTATAATTTAAAACCTATGGATATATATGAAATATTACACTTTAAATAATATCATTCATTTGAAAAAATGTGTTACATGGGAGACCATGATTAAATCGAGCACATTTTACTATTAAAATATTATTATTTTAAATGACTTTCATTTCATAGACATTGTATTGGAGGTTATGGATATAGATAACAATGTTATGAAAATTCCATTTTTTTATATTTATAATAAAATTCATTGGATATCATCTTGTTATAAATAAATATTGAAATTATTTGAAGTAATAAAGTAAAATTTTACTATAAAACAATATCATGAAAATAATGTATGTGTAACATAATTAATTATATTAATATCTATTTTTTATTTATTAATATGAAATATATTTATTATTAACAATATAAATTTTTTAATTAGAAATATAAAAATTTTTTACTTTTTTTAATAACTCTAGTTTTATGCCCAGAATTATTTTTACTAGTTTTTACAACATATTTTGCACTAAAATTAATGATAATTAATTAAAATTAAAGGTATTGGATTCATAAAACTGAATTAAATGTTTATAATAATGAGGTTCAATTTATTAAATTGACCTCATTTTTGGTCAATATGAATTGAATAGATAGTATAATTTATCTCCTCTGTAAAGGTAAAATCAGGCAATTCAAGGTTCAAAATATATTACATGGTCATAAATTTTAA
The DNA here is from genome assembly GCA_963277665.1 of Viscum album. NCBI lineage: Eukaryota > Viridiplantae > Streptophyta > Magnoliopsida > Santalales > Viscaceae > Viscum > Viscum album. The sequence continues at coordinate 1,134,100,955 of OY728150.1, read as the reverse complement.
TCCAAATTCTGATTGGATAAATGGATTTTGACCCATAAAACCTTATGATATAAATATTTTTGTTTAATGGAAACATATACCTGAACATGACATATATATTGTATAATTAAAAATAATATTACAAAATGATACTCTTTTAATTCTTAAAAATCATTATGGGTCTACATAGGGAATCAACCATTTATGAAAAAATTTAAATTTCCATTTTGTGAATTACAGAATTATATTCATGAATGATAACTATTTCTAATTAAAATTTATTTATTTTTTCCAAAATATCATACACATCACTGAAAAACAATTTATTAAATTAATAGAATAATCAAATAAATCATAATACAAAATATTAAAAAAAATTATAATAGGATTATGTTAGAGTAACATGAATTTAATAATTTAATATAAAATATTTGTTTTATTTTCAAAGATTATATTATAAATAATACATCTTATTTATGCCTTTTAAGATGAATAAAACTAATAGTTTCTAATTTGAAAATAATCATAATTAATCAAAACAATATTTAATTAAATTAATTAAAAATTCATAAAAATCGTGAAATAATAAAAGTTTGTTATGTTTTTTATACAATTCAATAAATTTTCTATTTATGGTATGATTTTAACCATTAATTGGTAAATTAAAACCATTAATTTTTATAATGCTGTTAGTGTTGATAAAATTTTAATGTTTTATGTAAGTGATAAACTATATAGTATGGATACCTATTTATAAAACCACATGTAAGTATTATATTTTATAATGTAAACCCAACCTTAACTTAAATTATCTTATAATTCATGTCCATTAAGTGTTATCTGGAAGGAGAATGTATTTATTATAATTATTTTTTTAATTTTTAAAAGTGGGCCTCACCTCTACTATAAAAGGGCCCATCCTCGACAAGTTAATCACAACAATGTGATCCTTTTATCCCAAAAAACCATAACAATTTATCATATAAACATTCCCAGAAACATTTTAATGGTTATTTTATTTCCAATTGTTCAATCATAGAGCCCTCTAGAATATATATAATGAATATGATCTAATGAATAGCTAATCACCCTTACCAATACCATTCTTTTGTAATAATTGTTAACTCCACTAATTATATTTTATTTCTATTAACATAGTAACATAGGTTTCCAATATATTAATAAGTTATATAGAGATTATTAAAAACTATTATTTAACTTGTTCCCCATCACATGAGAATGGAGTGCATTACATAAGCGTACGTAAAATTTATTATATACACATATCCATAGAATTAATTATTCATCTATATATTTTAAGTTTTGGTATTTTATTAATTTGAGTTTTTATTGAGAATATATAGGACATTTTTTTACATCGGTAACTATAATATTATATCTCTCTAATTACCATCCAATATTTTGGGGAAAGATAATTTCATTCAAGCTTATGGTTGGACTACCACCTACATAATAAAATATGATTAATTTTTCATGTGTAATTTATTGGGATGTTTATGTGTATTTAATTGAACAATATCTATGATATATATTATATAATTATAAATCCTTAAATGAAAAGTGATACATACCTTTATTTTTCTCATCCATATAATAATGAAATCAATATTCATACATAAGTATGACTTACTATTTCCAAGAATAGTGACTTTCAATTTTCTATATATATATATTTTATTTGTCTATATGATTTTATATAATTAATAAATATGTCATTTATATCATTACTTATATATTTTAGGGGTTGTTACCTTTATAATTTTTCTAGGACCAAAACCAATAAACTGAAATACTCATGTTAAATGAAATATTTTGCACCACTAAATGTGGATTTTATTTAGGTAATGTTGATAAAAGAAATATTTTAGATGTTATAAAGGAATATTATAGCTTAATATATGGTTTAGTATCAATGTCTTAGTGAATAATAATAATATATTTATTATTTTGTAATTTACTATTTTTTCAATGAATGTTGAGCTCAGGGTAATAGTTTAATATCATGATGTTATCAATAATCTGTATTGTTTATATTTATGTCTTTTATGGAAAATTTATCAATTCTATATCCATGTTTTGTAAAATTTTAATAATTTTTCTAACATTCAACTGTTATTTTAATGTCATTTTTTAGTATGATTAAATCGTTATAATATTTTTTCAATGAAATATTATTGTCATTTTTCAAATGATGTACATTTTGATATTTCATAAAAGAATAAGGAATTAATGTATATTAAAATTACACCAAACTGATGGATTTTAAATTTATCGTTAATAAAATTTCATTTAATATTACTTTATATCTATTAAAGGTTCTTTTGAAAAAAAATTATCTCATTTTAAGTATGTTTTCTTTTAAAAACAGTGCTTTCCAAATGGATAGGTTCCCTTCCTAAAAAAATATTACATAATATAATCCAATAATATATAATATTTAATAATAAATCCATTTATGATTATTATTATTTAATGGGGATATGATCTTCTTATTCAATAATTTTTTATCACAAGATGCATTATAGTTGTGATGAAAAAATGGTTATGAAACCTATATCTTTCACATTGGTAATTTTATGATGAAATGTTCATGAAAACCATTTAATTTTATGGGTTATAATATGATGAATTATTTATTAATATGTGGCACAAATTTAAGTTATATTCATTATGTGAAAGATGGTATATATACCTGAATCCTTATCATTTGGTACAATTTGATATCTCTGGAGATAGATATAAATGAAATATGTAATAAATATAATCCAATATGGGAAATTATCCAACATTTTAATTTTTTTAGTGATCCTTAACAATGAAAATAGATTTTGGAGTGGACCTTTAATCTATGATATCATTGAATTACTATTTGACTAATAAGGAAATTATTTTCAAGGAATATGTGTATTCCAAAAAAATTCATTATACTTCTATATTGATATCATGGTTGATGATATTTGATTTCATAATGATTCATATTCTATAAAATTCATAAAATCATGAGTTAAAAAATATTATGATCTATGATATGTATAATATGGTTTTCAAATGTTAATATAATGTTAATATACCATTATTTTCATTTTATGCTTATGTGATCAATGATATCATAAATTATTACCATTACTGAGAATCTAAACACACTTTTTTTTATTTTTCTTGTCCCTTGATCATGATGAAGTGTAATAATTATGATAATTTTAATACGCGACTCATTTATTATTAAATAAGTGTGAGATGATGAATATAATTTATTAAAAACTTGTATATGTTCTATATATCCAATGATACTTGACCTATGTTGTTATGTAATGTATCAAAATGTTATATATTTAATTCTCATCAATTAAGATGTAATATCAATTTGTGACATGTATGGGTATCAATAACCAATTAGTTCTTATATCATATGGATACATTGAACATAGTAGCACAAAGTCAGTGTCTTCATTATTACATTAGAATATGGATTAATGAATCACATCTTGAAGGACCAAATAGTTTTGTAGTGTTGAAAACATAGTTACATACATGAGACAAATTTTTCATTTGAAAACCTAAATTTATCAAAATTTTTCCAATAATATCATTATTAACTCTAGAATATCATTTCACCTTAATCATGCAACACTTCATTGAGTAACAGTAAAGGAAAACAATTTAAGGGTGATATGAAACGATCATTAAGGGTTATGTACAATGGAATAAATGATTAATAATTAATAATAATAAATATATAAAGGTAAATAATTTCACATATATGTCATGAAACCAAATAAGTAAGAATAATGAAAATACAAGTATAATATCTATGAGAAAATATAAAATATTATAATTAATATGGAATGTGAAATCACATAAAACACATTCCATTTAATTCATAACATGGCCCCCAAAACTGGACAATGCATAATCATGTGTAATGTTAAATAACTAAAAACATTTCATTTAATAAACAACTGATAATTATTTAACACATAACTAAAAATAAATTTAAATGTTACATAAGAATTTTTTTTTGAAATCCATTATCATCCAATTATCTTTTTTGAAAAATGATTTCACTTTTTATCCTTTTAAAAATGATTGAAATCATTATCATCAATTCAGTTTGAAATATATTTTTATAATTAATGTAAAATAATAATATATTAAATAACATATGACATCATTAAATATATATAAATATATATTATCTGTGTGTAGTGGGGATGAATGAAGAGGCTTATCACAACCTGTTGGTTGTTTTCCACACGTGTAAGAATGATTATATCATCATTAAGTATGTGAATAGGTTAATACAATATGATATATTTTATTTAAAGACTAATTAATATGTCATTAATATCATTATCATATGATTAAGACCACATTTAATTAATTAAATTATTACTATAAACTACCATGTAAAATTTATTTTGATGGACTAATGACATAACCTCATATGTATTTACTCCATTGAAAATTCGAGGTATTTTATTGTTTCCCATAGGGAGTGTAAACATTCATGAACATGACTGGGAACCCTGGTACTAAGATAACTGAGATGGTCCTAACATATAATGAAAGGAGTTTTTGATCCTCATAGGTTGTATAGTAGAACATGGAATCATACAAAATGATAGTGGGGAGGAATTTATCGCTAAAAATATGGAAGCATGATAAAAAATCAGTATGAATACATGTAACTACCCATTCTAGTTAATAAATTGATAGGACTCCCCAAACATGCCTCCAATTTTCTAGGATCTAGTGACTATAACTAATTAATAATATCATTGACGTGGTTGACATTTCATATGTACATGTATACACACAGACATCTCCAAGCTAAATAAATAATAAAATTTAATATCAACTAAATAGCCAATGCATGTATACATCTATTTCCAACATATAGAGTCCAAATGTACATAATTATTGAAAACATAGTAAAATAAAATCCAACAAAAAAGAGATATTAATACCCAAATCCAATAAGAATGTAATGGTACCGATGTCTGAAAGATGCAAGAAAATACATCAGTCTGTCCGTTCTCATTAAGCACCATCAATACCTTGTCAGAATAGGACTCTATAAAACGATTATATTTTTCTTTTAGAGACAAAAAATGAAGAATAATATATGCAAGGTTATTATATGAATACTCAGTAGGACCCCCTCAATCCACAAAGCATACAATAATGGAACTAGAGTTACCTATCTATAGGTAAATGTCTATAACACATTAAAAAATATAGATATACTAAATAATGACATATAGTTAATAAGTAATTCAAAACCATAGCATACTAGCCCTAGGATTCTATCTCAATAGATCCATGATGCACTAATCCGAGAGAACACACTCCTTTTTCTGATATAACTAATGATGTTTATCTGAGATGTTCTTCTCATTGGGTCCAGTTATGAGAAAGAACACACTAATAGTTCAATGCATTATGATATGCGCAAGAGGATCACATTGAATCCTACATAGTGATACCAAATAACTCAATCTGGATTAACCACATAAGTTTAGGATTGGATCATGCGTATTGTTGGTCACTTCAAAAACAAGAACCCAACCAAGGGAATGATGATGAATATATGTTCTCACTACGAGAATTTCAAAGGTATTTCAAAGACTATATTCTACAAGCCATATTAAAGGGATCATAGTCCTAGGAGTATGAGATGATTTAATACTAAACATTATGGAATGTACAAGGGGAATAAACAATAATGAAACATTCCCAACATACATAGGATATGAGCTCAAATACATGTATAATAGATTTTACTGTATGTAGTAGGGGACACACATCATGTCCCCTGACCTCGGGTCTAGCCCATGTAAATGGCATGTGTCCTCAGACCATGTCCATGAAGTATTAAAACCCATGTAGAAATCTCATGTACTCTACATATTTTCATGTACATTGTTCACCCCATTTATTTGGTTCATCATGTGTTCAATGGGGGGGGGTATACCCCATTCCAGAATCTAAGGTATTCCCCCATGTTTCGGTGTACCCTTTAAATTTAATTCTTGGTATATGGGTAGGGACCACATGTAGAATAATAGAGGTTATATTTTGTGTGACATGAACCTTCCTCATAAACCCTAGAGATTGTCAAGGGGAACACACATGTTTCGTATATCTAATATACATGCCTTGTAGTTTATGATTTTCTAGATGAAATTATTTACGATATGTGTATGATATCATTCCTCCATCCTTCAATTTAGTGATCGCATCACCAAACAATCGAGGATACATGCTCGTCCATGCCTTTTTGTTGTTGAAAAATACATTCCACCATTAGATCTACTCAAATTATGTATAAAATCATCGTGGTTCAATGTGTGAAGAAAAAATTCCAAAGAACCCAAATTAGGGAATCCATCATTAACTGAATATCTCAATCTTCCTCAGATCACCTAAAATATTTTCATTCAATAAACAGATCTATCATATAAGATCGTTGTTCCATGTATTGGGTGCACAATGATCGATTGATCAGGATTTGTCAACTTTCAATCCAAAAAAAATCACCAGTGCAACAAAGGTAGAAATGGGGTATAAAAAACGAATAAGAGAAATGATAAATTAACCCTGATCTATGTTCATGTCAATCTCTATTCATTATATTGTGAATGAAAATTTAAATAAATCAATTATAATGATAATACTTCCAATAGTCCATGCAATAAATACCAAACCTGTATGAAGATTGAACAATAAATCAATCTATTTGTAAATTGGTACGTGTTCATCATTGATACCATGGATGAGGTATAATGATATATAACACATGCTCTATATTAATTTGTTTTGATCACTGAAAAATAATAGTACACTATTATTTTCTATGGAATGATATACTAAATCAAAGGTGCATCAATTTTCAATCAATTATCTCAACATCATTCGACTGAGATAGAATTCCAAACGATCTATCCCATATTCCTATAAGAATTCTAGGCTTATGAGGCTATCCCAAGTATTTTTTCATTATATTATTTTTAATAAATACATTTTAACTACATCAATCAAATGAAATAATATAACATTAATAAAAAAATTATTCATTTTTACACTTACAATGACTTTTTTATAAATGACTTGTTCTGACTAATGTTAAGTCAATCCTAAGGTAAAACAAATGATATATAAACAATGATTCTGTTTAATTACTAATATAATAGTCAATTTAGATGTTATATCATATTTTAGTAAAACTGTGTGCACATGATATATAATATAGTTAATATATTTCAAACATTTAGTTTGAGTATACTAGGACTCAGAATCACACATAATCTATATTTGTAGTCCTGAAAATAATCCATATAATATCCAAAAATAATTCACTGAATTTTCGAGCCATTCCATTCTCCACACAATAAGGATTTACATATTTGAAAATCCTAAATAATTGATACTAGAAAATTTATACGTACAGAGAATGAATCAGATCCTCTCACTCCCATTTTTTCTCATAAATATTATTGTGCTTATACTAGAAAAACAATAAAAGAATTAGTCACCCACAAAGGATCCTCTAATGAAGATTCTCGGTATCCACTGGGTAACGAGAAATGGATGATACAACCTTGATATCCATCTCTCCCCATTCAACAATGTGTGATGGGTCATGAACGTACCACATCAGCTGTAACACGTGGATGAATTCCTGCACCCATTCTAACATCAATGATAGAGTTCTGTGGTTTGAAACCACACAAAATATATACATTATCGGGAAAGGGTAGGTGAACCTCATAGATAGCTGGCTGCCATGAGCAAATATTTTTATTCTACATATAAGGTGAATCATGTAAGAACACATGGAATCATTCCACAAACTCCAATGTCCTATGTCACCTATAAACATAAAAATTTAGATGGCTCTGTGTAGTCATCAGCTTCCCCTGGATTATATGCACAATCATTATTGTGACTCACACAAATATCAGGCCCATGAGTGCTAACTCTCCTCTATAATTTTATAAAAGTTTTGAACTATAGTTTAAATCACAATAAACCTTGAATGTTTCCATAATGGTGGTGGAGGGGTAGCTACAGTTGTACACAAACTCCACCAGTGGTAGGTGACCCTCTCTACTATGGATATAGTCCAACATAAAATCTCACATAATATTTTCCATATCCATAATGTTGAGCTCAAGAAAGCCATCAAATTGTTGCTGAAATGCAATCCTCAATCATAACTGGGTCAATAATTCTTCTTCCAATCCCATCCATATTGACAATGTAGTGCTATCATCATTACAAGAAACAAAGATCGATGGATGTTCATGGAGTCGGACTATCGACTAAATGTAGAGGTGTCTCAATATCTATGATGAACTCTTCACTTGTATCACTAAGAAGTGGTCTGAAATTGTGATTTAGACTACGATAAACCATATGTTATCATTTATTTATATAAATATATGATCATTCCATAAAAAATAAAATTGATATCACATTACTTTTTCACTCTATTACCACAAGGGGTTGAGCCAAACATGATGGGACTTGGTGCTTAACATTAACTTACTGACACATAACGTAATGATTAACTATCATTGCAACTCATTTCATCATCCTTGTCTAGAAAAACTAGTGTTGTCTGACATACTACATTTATTCCACAACTTGACATACAACCAATGGATAGATATGAAAATATATGAGAGCCACCATCCTTAATGTCACTAGTACCGTCATTCCTCCTCTGAAAAGAATGATATACTCCCACCATTAGAAAATCAATCATAAGAATACCATGTGGATATCTATGTACAAATGGTCTTACATTCAGCATACCCATGCTATTTCACCCTAACTCACTGCAAAATACGATGGTTAAAAACCATCGACTGAAGTTATGCTGCTCTGATGCTTCATTCATCAACTACCAACACACAGAATCATTACACATCAATAACAATATTGGGAAGATCCCATGATAGCATTGCATCAAATATGTAATTGTCACTAACACTCCATCAACAAAGATATTGTGTCATATAAATTTGATATCACATATCCATAACTGGCACATCGAGAGAATTTAGTAAAAGTCACTTCTCATAGTGTGAACCCGAAACAATCCTCAAGTGTCTCTAGTTTTCCCCAATGGATTCCAAGTACACTTGGATATCATCAATTTTAAATAAAAAAAAATAGTTCTAAGGATGAAATATCTTGTTAATGTGTCTCGTGAACACTACTAGATAGTTCTTCACAATAAATGGTTTCACCAAGTTCTCTTACTAATTATAGAGACCTTTGAATTACATCATCAGTATCTTTTCATCCTCTACTCATTGCTGGACATAGCCTAATATATAGTTAAACATATCTAACTATCAATCCCCTCACAACTCATTAAATATTTCATCAATCCTTGGTATTGGTTACATGTTATTCAGATCACCTGGTTTATGCTTTGATGGTCTCATGACATCCTCATGATTTAGTTTACCTTCGTCGAAAACATAACTACAACTTCCTAAGATTAAAAAATAGGTAAAAATGCCTATACAATTAATCGGTTACACCAATAACTTTCAAAGCTCTATAAGACTCATCTGATATGATGGTGCATATTTCAGTTTCAACCCATTGGGAAGATTGATGGAGTAGTCAGTCTCTCAGCAGGGTGGTAATCCTGTAAAATATTTGGGGAATATGTGCTCGAACACTACCACCACTGTAGAAAACTAAAAACTCATAACATAAACTACACCAAGGGTTAGGATATAGAAAAAATGATTACATTTTTCACCATCCTATGAATGTGTCCATAATGTGATGCATGAGTTTTTATTTTCACTATCATATGAAAACATGGTTCTATCACTATGTACAAACCACACCTTTCTAATAAAACAGATAATCTATTCATGAAATGTAAATAACATGTCTAGACCAAGAATTATTTTGGAAGGTCTTGATGCATTTTCCATTATATTCCAATAGAAACTAACACCTCCTTGAGTTAGGTCACATTTCCAGTACAATTTCATGATCACTAAGTCATCACTAGTAGAAGTTTCCAAGAACTAGAGTCATGTAAATTGTTCAACTGGATTTTATACACATCCAAAAAAAATCTGGCGAGAAAGGAATTAATAAAAGTTTTTTCTATTACTATTGTTGTTAAAAAATAAAAGTCAATGATCATATATCTAATCATTCCAAAATTCTTCTATTTTATGCTTCAACCACCTGTATTTATCCCCTCCCACGCCCTCATGCTCCATAAGCCCCGTGAGTAAGACATGAGGGTTGTGGTGGTAACATGTCATATCTCAACCACCTCTTGTTGTTCTCCCATGACCTCTTCCATGACCTATACCTTGAGAATATTCCTACTCCAGAGGCTGCATCTACCTCATTTTCCCAAATACAGTTTCTATTTTAAATGTACTATGGATCAGACAATCATGGGTGAGATGTCTCCATCCATGACATGAGTAACACCACCTCTCTCTCGGATGACATGAATGACCATGTCTTCCCTGAACTATAAATCATTGATCATTGGGCCTCCTCCATATAAATTTACCATGAATAGTTCCCTGAGACTGATGTCCTCTCCATGATACTACAGTCTATGCTCCTACTTGCCCGCAACTGAGAGCCAATTGCTATATCTTCTCACCAATGAAACTCTCCACCACCAAAGCTCACTCAAGCACCACATTGTATGTAGGAATGAATATAGTGATAAAACTAGCTCGTTTCCCCCAATTAATACATCACCAGAAGCTTTGTTCCTAGAATAACTGATCTCATACCATATCGATCTAGTACCTGGAGAGGTTGAAAAAACTAGATAAATAGTAATCTAATTTCATATTGTCCTATTGGAGGGGCATAATCTCTTGGAGACTTATATCTATCAACATATCATGTGATAAATACTCCCTAAAAAAGAGCTCAATCTATGTCCATGAATGAATCGGGCCATCATAATTTTTTGTCACTATACACCACCATATCTGTACCATGACATGAAGAAGGACCACATCATATACTACCATAGATATGTCAGTTTCCTGACAATAATGATAACTCATGTCGCCACCTCAATACAATCCTCAGATTCATGGGGTGTTGGATTACCTTGGAATCTGAGTGGTATTTGTCTCTTAAAGTCACGATTCATGCTCATGTTGCACTCCTCTTCCTCTAGAACCATAGGTATAATATGTTCCTCTACAATTAGTATGGATAGTGCACAACATAGAGGTAAAATCTTCTAAAATGTTCTTAAAATGATGACTCATCACCGTGGGGATCATCCACATGGTCATCACACTGAATTTTATCTTGTTTATTTTGTAGAGGGTTCTTGATTATAAACATGATATACCATAGTTCAGGATTATATTTAGAGATCAGACTGAAGATGGAAAAAGAACAAAAACCCATTCCTAAATTTTTTATTTACCATTATTCCCACCCACAAAAGTGTTTTGATGAACCACATCAGAAAAAAGGTGATTATAGTCTTGGTGTATTAGTACTTCAGTAGCCAGACTAGATCTAGAGTCCATATCCTGAAATTCAAACACAAATTACTTAAAACTATTCCCCCAAACCAATATCAAAGACTCTCAGTGCTAGAACCAACCGCCTCTGATACCACTATGTCACAACCCATCCATATTGGGATCATGCCGCATTTCCCCAAGATGGACATCATTTGGAAAAAGGATGGTGACTAGAACCATGTATCCATGTCACTAATATGGGAGTCACTTAATATAGAATAACACACACACACACATCTCCAAGCTCAGTAAATGTGGAAATGTAAAAAAACATCCAATTCATGGATAAATATATATCCCACAACCAAAGTACAAAAGGATGTAATGGATGTATACATGGTTCATTACAAACCAACAAAAATGATTCAAAAACACACGCACAATCATAATGTAAAGAGACTATCATAAGAAATTTAAAGTAACACAAACTGATCTATCCGGTCTCACTAAGCACCATCATGTTAAAGACTATCTAGGACTCTTCAAAAATGTTTATTGTATACACAAGGAATAGAAACTGTGGTAAAATACTATGTAATGGTGGGTATAACAATACTAAATAGGTCACCCTAGTACCCTCGTTCCTATAAAAAATAATTAATGTCATACTTACAAAGGTATATGCATAAAACACAAATTAAAATAATATCTAGATATAATCAAGAATGAAACACAGCTTATAAAAATTCACAACAATGTTATATTAGACCTTAGATTCTATCTCAAGACTTCGACGAAGTAGTCATCCAAAAAAACACATTCTCGAGTCTGATTATGATGATGATGATTGTCTGAGAGTGGTTTCTCATCATGTGTTGTCATTAGAAAGAACACATTGATGGTCTGATTAGATACAATGTAAAGATGATGATCACTGCAAATTACATGGGGTTATAAAAAAATATGATCTGGATTAACATTCTATGTATATGATCATCTCCCATGTAGTATTAGTCAAGATGATACTAAGAACTCCACCTACGAAAGGACGATGAAAAGAAAAGCTGACTCTAGGCCTCTCTGTGGGATTCCAATGACTCTATCTAATATATACTATTGAAGGGATAATCGTACAAGGAGTATGGAATTATTCCATTCTAACATTTAGGGATAATATTAGTATAAAAAACCTAATGAAACTTGTCGATGATGTAGATGAAAATATCACTAATCCATGTATACAAAATCTATGGTATTTAGTTGGGTCACATGTCATGTCCATTCACCTCAGTTCATACCCATGTAAACAGAACATGAAATAAAACTATGCATGCATAGTAGTAAACTCCATTTAGGCATCACATTTACTCTACATGTGTACCAGTATTCAGCTGAACCCATTTACATAGACCAAAATCTGGATGTGGTTCTAAGCACAGGCCATGTAGGTCAACCCGGTGTTTGTTTACCATCTGATGTACATGTTGAGTATCAATGGAAGGATAACATTACTTGTCATTGGTGTCACATTCCAGGTGGTACATGACAACCTCAAAAACCCAATTCACTACCAAGGGGCCCCATATAGTGTTTAGATCCATATTACACACCATGTAGGCCAGGATTTTACATCATCCCTTATTTTATTATTGTGTTTGATTTGGTGACTTTGTTATTTGATATGGTGATCACCTCACCTCAAAATTGATGATACAGGCTTGTTGAAGACTTAACATCATAGAAAGATGTGTTCTTCCACCAGATCTACATGAAAAATGGATAAATTTTATGTTATTTTCTTTTCACAGAAGAACATGACTTCAGGAATCCATCATCACACAAATCGATCTGTCTCTGTCATCACAACTATGTCTTCTCGTGTGGATACTGGAACTAAAATATCAAATCATTGTGGTACGCATTGGTTACACAATTTTTGATTGGTAAGGATTTTTCCTTCTATGGAAAAAATGAACAATTCCAGTGATGGTCGATAAACGTGCAGTGAAAATCATCAGAACAAAAATGTGGACTAACCCTTGATCGATGTTCATGTCAATCTTGATTAGTATTCATTATAAATGAAAATGAAAATAAATCAATCTAAAAGATAATTTTCCCAATAATACAAGAAATCAATACCCATCCAATGGGAGAGTCAAACTGTGGATCAACATATTCATTGATTTTCTCATTCTATGTAGAAATCTAGTACATGGAATGAAAAAATCCAAACAAAATCCCTAACTCAATTAAGTTTGATATTTAATGATGAATAATGATTTTTCTTCATCATGCTAATGATCACTGAAATCCTATGTTCATCGATCATTGATCCAGTATCCTATCTTTATCTCCCATAGATATATTACTTGAAGCTCTCTCTAAAGGTTCTCCAAGAGTTCCAGGGCTATGTGGATAACAATGTCATTCTATCGTAGTTTCATTTTTAAAATTAAATGGTTGATGTAATAAATAAACAAAAAAAATAATATTATATAATTATTTTATTCATATACATACCCATGTTGATTTTTCAACAAATGACATGTGTGTACTATTTTTAAGTAATTCCTATAGTAATATTTTCATTATATACATAACTATGACCTCAAATTTCAGATCACCACAATTTTAGTTTTTAGTATTTTTTTAGGAAAAAATCCTTATCATTCTCGTTATATGTTTTATATATTAATTTTTTTTCATATATTTATTATAGACACACTAGGTCATAGAATCGCATGTCGTATCTGCATCGGATCTCAAAAATAATTCATACAATATTAAAAAATTATACATAGAAAGTTCATAACATTACAATAAAAAATAATATATACATGGATATAAGTAGTGTAAGTCAAAATGGAAAAAACCTTAAAATACTATAACCAATATTACTAGAAAAAATTGAAAATTATCTTGTCCCTCTAAAAGAAAATCACAATGACCAATGATAAAAAACAAGAATGAAATCCAAGTTATTATTTACCCTTGTAAAAACATATAATGAGATAATCTAAAAACACCCAAATACAGATGTATGGTCATAGATAAAATTCATAGGAGGTTCTCACCAAGGAATCCATAACAGATTACAATATTTAATTAACCTAATAGAGCTTCAAATTTTAAACAAAAAAGTTTGGAATATAATAAGAATATTTAATAAAATCTGTCATTAAATTTAAAAATATGGAAATACATTAATCATTATATTTACTATTCAAGTGATGGAATATATCTAAAATAATGTAACTTTTCTCATGTGGAAGAAATAAATATTTTTTCATAAAATAGTTTATAAAAAAACAATTAATTTAAAAATTATTATAACAATGGAATATTTTCATTAGAAATACAGAGAGTCATGAAATATGGTCATGGGAATAAGATGGTAGATAGTTCTAGGATATTGGTAATCTACACTCATGTTGACACATCAATATGTACATACATTCCTTTGAACTCATGCCAAAGGGGAGTCATCATCATTCCTTAATCTATTTGATGTTATAAATTAATGTTTTTGAAAATTGTTAATAATAAATTCACATCCAAATAACTCACTAATTACAAAATGATTTCATGTTATCTATTATGATAAAATTATGGGAAATAAATTTCAAGAATCATTAATTTACTTTTAATAAAATTCATCATTTCAAATATTCCAATTTCTATTTTAAAAAATAAATCATGTATTTAATCAAAATCATGCATTTTCACCACGATAAAACTCTATGGTTTCTATAAAAACCATTATAATCTATTTTTAATATAAAATTTGATATGAATTTTGATTTAGGTTTCACAATATTCGTTCAAAAATTAAATTCATCAATTTAATTTTTTAAACACCATAAATTACTCTATAAAACCCCATTTCAATGGAATTGTATTTTTTTCACAACATTTACATAAAATCCATTTCGCCGAATAAATTAAACAATTTAATTTATTATATTACCATAAAATCCCAAATTTAAATTTAAATTTAAAATTTTAATATATTTCCAAGAACACACCCCAATTCACTAGAATTGGGGGTTTTCAAATGTCATAAGAAATACCATTTTAAACCCCCCTTTCAATGGAATTGGGTTTTACACAAAACCAATTGATATACATTTAATCAAAATATAATAATTGATTTTAATTCAAAAAAATGAAATCAATTAAATAAATATTGTGTTAAATTAAATTGGGCGTCATGTTAGAACCACCTACCTCAACATCATGGGAACCTAAATCATAAATCCGTAAATGGAGAACTCCCTTCGATAATGATGACAACAAGGATATATGAATCAATCCTTGGTCTTGATCCAAAAAAATGTGTATTGAATAAAAAAATTAGATTGTAGATTTATGGAACCCTAGGATGGAAAATAATGATCATGGGTGATAAATATTTGGGTGGGAATACAATATGAAAGATGATCTAAGGGCATTACTAATGCATAGAATTGATTTCGGGAAGTATAAATGGGGCCAAACACTCTTCTTGTGAGCTCCATGGTTGGTAGAAATTGACTATGGGATTGTTTGGTCCATCAGGGACATTAAAGTGGAGTTCAAAATTGTTTTGTATAAAAAATGGGATTAATTAAAAATGTATACACATAGTTTCTTATCCTGAACCACATGGTTTGAGAAAACATATAGACTAACTATGTGCCAGTTTTAAATGGGATAGACAATTTCTTCTTTTAGCGACCATGAGTATAAAATTTGTTTTCTGTCCATAAAAAATCCTACTTCCTTATGTTGGATTGTTTTCTCCATGATGGTGCATGGTTCAAGCTAATTGTTCTCCAACCATACAATGGCATAGAAACATCCTAAATTTTTTATATTAAACCTGAAGAAACCCCAAATAAAACACATCTAATGAAATATCAATTATATGGGTTTAAGAATACATAAAAACAATACAATGTTGTTAAATCCTCCCCACCATATAAAATTTCAATCCACATAATGCCTACAAGGAAGCTTACATGAATGAAGGATGAGTCCACTATACTCCAATCAACGTCTCCCTCTACCTCATCTCATGAGAATCTAAAATGTGATTCCATTGATCAAAAATAATTGATGTTTTCCCCTTATTATGTACCTTGGTTTATGTGTCACCTATCATGACTATCCTTTCAGTTATGGATAAAATATGTTTAATCTCAAGATATCTCCAGCTCAAAACTTGAGAAGGATTAGATAGATATTTTCAATGATAATATACATGTACCATGTTATGTATCAATGTAATATTTGTTGGATGTTCTAAATGATATGAAACATTACCCATCTTGTCTTCAACTTCAAAAGATCCCACAAAATTAGGTTAATGATTCATTCTTCCTCCCATACAATAAATGTCCTAACCTAGGTGAAACTCGCAGGAATACCAAATCACAAACTGAAAAATCCAATGGTCTATGACTACAATCGGAATATTACTTATATCAGTTATGTGCTCTTACTATTATATGGAGAATCAACTAGGAAATTAATTTTATTTCTTGGAAAATTCTTGGTCCTACCAAGGAACATTAGCTGATATCATACAAACAAAATAGTGACTTACAAGGCCATCCATACAAGGACTAAAATGGTGTCATTTTTATCATGTTCTTGTAACTATTGTTATATGATAAATTAATCATCCCCATGTGATAATACCATAAACAACCACAGTCGTGAAAAAAAGGGTGAATCATATCCTCTAGTGTTTTTATATCTCTTTATGTATGTTAATCCAAATTCATATGGTATGTCGTACTCAAAGAGATATGAGATCCCATTTTATAGTAAAAGCCTCACTAAAAAAACTGAATCAATCATCCCAACAAAAAAATTATACTAGAAGGAACTCTTTGAAAATTAACAATCAATTTCACTTTGAGATTTACCAACTCATCATCATAGGTTGTTTCATTAATGGGTAAATGTGTGCCAATTTCATCATCATGTTAGTCACAAAAAATATGGAATTCTTAGTTATCAATGTATGAGGTAAACCCACAAAAAATTACCTATATATCTCATCCTATTTCCATGTACGGTCTCTAAGTGTATAAATAAAATAAAAAAGTTTCTAGTGCTTGGCCTTAAATAGCTTCTATGTATAATATTGAAAAAAAAATTACAATTCTACATCTCATACCAGTCCACCAGAATTTAGGATGCATGTCACATAACATATTCATTGTTATTAGATGAACTACACATATGGAAATTTGGAAATCCACTTTTATAGCTTTCTTAAACAAATATGGTACCACAAAAATGGTTCCACAAGGATATAAATCCATCATTGTAGAATGAATTATCATTAATGGTCTCCGCATCACAATGATAGTTTCTAATTTTATGGTACTAAATATCATGTTATTTTTCAAAGTGATTTAATTTAATGATATTGTATGTTAATTTAATAGTGGAAAAGGAATCATTGGCCCCGATATAATATACTGACATCTGTAACATTGAAAATAGAGCCATCATTTTCCACTTTTCGATGACTATTTTCAGATTCTGTGTTAAAAGATTTCTTCTCAAAGCATCCTCAATGATATCCTCATTCCCCATGGTATAGGTGAGGTCCAAATATGAAGAATGCATGTATTGCACCCAATACCTCAAGAGGCTATTTAGATATTTTTGAGAAAAGGTATGACTAAATAGCTTATGGTAATATAACATGGTAAACCATTCTCTATAAAAGTGATGACACAGACTTATAATCACATGCATCACAACTGAATGATCTTGTTCATGCTTTAGATAATTCTTCTTATGTGGCCAATGCTAACGAGATCTATATGATATGACATATTAAATATCCTTTGAATTCAGCCCAAGCCTAAGCATGTTTCATCACAGAAGACCACGAATATCATCTAAATCTCTAGAGGAGTCAATATGGGAAAAGTGGCCAAATTATGTTTTATCTCATCCAAAGAACTCTAAAATTTCTCATCCCAAGAAACATTTACTCCCTTCCAAGTTAGATCCTTCATCAATGATTCCATATCTATGTAGTCCTAAAAAACTGATGACAATATCCATCTAGAGAGAAGAATCTGTGAATCTTGATACCATTTTAGGGTTGTTCCGATGACATAACATCTTTGACCATCTCATTATCGTCTTAGATCCTCTGATTCGACACCATGTGTCCAAATAATTGCAAATATAGAATCTATAAATTTCATTTAAAAATCTTGGAATAATGTTTTTTATTTATCAGAAAAATCAGAATTATTCTCAGATGGTGAACTTGAACCCCCTTATACATATAATAAATTAGTATTTCATCCATAGAGAAATCCCAAAAAGTATCTAGATATTCATTGAAAATGTTGTTAATTAAATACATGAAAACTGTATGAAAATAAGTTATACTAAAGGGCATGCCAAGGTACTCAAAATTTCCTTAGATGATCTCAATGGTTGTTTCTAAATGCTTGATTCTTTAATCCACTACTAGTGGTGTCCATATTGATGATCAATATTCAAGAGCAACATTTAACCTTTTAACTGATAAGAAATATCATTAATCTATGGAAGTTGTTATTTTTTGAATATCACAATTCTATTGAGTTTTCAATAATCATCTATGTGGTGAAGTCAACCATCAACCTTCTTAGCAAAGAGAACTGGATCCACCCAAGGTGACACTTTAGAGCATTTTCATCCTTTCTCAATATGGTATTCTAACTATAACATTATCCATTACTTTTAATTGAATCCACATATTAAGGGTGAATTTACACTTATTGAGTACAAAACATTAATTCAATAAAAACTATACATCCATTACATATGGAAAAATAGATAAATTTGGAGTCATATCAATTAACACATCAATGACTAGAGGGAGATCACCATTAAACGATCCCTTCTCAAGATCAGTATAACACGCATCTATTACATTCTTCAACTCTAGGTATGAAGGTCTATAAATTCATGATCTTCTGTCCAATTTTCCGTGGATTATTTTGAAAACCACATCGTGAGCTGTAAATAAGACCAATCAAATATAAAAATAAATTCGGGATATATTATAAATGATCCAATCCATAAAAAATATTTCATCAATTAGTTTAATTTATAGAATAAGAAAAATCCAAGTAAACTTCACATCTGATAGAGTGAAAACAAAAGAAGAATTGTAATGAACCTACTCTCACTTCATAATAAGTGGTGTAGAAATATACATTTCAAATGTTAAAATATCCCTAATAAAATTTATCTTATTAACAATAATTGGTGAAATAAATGAATGAGATTCTCCAAAATCCAAATATAGTAGTGACTAATGATGATGTTATATTAATGGTAACTTTCACTGTCACCGGACCTATATATTTACCCCCTGTATACTCTTCTATTCCATGGTGAGTCAAAATTTGTGTTTCCTATGGATGGAGACATTTTTCACATTAATCATCTAGTTTTAACAAAATATTAGATGGTTCTGATAATCCTGTGCAACTCTGTAGATTTTAATAATAATTAAATAATTTCTTCAAGTTAGAGGGGTTTCCATAAGATCCACATTTCTTCAATTCCACAATAAAAACCCTCATTAAATTCCCTAGATTGACACACTTATAAGAATATATGGAAACTCTCCCTTACACTAGAATAGGTATATAATGACCAAGATATTAATAACCAAAATGTGAATCATCAAACATCCTCTTTACCTTAGAGGAATGAGAACTGTCTTTTAGAGAGAAAGAAATAGATAATAAAACTATATTTACAGTCAGCTCTATCTCGACCATCAGTGCTCAATCTATTATATAACATTAGAAGGAAGTACGATAATGGAAAACTAACAATGAATATCTTGTCTATGTACTAACTCAAAAATTCAATCCATCATCCACTAATTTGATAAAATCATTGGTGAAAATTCAAGTTGTTCAAAAAAAATGGTTTAAATATTCAATCACAATCCTTCCAGGCTACAAATGTTTAAAAAACTATATTTCCTTGGAAAATAGAATAGTCTCTAGATAGAAATGGTTGGTGAAATGATATTGAAGTCCATTCACTCCAATCCCTCATGTTTTTCCACCTTCCCCACTATGTCCCAATATATGTTACACATTCCGTCCATTATCATGGAGGTGCACTTCACATTAATTTTATTGGGTGTCCCCAAGAACCCAAACTGATGCTATATTCTTATCAACCATCACGTAGCCTTTTTAGGATCATTTGATCCATTTAATTGTTATTTCTTTTGGTGAAGTAACTATTCAAAAAACTTTATAATGACCTAATGAGGTTCAAAAAGGGGATCCTAAACATGAATTAGAGGGTTTCATGTCCTCAATCGTGGAACATGTGCCTAATCACATCTACCAAAATCAGGTCTATAAGAGGATTTTCTCACAGTTTTTTAGAAGTCACTTTCTCCATGGTCTAATTCACACATCATTGTGGAGGAATTATGCTACACAACATTTCCCAATAACCTAGATGACATCATATCAACACTCAAATAGATTAACATGGGAAAATCCAAGCCAACAGAAAGAATAAAATTCTTTAGATTTCACTGATTCATTTAAAAATATGGTAAAGATACAAACTAATCCTCATAAATCCTTTCCCTAACCACCCATAGGACCTTAAAATTCATTATGGAGTGATCTGGATAAGATCTAAATCACCACTATCTCTTATGTCCTGAAAATATTTCACAGACTGCATACTAATATCATGTAAAGATGAAAAACATGAACCCCTGGAACCACATTGTCAATAGCATTTCTGCGTACCCTGGTAACCCACTAACTGAGTAGATCTTGACATAGCATGTAGGGTGTTCCCGGTCCCAATCAGATAGATACTAGAACCAACCATCATAATAAATGTGTTTGGGAATGCATTAACACTATGAATTGACGAAAAAATAACAAATCACTATGCATATAAAAGTGACACCATATATAGATATGGACTAGAAAAAAACAGCCATAAAACATAATGTTAAAAAACCATGAGTACTAGAATGAAGGGAAAAAATCTATACTCCAAACGGATTCAACACACTATGTCAACAGATCAACAACTAGAAACACATCCATGTGAGTATTTACCCATTCTCAAAACTCAGAGGACGTAATATACAAACACTCGAAGTCATAGGTTGGGTTTGATAAAAATTTAAAATTATGGTCTCACCAAGGATTCCATAAAATATTTAAATATTATGTTAACCAAAGTAATCATTAAATTTAAAACAAACAAGTTTTATAGTTCCTATGAATCATTAAAAACATCATTCATTAAATTTTTAATTATATAAATTCATTAAGATGATGCTTTACTTTTCACGGGATCAAATATTTCTAAAAAATGGAACTTTTATAAAATATATTAAATAAACAAATTTATATAAACTATTTATGTAATTTATAATGTAGGTAGAAACAGTTAATAACAATGGTATATATTCACTTCAAATACAAACAAGCGAGCACCATTTTCTAATGCGTATGATGTAGTGATACTTCTAATATATATGGACTCCATGCTCAAGTTGACACAACAATATGAATAGATATCCTTTTGATATTGTGACATAAATGACTCATTATGAGCACATATAGGATGTGACATGATATATTTATGTTTCAGAATGTTGTGAAATGCAATGTGTTGTCAAAATAACCCACTAACTACCTAAGGCTTTACTTTTCTCTAGTAAAAAAATAATTATGGTAAATTCATATCATGAAACATTAAAATATGGTAAATCTAATTTTCTATTTCATATATGGTAATTTACTTTTAAAACACCATTATGTGTTTTTAATGAAAAAATACATTTTCATGAAGAGAAAACCCTATGGATTTTGTCATAAATAAATTGAAGAAAATTTTAAATTAACAATTTAAAATCAATTCAAATATCAATTTCACAATCAACTCTCACATGTTAAATTTTGTAATTTAATTTTACCCAAGATTCTAACGTTTTCAAAATAAACCCAACTCAATTGAAATAGTGTATTTAAAATTTTTCCATTAAATCCATTTCCACATTTAAATTTAAAAATTCAATTGAAAAATTTATATCATATCCACAATATATATTAATCAATTTTAATTTAAATAATATCTATAAACAGTCCCAAAATCAAGGAAATTGGTGGTTTTCCTATTCCATTCTATAACCCCATTTTTAATCCATAATTCAATATAATTGGGGTTTTTAACAATCCAATTGGTATACATTTATTAAAAATAAAAGAATATCATTAGATTCAAACAATTGAAATTATCTTATTCACTTTAGTATTTTCATATATTGGGAATCCGGGGGAACAACATTCTTAGGGTTCACATGATCTCGATTCACAATGATGTACATAGAAAACTACAATAGAGAATGATGAAAACAATGATTTATGAATAAAAACTAGTTGTATATATAAAATAGTGGGTATTAGATCCATAAATGTATATGGGTATTCATGGAAACATGGGAAGGAGAAGAGAGATCATAGGAGATTAAAATTATGTGGAGAAAATAAATATGATGAATATCAAATGGTATTTAGAAATATTCGAATCACTCTTAGGAGGAATCACAGGGGACATAAAATCTTATTATGGGATCCATGGTTGGGAAAAATCGACTATGGGTCATTCTAGTCAATCATGGATGTAAAAGGGAGGATTAAAATTTTATAATCAAAAACTGGTTTACTTAAAAACATGTACAGCCAGTTTTCGAGGCTATGTTGTATGGATTGGAAAACCCTATAGACTGAACATGCGCCTGTTTTTAATGGTCCACACCATTTCCCCTAGGAGATCATATAACATTACAAACCGTGTGCTAACTGTGAAATTTACTACTTCCATTGGTTGTACCATTTTCAATAAATTGGAGAACAGTTTCGGTAAACCATGTGCCATCGAATCACTTTCCCAGAAATGTCCAAAAGATTCAAATTTTCATCCGAATAAACACCAAACGAAACCCATCCAATGAATGATCAAATAGAGGGTGTTCAGAATACATGAAAAAAATTAAAGGACATTACATAAATTTAAATTTTTAAATGTTTTATATTGACTTCAATGGTGTATGTATGTTACAAATATCAAATTTATAATTTATATACATCATTATACAAAATAGTGAGAGGTGGTTATGAAAAAATGAATGGTATTGGTTCATGAGACAGTAGTCTTCCATATAGTAGATGATGATGTAATAACCCATTTGATAGATATGGGGATGACCATAGGTTAATAAATTTTCTTAAAATAGACAAATATATTAATTATGATGAGTCTTCTTTATCGCCATTTAGTAATTATAATTAAATGAGGTGGATAAATAATTATAAATAAAATACTAACTAAATAACGTGACCTCATCTTTGGATACCCTCTATATGATTGCACAATAATTCTATGTATGATGTGTATAATCCCAATATAAGGATTATAAAATTAGAGTATGGATGTATTAAAAATATTTCAGAATTTAATTATGTATAAAAAAAGATTTTATATCATAAGAATAGTCTATAGGGGGTGGCCTTTTTTCATTTAGATGAGGGCCACAATTGTAATTTTTAAAAAGAAAAATGGATACCACTTTTCCACATACAAAATGAATCACTAATTTATTTTTATTGGTAATGGTATATTATATTGTCGAAAAATGGATATAAAATGATTTTTTAGAAAATTTTTATAAGTAGTTTTAACATTTATCCATTTTATGAAACACCATGAAAATTTATTTTTACCTGAAAAATGGAAATTAATTATTACTAATTTCACTATTCATTTTTGTAAAAAGTTAATATGAAATTATTATATAATATAAATTATTATTTATCCATATGTAGAATAATGTTTTTGAAATTCCACTCACATAATTGGAATACATCAATTTAAAATAAATCTCAAAAACATGATGAGAATGTTAGGTTTCATATAGAAAATGATCAAAATATTATAATATTTTTATTTAAATATTCAAGAGGAAAATGATTCCAATGAAATTAATGGGATAATTATAATTATAATTGAACTACTTTTACATTAAACTAAATTCAAAATATAATTCACCTTAATAAATTATTTGAAAAAACATTGTTTTCAATTAAAAGTTTGTATGTTTCACA
Organism: Viscum album; assembly: GCA_963277665.1. Taxonomy (NCBI): domain Eukaryota; kingdom Viridiplantae; phylum Streptophyta; class Magnoliopsida; order Santalales; family Viscaceae; genus Viscum; species Viscum album. The sequence continues at coordinate 1,134,076,279 of OY728150.1, read as the reverse complement.
ATTAATCAAAAAATTAATCAAATCATAAATATCCAAAAAAGTAACCCTAAAAATATATTGATATGATTATTTCAAAAAAAAAATATGAACTAAATTTTCAAATAGTTTTAAAAAATAATATTAAAATATTTATGTAATTCAAGACTAAACTATATTTTATGAAAGATATAGTTTTCTAGAAAACATATCTTTTATTTTAAATGATTCCAATTTTTCCATAATAAATATATAATCATAAATTTAGAAATCTTTATTAATATGTTAATAACAATTTATTTATCTTCTAGTTAATAATTTTATACTACATTACGTAATATTTATACTCAAGGATGCATGTTCCATAATCTATGGATGAGATTAAATTGTTAAAAAATACTTCATAGGTGGTTTTTTCATGGTGGTGTGTGTCACATAAACTATCTAATACAATTTTATTATATTATAATTTATTAGTGTCACATTATCTACATCATAAATTAACTGTCTACTATATTTTCATACATGATCTTGGTATTCAATGGTTTTACATTCTGAAAACCATTACTGAAAAACTTATATCAAAATCAGGTTAATAGTATATAAAAATAATAATAGATAAATTATGGTAAACATATCATATGTAACAACAAATAACTATTTTTTTGTATAGGGTTACATTGGTTTTATGTAATGTTAATGATGAAAATCATAAATAAATATAGAGTGAGATTGAGTTCATTGATCAATGAAATTGAATAACCAATGGAATGTTTAGGGCCATGAAACCATAAATTTTAGATGATTTAAAAGACCATATAGGTCATCATATAGGATGGTAATATGAATAAATTTTTTATTAGAAATCTTGTTCCTAATGATGAGGAATTCATTTACTATATAATTAAATAATGACATATATATATAATATATTTCTATTTTATATGAGTTATTTTATACATTGGTTGTTCATCAATAAATTGTCAATTCCTCCCTTACTCTAGTAAAAGAATAACCAAAAACATATTATTTAATTGGTAAAAGTCACATTTCAAGGATCATAATATCCAGAATAGAGTGGCTCATCATTCCATATATATATATATATTTATCAAAAAATTCATCACATGTTATCGAATATGTGAAAAAATTCTATAAAACTACATTGTAATACCGATGGATCATCATTAATATTTACATGTATATACATTTAATTATAAAAATTTTTATATTTTCTAATACATATTGGAAGAATGTGGTCAGTTTAAACCCTAATTAGCCTTCAATAATGGGATCAATCCCCAAAGAAAATCTGTATCTCATGGGTTTCCACCATATACGTTGGTTTCCCTATTCCAAAAACATTTTTAATATAATTCCAATTAAATTACCTAAATAGTATGATTTAAATATTTGATAATAAATAAATGATTAATTAATTTTTATTCTAAGGTTTTGAGTACAAATTATTTTAATTTTCAATTTTTTCTATAATGTATCATAATATTTTTTTATTACAATTTCATTAAATATCATATTAACTAAAAAGGTTATCAATACCCTTAAAATTTTGTCTACATATCAAAAGGAATTACTTATAAATAAAATTTCCACTGAAATATAGGCTTGATTTATAATTTTCCTTTATTATCATTAATTATTGTAGACTCCCTTTAAAACCCCAAATTGATGTGTTTATTCCTTATAACTTAATTTTATTCTTAATGAAATATATCCTTGGTTTAATTCATAAATCTCAAATTAATGATAACAAATATTCTTCTAAAATTTAACAAAATCCTTATATAATGAATTATTATTATTACCAAAAATCCATTGGTAAAACACTTCTAAAATTAAATTATTGAATCAATATATATACATACATCATCTGCATTATAACAACCAATGTCCTTCCTTAGTACATGATTTTTCCTTTTAAAGAGGTAATTAACAAAAACCAAACAATATAGTGTGAGCATCAAGAATCTTGGTGTTATATCAATATAATAATTAAGTGAATGTCTATATCATGAATCCATCTTATCAATATATGACACTATAGATTTATCCATGGAAAATCATTGTAATAATTTATTTCAATACTTTATAGTGGTCTTTTTTTTGAATTATTCTAATAATATCCCATGGTAGTTTCAATCTATGGGCACATTATGGATTGATGTATTACACCCGGTGATGACAATTTTAAGCACCATAACCCCTTCTCAGAGTTATTAATCTTACATAAATATGTTAAAAAACCACACCCAATTTTAATATGGAGACAGTTAAGTATTTACATGAAAGTACGCATAATATCCCCCTTAAAAAACATCTATGTTTTCATATGTTTTATTATCAATGTCTTCAATAGGTTTATGATCCATAATCCATGTTTTCATAAATATTTTATATGTGGTTTCTACTAATTTTTTTTAATACCAACCATATCAATCCTAAACCATGTATTCTGGATCCAGATTCTAAATTATTACATTGGATGAAGATACAATGAATTAAATCCTGAAGGGAAAAATAGTCTATTAGTATTGGTAAACATGCTACATTCTTTAATGTCATATTAAATTTGAAAGCACAAATGAAAACATAACGTTTTTAAAAATTATCATTATTTACTATATACTATTTTTCAAATCTATCACATCAATATTCATGTAATCCCAGATAATGGAAACAAAATATTTATAAGCTCAAATAGTCAAAAATACTTATGTACAATTGAATAAATTATGAAATAATATCCATGATCGATCGGGTAATGTAGATTACTGATAAAAAATCCATGTAATCAATAAACCGTGAAGTATGTACATAATTAGATAATATCATAGACAAAATATCTTGGATAATAATCATTATGGAATGAGAAATAATGAGAAAACATTAAATATAATAAATAACAATGTAATAATAACTTAATATAGAATAATCAACATCTCATGATAAATAAGTAAAAAACATTAAATTTTGTTAATAATTGAAGATTAAATAATTAATTAAATAATATCATTTGTAAAATATATGGATAATTAAAATTTAATTATGAATAATGGAAATTATTAATTATTGTATTTCATGTCTCAAACACATGATACCTCTACCATTATGATCTCTCCAAAACATAGGTTAAAACAAAAGGGTTCCAAACTATTTTGTTTTCAAAAATATTTTATGTTGGAATTGCATAATAACCACATAATACTCCTAATGAATCCAATTTCATTCTATTACTGGGCCCCTCCCATGTTTTTTTGATCAAATTATTTCTCATATATCATGTAATCATTTTTTTCATAAAATGGTTTCGTATCATAAAAAATATTTATTGATTAGAGTATATGTATTTTGGAATATTTAAATAAATAAGAAAAATCATAAAATATAGAACATCATATGTTTTAATGAAATATTATTTATGAAATAAATATATGGATGATAAATAATATGGATGTTTTCGTTAAATTAAATTTCCTTATGGAAGCAAATAATTTAAGGGAATGTGAATGAAAATAAAAATGAATAAAGGAAACCGATGAAAATACATTCCTTTATAAAAATAATAATAGTCTTTCCAATTATATAATCTGTATTGTACAAATAAAACATTAACATATAATAGTATGAAAAAGGGTTTGTTGTTATTGATGAATATGAATAACATATAAAATTTCAAAACTCATTATTTAGAAAAATTTTCATTATATTTTGAAATAAACATATAATAATAAAAAATTACAATATTATTATTCTATGGAAATAATATTTCAATCTTATAAGTGAATAATGAGAACATTTTATTGGTCATAACATCATAAAATTTTGTTCATTATATACACATTAAAACCAATATACATTTCAATTTTATGGTGATATATATATTTACATTGTTTTAAAAAACCTGAAGTATTATTTCAAAATTGTTCTTCAAAATTTTTAATTTTAAATATATAGTTTATAAATCATTTAGAATATATTGTCAAAAAATTTCAAAATAAAATATAAAAAAAATGTATTCGAAAAAATTTGATTTCTGATAGGAAATATAAAAAAAATAATAAATATATAGAGGATAAGAAAATGAATTTATTTTATTAAACAATGATATAAAATGTCTATCAATGTAAATTCAAGAATAAAAAATCTCGATAAGAATAATATTGTGGAATAAATCTTTACAATGATCATAAATTTTATATGAGAATTACATAATGAAGTGATAATTTTTTTTAACATTAAATACACATAAAAATTTGGAATTAAAAAATTGATAATAAAAATCTAGTGCACACATAATCATAAAATATCACTGATAATGAAGAAGTAATATAACCCAATGAAACAAATTTGTGTTATGAAATTCATTACCACCAGTTAAATTTTACATAATAACCCATAGTGTGATGTAACAAAAATAAAAAGGTAGAGTACCTTAAATTATTAATTAATATTGATACATTATGTTTATGGGGAAATATATACACCATATAAATTAAATTTAGTGCATTATATTACTATATGGCCCATAGTGATGTAATGTATATGAAATGCCCTAAATCATGCCTGATTCTAATTGAATCATCATTAACCACCTATATAGGGGTTTTTAAAATGTTGTCAACTTATCTAAAAACAATATTAAAATTTATAATACCATATTTGAACCTTTTATAATATCTTATCACAATTTAGGTCATAGTATTTCATTATATTTATTTTTTATAGTGTTAATTACCTTATTTTTTCCTCTATGTTTCATAATAAAAGATCATGTTTTTTTCACATATTATAAAGCTATATCATATAAAATCTAATAATAGTTAAATAATTATCATACAGTAATATAAATAATATTTTTAAAACTAATAATGAAATATGTTTATGAGAAATGGAAAATGTTACAATCATGGAGATGGATGGTCAAACACACCCATGGCTAAGGTTTTCAATTCCTAGAGATCATTAAGGAAAGGTTGTAAGTAATATATTATTAGTGAAAAATTATAATAAAATATTATTTATCTAAATATAATTATATATTTCATCCATGTGGTGTGGTGATAAAATAATAGTCACATCGGTTCGTGAATTCAATAGTGTATACGACATTTAACAGTGTAATCATCCTTATGTGAGTGAAAATGTAATAAAAATAATTGATGCATTATCTTAATAAATGATAAATATTTCAGTAATATCATAATTATTTCATATATTATCCATTTAATAATTAACATTATCATTATTACATTCAATGAAATACTGTAATGAAATATGAATCACACTGCTTCATGTGTTATTTGTCTATCATACATAAGAGTAACATTGTTGTATCCCAAACAGACAGAAATAAATTTTTTTTTTATTTGATAAAATTGCTCTATAGTTATAATAATGTATTAAATATCATAAAGATACAGTATATACATCATAATACAAAACCATGAAATGAGGTAATTGAAAAATGAATTACATCATTTAGTGAGTTAGTAGTCCACAGTACACAATAAGGGTTATTTCATAAATAATTTGATAGTTTTTGGAATGGTTACATGTCCCAGATGTATTATCAACATAGTGTCGTTTATTAATGATTTTATTTTTTATTCAAATAGGTTTATATAATATTTTAAGGGGATGAGTAATTAATAATACTAAAATAGTTTTTGAATAATGTTACCTTTTCTTCAGGTATCCCCCTTTATTTTCCAACAAAATTGTTCCTTGAATACCATTATTCCATAATTAATTCTTAAATAATGAGTGTATTTATGTTGGTAATGTAATTTTATAATTTAGTAGAGAAGCCATATATGTTTACATATGTGTATAAGAGTGGATAAGGGGTTTCCTTTTCTAGGTGAGGTGACTGTCATATTTGTATTTTCTCCAAAGAAAAAATTATACCCACAATTTTTACTTCCAAATATGGACTAAAATGTATTATTATCAACACGTTTACATCATATGAGCAAAATATTGATTTATTCTATATTATAGAAATATTTTTAGTACATTTCGTATCATATATTTTTAATTTAACACCCGTTGAATTTATTTTTTCATTATTGTAGTAAATAATAATTATTTTTGTAGAATTAATTTTATTAAAAAAATAATTTGAACATATAATAATATATAAATTATTAATATTAATGATATGTAATACTTTTATGACATATTAAATTCCTATAAGCAGTAAATTTAAATTTAAAAATAATCAAACAAACATGACAAGAAATCATTTTGTCCGGGAAAAATGATCAAATGTGTAAAATCTATTTAAATCGACATTAATAATTAAAATTATTCCGATGAAAAAATAATAATAATACATATATTCTTGAACTATTTAAAAATTCATATAAGATAAAAATAAAATTTGTAACTATAAATAATTTGAATAAAAATGATGTTTTCAATAAAAAATCGTTATTGGACATTATTTATCTTCAAATAAAACATTTCTGGAAAAAATAATTGCTACACTAAGATAATTTTTATTTTATTATTTTAATAAATTAATTTATTTTGTAAATTTTTTTAAAAAAATTCTAAACAAATTTCATTCATGCGCCAATGTGTAGGTAAATTGTCTTTTAGGAAAATATTTTTTTCCAAAAATGATCTCTTTTTTAATTAATAGATAATTACTTTATTTAAAAATTACTGATAAAAATAATTTTTAAATTCATTTTTTACTCATCATAAACTGTAATGAAATGGATAGTTAATAATGTTACAATACATTAAAATTATTTTACACCAGTGGTTGTGTGTTCTGAAAGCAATCGACAATATTAAATTTAATGAAAGGTTTTTATTGATTATTTAAGATTTCATGAAGAATGCATCATATTGTATAAAATAAAATGTTATATCATATACTTTAAGAGTATTACATAACTTTTTAAAATAATTAACACATATATAATCTTTCAAAGGGTCAATTCATTCATTGAATGTTGAATTATATGGTTTCACAAAATGTACCACTATAACACAAGAACTATGTATTTTCTTTTAATTTACTCATTCCATAATTTAGTAACCCTGGTTTTGTCTTGGGATTATATGTTTTTTTGATTTTATTTTAGGATTCATTTTAGTGGATTTTTTTTTTGAAAAGTTTTAGTTTCTGCTGTTTTCAGAAGTTGGTTCATCATTAAGGAACTATTAAGGGAAACCATGCAACATCGGCCTAGTAAACATGTTACATGTGGTTTCAGGTTCGATTCATAACACATGACCAACACACTATAAAGAAAACAATGAAGAAAGTGTGATGTTTGGTAACTGAAATGGGAATAAGAATTTCAAGCGTCTGGTGCATAATTTAGAAACCATTCATCTAAACTAGGTCGGGTGTCCCCCTTCAGTGGTAGGGTGTGCATGGTTAGCATACAGTTTGGAATAGAATGCGGCCATGCTATGGGAGTTTCCAATAATTTTTAAAAAGTGAAATTATCTATTTTCAACTGTAATATTTAACCCCCATTTCACAATTTCTCTATGTTGATTGATCGAAACACAACAGGGGTCCCCCAAGATCTTCCACACTTGTTCTAATTAAATTTCGAATCCCTTTCAAAGTTATAGGGTGAGTTTCCATTGAATTCATATTCTATATACAATCTCTTACACTTTATCCAATGGATCATGGTTTTTCATGTTGGGGATTTTAATTTGGTCGAAACCTAAAGGCTTGGGTAGAGGTGTGGTTTGATTTTATTGATGTTTGGGTGTGTGTATTCTACTTTGGCTTTGATCATCCATCTTCATAAGTTTTGTTGCATTATCAACTCATTGAGGTAGGTGATTCCATCCATTTCTATTTCATTAGATTCCATTTCATTCATTATCTTTCATTTAATGCTTCAAAATAGTATATTCATTCTTGTGATGTTCTGGAATAATTTATTTGTATTTTGATGATGGAATATGGGTGAAAAATGGTTTTCCAAAAGGGTTATTTTATTATGATGATGTTTAATGCGTTAATATTTTTTGATAGAATGATAATAATTTTTTTTATAAATTAGTAAATTGGGATGTGTTTTCCATGGCTATGTTTTTTAATGTGATTGGATTGAGTATTTGAAAGTTTATAAGGAATTTTGTTGTTTTTATGGTGAGATTCTATGAGTGATTTATTGTCTTTGTATAAAATGAAGTGATGATTATTTATAAGGTCATTTTTCTAAAAGATATATAGTGTTATTGTGTTTGAATATGGTTCTATAAATGAAATTGATTTTGTTTTGAGTATGTTTATAGGTTGTTCCTTATGAGTTTGTTTAACTGATTGTGTGATTGGTGTGGAATATGATTAAAATGTTAATTTATGTGCATATGTATGTGAATGGGGAATTTCCCATGGTAATGGTTGGTTTTCATATTATTTTTTCAAATAGACATTTTTTTCTGTTAATTTATATGTGGGATCAAATCTGTTAATAAAATCATCTCCCATTTGTAATTGTAGAATTTTTGGTATAAAAAATTATTTATTGGAATGCTCTTAATTTTGAGTCAAATCTTGTTTCTAAATCATATAATGGGAAATTTTTAATTATTTATTTAAAAATGGTTATTTCTATTGATTTTGTAATATTTTGTGGAAATGGATTATCATGTGAGTTTTGATGCATGGATTATATTTTTAAACCACTAAATCTCTGGATGAGATGCTCTCTACTAACTCATGCATGAGAACATTTGGGATACTGGGTCCTTATAACAATATATAGGATTCTCTTGAGTGGACCATGCCTGAGAACACAGTTGGTTATGGTTTCTATAAAATTTCTCTCTATGTGTTATTATAATAATTAACAGGGTATTCATGAGCCTCATATATAGGTAGGTGTGAATGATTCTAGTCGACCCTTATTAAATAAGATGGCACCCCTGGAAAAGATAGGGCTAATTGGGAAATGTCACAGGCTTTTTTATTTGAGAGCAGTGACATGGTAATGGAATATGGAGTTACACTATATAGTAGTAGGTGAGTCCAATATGATTATGTTCAGAGATTTATCTTGGGATATTTAAGAATTTATCATTACTTTCTATCTATGATATATTTTTTGAATGATTTATAATTTCATTGTCTATTTGTTATTGTTTTTTTCTTTAATTTCTACACATACCCATTTTGGTTATGTGGTTGGGATTGTATTTGGGATTCGGTTTTTAAATGGGTTGTGGAAAGTGAACCTATTTTTTAAAATGAATATTGTGTGTGTTATTTTAGAATAGAAATTTATGTACAGTCATATTTGGTTACTTGAATAGATTAAAAATGTGTAGAAAAAATTTATTTTCAAAGAAGTTTCTATGACCATTTTGGGAAATGATATCGATGGAATTGGTGGTGATTACCTACTGAACTGTTTATGATTTCACAATAAATGCACCATTTGGTGTTGTTATACTGAACTATTTTGTATATTTGTGTTTTTAGTTCATTTTATCTCCATTGGAGGAGTTTGGTCTTGATGTTGTCAATGATCAGGAGGTCTTGTAGAGAACTTATATTATGGTTCCGTCTCAGTTTTGTATTTAGTTTTTATTTTGTTCATTATTTATTTTATTTTAATCGATTTTATATTTATGTATCTTTAGTTTTTGTTTTAATTTCATTGTTCTTTATGAATTTCTCTTTCAATACTTGTATTATTGGGTTAAAAATCATTCCTATAGTGATTAAATAGATGCACTAGACTAGTTTCCAACCAATGGGGATTGCGAATGCCTCTCTGGTCATTTCAAGGATTATTTTGGTTTTCTAGTTGGATAGAATCAGGTTTTGGATTTTGAAAAAATTGAATAATAAAATACCCTTATTATTTGTTATGTTTGGTAGATTGGGGATTTGAACAACCGGGACTCAACAAGTAGTTATGGGAAGGTGGTCAGGAACACTTTCTTGTTCTGATTGTCGAGCTTCTATCGGTAGTCTGGGTTTTGAGTATTATTTTTAGACGAATAATGAAAATGGAGTAAATAAAATGTTATATTTGTTTCCTACATGGAGTAGTGACACATGTTGAGTCTGAGTAAAACTTTCAATGTCCTCTTAGTTTTTATGATTAAATGGGGAATGTACCACAAATCATATCCTTGAATTCTACATAATCATTATTTCATTATCCTGAGAGTTTGGGGTGAGTTCTTTTTACTTTTTTTTAAGTGAGAGTATGTGATATATTAAAAAGAAAACAATTTTTCTAATGAAAAAGACTTATGTTAATTGTTTTTGGAACGAATTTTGAAATGGGTCTTAACCGAAAGGTGATTTGAATTGAGAATTTTATAAATGTTTTGGATCAATGGAAAAGTGGTAAGTGTGACTCAATATATAGCATGTGTGTGATATCGTATTTGTGGGTATGGGTGAAAAAAATGTCTGATGTCATTTGTTCAAGGATGAGGTATGTGGAAGTGTAATGAACACATATATGATAGTTCATAGGATTCTATTGCTAATTATTTCAAATTAATGATTTGAAAATGTTTTTCCAATGTTATTTCAAAATGGAAAATGATTTCATAAATTGGTTTTTATTTGTGAGGTGGTGTTTTTGTGAAAAAATTATTTTGGAATTGAATAGTGTCTTCAGAAGATGGCATCTCTAAAATTCGAGTGAAATTATGGTTTTTGAAATTGTTATTTTTTTTGTTCTAGTATGTTTTTGGATTTTGACCCTATTTCTTTCCTTGAGAAGTTATATTTTATTGTGTTTTGGGTTAATGTTGATTTTAAATTTGTTTATTTATAATGATCATAATATTCTTCTATTAATGGTCACCAAAATTCCAAGTGGCTTTTGTCCAATTTATGATTCTTCTCTGTTTTTGCCCATCTTTCGTGGTGTTCGACTATAATTAGAGGTAGAAGAATAACAAGAGGAATTTGAACATGTCTTAAAATCATTGGGAACTCCCAAATTTGTGTTAGAGAATGTTGTTTTCAGTTTTTTTGAGAGTATATCATTGGATTAGTGGATAATGATCAGTCCACCATTGATACAATTTGTACTATCATGGGTGGGTTTTAAGGCCACATGCATTCCATGGTTAGAAACTGGGGAGGTTATGTCGAAGAATGTGTAAGATCTCTTGAGTATTCTTCAATTCCGACATTCAATGAAGGCTTACATTGTCCATTATAAATATATTATTTCACTATTATCATAAATGGCATCAATAGACATATTTTTTTGAGGACTTTGACAACAAATTGTGGAGTGATTCGTATCATCTAGTAATGTTAAGAATGAATAATACGTAAATGAAGTGTTATTAGCTGATATAGTTCATGGGTTCTAGTTGGGGGTAGGAAGTTCTCATGACGGATCCTCATATAGTGAGAGTTGTGTGCAAAGGGAAACCAATTACTAAAAATTATCCTTCGTTGTTTATTACCTATTTTGGTGAGACCATTCATTCCCATGTTATTTATTGTCAGTTTGGTCATTCAAAACTATCATGTTGCAATCCTTTAACGAATTATTTTCATTATGGGCATTTGTATCATCTAGAGGTGTTTTCTATGAAGTGTTTTCAAAAGATGATGTCTTGATCATAGGATGTCATCTCCAAACAACATGGAATTAGATACTTTACACATCCATGCTCTCACCATAGGCCTTAGAGTGAAGCTCGAACATAGCCATGGATTTTGTAGGGGTGTGGGGTAGTTTTTCTTGAATTTATCTCTTATGTTGGGTGAGAGACATTTAAATTTTATTTTTATTTATTTCTACTAATGTTTTATGATTATACTACAATTTTACAAGTGTGATAAACTTGTTCATCCATAGCATGAGTGGTTTTGTTTTTTATAATGTGGATCATTAAATGGTAATTCTCTATGGATCCATTTAATGTATTTTGTTCTTCTAGTTTAGAGATATATTTTCTAAGGGAAATAGACTATTATGGATTGTTTTCATGTTTACTATTTGGATCTATATTCACTTGTGTGTTTCTCTATTTCATTGGGAGGATTTTTTATTGGGAATTTGGATATTCAGATTGTTCTGGGAGTTCATAAGAAGGTCACCCCAGTGATGTTATTGAGAGATCCCATTATGAGATGATCAAAATTCATTCTAGGATGTTAGTAGAGTAATTCATGTGGGGAGAACCATTTCATGTTCTCCCATTGTTATTCACAAATTGGTTTTCTATAGAAATGGTCGGGAGTGACATGTGATGTGATATATCATCACGAGGATCATTAGTTTGTTTAGATTATTGTGGATATGGGATAATGTTTTCATTACATTATAGTTCTATAAAAAATAGGGGAATAAATTGTTTTTTGTTGGAATATTGTGACACCCCGACCTTTGAAATCATTTCATTTTATATTTTATTGGTTGTGGAACCTTTATATGTGGCTTATTGTGATTCCCAATATAAAATTTTGATATTGGGAAGACTTAAAGTTGGATTTTTATATAAATATAGGTGTTTTTGGTATTTCTATCTATTGGCCATTAGTTATAATATGATTATGAGAAACCATGTGTCATCACATAGGTAACCATGCAACTTGAGTTTTTGGATAAGGGGCATAACACATGACATGTACATTCTTAAGGAAACCATGCAGCATGTGTGTGGGTTTGTTCTAGTAAGAGAAGAGTCATTTTTAATAGTCCAATATTGAAAAATAGACATCTAACACATGTGGGGTGCCTTTCATGGGAATTAGCATGTGAATTGTTGGCACACAGTTTGGAAAACCATGCTTCCAAACTGTGTGAGTTCCCAAAATTGTTAAAAATTTGATATTTCTAGATTTTTGTCGTATATTTTAATTGAATTATATTATTTCACTCCATTGATTGACTTATGTGCTTTATGGGGTCCACTACTATCCTTCTCCCTTGATTTCATTCCATTTTGAGGCCCTTAGAAAGTTATAAGCAGAGTTTTCTTTGAATTAATGGTTAATTTTCTTTTCTCATCATCTTTCTCCATTGGTTCTTGGATGTCGAGGTGGGATTTATCTTCCTTCCAAACTGTAGTGGATAGGTTGATTTTTTTTATGATTTCATGGATGTTTGGGAGTTTATATTTTCTATTAGGTAAGGATATTCCACCTCTAGATATCTTGTTGTGTTCTCACATAATTGAGGTAGGTGTTTCCTTCCAATTTCATTATGAAAAATTCTATTCGATTATTTGTGATTCCTTGAATGCTTCAAAATGTTATATTCTATCTTTTAATATACTAGTATCAAGTGTTTCTATGTTTTCATAATGATAAATGGGATAGAAATGTTTTTTCAAAGGGTTTCTTTCATTATTCCAATGTTTAATGCATTCAAGGTATTTTATAAAATTCTAATTCAACATTTAAGATTTAATTAGGTGTTTTGGGTGGTGTTTTACCTTGGCTATGTTTTGGTAATGGGATATAATTGTTTATTATACTTTTTATGTGGAATGATTTTTTTGTTCTGGTGTGACTCTTTTGAGTGGTCTTTCGTGTTAATTTAAAAGAGGGTGATGCATCCTTAAAATGGTGTTTTCTAAATTATTTATAGTATTCTTTTGTGGGAAGATGATTTTCAAAGAGAAACAGATTTTGTTTTGAGTAAGCATCAATTTTATTTTTTATAACAATGTTCAATGGATTGTGTGAATGTATGGAACATATTTAAACCCCAATTTGGTCTGAGTTTGGATTTGATAGAGGATTTACCTCTAGGAGTGGATAGATTTAATATTGTATTTTCTAAAAGTCGATGATCCATTGTATGAAATTAGACATGGGTTCAAACATATTTTTAAATGCATGGAAATTTTGGTATCATATATTTACATTGGTGAGAAAATATTGTAAAGGTTTATTATGCATTTTGAGATAAATATTTTCTACTAAATGTTGTAATTTTCCATTTAGAATTGAGTAAGTTAAATAGGTGTTTGATGTTGAATTTGTTAAATGTTGAGGAAAAATAATTTCATTGGAGTTGTGATGATTGGATTATAATTTTAGATTCTGAAAACATTGGATGATATCATCTCTACTGGGCTGTTCATGGGAATTTTGTGGTATTGATTCCATAAAAAATTTGAATGGGATCCTCTATAATAGATCAATTTTTAAAAGTTCATTTGTTATCATTGTTATAACATATTTCTCTTAGGATTCTTAATATTATTATCATGGGATTCCTAATATTGAACTAGTGGGATGAGTTTTAGTTTCTTATTGACCCTGATTTTATGGGTTGGTACCCCCCTTGACTTGATAAGGCTAAGTGGGATGTTCCACTAGATTTTCTTGTTAAGATCGGTCAGATATTTATTCACTGTAGAGATACCCAATTTTTTGGAAGATTAGTCTGATCTATGTATGTCAATGGATATATATAAGGATTTATATAAAATATTTATTAGTTACTATATATATATTATTCTTATTTTTTTAAACGTGATTGGAAATTTGTTTTTCAAGTTGCGTTTATTGTTTTATTTACTTTAAATTCTTCACCCCTCACAAATTTGGTAACCTATTTTGGTTTGTATTTGGATATGGTTTTTTAAATGTGTTGTGGAATTTGAAACAAATTTTTAACAGAAAAGATTCATGTGTAATTTTAAAAAATGGAATTTTTTGAAATACATATTTGGATGTATGAAATGATTAAAACCCTGTTATAAAATATATTAATAAATTATATTAATTGGAATATTATTGGAAAATAAAATGAATTGATTCTATGGTGATTATCTATTGTGTTGTTTAATCTCACACCCTTCTTGTACCATTTTCTAATGGTAGAGTAATGTTAACTTCTAGTATTAATTTTTTATGTGTCTTTTTCTTTATCGCAATTTTTTCATGAGGTTGGTGGTGATGAATATGTCACATAGAGATCATGTATCATGGTTCAATGTTATTTTATTATTCAGTTTTGGTTTGGTAATATCTAGTTTTATTTGGATTAGTTGTTTATTTGTTGAAATTCAATTGTTCTTGGGTTTTTCTATATGTCTAGTTTTTTCTTTTGATCCTTGTTTTATTTGGGAAAAATCATCCCCATTGTGATTAATTTGATACCAAACCCTAGTTTTCATCCATTCACGACCAGGATCACCCTTCAGTCCATGTCTCAAACAAGATTGTATGTCTTGTTTGGTGGGATCTGAACTTTGTTTGTGATATCCCATACTGACATGTTCCTCCTATGTTTAAGTGTTTTCTCTCTTAAAAGGACACCGTCAAAATATATAGCATGTATCAAAAGATACATTACAAAAATAATGTACTCAATTAAAATATTCACAATTATATATTGATAATTGGTAAGAATATATACCTCTTTTGGATTATAACATTAGCTTTTATGATTCCAATGTACAAAGCCATTCAGAACTGTCATAGATTAGAAGAATAAAAATTTTAATATTACAAAAAAACCCATGATAACAATAAATTTTATGTTATGAACTGTATATATATACATTATCCTAATGTATAATATTTCAAACACTCATATGTTAAAAATATAATCACCTATTTATTAATAAAATAATAATTTAATTTTTAAATATGAATTCATTTTACGGACCCCCTGGAGATATTTTAAATTTAAAGATTTAGATAATTAGTTTTTAACTCTACCACAAAAAATACAATTATTATATATTGGATGGGTCCTCTTGGCATCCATATACACGATACTAAAATACACTATAAATGAAACAAAATTTCATTTAATGAAAAACCAATATTATTTTCAAAATTACAACATAATTATTCTTACCCATCCATTATTCCATTATTTTTTTTGATATTTTAGGATGATCACAAATATAATATTAATGGAAAAATGAATAAAATTAGTAGTTTCATTTATAACCATTATATCATAAAATCGATATTATGATTTTAATGATAATCCCAGAGCAGAAATACTCATATACTAACATTGAATATAATATTTTCAGCCTAAAATTTTCAAAAAAATCTTATTATAAATACATAATATATGTGTTTTGTATAAAACTTGATACCCATGAAAATCAGTTTCCATAAAAGAAAAAATGTTGAACCAAAAATAGAATAACCATGTCACAAACCTTCCAAGAGGGGCCCATGTCGTGACTATCCAAATCCTACCTCCAATAGGCCAGGGGCTGGTGAAAAGTGTAGAGTAGGCATATCCAACTAATGAGAGGCATATTCTTAAGCACCAGTACACATACTCACATCTCCAAGCCCAAAATTTTTGTAAAGTAAAAACTCTAAGTTAACAAATGCATGTATACCACTATAACCCATCCAACATTATAAAATAGATAATTACTGATAATTAAAGTATAAATGGTACAGAATAAAATATCAACAAAAAGAAAGAGTCTATAGAAAATGGTCCTAATGTTATCCATAGAAAACCATACCTAATGGGTAGGTACTGGAACAACATTTTGAAGCTATGGGAGCACACCTCAACTGTATGGTCTCCCTATAAGAACCTCCATTTCTTATTACACCAAGGAAATCATCAATGTGTCTATGTACTAAACATGATGTGACATGTGTATGAAAAACCATGCATGGGTTAGTAAATCAATACTATGTAGGACACCCCAAAATAAAAAGTAAAAGGCCACTGATAATACATCACCTTGAAGATATAGTCACCTCAATAATGGTGTATTTCAACAAAAAAATATGTATTAACATCAAGGTATAGTCGTAAAAAATCAAAACCTCAATGTTGAATCTAATGCTAGATATGTTATTCTACTCGTA
This sequence comes from Viscum album, assembly GCA_963277665.1. Classification (NCBI taxonomy): domain Eukaryota; kingdom Viridiplantae; phylum Streptophyta; class Magnoliopsida; order Santalales; family Viscaceae; genus Viscum; species Viscum album. The sequence continues at coordinate 1,134,059,496 of OY728150.1, read as the reverse complement.
GCACACTCTTCCTAAGATATCTCACTCCTCGATCTATCTGAATGAATCACATAGAACATGCCTAATAAAAGTAACCAAATAAATTATAAGGTCCCAAAAAGCTACATAAATTACATGAGACATCCAATATCACTTTATATAGAGTTTTGATAACACTCGGATTGTTGGTGCCACATAGAGTGTTGGTAACACATTGAGTGTCGGTAACACAATGAGTGTCAATAACACAAGTAGTGATGATAACTCAAATATCCCCCATGTCCCATTGTCAACATGTCTCATTTAAACATCAACCACTGAAAAATGCCTACTGATCACTAATCTGGTATAGTCATGTGTAATGGAATGAATATGATCTATATTAATAGATTAGGGGTCCTATATGCTATGAGAATGCTTAGGGGACTCCATGACATATTAGAAACAACATTTTAGATAGGGTATATGTGCCAGTGTAAATATATATATCACACCCTTTTCCACAAACCCTATTTAAGGTTCCACTAAGAGAAGTGAGGACTGACTGAGCCTCTCGGTGTGAAACATGATCCAACAATCAGATTCAAATATCAAATCTAGGATGAGACAAATCACTACAAAATACGATTAATCCTCTATTATGGGATCATGAGCCTGCATTGAACCCTCATAAGTGAAGACCCCTGGAACTTTCTCAAAATCTTCTAACCAAACATAAAACCATCCAGTACATAACAAAATGACCTTTATGTCGTAAGGCTCCCAACGCTATAGACGCCTTGTCTAGCGGTCCTCCTGTTTGGAAGATATGGAAAATTTTGTAAATAGGTTCTGGTCCAGTCCAGGACCGATCCAACCCGGTCAGTATGGGCTTGCCTGAATTGGCCTGATCTAATGGGTTTGTCTCATCTAACTGGGCCTCAAGGGCATCCCAGTTCTCCACTCTGTCTCGTATTATGTGGGCCTTCTTTTATCCTCTAGACACATCCCACCCTGGTCACCTCCCATTGGTCAAAGAAGTCACCTAACCACATTGCTATCCGTCTCCCCTAGTCACTGTGTCACTGCCATGTGTTTCACATGATAAGCTTACCTAATATGTTGCATCTTACAGCCTCAACGCCACTGAGGGGTGCTCCATCTGACACATCATTGAGCATTGTCATATCTACATCCACCACGACCTCCATTCAAAACCCCTATCCGTTGCCTTGAAGCCTGCACCACCATTGGCCCCTCACTGATGCACTCATTCGTAGATAGAATCCAATTTCCACCATCATATACCATTTCAGTGGCCTATTCTACATTCTCTTCTTGGACTGGCCCCTCTAGGCCATTGCTTCCTCTATCATCGGCCATCCATCCGAAAACTTTCTATTCACCATGCCCCTTCCTGGACCTCACAAGTGCCACTGCTCTTGGTTTTGTAAAGTGAAGTGCCTTGCCCCACCATAACCATCATCCTCACGTGATTTACAACGTGTCTTTTCCATATCACCTTTATGTTGTCATTGTAATTTAGGATCCCTATTCTCGGATTGTGGCATATTGGATCATAGATGCAATGATACTCTATTAAAATTTATAAATGAATGTGGGGGCATAGAGAGGTTTGGTGAAAAGAGATAAAACATATGAATGCCCAATGAATGGTTCTTGTCCTTGTTTCTATTAGTCTTGATCCATTCATGTTTGAAGGATTATGGAAAACCATTCTACACACATATCTAATACCCAATAAGAACCTTGTAAGTAGTTTCCCATCCAATAAGAATGGATGAACCATGGATCCACCTCATTTTCGGCTGGTCTATTTTCATCATTTTAATCTATTAAGGGAAAGGAAATTACAAAGGGATTAACATCAAACCTTATTTTCAGTTCGATCACTAATGAAGAACAGTAAACATTTTAGTTTCATTGCTAACATTCCGTCAAATCTGAGGTTTTTCATTGATCATTAATCAACAATCCTCTTCTATTCATCGGGAGAGCCATGTATCCTTTCCTGAGATAAATTCCAGGATTCTGTTGATAATGATGAGTCCTCTAACAAAATTTTTATTAAAATAAAATGCGTCGTTACATCATGAAAAATATATTTCATTTCAAATAATGTTGTGAAATGTTTGTCTAAAAAGAAATCATTCCCAGCCAGCCTGCACTGACCAATGTGAGGCCTAGACTATTGAAAAAACCCCTTATAAACTCACTAGTTGCCTCATGTTTCTAATTAGTATTACTAATTATAATTTATTAGGAATTTAAAAATTAAAATAAAATTTTTATTATTATATTTACGGTTACTCTATTTTTTGGGGTTTCCATAGATAACACATGCCAACTTAAGTTAAGTCACACCTAGGGTAATGCAATTGTTCTAACCTGAACAGATCCCCTATATTTTTATTCCAAACTAACCTTTAATAGTTTAATGACATTTTTTTAGAAAATTCACATGCTTCTTATAATAAAAACAAAATATTTTTCAGTGAATAGTTTCTGGCACACTGGGCCTCGAAATTGCACACCGTCTCAAATCCTCCTCATGGAATAGTCCCAATTAAATTCTAACAAAAAAATTCTAGAAAATAAGAGTAATGAAAAATTATTCCTCTAAAACAAAATATCATTAGATTTTTTTTAAAATTAAATTTTTTCAATAAAAATAAATATTGGAAATAGATAATTCATCTAATTACTATATGGAATCATCAAAATAGAATAATTACAAAAAACATTATATGAAACCTTACTGTTGGGATAACAAAAAAATCAAATATATTTATATGGAAGAAATAATAAGTACATAATAAATTAGAGTGATGTATTATGCTCTAGAATCATCAGAACAATATCAAGATCACCTCTCCTTCATGAACAATGTATAATGATGAAAAATTAGGAGAAAACATAAAATATTTAAGCTCCATCACTAATACCAAAAAATATCATATTTATCCAATGAGAAATCCATTTCAAATATTGATATAACATTTTTCATTAAAACAAAATTTAAAATCCTATCAAACCAAGAGCAAAGAGAAGTATGGGTTTTATTTAATCAAATAATGTAATATCATACAATAGTCCAGAAATCACGTAAAATCTAAGAATTTTAGAAAACCAATAAAATATTTTTTTTGATAAATAAAATTAATTATTCCAATTTAAATAATGTCATATTAATCCACATAAATTATTTCAAATGATTATTTTAAAAAACTATTAAGTAAATAAAAAATTAGAAATAAAATGAAATTTAAAAATCATTTTGGACTATATAAATTCATAAAAAATGATTTTTATGAATAATTACGTGAAAATAAAATTCATTAGAAATAAAATAATTAATGTAATTAACATATGGTTTTAAAGTAAATTGACCCTTACCTCAATCCTGGCATGTCAGGTATATTCTTTATCATCATGAATACTTTATTTATTTTTATTATTAATTCTTTTAATAATTTTATTAATTTAAATTATTAATTTTATATAATTTTTTCGGTTAACATTTTATATATAATTACATAATCAATTATGTTTTTTTTATAATTTATGATGTTTTTAGCACATTTTTTCAAAATGATATTTATTATTTCAATGTTTCCAATCTGGTGATTATTCAATTATATCATTATGAATAATCGTGAAATAATTATCATTTATGTATCTAAATAAATATTTTCAAACAAACCAAGAAATATGCTTAAAAAATTATTTCTATTAAAATTATAAAGAATTAATGACTTACCTTTGTATGAGTAGCATCTCTATTATTCAATGAACCTGGTGGATAAAAGGATAATATTATTTTATAATTACATAATGAGTATTATATCATAAGTTTTATATTATAATTTTTAATATTCCTAAATATAAAATTTATTTAATGTTGTCATTAAAAATACAACACATCAATTCATGGATGTGGTAATCCACATGTATCCATGAACAACATCATCAATTATTAATGGATGGAATGGTATTAAATTAGATGATATATTATATTTCTAGTATGATAAAATTTACATTAATAATATATCTATATATATCAAATCCATAATTAAAAAAATTTGTGAGAGGTGGTTATTGAATTCAAATTCAATGTGTTCATAGTGTGGAAGTCTTCTATAAACACAAATTATTATTCCATTGCAGATTCTTTATTATGAAGATTGTTATAAGATAATTCATTAAAATAAAATAATACATTTATATGGTAGATATCAGTGTTACTATTCAAAAATGTTTTTTTTTATAATTTGAAGGATATGTGAGAAGAAATAAAATTAATATACGTTGTAAATTACTCTACTTATTCAAAGAACCAGTTTTCTTTTTATACTTACATACGTACATGATTTGATATTTTAGAAAATTAGTGCATCTTGGGTTTTAGGATAAATGTAATTCTGGTATATCCAACTGTATTTTTTGAATGAAAATTCTTTTTTAGTGTAGTGTAATTTTGATAGTAGGTGTCCTTCTATAAGTGGGTTAGAGGATATAATTGAAAAAATTTGATGATTTAAATATATTATTGCCTTACTTAAGAAACATGATTCCAAAATGGACCATTCATGAATACTAGGAGATATGGTTTTGATATACAGATTGTAAATTTATTTATGAATGATTTCTAGGTAATTTTATGCCTCGTCAATTTTTTTAAAACCCTATAAATTATTTTCATTAATTTTACACTTCAATATGGAAGACAATTATGATATAATTATACCCTAATATTAATTATTATAATTCTAAATATATAATCCAATATATTCAAATCTATTCATTATTTTTAATATATTAATTTAAAAATAAACATAGAAAACATGATAAATAATCTTTTCAAATAAAATTTCATATAAGAATACATGTTTTTATTGGATAATTAATTATAAAATTCATTTCAAAGACCATTATTGGTTTATAAAAATTTATAATTGAAATAATTTTTCATTCTAAAAATATTTAAAAAATGGATATTATTAAATTATTGATATAACATGGATATTTTCAAGAAAAAAAATAATTATCATTATTTATAAGAAAAAAATATGTTTACATAATTATTTAATCCTCAACAAAAAATAATTTCGACATACTGAATTTAAAAATAATATCAGTTTTATCAATCTAATATTAAAATATATGGAAATAAAATTTAAAATATAAACTAATAATATATAAAAACAAAATAAATTAGAGTTAATCAATTATCATTTTGATGGAAACATTACAAAATCTTCTTATTGTAAATATAACAATATAAAACTTAAATAATTATTGTTTATAATATATTCAATTAACTTACTATTGAATTACATAGGTTTTTATAATAATATAATAATCTATTAAAATATTTGATCATCATTTTTATGGAGTAAAATGGGAAATAATTACGATTTATAAGATTTTGAGTAATATATTCACACAAAAAAATTAAACTTTTTTCATTATAGATTTATAAAACTAAAAATGTATTGTCATTGCAAGGTTTTATGCCGTCAATGAAAAGTAAGAAATATATCCAATGCTTTTTCTCGAAATGATACAACATCATTTACTATTCTTTGTTTTGAACATAATCCATCAATAATTTTTTAAAAAAATAATTGTATAAAAAAAATTTATATTGGAATATTCTGAATTTCCTTTTTGTTTCAAAAAAATCAATATTATTACACAAAATTGTATTTGATCATATATTAGATCATGACTTTAATTTAAGTGTGGAGCATGTATAGAATGGTAGGATACCAAAATTTAATATTGACAAGGATTGTGTTTTTTATTTTTGAAATGTTTCTATTTATATGATATCCCAATGTTAAAAAAGGAATTATTGAGTGAAGATCAACACTCTCCATCGTCAATTGATATCGTCAGTAATAATATATAAAAAGGCCTTTGAGAGTATTACAGATTTTTTAATATATATATGTATATTGTATATTTCACAATGAGAGGTTTTAATTTTCAATTGTTGAATGTTGAATGAAAAGTTATAAAACTGTTGACTCTGTATTTTCTAAATCCATAGTTGAAATGTTAAAATATATCCATGTATTTCATGGTGGGATTTACAATAATATTTTCAGGTATTAATGTACCTTCGGATAATATTGTTTGATTGACTAAATCTATACATTTAATTCATATTCAATATTTTATGAATATAATGTAGATTTACAACTCTATTTCAATGATATAATAAGGATACATTTATTTATACCATGTATAGTATTTGACCATGATAATAGGTTTAATAAAAAATAGGACATGACATCAGAATTCATCCCCTAATGAATTAAAAATTATGATTACTTTTATCCCTTATTATGATGGCTGGACAGATAGAATAATAAATGAATTAAAATATATTCTTCAATATTGTTCACTAGATGACATGGGATGTAAGTTTTATCTTCTTTAATTACATTAATTTTATAAAAATAAAAATTTCCACTCCAATTTAAAAATGGATCATTTTGAGAAAATATATACAATGTACTATTAAAATTCATATTTTTTTGGTGATGTATGTGAAATGATATAGTTTTTACTTGAGTTATAAGAACAAATAACTAAAATTTTAATATGATTAAATATATGGTGTAACAACTCAAATTAGACAAAATTGATATGTAGATAACAATAAGAAATATATTTCATTCAATTTTAGTGATCTTATTTTTCGTAATATATCTCATCAAAGAAATGTTATGGGTTTTTTTAAATGGGAATATTATGTCCACGATTCATTGGGTTTTATGAAATTATAGTTAAATTTTGTTAAATTTCTTAATAATGGCGTTTTCCAATGAGATTATTCGAGGTACATGATTTGTCCTAAGTTTCATTTTAAAGGCAATATGTGTCAGTTGTATCTCATGTTTCGATCCTTGATGTATTATAGTGAAATAAAATCATTCATATAGATAAACAACAATTTATAGTTTGTATAATATAGAGAATGATTTTATTAATATGTTAATTCATCATGTATTGATTTGTAGGAAAATCATATGACAAAAGAGAAAACATGGGAATCCAAAGATGATATAAAAGAAAAATATCTCCACCAGTTTATGTAGTAAATAAAATAATGTGGTGAAATTTCTTAAGTGGGATGATTGTGAGAATACTATTACTAATAAATAAGTATCATATAATATTAAGATGACTGAATTATATTTTATATAGTAATATTCATTAGAATAATAGTAGTTATTTTTGTATATCAAAATGGAAAATTTTTTATTCTTACTAATTTTTCCCAAATATAATGTGGTTTTACATACAAAATTCATGAAAAATATTCGAATTTGAATTTCAAAAATGTAAATAATTTTTTAATAATAAATATCAATTTATCAGAGAAGTAATTTTGTTGTTTTTTCTGAAATGCATTATTTTAATGAGAGTAGTGAAAGAGCAAAATATTTAAAAAATCCATTTAATTTAATTAAATAAAGAAATTTAAATTTCATATTAATATTTTAAATGTTTAATAAAGTAACATAAATTCCCTTTAATTTATTACAATCTAAATAATTCAAACTAAATCATTATTATATCCAATTTTGTAATTATTTCATTGTTTCATATTGAAGAAAATTTTTATAAAACCTATTTCTCCTTATATTTTTTAATATATATTGATATTAATTTCTTCCACTCATAAAAATTGAATCATAAAAAATTATTCAATATATGGAATTATGTGGTTTAAATTTGGAAACTTGATATATTTTATTTTTGTTCATTTTGATTCATTATAATAGTAAATACTTGTCACCTCAGTAAAGATAAGACCACTAAAAATGATTTAAAAATATGGTATAATGCCTATATATCCCTATAAAACATGAAATAATTTTACTGGATGTGTATTTTTATACCACAATATTCCAATGTCAGATATATGGAAATTAATTGAAATATTACGTTGATAATATATTTTAATTGAATTTATGTAAATAAAAACTAGAATATTCCACCATAATTATTTTCATATAAATGGTATTTTTTCATTGTGATAGAAAGAGTATATGTTCAGTTATAAATAGTTACCTGAAATATGAATGAATTATTTTATCAGGGTATTTTATATATAATTTTTAGTGGTGTGATAATCATATTATGTGAATACATAACCCTAATATAGTTCTTTTTCATGTATATGAAAAACCAATTAAATCAATTTAAATAATATTAATTTTATTATATTGTGAATCAGTTCTTGTTTTCTAGGATTTTTTTTACAAAAATAATTTATTAGTTTTACTAAAATAGTTTTTAATCAAATTCAATCTCCACCTTGATGACATTAGTGACAGAAAAATGGAATAGTTTTTGAAATTCCATTAATTTTATATTATGTTAATTAATTTTTCATTAAATTATATGTTACTAATAAAAACATTAATTAGTGATGTGATCTACAAATTTTATTACATATAACCCATTTTTAATTTATAGATCACTTGTATGTCATTTGTATCTTTATTGACATGTATAAAGAAAAAAATTGTATTAATATAATCATCAAAAGGCTTAACAGCTGGCTTCAAATATGAGATATGAAGGAAAAAACAACTAAATTGTCAAATAGTTATTATATGTGAGTATTTCTGCTCAAAATAATCATTGATTTTAAATATATTAAATTGGTTCCACATGGTAATGAAAATTAATTTATATTATTTTAATAAATTAAGTTATTCAATGGGTTCCCCTAACTACACATATAATAGGGAAACACATCTTCTCTCATCCCAACATAATTTAGAACTATATTTTCCCTAATACCTTTACAAATCTCACAAATGCCCCATGCCTCTTCTTATTGGTCCGAGTATCACTAAAATAAAAAACCAATAAGATTTATGTAGTGTGTAATAGAATTCATCTAAATAAATGAATTAACTCATATCTAGTACATTAAAAATGTTTTTTCATCTTGTACTATATTCATATGTTACTTAACCATGAAGAATTAAAAATAATTGTCTTCTAAATAGTAAAATATTATTATTTTTATGTTACAACACATTTTCTTCTCCTTTAATAATAAATAAGAAATTAAAACACCATTCATTCTTGCATGTGGATTACCAGCCCCATAAATGAATTAATTTGATTTCTCATTAAGGGATTATTTGTTACACTAACATCCATGGCACACTATATTAAACTAAATGGACTAGTCCTATTACAAAACCTTAAACTGAAACATTAACCTATTAATTTATTGATCCTTCTGTTCAAAATAGGGTATATAAGAAGCCTCCATTTGGTTTTGTCTTGAAGAATGTTAATATTTGGTTCCATATCATAGGGATGTACCTCCATGATCCACCTCAAGGGGTTTCATGATCAACATTCATGGAATGACCTATTCCATCATGGGAAACACCACATGGATCATCCTCCATGGGCATTATGATCCATATAAAAGTAAAAATTCACCATGTAACATCTTACTTTTATGGGACACACCATTAATATCCTCCTCCACGTGGATTCATGATCTATCCTTCTAGAGTTCATCTAAAGTTTTGTTTTAACCAACCTTTATGGTGTGAAAAATTCTCATTGTCAGAACCACCTCCACGATCCACCACTCTAGGGAGTTATAATACATCCAATAGTAAACCTTTATGGTAATATATAAAAATGACACTCCTCCATGATCTATCCCTAGGGCCTTCATGGCCAATCAACTATGTCTCCATAAAATGTTTAACTTGTTCCGGGTTCTTTCACAACCAATCATTTTTTTATATCTATGTTGGATGTAGAACTTGTGAAATCACTAAACAAAAACCATATACAAAAAAATGGTATGATTGAGTTGAAATACATGGATGATATGGATATATGACGTCATATAACACATAAAAAAGATGGATTCTTAAGTTAAAAAACCTTGGAGGGCATACAAGACAGGCATTTCTTCCTCATGATCGATATGTGATTTCATTGGTTCCATTCCTAATATGCCTCCATAGTATTCTTTTCTAAGTGGAAGATAATAAGTGGAAAATGGTCTCAGGGTCCCGATATGTCAATGATGTGCAACATTAATACTCCTCAGACAGATGGTTTCTTTCATGTAAGGAACCTCTAAAATGTTCAAGTAGAAGTAGTTTACTTTTCTAGCATCCAAAAAGCGATTTCACATGGAAAGAGTTCCACTAACGTGACATATCACTTTGAGGGATACACGGCTTAGGAATCGATCTCTAAAGAGGCATAAAGTGATGGAGGAACCAACATCCTGTCTCAATCATGAGAAGACATCTCTATTTAATGTTAATAAACACTCCCACCATTGGAAAGTGGAATGTGGGTAAACAAATCATCCTCTGGGAACACAATATGTTGATGATGCACATGCACACCCAAGATAATGATTCATATATAATAATGTCATTATGTTAACCAAGTGATTAAATCTTTCCAAAATCATTTCCATGTAATATACTTATGAAAATATATCCCTATATTCATCTATACCAAAGAGCCCTGTGAATAAGGTTATCTTTAATCTCATCCAGACCTCAAAATTGAGACAATGAAAACCTTAAAAATACCCTCTATTGGAATAAGAAACATCTAAATGGGATATAATAAGAATGAAATATAAATTCATAGAATTAAATTATTGCATAAATCATTTTTTAATCCTAGAATATAATGTACCCCAAATATTATAATGATGTTACAAAAAATTTATTATTACTCAACGATTGGGAATTGAGTTAATACTTATCCTGACACTTGATATCGACTTCCATGAATGTTCTAGAATAAATTTTATAAAAAACATTACCATATTGAAAACAAATTTAATGAAATTTTGATAATTTATTACAATTTATACTCTATATGTATAATAATTTATTATAAATATACAAGATAGTTATAGTTTATCTTCATCATCAAATGTCATAGATTTTGATTGTTTTGCTCATATTGTAATATTTCAATGTTGATTAAAAATTATAAATTACAAGTTCATAATTACATAATTATCCATGGTTCAATAATTGGATATATATATATATTTTAGGTATTATAGATCTATTAAAATTCCATGAAATTTTTTTCATCATTCATGAAAACATAATTTTAATGGGCATAATTTGGGTAATTCGGGAGAATAAATGATGGTATATTAATAATTTATTAAATATTAACATAAAACTTATAGAAATATAAATATTATATAATTTATTCATTAAAAATTTTATAATATTCTTTGTCGGGATGCTATTAAAGTATGATTAAAATTTCCCTTAGAGGTTGTTTCCTCATTTACAAACTATAATGTTTTAATTTTTTCTATAAATAGATAAATGATAGTAAATGGTTAATAGTTTCATAATAATATTTTTTTTATTAATTAAATATTATTTCATTAGATACCCTTTTTGAACATTCTATAATAGGTGGTTATGAAAAGACCGAATATATTTCATCTTGTAAGAGTTATTCCCCGCGTATAGAAAAATGATGTCTTATTTTTTTATTTGGATAAATAATGGTAAATAATTATAATACCATTAACATAATAAAATATTAGTTTACTAAAAATACTAATATAATTATAATATAATGTGGAAAATATATTTTGGGCATAATTATAGAGAATAAAAAGTGTTAATAACATTTTACTACTCACATTGGATATCAATCCATATCGTAGAATACACATTAAAAATAGAATATTTAAAGAATTAATTGGAAAATAGAAATACATAACCTGTTTAGGGATATAATAGAAGATAAATAAATTCATATCATTAAGATTAATTTGAATATTATATTTATCATATACGGGTGGTGGAATATATATTTTATAATTATGGGAATTGAAATTTTTTAGATAGTAATTCATAATATAAAGAGACAAGAGTTTCAAATTTAATGTTCTCTCCATCATGAAAAATAATTTGTTGTGGATATATTTTTATCAATCCACACCAAAACTATTAATTTTAAATCATATTATTGAAAATTTATGGGTATTCTAGTCATAGAAAAAACCCTTCAAACTTTATTGACTTTTACTGTGGAATGTTATTTTTATCCTTGTTAAACAATTTTAATTTCAATAATTTATATATTACTTATTATGAATTTTGTAATTGAAAAGTTAAAATATGAAAATAATTTTATAAAATAGAAATATATGTTAATGATAATTTAATTTATGTAATAGAGTAAAAATTTCATAAAGACAATTCAAAAATATATTTTTATGCATAAAGAGTATATTCATGATAAAATTATCCATGTTTTTCACTAAAATAAAATTATGTGATTTGTTTTTTAAAAAATAATAGTTATATGGAATTCAAAAAAGTGTAATTTCACAATGAAAATATTAAATGAATATTAATTTCCAAAAATACTTTTTATTAAAATATAATATTACTTAATTTCAAAATTGATAAACAAACGTTATTCAAATGAAATAAGATTATTTTAAATGTTTATGTTAATTCATTATATAATTTCATGATAACTTATAATATTAATAAACTTCTATGTATTCCTTATATTATTATAAATTCATAAAGCATACAGTTTTGGTAAAAATCATTTTCTCCCTAATAACATGAAAATCAACTATTCCATAAAAATTAAAAAAAACTCATTATATTATTTTGATGATTAATTAAATAATGAGTATAAAATTTTAAAATTAAAATTAAATATTTTACTAATTTATTTTTTATGGAATCATGATAATAATGATATCTATTTTTATATGAATATTACTATTCAAATATTAATTTTTCTTATTAATGATTTATATTAATTAATAATAAAATAAAACATTAACAACTATTCAAATTATAAAATTATCATATTACCAGTACAGTATAATATATTTAGATTATTAAATTTGATTAAATTAATAGTTCATAAAAATTAAATTTTTAGGAAAATCATCATTTAAGGAGAATATAATCATATAAGTTGTTTAGTTATACAAGTTGAATTTTATCAAGTAACAGTTTTTTAATTTTATAATTATATTAATCCTTATTTTGATTTCAAAATAAATTTAATTTTATTATACCATATGACTGTACATTACAATAGTCACATTTAATAATTCAAATTTTATCTCAACGAAATCTTTCTTTGTCGATTTTGGTTTGGGGTGGCCTATGAATAATTCAATCCAAAATGGTATTTAATTAAACGAAAATATATAATAAATAATGTGGTTTTACACTATATTCCCCTTCAATGTATTATATTCTCAAAATTTAATTTATCATTCAATAATGATGGGGTTGGGGATCCATAATAAAGACAATACACATTTTCAATAGGGATAGTAACCTCCCATTCACAGATACTGGGAGGCTCATAATATCCCAAATAATAGTAATTTATTGATATTTTAAAATATCTCAGTAATTTATTCCAACATGTGATTAACTAGTTGGTTATATGTGTATAAATGGTTATAACATTCTTATGTTCATTTCTATGGTCATATTTCCATCCAAATACGAAAACCCAAAATGTTATTGTAAAATATCATAAATATTTATTAAATGATCAAATGAATATTAACAATCCAACCAATAATTTCCAGCCAAATTAATCCTTAATTTCAATTGGTGATACTTTGTGTTCAACTATGATATAATTTGATCAACCTATAACTCTAATAGATTAACTTGGGAACTATGTAGTGATTTTCTAATTAAGGTTGATAGCCAAGATATTTATTTTCAATATGATCAAATTTAATTAATATAATTCATAATGCTTCCAAAAATGAATGTGAATCCCCATATAATTTACCCGAGTTGTATAAAACCAGGTGTGTAGTTAAAACACCGTATTTTTACACCAGATGGAAAATTATTTATTATATTAGTAGGATTTAATGGATTATTTCACCTTTTTGAAGTTATGTCAGGGGTTGTCTCCAATTATTTTTATGGGCATAAGGATTTCATTTAATGTAATACACAATATATATATTTCCAAAACATCACTATATTACACTATACATTTATTTATTCCTTGGGTATACTATAATGGTGTAACACACTAATCTCCAAAAATGACTAAACTATATTATAAAAATGTATCTACTTAGTACCCTGAAACCAACAATATTTCTTTAGACCCACACACCCAAATCATGAATTGGAAACACCGATATCACCATTATGACTTTATCTAATGTGACATGACTAAAGAAAAATGCATATGTATATTTTTATTTAAATAATTAGAATCTAAAAATTAAATATCCCAAATAATTACTCAACTAGAGATAAATAATTTTTATTGACTTTTTGGGAAGATATATAATAATTTTATTTTGGGAATTTCTCCATAATCACAATATTTGAGATCTCTTTCTTGATATATCATAGGTTATAGTAATCATGATATTATTTGGAAGGAATCAAATGAATAATTTTATCCCAAAATATAGTTACATAATCATTTTCAATGACCAATAAACGGTTTTTATAACAAGCTTGTCTAAAAAGAAAAAAATGGGGGACGCATCTAATTTAATGGATCAAGAAATAATAACAGTTTTCCATATGTCCTAATAAAATAAAATATAAAATAAAAATAATCAAATATAGACCATGGTGTGAGAGTACAAAAGACATGTAAAAATATTTATACATGAAGCATAATATAAGAATTTAGAGAATCATATAAATGTGTATTAAGAATAGAATTGTTGTTTAAATTAGTATGAGAAAGGACATAAACAATTATTCCCATGGAAAATATTGTGAAAAAATATAACATTAATGATTTCCGCACAAATAACCCATGAAAAAATCTACCCAACATCTTTTAGATTAAATAAACTTCTGAAAAAAATATTTTTAAAAATGGGAATAGAAAATACCTTTGAATAAATTATTCCACAATATTGTATATGATTAAACATTTTGACAAATTATATCTAAAATCATTTCTATTGATAAAAAAATGTGGAAAATCTATCTTCACTCATTTCAATTTAATGCCTTTTGGATAATATATTCATAATAATTTCCACCCAAAAAACATGGGAAAAATTGTGTTTCTGTTAATACAAAAAAATAATTAATTCATAATAAAAAAGTGTTTAAATAGTTTATCAGTTTGTGATATAAGAACATTACCATTGATATCCACACATATGTTCTATCTAATATATCATTAATTATATAATGGAGGAAAATATTTGGGAGAGAAATGGGTTTTATATCATTTCCAAAAAGTATAACAAAAATTATATAAATAATGAATCAATTGACATAAAAATTTCACTCACAAATGAAAATTTTAATACAGACATAAAGATGGTGATTCATAAAACATAACCTTATATGTGTTAAATCATTTTTAATTAAAGTGGAAAAGATGTTGTGAAACATAAATGATTCTTTAGAAAACATTTTTTTAACATCATCATATATATATAAATATATGGTTATCTTTTGAAAACCAAAATATTATCATATTTAAAGGAATGGATTTTCAAAAACATTAATTGGAATGAAATCCAAATAATGAATATTTCAAAAATGCATAAATGTTTAAAAAATATGAGGAGATTGTTTTTGGAAAAATATTATATTAAGAAAGAATAATTATTTATGGATCCTTTAGAAATATATTTCTAAAATTATATATTTATTTTTAATATTATTTGTTTCATTGAAATTTTATTCATTAATAACAAATTTAATTTTGGTAACACACATTAAAACATATAATGGTGTCTTTTTAATGAATAATAATCTAATTGATAATAGATTACGTTCCCACAAAATTATTATGTAAGGATTTTTTATTTAAAAGATACATCTTGGAAACATTAATAGATTATTTAATAATATTGTAATTTAAAATTAATTATAGAATATGAATATTCTAAATTATTTATTCAATGATATAATAGTCCCTAAAATTACTGTTTAGATAATTGATGATGAATTGTGACTATAATGATGTGCTGGGATGGGTTTCAGATAGAAGAATCTCATTGGGTAAATCATTTACCACGAGAAATGGAATATATATCCGATATATAGAACCTCAATAATTTCTAATTTAAAATTAATTAGTTATTTTAATATTTATTTACAACATTCATATCTTATTTTTAATTCTAAATAAAATGTAATCTTTATTTCATAATGATATTTGTGATGCATCCCTTAGGACATCAGTAACACTATATGTAATGGCTTTTAAAAGATATTACATGATACATTTCTGAGATCCAATTTATTTTCATAGCATGTTTAATAAAAAATTAATCTATGTGTATTAAATAAAACATATAGAAAAAATATCTAGGGGGATGTGTCAAAAGTATCAATGAATAAAAAATAAACTGAATATCCACTTAAAATCAATTTATAATAGTAAAAATGTTATGAATGATATTTTATAAGAATAAAATTTTAATACTTGGAAAAATGAAATAGAATATAATAAAACCTAATTATAATTTATAATGTGTGAATCATACTAAAATTCCGTTGATGAAGAACCATTATAAATCAATCAATGGGTTTTAATTTATTTAATATGTTTACAAGTAATCTTAAAATCTTGATGGAAAATTTAATACCTAGTATCATAATAATAACAATATTAATAAATTATATAACAAAAATTTAAAATATATAACCTTTTCTACTAATGAAATAT
This sequence comes from Viscum album, assembly GCA_963277665.1. NCBI lineage: Eukaryota > Viridiplantae > Streptophyta > Magnoliopsida > Santalales > Viscaceae > Viscum > Viscum album. The sequence continues at coordinate 1,134,042,786 of OY728150.1, read as the reverse complement.
AATAATTTTTTATTTTTTATTATTTTTCATAGACATTCTTTATCATCTGATGCGAGTGATATTTGTTGTTTAATGCTTAGTTTAATAAATCTATGTTTATTCCAAAAAATAGATACCAATTTCATCATTAAAATATTATATATTGTACTTTTGTGGATTCCATTTTACGATTCGTAAATTATTACCTATTTTCAATGGTAATTGTTTTCAGGATACCCGAAGAGTTAATTAGTGATGATCTTGTTACAATAATTTTTTAAAAATAATTATTGGTATGAGAATAAATATTTGAAAATTAATATTACAGTTATAGAACCATAAATACATCATAAAATTTATATTACTTCACCATATAAATTTGTATTCTAATCTATGTTGTGTGTGGATTAGAAATGAAGTTGTTCATTTTCTAGAGGTGGTACTCATCCTAAAAACATTGGTGAAATTATCATTTTAAATTTAGTTTTAGAAAGGTATATTGTTGATATTATTTAAATAACTTAACAATAAAATAAATTTAATAATTATTTTCTAAATTTAATTTTATAAATATCTTTGAATGATATTTATCATTATGTAAAATATGTTGCATTTGAGTGGCTATATTCTACACCTATACTTAAATAGAATTCCATTTTTTTGTCTACGAATATTGAATCACTTTTAATGGATAATTCATAAAAATAATATGATTTATGTATATTATGAACACAAATGTCATTATATTGTACTGATAAAATTTTATTCGTATAAGGATGAAAAATAAGAAAAAATGTTTATGATCTTATAAGTAATCACTTTGTGATTTTTAATCTTCTCATATAGTTTATCATCCAAATTTCGTATTTTGGTATTTTCCTTGTTATATGTTTCTACCAAAATTTGAATATTTTTTAGAGAAATTCCAAATTTTCAGATCCTTTGTACTGGTGGTGGAAAAATATTTTTTTGAGTCGATTGATGCTTTTTTTAAAAAATTATTATAATTTATGCACCAGTTTCACATAGAAAGTGGTTACCAAAGTGAAATGAAATTGATGGAATATAATATTTGAATTATAAAACCTCAACCAATCATTTTACGATTTTTATTTATTGTGTTAGTTTATTTTTCACATTGTAAGACATAATTAACCATAGAATTCCTTTATTAGGGAAATTAATTTTTCTCCTTCCTAATTATTTTTCGTGATAAAAATTAATTAGTCTTATATATAAAGATCCACACGGTGATAGAAAATATATAAATTATATTTTTACAAAAATTTCTAATTATATGAAAAATAATTATCATTATTCACACATATAACGCACAAAAATCATTTTTAAAAAATTACTATATTATGAAAATATCTTTTTGGAAAAAATTATAAATGTCATTCCTTTCAACAATATTAATCATTTTATTTTTTTTAAATAATGTGTGACTTATATTTCAAATATATCGAAATCATAATTTTACTAGGTGAATATATAATTAAAATATAATGTTAATAATATTTTTAGTACAGTCAAATTTCACATAACATAAAAAATTATTAATATGTATTTTATAAAACAATACAAAATATTTTGTCAAAAATTCAAAAAATTTCCTTGAAAATAATCCTTGGAAAATAATGATTTTTCATTAATATATTTTAATTGTTTATACAAGGAAAGTTTCTTAATGAAAGATTTTTTGTAGAAACTACATTTTTCATTATTCACTAAATAATCAATTTAAAAAATCAACGTATGAAATTATTATTGAGTAAAAAATTGAGTAAATTTAGTTTTATCAAATTTCAATTCTAGACCGAATTAATTTATATTTAAAATGGAATCATATATTTAATTAAAATTATCAATTCTTTTGACTAAATTTTTAAAATTTTAAATATTCTTTTTTTATTTCATATAAATTACTAACTCTAATTATTTTTTAAATCATAATCCAAAAAATTATACTTCATCTTTATTAATGAATAATATATTTGAATTCATAAAAAAAATAATAGTACCAATAAAATATTTTGAGAAAAAAATAAAAAATTATTCATTAGTTGAACTTAATCATTGATTAGCTATACTAATTGAAATTTTTAAGAAAATAATTTTAAAAATGAAAAAATATTTTTAGTTCGATATTTATTTCAAAGTGTTGTTAATTAAATATATTAGTTCCAATTTAAAATTAAATAGAAAAAATTTAAATATTAAAAATTCATAATTGTAAATTGTTTCTTGATTAATTATGGATTAGAGTCTCATGAAGAGGAATCAATAAATAAAATTATTTAGGGATAATATGTATAAAATTCATGTGCCCTGGCATTATACTCATAATAAAGAAATTTTATCCCCAAAATTTTAGTTATTATTCACTAATAGAAGAAGTTAATAGAACTTTGAGAAACAGAATATATATTTTCTTCTGATATTTCAACCTCGGAATCCTATTAACTATGGGAATCATGATTCATCCAATAAAATTAATGTATTGTTATATTTCTTTATATCATCAATTTTTTACAAAATTTTATTCATTAAATTGTTATATGAGTTTCAAGGGGAATAACTTTCAAATATCTAGTTTCATGATTCTAGCTCATTCCAAATATTAATATCAAATTATTATTGATCGTATCAAATAAAATCATTTTAATAGATCATATGAACTTAAAACTCGTTCATATGATGTATTTTCCAATAAACCATTCATTAAAACCAATGATATCTTTTTTTTTACTTTGATATAATCAAATTATTCTATCACTCCTAATATAAAAACTAGGACTACTATAGTAATTTTCCTATTATGTTTTTTCAAATTAAACCTAACATGATGCGTTATAAAATAAAATTTAAATTATTTATAATAACTCATTATGATTATGAGAAAAACCCAATAATATCACCTAGGAGTTTCAAGCATGACGATTAGTTAGGCCAATTTCATCTACACTCACTGAATATCTTTTGATAACCCTGCCATGGTTTTTAGTTTTACTATAACATTGTGCATCAACAAATGAAGTAACATCCACTTAGTTTATCGCGAATTTTATGTCATACCATTGATTCAAAAAGGAATTAAATATAATTATGATTTTTATCTAATAATTATGCATGTCCATTACATATCTATAATGTTGTATAATCATTATCTTTAAAAATATCTCCAGTAATACTCTGAATAAATTAAACTCTTTTATAATACCAACTGGGGACAAATAGATCCACACTACCATAGGTAGTTCTATGAAAATTTATCAGAAATATGGTTTGAAACTAATATAAATTAATCCATCCAAAATTCCAAATAATTTTGGGAGAAAATATTACATATTAAACATTGTCTCAAAATCTTTTTCCCAATGTTTTTTGTACCGTTGAAGATTAGTTATATTAAATTTTTTATGTGTTTTTCTCTATATGAACACCAATTTATGTCCAGTTCATTATATCTCCTAGGACATACACAGTTTTATATCCAAAATAATGGAGATATAAAAATGGTTCATCTCAACTACTAAAAATGGAAATTCTAATCAATGAGTCCAAAAGGGGTTGGACCATAAGTATATGTGAAAACATCTATAGAGTATAAATATTAAATTAAATGGAAGATAAAACAATATGAGTTTGATATAAATTTTTACAAAATAATATATATCTTCTAAATGATTATACAAATACCATGGTGTTAGGGTGTGGAAAACAATATACAATATTCATTGTCCCCTATTAATAACAAAGGTGTGTGGAATAAAATAATTATACTCCATGAGAATATCATATAAAATTATAACCTTCTACACAAGGCTATCATCAATTCAAAGCCCATAGTATATTGTGAATAAATCTATCATTCACCATTCCAAATAAATAAACATGTGAACAACATTATCTATTGTCATGTCCACTATACATACATCTGAACAACATTATAAAAAATCATGTAAAAATAATAATAAAAAACAATATCTACAGTCTTTCCCAAGAAAACTATTCTCAAAAAATATAAAAATTTAAGGTAAACCCAAAAATATTTTTTAAAATTTCTATTTAAAGACATGTACAAAAACAAGAATTTAAAAAATTATATCTCTACTAGTATGCACCCAATATACATGTGAAAAAATATACCTACCATATTGTCAAAAAAGTAGAAACATTATACTATGAGATATATTAATTTAACCAATTCATTTAATGGTGATACATAACCCTAGCAATCATCATTGCAACATATATGTGCCAAAATATATCAATAAATCATCGATTCAAAAAAAATATTCTAAAAAAATGGGTCTAATATCTTTTTCCAATGGTGTTTCATAGCATAGTATCTATAGTAGATTTTAAGACACTAAAAGTCCAACGAAATAGAAGGATTATACCTATTTGGAATTGATAATGTGATTCATAAAAAATTAATTCATATATTCTATATTTTTTATGTTTAATGGTTGAAATTGAATACATTCTTAAAATATACAATATATATTTTATATTATGATTTTCATAAAAGGAAAAAATGACAGTTCACTTTAGAAATGATAAAATTTGAGAAATAAAAAATAAGGATTTTTAGAAAATGTAATTTGGAAATAAATTTCAATAATTCATCATTGATAAAAAAATAATGGTTTCATAAAATATAAGTAAATTTGTTTTGGTATATTTTAATATTAAAATAAATATTAATAATATATCATTAAAATCCATTTTTATTGAAGAAATATATTAAAAATAATACTTTTTTTGAAAATATTATTTATGAATTAAAATCAGTTGGAAATCAATTTTTTAATTCAAAATGATATTTTTAATGTATTATACTCAGAAGAATTATTAATTTATTTATATTGGAAAAAATGGATTCTTTATTGAAAATGAAATTTTTGGTAAATGTAGAAATCTTATCTGAAAATATTTATTGAAAGAGAAAAATTATATAACTTCCTCCATATATTTTCCATGAAATTATTAGGAAATACATATAATTAATATGTACATATAAGAGAATGATTTAGGAAGTTAAAGAATAGTTTTGATGGGATTAACCTAGAAGTATCGCATAAGAGAAATTATTTATGAATGGACATGAAATTATGATAGGAATTTATTGAAATAAATAATTACCATGGGATAGTAAAATGAATGGGTTTTTTTTATAATTTCTTTAAAAATACCCATATATATTATCATTAAAATTAAATTACTATATGAAAATGAGAATAGTGATAAAGTTATAAGATCATTGGAAACCCTTAAAAATTTTCCCTGATATATTATATAGGATAAATATTAATAATAAAATTCATAATTATTGATTGAATTAATAAATTAAATACATTTGATGTATATATAAAACACCAAATAAAAAAAAGTTGTGGATTTGGAATATATCTCGTAGAGAGAGAAAAATATATGAGTTACCCTTAATAAGATTCATATTTTCTTGGTAAGAAACTGTTATGAAACTATATGAAACAAATATAAATCCCCATGAAAATGTGGTATATGATATTATACATTCAAATTTCATGATTTACACATTATATGTTCATTACATTCATGAATAATGATTAGAACATAGTGAACATGTATTATGTCATGAATCACCCATTACATTACTCTAGAATTACCAAAAAGAGAATTAATATCCTATATCATAAAAAATGAAATATTAATCAAATATTTAATAAACACACAAACACACACATATATATATATATTAATATTCGTATTGTTTATTTATAATATTTTATTGTATAATTGAAATTTTTTTAATCATTCGATGTTAGTGAGTTTGATTGTTTTCCCCATGCTTTAAATAGTCAATGTTGAATCATTTTTATTAATACCAAGTTAATCATTCACTCATTTTCCAAGATATATTAATATATATTATTATAACTATTTATTAATATATACTTTTATTCATGGATTATCTTAGTGATGTTTCACTATGGAGGAATCTGAAATGTTGTTGTTTTTGTAAATTTATATTAAAATATATGTTATGTTAATAATGTGTTAAATATTAATATAAACTGTATATTAAATTAATGAATTCATAAAAACCATTTTACTTTATAAAATAATTTCAGTGATTAATTCATTCAGTGAATTTATGAATAAATGAAATGCATCTTTCTGTACAGTACGTAGAATGAACATTAACCTTGACCAGAGTTTTATATCCATGTAATTTTGGAAGTTAATAAGTTTTTTCATTCAAAAACAATTATACAAAACAGATTAATATCCTAATAATTCATTTAATTAATAATTTACATTTACAGGGGTTATGGAAATATAAATCATGTTTCTCTATGGAGGTTAATTTTCATAGTTATGAACAAATGACACTCATTTATTCTAGGGTATGTGAAGGGTAGATAATGGTAATACAAAAAATAATTATTACATTATTTATATAAATGAAACTTATTAAGAAATTTAATAATAAGAAAAAAAATTATGATAAAAAAACATAAAATAGGAAGTGATATTATTTTTTTAATACTCATATTTCAAGTTAGAAAATTCTCAGGGGGTTCATCATTAAAGTGGATAATTTCATCCATCTCAATTAATGGAGGGTGCAACTAGATTTTTCATGGAATTAAGGGGATGTAAAATATGGTAGATGTATTAGTGGAATTTTAAATTTACAGTTCCCTTATACAGGTTTCCAAAATATCCTTTTATAACTAGAGGGATTGGCATGTTCAAGAATACAACCTCATAATATTCAAGGGGCACATGTAAAAAATAGAGAGTGGACTCTAAAGGGAAAAATAAGGGATATGAGATACATTTTGGTTATTTTCATCCTTATTTATTGATTTTAAAACATGTGTTTTGGACTTCTACACTATGTATAACCCTTTTTACATATTTAGACTATTATAGAGGTAAATATTTTTAACCATGACAATATATTGTAGTGGTATAGAATTTAAATTTTAACTAAAAAATTATAAATGCGTTAATTTCAAATAAGAGAACAATTTTATCCATCACAATTTTTCTGTTGATGAAAAACTTGTTGTTGTATTAGCCAACATAACATGAATATAAAATGTTTAAAAATAATCATAATAATTATCTTTAAGATAAAATTATAAATTTTATTTATTTATATGATATTAAATGATTATTATTTAAAAAAATTATTTATGACTTTTATAATTCATTGAATAAAAATATTTTACAATTAAAATATACAATTAAAATATAAGGCCAAAAACTATTTTTAGTATAATGAAATATAATTTGGGTTCCAAAATGATAAACATAAATTTTTGATAATTATATAGATTTTTTAACTAAATAATGTTATTCCATAAACTCAAACATGTTTAATAAAGTGCATTGTAAATTTTTTGTTATATATAATAAATGATACAGTTAGAAAAGTTACATTATTTTTAAAAAACTATGTTTTCACTATTCAATTAAAAGTACTATTATATATTTGTAAAAAATATTAAATATATGATTATATTTTATTTATGAATCCAATAAAAATGTTCAATTAACAAGATTAATATTATATAATTTTGGAATTTATTTCACAAAAGGATTCATGCACATAAAGAAACCTATTTTTCAATGAAAATATAATTTTCAATATTATCTATTCTTATTCATAGTTTTAATAAATTGATATTTTTTTTACAATATGTCTATTATACCAATAATATGATATTTTATATTAATTAAAAAATAATATATTTAGCTTCATGAAATAAAAAATACATTATTACTAAAAGGTCAATGTTTGTGAATATAAATTTAAAAGCACAATATTTTAATATTAGTTGTTTATCGATACTATATTAATAGAATACATGACATTTTTTAAAGATGAATCATCCTTTTTTCATACATATGATTAAAAAAATTATATTTATTAATAACAACAAATTCTATACTAAAATGTTCATATTTAATTGATACAATTCATTTTAGTAAAATGTATCATGGTTCATTTATGTTAAGTTTTCAACTTAAACAATGATATCCAATATATTATTAAATTAAATCAGGAAAAATTATAAAATATCATGGTATATGAACATAATTTTCTGTGTGATATATCCCAAAAATAAAAATATTATTTATTCTACTTCAGGATATCACATAATCATAATGACTCATGATCAACTCCACATAAATTAAACTTTTTAACAAGACATCTAGTAAACATATAGTTGACCAATTTCCATATAATAACCCAATGGTTTCAATATGGTTCAAAAATATCTCCCTTTGGATTTACACTTAATACCAATATAATGGATTTTATTTTCGAATCAAATATAAAATATTCAAACATAAATATTTTCAATTTAATAGAAATATAATATAATTCCCACTATTTAAATAACTAAGAGTTTATAATTGATTATAAAACATCTTTTTCAATGAAATTATCCATCAATAAATCAACTATTTTTATACTTTAACTTGATCAGTGTTGAAAAAAAAGTGTTTTATCTAAATAAAAAAATCTATCTTTATTTTGAAAAACAGTATCAAATCCTATTTATTAATTAAAATATATTAAAAATACCTTTAAACACATTTCCTTAAACAAAATAAATGAATATAATATTTCAAAAATAATATAGAATAACCAAAAAAATAAAATTATCCCCCATTATAGAAATTAGAACAATTCTAAATTGGGGGAGAAATAAAAAATAAACAGCCCTCTTTTTTGGGAGATGGGATTTCATACTATTTATAGCCTCTACTTTATAAAATTATTTTTTTGAGGTTGACTTTTAATAATATAATTAATATTATACTTATATAGAAACAATTATATATTCATGGTACATTAAAAACCATTATACATAGGAAAATTATACTTTATATCAATGTGTTTTGATTTGTAATATTGCACTATATTATTTGATTAATTTAATGAACATAAATTATAAAAAACAACAACCAAATGGTTTCTAAAACATACATTAATATAATCATGTTTAGTCCTCATAAAAATAATTTAATCATCTATCGATTATGCAACCACATGTTAAAATTCACTGGTGGTCAATTTCATAGAATTCCATTCCATAAAACATTTAATAATTAAAAAATCTCTTCCAGATGATAAATTTTCATAATAAAAACCACCATCTTAGTATGACTCTATAAATATTTATTAATCTAGATCACCATTCCACTTATACAGAAATCGATAATTTTAAATTTTAAATACATATATCATTATTATTTGATATATTATGAGATATGATTAATTTAAATTTGATTGATACCATTCACAATATATTTTCATAAGGTAATCGAATATAAAAAATTCATAAACTACTTTTAAAATTATTTTTTATTAAAAACAATCTATTTTAATAGTTTTTTTTGTAATAGAGTCTATATTATTATATATAGACACTCCTCTTATTTCCTCCATTCCTAATCCCTAAAATATCTTTATAAAATATTTATCTTTACAGATAAAAAATGATACTATTATCATATGTTTTGTATAAACACATGAAAAAACCAATTTACCTATGTTTCTAAATCAAAAGATTCATATTCATTTTTTGGGGAAATTATTGTCCTAATTTTAAAGTTCTAGTTGGAAAAATACAACCGATATACGTAATCAATATGATGGATTGAGTGTTTTTATTTTTTATATTATTTTTTATCTACATTATCTTTCATAGGATCAATTCGTATCATGTACACATACATAATCAAATAACACCCTATTTTATGTGGTATAAATTTATAGATATCCGTATTTTGAATGCATATTGTTCTTCAAACTGTATTAAGAAAAATATCCCCACATTCCACCAAATATAAATCTTAATTTATCCCAATATAAAACAATATTTTAATTACATTCATTTTTTAAATATGGAATTTATTTGGGATATAATTTCATGGAATATCCTATGATTATATTATCTATAAATAGATTTAAATTTTCCAAAATCGAATATTACCTCTATTATTTAGTTTGTCAAACAAGTCTCCTTTTTTCATTTTACATTGCCTTTCTCATTTATCATGTCCCTAATACCAAAATTTTAAATACTAATGTTCTTCTGGATAGATTTTGTTAAAATATACCCTAATTAATTATTTTTAATTTCCTCTAGATCATAATCAATGTATTTAATAACTTATCTTTTTTCATAATATTATTTTGTAGTTTGAGGTTACAATTTTTGAAGGATATATGTATTAATGATTTCTATGATTTTTCATCATGTTTTTACACATCATATATATTAACATATGATATATTTAGTAAAAAAATCCTTTAATGTATTTTATTTTTTCCATTCATTTCTCAATATCATAAATTAATCACATATATATGAATATTCAATATCATCTGAAATGTTTCAATTTTCAATTTTTTATCATTTTTATTATGTTTAATAGTTCCAACATCAATATTTTCACATTTATGATTCATCTATTTAAATAATAATAATTCTATCATACATTCATATTACTATAGTAAACATTATATTAACCATTTTAATTTAAACATTTCTATAAACATCAATTTGGTGTGTAACTGTGTATGTCACCAGCTTCTTCACTTTCATCAAACAACCCATCACATCTTCAATTAAACTATATCAACCAAGGATACCCAAAAACACTAAAATGTTATATAATCAGTTTATTATTAATCCAATATTTATATACGATTATATCTTATTTTAGCATCAATAAATAATAATTTTTAATAATTCGTGAATATGTAATTAAATAAAAAATTTATCTTGATGTGTGTGATATATTATGGAGGTATTATCTGTAACTTCATTGTTAAAACAATTTCTTTCTTCCACAATATTTTACATGGTTGTTTTGGGTGTATTGAACTCAAGCTTGATTATCTTTTAATCAATAAAAAAGAAAATATATTACTTGGAAGGCAAACTAAAATTGAAAGATCTTACTTTTTTTATTAAAGTCCTATTAAATTTTTGTATATAATTATATATATATAATCATTCTTATGATGAATGATTTTGAAAAAAAATCCTAATAAAATATACTCCAGTGAATTCTACATGGATATGGAATAAATATATATCTCCACAGTTTAAAATATTAGCTATCGTACCAAAACATCATAGGGAACCAACAACAATGATCATGTTGTTTTTTATCAACAACCCTCTGGGTTCTATATAAAATTTTCCTATATTTAAATTTCTTCATGTATTTATAATGTCTTATTTAAGAAAATAACATTTCTCATAGACTCATATGAAATTAATTTATTTATACTCTTTTATACATGGTATAAATGCCTTTAGGAACCAAATTTTCATCATATCTTTTTCTAAAGATTAAACATGTTTAGGATTCCCCATCAAAAAATACATCACCATGGGTTCTAAAAACCTTTTTATCATCTATAATAATTATACAATTTTTATTAAATAAATTATATAAAATGTTCATCACACGTACAATATCTATTAGTTGGGATACTCATAAAAAATTATTCTTCATACCATAAAAAATATCACATTTTTGGGGCTTATCTATTTTTCAAAATTTATTCCCCTCTAACACATTTGATACAGAATAAAATTTTATTTCAATGGTTATTAGCTCCACCATATTTTTTATCATTATTTAGGACATTCAAGTAATTTATCATATTATAATACTATCACATTTTAATAATCTATGGGCTCTCATAAGTACATTGCATGAATGGAAAAAAATCCTTATATTTAAAATAATTTAAAATATTAATACTCTTTATCTTGATACATTAATTTTAATATTTAGGTGGAATCATGATGAACTCGTTTGAGTGGACACGTTACTTTTTAAAACATCTTGATAATTTAAAAAAAATACGAAAAACAAAATTTCATATCAATTATATTTACAGAATAATGAGAATAAAATTTTATTTTATACTATTATTATGAACTGCATTGTTCATACACCATTATTTTCTTAATATATGAATATTTTTTCTTGATATATAAATATTTTTAATTCACCAATACACTAATGTTATCGACAAAACCTCTTACATTGTTATATATTCTAGAACTAAATTGGTTTTTTTTAGATCTATACCTATACCCAAAAAATATTTTATAATCAAATAATAACATGTGTATATTATTTGGGTATTTTGAATTGTTATGGAATTTTTTTGAGGATTGTCTTCTTAATTAATTTATTTCCTCATAGATTGACCTTATTCATTTAAAAAATACTATGTGTTGAGGGTAAAAACGTTTATTTACTAGAATACACACATTTTATACTATAGATCCATCAGTTTTATATATAAATATATTTTTCCAAATTCAATAAAATTAATATTTAGATTATTATATTGTATATCTCCAAGGAAGATAGTGGAATATATGTGATCAGTAATATTATTTTATATAAAATTTTTATGTTTTTGCATCTCAAAATGTAATATTCTAACTTATTCTAGAACTGACTTTAGTTTAATTATTGTTATTTTTATTTAAATATATATTTATTTGTTTTTACATTCTAGATTTTTTTTTAAAACTAATTAAAATTGATGGAAAGGGATTTATGCAGAGTTGGTGTATAGTTTGAAGAAAATTTTGCCCCCAACCCAGTGAATCATACAACCAACGATAGTGATGGTTTTGATGGATGGTAGAAGGTTTTTCAAACCATGCTACCTAAAAAAAATACACCCCAACAATAATTGGAAAATAGCAGGGGAAATGTTTGTGAAAACCATGCACCCCTACCAAGGAAAAAATGCATGGTAATATTAAAAGAATAAAAATTATTTTAAAATATCCCCAAACCCACAAGACTCACTTATTACAACTTCTACATGACCCTAGGTCCTCATTATCCTTATTAGAGCACTCCAAAATAATTTTATACGATACCAACATATTTATTTCTTGATATGAATCTCGGATCGAAAATCTCCCCCTCTCTTGATAAGTTGATCCAATCTCATTTTTTTCCCCAATTGTCATCTTAACGTCAATCATTTTATTGGTGCATGGAATATTATTTATATCTAGATTTGGATCTATAATTGTTTAATGTATATATATTCATGTGGATCTCTTTCATAATCTATGAGATATCATATTATTGAATTTTTATATGGGGTTATAGATCTGGATTTGATATATAACGTTGTGACACCCATTTTTTTAGTATTTATTTGGGGAAATATTCTTCAATGGTTAGAGGCATGCGGTCTAATATTCAATCACCATAGTAATGATTTTAATGCATATATTAATTTTTTTATGATTTCTAAAATTCTTTATAAATTTATCCCCAAATTGATTTAGTTATTGTAGAAAATCTATTCTTTCTTTTATTTTGGAAATTGATGAATAATTCGGGAGTTAATAATTTAATGATGTTAGTATACATTTTATTGATTAAAAAAGATTTAATTATTGAGTTTAGGGTCTTACCATTTATATATTTATTTCGAGATGTAGTTATGATATTTAGGCATATGTTAATTAGAAAAATAAGTAGAGGATTATATATTATATGATGATATAATTGGTTAGAGAAAATTAATTAAAATTTAATTAGGAAATACCAATATATATGTATTGATATTATTAATTGTAGAATTGTTATGAGGTATTTATTTCATGAGTTTAGATATATATTAATAGATAAATTATGGGTCATTATGCTTATAACATTGAAAAAAATAATTATATAAATAATTATGTAATATTGAAATTGTATACCTAAGATAATTATGTTTAGAATTTACTAATGGATTTAAAATACTTTGGTAATTGGGTATATAATTCTAGCTATATTTGTGAGAAAATATTTTTTTTAATTATTAATGTAGTTGATGATGAATAATAAATTGATAAATTAATTATGTGTAATATAGTGGGAACATGGGAATTCTAATTTGACATGTTTGAATGGAATCATGATCATTCCATAGTGATGAAAATCTTAAAAACATGGACATTAAATGGATAAGTTTACATGGTAACATGGAAATTAATTTTCTGAGTAAAATAACGGTATCATATCTATTTTATAGGGAAGTATGAATGGTAACATTGAAATATTACTTATGAATTTAAATACTAGTACTATGGTGAAGTAACTGTGAATCAATGAATTTCAATATAGCTACTATATGATATTAACTCAATTGAGAATACCTCATGATTCATCTTGAGTAAAAATAGGTATTGAGATATGATATCACCTTTGAATACTTTGGGATCTTGCATGAGATGAAATAGGTGATAAGATATGTTAATACAAAGAACACTCTCGGATCTGGCATGATCTGAAGCAGGAATGAGGTACAAGTGTCATCAAGAACCCTGTGGTTAATGGGTTTAAATATTTATTTCATGATAATGTCATAATTGTTTACTTATAAATAGTAAAAAATTCATAAAAACTACATAAAAAATTATCTGACAGGAAATTGATTTAGAAACCATTGTTGGTGAACTATATAGTCATAAACAAACTGTACTCGAGCTTCCTGGTCGGTACTTTAATAGAACTAATTTCTATAGAAAATTTTAAGGGAAAGGTCGCATAGTGTGATGGATGAGTTTGGAAGAGATTGATGAGGGAACCAAACATGGTTTGTGACCCCCTTGGGAGTAATTATGGAAATTAATTCTAGTTTTCATTATAGACCCTTGACACATAAATTACCATTGTATGTTTTCTCCTTTCATTAAGTTATTATATTTATTGCCTTCGTTATATTTAGATATTTTCTTTGTCTTTATTTATTTATGCCTCTAAATTTTTTAATTATTTGTACTGGTGATTTCTCTGAAAAAAAGATGGTATAGTCTCCCCATGATTGGCATTCCAGTGCCTCATTGCAAGTCATTAGCCTCTGGCATATGGGGAGGTGTGCTTGAGATAATGTTTTGAACAGACATGGGGAAGTAATGCATGACACTCGAGAGACTACGTTAAAAAGTTGTATCGGATGGACCGATTTTCATTTCGTCTTCTTTTGTATTACTATTTGGGGAAACGAAGACATGATTACAAGAAGAGTGTGTGGCTTGAAAATGATCGCGTGCATGAGAGTTTAAATCCTATGTATATAGGAAATCTATATACCCATGGTGGGATTTTTGTTATTTTTAGTCATTCTTAAATTTTAATAGTATTTCACCTTGCTCAATGCACTTCTTTTTAAGGAAGAGAAATATTTATAATTTTTAAAAAATAGATATGTGGCCCAAAATTGATCATGATTCGAGAAATATTATATCATTATAGGCACTCATGATTATTTTCTTACATTCATTATATTATCTACGAACCTGGAAATAATTTTTCGGTAAGTTGTTGAACATAAATTTTTTCATTAATTATGAATAAAAGTGAAAATAGTGTCTAATATGAAATGGGAAGTGTTAAAATGATGCAATAATCTGAATAATTTGGTTTCCAAATTAAAAACATGATATATGGATTAGAATAACTTCTTTATCCAATACCAATTTATAAGACAGTTAAGGGTAGTATTTTTTCACATTGGTTTTGAATGTGTAAGGAGACATGGGGGAATGGATTCTTGTGACTTGTTTCAGTTTTCATTAAAAATTAATATTTGAATTTTTTGTACCCTTATCATAAGTTTACTATTTTTAATTTTATATTATATGACTCCATAATGATTCTTATTGAGCAGATGGCCATGGGTATGGTTTGGAATGATCTTCTAACAATAGAACGAGAGGCACCGATTGGGTTGGGTGAGGAATCAAAGGATATGTTTGAATAGAAATTCACATGCTTCATGAAATTCATGAAATATTACCCAAAGAAGTTTGATAAGAGAATGTGTGACTTGATGAGAGAGATTCAGTTGTCTTACCCACTAAATTTTAATAGAAAGGGTGCACCTCAGTAAGCGTAACTGTGGTATGAGATCATAAAGATGATACATGAAAATCTAGATACTCTTTCAAAGAGGAGGGTAAAGATATATACATATATGCTATGTGGCTCAGTGAAGTGATGGTGGGACATTTAAGCATAGACTTTACAAACTAATGGTATGTTGTGTAAGGATTTTTTGTGTAGGTTCTTGGAGAACCACTAATCAGAGAAGACGAGTCATGAGAAATAATCGTAGTTCATATGGAAAACTCAATAGAGCATGTATCAGATGGACTATTCTATATGATTTATAGATATGAATCACATTTCTTATAATTTTTGTAGGACATGATAAAACTACATAAATATTCTTTCATAAAGTAATTAATTAAAATAATAAGTACCAAGTCAACCTCTTTTGGTTAATTATGTTTTTTGTAATGTTGGATCAGGATCTCATACAATAAATGAACGTAATAGAGATTTCTAGTTCTAGAAAGACAGTTATAGATGGATGGTTATGTAGGATGACTTCTAAGATAAGGATGTGATTTTATTAGAACATTAGTCATGTTGATGCAAATATGTGTGGTACGGTCGAAGGTTATGTTTCACAAGACTTTACTAGAGTGATTTTCTGTAAGTGTGTTAGGCCAAGCTCAAATCGTCGAAATTATCACCGAACACCATTAGATTTATAATAATCTAGAAATATATGTCATCTACATAGTGTCTATATGAAATAGTGATATATAACTAGTGATAGTGGATTTAGACACATTCAGTGTGAGTTAATGGGATCTTATACACCTTATTAGACTGAAAGTGGGAGCTCTACTAGCTGAGGTGGTAGAGGAAGTGGATGTGTTTCTTCAATTAAAGAGTGTCCATATCAGTATAGTGGTTTTAAAATGTAGAGCCATATGACATCACAAGGATTAGGGGTATGAAATTTGAATGTGGTGCATCATCCACTTCTATATAGAGAGGATGGAACATTGATATTGAGAGGTAATATTCATATATCTTATTCACTATTCAATTGCCTATTTGATATTTTTCCTCCAATTCCTTTTTATCTATAATAAAATTAATGGTTTTAATAGGGAGTTATAGTTTCATCATGGGGTTATGACTATTGATTCACAATTTGGGAATATTTTTAATGTGATCATTATATCCTTGACATGTCTAGCATCAACATATTAATGGGTTTGGACCAGTTAATCGTGTACTATGCCCACATAGATTGTAAATAAAAAAAGTATAATTTATCTATCATACTGTTTTCTAGTATATTCATAGTGGAGAGTGGTATATCCAGGAAGGCCGAGCATGGCCAATTAATCCATAACTGATAGTGCTATTAGCCCAGGTTGTTATTATTTTTCAAGATGATGAAAGTGTAAAGAAAGATATAATTTTACCAGTAGTGGATCTGTTTCAGTATGTGTTCCCTTAAGAATTATTAGGTCATCCACAGGATATTGATGTGGAATTTACTATTGAGCTCATTCTAGCGGATGACCCAGTATCTGTACAACTATAAAAAATGGCACTGACATAACATCAAGTGCTCATGACTCAGTTGGAGGTGTTGGATGATAAAGGGTTTACTAATCCAAGTACATCACCTTGGGGTCACCTATATTGGTTTAAATGAAGTCTACTGGGAGTTTTCACATATATTTTTATTACTGAAAGGATAACAAGATGACTGTAATGAACTGGTGTCAAATTTTGAGTATCGATGATGTATTTGGAGAGTTGATAGGGGCTTCTGTGTTCCTAGAGATTGAACTGGGATTTTGGTATCCTTAGCTTAGAGTTTTGGGAATCTACTATCCCGAGGACTTCATTAAAAATTATGTATGGACTCTATGAGTTCATCATAATTATATTTGTTTTGACTAATAATATATAACTTTTTATGGACTTGCTGAACATAATCAACCATCCGTACATAGATCATTTTCTAGTGGTGTTCGTGGACATCATATTGGAGTACTCTATGAATCATGATGATCATCCCAACATATTAACATCTTCCTATGTACTATGAGAGAGCATAAGAAATAATAAAAGTTATCAAGGTTCCAATTATGGATCGATCGTGTAAACTTCTTATGAATCATTATCTCATAGGATGTTTTTTCAATGGATTCATCGATGGTCCAGGTATTGGATTCTTGGTAGCATCCAAATAACATATTCAATATCATTAATATTTTGGGGATAATTGTATATTATTATAGACCCATACATAAGATTCCTTTTATGGAAGTAGCTATTTTGATCATTACCAACAAATAGATAGTAATTGAATTTTTAGAAGATTGTGATAATTCCATCATAAAGTTGAAGAAGAATTTGACTTCTGAACTGACCATGATTATACCAATAATAGGTGAGGGGTACACGATGTACTGTGATGTATCTGGAATTTGTCATTGAGTAGTGTCGATAAAAATAGATCGAGTTGTGTCATATGTATATTGGTAGTATAATCCTCATTAATAAAACTAAACAATGAATAACCTTGAGATAGCAAAATGTTTTTATGCTCTAAACAGTTGGAGGAGTTATCTTTTGGTAAGATGATTATGTTGTTTACCAATCATAAGATCATATAGTATATCATCTCTAAGAGGGTTTTGAATCCTTTGAAAAGTATTTGGGTTGAGTATATTATGTCATTTGACTTTGATCTAACATTTACCACTAAGAAGGGAATGATTATGGAAGAAAATATGAGTATGAAATCATAAGAATATGTTGTTCAAGAGTATGGTGATGAGTATAAGATGGTATCATTTAGGTTGACTTGGATGGGGTAGTTCATGATTTTCTGGAGTAGTTGAATCTCATATCAGTTTTATAGGATTCTACACTTTTGATTTGAATTAAATACATATAATATGTTGATCCATATTGTTTGACCACGAGGTAAATCATTAAATGTGGGTAGTCACCATAATATTTGATAATAAATTAGGATAATATCATATACCTCTAGATTCATGTTAATGTTACATCTATTATACGATTAGATATCATGTTTGAATTTAATTCCATGAATTGCTAAGAGAATATAGGTTTGAACAAAATTTACTATGACCTATGATGAGAATTTAGGTGGATAAGAATTAAAAAGATATAAATGGGATTGCGAAACAAGGATTCACATCTAATTAGGTGTGCGTTGAGCATCAATGACCTATTTGATTCCTCTATCCATTGCCCATTCTGGATTATAAGTTGGATGAACTAAGAATTTATTTCTTGGTGTGTTTCTGGAAGACACAAAGTAATAATAACTTCATATAGTTTTTTGTGAATCGATTGAATAAATTATAAGATTTCATAAAAATATGGGAATCCTTCCTAGTATAATAAATGGAAGAGCTAAATGTTTAGGAGATAGTTAGTCTAAATGGGATTCTATAGACTATTGTTTCATATCATGACTCATGTTTCACTTAATGCTTCTAGATGGTCACGTCGAAATAACGTGGTGTACATGTATTATTGAGTACAAAATTCCTCCCACTAATATTAGGTTAATTAGAGTGAACTATATAGGTTATTGATGATATGTTGTCAGAATTTGTGCATGAATTTGGTGGACCATTGGAAAATAACATGGATTTTCTGGATATATCATATAATAATATTTATCATGAAACTATTCATATTGAACCATAATAGAATCCTTAGGATAGGCTGTGCATATCATTGCTATCATGGATGGATTCATGTCTATAAAAATTATTGGCATTGAATATCATTTGGGAGAGGTTAGAGTAGGTTCGTTTGATTTAGAAACATATAGCAATGACTCAATGTAGGCATAATTTATATGCTGATAGAAGATGATGGACCATAAAGTTAATAGTAGTGACTATGAACTCTTTCATGTGTTTCCTTGATTGGGACACCGTGGGATTTGGATATAAGTACTGTTGGTGCCACGGTTCATTGGACCTTTTGAGGTTGGGGAGAAAATCAGTCCAGTGGCATACCGATTATCTCTTCCATGGACATATAGTTCTATTCATGACATTTTCCATGTTTTATAACTATGAAATTATCACCCCCACCATTCTAATGTACCCTATGTAAATGGTGTCGATCATGAGATATATTTTTCTTTTTATGATTAATTGATACATGTGTTCTATCATAGTATTAAATTATTGAGAGGGAACTATCATTCTTATAGTTCATGTAATAAAAATTGAAAATTTGATGGAGGAAACTATGGAAAAAGATACTAATATGTGGTTTATGTGGCCTGATCAATTAAGATTATAATATTAGAGATTTATGGGATTGCATCTCGAAGATACGTTGTTATAAGGTGGGGAGATTGTAAGATCGCTAAAATTTCTAAATTTCATATTGTCTAGAATTAAAGTTATTTTTTTTATGTACAATTCTAATGGTTTTTAACTTGGGGAGTGTTTGGGTGAAAATAATGAAAATTTAAGAATAATGGGTTGTTCATTGTTGGAACACAGTTAGAGAAAACCCTAAAACAAACCTAGAAAGCCTTACAACCCACGATATTAAAGGTTTTCATAGATTCCATACGGGTTTTCAAACATTGTTCTCTTAAAAGTGAGAATAGTGCACCCCTAAAATAACTGGCAGAGTATTTGTGCCAAGTTGGCGAAAAACATGTGCCCCTAAAGAGGAAACCATACCCAATGATTTTAATTTCATGAAACTTATATAATTATTTCCCCAACCCCCCATGTCTCACCTATTTGGACCCCACTCAACCCTTTGTCGACATTTATGTATTTTCATCTATACAGATGAATTCTAATCCTTCCTAATGTGCATAATTCACGATCTTGATTCATTATCGAGGATCTCTCCCTCTAATAGTTAGTGTATATAATCCCATTATTTTTCCAATAATCCTACTATGAACCCTATTTTTTAAGGGATTCAATTATCAATTTTTTCTAGATGTTTATATATATATGATGAAATATGTTTTAAGATTTTGGTTATATATATATATCTATGATATCCCATCTTGTTTAATCATTATTTCAAGATACAAATCTGGATCTGATCTATGTCGTTGTGATTCCATTTTTTGAGGAATTATATTAAGAGATTATTCATCAATTGATCCAAGAATGTGGTCTAATTTTCAATTCCCATAGTGGTGATTTATAAATGTGTATGAATGTTTTAGGATTTATAGAATTATTTAGATTTTATTTCCAAAAATTGATTTATTTATTTTAGATAATTGACTAATTGGTTAATTGTTGAAATTGATAATTAATTGTATAGTTACTCATGGTATTATAGGGATGATCATTTTGTTGATTAATTGGGAATTAATTATAATGTTTATGGAATTCAATTTTAGACAATTAATTGGTGGAGTAGTTATGATATTTTGGGATATGAGAATTATAGAATTAATCATGAGATTAATTACGAGATGTTGAGATAATTGTCTAGAGATAATATATTGATGAATTTAATAAAAATTACCAAGATATACTTGTTGAGATAGTTAATGGTAGATTAATTATGAAATATTTATGTCGTAAGTTTATATAATTAATGATAAAATAATTTTGAGTCTTTGTGATTATTTATCTAAGATAAATAATTGTAGAATTAATTATGTTATATTGAAATGGAGAACTTGAGATAATTAAATGATGAATTATTTAATGTCTATGACATACTTAAATATTTTGATAATTAATAAAGGGTAAATATGTTATAATATAAATAATTAATTAGTAATTTAATTTATGATTAATAAATTAGGTTAAACGAATGGGATTGCAGTCATTCTAATGTGACAAGTATAAATTTAAACATGGTCATTCACTTATGACAAAAGGAATGGCTATATAGTCTTTCAATTTAGTTTTATAAATGGTAACATGGATCTTATACATATGAGTAAAATAACGGTAACTTGATTGTTTTATTGACAAGTAAAAATTTTAACATGGTCATCTTACGTATAAATTTTAATAATGGTAATATGGGAATCAAAGAATTAAATAATGGTAATAATAGTACATCGAGATATGTAGAAACATTATAATAAATTAAACCATGGAATGAAACAAAATAGTAATTGAGATATGATATCACCTTTGAATATTGTTGGCTCTGTCATGATCTGAAGTAAGTATTATGATATGCTATTACCTAGAACCCTTCGGGCTCTAGAATGAGCTGAAGCTGGCCAAAGGTATGGGTGTACTCAGGAACCTAAATGTTAATGCAGTTTATTAAATAATAAATTATAATGTGATATCTATTTATTTATTCATTTTAATTATTTATTTATATAACATCATTAATTATTATATGAATTTATATTATTTTAGACACCTTTGGAGGTAACCTAATGAGTTGTTTTCATGCCTTACTCATGATTCCAGAATGATAACCGAAGAGATTATATTTTTTCATGATAGTTTATGTGAAAGGTATATGAGTTCTATGGGTTGGATAAAATGATGTTCATATTAGGGATAATGAAGTCGTATGGGACCTTCTTTGGAGTCATTGGAATATTTATTTTTTGTTTTCATTTTATACAATTGACACATTCCTTAACATGGAATGGTTATTTCTATCAATTAGATATTTCATTTCCTATATAGTTTATCTTGATATATTGGTTTTACTTATGGTTATTTATTCTTATAATACTATTTTTTATTTCCCCTGACATTATCTTTCGTAAAAATATTCTATATTCTCACCATGACTGACTTAACAGGCACATGTAACTTGTCGACAACCTCTAACATTTGGGAGGGGTGCCTGAGGCCATGTGGTAAACCAACTTGTGGAACCTATGTCGCGACGTCACACAACTTATTTGAGAAAAAATTCATTCTTAATTTGTTTTTTATAATCCTTATTTGAGTTCCATTTTAGATGATAATTTCCCTAAACATAACCTTTTTTCACATATATATAATATATGTTGATCCACATTGTCATAGTGTAATTTTATATGGTTATCCTTCATATATATCTAACTCAAAAGCAGTTTTTGATTCTAAATTTTATTAGTCAATACCTTCAAATTTTTGTTCCTTGAATTCATTTTTGATAATATTTATTAGTTTACTCCCCATAATAGCTCTCATTTTAATTTTAAATGAAGTATTCAATAGTAAAAAATTCATTATAAAGTACTTCAATGTCATTTGTTAACTCCATTTTATGTAAATTAATTATTATTTGACGAATATTATTTCTTGTTGAACATATTAATACATGAATAATCATTAGTTTCATTTTAATTATTCATGGGACACATGGTAGATCTATCATAGATCATTGAATATTATAGATTTTTAAATTAACATTTCCACTGATATTTATCATCAACTAAAATGATTATGAAATAAAAAAAATTCTATCAAATTATGATAAGTTCATCATTATAATAGAATATTTATATGTTTATAAAAATCCACTAATTGTACTACAAATCACATGGACAGTAGAACAAAATTACTTATTTATTCCTAATTGTGAAATATAAAATCATAAAATTTTAGTATATATTTTACTGAACTATCTTCAATCATAATCATAATTTCATTATAAATATTAAGATTCATCCCAAAATCACATTAACGGTTTTGTGTCACCTGATATTATTAGTTATTTCTCTAATATGCATGAAAAAATATATTTTATACCATTCAATTATGTTCAATAGTATTAACACTAAAAATGAGAACATGTAAAAATATTTCATGCATATTAGAGAAATAACTAATAATATCAGGTGACACAAAACCGTTAATACTATTGAACATAATTGAGTTGTATAAAATATATTTTTTATGCATATTAGAGAAAACATATATTAAATAGTACCATTATATTCATACAAATATAATGACTCCTTTGATATAATATTAAAATATTATTAATATAGAATATTGTTTATTAAATATATCCAACAATTAGATATCACTAAATATGACCTTCATCTTTGAATCCAATTTTTTATCACCTGGGATATGATAATCAATGAGAAATGTGTGAATTTATGTTTAAACTTTTTTCTTCATTTTCACAATCCTTCATGCATGCTCTATCGCTCTATCTCTCTCTATCCCTTTGTCTTATTTTGAATATTCCTTTTATACATAAAATATTGTATAAATAAAAGTAAAAAACCTTATATCTTAATGAGTTTTTACTACAAGATATATGATTGTTCCCTTGTTTTATGGTGGGTTTAAAATCATAAAGTCGTGTCTCTCCATTTAATATTGTGATTTTGCTAGAGGAAATCAAATAATATTTAAACTACTATATATATTACTACAATCCATATTTAACCGAATGATAACTTATGCATACTAATATAGTAATCTAATTTTATTAAAAATAAACTATATATGTGTATGTCACAATGACCTTATAGATTTTATCTTATTTTTTCATAAATCAATAACAACGTTAATCAATCAATTACTTCACTTTTCAATGATACATGGTATAATATTACCAATATTTTTATAAGGTTCTCTTATATCTATCACAACACATAGTTAGTTTCTTCTATAATTTTTTTTTAAAAAATCATGTATAATATCATCAATTAATTGAATTAGAAAATTATCGTTAAAATTTCATGATAATGTTTTACCATTAAATCTCACTTAGTAGTCTACGTTTATTATTATTTAATAAAACAATGTGGTTTTTATCCCTGCACTATCAAAATATTCTAATTATTTATCCAAAATATATTTACCATAATATTCATTATCTAAAGTAGTCCCATTGAAAAATATTTTATTGTTTCATTAATCATAATAATATACCCCTTTAAAACTATCATGATATCAATAAATATTCATGGTTTGTGTTTACTTGATAATATCATACAAACATAATGGTGTAATATTTCTCTTCATAACATGAGACATGTATTCATAATGGTAAACTCCTCTCATACAAGTAATTACATCATAATTCATATAAGTATCTTTAATTTATAGTTTATTATCATATTTTCTCAACGAATTATTCAACTAACCAAGGAAAATACATCATAATTATATTTTCATTGAACCATCAACCGATCCTCAACCAATTATTTTTGTGAAATTAATTGTATAATAAATTAATATTAATTAATATATATATATAATATCAAAAAATATTGATGATCACCTTATTTTTCAGTCTTGTTAAACTACAAAATGTTGTATATTTATAATAGCCCTGGACACTAACCCTAGTATTTGGAACTAAAATAAAAAAATTAAATTTCAACCATATATACCAATAATGGTGACCCAATTTTCATTATCCAAAAAATATATCAATTTATGGAAATATGATATCACATAAATTATAAATTATTTTTAAAATTTTATTTTTGAACAATTAAGTCATTCTCATAGAATCATTGATTCATAAACAACAATTTCAAAAATATAAACATCATATCCCTCTATAATAATAAATTCATATTTAGTGTTAATTCATCTCAGTCATCCATTTGATATCATGGTAAACATAATTCATTCAATATAATAATTATTCACATTGGTAAAATGAAACATATGAATGGGGGTCTCAAATTCAAATTAAGGGTAAAAATACGAATTAAAAACAAAATAAATGTTCATAATAAGTTCCTATATGTATAATGCTATAATCGGAGTGCATGAGAATGTCATTAAAGAACTTATTCAAATCAATACATGAATTAGTAACCATGAAACATACTATAAGGATTTAATAAATAATTGAGTCATAAAAATCAGAAATTAATACCCATTCAATATCAATAATGATCAATTAAAACATTATACTTCCATGGTAAAATAGAGGAAAAACGTGCTATTTTCCAGGAACATAGTCATCATATAACCCTTAAAAAACTTTTAATATTAGAATAACCACATATCTGACAACCAATATAATTCTTTGAAGTTTTATTTATCATTAAACAATGCATTGGAGCACCATATTGGTGCACACATCTTATAACCTCTATCAGGATCCCATAGTTCTATATGTGTAGACCCATCTTATAATATAAATCTAGCTCACCAAGCCTGATATAGGCACCCCCATAAATCAAATAATAAATAAAATAAATAAATAATAAAAAAATAAAATAAAAAATAATTATTCATTTCATAACATGATTAAACAGTATAAATGACAATAATTTTCTCTTTATATAATTGAATCATTATTATCAACTGAATATGGTATGAGTTACACAATTACGTCTTTAAAACATGTTATCCCCAAGAAAACAATTTATGACATAATAAATTTTGTTAATATGATTAACATGTGGAAAAAATGGGTTCTATATCAATTTATTTGAAACATAAAAACACATTGAAAACAAATGGTTTCCATAAAAATACCATTAAAATATTATTTTCACCTGTAAATAGAAGAGGATCCACAAAAATCCAATGATATAAAATTGACCTTTGCAAAAATGTGTTAAATAACATTTTCTCTGACACATGATTAACTAATATAAATGAAATTTTATCAATCAAAATCTCATTGAAACATGATTAACCCTTTTATAATAAATAAGTTCAATAACAATCTCATTGAAACTATCTTAATACATCCACAAATAGAAATAAGACGACAACATTATAGAATATCTCCATTAGAGAACATGTAACAACAATGGTTGTTGACTATGATGAATGGAAAATCCATAAAAACATTAGTATATAAATTTTGTGGAAAATAGTTATTTCATGCTAAATATTACATTGGCATTAAAAAAATAAAACAAAATTTGAAAAATATTTTTCATTGAATAAAACAAAGAATCATATCAAGGAATCAATAAATTTTATTTAAATGTATCTCGAGGGTTATATACTTTTCATTTTGAAAAATAGAATTTAAAACATAAAATATTTACAAAACTATATTTTCTAGGAGATAATATTTAGAAATTATAAATTAATCTTCGAAATAAAATTGTCTTTAGTTTTTTGGAAAATTTATTTCATGCCATAAATTTTTTTAAAATATTTCAGTCATATATTCGGTAAAACGGAGACATGTATTGTTTGAAATATGACATGATTATTTTGTTAAATTCATTTTTTTAAAACTAAATGTCTGTAAAATATTCATTAATTAGTAACTTAATTAACATTAAAAAATTTCCAAAAAAAAAATTTAGAAAATATTTTGTTTATAAATATTTATTTTCAATATGTGGAAGAAATACAATTTATATTTCTGAAAAATTATTTATTTCATCCCTTGAGTATAAACATAGATTAATATGAAGTAAAAAATTGTATTATAATGAAATAATTATAGTAGAAGAACATTAAATTTTTTCGGGTGGATGGTTTTATAATATTTTGTCATGTGAATAAAAAATATAATCAATCATGATAAACGATGAGATTATTTTGTAATTCTGTATCACTTTGGTAACATTTGGTCCCAAAACCACATGGATGGAGGATACTAAAATAGATATGTAAATATAAATACTTTTCATGATAATAATTATAAGTTCAATTCATGGGTATTATTAAAAAACCAAAAAAAATTATAACCTCCTTACACCAAACCTAAATGTTTATTTTATGTACATTACCTCTTGTTTACTAATATTATATATTTAATTTCATTTAGTAAAAAAATTTAATTTTAATAAATTACCCTTTATTCATTTATTTTATTTTTAATGACATATTTAAATTAATTGTCTATTAATTCCACATTTTGTTTTTGATGATGATTAATTAACTGTTTCAAAATGGATATGATGTGTTCATTTGGATAAAATAGGTCATTATTTCAGAAAATATATAATAATATTCATGGAATATATTTGATAATTATTTATAATTTATAAATTCAAAAATTATCAAAATTGGATAGTAATAATAAACTATGGTATGATAAATGAGATAGTAGGTTATACCTATGCGTGAGTAACATTTCCAAATTACAATGTAAAGTATGGAAAATATATATGTATTATTTTTACTTTAAATAATTAGGATTAAATATTAAATAAATTTTTATTTATTATATTATATTTATATATATAATCCTTTTAATGTTTAAATGAAAAGGGAACCAGGTCGCATTGTGTAGGGACTAGTCCACCAGTAAAAAACAACATTAACATTGTTCACTGTAAGAAAGATAATCATATATTATATTTTTATAATTATAAATTTTACATTAAAATAATTTTGATTTCATGTATATAATAAATATTCAATAACATTACACTTGTTACCAAAAAATTAAAGAGTTATTTAACAATGAATCACAATTCGTTGTAAGGTAGTGGTCCTTCGTACAATAAGTGACATTATCATGTCCTCCATGGAAAGGAATGTAAATGGTATATCAGATATAATAAAAAACGAGTATAAATATCTTAATAATATCATATTATATATATACATCAAATCAATATTTACAAAAATTAATGTGAGGTAATTATTTACAAAAATGACATCAGTTCGAGAGTTGATAATATAATGTACACAATAATAATTATTTTATAAAATCATTAATGGAAGAGGAAATGGAACTTATTTTATATAAATATTATAATAAAATATTAAACTATATTATAAATTGTTTTTATCATATGTACAATTTTTTATAATATTTCAGCTAGGTTGAATAAGAAATAAAATAAAAAAACATGATAATGAAATTTAACAATTATAGGACAACGTCTTTTGGATTAAACCTAATGTATTCCTAAAATGGATTTCTGAGAAATAAAAATATTATAATGGAACATATCTCTCTAGTCCATTCCTCTGTGAAAATCATTTGTATGATGTGTTTCAGGAAGTCAAGGTGACTTATCCCCAACACTTTTCTAAATTATCATTTCTGTGAACAGTTCCATTAGCGAACTATTCCAATGGTAAACCATTTTGAATAGTACATCAATAACCTTATGTGAATAGTATCATTGGGGACATTCAATGAACAGTGTCATCAGTAACCATTTTTGAACAATGAAACATTGAGCTTTCTAAACAGTGACATCGGTGACCTTATGTGAACATTGTCACTGGTGACCTTCTGTGAACAGTGCGTCGGCGACCTTTTTTAAACAGTGACATTGGTGACCCTACGTGAACTATATCATTGCTGACCTTCTGTGAACAGTGTCATCAGTTACCTTTTGTGAATTGTGACATCAGTGACCTTATGTGAACAATTTCATCGATAACCTTATGTAAACAGTGCAACGGTGACATTCCAACAGTGACCTTTTTGCTTTGCCAAATTTTGAGTTCTTGAACAGTGTTTCCAGAACGGTGAGGTTCCAACGGTGTGGTTCTAATAGTGAGGTTCCAACAACGATGTTCATGAATATTGTTTCTTGAATGGTGTGGTTCTAATAGTGAGTTTCCTACGGTGGACTTTTTCTTTTTCCAAATTTTGTGTTCGTGAATAGTGTTTCTATAACAGTGAGGTTCCAACGGTTACCTTTTTTCCTTTTCCAAATTTTGAGTTCATGTACAATGTTTTCAAAATGGTGAGGTTCCAACATTGAGGAACCAATGGTGAGGTTCATAAATAGTGCTTCCATATCGGGGTTGTTCTACTGGTGATCTTCCAATGGTGAGCTTCATGAACTGTGTTTCCAAAACAGTGAGGTTCCAATGGTGTGGTTCACGAATATGGTTTTTCCATTTCTAAATATGTTGTTTGTGAATAGTGTTTCCATCTTCCTATAGTTTCTCCCCTATAATGTTTCCTTTGATGTAAAATGCATTGAAATCCTTGTTTTAAAGACTCTAAGGCCAATTCATGGGTTGTAGCTCATATATTAATTTCCCCTAAAACTCAGTATGTTTTTACTTAGTCAAACAACATGGTTCAATGCGATCCACTTTTATTGAAAAACCCAGAGTATGTTAAACCATTGCACCGTTAAATCTTCTTAAGGGACGAGATATCTTCCTCTCTAGTTCATCCTTTTTGTTCTTGGGTGTCAGATTCTTGAACATTCATATCCTTCTCATAGGAGTTGTGCAATAAAACATTCTTCCTAGAATTTGTTCCGCTCTATTTTGACACAACAAATCAATATCGACCAGTCATCGATATAAGGTATAATCAATATTCATTATTTCGTGTTCATCTCCTTCTTCCTCCTTTCCCTTTTTATTGAATTTAACCCCATATTTCTAATTGAATTTTCTTTGGTGTTGGCCGATGTGGTGATAGATTACTGATTAGGTTTCATGAATTTGGAACCTATGAATAATAAATTAGTTAATCCATGATGGATTAAAGAAAAATTTATTTGATAAAAGATAATTCCTTGTAGGGTTCTAAATTACCCTCTTGCTTGTTTAAGGGCCAAGAGCCCATGTGATATGATGTTTTCTTTCATGTTTCTTATTCTGTGGTGTAATACTGGATGGTTGTTGTGATATGTGGGTGCATGGAGGCATATTGGTTGTGGAAGTAGTTGATGCCTTGAGTGGTGAGATGCATCGGGTTATATATGTGGGTGTCAGGGAGGACACCAGGGATGATGAAATGGGTTGGATGTGAATATTTGGATTTTTACTGAGTCTTATTGTTTGTTTATTTTCTTTACTTTCCCCAATTATCATGGGATCTGGTCTTTCTTACCTTTCTATCGAAAGTGGAAAAGACGCATGGGGTATTCCTTGTGCTTTCCGTGTTTAGATTCTCAAAGGGAGGATGGGTGTACGCTCATGCTATAGGCAGAAAGGACTTGATGGGTAGTTCATCTACTCTCCGTTTTGATCCCCCTTGTGTTTAGTATCTTGAATTTCTTTCTATATTTCCTAGGAATATGGGAAATTAATAATTTTGTTAGTAAATGATTTTAACAATGATGTTAACCCAATGGGTTGGATCTTGATGGGATGTAATGAAGGGTTTACGAGTCACCTGTGGTGTGTTTTTCCCATCATTTTAGTGGGAGGATTGATGGTTGACTACACCCTTGAGCCCCTCTCTCTTTTGTGCGTTACTTGTGATGGTAGGAAAAGCGGTTAGTTTTCCCCATATATGTGGGAAGAGGGCTATAATGGCATCTGGTAATTCACACACATATATACTGTATATAGTATAATATGGACTACTATAGGTGTAATGTGTATAGGTCGTGATGGCTAGAGGATCCTTACTTGATGTATGGGATATAGTGGCTTGAGGATTAATACCTCACATATGATACATGTTGTGTGAGTTGTGGTGGCTCCTAGAAACTACCTGGTTACATTCTTGTGTGGATGTAGAGGTTTTGTTGCAGAAGGTGCTTGTTGTGGAGCATTTCTCAGGTGTCTGTGAGTAAGCCTTTTTGGAGAGTGATGCTTAGGACGAGCGACGTTGGGGTAAAGCATCAAACTAGTGGGGAAGTAGTATCAGGGAACCCTTAATATTTGTTATTATATTATATACTCTTGTTTATTTTTATTGGTGAGAGTATCTATGTGGGGCTGAGAATATAGTATACCTTTTTAGGAGATGAGTTAGTTTCACTTGTTGTTCACTGTGCTTTAGCACGCATTCTTTACTTTTACGTGAGAGGATTCAGGGAGGATTCTACTGAGAACTCTGTTATACTCACCCTATGTATATTTAATATGATTTTTAGGTCACTAGGTGCAGGATTGAGGTCAAGATGGATTCTACAAGCATGGGGTTGTAGGAGTAGTTCTGGCTTCTGGTTGCTTTTGTTTATACATTCTTTTTGGTACTTTTATTTTCTCCCCTTTTAGTTGTAGTATTATTTCATGACATTACAAATGTGAACTTGTGTTTTCATTTATATTTCAGCCTGAGAGGGAATTGGTCGGTGTTTATCTTATCTCTCTCTTCAGCATGTGTTCTCTTAGAGGGTAATGCCTCCCATATGTGTGTTTACTATACCCTCGGTGCTATTTTCCTTCCCCGGGGCTACTAGTGGCGGGACTCGGGGGTCTTTATCTCTCTTCAAACATTTCAGGCCCAGGAGGGGTACACATTGTGGGGAGTTTGTTGTGATAAAGTGGTATCAAAGGTTTGGTTGAGGGATATGATGGAGTTTGGAGGTAGACACAGGCAAGGTTTCATGGGTTGGTAGGGTAACATTGTCATTCATGATTATCATGTGATGCAAACACTAGAGATCAGCAAAGACATAGGCGTTAAGGCCCACCTATGATCTAATGCAAGAACAATTACATTTACAGTGGCTAATAAATGAGGTGATACTAGTTGTAGGGTAGAGACCTACAATTGGATCATGCATCATTCTTCTTTTTTGCTTGTGTTTGAGTGGGAATACCATGGGATTATTTTACCTTAAATGAATTAAATTAAACACATAATTAATTAATGATGATTCTTCCATATTCCAGGTTTTGAGCTCTAACAGTTTTTTATTTTACATGTATGGATCCCAGTCGACATCCTCTTCAGGATCACATAGAAGATGTCCAGCAGCCTATGCCAGCAGATCTCTATAGGGAATAGGATGGCAGAAATTTTATTTGAGGGAGTACGCTTTGAGAGTTGCAGTGCCAGAGTCTGCAGAAGTACAGGGGCTCCATTTCAGATGTAGTCATAGAATTCTGGTTGGAGGAGGTCGAGATAGGCTTCAATTCAAACTTTTCATGGAAGGAGCACTGGGTGTGATTGGTTGTGATGATGTTGTGTGGATCAGTGAGTAAGTGGTGGTTCTTGTTCCTCGGAGATCGTGAGGAGTCAGTGATACCATAGGAGGAGTTTTGAGACCAGTTTAGAGTTGAGTATCTTTTATTTTACTATGAAGGCATCTATTCTGTAAGAGGTTCTTACCCTTCTAAAGGGGAGATCCTATGGGAGAGTGTTTGGAATCTGTTTCAGGAACCTTTAACGACATTCTTCGGACATGTAGCTATATGAGGAGGATATGGTGAGGCATTCGGGGAGGCTTTGCATCAAGAGATATAGTGCTCGGTCACCCCATTTATGCTGAAGACATATCTTGAGTTGTTGGAAAGGGAATAGGTCATCGAGATGAAATTTTCTTGAACTGGATCATCACGAAAGGGGAGTCGTCATGATCCCTCACAATGCAGTGATATGGTTCGGGGTTCTCGTTTTTTGGGGAAGAAGAGTTTTCGTTCAGCTGGGGGTACATTCTAACCCTCCGCATCTTGTTTCTTCGGAGGCACCAGCTCTCAGGCCTATGCCATGGGATCATGCACATGTTTTTCTTGTGGTGGTTGGGTTCATCCAAAACAATAGTGCCCGACCATTCAGAGCTGTCATTGTGCACCAGGTGCTTTGCTCCAGGTTCCTCCTTTGAGAAAGTTCCAGTAGAGGCAGCATTAGTAGGTTGCACTAGCTATAGGTTAGTATAGGGTTGATGGGGTAGGTAGAGGACATCTCGATGACACTCCCCGTCCTCAGGGAGCATAGTATGGCCATGGTGGTGGTCATCATCAGGGTCAGAGAAGTCATGGAGGAGGTTGTGGTCAGCTACATGCTTTAAAGTTGCCACCTTCTAGTGATCTAGACAATGTTCAAGATACCCTTTTCTTGTTTTCTACCTTGGTGTATGCTTTGTTTGATTTAGGAGCGACAAACTACTCCATATCCTCTACCCTTGTCCATGCTTTCGAACTTGAGGTAGAGAGGTTTCTAGTGACCTTTTCATTGACTTTGCCAGTTGTAGGATGAGGTGAATTATTTTAAGTATGTAGAGGTTGTGAGCTAGTGTTTGAGAAGCACCTCACATGGGGAGATATTCTATGTTTACTAATACAACCATATGATGTTATCCATGGCATGGATTGGTTTTATTCGGTGTAGGCTATCTTGGATGGATTCAAGAGGTAGTTTGTGTTATTCGATGTGGTGGGAGAGCCAGTGGTGTTCGTTGGAGATAGACACCCTCAAATGGGTCAGAAGAGTGTTACATCCTTAACTTTCATGATGGCTGATCTGATGTTGAGTTCATCATAGGATCAGTAGTTTACATTTATTTGGGTCATAGAAGAGTACCCTGATGTCCTTCCATAAGAGGTTGTAGCATTACACCCTCGACGGAAGATTGAGTTTGGGATCGAGCTACAACCAGGAGTGTCTCTTATATCGATACCTCTGTAAGATGGCCCCTTCTCAGTTAAGAGAGCTCTGTATATAGAATGAGGGTCAGTTACAGTG
Organism: Viscum album; assembly: GCA_963277665.1. NCBI lineage: Eukaryota > Viridiplantae > Streptophyta > Magnoliopsida > Santalales > Viscaceae > Viscum > Viscum album. Next base: position 1,134,008,673 of record OY728150.1, on the reverse strand, counting down.
CAGTTTTGTTCGGCTGATTGTGTCATCGTGTGGTGCACCGGTTTTGTTCTTGAAGAAGGCTGATGACAGTTTGCGGTTGTGTGCCGATTATCGTCCCTTGAACAATGTGACAATAATGAATTGTTTTCATATTCCATGTATTTATGAATTATTCGATCAAATGAAGGGTGAATGTTGGTTCTCAGATATCGACTTGTGGTCAGGATATAATCAGATGCGTGTGAAGGATGAGGATATCCTGAAAACTGTATTCTGTTGTCACCATGGGCATTATGGGTTCGTTGTAATGTTGATTGGTGTGACAAATGATCTAGAAATCTTCATGGGATTTATGAACGTTGTGTTCCATGAGTTATTGGACATGTTCGTTGTAGTTTTCATCAAAGAAATCCTTCTGTACACCACGTCTGATGAAGATCATACAGAGCATATACACGGCATTTTGGGAGTTCTTCATCATCATCAGCGGTTTGGGATGTTTTCAAAGTGTGAGTTTTGGGATCGAGATTTCTGATACATGATGCATTTGGACTCCCATCAGGGATAAGAAGTAGATCCATCGATGATAGAAGTGGTTCAGTGTTGGGAATCCCCATACACTATGTAAGAGGTGCAATGTTTCCTTGGTCTCACAGGCTTCTACAGAAGGTTCGTAACTGATTTCTCTTGATTTAAGACTCCTTTAACAACATTGAACATAAAGGATCAGACATTAATATGGATTGATCAGTGTCAGGAGGCATTTTAATATCTAAAAGAGATGTTAGTAAGTGCTCTGTTTCTTAGACTTCCTATAGAAGTAGTTTAGTTTGATATTTTCTTCCATGCTTCGCATCTTGGGTTACGTTGTGTTCTGATGCAGCTTATATCAGTTGTTTCTAATGGGTCTCGATAGTTACATCCCCATGAACGTATCTAAGACACCCACAATCTTGAGTTTGAAGTTGTAGTGTTAGATCTGAATTTGTGAAGACATTACCTCATTGGTGAATGCCTTGTGTTTTTCATCAATCATAAGAGCCTATGGTATGTTTTCTCCTAGCGTGACTTGAATTTTTGTCATCATTGGTTGATTGTGTTCTTACAGGAATAAAAATTAAAAAGATCATATACACCAGTAAAATGGAATGATGTAGCTGATTCCATGAGTTGGAAGTCACGTTGTGACGCAATGCGTGAATTAGGTGACTCCTATAGAGTATTGGAAGAACTGTCAGCATTACATCATGATATAGAAAAATTTGGGGGTAGAGGTTGTCTTTTTCAGATAATGGTGTAGCCAAATCTGGTACATAAGGTAGAAGATTCGCAGTTGGAGGATCTGAAGGTGGAGGTTTGGGAAGACCGAGTTGTTTGTTGCGAGGCCCCTAATGGTTGGTCTGAGGATGAACAACACTGACTATTATATCATGGAAGGATATTTATTACATTTATGATGGGGGAGATGTGTTCTAGAGAGTTCTATAGGTCTCTTGTTTTGGTGCATCCTGGTGTGACAAAGATTTATCAATCCTTGAGGAGCCAATTTTGGTGGCTTGGGCTAAAGCGTGTGGTTGCAGGAATTGTTTCATGATGTTTTGTCGGCCAGAAGGGGAGGACGAACATCGTAATCCTGGTGGTCTTCTCTAGCGGTTATATATTCTTAAGTGGAAGTGGGAGTACATCTTAATGGACTCTGTTACTGGTTTTCCTCGCACTCAGGTAGGACATGATACTATTTGTGTTGTAGTGGATAGTTTAACAAAATCATCCCACTTCATAGAATTCATGAAGTCCCAAGCCCGATCATTTCTGATAGGGAACCTCAATTTACTTATAGGGTGTGGAGAGGTCTCCAACATGATTTGAGTTCTCAGTTATGCCTCAATAATGAAATTCCTCCTTAAATGGACGGCAGATAGATCGAACCTTCCAGACTCTTGAAGACATGTTTCGCTCATGTGTCCTAGATTTGGAGGTTCACAGATGAGGCACTTACCCTTGGTGGATTTTACATTCAACAATAGTTTTCACTCCAACAATGGTATAGAGCCTTTTGAATCCTTGTATGGCAGACCATGCCGTTCTCAGTTTTGTTGGACTGGGGTCAGAGATTCACCAATTCTTAGACCAGGAATGTTGTAGAATTTGATAGAGATTTTTCATGTGATTCATGGGAGGATGAAGACGGATCAAGATTGTAAAAATCATATGCCGATCAAAGGAATAGATCCTTAGAGTTTGATGTTTGGGATCAATTGTTTCTATAGGTTACTCTCCTTCATGGGAAGTGATAGTTTTTTCATGGGAGTAAGCTTTCTACCTTGTTAGTTGGGCCTTTCAAGGTGTTAGCTCATGTTAGAGATGTGGCGTATCAAGTTTCACATCCCCCACGGATGAGTCAAATACTAGATGTTTTCAATGTATCACAGCCTCTTCGTTATCTTCATGATGACTCTCACATCATCGAATGGAGAGAGATCAATTTTGATGATGATGTGAACTTTGAGGAGTGACCAGTGGAGATCCTTGATCGCAAAGAGATGGTGTTGCGCGGTCATTATATTCCATTGGTTTGTGTCTTGTGGAGACAAGATGGAATGGAGGAGAGTACCTGGGAACGTGAGTCAGAGATACGTGCTTAGAACTCAGATTTTGTTGATGTTTAAATCTTTTCATGAATCGATATAACCTTTGTTGTTATAAACCTTTCAAGATTATAATATGGTTTTCTTTTGTTCCTTCTTGTGGATGGAAATCTTTTGAGAGGTATCTCGATGAGTGGTTGTTGAGACCCCGTTTATGTTCCCCTTTAGGTGGGTTTTGAATTCTTGAGGATGAGAATGTTTTGATGTGTATCTGATTTAATGGATCGGACCACTCTGGTCCATACCATTATGAAAATCAGGTCTATGAGGTGTTTCGGGATGTTAAGGTGACTTGTCCCCAACACTTTTCCAAATTTCCAATTCTGTGAACAATTCCATTGGTGAATAGTTCCAATGGTAGACTATTGTGAACATTGCATCGAAAACCATATGTTAATAGTTTCATCAGTGACCTTCTATGAACAGTGTCATCAGTAACCTTATCTGAATATTGAAATGGTGACCTTGTTTAAATAGTGACATCAGCGACCTTATGTGAACAATGTCATCAGTGACCTTCTGTGAACAGTGCAATGGTGACCTTATGTGAATAGCAACATCGGTGACCTTATGTCAATAGTGTCATCGGTGACCTTATGTGATTAGTTTCATCGGTAACCATATGTGAACAGTTCAACAGAGAGGTTTGAATGGTGACCTTTTTCCTTTTCCAAATTTTGAGTTCATGAATACTTTTTCCAGAACAGTGAGGTTCCAACGATGAGGTTCCAATAGGGAGGTTCATGAACAATGCATCCAGAAAGGTGATGTTTCAATGGTGTGGATCCAAAAGTTAGGTTTATGAATAGTGTTTCCAAAATGGTGAGATTCCAACGGTGAGGTTCATGACCAATTTTTTTCCTTTTCCAAATTTCTATTTCATGAACTGTGTTTCCAGCTTTCTATAGTTTATCACCTATAACATTTCTTTTAGCGTAAAATTCATTTAAATCCATGTTTTAAGGACTCTAAGGTTGTTTCCAAGGCTGTAACACCTATATTAATTTCTCCTAAGGATCAGGATGTTTTTACGTGGTCAAACCACATGGTTTAAAGTGGTATTCCTTTAATGGAAAACCATGAATATCTTAAATCACTACTCCGTTAAATCATTTAATGGGAAGAGATATATTCCACCCTAGTTCTTCCTCCTTGTTCCCAGGTGTGAGATGCTCAAAAATCCCATTCCTCCCTGTAGGTGTTTTGCAATAAAACATTACTCAAAGGATTTTTTTTCACTTTTTTTTATGAAACCAAGCAATATCGACTGGTCTTTAATATAGGGTATTATCTATATTCATTATTTCATGTTCGTCTCCTTCTCCATCAATTCCATTTTTTATAATTTTACCCCAATTTTACTAATGGGATTTTATTGGGTGTTAGACGATGTGGTGGTGTCTCTATATTCCCAGGTGGATATAGTTATCACAAGGGAGGAGATCGTAACCCGTTGTGTGGATCGTTCTTGTATAAATAACATCTAGAACTGTTTGAGTTATGGGATCCATTGCTTCTATTTTCTTTTATGTGCCACTATACAGTTATCTTGTTTTATCCTACTGGATCACAATGGAATTTTCATAATAAATATTTTAATCGGATAAATAAATAGATATCGTTCATATGTTATTACCTATTATTTTTCTAGATAGTGTGATATCTATCCTTGCATGCATAAATTTTTCATTATCAATTGAAATTGGTAAATATCATAAAGCTGGAGTATATTGTTAATTGTTTGGCTAAAGATAAAGATGCTTGTAAATGAATCGGTATCCTCTTGTTGTAATTTGATGTTAATAAAATTGGTTCATTAAGCATGTTTAATTATTTTTGATAGCTTTATGATTAGGTTTCCTGAATTCGAAACCTATTAATAATAAATCGGTTAATCCATGATGGATTAAAAAACTGGTTGTTTGATAAAAGAAAATTCCTTTTATGGGGTTGAGCTACAATTTTTCCTGTTTAAGGGCTATGATCCCATTTGATTTGATGTTTGTTTTCCTATTGCAAGTGATATGGTGTGAGACTGTATGGCTACTGTGATATGTGGTGGCGTGAAATCCTATTTTTTCGGGTAGCAGTTGATGCCTAGAGCGGCGAGAAGCATCAGGGTAAACATGTTGTTGTCGAGGAGGGAACCTAGGATAATGAAATGGGTTGGATGTGAATGTTTGGATTCTTACTGATTCGTATTTGTTATATATCTTTTTTAAATTCCCCACCACACAAGGTAGCTATTCTTTCTTACCCTTCTCCCAAAAGGGGAGACGACGTGCAGGATGTGCCACGTGCTTTTTGTGTTTATCGTCTCAATGGGAGGATGGGTCTATGCTCTTGTGATAGGCAGCACAAACTCGATGGGTAGTTCTTCTACTCGCCATGTTGAGCACCAATGTTTTTTAGTAGCTTGTAATGTTATTCTAGAATGACTCGTAATATGGGAAAGTAATAAATTTTTTAATAAATTATTTAATAAATGATGTTAACCCAAGGGATTGGATCATGCTGGGATGCAATGTTGAGGTTTCAATTTAAATGGATAGTGGACATTGTGAGTGATGCTAATGAAATTTAATTTGGAATTATTAATGGTTAATTTAGGTTTAAATAAATAATTAACATAAAGTGAAACTGATAAAAAAGAAATGAAGTAATTTAATTAATCTCTTTAAATGGTTGTTTGATTATAGGATACCTAGTGTTTGAAGTGAATCTGGGAGTCCGAGAGTCATGATCTACAGTTGTGTATATTACTAGATTATGCCCATAGTGTGGTTGTGAGCTATAGTATATTCTGTACATTTTGTGTTTTTATATGCTACTCTACCCCATCTGTTTGAGAAACTGATACACCTAGAATTTTGAACCATGGGGGTGTTTTCCCCAATATTCCTATGGGAGGATGGATGGATGACTACACCCCTTTTTCCCCGCTCTCTTTTCTTGGTAGTTACTTGTTCTAGTAGGCACAATAGTGAGTTTTCTTTATATATGTGTGTAGAGGGCTATAATGCCTTGTGGTTATTAATAAATATATATTCTGGATATAGTTTCATATGGACTACTATAGGTGTAATATGTATAGGATGTGATGGCTTGTGGATCCTTACCTAGTGTATGGGCTATAATGGCTTGAGGTTTAATACCCGACGTATGATACATGTTAGGTGAGTTTTGTTGGCTCCCAAACACAACCTGGATACTTTTTGTGTGGATGTGGGTGGGTGGTTGCATGACGTGCATTTGATGGTGCTTTTCCCAGGTGTCTACGGGAAATCCTTTTCGGAGAGAGATGATTTGGATGCGTGTCATTGGGGAAAAGCCGAAAAAAAAATTGGGGAAGTAGTAGCAGGTTACCCTTTATATTCATTATTATATTATATACTTATGAATGCATTACTTGGTCAGAGTATCCACGGTGAAGCTGGGAACATAGTATACCAGTTTAGGTGACGAGTTAGTTTCACTTGTTGTTCAATGTGCTTTAGCATGCTTTCTTTACTTATGCACAAGAGGCTTCGAGAAGGATCCTACTGAGTATACTGTTATACTCACCCTGTATATATATAAACTGATATTCAGGTCACATGGATCAGGTTGGATATCATGTTGGTTTCTTCTAGATTGGGGTTGCAGGAGATGTTCGGGCTTGTGGTTGCTGCCGTATTTACTTTTTTGGGGGACCTAAAGTATTTCCCCATTCAGTTGTAGTATTGTTACATGACATTACATATGTGCACTTGGGTTTTCTTTCATATTTTAGTATGAGATGGAACTAGATGGTGTTTTTATTATCTCTCTCTTCCGTATGTGTTGTCTTTGAGGGTAATGCCTCCCATCTATGTGTTTAATATACCGTCAGTTCTAGTCACCAACCTGGGGCCTACTAGGGGTGGGACTTTGGGGTCATTATCTCTCATCCCACATTGCCAGACTAGGAGATGTACACATTATGGGGAGGGGGTCGTGACAAATTATTCATTCATGAATAGATGGAATTTCAAAGTTATTTATTTATGGATTTGATGAACCAGAATAATATTATATTTTGAATAATATAAGAGTGGGAGTGACATTTTATAAATAAGGTGAGTGTTACAATTATAATATTTAAAAATAGAAATGTTTACTCACATTTTTTACAATTCACACATGTCCAAGATAGATTAATATCAAGTTATAAACATGATCTTCTCAAAATATTGACAGAAATTTGTTTTTGGGTGAGCTTTTAGAACACATATTTTATATAAGATTTAGTTTAACCCCACTGTAAACATGTTTTCACATTAACCGTGGTAATTTATATTAACATTTTTAAAATTTCATTATAGAAAAATATTCATTGAAATTATTACATAATATAAATTAATTTGACTCCAAATATGAAATATAATTAAAAACAATAAATTTTAATAAGTCAGAAATATTAATTTGATACTAATCATATAGATGCCACAGCCAATAGTGTTTTCAATAAGAGTATTTTTTTTAGAAAAGGATAATTTTTTTTATATTTCATACTAATAATAATGATTTTGGGAAATTAAATTACTATTTATTGATACAAATTATTTATTTGTTATTTTATACATTCTGCCTTTTTATTATCTTACTTAATTAAATTGGAGAAAAATTAAGCATTTTAAATGAGTTTGTAGATAAATCGTGTTAGTAACCCTGTAACATACTTATAATAAAATATAACATTAATATTGCACAAAATCATTTATATTGATTATATATATCTTAATAATAATTATTTCCCAATAAATAAAATTAAAATCATTATGGTTCTTTATAATTTCATTATTTATTTAAAAGAATTAGTAATTTTACAATAAATTAGTAGTTTTCACTATTCCCCAAAAAATAAATATATTCCAAAAATATAATATTTTATTCCAAAGTAAATATTTATTTTGAAATTTAAATAAAAGTAGTTATTTTTATAAAATTAATTTTAAAAATGTTCCAATAATTAATTATTTTTTTTAACGAAGACCTATAAAATGTATTTTTCTAGAAAACAAATATTTAAGGAATTAAATAACATTATGAAAACTCATTGATTATTTACATATAATTTATAAATAAATTATCTATTATTAAATAGACAAACACACAAAAAAAACACACACACACACACACATATTTCCTTTATTTTTTTACTATTCAATGACACTAATATAATGGCTAGGTAATAAAAATTATATATTTTAAGGGAAATTTGAGCCCGGTGTTGTGTGTCGAACATTCTAACAAACAACATTTCATTTTCTAAATCTCAAGGGTTATATGATCAACCCAAAAAAACAATTACTAAATTACACCATAACAACATAAAATTATTCAAGATATCTAAAGAATGATATTTTTAAAATAGATTTTTGTAACCCCATTTTATAAGAAGGGTTATCAAAATATCTTCTTCATAGTTAAGAAATGTGCATAGAGTTGTAATATAGAATAAAAGATGATTTATTACCAAATATGAGAATATAAGTGGTTTGTAATAATTTGAACTTGGAAGAAAACTATAGTAAAAAATAATGATATAGAATGATATATTCCATTAATTACAAAAAATTTATTGATCAAGATAATTTTAACAACAAAACTATATACAAAATTATTGTCAAAAGGTCACTAATGTCATAAAAATGACGGTAATATCAAATATTTTAGTTTTAATATCATATTAATAGAGGTGAAGGATTTATATCCATATAGATTCAAGTCCCAAAGAAATGTACATACATAATAAATTTATTTTCAACCATTAATCAATGTCCACCATAATATCATTTGTTTATCTAAATAATGAGTATTTGACAAGAATCATCATTATAGTGGAACTAAAATCAATGCTTAAATACAACATAAAAATTAAATGTATAATAATAATAATTTACATATCATTAGAGATTATCCAAAATCCAAAAATTTATCAAATTGTAAGATAATTCCAAGAATGAATAATCCCTATGATTATAAATTATACATTAGTTTCCAAAAATTGTACAACAATAAAAAACATAAAACTCAATAATTTAGTAAATTAATATCCTAATATCTCATATAAAATCAATAATATCATCACTAAATATTTAATTATGTTTAAATATTATTTTATTCATTTTTTCTTACATGTAAAAAAGTACGGTTATCACCTCTATAAAAACATTAATAACCTATTCATATAACCAAATTACAATCTCGTGGTGATCAATATGATAAAACATGTTCCCCAATAATTACCTAAATTTCAATGATAATATAAAAGCATAATGTTAAAAATCCCCAAAACATATGTCTTATAGTTATATAGTAACACATAAAATTAAATTGAATACTTATATATACTTCAACACATTAGGAAAAATCCAAATTTTTCATAATCACTTTCTGATATCATCACATAAAAACTCAAAAGTGGTGTCTATTAATATGTATATATGATCATCATTAATCATATAGATCTATGATTGTATCTATATATCTTTAGATTTCATCAAATGAAAATATCCTATCATCCAATATTATCTAACCCCTCTGTTTAAACCACCTATAAAATCCATGGACACACACATCCATATTTAATACTAAGATAAAAAAAATACATGTTAATCATTAATACTAATGAATGCAAAAAATTCTATTTTTTATTCATTCAACATGATATATTAATATTGGATCACTAAAATTATCATATATCTTTTGGGTTTTTTATTGAATTTTTAAAAACATTTAATATCATGGATACATAAACAACTAGTTCAGAAATATGGACATCATCTACCACAACGCCCAACATTTCATATTCAATATTATGTTATCATCATAAACAATATAAAATAATTATAAATATAATTTATTTTAAACCATTCTTGATAAACTGTGAAAATTATACATAATTAGTGTGTGCTACATTACCCAGTTAGTGTAAAAATTGTAACGTCTCAGATTTTCTAGGTATTATTTTTAAATATTACATAAGATTATTACGAGACCAAGTGCGGGGACGACACATCATTTTGATGGCCGATGAGCTAATAATGGTGGTTTGAACTTTTTTTATGCTTTGTATGTTGGTGGGTGTGTGTGGTTGCGGCAGTTTAAAATCGGATGCCAGGAATAAAAATTTGAGGGCACCATTGCATCCTAGACAATAACATTACCTAATAATAGGCCTAATCTTGACCAACATGAGTCGAGGGAAAAAGTTAAATTTTAGACATTTTTGTTCAAATAAAATAAAATTAAATAATCCAAATGGTTTATTTAATATTATTTTTTTTGGAACAATCCGTTGTAGCATAACGATAAGGAAGATGTTTTAATAATTAATACCACACCATAATGACTCACAAACAACAACATTTATTGATTAATTACAAAGCGCAATGGGACAGAGAAACACAATTCATCAATTTAATGGTTTAATCAGAATGATGGTTGTTGGATGAAGATTGAGAAGAAATCTGGTGAATTCTTAGAAATTTAGAAAGAAATATTGACAATGAGCGAATGTGAATCTCAAGTGTGAATCGCTATGCCAATAGAGTTGAAGGATCTCGACGAAGACGATAGTGAATTCTCTTCATTAGCGATTGATCCCTCGTAGAGGTTGTGGTTTGTTATTTCGATTCTTCTTTTAATAGTTTTTGAAATAAAATGGAGAACGTAGAACAACCCACAAATAGGTTGACCTGCAGATCGTGGGTTCTTACAGGAGGGTTTTTATTGAGTTTTTTTTGGGATAAATCCACGATGTTGAAATATATGACTTGATTCGCTCTGATTAATCTATCTAATGGGAGAAGATCCACGACGTGACGAACGATGACAGGATTTCGTTCCTATTTTCTTTTGTGATTTGGTTTCTTCCCCCTCTTTTTAGCCCGCGTTCTTCGCGTTCATCATGGAGAGACAAACAACAGACCGATTCTCATAAATTCTAAAATGCAAGGATACTAATTTGGATGTCCGACATTGTGAGGACCAAGTGGAGGTGCGATGAAAATGGGAGATGATGAAACAAATCAGAGAGAGAGACCATTTTTTCAGTGTTCTTCGCCCTAGTGTATTGATACATGTTTTTGGGACAGATAAGAGGCCTGAAAACAACAAAGATGACTTCAGGATGTTGGGGCGACCATATTCATTATGTTTCTTTTCAAACAGATGGCCAAATCGAATATCAGAGATCCACCCAAGGTGCGATGGTGGAGGTTCACGATTCTGAAAATTTATAGAACACACGGTGTGTATCTCGAATAACACGGAGTGTAGTTCCGGCTAAGTGGTGGCTAGGGTTCTACAGTGCATGAGGCGATGACACGGTGTGTTCTTCAAAGGACACATCATGTGGGTCCTTACATGTGACGCGTTGTGTATCAAGGTGATACACGGACTCAGTGTGGGGTATATGTTCATGAACTCTACTACACCGCCAGACCATGCCAGTTACATGGGTTACACTGTGTTCCTGATAAACGGGTTGTTAACACGGGTTGAAGCTACGTACGAGCTCATGGTTAGCGTGCACAGAGTCCTCCCCAGATAGATGAACATGTCGGGTCACTCTATTTAATGCAGTGTATAACTTCTTCTACATGAATAGCCTTATGACTCATGCCATTGTACACGGACAGTACCATGGGTCAGAAGACATGGCATGTGACACATCTACATGTCTTGTACTTATCATTACATGGATTTATCTTTTTATCCACTATATCTTGGACATTTTTTGTTTGGGTTTGTGACCCTTTTCCCATTCTCCTGAAGGTCAGGTATCATTTCCTTTTTTTAAGAGTGTGATCCATTCAGCAAGATATTCCGAGATAGAGTCAGGTATCTCTCTGAGAGGCTTGATGTGATATCCTCTATCCATTATTGAACCTAGTTAGAGTTAGGTATCTATGTGACTATCTCTATAGGGCACTGATCCTGTACTTAGAAGGTAAATCCATATGAGTCACAGTTTCCACCAAGGCCCTAGTAGTGATCCACATCTTTGTATCATGATATTTCCCCACTCATGAGTGTGTTCTCTCAGAAGTAGTGTTTCTATCTCTTGTGAATTTTCCCAATGGACTGTACACCAGGAACAGACGTCGTCAGAGTTGTCTGACTCATGCAGTGAGTTCACCCAGACAAGTGCTTCGTGGAATCTTCAAACTGAATACCTATTGGGGGAATGTGGTTTTTTGACTTGTCTCTAGACCATGGGTATGAGTTTTGAGTATATCTGGGTTTTTTTCACCAATTATATGTTTACCAAATATATATTGTGTAGAGATTATTGTACCATTTTTTTTTGTATTGCTATGTTCTTTTCTGGGTCCTCTATTGAGTATTGGTATACTCTCCACTACACGGGCTTTTCCCACACGTATCATTTCTAGTGATGACGAAAATCATTTTGATAGAGTCCATGGTGGACTAGGACATGATCGAGCTTTCTGAGCTCCCTAAAAGTCGAGGTGCGCCAATATCTATATGAAAAAGTCATAGTATATCTTTGTGTTTACAGGTTGGATGTTTTAGTTTTCATAGTCCTATTTTTCTTGTTTTTGGTGCGCATGTATTCTGACCCAGTTTACTTTAAGTACATTACACTTTTTGTACTCTGTTGGTTGTGTTTAGATGTATGCATGCATTTTGTTCCATAGTGGATTTTATATTTCATAATTTTTGGGCTTGAATATGTGTTCATTTGTACAGGTAATAAAGAAATTCCCCCCATGATAGAGTGGTATATGAGGTGGTTGGTTCTACCATCGAACCAAGAGCCTGTAAGATTGGATTTGGGTAATAGTGTTTAGTGTTTTGTGCTTGGATTTCATGCCAGAGACTCCAGTGTTTGTGCGGGCGACCAATATTTCCATACATCAAGACTCTCATAACTTTATTTTCGACTCAGTACATGAAAACAGTAGTTGTGAAAAAATAATTGATTGGTACTTGCATCATATATGAATGGGATGTTTTTTCCATGTCCTCTGTGTCAGAAATCTATATATAATCATTGACCATGTTAAATATTGTTCCTTACGGGATGCCTTCACGATGCATAACTACTAGGATTCAGCAGTGTGATCACGAGGATGTCCCCCCTTAGTGATGAGGCTTTGATACATGGACAAGTTCCCTAGGCATCGCCTCTAGGTGGTGCACATACTATACCACCACTAGTAGAGCAGCACGTGGTAACTCCAGTACCGACAGATGAGGGGATCTGGCTGAGTGCAATCCATGATTTCCCGAGATAGAGACCCCTCAGGTTCTGAGGTGATCCTGAAACTCATGCGCATGAGGGAGGCTGGAGGCAGTGACTAGAGTTTTCCGTCTATTAAGGAAACTAGTAGACCAGATGGTGAACCTTGGTGAGAAACGTCATCATGGTTCATCGAGATGATGGTGGAGTCTGACCACACAGACTCATGACGAGGAGACACTTTCGTGGACCTAGTTTTAATAACTCTTTTTGGGAGGAGTTCTCAGTGGTTATGTTGAGATCAGTGCATATCTTGGAGCTTCTTCAGCTCCAACTGGGCATTTTGATAGTGGATGACTATTCATAGAGGTTCACCAACCTCTCTAGGAAATCAATGTATATGGTTAGCTATTAGCACTCCAGAGATCAGACCTTCGAGTGAGGTCTACAATGGGGCATCAGAGATAGTGTCTTGGATCTTTTCATTCCAACATATGCTAGAGTGCACAAGCGGTCCTTGTAGATCGAGAGATTCTTGGGAGAGCAGAGGCATCCATTGGAAGTCAGCAATAAGTAGGCTGGTACGGAGACCCCGACAGTAGGGATTCGACGTCAAGCACGTGGATCAGGACACATGATACGTCCTAGGAGGACCCATGATAGGGGATTGGTAGTTCAGGGCTCTCAGGATGGGTCCAGTCAGCCAGGGGAGAGGCAATGCAACTCGTGCAATGGTAGGGGACATCTCCCTAGAGAGTGTCTAACCCGTCGAGCTACTGATAGGGAGATGGTGGATAGAACATTGAGGAAGAGGCATAGAGTAGATAAAACAGTCCCACCAGGTGGTATATGTGGCATAATATTAGGGAGAGCTGCTGATGGGGGAGACTCTTTGATCTACTTCCACCCCCACCGCAAGGAGGTCCGCACTGGGCTTAGGGATCTAGGGGATAGTGGTAGGGAAGGGTACAAGTAGTCAAGGTGTATTACCTAGGGACACTAGGAATGATCCTAGATACATTATTTTTCTTCTCTACACTAGCTTCTGTAATTATAGACATAGGTGAGAGTCATTGCATCCTCGCCACATGCCTTGTGAGAATCCTCAAGATTCTAGTAGAGTCGTTGACTCAATCCATTCAGTTGTAGACACAAAATATAGGAGACTCGATGATCACACACCTTTGCAGACAGTGTGATCATACACTTGGAGGTGAGTGTTTCGGTTGCAACCTCTTAGTGGCATTGTCAAGGCCTTATGACGTCATTCTAGATATGGATTGGTTACCATCGGTCCACACCCAGATCGATTGCATTAGGTGAAAAATGCAGTGTGTCCACAGCGATGGGAAGAGGATTTCCTTTTTCAAGGAATGGGAGACTCAGGCAACACAGAATTGGCTCAGCATAGGAGGTTACATGCAATGAACCAAATATTCATTAAAAAAATTTCTTGATCTTATTAAATGTATCATTAAGTAAAATGTTTAAATAAAATGTTAAATTCATTGGTTTTAGGTTTTTTGATTTTAAAATACCATTAATAATTGGGACTGTTTGTGATATAGTCCAAGAACATTGATCACATGATTAATATAAATATAGATCTTTAAAAAATCTAGTTTACTCAGGAAAAGTAATCGATGGCCTCATCATGTAGACATTCCCTGTATGAAGCCAATTTGTTGGAGCTAGGAATGGAGGTGGCGTCATTGGACTTCACACTTGACCAATCCAAATACGATCATGAACAAGTTAAGATTAAGCAGAACTGACTACTAGAGAAGTGAATGATAATAGAGATTAACACTCGAGCGATTTTATTCGAGCTAGAACAATAGTCTGTCACCATTACACACCTAACCCTTCGGTATTATGTGGGTGTTATAAGGTATTATGTAACAAGAACATAGAACTATGAATATTTGAATTAGTTTTGTATATAATATTGAATATAAATTATTTTTTTATAGTTGCTTTGTAAATAGTTTTAAAAACATAAATAGTAATTTTAGTTAATATTCATCTAAGAAATCAATTTGGATGAATTAAAGGATTTTTGAATTAAATAATTTTTTAATAAAATAATAATATTATTATTAAATTACTTTTTTATATATAAATTATCTTAGAATTTTATGAATGAAATTATAATTTTTATTATGGTTTGAAAGCTGTTTTTGTCAAACCCCATGAATTTTCAATAAATGTCTGTTTTTATTTTAAAAGCATGAAATCACATATTTGTAAAATTATTCAGATAAAATGAATATTATTTTTGGAATCAGGATGTTGAAATTATCCAGCAGTGAATTTTTCATAATTTTCTGAGACAGTCAAAATTTTAAGTTAAAATTAAATAGCGTTTAAAAATATAATGTGTTTTATGACATCATAATTACCCAATAGTGATGTGATAAAATACAATAAACATTATGTTCAGAAAATATATGACTTACCATTAAAATAATTTGATTTTGGGTTTGTTTTATTTATTTTACAAAGCTTTAGTTGACTCTTTAAAGCTTATAAAACATTTTGTCTTTTTAAATTGTTTTCCTAAACAGTGTGACTCACCACCACATAAGCAACCAAATTATTTTAAGAAGTTATTCCATTGACCTTATAAAATATTTTTTCCGATATCTGTTTTAAAAAACCATGAGAAAATACCAAGGGCTGGTTTGTGGTATTGATTAGTCTAATGTGTGGTGACCCAAACCTAAATAATAAAGATTTCTCTCTCCATTATGATATAATCCAACCCAAGCTCACAATTCCAATTCACTCAAATACTTTTTAGTTCGACCAAACCCTTCCCTCCACACTCTATAGTCCTCCCAAGGTTCCTCAAGCTCCAATTATGCCTCTCTCAAGTCTCTCCCAATCCTTTGTGATCCCACTTCCAAGTAAGGGATTTCTTCCTTTCTAATTTTATTCCAATTTTCATTAAGCTGATATGCCTTTTGTTTTCAATTAAAAAAATTTAGGTATGATTTCAATCCTCCCCCAAACATCCCTCATTATGTTTGGATGATGCGGGACCCATTTGTTTCTCATTAATGCCTCCCATGTACACCTGTTACCATGTCGAAATTCTGTTACATATTTCTCCCTCATATTTTACATTCATGTAATTATTTTGTATTATGTACCTGAATTCCATAAATTTGTGGGGACATGTATCTATATGACCCCCTTAATCTCCATTTCATGTACATATGATGAGACACCCATTTATCTCCCATCAACCATTTTCACAAATCCTTATGTCACACCATTATGCTGTCTAAATTGCACCACGTTTTTTCAAGACATGATCATTATGTAGTGAATACGTTACCCATGTCTCTATCAAGGGTATTCACCTTTATGCACATATACATATTTAATTTTAATTCATGTATTTATTTCAATTTATTTAATTATGGAATAGTTATGATGTTTATTGATTCAATGGTATATGATCCATGAGGCTAACTTATGCATGAAATGAAATGTTTAAGAAGGGTGCACCCTGATGGTGCTCCAATGCATTTGTTAAAGATTTGCATCATGATACATCAAGTTAAATGAGTGTTTACTCATGATAATTCAAGTAAAATGAGGATTTACTCATGATTCGTGTGCAACTATCATTGGCTCATGTTAAATGTTGTTTCCATATTTCCATGTTATGATTATAATGCTTTATCATTAATTTATGTTCATGTTTCTCTTGTGCTCCATTAATATTAATTTTATCTAAAATGTATTTTATTCGACATGTTATTCCAAGTTTATTACATTATAATGATTTATATCACACCCTTTTCATATTCATGTCCTCAGTTTATCCCATGCAATACTATGTACGAGGAAATATAGTGGTCATGTACTAGAAGTATTCAATAAAGATGTGGGATTTCATGTTTTATGTTGTTATGTAAAGATCCTAATCCACAAATACACTAGACCAATCGATCTTATATGTTGTATCAAGTGATTTTTATGTAATAAATCCTGATTAAGTGTGTAATAAAATCAAGGTTATTTATAGTTGTCATCTGAAGACAATATTCGTTATTTTTGGGATTTGGATTAGAAAACCATAGTGAATCCTTAGAGACAATTGTAGGTATAATAAAAAAATCATACATTATGGTGAGTATTTATTAAGTAGTTTATCAAAAAAATACATCTCTTACAGGATACGAGCTGGTATTTGTGGCTCTGGCATAGATGTATTGTAGGGGCAAAACACGAAAACTCTGATATGAGCTAGACTTGAACAGGAACTGGTGCACGACAATGGGCCTTACATCACTCTTGGTTTCAACACTCCTAGGGTATATTCATTGGTAAATTTAAGATCATAGTATGAACCATTATTAATGGAATTCCCCTAATAATATATGTTAGAATTTAGATCATTGAAAACATAGATTGAATCCTATTGATTCATAAGTTATTGAAATAAAAGTTATTTATAAGTCATCAGTTTTATTATTGGATTACCCATTAAGTGTTACCCATAAAATTCATTTCATTCCATCCAATGGCCAGTAATATGAGGAATCGGGCTAACAACTGATACGATGATCAATGTGATGACTATGAAAATGAGATGCCCATTCTAGCATGAGCAGGAATCATAATCTTGGTCATCCTTATATAAATTAGCTGAAGCCTTTAATATAATCATGGGTCAAGAGGAACATTCAACACCCCCTAATAATGAAAAAATATCTATCGAGAGCTTCAGGAGTCAAAGACCTCTTAATTTTAATGGATCATCTTACCCCTCAATCGTCAAACAATGGATCAACTCTACTGAAATGATCTTCTCAATCCTTCAATGTTATGAATGAGAGAAGATTCTCCTAACTGATTATCATATAGAGGGTTATGTAGATCAATGGTGGTCGTTGATCAAAAATAAGAAGCATGTGGAGGAGATCGAGGTGTTTGAATAGAATTATTTCTGAAAGATGTTTTTCAATTAATATTTTCCATGCACCCTCCGACGTAAGATGGAAAGTTAATTCTTTACCCTTAAGCAAAAATATGATGAATCTGTCAGATCGTACAAGGAAAACATCGTAAGGCTTGCACGATACGCTTCCAACTTTGTCGTTACCCCCGAATTCATGGTTGACCACTTCTTTGGTGTGGTGAAACCTAGCCTGCCGAATACCCTGTGATCCGAGACTTCAATAGGTATGAGGAAATTTTCTGATTTTCCTGCAAGGTTGAATTGGAGATCAGTGTACCTCAGGGGTATCATGGGGATAAGAAGCGTAAGGTGGACTTCAATTCTGGCGGTCTGATGTATAAATTCAATGGTGCTAATAAAATATAGTACCACACTTTCCAATGATGCGGAAAGAAGCACCCCAAATATTGTGTGACGTGGTTGAGGAAATGCATTAGGTGTGGAAGAGAATGGATCCTATCTATTAACTACTGAAAAGAAAAACCCACAGCTATGACATAATAGAGGAATACTCCACTCAAACCTCAACATATTGTTGATTGCTTCAACTGCAATGAACTGAGGAACTTTTCAAACCAGTTCCCTAAACCATGGGTTTTAAAACGAAACCAATAACATCCAAGGCTGCAAAGGTGTACCTTTTCCATCACTACTACTGAAGTGAACCCAAAAAAAGAAGTGTTGATAGGTATTATAGTTATTCATTCATTAATACTGAGAATAATTTTTTATTTATGATCTACGCATTCTTTTATATCCCAAATGTTTAGTAGAACAATCCCAACTCCACCACAAGTCATGGAAGTAGTGATGTCAGTGAGTAAAGAAAATGGGGAAATCATTTCAACCCATTAATATAACTCCTCCCCTGTCATAATCATTTGATTTAATTTCCCAGAGAAGAACGTCATACTCCCTATGGTGTAATTTGATGCCATTCTTCCCATGGATTGACTTTACGTATATAGAGCCAACATATATTTCCATGAGATGGAAATCACAGTCCAAGTGGATAATTGACCATTGATTCTATTCAAGTACCAGGAGGAAGATTAATCTTCATTAGATCCATCATATCAAATGTGGATATTACTGCCCAATGATCATGCGTATCTGGCTCAGATGATTGAGTCTAAGGAGGCAACCATCCTTAGGGCCATGCCTGTTGTGAGGGAATTCACTGAAGTGTTTTTTGAGGAATTGGATGGTCTACCTTGTATATGAGATGTTGAATTATTTATTTCATTATATATGGTGCATTGACAATATCCAACACTCCATATAGAATAGTTATTTAAGAGCATGAAGTGATGAAGAATCAACTATAAGAGAATATGGTTTAAGGGTTTATACCCCCAAGTGCATAACCATGGGGTGAAGAAGTCCACTTCTTCATGAAGAAGTATGGGTCATTACACCTTTGCATCGATTATCGTGAGCTTAAAAAATCACAATAAAGAACAAGTATCCTCTCCCATTAATTGATGACATGTTATATCTATTGCATGGTGCATAATACTTCTCCAAAGTGAATTTGGGGTTGGGATATTATCATGTAATGGTGAAGAAGAAATATATCCCCCAGACTACATTTCGCTGAACATGCATGCACTATGAATTCATAGTAATGCCTTTCAAACACACTAATGATCCATCAATCTTCATGGAGTTGATGAATATAGTCTTTAGATATTACCTTGAAAAATTTGTGGTAGTCTTTATAGATGATATTTTATTATACTCCAAAACCAAAGAGGATCATGAGGAGCATCTAAGAACTGTACAAGAGACCATGCAGAAGGAGAAGCTCTATGAGAAGTACAACAAGTGTGAGTTCTGGTTGAAGTATGTATAATTTTTTGGCCAAGTCATCACAAGCAATGGTATATCTATGGATCCATCCAAGATAGCTGAAATTGAGGGATGTATGAGGCCAACATCAGTAACTGATATCGGTAGCTTCTTTGGGTTAGCTGGATATTATCGAAAAATTGTGATAAATTTATCACCTTTTTCCATCCCATTTACCATGATAACTCTAAAGGGAGTATCGTTTTCAGGGAGTGATGAATGCAAAGAATGCTGTAAGGAGATTAAAAGGAGGGTTATCACTATACACGTGCTCTGTTTACCAAAAAGTGGAGAACATTTTGTGGTATTCAATGATGTTTCGAAGAATGGCCTGGGTTTTTTTGATGCAAAATGAAAAGGTCATTGAATATGCGTAAAGGGAATAGAATGTTGGTGAGAAGAAGTATCAAACACATGATCTGGAGTTGGATTCCATGATATTTTCATTAAAATTTTGGCTGCATTATCTCTTTATGGACACATGTGAAATATATACGGACCACTAAATCCGTAATTATATATTCACACAGAAAGAGATGAACATGCTCCAATGAATATGGTTAGAGATGATCAAAGAATATGACTAATCAATATATTACCACCCAGAGAAAGTGGACAAGGTGTAATAAGATCTATGTTGAAAGGACACAATGATTCATTCATTGATGAGATTTGAGAAGAATCCAGTCGTCAATGATTTGATGAAGATGGATATGGGAATCATAAAGAAGGTAAAAAGATCAATACATTCTTAAATGATTTCTCAACTATCTCTTTTAGAATGTGTAATGGTTTCTCAAAAGGATGATGTGGGAATTTAGAAGAAGGTGGAAGCTATCGGGAAAAAAAATACTCATAGTTCATTGTTTAAGAAGAAAGAATTGTGAGATTTGGGAAAAGTCTATGTGTTCCATCAAATCCAGAGTAGAAGAATGAACTTTTGGATGATGCACATAGTTCAAATTTCTCTATTAACCCTGGAAACACAATGATTTATTGATATATCCCTGAAAATTATTGGTGGGATAATATGAAGAAGGGGATCTCTGAGTATTCATCATAGATCTTGGTGTGTCCTCATGTGAAGGAAGAGAGGTAGAAGTCTAGGGGGATGAGGCAACCATTTCCCATACCCACATGAAAATTGAAGAACACCACCATGTATTTTGCCACCAGACTTCCGAATAAATCCAAAGGAAACAATGCAATCTACGTTGTTGTGGATTTTATTACAAAGTTAGCACACTTCAATGCAATTCAGGAGAATTTCTCATTGGATCAACTAGCAGAGATATATGTCAGAGATGTGTTAAGGCTGCATGGGGTACCACTATCAATTGTATCTGATCAAGATCCATGATTCATATATATGTTTTGGAAGAGTCTTCAAAATGATCTGTATACTGAGATAAACATCAGTACAACTTATCATCCTCAAACTAATGGCCAATCTGAGCAGACTATCCAAACACTTGAAGACATGTTGAGAGCCTGCTCAATAGACTTCAAAGGAGGATGTGATCAAAATATTCCTCTGGTTGAATTCTCTTAAAATAACAGTTTCCACTCAAGAATATGAATGGATCCTTATGAAGCCATGTATGGGAAGAGGTGTAGAACACTTGCATATTGGGATGAAGTCAGTGAGAGTAAGTAGCTAGGACCCGAAATGGTCGATGAAATGGTGGAGAAGGTGAAAACCATTCAACAACATATCAAAGAAGCCCAGAGTTGGCGGAAGTGTTAAGCTGATAACCAACGATGAGACCTTGAGTTTAATGTTGGATACATGGTATTTATATGCATATCTTGATAGAATAAGGTCATGTGTTTTGGAATGAATGGGATGTTAAGTACTAGGTATGCCATCCCCTTCGATATCCTTGACTGTGTCAGTGATGTATCCAATTGACTAGCACTTCCACTTACTATGGCTAAACTACATGATGTCTTTCATGTAACCATATTAATGAAGTACATACTAGAACCTTTACATGTACTCTCTTCATATAAATTACAATTATAGGATGATCTTTCTTATTAGGAGAAACCAATGATGATATAATATCATAGGGAAAATGTTCTACAAAATAAGGCAATACCCCTCATCAATGTATTATGGCGAAACCAAACATTTGAAGAAGCGATATGGGAATCAGATGAAATGGTGAAGCGGAGTTACCCACATCTATTTTAGTGTGGAAAAAGAAAATTTCAATGGTGGAATTTCTTAAGGTGGGATGATTTGTAACAACCAAAACATTCATTAATAAAAATTCCTCTAGATCTAATTAAATGTCTAATTATGTAAAATGAGTGTATAAAATTTGATCTTAATTGGTTTAATGTTTTTGGATATTAAAATAACATTATGAATTGTGATCATTTCAAATATAGTTGTTGAATTGTTATCACTTTATTAGTATAAATTTAGGGATTTATGAAATCCAATTTACTCAGAAAAAGGACTTGATGGCCTCATCCAGTAGAATTTCCCCATATGAAGCCCATTTATCAGAGCTCGGAAAGGAGGTGGTTTCATTGGGCTTCACTCTTGACCAAGACCATGCTGATCATGAACACGTTAAGCTTCAGCGTATCTAACAACGGGTGAAATGGAAGTTAATAGAGATTACTACCCGATTGATGTTATCTGAGCCACCCCAAAAGTGGGTCACTATCGCAATCCTTACCCTTCAATCTTATGCATGTGTGATAAGGACTTATGTAACATGAATTTTTTACTATGAATATGTGCATTATTTTTTAATATAATAATTAATATACATTGTTATTATTATTGTAACATTGTAAATAGTTTTTAAAGCATAACTGTAATTTTTAGTTAATATATAACTATGAAATCAATTTTGATGAATTAATGAATTTTTAATTAAATAATATTTGAATAAAATATTATTATTATTATTAAATAACTTTTTAATTAAATATCAATTATCTTATAATTTAATGAATGCAATTGTAATTTTTATTAAGGTTTGAATGCAATTTTTGTCAAAACCCATGAATTTCAAATAAATGTCAGTTAGTATTAAAAAAGAAATAATTCACATTTTTTGAAAATTATTTAGAAAAAATGAATATTATTTTTGGAATGACAATGTCAAAATTATTCAACGGTGAGTTTTTCTTAATTTTCTGAGATAGTCGTATTTTTGGGTAAAAATTAAATAATGTTTAAATATATAATGTGTTTTATGACATCATAATGATCCAATAGTGATTTAATAGAATATTTCAAACATTTAGTTCGTCCATTATATGATTTACAATTAATATAATGTGATTTTGGGTTTGTTTGATTTATTTTAAAAAGCATTAGTGGACTCTTGAAGACATATACAACATTTTGTCTTTATAACTAGTTTTTCTTGAGAGTGTTACTCGTCTAGACATAAGCAACCCTAATATTTTAAGACGTTCGGACTTTGGACTTATAAAATATTTTTTTCCACTCCCCTCCTGAAAAAACCATGGGAAAACCATAGGATGGATTGTGGTATTGATTAGTTTAATGTGTGGTGTCCCAAACCTAAATAATAATGAATTCTCTCCCCTTTCCTATATAAACCCACCCAAGCACCCACATCCTCTTCACTCAAAGCCTTTGGAGTAAGACCAAAACCTTCCATACCCTCTCTAGAATCCTCCCAAGGTTCCCCAAGCACACAAGAGGACTCTCTCAAGCCTCTCCCAAGCCTTTGCAACAGAATGGATATGAAACCAGGTACGTTTCCCCTGGTGTACCTTGGCACCCCCATTTCTTCAGGGCGACTGTGTATTCGGGACTTCGACTTTGTGGTGAGTAAAGTAACGGGTCGCATCCTCAACTGGAAGAATCAGCTCTTGTCTTTTGGGGGGCGCATCGCCTTGGTGAACAGTGTTCTCTCGGCGGTTCCGGTGCATGCCCTGGATGCCTCCCCCGTGCCGAAGGGAGTGCTCAGGGCCATTGATAAGGTTCTGGCCGGTTTCCTATGGGATGCTCAGTCGGTAAGAAAGAAGCACTGGGTCTCATGGGAGAGGATGGCTCAGCCGATCTGTGAGGGTGGGATCGGAGTGCAGAGCATGAGTGGCATGGTCACTTGCATGAACGCGAAAATAGCATGGGAAGTGGTAGAGGAACGTACCTTGTGGGGGAGGACTATGGCTCAAAGCTTCACACGGATTAGGGACGGTTCTATCTCCAGGAGCTCTCCCTTTTGGGGTAAGACTTCCCAGCTCGTTCAGGTGCTGCATGGTCATGCGCGGTGGATAGTGGGGGAGGGTAATCTCCTGTTTTGGTCCCATAACTGGGCCGGCTTGAGGCTCAGATATCCGGGGTGTCCAGCCCCTCAAATTTCTTTTCGAGAGGCGAGCATGTATCAACCGTTTGTGAAGGCTGTGCTGGACAAGGAGCAACTGGATCTCTTTGAATCGATCACCCTCATTGAACAGCTCGACAGGTGTGTGTTCACCCCGTCGAGTTCGGAGATCTTCACGCTGAAGGATTTTCGGAAGCTCTCCCCCAGTATGGAGCCCAGCGACATATGGAATGCGATATCATGGGTTAAGGGGGTTCCCGGGATGTATGGGTTCCTCGTATGGAGGCTCCGGAACAGAGTTCTTCCTACCGACGACACTATCAGGAGAATGGGGATCAGCATTTCCTCCCGCTGTCATTGTTGTAAGAGGAAACATGAAGAGAGTATTGATCACTTATTTTTTGAAGGGGAATGGGCGCAGAGCGTGTGGACTCACTTTGGATCCCTTACTGCTTTTTCTGTCGCCGGCACGAGCTCTGATTCCTTCCTGGATAGGTGGTTTCAGGGGGTGATGATCCCGGGATTGGAGCGGTCGGCCCGGGCGGTGATTCTCAACGCGGGATGCTGGTGCTTATGGCAGGCTAGGAACCAGGCGAGGTACGAGGGCCTCTTCCCCACGGACAGGGCCATTGTTATGCGGACGAAGAGTCTACTGGTGGACTTGGCTACTTCTTTAAAGAACTGGAGGGAAGCCCCGTCATTGAGGTTTCTTCATGCTGGTGGTGTGGAAACCTTGGATCAGGGTTGATGGGTCTGTTGGCGCCCCCCTGACGTTGGCCTCAAGCTGAACTCGGACGGGTCCTGCATCCGGGGTGACGCGCGGGGAGGAGGCCAGGTTCGGGATGCCGGGGGCAGTGTCTTCCTAGCCTTTACTGCATTTTTTGGCAGCGGAACTCCTTTACAGGCAGAGGCGAAGGCACTCCTCACCGGCCTGACCCTCTGTAAACAGAGAGATCTGGCTCTCACGCAGGTTGAAACCGACTCCAAGGCCCTTCATGACTCCTTGATTGGCACTCGACCCACCCCCTGGACGATTGAATACACCGTGAGGAGATGCAAAGTTTTCCTCAACCATAATATTCGGGTGTCGCATACTTGGCGGGAGGGTAACATGGCCGCAGACTACTTGGCATCAATGGCAGAGCAAGGATCCAGTACCAGATGTCTCCCTAATAGCAGCACCCTCAAACCGGAAGGGGTCAACTTGATCCGCAGTGACGCCCTAGGTCTTCACTATTTTAGGCCCCCTTAGGGAGGGGGATACACCTCCTATCCTTCTTCTCTCCCCCCCCCCTTTTCTTTTCCCTTTCCTTGTACTTTTAACCCGAAATAAATTTAATGATGATGATGATGATCTCTTTTACATTCATGTAATTAATCGGAATAGTGCATAAAAATTCCTTTATGTTTGTTGGGAAATGTATCAATATGACCCCCTTACTGTACATTTCATGTAGATATGATGAGACATCCATTTCTCGCTCATCATCCATTTTCATTAATCCACCTGTCACGTCGTTCTGCTGCCAGAATAGCACTGTGCTTTTTGCAAGCCAAGATCATTATGTAGTGAATACCATGGAAATATCTTTATCATGTGTATTCACCTTTATAATCATATACATATTTAATGGTATATTCATTTATATATTCCACATTACTTAATCGTGGAAAAACTTATGATTTTGATTGATTCCATTTTATATGATCCATGTGGAACACTTACGCATTAAATAAAATTTTTAAGAATGGTGAGCCCGAATAACGCTTCAATGCATTGGGTAAAGATTGGTATCAGGATACATCATGGGAAATGATGGTTTACTCATTCTAATTCAAGTGAAATGATTATTTACTCATGCTCCATCTGCAATGTGCCTTGACTCATTCTAAAATCGTGTTAAATGTTGTTTCCTCGTTTACATGTTATTGTTATCATTATTTATCATACCTTTATGTTCATGTTTCTTCTGTGATCCATTGATATTCTTACTGTATAACATGTACTGTATTGCTCATGTTATTCCATGTTTATTCCCATAATGGTATTTATAGATATCCCTTTTCTTATTCTTGTCCTCATGTTATCCCAAGCAATGATATGTACGATGGAATGTAGTTCTCATATAAAGGAAGTATTCAATAAAGATGTTGTATTTCATGTTTTATGTTGTTATGTAATTCTTTTAAGAATCAAATACACTAGACCTATCGATATTATATGTTTTATAAATTGAATTTTATGTAATAAATCATGTTTAAGTGTGTAATAAACTAGAGGGTTGATATACTACAGCTGATCACTCATGAGTTGGCTGGCCTTACCATCAGAGCAGTAGTGGCAGAGTACATGAATGGCTTTCCAAAAGATATTACAGGGATAACTCCCCACCATGAAACTGAATTCAGCATCGACTTACACCTAGAGATGACACTGATTTATTCATCAGCATATCAGATGGCTCTTGCAGAGCTTCTTGCGAAGAGGGTGCAGTTGGAGGGTTTTTATAGAAAGGGTTTCATGAGACCCACCTTTTTAACCTGGGCGGCTCCAGTTTTGTTTTGCAAGATGGCATATGGGAGTTTGAGGTTGTTTGTGGATTATTGTCGCCTGAACCATGTGACAGTGAAGATCAATTATCCACTACAGAGGATCGATGACCTCTTCGACCAACTGAGAGGTGAACAGTGGTCCTTGAAGGTTGACCTTCGGTCAGGTTACCACCAGTTACGAGTACGGGATGATGATATAGTGAAGATGACTTTAAGATGCAACTATGGTCACTAAGAGTTCTTTTTTATGGATTTTGGAGGGATGAACTCCCCCGCCATGTTCATGGGACATATGAAATGGATCATCCATCCATACTTGGACCAGTTCATAGTGGTCTTCATCGATGACAACCTTTTGTACTCGACATCAAGGGAGGAGCATGTGAGACACATGCGGATGGTTCTGGATATAATCCGACAGTTCCAACATTATGGGAAGCTCTCTATGTGCTAGTTCTAGATTTAGTTTTTCCAATTTCTCGAACACTTCATTTCAGTAGATGGAGTTTCTATGGCCCAGCCAAGGTGGAGGCAGTGTTATAATGGGAGCCACCTCGAAGCGTGATGGTGGTGCAGAGCTTCCTTGGGTTGGCTGGATATTTCCGAATATTAATTTCTTACTTCTACCTAATATCACCACCAATGACAGACTTGACCAGGATGTGGAAACCCTTCATATCGATGGAGATGTTCCAACATGCTTTCAAGTAGTTGAGCATGATTTTGACGAGTGCCCCTATTTTGAGATTACTAGAGGAGGGTGTCGAGTACATTTTTTTCTACAACGCATCAGGGACTAGGCTCGGTTGTGTCATGATGCAGAGATAGCATGTGTTTGCTTATGGTTCACGCCAACTGATGACACATCAGAAGAACTATGTGACCCAAGATCTTGAGTTGGAAGTGGATGTCTTCACGTTGAAGATCTGGTGACACTACCTTATAGGCGAGCGGATCATCATCTACCATGTACAAAATATCCTCATGTACATGTTCTCATAGAAGGATTTAAATTTGAGACAAAGGTGTTGGATAGAGTTCATGAAAAACTATGATTTTGGGATCATCTATACTCATGGGAAGGAAAACAAGGTGGCAGATTCTATTAGCATAAGGTAGAGCTCACAGCTTTTTAGTGAGGCGATAGAGCAGTTATCCACATATTAGTTATCATTCGTGGACATAGAGGATGCATCGTACATTTATCTAATGGCCATCACCCCTCCACTCTTACAATGAGTTAGGGAGGCACAAAATGAGGATGTTGACCGTGAGACTTTACGTGCTCAGTTATCAACATGTCATGATCTTGATGGACATTCAAATAGCGAGGAGCACATACTTATTTTCATAGGACACATTGTTGTACCAGTGGTGTTGCTAGAGGATGTCTAGAGGGAGTTTCATACATCCCCCTTGGAAATACATCTTTGAGTGGAAAAGATGTACCAGGATCTATAATAATAGTTCTGGGGGTCAAGAATTAAGAAGGTAGTAGAATAGTTTATTTCTCAATGGCTACCGTGCCAGCAGGTGAAGGCTGAGAACCAGGTTCATGTGGGATTAGCTCACCCCTATATGTTCTAATGTGGAGTGGGATAGAATATTGATGGAATTCGTGATGTACTCACCACATATCCCAAGGGGCATGATTCCATATGGGTATTCATTGACTAAATCACCAAGTCTGCCCACTTCCTAGCTATCTGGAAGCAGAGTTCTATAGAGAGCTTGGGATGGCTCTACATACAGGAGATAGATTGGCCTCATGGTGTCCCTTCGACAATAGTCTCAAATCGAGACGCATGCTTCACATCCCGGTTCTGGAAGGGATTTCAGGAGTCTTTTGGTACTCAACTAGTTTGAGGAAGAAATTCTATCCCCAAACCGATGGTCATATGGAGAGGAAAATTCAGGTTCTAGAGGATATGTTGCAGGCATGTATCATGGACTTTGGTCAAATTTGAGAGGACCACCTACCAATATTGGAGTTTACGTACCATAACATCTACCACTCCACCATTTGTATGGCACTATTCGAGGCTATATATGGGATACCATGTCAGTCAATTCATTGATAGACAGACTTCAGAGAGTTACCACTCATGGTTCTAGAGTTGGTATGATTTACCCCCGAGAAGGTGTAGATCATTCTGGGGTGGATGAAGGCTGCACAGATCTGGAAAAAGTCTTATGCTGACAGGCGAAGGTGACCTCTGGAGTTCTAGGTAGGGGAAAATGTCTTCCTTAGGGTCTCACCTTGGCGAGGGTTATGGATATTTGGCTGATGTGACAAACTATCTTCGAGGTTCATAGGACCTTTACACATACTGCGAAGAGTAGGTGAGATTCCTTACCACATAGCTTTACCGCCACAGTTTCATCTGTACATGATATGTTCCACGCCTCACGAGTGAGGATGAACAAGCATGACCCATAGAACATCATCAACTGAGGTGAGCTAGACATCAGGGATGGAGTGACCATTGCTGATTACCCGATGGATATTGAGGATCGGTAAGAGAAGATCCTCGGTGGGAAATCAATTCCCTTGGTGCACGTCCGGTGGCAGCACAAGAATCTCTAGGATTTCATGTATGAGCAGGGGGATTAGATCCCTGCCTAGTACCCACACCTTTTTTAGTATCCTTTGTTTTGGATTTGCTGGGATGCAAAGTCCCGTGGTGGGGAGAATGTAATGTCTCGGGTTTTTGTATTTATTTTTTAAAATATTATATGGAATTATTATGATACCATGCGCGGAGATGGAATGTAATTCTGAGGCCCGATGAGCCCAGAATTGTGGTTGGAACTTTTTTAAGATATGTATGTTGGTTGGTGTGTGTAGTTTTGACAGTTTACAAATTGATTCATAGAATAAATATCTAAGGGAACAGTTTCATCAAACATGATGAATTTACCTAAGAACATGCCAAACCTTGACTGGTGTGAGTCATGGAAAAATGTTGATTTTCAGACGTTTTTAGTAAAATAAAATAAAATAAAATAATTCAAATGGTTTATTTTATTTTATTTTATTTGGAATCATCTGTTGCAGCATAACAATAGGGAACCTATTTCAATAATAAATATAGTTCCATAATGACTCAATAACAACAACGCTGACTCATTAATTTTATAGTGTAGTGGGACACAAGAACACATTTACTCATTTTAATGGGTTATATCGATTATTCATTTCCCCATTATTGAAATAAACTATCGAACGTGGATGAACCCAAAAACCATGTTGACCTGCAGATCGTGTGTTATTTTGAGAGGGTTTTTATTGGGGTATTTGGGGATTAATCCACATTGTTGAAATCCAGGTTTTAATTCACTATGTTTAATCATTCTAAAAGGAGCAGATCAACAAAATGAAAAATGTCGATGTGGGTTTGTTCCTCATTTTTTTCAGATTTTTATTTCTTTTACCTATTTTTATTCTGAGTTCATCGCGTTCTTTGTGGTGCGACGAACACTAGATTGTTGCGAATCTGTTTTGCAATGCAACGATAACAATTTAGAGGTCTAATAGTGTGATGACCTATCAAAGGTGTGACAAAAATGGTGGATGGTGAATCGTCTTGGATCAAGAGAGACTATTCATCAAGCGTTCTTCTCACAGGTGGATTGATATGCATTTTCAGGACCTATTGATGGCCCGAAAACAATGGAGGTGACTTCGAGACGTCGAGGAGACATTAATATTCATGTTTCGTGGCAAACAAATGACAAAATAGAAGATCTGACCTCCACTCGAGGCGTGACGGTAGTGGATTGCGATTCTATAAATTTTTAGAACACACAATGGGTCTCTTGAAGAACACAACATATAGGTTTGGCTAAGTGGCTGCTAGGGATTCACAGTGCATGAAGCCATGAAATGGTGTGTTCTCCAACTAAAAAGGCATGTGGGTCCCTGCATGGGACTCTACGTTTATCCAATGCATACACAAACATGTGTTGGGGTACACGGTTGTGTACTCCACTATACGACCACAGTAGGTCGGCTTCATGGGTTACCACATGTACCTGATACATGGGTTATGACACATGGGTTGAAGATGTGTATGGGAACTTGAACAGCGTACATTATTCTCCCCAGATAGAGGAACATGGCATGTCACTCTCTTACACACCATGTATACCCTCTTTTACATGACCAGACTTACGATACATATCGTTGTACATGGGCAGTACTCGGGGTTAGATGACATGGCGTGTGACACTTCTACACGCCCTTTACTTCTCAATATATTGCTTGATCTTCTTTTATATTGTATGTTGGACATGTTTTGTTTGGGTTAGTGACCCTTTTTTTGTTCCCCTGAATGTTAGGTATCATTTCTATTCTTCATGAGTGAGATCCCTTCTATAAGAAATTTTAGTATAGAGTTAGGTATCCCAATGAAAGGCCCAGAGCAAGATCTTATATCCATTCCTGACTCCAAGAAGAGTTAGTTATTAATGTGACCATCCCCACAGGGCAACGATCCTCTACCTAGAATGTGAACCCAGATGAGTCATGGTATCCTCCAAGGCCAGGGCAGTGATCCTCATATATGTATCGTGATCTTTCCCCACTGGAGAGTGTGTTCTCCCGGAATGAGTGTATCTATCTTTCATAACTTTTATCTATGGAAAATACTTCTCCGATAGATTTCATCACAGTATTCAGACTCATGGTGTGAGATCTCCCAGACGAGTGCATTGTGGAATCTTCCAAATGATTCCCAAGCAGCGGAATGTGGTTGTGTGACTTGCCTCTAGACCACAGGTCTGGGTTTTGAGTATATACGGATTGGGTTCACCTATAATATGTTCAGTAGGAATTAACGGTATTCATTGATTATACCATTCCTTTTTGTATTCCTTTGTGGTTTTAGGGGTCCTCTACTGAGTATTGTTATACTCACCCCTGCATGGGATTTGCAAGCACATATCACGTCTTGTGCATACAAGCATAATTTTGAAAGTTTCCAGGGCGGACCATGATAAGACCGAGCATTTTGAGTTCCCTATAGGTTGAGGTGTTCCTATAGCTATGAGAAATAGTCCCAGTACCTCATTGTGTTTACAGGTTGGACTTTGTAGTTTTCAGACTCTTGTTTTTTCTTGTTTTTGGTGGGCTTGTATTCAGGCCCAGTTTACTTTCAGTACCTTACTTCCATTGTACTATTTTGTTTGGGTTTAGATAAATGCAAGCACATTCTTCCTTAGGGGTTTTTACATTTCAGAATTTTTGGGCTTGAAGATGTCTGCGTGTGTACAGTTACTTAGGCAATGCCTCCCATGGTAATAAAATTCCAACTCGGTGGTAGTTACCATCCCCTGGCCTATTGGGGGTAGGCATGGGGATTCGTGGCACGAGCCCCACTATGAAGAGTCATGAAAAAATATTCAGTAATAATTACATGTCATCAGTTATATTATAAAATTCACAAGTGTATAAAGAAAAAATCGATGTGAATGATTGAATCATAACAGAAATCCAACCCAATATACCTAATCATTAATCGTGAAACATGGAGTGATGCTTTAAAAATCTAAATACATAAAAATAATAAAAAAATTTGAAATTTTTTGCATCAATCATTATTAAGGGATTCGTTATAAACCCATATAAGGTATATTTTAAATGTGCCAGTATCATTCAACATCATTATAATAGAACACCTACATAACCATTATAAATGGAAAACCCATATGAACAACCTCCTATATAATTATCTAGGGAACATAATTGTTACCCAATGTAGTAGATCATTATCTTAGTTAGAATATCATACAATGATAATCGAGAACAACCATCAATATAAGGGAAACCCATCATATAAGATATATCATTCTCACCTAGAGAAATTTGATGAGACATATTTTATGAAAATGTATAAAATCCAAAAATAATTTAAATTATTAATTATTTTATTCAATAATCTATTATAAACCATCACGGTTCCTTTTATAAATTTCTTAAGCCTTAAAATTCAAACAGGTAACATTTTAATATTTTTTATCATGATTAAACCATGGGAGATAAATTTAATCCAATGAATGATCTAAAACACAAGATTATCACATGGAAATGAAATTGGATACATTAAAATATCTATGAAACACAATTGAACAATTGAAAACGAAATTATTTTATAATAATATATTTCTGACATGTTTTACAAGTGGAATGTAAATCATTTATATAATCACTATCATTGAAACATGATTAACATGTGAAAAATTAAAAAATCCATTATAATAGTCTCCTTGATAATTGATTTAAAAAATGTCATTAAATTGGATCCATAATAATATCATTGAAACATTATAACCAATATTAAAGAAATTCATTACATAAAATTAACAGTGAATCATGAGTAACCCATGAAAAACATATGAGTTCCATAAAATCCTATTAAATATTTTTAATCCTTACCTATATTGAATGGGGATGGAATCATTGCAATGAATTCTCACTGAAACATAAGTACCAAAAAGTGTTCTTGATATTTATAAATTGAAATTAAATAAAAATATCTAGTCATTTTTTTACAAAAAATAAAATATATAATTAAAAATAATTTAAAAAAATTCCTAAAATATTTGAAAAATCATTTTCATTGAAAATAACATTGGAAACAAATAAAAGATGATTTTAAAATGACTTCAATCATTTTTCAAGTTAGATATCATATCCCTTTGGAAAAAACATTTTAAACATAAAACTTTTTGAAAATAAATTCCATAAAAAACCATTATAGTATATAAGAAAATAAACAATGAATATAAATTTTATGATTTTCGTAAATTAAATTCATTCCACACACGTTAGAAAATATTCCATTCAAAATTTTATTGAAATTTTAATTGGAACTATTTGGAAATCATCATGATGTTTCCTTTCAAATAATATTTTATAATTTAATATACGAGTAAATATGTTTTTAATATATCATTTGAAGATAGTTAATTAAATTGAAAACATTTTTAGAAAACATGGACTTGGGAAAGTAAATGTATTAATACAAATATATAATAAATAATGATTTGTCTTAAAAAACAAATTTTAGTTGATTTGTATATAAAGAGTGGAAAATAAATGGAATGATAAGAATTTTTTTAAATAAAATATAATAGAATTTATGTTTTATTTTGATTCTAAAAAATAACATAATTTAGGTTTCAAATAATGATTATTTTATAATAAGTTTTTTTTATTTACTATAATAATTATCTATATTCTCAAATAATAAGAATTAATTAATACCTGAAAATATATTTGATTTCATAAAATAAAAAATATTATAGATAATATTTTATTTAATCAGGTGACATTTTACATTACTAATGTATTTATAGAAGAATGTATGATTTTGGAACCCTACATTTGGAATAAAAATCATGGATCATAAACCCTATATTTTCCTAAAACTATGAATCATCATCCCAAAATTATGAATAAATCTAATTTATATAGGTTAAATCTATGGTTCACCAACTCTAATTCTATAATCAAACTTATGTTCTTAGCCATTCTTTTTAAGTGTATCACAAATTATAGAAACCCTATATTTGACTTGGACAATGAAAATGTTTTGAATTCAAGACATTATCCACATTTTCTACAAGTACATAACCAGAAGTGAAAATATATTTAATGGTATTAGATTAACTATTAACATTCAAATTTTTATTGGATAAAATAATTTATATTTCAATGTGATTTTATGACTCTCTTTGAATGTTTTGAATTCAACTATTCATGATTTATCATGTTATATATTTATATCTATTTGACCTAATGATTTTCAACCTTATTAATAAATATTAAGATATTTATCCTTTAAATATATAAACATTCTTATCAAGAAGGAGATACACATTTTGAATATATAATAATTCCATATTATGATACACATTGGATAAATACATCATTTGAATACATTCATTTTGGTCAATATGATGTTAATTCATATATATTATTGTTAAATCATTTTACCGGCTTTACAAATCAGCCATCCAAGATACGCATTGTA
This sequence comes from Viscum album, assembly GCA_963277665.1. Classification (NCBI taxonomy): domain Eukaryota; kingdom Viridiplantae; phylum Streptophyta; class Magnoliopsida; order Santalales; family Viscaceae; genus Viscum; species Viscum album. The sequence goes on along the minus strand of OY728150.1, from coordinate 1,133,974,075 downwards.
TTCATATATTTTTAATCATATGTGAAGTGTTCTCTCTACATTATGAAAGCATATTAAAATAATTTGATCATCATTTTTTGCAGCAATATTTTTTATGATGATCCATTTCATATCATTTATTGTAAGGTCTATGTGTGAAATATTTTAAACATATACGTTATAATATATTATTAATTTCGTTTATTTTATTCTAATACATAGTCTTGGGTAATATTGGTACCTCATTATCAATCATATTAGATTAAATAACTCTAACACTCAATCAAGGTTGATTATCAAAATCTCATCCTACGTTGTGGATTTTTTTCCTTATCAAAGAATCATAAGGCCATGTGAAAAAACATCTTATAATGACATAAAAGACCACTAATCAATTGTATATGTCCCAATTAAAATAACATAATATTTAATGTCTCTATGATCATGGATAGATAGTTGGTGTAATTGGATGTTTTATTTTCTCTAGAAATTAATACGAAAAATGGTATGTTACTCATCTCGATATTTATATATCTCTTTTAAAAAATGATGTCACTGTAGAATATCTTTATAAATCATGAAGACTAGTAAAATATTTAATATATCTATATTATTGAAATCACATAATTCACCACCTCATGTATTTGTCACCGTCATTATGACAAAATTATTAATATTAATGGAATTGAGCTAATTATATATTTCTATTCCTAAAACTTATTTTCTATAACACCTAATACTATAATCTATAATTAAAGGGTAATATTTTTGGGATGTGGTTATTTTTTTAGGACAATAAATTATCTATTTAGTTGATCGGATCCCCAAAAGTGGTGTAAATTTATAAATTGTATAATGATCAATTGATATATTTATATTGTTGATTTCTTATGATGAATATTGACAATTGTATTAGAAGTCAAATTTAGGTGGTGTAATATCATTTGGCTCTATACAAAATGATTTAATGATTTGGATGTTGAAAATATAGATGATCATATAGAATATATGTACAAGATCCATGATGCTAGTTTTAATGGTGAAAATATTGTATGTAGGAAATCGGGGATGATTATTTTGATAAAAAAAATAGACTAAGAATATTTTTATGACTTTAAATCCCATTTGTGATAGTAAATTTGATCATGAAAAATGGTATGATTCAATATATAAATAATAAGATCATAATTCGTGGTAAATCAATGATGTTATCTATCGATTTGGATCATATAAATTTAATCGATATTATATTTTTCTAACTACATATGAGATATGGTTAACTATTTATATTTACTATTATGGAAACGATAATTGAAGTCAAATGAGGTACAATAAATCAGAGTGAATGATTGATACTTTTAGAATTAATGAAGACGATAACACAACTCAAATTAATGGGAGAGATATATAAACTACATATAATGTTTCTTCCCTAATGAATCTAGTTAAGAAATCAGGTAATTCATTAGTATAATAAGGATTTTTATCGTGATTATGTAATTTAATATCTAATTATTTTCATTAATGAACACAACTTAAAGAATCAATAACTAAGAATGTAGTGGGATCATTGATGATATATGAAACTGAGATGTAATCCTATGTTTAAAATTATATAAAAACTGAAGAAATTTCACATAAATATATTATGGATGAATAAAACTATTCAAATTCAGTGGATTCTAATAATGGGTAAATAGATGTTGAATAAAATTTGAAATTCATTATAAGAATAAAATGTAATGGACTAAGGAATACATCTATTGTGAATTAATGTATAATGGTCCCATTATATTCACCAATCCTATAATTAAAGACCAGTATAAAGAATTCATTATAAAAAACAATGAAATTTTGTAAGGATATCTTGAGTTATTCCTCTTGTTCATCTCAATACTCTCTGATGAACTATGAGGCTGATAATGAAAATCAAATTGTGAATCTATATCTTATGGCTGACACTAATGAGGTACCATTATCATTCTTTCAATGTTATAGTCATGAAAAAAAAGTTATTATGATGAGTTAAATTATAAATATTATATTCAATAATATAAATTAAAATTCCTAACTAATTATAATAAAAAAATTAGAAAATATTGTGAATATATTTCACTTTATAAATACTGTTTTGATGACATATTTCATATTTATGATATAATTTTTCCAAAATATCTTATGATCTATGTGAAGTTAAAAATAATTATTAACCATTTGAAGATAATAATTTAATGAAATCCACAATTATTTTTATCGAGAGAAAAAATATTTTAATCAAATATTTGGTAAAAATAAAATTCACCATGATAAACATGGAATTTTATATAATAATGAAAATAACTAATTATATAGAAGTTATTTTTTAATAGTTTTAAAATAGAAGAGTTGTATATTTTTAATTTTTTATATAGTTAATGAACAATGTGAAGTTTTGTTTTATTTTATAAAAACCCACTTTTATGATTTTAACTATGTCTATTATTTTATATTTTTATATAACATTAATTATTAAATCTCTATAATATATATAAAAGTATTGTTAATAATGTTTTTAGTTACTAAGATCACTAGACTCAAAAAAGAATAGGTGAAAAATTATCTTCTATTTGATGTATTTTAGATTTACTTAAATGTACTACATTATTATGTAATCAAGTGTTTGTTTGAAACAAAAATGGAAGCATCTATTAAATAAGTTTATAAATATGTGGCAAATTCAAAAGTAGTTTTAATTTTAAGAATCATTTTTTATATCTAATAATCCATGGAGTATTACATATACATGTAAATATATTGTTTTTATTTATTAACTCATTTATACTGGGAGGATAAATATTTCTTTGTTATGTATTATGTCTTTTTGTAACACCCCAATAAATTGAAATAGTACATTCCTTTAAATTGTGTATTATTTTTGTTTATAATTACTAATAATGGGTTTTAATAAAAACTCATATGAAACTGAATTATTTTTAAGATTAAAAATATGTTTTTTTCTCTATTATAATATATTATATTGTATTTCATTTCAATATAATATATTATTTAAATAAATATATTTTTAAAATAATCCAAAATTCAGAAATTAAAATTATGGTTTAATATTAAATGTTTTGGATATATAAACAATTTTAAATAAATCTGTAAACAATGTATATTATAATTATTAATTATATTTTATTTAAAATTATTTGTATAAGTATATAATTTTTTTCACAATTGTTTTCTTTTTAAAAATATATCATTTTAAATAATATTATCATGATATATGTCAACATTATGTTAAATTGTTTTGAATAAATAATTGAGTATATTTATGTAATTTTATAACTCGATATCTTTTAATATAATTGTAATGTCCCGGTTCCGAAAGCCACCAAGAGGCGCCTCGTACCCGATTGGTCACATGACCTCAAGATCATTTCACCAAATGCCAGTGGTTGCTGACTATCAGTGAGGGAGTTGTGTGTGATAGTGGGGAAACTATGCCCTCATTGGCAGAGTACACAACAGAAATAAACAAAACATGCAATAGCAGAAGCAGTAAATATCCAACAACAATATACAGTGGAAGACAAATACAATACACAACTAGAGCACACATGTATATATGAAATTATGCACAATACATATGTTTAGTAAGGAATACAAACAAGTCACAATGCTGAATACAATACTAAACCAAAGTACGGAAGAAAAGCAGATATAAACTCCTTAGCATCTCAAGCCTCGGCTTGGTCCCATTCTCTCAAACTCTATGCAATCAAGTACCAGAAGTCGAAGGGTGGTTTCCCTTGCCTGTACCCGCAATAACAGAGTCTGTTTGGGCCCAAAAGTATGGCCCCAAATGGGTTATGATACTAAATCCCAGTAGGCAACCAGCCGATGATCTATACCTAACAATCAGTGAGCATATGGCGGGTAATAGTACAGTAAGCAATAAACAGCTTGCAATAAGCAGTAACCAACAAAAAATGAGCATAAACAGGATAAAATACAAAAGTAGTCAGTCCACAGAACACAAGCAGTAGTGAAGAAAACAACTAACCACAATAACAACCCCTTTGTGAATTACTCACAGCTGACCCCTCTGGTCATATCCAAGAAGTACCAACAACCCTATGGGTAGTGCACTCTTTCTAAACCCTCTAGTTTGGTCATACGAAATTATAAGACTCTCTGGGGAAGCTCGCTCGGTCAATTACCCTTATAGTCTAGGGTAGTCAGGGACTCTCTGAGGAAGATCACATGGTCTAACTCTCTTATATCCCAATGGTCTATAAACTATTTGAGGAGCTCACTTGGTCAATCCTGTTATAGTCTCAGGTCTGTCATAGAATCTCAAAGGAATCTCACTCAGTCAATTCCTTTACTAGCCTCGAAAGGTTTTAAATAAAATGAAACAAAGTAAAGACTCTCTGAGGATACTCACTCAGTCTACCCTCCTGTAGTCTATAATTTCCAAGACTCTATGAGGAAGCTCACTCATTCTACCCTCATGTAGTCTATAATGTTCAAGGCTCTCTGAGGAAGCTCACTCGGTCTACCCTCCTGTAGTCTATAATTTCCAAGACTCCCTGGGAATCTCACTCTGTCTATCCCTTATAGTCTATAGCACTAGGTTCTCATAGTCACGTCTCAGTCAATTCATAATAATGCTATAAGGCCAAAGTACACCTACAGAGCCACTTGGCTAACCATTCTACAACAAACAAGCATGTCATGAATATCATTCCATCCTATGGTCACAAAGAATGGAAAACAAGTATAACGGCCAAAGTCTATCAAACCCAAAGGTCATAACAAGAACAAGGCATGGGAAAAATATCCAAGCATAGAAATTATCCATAAAAATTATCAAATTACCTCTACATAAGCAATCAAGCAAGGCATGAAAGAAACATGGGAAAATGGTAAACACGCAATACCCCGTTCACGGGTATTGGAGGAATTTTCCCACAAATCTAAAAGACTTCGAATGGTAAGGCACACTCCTCCTACCTTAATTCTAGGAGAACAATATACTTTGATCACAAGGCTTGGTTATCCTTAGAACGGTTTAGATCTATGAAAACTCACAAAACATTCAACCAACGATATCTTGAGAAAGAGGGGAAATCATGGAATGAAACATAATAAAAAGGAAGAGCTCACTGATGTGGTTCCAATTCAATCGACGACAGTCGATTCGGAAAATAGACAGAGGCTCGGGGGCTGATAGGGTGTTCACGGCCATACGGACACTCCTGGTCGAAGAACCTACAGAAGAAGTTGTTTTCGTCGATTTGGTGTGACCTGTTTCCATTTAATGAAAAAAATTAACTACACGACTAGTACTTCTAGGGTGGGGTACACAGCGTGTACATAGCTTTTCAGTACTCCGCTTTAAGTGGCCTCCACATTGCCCTTACACACTATTTGTGTGGCCTGGACATGGCCATCACACGGCCTTACACAGCATCAAAGTACACCGCATGTACTTATAAAGTACAAGACGTGTATCTTGAAAATTTCTAGGATTTACTCTTTTTCTCAAAAATTAGAAGAAAATGAAAAACATACATGAAATGATGATCTAGGTTCTTAAAAACTTCCCCCCTTAATGAAATTTGTCCCCTAATTTCCCTATAGAAGATAAAAAAAGAAACCCCGAACAGCTCTGGCCATTGCTATCGTACATCGTCCTCCCTCTTCCAGGTCTCATCCTGTACTCGCCCGTTCTTACATAACACCCATACCAGAGGAACATACCAGCCACAGAGAATCTTCATACAACGATCGACAATCCAGATAGGATGCTCCTTAAATGAAGCATCCACATTGACCTCATCCTCTTTGGGTGGAAATACATGAGACAGTTCTGAAAAGTAACGTCGGAGCTGAGAAACGTGGAAGACGTCGTTCATAGCCTGGTACATCTGAGATAACAGCAACTGATAGGCAATCGGCCCAACTCTCTCCAACACCGCAAATGGCCCGATTTACCGTGGTGAAAGCTTACCCTGTCTCTGAATCCTCTTGTGTACCAACCTCGGTGCGACACGCAGGAAAACCTGATCCCCGACCTCGAACTTCAGAGGTCGTCTTCGCTGATTATCTTAAGACTTATGTCAAGACTGTGCTGTATCCATCCTCTTTCGGATCAACTCTATCAGCTCTGAGGTCTCCTGAACAAGATGAGGTCCCATCAAAGCTGCCTCTCCTGCCTCCAGCCCGCACAAAGGTGATCGGAATGGCCTACCATACAAAGCCTCATAAGGTGTCATCTAAATAGTCTCCTAAAAACTGTTATTATAGAAAACTCTACAAGTGGAATATGCTTCTCCCAAGATCTACCAAAGTCTAGAATGCAAGCTCGGAGCATATCCTCAAGCACCTGGAATCGTACGCTCGGACTAGCCATCTATCTAGGGATGGTATGCTGTACTCAAAAGTACCTATGTACCCAAAACCTTTAGAAGCCACTACCATAACCGAGAAGTAAAACACACAGCCCTATCTGAAAAAATGGTGTGTGGAACTCCATGCAGATGTACAATCTCTCTGATATACAACCATCATAGATCATCAACACTAAATGTCTCCTTGATTGGAAAGATGTGAGAAACCTTCGTAAGCCTGTCGATGACAGCCCAAACTGCATCACTTCCTCAAGGCCACCTTGGCAACCCGATCCCGAAGTCCATCGCGACATCATTCCACATCCACTCAGGGATGGGTAACACCTGTAAAAGTCCCAATGGTCGTTGATGCTCTGATTTCACCTACTGATAGGCAGAACATCAAATGGCGAACCCAGCATCATCTCTCTTCATACCTGGCCACCAGTACCGGTGGTGTAGATCACGATACATCTTGGAGTCTCCGGGATGAATTTCCCAAACTGAAGAATAAAAATCCCACATCGGCACCTTGCGTATATCGGTTGGCCCCCATATCCATCCCTGTAAATGCAATATTTCATCCTCACCCACTATCCATCCAGGAAGAGGGTCCTCTCCTAACACACTCTCCCGCAAGACTAGGACTTCTGAGTCTAATAGCTGCCTCATTCATACCAAATCAAGAAGTGTAGAGGTAACAGCTACAGAAGAATGAAATGTCTTCCCCTGACTATCGTGCACCTCCAAATGCATCTCAGAGAATAAATCCATAATATTCCACTCATTACTGGCCTCATGTACTTCCTGAATCTATGTTCTTCTGCTCAATGCATCCTCCACTGCGTTGCCATTTCCCGGCATATAGGCAAGCTCATTGACAAAAGACTGAAGATACTGAACCCAACTACTGTGTCTAAGATTCAGCTCATTCTGAGTGAAGATATACTTGAGACTCTTGTGGTTAGTAAAAACCACATAGTAATCTCTCAGAATGAAATGTCTCCAATAGCCTAAGGCATGAACTACAGCTGCCAACTCTAGATCATGCGTCGTGTAGTTCCTCTCATGTGGCCTCAACTGATGAGACCCATACCCAACAACTCCATCCCCCTGCATAAGCACAACTCCCAGCCCGATACCTGAAGCATCAAAGTAGATAGTATAGCTCTTGTCTAGCTCTGGAAATACTAGTATCAGTGCTGACGTCAACCTCCTTTTAATCTCATGAAAGGATGTCTCACAAGAATCTGATCATAAGAACCTTTCCCCTTTCTTGGACAGAACTGTTAGCGATGCTGCAAGGCATGAAAAGTCTTGTACGAAATTATTGTGGTATCCATCCAGCCCTAGAAAAATTCTCACCTCAAATAAATTCTTCGGTTGCTCCCAGGAAACTACAGATCTCACATTATCTGGGTCTACTGAAACTCCTGCCTCTATGATAACATGACCCAAGAAGTGAATCTAACCCATCCAAAAGTGGAATTTAGAGAGAATATCATAATACTGATACACTCTCAGTGTAATCAGAACGATATCAAGGTGTGTAGCATCTTCTTGTCGAGTGTGAGAGAACACTAAGTTGTATTCCATGAAAACCACCACGAAGGAATCCAAGTATGGGTGGAACACTCGGTTCATCAGTGCCATAAAAACTGCTGGCGCATTCGTGTGACCAAATGGAAATACCTTATACTCGTATAGACCATAACTGCTCCTGAAGTTTGTATGAGGTATATCTGATGGTATAACATGCAACTGATGATAACCGGATCTCAAGTCAATCTTTAAGAACACTCGGGCTCCTCAAAGCTGATCAAAGAGGTCATCGATCCTCGGCAAGGGATATCAATTTTTAACTGTCAACTGGTTCGGCTTCCGATAATCCACATGAAGCCTAAGTATGGATCACACAGGGTGTTAGACTAAATCCCATTAGGCAACCACCTGATGTTCTATGCCTAACAGTCATTGAGTATATGGCAAGTAATAGTACAATAAGCAGTAAATAGCATGTGGTAAGCAGTAAGTAAGAAACAATAAGCAATAACAAGATACTATACAATAGTAGTCAGTCCACAGAACACAAGTAGTAGTAAAGCATACAACTAACCACAATAGGAACCCCTTGTGGAAGTACTCACAGCCAACCCCTCTGGTCTTATCCAAGAAGTACCAACAACCCTTTGGGCAGTGCACTCAGCCTAACCCCTCTGGTTTGGTCATACCATATTATAAAACTCTCGGGGGAAGCTCACTCGGTCATTCCCCTTATAGAATATGGTATTCAGTGACTCTGAGGAATATCACACACTCTAACCCTCTTATAGCCCCAAGGACTGGAAAATCTTGAAGGCGCTCACTCGGTCAATCCTCTTACAGTCTCAGGTCTGTCACATACACTATGATGAAGCACACTCAGTCAATTCCTTCCCTATTCTGGAATGGTTTTAGAGAAAATCAAACAAATTAAAGACTCTCTGAGGAAGCTCACTCAGTATACCTTACTGTATTCTATAATGTCCAAGAGTCTCTGAGGAAGCTCAATAGTGATACCCTCCTAAGTCTATAATGTCCAAGACTCTCTGAGGAAGTTCACTCGGTCTACCCTTATGTAGTCTATAATATCCAAGACTCTCTGTGAAGCTCATTTGGTCTATCCCTTATAGTCTATAGCAGCAGGTTCTCATTGTCTCATTCCATTCAGTGCATAATAATGCTATAAGGCCAATGTACAACTTTAGAGCGACTTGTCTAACCAATCTTCAGCACACAAGCAAGTCAAAAACATCATTCCATCCTACGGTCACAATGCATGGAAAAAAGTATAACGACCAAAGGCTTACAAACCCAAAGTTCAAAACAAGAACAAGGCATAGGAAAAATATGGAAACATATCAATTATCAATACACATGATCAAATTACCTATACACAAGCATACAAGTAAGGCAGGAAAGCAACATGGGAAAAATGTTAAACACGCAATACCCTGTTCACGGGTATTGGTGGAATTTGCACATAAAACTCAAATACTTCAAAAAATAAGGAACAAACCACCTACCTTGATGTTAGGAGATCAATATAAATTGACCACAAGGCTTGATTCTCATTAGAATGGTGTATATCTACGCAAACGCACAAAATGTTCAACCCAAGATATCTTGAGAAAGATAGAAAATCATGGAATGAAACTCAAGTAGAAGGAAGAGCTCACTGTTGTGGTTCCAATGCAATTGACGATGGTCGATTCGGCAAACAGATAGTGGATTAGGGGCTTGGAGGGTGTTCACAGCCGTACGGATGCTCCCAGTCGAAGAACCTAGAGAAGAAGTTGTTTTCGTCAATTAGGCGTGACCGCGGTCCGTTTAATGAAAAAATGAACTATATGTCATTTACTTCTGGGATACATGACGTGTACTTTGCTTTTCTGTACTCCACTTTAAGCAGCCTCCACATCGACCCTACACACCATGTGTGTGGCCCGAACACGGCCAACACACGGCCTTACGCGGCATCAAAACACACGGTGTGTACTTTTAAAGTACACGATGTGTATTTTAAAATTTTCTAGATTTTCCTCTTATTCTCAAAAACAACCAGAAAAGAAAAAATATACATGAAGCGAAGATCCAGGTTCTTACAATAAATTATTTTCATTATTTTTTTAATTTTTTTCTAGTATATAAATTTAATATAAATAAATGAACGGTTAATAAATTTAATATTTAAATTTATATAATTTATTTTTATTAAAGTTAATAGTAATAATAATTATTATTACATTAATTAATGGTAAATAATTTTTCGAATATATATTATTATATCTATGGAAATAAATTTAAAAATATATGAATTTATAATATGTTTTTTTTTAAAATAAATTATAAATTTATATAACTATATTAATTTTATGAAATTTAATTTATAAATATATAAAACTATACAGATGTTTCTTTAAAAAAATAATATCTTTTTTTGTTAATAAAAATGATGTGTTTTGTTGGTTAAAAATAAATCATATAATTATTTAAAAAAATGATACAAAAAAGGAATAATAAAATGAAATAAAAAAGTAAGTTATTAAAATAATGTCATATAAAAAGCAATCAGTAATTTGAAAAAGTGAGGTAAAAAACAAAAGTGGAAAAAGATGTGGTAGAGAAAAAAATTGAATACATAGAAAATGATATGAAAAATGAAAAAAGATAAAAATTTTGGGATTAATAAAAAATTATAAAATAACTATTAAAAATTATAATAATAAAACGTGAAGTAAGAATTTCTTAATTGAAAAATGATAAATAAAGAAAATGGATTATATTGTGTTAGTGTATGCGGTGAAGTCCATATTAGAATCACATTGGTTGATTTCTTCTAAAACCATTATAATATATGAATCATAATAAAATTATATAATATGAAAAAAGAATGAAAATGAAATATATGAATAAAAACATTATTCTTCTTTGATCTTCAACTATAACATTCAAAACTAGTATAAATTTTAGTCTCACATGAACAATTTATCCATGTAATACCCTATTATTTTCATGAATCGTGTCTAGAACCCAAATAAACTCTGATTTATTTTAGGTAAGTGATTGTTTAGATTTTAATTTAAGCAATTTACACTTGATTTAAATTTATATATATATATATATATGTGTATATATATATATTTAATTGTAATGTATGGGATTGTTCTGTTATTTTTTTTTTCAAACCCATCAATTTTTATAATTTATGGTTTGTAATGGATTTTGGGTTTTTTATCTATCAATTTATAATTTAATTTATGTTTCAAATAAATTTTTTATTAACATTGTTATATATATGTATATTTAAATTATGCTAATAATTTATATTTTTAGGAATGATTACATGATTTAAAAAATATGTTTTAAAGAAATAACGAAACTACGTTTTTTTTATTATTAATAATAATTTCATTTAAAAATATATTTTCAATGATAAATGTCTATATTTTATGTATTCTATTATTTAATGTGAAATTTTTATATAAATGATATTTTTTCATGGAGAGAAATGTATCAGCACATCTACGTATGTCACTTATAATTTATAAATGGCCATCATATATGTTTTCATTGATATTTCCTATATTTTCTCATGTATTAATTTCATTTGATAATAATTTATATGTTTCTCCTCTTAATATGAAGAGATTATTATAATCATAGATTTATCCTATTTATGGTTTTAGAAATTATCAAAAAATTATTATTATTATTCTATTTTAAGAAACATGTAAGATTATTTCCATCTAAGGAAAATAATCTATGTATGTATTATTTTAAAACATTATTCGATTCTGATTGAGAAAGGAATGACTATTAAAATATTTTCCTAAAATTGATAATATAGTATTGAATGTTATGTTATAATATTTAGATTGACCAATGACCTTAAGGGGAAATTTTCATTCATTAAATATGGAAAAGTGGCCTCATAGTATACTTATACCCTACCAAGTATCATAACTAATGTTTAAAAATTATTATTTTGAAATGGAAAAATTCAAGGGTTTATTTCAAAATATTATTATGTTAAGAAATTGATGGTTTCCATAATTATATGAACCTAAAAATATACATTATTCAAAAAATTGGAAACCTATTTAAAATATTATGTTTAGAAAATTAAATATTTATTATATATTTACTTATGATTTTAAAACCCCTTACCAAAAATATATAAATTTTGACCCAATATTTTAAATTGAATTGTTCATAGGTTTGGAATAATTTTTTTGTGATGCTTATTTCTTGGATGAGGCAGCGTGTGTGAAGGCATTGGGTTTATTTAATACTATTTAGTGTAGTTTCATAATATTTTAATGTATAATTTTTAATTCTCCAAATTATTGAACGAAAAAGATTCAGTTATATAAAATACACTTTATATTATTTTTTATGTTAACATAAAAAATACACAACATTTGTTTTTGTTGAACTAAAAAGTATAGATTCATGATATAATAATTAATATAAGATGAACGGCATAGATAAATTTATAAATTATATATTTTCATGAGAATAATCATGTATAGATGTTCATGCATTTCTAATTACAAAGTTGAAAAATTATATATTTCTAATGTTTTATTAATGAATTGTGAGAGAAATATTCTTTTAAGGTGGGAAATGTAACACCCAAATAAATTAAATTAGTAATTTTACTGTTATTATATATTTAGTTTGTTTATAATTTCAAGGAATTATATTCAAAAAAATATTTAATGACACTAATGTATGTTGGCTAATAAAAATATTTTTTATTACATTTCTAATATATTACTTTTTTATAGTAAACTAATATATTTCTTAAATTAATGTATTTTTTAAAATAAACAGAATTCAATAATTAAAATTTAGTATTATTATTAAAAGTATATTAAATATTAATTTAGTTCAACATAATCATTTTATTATATAGTTTATATTATGTTTATTAATGACCTATTATTTAAAATAATTGGTATATGTACATAAATTGATTAAATTTAATTTTCATTCCAAAATAATAATATTAGAAATAATATTATAAAGAAATATATTTACATTATGTTTTATTATTTCTAACAAATAATTTATTTTATTTAGTTAATCTTTTTATATGAGATATTTTAATATAACCAATTTTATTATATAATTGAATTATATATGTTCTAATAAATAAATTATATGAATTTTAATTTAAATAAAATAATTATTTATAATTTTAATTGTATAAAATATTTTTATATTAAGTTTATTAAATTTATTATTAACAATAAAAATAAATAAGATTAATTTTTTAAAAATTTATTTTTATATTTAGTATAATAGATTTTATAAAAATATAAATTTTTAGCATTTTTATAATATTTTTAAATTATAAATATATATAAATTAAGTTACATAAAAAAAATTATATATATGTATATAAATATTACATTATTGTCTTAAAATATTATATGTTTTTTGTTCAAAATAAAACATTATATGTTTTTTGTTAAAAAAATATTTGAAGATTTAAAAACGTTATAAAAATAGATAAAATAGGGAAATATAAACAAATATAATATGATAATATATTATAAAATAAAAATCATTACTTAAAAAAGTGAGATATGAATCAAAATAGTTGAAAATTGTAAGAGATAAAAACCCAAATAATAGTGAAAATATATGATGAAAAATAATACAGTGAAAAAGTGATGAAAGAAATAAAAATCTATAACGAAATATACTTAAAAAAGAAGAACAAGAATATAAAATGATGTAAAATTTGTTAATGAACCAATATATATAATTTTAAAAAATAACCAACATTGTCTTTGCCTTTGATGTAAATTCCATATTAGAAACTCATTTATTGATTTACTATAAGACAAATATAATGTAGGAGTAATAATAAAGTAATATAATATACAAAAAGCAAAAAATTAATTGTATGAATCATATCTCTTTCCCACATTATGCTCCCACTGCAAGATTCAAAAATAATATATATGTCACTCTCATATGATCTGTTTATCCATCAGTTCCATCTTTTTTTATTTATTTGTGTACAAAAATCAGCAATCATATTATTTATTTCAGACAAGGATTTGTTTTTTATTTTATTTTTATCAATTTTCTATTTTATTCAATAATATGTATACAAATCAATATATGTATATATACATATATATAAATATTTGTTTGTTTTTATTTGTTTTTCAAAAAATGTAATGTAATGGAATTTTAAAAAAATTATTAATTAATGATTTAATTTCTGGTTTGTAAGGAATTTTTTAATCTATAAATTTAAAAAAAAATTATGTTATGATTGTTATTTTTAATGATGTTATATATATATTATACTATGATTTTATATTTTGTAGTCTTATTCCATGTTATTTAAATAAGTTGTTTTATAACATTAATGAAACTTTCTTTTATTATTATAATCTATTTTATTTATTTTATAAATAATGGTAATTTTAATTTTTTTATTATTTTATGTATTCTATCATTTTATGTGCAATGTTTAAATAAATGTTATTATTTTATTCGATAAAATTTATCTACATATCAATTTATGTCACTTGTAATTTATAAATGGTTGTTATCTTAATTATCATCGACATTAAATGAATTTTAATTCATGTATCATTTAATTTATTTAGAATATTTATATATCTTGATTTATTTAAAATCATCATATAAAAAATAAAATATGTTTATAATCATGGATATCTTCTAGATAAGGTTTTAAGAATTCTAAAAAAAATCATTATGATAATTTAATAATTATATTAGATTTTTTTCTTATCAATAATATATTTTTTGTATTCATTATTTTGAAACGTTATTGGGATATGATTGAAAAAAGCTGGTCTATTATAATATTATCTAAAAAATGTCACTTGGGTATTGAATGTTATGTTTTGGTATGGGGAGGGAACCCATGATATTAACGGGACATTGTCCCACATGTGATATGACTTATTGGCCTTAATTTTTCATACGCAATACTGAGTATAATGATTTTTCATTCAATATTTTTATTTTGAAATGTGAAATAAAAGGAATTATTTCAAAAGATTATTATTTTGGTAAATTGGAGGTTTTCAAAATTAGATTAACTTATTATTATTATTTATCATTTTATTCAAAACATCTTTTTCTGTATTATTTTAAGCACAAGAATTATTTTAAAATTATATACTTATGATTCTAAAAACCCATAATAAGTATATTATGATGCTCCTTGTATGTTTTTAATATTATTTTTTAAAGGATTAGTAAATTTATTTTTGATTTATATTTCATTGAGGAGGTATCACACACGATGTCATTGTGTTTATTTAAATTTGTTTCTATTGTTTTATGAAATTGTAATCTATAATGTCTAATTTTCAAAATCATGGACCAGAATATTTAATAGTATTTAAAATGCACTATATATTTTTCATTTGTCTTCTATAAAAAAATAAAAACGAGGAGTATATTATATTTAGTACTGAAAAGAATGAGTTCATGGGTTTATAATTAGTATCAGATAAAATTTCTAGAAAACATTGGAAGTTATATGTTTTTGGTAGTTTATATATGTCATGACATGTCCTCGGAACCCGTGTTGTGACTACCCCAAGCCCACCTTCCATAGGCCAGGGGCTAGCGACTAGCACCAAATGTGTAAATCCCTAAGCTGGGAAGGCATTGCCTTTATAAAATTAAACACACACAACTGGAAGCAAAAAAGTATGTAGAAACTGTATACAAAAGATGTGATGGAAAGAAAAAGGGCCGAAAATACAAGCCCATAAGTGAAGTACAAGGAAAAGGAAAATCATGTACATCTAAAATGATAAAAATTTGGAAGGTTTCTAGCAGCTCCTGGATCGTCCACCATGTATCCTACATGATGGGTAGGTACATATAGCCTCCTCAGCGCTCCATGTCTGTCTGTCTCCTCCAGGTACCGACTCGTCGTGAGATCCACCACAGGGTACCATCCAGTCCTCGTACACTCCGCCTCAGTCAGCATTGTCCGTTGTCTGCATCCAACAAAAAGATTTGAAGGCCAATCCCATGCAGGGGTGAGTATTAAGATACTCAGTAAGGACCCAGAGACTCTCACGGTCTCACCAAATCCAACAAGGATAAACCAAAAATTACTAATCAACAGACAACCATTACTTAGGTATATAACCATTCATATACCTATGTTATCCAGTAACCTATCTCAAACATGAGGAAAACATAGCTGTCATTGTCTCAGTTCAAACCAGGATTTTTAGTGTAGTAGAGAAGTGAATATAATTAGTCGCAAAGCTAGAACATCTTATTCTGACAAGAGGCACAGCTTCTGACCATACAGAGTCTGACCCACACATGATTGATAGATACTAACCCCCTCCCCCACTTAGTGACCCACACAGGATCTGTAAGCACTGGCTGAAATAGGATCGATGACCGATGACCCACACAGGATCAGTATGCACTGACCCACACAGGATCGCTGAGCACTGACCCACACAGGATCTAACCCACACATGATCGCTCGGTACTAACCTCTGCCTCACTGTAAGCTACTAGGTCTATGTATACTGTCTTCGTGCCTCTCGAGGGATCCTCACCATGAGATACTAGTAGAACTCTAACTGTCATGAATTCCAAAGTAGAAGTATCTCAAAGGACCACCTCGAAATAGGGGTCACAACACAACAGACAGTGCGCCAATCGGATGCACGGTCTGTGAGTTATTGGCATTTTTGTCCCGGGGCCTGGTTGGATTTTTGGTTCAAACCAACGTGACCATACCCCAATAGTGTCCAATACTCAAGTGGGATACACCAAAACAACCGTCTCGCTCTATGATTTCTATCGCCATTGACGGTTGATCGATCAGACTTCCGTAGCCCAAGATATTTGCGAATATGTAATTTTGGGTTAAACGGGTCCGGTCTGGGGTCGACCCGGTCCGCGGGTCCAACTCGGCCCGTCGGGGTGGCCCATCCCAGTGTGGCGACCCAGTAGAGGGACTGGCCCGGCCCGGTGGGGTGGAAAGGCCCGGCTTGCGGGCTCGCGTGTCCTGGATGGCTAACCCGTGTGGCCTGGCAGGCTGGCCTGCCTGGCCTCGCTAGCAGTCCCGCATGGGCAGGCTGGCCACACTGTAGAGGGGTGCGGCACCCCTGGTTTCTGAAGGAACCGGTGCTAGGCACTGGTTCGGAGACCCGCGTGAAACGAGGGGTCCTCCCTGTAGCGTGCACCGGTGGCCAGCTCAGTTAGCCGGCCCTGGCTCCTCCACCGTGGCATGACGGCGCCACGGTTCTGTTGCCCTTCGTTCTAAGCGACAGCACTATGCCACCTCTGTCGCGGCCCAACATGGCGGCTGCCACCAGCTTCCACGCACGGCACGATAGTGCCGCGCTCATCGTTTGACCGTTGTGGCCCTCCTAGCTGCTTCCCCCTCCTTCCGGCATGGTGCAATGGCACCACGCCCCTCCTGCACTGCCAAGGCCTGCCTGGTCGCGGTTCGGTTCCCTACGCGGCACATCGGTGTCGTTCCCTTCTGGTGACCCGGCAGCCTTGCGCCATCGACTTCATCACATTTAGACTTCTTCATAACAATAAGAAAAACCAAAGGGGGAGAGTCGGGTCGTGTTCGTGCGGTGTGAGACCTTGTCATCATCATGATAACATTTAGCATACCATAATCTAGAAAATTAAATGATGAAGAATAAAAGTGTATACTCATAAATTAAATAACACAAATTCTCCTACCTCCCTTGATGACGATCGTTGACAAAGACGCGGGAAGGCAACGTTGTTCTGTTGACTTCGCAAGAAGATGAATAATTATACGTCATCGGCATTATTGAATAATGGTGGTGTTTCATCGTCCTTCCCTGGTTGAAGAGGGAGAGAGAGATGTCTGTTGTTCTTCGTCAGAGAGGGGTGTTCTTCATTGGGAGAATAAAGTTCTCCAAGTTTTCTCCAAAGCTCCATCAAAAAGAAAGTTCCATCCAAAATAATAGGGTTAAGCTAACCCATTATTTAATTTTTGGCCTAAATAATTCAAACGATTTAAAATTAATTAATTAATCCCATTAATGGATTTGTGGGTTGGCACAGTTATGAGGGAAGGTGGAAAGTTAAAATTAAATGAAAAGAGGGTTGGCTTCATTAACTCATGGGAAGTATAAGGGTTTCATCCCACATAAATGGGGGGTTTATGGGGTTTGGAGCTTGTGTGCGCCCCACCTAATAATATCCTTACGAGGGAGGTTATGTGCGGGTGCCCCCCCCCCCCCCAATAACCTCCCCTTGGAGGTTTTAACTACCAAGAAATAAAAAATAAGCTAACTGTAATTTTTAATTAACTTAATGAAAAATCCCCAAAATCTAACTTCCACTCTCGTTAGAATGAAACTGCGGTGAAGGTATCACTAAGTAATCACCGACTCTGTGAGTTCAACAGTGCCCTCAGATTTCAGTTCCGAGCACCGGTTCAAAAGTTATAAAATTCCATACGTATGTTTACTGAAAGTACCCAAACAAAACTTCCGAAATTTATTCCGGGCACACCGGGCCTCGGAATCAACTGTCGTCAGAAACTACAGACTCATAAAATTACCATGTAGTTCAGAAAAAACGTATCCATGGAAATTCCAGGTCTTTAAATTATCCCCACCTCAGGGATATACATCCCCATAATCTATAACTCGATCAATGGAAACAAATGAGGGTAATGAGCACACTTCTGAGCCTCCCGCTCCCATGTTCTCTCTTGGATGTTCCAGTTCTGCCAAAAAACGTGCACCAGAGGTATCAACCATCCACATATTACCTGCACCTATCGATCCTCAATCTCCACTGGAACCTCCTTGAAAGTTGCCCTACCATCGATGTCTAGCTCCCCGTGGTCAATGATGTGGGATGGGTCGTGCACATATCTCCTTAGCTGAGAGACGTGGACGACATCGTACACCCAATGCAACTGAGGTGGAAGATCTAAGTAGTAAGCCACCTCGCCTACTCTGGTGAGGACCTAGAAAGGTCCAATTAACCTCCGAGATAACTTCCCTCCTCATCCAAATCCCCGTAGACCTTGTCGAGGTGAGACACGTAGAAAGACATGCTTGCCATCCTGAAATTCCAAAGGCCTCCGTCTCCTACAATCATATGAATTCTATCTTCTCTGTGCAGTCATCATCCACTGCTGGACAATCTGCACCTTCTCCATGGTAGCTCTTACCATCTCTGGTCCCACAAGGGCTGACTCCCATTGGTCTGTCCAGCACAATGGCGATCTGTAATGTCGACCATTCAATTCCTCAAAAGGATCCATACCGATGGTGGAGTGATATTTATTGTAGTAGGCGAACTACACTGAAGGTAAGTGGTCCTACCAGCTGTGACTGAAGTTGAGGACACATGCACAGAGAATGTCCTCGAGGGTCTGGATGGTCCGCTCAGTCTGGACATCCGTCTGAGGATGGAAGGTGGTGCTCAAGTGAAGCTGTGTCACGAAAGCATCCTAGAACACCTTCCATATCTAGGAATTAAAGCATGTGTCAAGGTCAGAGATCATAGAAGAAGGTACTCCATGTAAATGAACTATCTCCTGCACATAGAGGTGTCCCATGCTCTCAACTGATCCTTGCTCTCTGATCGGTAGGAAGTGGGCCGACTTGGGGAGTCGGTCAATGATCACCCATATCGAATCGTGACTCTTGGATGTATGTGGAAGAACAGTCACATAGTCAATAGATATCCCATCCAATTTCCACTCTGGGACCTCTAAGGGTTGTACCAAGCCTGCTGGTACCTGGTGCTCCACCTTCACTTGCTGACAAGTGAGGCATCATGAGACATACTCAGTTACCTCCTTCTTAATACCCAGCCACCAGTGCTGTCGTCGAAGTTCCTCATACATCATATCCACTCCAGGATGTACCACTAGTCGGGAAGTGTGGAACTCCCTCAACACATACTCCTAATGTTCTAATGGTACCATAGTACATCCTCTGAAGAGAATAACGTGCTCCCCACCCTCAGAAAATCCATTAGGTGCCTGCCCTGTGGATATTTGTGCACGTCGTGTCTTGCAGTCAGCTTTCCAATGTTGTGCCTCCCTAACTCGCTGAATTAGTGGAGGATTGACTATAAGAGACTGTAGAAATCCAGCTTTATACCTATCCACAAAAGATATTTGTAAGGCAGCCAGCTACTCTGTCGCCTCTCCTAGTAGTTGAATAACAGTCCCCCTGCTGAGCACATCTGCAACAACGTTCCCCTTCCCAGGATTATAAACAATCTCAAAGTCATAGTCCAGGAGGAACTCAAGTCATCGTCGATAACTCAGCTTCAGGTTATTATGAGAGAAGATATACCTAAGACTCTTATGTTGAGAGTACACGATAAAATTTTCTCGCATCACAAAGTGCCGATACATCTTCAAGGTGAAGACCACTGATGCTTACTTCGGGTCATTGGTAGCATTGATCTGCTCATGTTGTCTCAACTCCCGAGAACCATAAGTGATATCTACTCACTTCTGCATCAGGACACACCTGTGTCTGGTCCCTGATGTTTCACAGTAAACAATGTATCCCACTCCATCCTCTGGAAGCCTCAAGATGGGGGCACTAGTCAACCACTACCTCAGCTCCTGAAAGCTCTGCTTGCATCTCTCTGACCACACGAATGGTTGACCCTTCTTCATCAAGTCTGAGAGTGGTGTTGCAACTCTGGAGAAGTCTGGAACGAACCACAGATAGTATCCAACCAAGCCCAAGAAACTTCGTACCTCTGTCACACTCCTAGGTGTCTCTCAAGCAAGTATCGCCTCAATATTCACTGGATCATCTGCAACTCTAGCCTCCGAGTTGAAATGTACAAAGAAGTGAACCTCTCAAATCCAAAACTAGCACATCGAGAGATTACCATAAAGCTGGTGCTCTCGGAGTGTGTCTTGTACCACCTGCAAATGGTAGGAAAGCTCTTCCCCAGTAGTCGAGTAAATCAAAATTCTGTCGATGAAGACTATGGAAAAGCGATCGAGGTATGGCTGAATGATCCTGTTGATGAGACACATGAACACTGCTGGAGTGTTGGTTACACCAAAGGGCATAATAGAGAACTCATAGTGACCATATCGACACCTGAAATCCATCTTCTTTACATCATTTCCTCGAACTCTTATCTTATGATAGCCTGATCTGAGGTCTATCTTCGAGAACCGTCATGCTCTCTTGAGATGATCAAATAGGTCGTGAATCCTCGCAAGTGGGTACATGTTTTTCATGGTCACTTGGTTCCGGTGATGATAGTCGACATAGATCCTCATGCTCCCGCCTGCCTTCTTGGCGAACAGAATCGGGGCTGCCCAGGGAGAAACACTGGTCTGGATGACTCCCTTCCCCTGCAAGTCCTCCAACTATACCCGTAGCTCACGAAGCTCAGCAAGAGCCATCCGATATGTTGAAGCAGATATCGGTGCCATCCTGAGGAAAAAGTCAACATAGAAGTCCACATCTCTGCGATGTGGTAGTACTAAAACATCATCATGGAAATCATCAGTATACTGGTCCACCAGTACAGGATTAGTCAGACTCTCCACATCAATTGCTCCGAGGGTAAGTCATGTCAACTGATGAGTGATCAGCTGCACACTTCTCCGAGTAAGTTCATCTCATGCTACAAAGGTTCATTTCTCATCGGTAAAGGTGATCCTAGTCCTATCAGTGCAGACACACCGAAATTTTCACCTAATACTGTCAATCTGAGCATGGATTGTTGATAACGAGTTCATACCCAAGAAGACGTTGTAAGGCCTCGACGCCGCAACGAGGAGATCCCAGCTGAAGCTCTCGCTTCCTAGAGTAATCTCACACTACTGGAACATGTGTGTAATCATCAAGTCTTCTCTCTTAATATTCTCTCGCCATAAGGATCAAGCCAATGGCTCTGTCGGAATCTCCGAGCTCCAAATGAGGGCAGTGGCTATGAACGAGTGGCTAACACTTGTGTCTATAAGTACTACAGCTATATTAGAGTAGACACAGGCAGTACCTCGAATCATCTCTGGAGCACCATGGTCCTAAGCCTTAGCTGCCAGAAGCTGAGCTCTCCCCTGTCCACCAGCACCCTGCTGTCAGGGTGGTCCTCCTGGTGGTGGTGGTGGAAACACCTCAAAATGTCGTCCCCTTCCAGCAACTCGACCATCTCCTCTTCCACATCCACATGTTCCCTACGGACCTCCTCAATCGAATCGCTGCCTCTGTCTGGGGAGTCCCTCAAATGATAGTTGATCATCTATATAGTGGGTCAGATAGTCACATGTCGTGTGACTATGCCCGCATCATGAGTAACACTGCCTGCTCCTGAAATGTATACCACAGCCTCGGGTGCCCCGCACAACTGATCCTGAGTCCTGCGGTTGTCCACCCATGGGTCAGGTCCTCTTGGAACTCTGCATCATCTATCTACCTCCAGCTATAGAAGACTCCACTACATGTCAACTAGTATAAGGTCTCACTACTGGTGACTGCTCATCCAGGAAACTCTCTACTAGGAGGGCTCTCTCTAACACCCCCTCCTACATCGGGGTGCTGAGGGAGATCATCGAGGATCTGATCTCTAGACTGAACCCCTACTTGAAGGTCTGGTCCCCGAAAATTGGGTCCCAAAACATATCTGTAGAGTATCATGAGAGGTCGGTGAACCTCGTTGATAATCGTACCACTATCATGATTCCCTGTTGTAGATGAAGTAGCTCATGTATTCGCACCGCTTGAAGGGTGGCTGGAACAATCTCCGACCGGAACATGCTCTCTAAATATTTCCATAGAAGAGTCACCTCATCATGAACCTGGAGCATCAGTCTCCACAATCTGCCTGCTTCTTCCTGAAGGAGGCTGGTAGCAAGGATCCCCATGAAGTCTTTTGGTGTCCCTACTAGCCTGAAGACTCTCACCATAGCCTCCATCCAATCCTCAGCGGCCTCTGGGTCCATCTCTCCCCTGAACCTAGGTGGCCTCTGGTGCTGGAACTCATGCAACACGTTCAAGCAGTTTGCATCATCTACTGCTAGGGCTGGTGGCATCAGTGGCCCAACGGGAAGTGGTACCGCTGGTGCCACCGCTGGTAAAGTGCCCTATTATGAGGCCTTATCGCTCGGTGGGCTATTAGCGCCAACAACTCCCAGGGATCTAACTAGTCATCCACGGGGAGGCATCCTGAAATTAACAGATGCCACATGGTCACACTATATAACCTGGTGAGTAGACCTGGTTGAGCTGACTTAAAAAAACATTTGAAGACACGCACACGTTCAGTGTTTTCATGCACTAAGTTAGAAATCAGTAGTCAGGTTCCTGGTTTATGGATAGGTCGGTTGTTGCACCAACACTGGACTCCCTCAACTGAAACCCACACTTAGTACACTTAACATTATTGTTTCATGAAAAGAATGATTAGTGTCCTAAGTTCTGTGGTAGAACTGACTCCTATGATACCAATTTGTCACGACACGTCCTCGGGACCCATGAAGTGACTACCCCAAGCACGCCTTCTATAGTTCACTGGATAGAAACTTGCAACAAAGGTGTAAATCTCTAATCTCGGAAGGCATTTCCTTTATAAAAGTAAACACAAAAAACATGGTGCACAACTGGAATCATGATTCTAAGTCGAAAATGTATAGAAAAGATGTGCTGGAATGAAAAAGGGGCCAAAAATACAAGCCCAATAGTAAAGTACAAGGAAAAGACAAAACATGTACAACTAAAAAGACAAACAGTTTGAAGGTGTTTAGAAGTTACTGGATCATCCACCACAGATCCTACCTGAAGGGTAGGTATTGATAGCTTCCTCAGCGCTATACGTCCGTCCGTCTCCTCCGGGTACCAACTCGTCATGAGGTCCACCTTTGGGTACCGTCCAGTTCTCATACACTCCGCCTCGGTCAGCACTGTCTGTCATCAATATCAAACAAAACAAGGTGCGGGAAAAGCCGGTGCAGGGGTGAGTATAAAGATACTCAGTAGGGACCCTGAGAACCTCCAAGTACCACAAAATCTAACAAGGATAAACCACAAAGTAAAAATCAATGGACAACCATTACATAGGTATAATCCCATACATATACCTAAGTTATCTAGTAACCCATCTCAAACATGAGGAAAACACAGATCACATTGACTCAGCTCTAATAAAGATTTTTAGTGTAGCATAGAGTTGCATATGATTAGTCACGAAGCTAGATCATCATATTCTGACAAGAGGCACTGATTCTGACCTTAATTGGTTTTATGCACACATGATCGATAGGCACTAACCCCCCCCCCCCCCCCACTGACCCACACAGGATCGGTAATTTCTGACCCACACAGGATTGATGAGCAATGACCCACACAAGATCGCTGAGTAGTGAACCACACAGGATCAGTATGTGCTGACCCACAAAGGATCCCAGAACGTTAACCCACACTAGATCTGACCTACACAAGACCGCTCAGTACTAAACTTTGTATATTCTGTCTCCAATCTCCCCCCACTGCCAGCTACTAGGTCTATGTACATTGTCTTCTCGCCTATGGAAGGATCCGCTCCACGAGCTACTAGTCGAACTCCAACTATCACGATGTCCTAAGTAGAAGTATCTCCAAGGACCGCCTCGTAATAGGGGACACAAAATAATAGACAGTGCATCAATCAGACACCTGGTATGTGAGTAATTGGAATTTCCGTCCTAGGGGCCTGGTTGGATTTTAGGTTCAACCAAACTTGATCGTACCCCAACAATGTCCAAAACTCATGTGGGGTATGCCAAATTAACCGTCTCACACTATGCTCTCTGTCACCGTAGATGGTTCATCGATCAGACTCTTTTAGCGCAAGATATGGGCAAATATGTAATTTCAGGTTAAACGGGGGTGGTCTAGGGCACGACCCGGTCCGCGGGTCCGACCCAGCCCGCTGGGGTGGCCCGGACCGGTGTGACAACCCAACCCGAAGGAGTGGCCCGACCCGGTGTGTCATCCCGGACTGGTGGGAAGGCCCGACCCAGATGGCAGGCCCACGTGTCCTGGCTGGCTGGTCCACCTGGCTGGCTGGCTGGCATGCATGGTGTGCCTGGGTAGCCCACGTGGGCAGGCTGGCCACGCCGTGGAGGGGGTGCGGCGCCCCCATGCTTCCAAATAAACCAGTGCTAGGCGTCGGTTCTATGACCCGCGGGAGCCGAAGGGTCCCCCATGTAGCCCGCACTGGTGGCCATCACAACTGGGAGCCCCTGGCTCCTCCACTACGGTGCGACGACACTACGGTTCTGCTAGCCTCCACGCGGAGTGATGGCGCCGCGTCGCCTCCGCCGCAGCCTGGCCTGGCCGTGGCCTCCGGCTTCACCGCACGGCGCGACGACGTCGTGCTCATCGTCTGACCATCTTGGCCATCCTGGCCGCTCCCCCTTCTTTCGGCGCGGTGCGACGGCACCGCTCCCCTATGGCATCGGTGTGGCCCACCTGGCCGTGACTCGGTTCCCTACGCGGCACGGCGGTGCCACGCCCTTGTGGCGACCAGGCGGCCTTGCACCGTTGGCTTCTTCATGGTCCACCTTTGTAGTCAACAAGAAGAACATCCAAAGAAGGGGGTTCAGGCCGTGTTCATGTTTTCTGAGCCCTCCTCGTCATGGTGATAACATTTTACATGCCATAATCTAGAAATTTTAATGATGAAAAATAGAGGTATATACTCATATATAAAATAACTCAAATTCCCCTACCTCGCTTGACGACGATCATTGACGAAGTAACAGGGAGGCGACGGCATTCCGTTGATGTCGGAAGAAAAAGATGAAGTTGACGTCGTCAGCATTCTTCATGGATGGAGATGTTTCCTTTTCTTCCCTCGGTTGAAGAGGGGGAGAGATATTTTTGTCATTCTTTATTGGAGAGGGGCGTTCATTATTGGGAGAATAATGTTCTCCAAGGTTTCTATAATGATCCACCAAAAAGAATGTTCCAACCAAAAAATGGGTTAAGTTAATCCATTATATAATTGTTGGCCAAAAGAATTCAAACGATTTCAAATTAATTAATTAATACCATTAATTAATTTTTGTTTTCGAACACTTATGTGGGATGGTAGAAAGTTATAATTAAATGATGATAGGGTTGGCATGATTAACAAACGAGATGTTTAAGGGTTTCATCCAACATAAATGGGGGGTTTGGGGGTTCAAAGCTAGTTTGGACCCATCCTAATGATATCCTCCCAAGGGAGGCTATGTGCAGATGGGCCCCACCACTAACCTCCCCTTGGATGTTTTAACTACCAAGAAAAAAAATAAGATAACTCTTATTTTTATTTAACATAATTAAAACCCCCCAAAATCTAACTTCCACTCTCGTTAGTACGAAACTACGGTGAAGGTCTCACTAAGAAATCATCGACGATATGAGTTCAACAGTGCCATCAGATTTAAATTCCGAGCAGCGGTTCAAAAGTTATAAAATTTTGTACGTATGTTTACTGAACATACCCAAATAAAACTTCAGAAATTGATTTCGGGCACTCCGGGCCTCATAATCAAGCGCCTTTAAAAAATTCTGAATTGTAAAATTTCCATGTATTTAAGAAATATTTTTCCCACGGAAATTCCGGGTCTTTACAATATAAGTTTAGAAGTTATAGTTTTTCTATTTATATAGATGTAAACTCAGAATATTCTCTAGCTCAACCGACAAATTGAGAGTGTGAAATAATTTAGGCGGGGGGGATGTATCTCCCCAATAAAATCAAATAGTAGTTATATTTAACTTATATTTTTTTTATAAATTAAAAGAATTATTTTTAATAAAAATTGTAATGAATGTAATGTATTTTGATTAATTAAATTATGTTTTATCGTAATTAAAAAATATTACATTGTATAATATAGTACACAAATATATTCCTTAAATAGATTTATTTTAAAAATTAGTGAAAATTATTTATATATATTTTTTTAATATTAATTTTCTTGTATATATTTATATTTTTCAAGAATATCAATTTTCTTATGTATAGTACGTTATGTTTATAAATTTAATTTTATAGAAAATTATATATATAAGTCGATATGTTGTTGAATTGTTTTCATTATAAAATTATAATGTTGGAAATAATATTAGAACAAAATGTTTTTACATTTAGTTATATCGTTTTAAATAAGAAAAATATTTTATTATTAAATTTTATTACTTGATATGTTTTAATATAATACATATTCCTAAATTTTTGAATTATTTTTTTCCTAATAACTATATTATAATAATTTTAATATTAAAAAATTTCTATTTATTAAATTAAACATTAAAAAAAATTATATTAATTTTATTTAATGTAATAATAATAATAATAAAAGGTAATTTTTATAATTTTTTTATAATTACGATAATATATTTTATAAACATTATATTTTATAGTATGTTTTTATTTTATGAAATTGACCAATTATTAATTTATATTTAATAATATTAATATAAAAAATTAATTATATAAATAACAGTTATGTATATTATGAAAAATGTTATTTTTTCTTGTAAAAATGTTGTATACTGTTTTTAAAAAACATTACAATAAAAAGTAAAAAAGATGAATAAGAAATAAAAACTAAGAAAATATAATAATATAATTTAGAAAAAAATAATGACATGATTACAATCACATAAGAAACTAAAGAGTACATATTTTTTTGAGAGAAAATAAAATACCAAATAGAGAAAAACATGAAAAAATAGTTGGAAAAATTAATAAATGAATAATAAATGAAAAAACTACTAATAAAAATAATAGTAAAAATAAAACTTGAATAAATAAATTCAGAAGTAAATACGAAAATATATATAAAAAATGAGACTTAGGTTGTGTTTGTGTGTGTGGTGAAGCTCATATTAAAATACATTTTTATTGATTTATTATAACACACATATTGTAAAGACCTTGCCATAAACATAACTTAATATGGTGTTTTTGAACAAGAATTTACTTTAGAGGATCTTTTTGATTTATTGTTTTAGTAAACTGGGAAAATATATTTAAAATTAATCATATGCCTTACATGTGATAAGGTGTTCCCAGTATCAACTTTTTCAACCAAAGGAATCCTTTTTAATAAAAAAACATGACTTCATTTCGTGACACATCTTCAATTCCATCATCATGAAATCTTATTTGTCCACTTAAATTTCACTAAATATGAAAAAACATTAAAGAAAGGGATGATCTAAAAAATCACAATATGTGACATAAAATATGGAAACAAAATGTTTCTATGAATGTTTTAAAATTAAGAATACATTTTGAAAAAAAATTATACTTTTCACCCATGAAACATAATCACTTTAGCATACCTCATGAAATAATAATATTAATTTAAACTTCCATAGAAAACTGAAATCATAAATTTAACTTGTGGAATCCATATATCCATTACATTTTATATTTCATGCCTACATAGGGATTAACCTTTATGGATTCATTTGAAATACCCAAAACAATATATTCCATAAATCTATTTGGAGAAACCCGACTATTTAAATCCATCTCATTAACCAATGCATAAGAGATATGGAATGGGATATCCCACCCTCATTTCATCATGTAAGAATGTTTATTCAGAAACCATGAACAGAAAATATATCATAATAATAACACAAAAACAACTATATTGGAAAAATAACATTTGACTTTGAAATCAAATTTCATTGTTACTATGTCATGCAATCAAAAATGAAAACGTATTGTTTGACAAAAAAAATTAATATATAATGGAATCATCAAAAAATTAAATATACATGAAAGCGTGAAAGTATACTCTTGCAGTATAAGTTATGGAAATAATTCCCATTATATATTTTAAAAATAGTTCAATGAGTATATATTAAATAAGTTATTAACAGAAACTCATAAGTTCCATTAATAAACATAAAAATATTCATTTTTAGAAAACATTGAACTAAAATAAAAATATATAAAAAATTTCTTTTGTAATCCTTTTAGATCCATATAAATAAATATATAAAATATTATTAAGAATATTGACATGGAGAAAATTAATTTAAAATTAAAATTTTAAATATTTTTTCTGTCTCATACATCATTTAACATTTAAATCATAATCACCCAGAAATAATAAATTTACCAAAACAATAATTAACATTATTATATAAATAATATTTATATTAAATGACATAGTAGATTTATATACACATTATAAATGTTGATATCATCATGAAATGACTCAATGCAAGGAGATTGAGATAAATCCCTTACGTTGAGTGAGACATGTCATGTAACATATTCTTATCCATGAATAATAAACATATAATTGTTATTAATGTTATTGAGAACATTGTGATAGTTATTTATTCTATTTATATCACTTATTATCATGTTATATCTATTACTTAATTATTCATGCTCATGTCAAATATTTTGACAATATTTGTTACATGAGTCTAAATTAAAATTTGTATAATTTAAATAGTCAAATTTTTCATTAGTCCATCATCTCCAAAAAAGTATTTAGGACATGGTTATTTTCAATATATATCAATTATAATTTTAAATAAAACCATTATTTATGGTTATATAAAATTATATATGTTGTAATCATCGCGACAATAAGACATACGTGCGCATGAGTAAAATACCTAATTTTCATTCATAATTATGGAAATAAGTTAATTATTATTTTATAATTCAAAATTTATAATAATATAATTCATATAATATTAATCATTTTAATAGAATTATATTTATCATCAATGTTAAATTGTGCCATAAAATTTATCATAACGCTTCTCAAAGGTGATAGGTCCCACATACACGTGAACAAATTTATAATTTTTTTGTTCATGGAATATAAAAAAATGATATGTTATTTTTTAATAATGATAAATATTTCATTATTATAATATAAATATAATATAATAATTCCATCATTATAACTATTATTGAGATATGCTAATGGAAAATGAAGTATATCGATCCATATAGGCGATAGATCACACGTAGGGACAAAGTGTTAATTCTTTTCACATTTGATGTAAGTGGATATAGATTTACGTGATTATAATAACATAATCACCTCTATTTTTAATTTTTATACACAAGTTATTGTATCATAATGGTTGAATATGAATCTATATATGTGGATGACTAAATAAAAAAATACATGATAAAAAACTATGCCTTTCTAATGGACGATCAATATTGATTAACACATGAAAACATATTTGTTGAGTGTTATGTCTAAAATAATGACTCTATAATGTGGGGAGGAAATATAGGATGTGATTTTGTCAAATCATGGCCTATAAAAATATTATTTGAGGTGTACATAAAATATAATAATGGGTCTCCTTTTATAGTATAGGGGAGGGACACTCTTGGAATTCATCATATTATTAAATTAATATAAATTATTAATTGAATCCAAATGAACCAAAACAAGTGAATTACAAATATATAATTATTATTGGTAGAATACCCGTTATCAAACTAATATTATATATGTTTTTACTATTTTTTAAACCTTTTCATTTTTTATTGACCCTTATTAATTTTTACCTCGATATGATGTAATTTTTAATTTGAGGGTTAATATACATACCATAACATGAAAAACGACAAGTGAATTAATAATTTATGACATTTTATGATATTTTAAAACTCAATTTCAGAATATTATATTTTTGGAATTTCTAAACCATTTATTAACTAATATTATATTTTAAAATACCATTATCGTTATTTTTAAAAATAGTCAACATTTAGCAATTAAAAAATATCATAACAACTTGATATCATCAATGAAACTCTATTAATAGATCAATATCATTTAAAAGTAATCTATTAATTTTATTATTGGAAAAAATTATATCAAACTATATTTATTGATTAGATTTAATATAATTTATGTGATTCTTTCATTAATGAATCAATTACTGCATTATCTATTTGTCACTATTTAATTTAATTATTTATTCCATAAAAATTATAAATAAATTACCATGTTTTATGTAATAATTTTATCTTTAAATTTAATAGTTATATTTTAATGTATTCTCTAAATAACCCATGTAAAAAAACATTACATTTTAAAAACTAAGGTATGAAAAAACATGTCTCCTGTTTAAATATAACACTATAAATGCGTTAAGGCCCTCCATGTGGATTAAAGAGCTCCTAAAATAGAACCCCATATTCTCGTGTTCTAAAAAAATGTATAAAAATTAATCAGAATTAGTGTTATTGTAGTTTTATAATATTTATAAGATTATTATTATCATTAATTACCTATTTACCCATTTATGTGGTAATAAAAATAATTAATAATGTTACTATTCTGAATTGAAAATAATAATTTTGATCTAATTAGATCAGAATTTTCATACATATTAGGACAATGGTTGTACATATTTCAAAATTCAAAAAACATAAGTTCACCAAATTTGTTTAAAATTAATCCCATTGATATATCGAGGAAACCAATCATTAATGTAAATCTTTTTAAAAGCTCAAAATGTTTTTCTATCCAATTTCTATTTTAAATTTATTCCAATAAACTAAATTAGATTAAATTATAAAAAATTATTTAATTATACTTTAAAAACATTCTAAAATATAATTTAATACCATAAATAAATTTTATGAAAATGTAGTTATCAATTAAAATGAAATATTTTTGACAATTCATCAAAAAGAAAATATTTTCACAATAAAACATAATATTCAACCAAATAAAATTTTAATACTGATATTTCAATGTATAAGATTATTTGATCAACTATAAATTATAAAACTTTTAAAAACTATATTTACAATTGGTTTTCTATCGAAATGCCTCAAAACTACATTTTTGTAAATAGTAATTTCATTATTAAACTGTAATTAATATTATAAAATAACTAGAATGTAAATTATAATAATATTAAGAATTAAACTAAAAATATTTAACCAATATTAAATTAATATAAGGCAATATGAGTGATTTATTTAATTATTGGTATAAAACACACTTATAAACATTTTAATTATTTTTCTAAAAACATTTATTTTTATATTCGATTGTTTTTATTTATATTGAAATTAAATTTCTTAAAAAATGAATCATTATATTAAAATTTTAAAAACCTATTTTTATTATTTAGTTTATAATGGTAATTTTTTCTATTATAAGGGCTAGGTTATAATGATAAAAATTAAATAATAATATTTAATTTTTTCTTTAGCTCGATGTGGTATATCATGTATGCTATCAAACATAATGTTTCCTTTAAAGTGATTAGGATTCTATATTCTCCAACACACACATATAAATTTTTTTCATCATAATATTATCCCACTATCAAAAACTAGAGGTTTGAATTTTAAAAATATTTTTATTAAAATACCACATCAAAAAAGGGGATTATGAAACATTCACGTTAAAATAAATAAAGGGAAGTATGAATGTCACATGAGATAACACATACTTGAGTTACATGTTGAGAAAATTTTATATGGAAGTAAAAAATAATCATCGTGTTCAGATGGATTCAAACTGAATCATTATATTATAATGAGCATTCAAGATGATTTTTTCACACATATATTATATTCTACAGAATAACGTAATCCAAAAAGGTTTAACGGTCTATATCTCCTATATTGAAACATTTATCATTTAAAAATGTTTAGGATAAGATTATATAATTCCCAACAAAAAAATAAACCTTATATGATGAAAAAAAATACAATATAAAAAACAATAAAATCGAATTTTTAACATAGACTATTATAAAAATTAATATCCTTTAGAGAGATAAAAAATATTATAGACTGTGATTAAACCCCAAATAAATTATAAAAAAACAATCCCATAGTCTTTTAAAGCAATTTTAATGAAATATCTCCAAATGACATCAAATAATCATGATGATTTATACTGAAAAGTAAATTGGATCTTAACATTCAAGACACTCTATAAATTTCTAAAAACAAACTGAATCAACATAATCCCTCAATAAAATAAGAGATTTATCCATAATATAAATTGTGATTTAAATCTAAAAAGTACCATTTTATTCCATTTACCCTGATCTTATAATGATCCCAAATTAGTGAGCATCTTTCCAAACGATTTTAATCACCGAATAACTAAATCATTTTCCAATCCAGTTGTTATATATTTATAAACATATATTCCAAAAGTAAATATATTCTTCATCGATCAAATAATTTTTTCTAAAAATAAAAATTTCATACTCACTAGGACTTCTCATAGGATAATGGTGGAAAATATACCATTATCACCCTTCTGTATTGGGTTAGATTCCAGTCACCATACCAAACACATCGGGGTGTCACCAATCCTACGCGATATCCTTATTCTAAAATTATATAATTCATATAACATCCAAAAAATATGATAGTGTAATAAAAAATAACCATAACATATTTTAATCAAAAATGTTATCTCATACCTTTAATTTTTCATCTCAAATGTTACTATCCATAATTTCCTAAAAATAAATTTCTCCAAACAATCCATCAATCAAGACAAAATATTATAAAATAAAGCCTCAATAAGGTTTAATAATACAAAAAACTCATGATCAACCAGGAATTATATTCCCCTAATAATATCCATTAATCTTAAGAAAACATCATAATTTTCAGCCTTGTCAAATCCATAATATGATACCAACTCTAAGGATCTAAATATATACATATCAAATTCTAGTATTTTTTTTACTAGAATTTACATTGGAGTATATTTTGATTTGAAATTTACATTTATCTAGGAATAACTCTTAAAATGTAGTCCCATATGTTTCATGGTGTTAATAAAACACCATATCAACTAATTCCACCAAAAGAAACCCTTCTAAAAATAAAACATGAAATATTTTTTAGGCACATTGTCAATTTTTTCATCATGACATATTCTTATTCCATACCAATATTAATCAATCTGGAAAATAATTATAAATATTGTATGATCAGAAAAATATAAGGGAAATAAAAAAATGAATGAAACCATTAGTCTATGAATATTTGAAACACATGAACATGTTTAAAAAATAGTAATTTTCACCCAAAAAATATTATCACAACTCATGAAATAATAAAATTAATAATTATATAAATAAGTAATTATATAATTAATTTACCATGTGGCATCTATATTACTCTTATATTTTAGATTTCATTGATACATAGGGAGAAACCTTCATGGTTATATTTTGAATACAGATTGCGGTATACTCTATCAATCTCTTAGGGGAAACCATTCTGTTTAAATGTCTGTCAATACCCAATGCATTGTAAAACTATCATGAAGTCACCATCCCATGGTTTATCATTGAACCTCATATATTAATAAACAAATCCGATTAAACATAACATAATAATAACACATAAAACAAGTGTAATGTTAAATTAACTTTTCTACTTTGAAATCAACATTCCTTTTTTATATCGTTACACACTTAGTAATGAAAAACATTAAATATAAAATGGTTTACATTTTAAGGATAATTTGAATAATAAATCATTATTAATAAAAAAAATACATTCATTCATCACAGTTTTTAAAAATCATTCATGTTTCCTTTTGTAAAAATAATTGAATGATTAACCTTTAATGTGGTTTTATAAAAAATCATATGTCTCATACCTATAACATTAAAGTATTACACTATGGAAACCTCAAAATAAAATTGAAAATATCCCTAAAATATCAATTATATTCGTTTTATATCCATATAATTAAGTATGTAAATTACTCTCTCGAGTTATGACATGCTAAAAAAGACATGATAATTACATCTTTAATCATTCAAAGGGTCTCAAAAAACATTTAAAATATATATCATAATGTATAATAACTAATATATTTACCAAAACATTAATTAACATTATTATATATAAAATAAGGATATGAAATATCATAGTATCAATATATAAACCTTATAATGGTGCATATCGTCATGAAATGCCTTAAAGAATGTAGATTGAGATGAAATCTGTTACCTTGAATCTGACTCATCACATACAATATTTTTCTTCTGAAATAACAATAATTCTTCCATTATTTAATTTCATGACATAATTTTTAGTTTTAATAATCATTTTATATCAACGATTATCATGATAAAACAATTATATTATTATTTATGTTCTTGTCAGACATTTTTATTATATTCAATACTTGTGTCCAAAATAAATTTGGTACGATGTCTATAGTCACTATTTTCATTATTCCATCATCTACATAATACTATTTGGGACATGGTTATCATATTTATTGATCAACTAAAATTTTAAATCATACCATTAGGTGTGGTTATGAAAAATGAACATCCTTATAATTGTGGAGACCATAGTATGTGTGTACGCAAGAGTAACATTTTTATTTATCAATAATCATTATTGGAAGAAGTTATTTATTATTTCATATATTTAAAACTATAATAATAAGAGTAATATAATATTAATAATTTATATATACTTGTATATATCATCCATATTCTTTTGTACAGAAAAATGATTTGCATCGCTTCCGGGAGAAGATATTTCATATGCATGTATGAATAACATTATCATTTTCTAGTGCCTGATAGATAACAATTAAAATGATATATAATTCATTAATAATTATTTATAATTCATTAATATGACATATAATCATTAATTTCATCACTATATTCAGTATTTATACATGGTGATTGAAAATGAAATATATTTGTTCATGAAGGATATTGTTCACACGAATGCATGAATGACTTACACTTTTCCAAATTTGACAGAAGTGGAGGTGGATTTAGGTTATGATATTAACATATTAAAATCTTCATATACATAGGATACTAGACTTATTATATCATCATCGATGAATAATATTTGAAGTGTATTGAAGAACAAATAAAACCGAAAAACAAGAATCAAAATGATACATTTTCCTCAAGAAATCACCATTGATTAACACATTAACACCTATAAGGTGAGTGTTAAGTCTAAAAAATGTCCTATATAATGTGGGTAGGGATTCTAGTAAGGTATTTTTTTAGATATTTTTCAAACAAAAAGGTCTTTGGGTGTGATGAAAATAGAATAATGTGTTCCGTTTTATAGTATAGAGGAGGTGCACTCTTAAAATTCTTCAAATTTTTTAATTAATATAAATTAATTATTGCTTCCAAATAGTAAAATACTGATTTATTTAAAATATATAATGATTTTTGGTGAAATTCACTTCTTATAATTAAAATCATATAATTTTTTACTATTTTTAAATCCTTATCATTTTAACCCTTATTAATTTGGAGAGTGATATCATAATTTTTTTAGTTTGAGGATTAATATAATTTAAATTACATGAAAAAATATATAAATGAGTCATTTATTATATAATAAGATTTATACCAAATTTTTGGTTGAATATTCCATTATAGAAAATTATATATCTTTTAATAAATTATTTTATATATTATATTATTATTACCATCAATTTTGAGTAAATTCAATATTTTGTTTTCTAAAAGTATCATCACAACATGATGTATTTGCGAAAACTCCATTAAAACATCCCTACAATCTCATTGAGACACATAATATTCGTTTATGAAATAAATTATATAAAATAATATTAATTTTAATATTTTTATTTAAATTTATTTGATTTTTTCATTGGGAATTCAATTTATGAATAATCATTTTGTCATCCTTTAAATACAATTTTTATTCCCAAAGAAATTATAAATAAATTATCATCAGGTTGGTAATAATTTCATTATTATAATTAATTTTTATAGTAAAAAATATACCATGTATAACAGAATATTAACAATAAATAACTTTCTAAAAACAATGGTGTCAAAAAAAGTTATATTCTCATTGAATAAATTATTATAAAGGCATTAACTTTATCCCAGTAGATCTAAGTATTACTAAAATCTACCAATGGATTTTATTAGTGGAAAAAACAAATCCAATTAAATTATGAAACTTGTTAGGGAAATTTTGTAATATTTATAATATTTATTAACCTCTATTTAGTTGATTTTCCGTTAAACGTAGTAATAAAAATAATTACTAAATTCACTCTTTAGAGTTTCTTAAAAAATATTTTAATACTATTTGATAATAAAATTCATAGTATTTAAAAAAATATTTCATTTTTTCAAAATTCAAGTCAAATATTTGGTTAATATTTATTTGAAAAAATCATGTTGACGGAATGAGAAAATGATCTTTTATTGAAAAAATGTTCAATGTTTTGCAATGTTTATATATATATTTTAAATTTTAAATTTATTTTAATGGCCATAACAGGATTAAATCATATAAAATGACATAATTATTCATTAAAATCATTTAAAAAAAATTAACACAATATATTTGATGAAAAATTAGGTATCAATTAAAAATATGCTTTTTCACTATTCCTAAAAATATGAATCTTATTAGGAAAATACCAAAAATAAAATCAATGTAAATTTTTATACTAATATTTCAAATAATATGTATAATTTTTAAAATATAA
Organism: Viscum album; assembly: GCA_963277665.1. Taxonomy (NCBI): domain Eukaryota; kingdom Viridiplantae; phylum Streptophyta; class Magnoliopsida; order Santalales; family Viscaceae; genus Viscum; species Viscum album. The sequence continues at coordinate 1,133,936,641 of OY728150.1, read as the reverse complement.
TTTATAACGGTGTTAGAAATATATTTAAATACGGTTCTCCATGAATAGTTGGATAAAACACATTTTTTAAAAAATACTACATTTATTAATAAAATTGGACTTGTTGTTATATTAAGACTAGAAATTACATAAGATGAATATTAAACATTAAATGATATATATTTAAAAGTTATTTAACTAATATAATCTAACTAGAGTTATTTATTAACTTATTTTTATAGAACAAACTTGTGTATATTTAAATCTTTTTAGAAAAACATATACTTTTATGTTCAATTACTTATTATTTTATTTTTCTAATTAATTTGGTAACCAATGAATAATTTTATAAATATGTATAAAAATTATTTTTATTTTTTATTTAAAAAATTATTTCATTCCATCTTAATGGCTATGTTATAACTGTAACATAAAAATAATAATATTTATTTTTTCACTTATGTCTGATGTGGCATATCATATGATCTATTAAACATAATGATTCCTTTTAAAAAACTCTTGATGTTAAATATATAATGTATAAATCATAATATAATTATATAATATACAAAAATGATGATAATTATTGTTATGAATTGAATCTCTATTCCACTTTGATCTTCCACTACAATATTCAAAACTAATATATACATAAATCTCACCCAAAATATTAATCCCAGTGATACCCTTTTTATTGCATTCTTAGTGTCCACCAATCAAAAGACCAATTATTTTTTTGGGTACAGGTTTTTTTGATTTTATTTTTATCTATTTCTGTTTTATTTTTAAAAGATATATACATATAAATATATTTATATATGTCTAAAAAAATTTATTTGTTTCTCATAAATTCCAATGTGTGTTATTATTTTAAAATATTAAAACCATTTAACATTTTTTTAATATTGGTTTATAATGAATTTGATTTATTTTTATATATTAATTTATGTTTTAATTTATTTTTTAAGGTTTATTTTTTATTTACAAAGTTATATATATGTATATATATATATGGAAATATTTAATATTTTATATAATTATTTGAAAATATGTATATTAGTTCATCTAAAATAGTAACAAAACCATATATTGTTATTATTACCTTTAATTATTTCATTTAAAAATAAATTTTTAATTAGAACTTTTAATATTTAATAAATTCTAAAATTTTATTTGAAATTTATAAATAAATTTTATTATTTCATGTAATAAAATTTTTCTTCACATCCATGTATGTCACTCATATTTTAGAAATGGTCATCATCTAAGTTATCATCATCATTCCATGCATTTCATTTAAATTATTCATTTAGTTTATAATGATTTTATATGTATGTCTTTCAAATAAGAAATGTTGTTTATAACCAAGGATTTCTTATTGATAGGGTTTATGAAATTTTAATAAATGACTATTTCATGTTATGAAGAAATTAATATGAAATTAAAATAAAGAAAAATATATATATTGGTATTATTTTGAAAAAAATTCCGATTATGGAGAGATAATAACAATAAAGGTCAAAGAATTGTTATTCTAAAAAGAAAAATAGAGTTATTTTTTATGATATGTTAAGAGAACAAAATCATACCGTTTTTTAGGATCCCATTAAAAAACATCATTCAAAAGATATTGATTTTTTTTGTTTCAATGAACCTAAAATAAAATATTCAAAAACATTCATAGGTGGTATAACTACAATAGATTTTAAATCAACGTTAAATATGATAAATGAAAAACTTTTATAGATTCTTATTGATCTAAAAACATATATAAAATCATATAATGATTTGGAATAATATTTTAGTTTAGTAATAATTATTGATACAAATAAAAAAATATTATAGAGTCTTAAATAAGTCATCAATTTTAAAAAAAATGAAATTGATATGATTAATGTACAGATGAATATTCAGATTGAGACAATGAGATGAGAAATTTTTACTAATATAGATAATGAAAATCTTGAAAGCTTCATAGAGAAACAATTATTATATTTTTCTTTGGAATAATGATCAGTCGATGTTTAAAGAATGATTGAGTATTTGTTAAAAGTTCTAGTAACTATAAGTAAACGAGTCCATCATTTGAAATGTGAAAATGAATTGTTGAAACCTGATTATTCTTGATATCTATAGTCTATTCTATGTAAATTATAAATTCAGTTTTTGAATTAAAATATTTTAATAATGATACTTATTTATCTTCCTTCTCTTGTGTAGTACATGAGGATTCATGTAGGTAACAAATTAGTTATGATGACTATGTCTATAAAGTATATGGGTGATGTTTGGAAGTGTTTGGATGACATCAGAATATTTCTAGGAATTTTATAACAGTTTCTAGATTGATCATAGTTTTTTAAAATCATGAAACTCTTAGAGGAAATTGTGTAAGGTGAAACATGGGCTTCTGAGTAAGCGTACAATTTGGTTCACGATTTGATCAAAACATGGGCCCACCCAAAAGAAACAATTAATTGTGGGACATAGTGATTTATTAGGTTTTTTCCATGATTTTACTAACCATGTAGGTGAATCCTGTATGGTATTACTCAAGGAATTAGTTGGCACATGGTTAGAGAAAGGTTTTCTTAAACATGTAACTATCTATGATTAGTTTAAATGTCCGATAATAATTATTTGGATACCAATCGTTATAAAAATAATGAAATTTATCCTTCCATTTTTACACTACGTCAATATTTATTCTTCCAAAATTGTGTATAAGCTTTCCCAATTGAACAATAAGTGATCTTAGGTATTTTTATGGTGATCTAAGGAATGATTCTCATTGTTAGTCTTATTTTGTGTTTGTTGTTTTATTATTTTCTTATATCTACACTCATCCCCCTCTCGAAATTCAACATCAAATCAATTTTGTATTGATCTGTGTTTTTAATTCCCATAATTATTATGTATGGATTTTTTTATTTTTGTAAAATAGATACATGGTTTGTTTTTTGAGATTCAACCAATTTTTATTGGAGTTTTTGTGTTGTTCTTCATTTCCACCATAATTACCAAGGGGGTGGGGGTTCAATCCTTACTGGTCAAATAGGAACATCATTGTTTAGATTATAATGTTATATTTTTTTCAAAATTATTGTGAAATTATTGAGGAATGCATGATTGAATCCATCTTAATGATTGTTTGTGGATTTATTAATTTATCGAATTTCATTTTTTCAAAGTACCTTGCTTACATAATTTTAAAATATTGATTTTAATATATTGTTTTTTGGATATTTAAAGTTGGTTTTTTAAAAAATGTTTCCAATAATTATTTTTATTTAAATGATTTAAATCGTTATTTTTGACTGGGATTTTGGCATTAATGATATTGGGTGTGATTATTTGAATTCTAGAAAGATAATGGTATGATGTTTCCCACATCAATTTTTGGGCAGATATGAGTATGAAATCTCCACTATAAAAATTATTCATTAAGTGATATCTTAATGAAATGATTAATCAACAGTCATGAGTATTAGAACGTACATTGTTTAATGCATTGTATAATTTGTGGATATGTGTTATGAAATGGATAATGCCAATTTTAATTTCTATTAAGGTTCTAATATACTGTATGGCTTATTTCGTTGGTAACTATATTCTTTGAAGAACAATTTTAAAGTTTAATTTATTATCTTGATATAAAGTGTTTTCAATTATTGTTATAATTATTTTTAAATTTATGTGCTATCATGTTCTATCCATGATGTGTAATTAGGGATGAAATTATCGAAAAACATAATGAGATGCATTTGAAACCCAATGATTGGGAACATTATTTATTTTTTAATTGTTTTTGAAAGATATATATATTTTTGAAATATCACACTTCATTAGTGGTGCAACGTGATACTTTGGTTTGTATTGTGGAGTTGGAGGATGGATCATATTGGGAGTTACAGAGTAGTTTCTCTCAATAATTTGGGTTATGTTTGTTTTCTTTTACTTTGTACATTCATGGTTGTAGTTTTCCACTATGGTAATATGTTATGGATTATTTTAATTATCAATGGTATTTAATTGATGTATTTTATGTTTATATCATGCATCTTGTAATAATAATTTGAATATGGAATATTTTTTCTCTTTTGATATTTCTTAGTGGGAAAATCATCACCTAATTGTTTTGAAGGCATTGCCATTTATTTCCTGACATCATCACCTTGGGGATGCCTCTTAGGGTCTTATTGAAATTCTTTCTTAAATAAATCCAATGAGGAGGAGAAGAAAGTTACATGTGGTATCATCTTGTCTGGTTCATGCAATGGAAGTGGTATTGGTGATTCTATGTATTTGACATGGTCATATTTTATTAGTCATTGAGTGGAAATTAATTGTAGTTTGTCATTGATTTTGGATAGAATAGTGGAGTAGGATTGTCATGTATTGGAATGTTTAGAATTTAAAAAGTATCTATCAATTTTTTTATGAAATTAATGTTAACATGTATTAGGGTATATAAGTGTTATTGAGACACTTATAAGTTTTGGAATCTCATTTTGATGGATTTAACCAACGAGAATAGCATGACATGAATTTTAGAATTGACATCCCACTAGGATTGCAGATTTTATTTTGAGTAATGATATATGATTTTGAACAAAACATTTCATTTTGGAAAATTTTAATTTCATTTTCAAATGTGATATTTGGAAAAAGGAATAAAATGGTTATTTTTAAAATGGTATGATTTTTAAAGAAAATGGCAATGTTTTTAAAAATTTATTACAATGGAAAATGTTCATTTTTGGGGAACCATGGTTGTGATAAGCTTGATGAGGTGTAATTTGATATTGTTAAGACTTTAGTTTCTAGAGATTGGGAATTAAGGCATTTTTTGTATGTATATAAAATGGAACCAAGTAGGTTTCATTGAATCCTAATTCTCTATGATTCTAATAACATGATTGAAAAAATGAAATTGGGAAACTAGTAGATGGTTTAGGTTATATTTTAATTCTTTCTAATTGTTGAAAGATAGAATATGATGGATAATCCAAGGAAAGTGGATTATTCCATCTAGGCCCATAATGAAAATCTACACATACTTCTAGGTCATTCAAAATTGGATATGCAAGAGGTGTGGTTGAACTAGATGAATTGAAACATTTATTTCCTTAGAAAACATGTAGAGATTAATATATAGAAAGAATTATATATGATGGTGATTCTTGAATTCCAATGGTAGGATTTATCGGTTCTAGAAAAATTATACCAAGGCATTGGTAGGTAGGATATTGAAAACGTTTTCAACAAACAATTATATCCTAAAACATTTTGGATTACAATAAAAACATAATTATTCTGCTTCAAATTTTATATCCTCATAATGGAATAGTACATTACTAAATTTATTAATATAGTACACTTTTCACTTAACATTGCAAGTAGTTTTCCTTGATGGAATGAATTTTTTATTAGGGATGAGTGAAATATTAAATAAAATCTTGATATGTTATTTATGATGAATTATATAGATATTGTTAATAGATAGATGGTGGAATAGAGAGGCATCTTAGGAGTTACAGGATGATAAATAATGTTGATACCTATCAGACATGGTGGTAACTCTAATATTTGATTAAACTAAAAGAGAGACATTTTCCCATCATGGTGGTTTTTCTCATAATAAATCAAATATATTAGTCAATCATTGTCCAATACAAATGTTATTGATTGGATGTTTTCAATTGGGTTTGTTTTTTCAAATTAAGTGACATTTTATTTTATAACCTAGATCATTATAGATTTTCAATCATATGGTTGAATCATCAGTGTTATTTTAGAAGTTATTGTCAGATATATTCTCAAATCACATCCCATGTGTTGCAAATATTATTTTATTTTATGGGATTAGAGCTGTAGAATCCATATCATTATTAAAAAAGAGAAATACATAGTGAATTTGATAATATCAGGACTGATCGTTCAAGGAACTTTCTACAAGGAAATAATCTAAATAGTGTCGCATGTAAGAAATTATATTTATCTAAGAATATTTGTTACAATAATTTATGGACATCAGGGTTGTGAGGTGTGATTTTTTTCAATTCTATGATTATAATTTAAATTTTCTGATGTTTCACTCAAATTAATTTATTTCTTCTTCTGATATGGATTTCCTATGTTTAAATGTTGTGGTGATATCTTCTCTGTTGAAAATGAAGATACTTATTGGTCACAAGGATTTTTGATCCATTATGTGTATAGCATGATCAATAATTTTTTATATTGATGAGGTGTTATAGGGATTCACTATGATTGAGATTGATTTCTATGATATAATGTTGGGAATTGATTGGTTGAAAATGTAAAAGGCTCACATCGACTTTTATTCCTGAAAAATTAGTTTCATGAAATATGATAATGTTAAATATCATTAAAATAGACTAGAATATAAAGGCATGTGGGATGGTCCTATTGGGTCTAGCAGCTGGAAGGAGCTCATACCAATTGGAATCATTAACATTTCTATCGATGAATGATATCAATAATAGAGTCATTCCAATTGATTTTTTAGTTTACAAATGTGTTTCCCAATTTTTTTTGGATTATAGATCATAATAGAAGTGGAGTTTAAAATATATCTTATTTCATGATCCATTCGAATTTATCTTCAATTATACCATATTTTATAAACTAAATTATATGAACTAAATGGCTTGATAAAGGGCCTATAATAAAATGATTTATTCATCCTAGCATGTATTTTTGGGTATCACTGAACTTGTTTATCTAAAAGGTAGATGGAAGTCTTGGGCTATGTGTGGAATGACCCAATAATATCATGTTACGATAATTACTTGGAATAAAAATCCATTCAATTGTGAATTTTTCAATCAATTTTGAGGATATTAGTTGTTTTCGTTGATTTAATTATGATTCAAATTTAACTAATTATGTGTTTATAAAGAGGATATTCCAAATATTTATTTTAGGAGTAGATATGATATTATGAGTATATGTTTATGACTATAGGTCTAAATAATCCACAAATAGTCTTCATAGAAATGATTAATCAGATATTTTAGAGAAATCAATATTTTTTGTTGGAGTTTTTGGATGACATGATTTTTTATTCAGGTACAAGTGCTGAGTCTAAGAAAAACACGTTGATAGTGTTGGGAATCCTATGGGATCATCATATGTATTCCAAATTATAAAAGTATTCTATTTGGATAAAATCTATTGGATTCCTTTTCTACCTAATGTATGAAATAGGTGTTTCTATTGATCTATAAAATTTATAAGCCATTATCTCTTGGAAACCACTAAGGAATGCCTTTAAGACATATAGTTTTCTTGGTCTATCTAGATATTACCAAAATTTTGTTCTTTACTTTTCAAGACAGGTCTCTTATATGATATATTTTATAATTAATAATGTTTAAATCCAATGAAATGAATAAATTTAGAATTCATTTGAAGTGATTAAATTTTTCATTACATTAAAAACATTCTTTATTTTCTAAAATTTGGGCATGGGTATGTGATGTACTGTGAAGCTTCTGGATCTATTTTTGGACGTGTTCCCATGAAGGGAGACAATGTTTTCCCTTATTTATCTATAATGTTTAATTTTTTGATATGAAATACTGAAAACAAGATTTATAGATTGCTTTCATAGGACATGATTTAAATATGCGGTGTCATTACCTAATTAATGAGAAATGTGTTTTGTTTATGGTTTATAAGAGCATGAAAATATTTTCTAAAAAATGGATGAAAACTATAAAAAATATGAAAGAAGGATTATCTACAATTTTTATCTATGACTTGATGTATACATTGGATAATTGAGAATTAGTGACACATGAATTAAGATGAAATTCATTTTCTCAGTTGGTAGATGAACATTCAGATGAGTGGTAACTGATGTCAGTCCATCGTTTCATGAATAAGGAATGTGTAGACTAAGAAGAAGTTGTGGTGTCACGTCCATTTTCATTCATTCTATATTTTTTTGATATAGTTATATAGGTTCATTCATATGATAATGAATATGTTTCTTTCACATTAAAACAAAATTTTAGAGTGACCGTTGTGGGATTTAAGTTGGATATGAATTCAGTATTGTTGTCGAGAAATCAGATAGTTGTACTTATGACTCATTAGGAACAACTCCTTCATTCTACCACCATTAAAGAAGGTATATTAATCCTGGAATACATAAAATGTATAAGGTGTTGAAAGAACATTTTTGTTTATGAATATTAAAATAAAGGTTGATGAGTTTATTTCATGAGGCTTGTTTTTTCAACAGGTTACAGATAATCATCAGGGACCAAAAGATATGTCATAGTATTCACCTATTCTTGTTTAGAAATGGTAACATATAGAAAAGAATATTGTAGCAGGATTCCAATTAATTGATCCAAAATATGATTCCAAATTTTTTATAGCGGACAATCTGACAATGTCCTATAATTTATTACATATTCCTACCACTCATATGATAGAGTACATTTCAAACATCTATATTTTTGAACCAGTAATATGGGATAGAATACTTGTTTAAATAGTATGAACCAGAGATCCAATATTTATGTCTAATTTCCTGAAAATGTTAATGAAATCTCTTGGGACATAACTAACTATAAAAATGGTCTATCATGCATATAAGGACTGACAACATGAACAGACAATAAAAACATTTTAAGGCATGTTGCATGATTGAGTAATAGATTTTTTTGGCTCATGGGTGGGCCACATTACATTAGCGGAGTTTTCATATAATAATAATTATCAAAACATGATATATATGGCTAATTTTCCAAAAATTTAGGGGCACCCTTTTTAGTAGAAATTTTTTAGGTGGAATCATGTGAAACATCACTGGTTGGTCTGACCATTTTCTAAGAGATAACATAGAAAAATCAATAGATCATGAAACAATTGGAGACATCAAAACATTATCATAATTTTTTTATATATTATCATAGATTTCCATTTTCGTTCGAGGTGAGGGATCATGTCCTCTCAGGGATATCTCGAAGGCATGATAATTGTCATTTTGGGATGTAGGGAATATTATCTCATATATATGTAGACCATTTTGAGATATAGGAATGGATTGGAGAGTTGTAATATTAGTTTAAATTTTCACCATGGTTCAATGTTGTGTATAATATATTTCATGAATTTTAGTTGAAAATGTATTAGCATGATCAATATTATGTGATTTGATGGAATCACATTTACCAAGATAAGGATACTTCATTAGTGTATGTGGGAGTATATACTTTTGGTTGGAAAGATAATGCCATACATGGAAAAAGTGTCGGTCTACTATTTCTATTGTGCATAAATTGACATATTCAAGAAGATACTTTGTAACGAGTGAAATAAATTCTCATGTAATGGACAGAACTACATTAGAGTAACAATTGTTTCTACATTCTATGGATAGATAATCCAATGTTAGGGATAATTTATAACACCACGTTTCATGTTGGTAACCATTTTTTAATTATTTCATTGTATGTAATGTGTTTGGGAGATGTTTGGGAGTGTTTGGAATACTTTTGAATGCTTTTGAGGATTTTATAAATGTTTATTATTTGAGAAAAGTAAGTAAAAACGGTACCACTCCTATAGGAAAACGTGAAAGGATAAAAAAATTTCTTTTGTGTAGGTGATTTGTTAGCAAATAGATTAGTCTAAACATGTGGCCACCCAGAATAATCCATGAAATGTGGGAAAAAATGGATTTTCATGGATGAAAAACTATTTTTCTTTTTTTTCCTACCATGTGAGGTTCTCATTAAGGATGAGGATACCACATTGATAGTGCATGGTGTACCCAGACGCGTGACTAAACATGCACGGTTTAAATTTGAGATCATTAAAAATATGATCTCATATGTTTTCGCCTAAAAGGGATTATTTTTTCTCCATTTCACCTATGTCTCAATATTTCTTCCTCCAAAAGGGTTTGAAATCATTATCCATCAATCTAAATGTGATATGAAAGATTTAATTGGTTTGTTGAAGCCTGATTCATGTAGAAAATCTTCATTTCACTTACATTTATCATAGTTGTCTTAGATATAAAAATATACCTCTATAAACAACCTAGATCATTTTCAATATGTATATATCAATGGTTTTTTTATTCTGACCATAATTATGAATGTATGGGTTGATGTTATAGAAAGAGATCTGAAGTGGGTTTTTGGATATTCACCAGGGTTTTGTTGGTATTTTCCTGTTTTTTTTTTCACCATAATTCATGAGATTGATGGATTCACCATTAACTCTTATTATTATATCCTGGATGATTAACATAAAATTGTTTTCATTGATTGAAATTAATTTGGAAATTAATTTTCAATGCTTCGTGGAAACGTTTTTACATATGGTTTATGGATTTGTGAATGTTTTTAATTATTTTTACAAAGTTCTTTTAATCCATTAATATGAACATTGATCCTGAAATATAGAATAGTTGTTTTTTTTTAAATTGGATTGTTTGAAAGTGTTTTAATAAAATAGTAGATTTATTTATTTTTATGAAATGGTTATTTTTACATTATATTTTTGTATAAAGGGTTGGTGTCTATTCATGTGCATTCAGAACAGATAAGGTCATGTTACTTACACAATTATTTTATAATATGAATAAATGTATTAAATTTCCCTATTAATAATGTTTCAATATGTAGATTATTAATTAAAGGTTGAATAACCACTCATGAGTATAGGTAGGCCCGTGATTGCATTCATGGTATGATTAGTGAGATATTTTATGAAAAGGATTATGCGAAATAGAATTTGGGATATGTTTATAAACTATATATCTATTTTATTAAATGAAAAATATTTAAAATGGAAATATATTTTTGTGGTAAATTACATGTCTTGATATAATCTATTTTCATTTGTTTGTATATATTGTATTATATAAATCTTACTACATTTTATATCAATGTGGCATGAGTAGGGATGTCATTTAGGGAAATCCTAATCAATTTCATTAATCAATCATGCATTATAAAATTGATTATATTTCATATGTTGTTTATCAGGAAACATAAAATGTAAATTTTCACACATATTTAGTATTACGTCATGATACATGGGTTGTATTTTGAATTTTGAGCATGGATCGTGGTTAGAGATATGAATACATGAATTTGGAGTATATGGGTTTTGTTGGTTTTCCCAGGAACCTTGTAAATTAGTGGTAGTTTTCTTTCACTATGTTCTTATATTTGGTTTATTTTTTAAATCAATTGTATTACATATACGCGTTTTATATTTTCATCTCCCATTATTTAATAATGCTTTGTTATATAATGTTTGGTTTGTGTCTTAAGAAGGGAGGAAATTTGGGGGGGTAGAAATATATGATGAAATAAATAAATATTCTTGAAAAATAATCAAATGATGTTTTTTGGAAATAAAAATGTAAAATATTTCAATGAATGATTCTGTGAAATATGTGTGGACTATGTATAATAAATTTCATGAAAATTTGTTAACTTTTTTTATAATTTTTATTTATAATTTATTTTATATTAATATAGATGTTATGGATTATTAAATATTCAAAATGTGCAGTTTTTTTTTATGTGTTGATATACTAATTTTCTTAATAAAATAGGGGGATAGGATGCACTATTACTTGGGTTCACATACAATTTGATAAACCATTCTTTATCCATAAGATATGTCTATTTCCAAGACCGCAGGAGTTTTTCTTACCCCTTTCTTGGTTTCTTTAAACAATGCAACCCTCCCTAAGGTATGCATGTTTATATTTCACAATTACAATAAACCATTCACCAACCATGTTATATGCACCAAATGGACAAGTTCATCAATATTTTTTTTCGGAAATATCCTGAACACCCTTATTCCGTCACATATTTTTGGAAAAAAAATGTTTAAACATCATTATGTTATTTAAACTATATATTTAACATAGAAGTAGCAAAAGGATGTTTGGTATCATACACTATTTTTAAACAAGTCACAATTAAATCACATTATGATTACGTTACAGGAAATATTAATCTTCATTATCATTATATATGGAATATTAACATAATTCATATGTACATGTGGACAATCACCTCCATCGGGTGACATGAGTCATTTTATACCACTAACTCTCTTAAATATTCAAAATTATTGAATAAATTTATATAAGTAAATAATAAAACAATTTACATGCATGAATGATAATATTTCATCAATTTACAAAGACCTCCATCCATTGGAAAATAATAGAATCATATCAGTGCACACATGGATTACCATATCTAAGAAGAAATGTGACTCGTTTTTTATTTATATCATTATTTCGTTGTAATAAAATATTACTAAATGTATTAAAAAATTATGACTAATATGAATTATATTATGTAGTAATGACCACATTTACCATCGTCAACCAATTTAATTTATTTTGGTATTTTAAGCAGAATGTCCACATAATCTCTAATAAAAATTACCTGATTTCAAAATATTATATAGCCTTATAATAACATAAATATATCAAATAATAAAATGGAAATAATAGTAAAAGCTTTCAAAATCAGGTATAAAATTAATATATTTTTATAATATATTTGTTTACACATATATGTGCAGTGTCAGACAAAAATAATGTATTTTTCATTAAAATCATCAGTGAAATGATATAATGTTGTTTATATTATTAGACCATATAAATGATAACCAAAATTATTTTATTTATGTTATTATTATTAAAAAAACATAAATTTAATATACAAAATTTTATTTCATTATAAATATTTTAATAGATTTCCCATTAATGTTTTCCAAATGATTTATTTTGGAAATTTTAACAAAAGTGCTAATGAAATAATTTTCTATCATATACATCAAAAAATATATTTTTTTCATAATTCATGAATATTATTATTTAATAATATTATATTTAATATTTTAATGTTTTCAAAATTATTTATTCATTTTTTCTTCTATGAAATTTTTTAATTAGTTTTTAAGGAAAAATTATTTTTATCCTTATGTTTTGGGTGAAACTAAAATGTGTTTAATTATATATAGTAAAAAAATTATTTTTTAAAATTTATGATGTAAATGAAATATGTTATGGTTATTTTGTATTTTAGGTTCATTTAACATTTTTCATTATAATTGAAGATTCTGATATTTTATTCCAACGACTTGGGTATTGAATACATTCTCTGAGAAATTATGTTGGAATTAGACATTATAATTATTTCGTTTAATAATGTTTATATTTGATTTATTATAATACTTATATGATGATTATTTTCCATTTTATCTAGAATATAATTGTATTATTTGATAAGTTGAATTTTTGGATGTATTTTGAGTTCAGAAGTTAATTTTAATGATCTTATGTATTAACAATGTTTAATGATCTTTTAGGGTGAAATAAGATTTTTCTAGGTAATTGTTTTTATGAGTGATCATGTTTTATAGGATACCATCATTTATTATTTTTTTCTATATTCACACATATGAGATGTTTTCTATAAAATTGGGATGTAATGTATTCTAATTTATTAATTATATTATTATTTTATGTAATGCTTATTTATATGAAAAAATAAAATTATATATAACTTGTATTGAATTGAAATATTATATTATATTTTTAATTCTTTTTTATCCAATACCGAGCTTTCTATTAACATTAAATGTTTTAGTATGATTCTAAAAATGTCCTAAATATGTATGGTATTCAGAAAAATTATATCTTTCTACTATTTAGATTCAACGTTATTGAATTAATCATTATTTTTTAAAAATATCAACTTAAAGTTAATTATAATTATTTTTTCTCGAAAAATGGTTATTTAGAAATAATATCCACCGTCTATTATAAGGGACTTATATGTAAATATTTCTTTTTAATTATCTAAAAATATAAAATGAAAATTTCTTTAAATTATTATAAACTGAAACCTTTGTTATAAATTATTTACACCATGGTTTTTAGGATAGAGGGCATTATTAATGGTATTAGTGGAAGGGATAAAATAACATAATGGGTTAAGATTATTTAGATGAATATATTTGAGTAATTTTATATAGCTTCATGAATTAATATTTCCAATGTAGAAAATAATTTTAATGCCATAGATAACCTATCTGGTAATTTCTGATATTTGAGATTGAAATGATAATGTATATTTTGATAGACATTTAAGGTAATACATCCCATAGTTTTATTTTCATTTTCATTAATAGTTTTTTAAGGAATATTTATATTATCTTATTTTCAGTTAAGGAAAAAGGTATTGAAAACTATTAGGGTTAATATTGTCATTGATTTCTAATTGGGAAGAAACTGTTATAAATGTTTTTCATTATATGTTTTATGATATAGATAAATATGAGACTAAAAATTTGTTTTGTGAATATCTGGTTAAAGTTATTTTTAGTGAATTTTACCATATTTTAGATATTATATGATTATGTTAAATAAAAAATATAACTAATCGGGTGGAATTTAATTTGAAAAATAACTATTTAGTTATCTTTTAAATAATATATGATTTTAGTTTTCCATTATGATGATTCATGATATTTATAGAAACTATTATCTTACTTTTAAGATTTTATGAGGATCACATATACTATTATGTTATGTATAATTATCATATATTTTTATATTGAATATATAAATTTTTTTATTGATCATGGGGGAATAAGTGGTCAAATAATTTTAGAAATTTGGATTGAATATTGGTCTAGTAAACATTTTATTTTAATTGAGGTTAGCTGATTAAGGGTGTCATTATTTATATTTTAGAGAATGATATATTAATATAAATGTTTATTTATTTATATATTCCCTTGTTCAAATAGTATTGGTATTTTATGATGTCAAATTATAATAGGATAAACATTTTCATTTTCTTTTGATATGTTAAACGATAAATTTAGTGAATCAAGAATAAAAAATTATCCTGATTCATTTTTTCATAGACAAAGATATGAGATATAAGTATAAATTTAATGATTCTTAATCAACATATGTATATATTTGTAGAAAATTGAATTAATTTATGTATGTATATTTTGATGTCTTATCTCTATTAATTGTTAAAAAATCACCCATCTCTATGAAAATTATTTTGATATAACAAATTAATCGTTTAATAATAATTTTTTGATGAATTAATTGTATGTTATATTAATTATTTTATAAATTTCTGATGATTATGTTCTCCTTCACTCTCTATTAATGTTTAGATGTAATTTCTTTCCTTCACATCCATTTTTTCACTTTTTTTAATGATCCCCTTTTCTAGGACCCCATTTTTGTGACTTTTTAATTGAAATTCATATTTACAACTTCATATTTTCAAATTTTGTTCTTATTATCCCTTTATGTAATTTTAGATTTCAAAAATGTTTATTGAATAGTAAAAAAAATTTTGATTTAATTATTTTATGTTTTATCAGCATGTATTTTGAATGTAATGGAAGAAATGTGTTAAACAAATTTTTTTCAAGAACAAGATGAATCATAGATGATGAAAGTTCATTAACGGGTAGAATCTGACCCCCCCCCCATTTTTTAACTTTATTTCTGAATGTCATATATTTGATATTATGTGATATACATAACAAAAATAATAAATATAAGACCCTGGCCTTAAACCTTACTTAATATTGAATTAAATGAATAATTCACATTGAGGAATTTTTTAGGTTTAGATTTTTATAGAATTAGAACATAACTATTACATCTCAAAAGATTTACAAAGTAGAAACTTCTACCAAGTTTCCATAGAATACAAAAAACTCTAAAAAAGAAACATGTCTAGTTCCAAGTTTTATATAGCATGACTTTCCTGTGATCCCATCCTTGACTCTATTCCAAATTAGGTCATGTGACAAACATTTTAAAAAAACTTGGGGTGAGCATAAAGAGCTCAGTAAGGGATACAAAAATAATGAAAACTGTTAGTTTATCAAATCAAAAAGTAAACCATGTATAATTTATCAAAGTAATACTTTTCACCTTTATGAAGTATTAAAAACTCTTCACTGAATAAAAGATCATTACTTACACTTTTTTAACCAAAATATTACCATAAAACCCATAAAAAGATCACATAACATATAAAGGTAACTTGGGACATAAACATACTTAAGTGGAATAACCATACGATCGACTTCCACACATATCACTTAATGGAATAGCCATTCGGCCAACTTCCATACATACTTAATGGAATAGCCATACGGCCGACTTCCATACCCAATGAATTGGAGGTTATAACGTAACCACCCATCTTGGTATTCACGACACCACCCGTCATATGGTTTATCACGTAACCACCCGTCAAATGTCCAAGTACCAATATAAAATCATAAAACATAAAACCAATATAAAGGAATGATAACATTTCCACATTTCAATCACAATATATCATTTAAATCTATTGACATAATAAAATCCTTTATCAAAACCATTTTCAATACCAAAATATAGAAAAGAGTATATGGTATTTATTTTATTTTAAAAACATTACGGCTTGTTGAGGAAGCCAAACACCAAATAATACTCGCGGTGGCGGAAAAGGTCGTTGTCACCGCGTACGTTAAAAAAATTCCTTTTTGTTGTTTAGTAAAACGCTTCGTAGAAAAAGATTCCTTTTGTATAAAAGTAAAATTCAAAGGGGTTTATACACCATATAAAATAAAGTTGTGTATAAAACGAAATATGCCTCAATGAAAGGAGATTGAGATGAAGTCCCTTACCTCGGGTCTGACTTGACTCGATCGTTCTTTAACGTCCTGAATAAAAAACTTGAGTTAATTTCTACTTGATTAAGAACCTTTTTAAAGTTCATTATTCCT
The DNA here is from genome assembly GCA_963277665.1 of Viscum album. Taxonomy (NCBI): domain Eukaryota; kingdom Viridiplantae; phylum Streptophyta; class Magnoliopsida; order Santalales; family Viscaceae; genus Viscum; species Viscum album. The sequence continues at coordinate 1,133,919,814 of OY728150.1, read as the reverse complement.
TTTATATCACTTATTACCATGTTATAAACATTATGTAACCATTTAAGTTAATAATGTTTGTTTTGTCGATATTTGGTTCTTAAGTAGAAAGTGGACTTCTTACAATTACATGTTGCTCATGTGGTCAAAGGTTCTTTATATCCAGAATGACATTCCTGATTTGGATAGAATATATATCATATATATCCAGAATATAAATGTATTTATAATATTACATAATCATTTAGAGGTAAGAAATGAAATGCACCGTTCATGGAGACGGTAAGTCGTACGTACGCATGAACGCTACTTTCATTTCTTTGTCATATTAATGGAATTAAAACTAAATGAGGGGTATGTATATTTTATTTCCAGAATTATATTCATCATTTAGATGTATCATTAATTATATATATCCATTATATACATGCACTTTTAATAGTACATTACATTTGGGGATAAGAAATGAAATGCACCGTTCATGGAGACGGTAAGTCGTACGTACGCATGAACGCTACTTTCATTTCTATCTCATAATTTAATGGAAATAAATAATAATGATATAGAGGTATATTATAATTCCAGTATAACATCATATTTAATAACTTTAAATCCATCCTTTATACGTCCCACATATGGCATTAACGAATCACATCACTTTGAGGGGGCGGTAGTCCGCACTTCCTTAAATGAAGATATCGTGTTTACCCATAATGGAAACCATAAAGGTATTCCCAAAATGAAAAATACAGAAGCTTAAGGAAAACAAAAAACATATTATATATCATATATAAATATAGTGTCATCTTAATGGCCACCTTTGAAGGTGTTAAAAGAATGTTGAACAATCATCGTTTCGGGAGGCAGAAATTCGTCATCCACGGAAACAGTATGTTCTTTAACAATTAGATGTAGGTGTGTGTAAGTGTAGCTAGAATCCTTCTTATAAAAAAATCCTAGTATATTTAGGATACTGGAGTTTTTACAAATGAAAATAATAAAAAGAGTTTAGGGGGTTGGAGAATAAAAATAAAACAAAAGGAATCAAAAGAAGACATTACCTTAAAATCGGGTAACTCTCTTAGATTTGAGCTCAAAGGCTTCCTTGGGAATACTTCTGCCCAAAGTGAGTCTTCAAGGAGTAAGAGAGGGATGTGGAGAGCCAAAATGGGCAGGGTTTGACCTAGCCAAAGGCTTTGGGAGTGTGGGTAAGGAGGTAGAAGTGGGGGCCTTTTATAAGAGGAGAGGAGGGGCACTCTTGGAAGGTAAAGAAAAGTCACTTTATTTTAAAATGGTATTCGGATTTAAGAGGTCACACATTGATGTGTTTTGAGGATAAGGTGATAAGGGTAATAAATCCTCCCATACAATAGGTTTTGGCCATGTGTAGGTCTTAGATTTTACATTATCTTTCCATTTTATTTAAATAGTTAAATAATGAGGTCATGGCTTCATCATCATGATGTCATAAATATTTTAATTCATTTAATGTCTAAAAATTATAAAACAAATACTATGATGTAGGAAATATTTTTATATTTCTAATTAATATTTATAGTCAAAAATATGACTTGTATAACCCCATGTAAAAATTGTTTTGGTAAAACCTCTCATGTTTGTGTCATTTTTACTTTAACATTTAATAAAAAGTTATTTATGTCATTTACCAAACAAAGTGGCTCCATGGGGTCCCCAAGTTGACCCATGGATTTTCTTGGTCGACCATGACACATCCAATGAGGTTAGGACATGTGTCAAGCTCATCTCATATTATTAAAACATTATTTTTACCTTAAACTATACTAATTACCTCTAATCGCGATTAAGAACTTAAGAGTTACTCTTCACCAAAAAACTATTTTAATCTCATTGAACCACATATTACTTCTTAATCACAACAATCTATGTCGGATTTTTTGAAATTCAAAACACAGAAGTGGTAAAATTTCATTTAAATGAAAAATCAGTTTTTATAAATACCACTTAGTGGTTTCACTATTCATCAAAAATTGAAGTTTTTTAGAAAAATTCCAAAACATCACCCTAAGCTATATTTGATATTCCGAATTCAAAAATGAATTCCATTTTACAAAATTCACAACATATAAGTTGCATTAATTAATTTAATAATTAATTCCCATCGTCAGAGCAAATAGCGTGTTTTTATGAAACAATAAGTATCAAAAGATTGACACTAGTTTAAGTCCGATTTCAAAGTGAAATTAATTCCAATGACCACTATTGTATTTAATGGTAAAAATATATTATAATTTAACTATAAAACCAATTCAAAAGTTAATCTAATAATCTTAATAAATTATATTAAAAAGAGGTTTTGAATTAAAATACAACATTTTACACTATTCAATAAAAATGAACTTTATCGGAAAGATACCAAAAATTTACACAAAGTAAATTTTGATGTCCCGATTCAAAAGAAGAGTTATATTTGGTAGAATATAATTTATAATATTGATCAAAACTATATTTAATGACGGTTCTCTGTCAAAAGGTGATAAGTGGACCTTTCGTGAAAATTAGAGTATATAAGCCTAAAATTGAATTCTTTCCGTATTTTAATCCTTTAACTTTTATTGGATAAATGTAAAAACATTTAAAAAACATATATAATCATATTTTAGTTATTTCTATCCATTCCCGCCAATACAATGGCTACATGTTAACTACCATTTAAAATAATATTATTATATTACTAGTGTGTAACGTATGTTTTCAAAGGAACTCATCGTTGCGTATCGGGTATGCTATCGAACATAGAAACCCCTTTAAAGTAAAATTAATATTTAATTCGTAAATATTCATAAATACGAAAATGTTTTATTCATTATTTACCTGGGATGTTACATCCTTCCCCCCTTTTGGGAATTGCGTCCTCGCAATTTTATTCACTTATCAAAATAAGTGGGGGTATTTATCCCTCATAGCATTTTCAGATTCCCACGTTGCCTCTTCAACCATATGGTTTTTTCAGAAAACCTTTACCCGGTGGATTAACTTATTTCGCAACACTTTCTCTCTTTGATCAAGAATCTGGATTGGTTGTTCTTCATAAGATAGGTTCTACTCCAGCTGAACTACCTCTGGACTCAAAACATGAGATGAATCTGGCATATACTTTCTCAGCATCGAAACATGAAAAACATTGTGTACCTGAGATAAACTCGGAGGTAAAGCCACTCTGTATTAAACTGATCCAACTCTCTCTAGAATTTCATATGGCCCAATGAACCTTGGACTCATCTTTCCTTTCTTACCAAATCGCATCACACTTTTTCATGGAGAAACCCTGAGAAAAACATGATCACCTACCTCGAAAGATAGATCCTTCCTCCGGTAATCTGCATAACTCTTCTGCCTTCTTTGAGCTGTTCTAATGTGTTTTTGAATCAACTGAACTTCTTCTGCCATCTCTTCTACAAATTCCGGTCCCATCAGCTTCCTTTCACCCACTTCATCCAAAAATGCTGGAGTTCGACACCGCTTCCCATATAATGCCTCAAATGGCGCCATATGTATACTGGAATAAAAAATTTTATTATAAGAAAACTCAACCAAAGAAAGATGTTGGTCCCAACTTCCCTGATAATCCATTGAACAAGCTCGTAGCATATCCTCCAAGGTCTAAATTGTTCGTTCTGACTGCCCATCTGATTGAGGATGAAAAGTTGTACTAAAATTTAATTCAGTACCCAATGACTTCTGAAGGCCTTTCCAAAAGTTAGAAGTAAACCTAGGATCACGATCGGACACAATGGAGAGAGGAACTCTGTGTAACCTGACTATCTCCTTAAGATACAAACGGAAAAGTTGAACTGGGGAAAAAGTATCTCGTATAGCAAGGAAATGAGCATATTTAGTCAAGCGATCAACAATAACCCAGATTGCGTTATTACCTCTAGATATCTTCAGTAATCCCACAACAAAGTCCATGGATATATTCTCCCATTTCCACTCTAGAACTGGTAAAGGTTGAAGTATCCCTTTCATTAACTGCCGCTCTGCTTTAACCTGTTGACATGTCAAACACTTCACAGTAAAATCAGCAATATCCCTTTTCATTCCATCCCACCAGTAATACTCCCGCAGATCTCTGTACATCTTAGTACTACCAGGATGAACTGAAAATGGGGAACTATGAGCCTCACATAACAACTCACTCTTCAACTGTGAATCACAAGGCACACATAATCTCTTTCCAAACCTCAAAACACAATCATTATCAATGTTGAATTCAGGAAACTTACCCTTCTGAACCAGCTCTACCTTTTTCTGCAACTCACTATTTTTCTTCTCTGCTTGCTTGATTCTGTCTGATAGGGATGATCTCACTGATACCTGAAACAAAACAGAAAAACTTCCTACACCAACAACTTCTATGCCAAAGTTCATCAAATCAAAAACCAAAGGATCTCGTTCCAAACGTAGCATGGTTAATGAACCATTACTTTTTCAACTCAAATCATCGGCCACTTTATTTTCTTTTCCCGGATGGAAGTGAATTGTACAATCATAATCCTTGATTAATTCCAGCCATCTCCTCTGTCTCATGTTCAATTCTTTCTGAGTGAATATATACTTTAAACTTTTGTGATTAGTATATATTTCACACTTTACTCCATACAAATGATGCCTCCAAATTTTTAAAGAAAAAACAACAGCAGCTAATTAAAAATCATGTGTAGGGTAATTTACCTCATGAGTTTTCAACTGACATGAAGCATAAGCAATTACCTGATTATTCTGCATAAGGACACAGCCAAGTCCCTTCAACGAAGCATCACTGTAGATAACAAACTCACCATTCCTGGAAGGAAGTGGCAAAACTGGAGCATACACCAATATTCTTTTCAACTCCTGAAAACAATCATCACATTCTTTTTTCCAGATGAACTTAACACCCTTACGAGTTAGCTTAGTCATTGGACTAGATAACTGTGAAAAAATTTCAACAAACCTTCAGTAGTAACCTGCCAAACCAAGAAAACTAGGGATCTCGGTTACATTTGTGGGTCTCGGCCATTCTTCGACAACTTTTGTTTTAGCAGGATCAACAGTTATGCCATCTTTTGAAACAATGTGACCCAGGAAAGAAATTTGTTGTAACCAAAACTCACACTTGCTGAATTTTCTATATAGTTTCTTTTCTTTTAAGGTTTGTAAGATAACCCTTAAATGACTTTCATGCTTCTATTTACTTTTATAAAACACCAAAATATCATCAATGAAAACAACCACAAACTTATCCAAGAACTCATGAAAAATTCTATTCATAAGGTCCATGAATACAGCAGGTGCATTGGTTAACCCAAAAGGCATAACTATAAATTCATAATGGCCATATCTAGTACGGAACACAGTCTTCAGAACATCTGCTTATTTTACTTTCAACTGATGGTACCCCAACCTCAAGTCAATATTCGAAAAATACTGAGCTCCCAGGAGCTGATCAAACAAATCATCGATATGAGGCAAAGGATACTTGTTCTTAACAGTAATATTATTCGAGGCCCTATAATCAATGCAATGTCTCATTGATCCATATTTCTTCTTATCAAACAAGACAGGAGCACCCCATGTTGATGTGCTAGGTCGAATGAAACCTTTATCTAATAACTCCTGCAATTGTTTCTTTAACTCTAAAAGTTCAACTTGAGCCATTCGATAAGGGGGTTTTGAAATTGCTTTAGAATCAGGAACTACGTCAACAGTAAATTCAACTTCCCGATCATGAATAATACCAGGAAACTCATCAGGAAAAACATCAAGATACTCATTCACCACTGGCACATCATTAATCTGAACAGTTCCTTTATTTTCAACAATATGTTCAAGGTAACATTCATTTCCATATTTTACTAGTTTCTCAACTTCCTGATATGTTATCAAAATCAAGGGTTCATTCTTGTACACAAACTGAAAATCTTTCTGAAAAGAAACCATTTTAGCTCTGCAGTCAATCTTAGCATGATAAAAAGAAAGCCAATCCATGCCCAAAATAACATCAAACTCTACTAGAGGAAAAACAATAAGGTTTGCTGGTAGATTCTTTCCACACACAAGGATAGGAAGGTTCTTATAATTCATTTTTGTCTCAACGTTCCCTCCGGGTGTTTTTACCATAAGTTCAGGATTAATATCTTGAAATGGAATTTCTAATTTACTAGAAAACTTCTCAGAAATGAAAGTGTGTGTAGACCCTGAATCAAACAACACATTGGCATAATCTGAACAAACAAACAGTGTACCTGATACCACTTCATTTGATGGCCCAACATCTGCTGAGGTTATTGCAAAGGATTTCACCACCCCTTTCTGCTTGTAGTCTAGCTGCTTTCCCCCAGTTGAGTTCTTCGTTGGACACTCGTTTGCATAATGAACCATTTAATTACACTTAAAACATCTTACCGTTGGCTTTTTAGTTCCTGCTTGGTCATCTTCCTTGTAGTTACAAGAAATATGACCAGACTTACCACACCGAAAGCACTTACCAGACTTGGATAAACATTCTCCAGGATGCATTTTACCACACTTCTCACAGGATGGATATTTTGTTTTCTTACCTCCTTTCTTCTTTGATGAATTCTTCCCCTTTGCCTTCCAACTAGACCTCTTATTCTGTTGTTTGTCATAGAACACATGATCATCTGCAAACTCGATTTCCACCTTCTCCGCACATCGAACAAGTTTTTCATAACTTTTGAACTCACGAGAAGCTAAATCCCTTCGATACTTTGTCTTTAACCCTGAGTAAAAATGGTTTATTTTACTGTCAAGATCTCGTATGAAGTTTGGAGGATACCTTGCCAATCAAGTGAACTTTGCTTCATAAGTAGCCACTGAGTCATCCTCCTGCCTCAATTCTAAGAACTGTTTTTCCATCCTAAGACGAACCACCTTAGGAAAATATTTCTCAAGAAACATACCTTTGAATTCATCCCAGTGAAGATCATCAATCTCATCACTATCCCTGATATTTTTCACCATAGACCACCACTGATCAGCTTCACCTTCAAAACGGTAAACAGAAAGACTAACCTTTTGATGTTCTGAACACCCCATGACATCAAAAATCTTCTCTAGTGCTTTAATCCACCCTTCAGCTTGCACGGGGTTAGATGATCCTCTGAATGATGGGGGATGTTGCCTCATGAAATGTTCCACCACTGACATGTTCCTCTGCGGTTGATCTGGCTGATCTCGTGCATGGATACCACCACCATTTATAGCCTGATTTAACTCTTCCATCACTGCAACAAACTGTTCAGTTCCGATTCCGACCATCTCAGGTTGCTGATTTGGAAGGTTGTCTTCCTCCTGATGTCATCCCAACATAGATGCTTTGTTTCCTCTGCGGAAAACCATTCCGAACACAGAAATATCTTAGGCGAAGCAACATGGTAATCTTTAAATTCTATATCATTTCAGTCATACCATAAATTATCTTATAATTTAACAATTTTCTAACTCTTAAAGTTTTCTAAACCAACCATTGATACCATCTATAAGGCTCTGGCCTTAAACCTTACTTAATATTGAATTAAATGAATAATTCACATTGAGGATCTTTTCAGGTTTAGAGTTTTAGAGAATTAGAACATAACTATTACATCTCAAAAGATTTACAAAGTAGACACTTCTACCAAGTTTCCATAGAATAAAAAAACTCTAAAAAAACATGTCTAGTTCCAAGTTTTATATAGCATGACTTTCCCTTGATCCCATCCTTGACCCTATTCCACAATAGGTCCTGTGAAAAACATTTCAAAAAAACTTGGGGTGAGCATAAAGAGCTTAGTAAGGGATACAAAAATAATGAAAATCGTTATTTTATCAAAACAACAAGTAAACCATGTATACTTTATCAAAGTAATACTTTTCACATTTATGAAGTAGTAAAAACTCTTCACTGAAAAAAAGATCATTACTTACCCTTTTGTAACCAAAAGATTACCATAAAACCCATAAAAAGATCACATAACATATAAAGGTAACTTGGGACATAAACATACTTAAGTGGAATAACCATACGGTCGACTTCCACACATATCACTTAATGGAATAGCCATTCAGCCAAATTCCATACATACTTATTGGAATAGCCATACGGCCGACTTCTATACCCAATGCATTGGAGGTTATAACGTAACCACCCGTCCTGATATTCACGGCACCACCCGTCATATGGTTTATCACGTAACCACCCGTCAAATTTCCAAGTACCAATATAAAATCATAAAACATAAAACCAATATAAAGGAATGATAACATTTCCACATTTCAATCACAATATATCATTTAAATATATTGACATAATATAATCCTTTATCAAAACCATTTTCAATACCAAAATACAGAAAAGGGTATATGGTATTTATTTTATTTTAAAAACATTACGGCTTGTTAAGGAAGCCAAAGACCAAATAATACCCGCGGCGGCGGAAAAGGTCGTTGTCACCGCGTACGTTAAAAAACATTCCTTTTTGTTGTTTAGTGAAACGCTTTGTAAAGAAATATTCCTTTTGTATAAAAGTAAAATTCAAAAGGTTTTAAACACCGTATAAAATAAAGTTGTGTATAAAACGAAATATGCCTCAATGAAAGGAGATTGAGACGAAGTCCCTTACCTCGGGTCCGACTTGACTCGATCATTCTTTAACGTCCTGTATAATAAACTTGAGTTAATTTATACTTGATTAAGAACCTTTTTAAAGTTCATTATTCCTTTTATATCACTTATTTCCATGTTATAAACATTATATAACCATTTAAGTTAATAATGTTTGTTTTGTCGATATTTGGTTCTTAAGTCGAAAGTGGACTTCTTACAATTACATGTTGCTCGTGTGGTCAAAGGTTCTTTATATCCAAAATGAAATTCATGATTAGGATAGAATATATATCATATATATCCAGCATATACATGTATTTATAATATTACATAATCATTTAGAGGTAAGAAATGAAATGCACCGTTCATGGAGATGGTAAGCCGTACGTACGCATGAATGCTGCATTCATTTCCTTGTCATATTAATGGAATTAAAACTAAATGAGAGGTATGTATATTTTAATTCTAGAATTATATTAATCATTTATATGTATCATTAATTATTTATATCCATTATATACATGCACTTTTAATAGTACATTACATTTGGAGATAAGAAATGAAATGCACCGTTCGAGGAGACGGTAAGCCGTACGTACGCATGAACGCTACTTTCATTTATATCTCATAATTTAATGGAAAGAAATAATAATGATATAGAGTTATATTATAATTACAGTATAACATCATATATAATAACTTTAAATCCATCATTTATACGTCCCACATATGGCATTAACGAATCACATCACTTTGAGGGGGCGGTAGTCTGCACTTCCTTAAATGAAGATATCGCGTTTACCCATAATGGAAACCATAAAGGTATGTCCAAAATGAAAAATACAGAATCTTAAGGAAAACATAAAGATATTATATATCATATATAAATATAGTGTCATCTTAATGGCCACCTTTGAAGGTGTTAAAATAATGTTGAACAATCATCGTTTCGGGAGGCAGAAATTCACCATCCACTGAAACAGTATGTTCTTTAACCATTAGATGTAGGTGTGTGTAAGTGTAGCTCGAATACTTTTTATTAAAACATCCTATTATATTGAGGATACTGGATTTGTTACAAAAGAAAAGAATAAAAAGAGTTTAGGGGGTTGGAGAAGCAAAATAAAACAAAAGGACTCAAAAGAAGACATTACCTTAAAATCGGGTAACTCTCTTAGATTTGAGCTCAAAGGCTTCCTTGGGAAATCCTTATGCCCAAAGTGAGGCTTCAGAGAGTAATATAGGGATGTGGAGAGCCAAAATGGGTAGGGGTTGGCCGAGCCAAAGGCTTGAGAGGTGTGGGTAAGGTGGTAGAGGTGGGGGCCTTTTATAATAGGAGAGGAGGGGCACTCTTGAAAAGTTACAAAATGTTACTTTATTTTCAAATGAGTTTCAGATTTTAAAGGACCAAAATTAATGTATTTAGAGGATAAGGTGGTAAGGGTTTGAAATATACTCATCCAGTAGGTCTTTGACAAGTGTATGTTATAGTTTTAACATTATCTTTTCATTTTATTTAAATCCTTTATTAATGAGGTAATCGCTACATCATCATTATGTCATAAATAATTTAATTTATTTAATGTCTAAAAATTATAAAAAAACTATCATGATGTAGGAAATCTTTTTATATTTCTAATTAATATTTATACTAAAAAATATGACTTGTATAACCCCATTTAAAAATTGTTTTAGTAAAACAACTCATGCTTGTGATATTTTTATTTTAACTGAAAATAAAAAGTTATTTATGTCATATTCCAACCACAGTGGCTCCATGGGGTCCCCAAGATGACCCATGGATTCTCCTGGTCGTAAATTACAAATAAAATGAGGGTAGAACATGTTTCTAGGTCATTTCATATTATTAAAACATTATTTTTACCTTAAATTACACGAATTACCTCTAATTGCGATTAAGAACTTAAAAGTTACTATTCACCAAAAAATTATTTTAATCCCATTGAACTAAATTTTACATCCTAATGAAAACCACGTATGTCATATTTTTGAAATTAAAATCACTGAAGTGGTAATGTTTCATTTAAATGAAAAATCAGTTTTTAAACTACCACTTAGTAGTTTCACTATTCATCCAAAATTGAAGTTTTTCATAAAAATACCAAAACTTTACCCTAAGCTATATTTGATATTCCAAATTAAAAAATGAAGTCCATTTTACAAAATTCACAACATATAAGTTGCATTAATTAATTTAATAATTAATTCCCGCTGTCAGAGCAAATAGCGTGTTTTTATGAAACAATAAGTATCAAAAGATTGACATTAGTTTAAGTCCGATTTCAAAGTGAAATTAATTCCAACGACCACTATTGGATTTAATGGTAAACATATATTCTAATTTAACTTTTGAACCAATTCAAAAGATTATCTAATCATCTTAATAAATTAGATTAAAAAGAGGTTTTGAATTAAAATACAACATTTTATACTATTCATTAAAAAATGAACTTTATCAGAAAGATACCAAAAATTTACACAAATTAAATTTTGATGTCCTGATTCTAAAGAAGAGTTATATTTGGTCCAATAGAATTTATAAGATTGATCAAAACTATATTTAATGACGGTCCGCCGTCAAAAGGTGATAAGTGGACCTTTCGTGAAATTAGAGTATATAAGCCTAAAATTGAATTCTTTCCGTATTTTAAGCCTTTATCTTTTATTGGATAAATGTAAAAACATTTAAAAACATATATAATCATATTTTAGTTATTTCTATCCATTCCTGCCAATACAACGACTATATGTTAACTACCATTTAAAATAATGTTATTATATTACTAGTGTGCAACGTAAGTTTTCAAAGGAACTCATCGTTGCGTATCAGGTACGCTATCGAACATAGAAACCCCTTTAAAGTAAAATTAATATTTAATTCATAAATATTAATAAATACAAAAATGTTTTATTCATTATTTACCTGGGATGTTACAATAAAAAACTATATATTGTTGTTTATATGAAAAATATAAGTGACCATGTTATTTGTGCCTTGTTTATGAATAAAAAAATTGTATTATGAAATATATCTATAAACTGTTCCATTAATAAATTGAGTTATAAATAATAATTTGATTATTAATTTGTTAGAAATTACGTTAAAACCCATTTAATTTATTAAATATATTTTTACTAATTTCGTTTTTATGTGTGCAATGAATTTTGATCATATTAGATTAAAGTATATTCTATTGATAAATCATTTTAATTGATTTATTCTATTATATCTATTATTTAATAAAATAAAATTAATTTATTTATCATTTTATACAAGTAATGATGATAATGTAATTTTATGCTTCAAAAATATATTTTCATCAAAAAATAGTTTTATTGAACTTTTGGTGAAGATATTATAATTAATTTCAACTAATTTTAGAATAATAATTTGAAAAAATGAGATTCATATATGATAGCAGCATATCTAATTTCCCTAATGTGATTTTGCAGATGTTTGTAACAAGGAAATAATTTGGGTAAATATTAAAAAAGTAAAATATTTCATATACTGCAACTTTTAATAAATTATTTAAACATGATAAATAAATATTAAAATTTCAATCCTTTTTATATGGAAAAAATAAATTAATATAGTGGTATAATCTATTTTAAAACAATATTTTCAATTTTTAAAACCATGTATTGCTTTTTTGAACATAAGTTATATTTTATTCCAATTAACAAAACATACATTTTTATGTTATTTTCATTTAATGTTTTGGGTTGAAGTTATCTATTACTGTAAGATTGATTCAACACATGGAAAACATTTTTTTTATTATTTAACAAATAAAAAACATGAAAATCATATTTTTTTCATCATTTCATCGTGAGATATGTTTTATTATTTTATAAGGTATTTTCTGAACAATTCATCATGGAATTTCTAAAATTATATTTCATGACATGACAACCACATATAGATTTTGAAACTAATAAAATTGATTCATATTTTGGAAATGGAATGTTAAATTAGTTTATAAGTTCCCTTATATTTTAAGACATATTATTATTTTATTCATATGAAAATGTTATAGGATAATTTTTAATTATAAAAAGGGATTAAAAGAGTTTTAAGTTATAGGCAAGGAAAAAAATGTCTAAAATAAAATTTAAATATGTTATAAGATGAGTTTATTAAGACATATCACATCATATCTATGATATTTTAGTTCATTTGTCCAATCAAAATATGGAAACCCATATAATTAATATATATAATTTTTTAATTTCTTATAGAAATATAAACTTAATAAATGCCATTAAGATTAGGAGACCTACTGTCTTTGGGTAATTAGGATCATAACATATTATCATGAAAGAAAAAATAATATTAAACTAGTTAAAATGTTAATAAAAATATGTTTCTATTCTGAAATAACATTGGATAAATTGGAGACATACATATGAAAAGTTTGATAAAAAAATTGAAATTGAATAAAAAATGAATAATATAAGGTAAAGTGGTACATGTTTATAAGTTTGATGTCAAGGTAATATAAAATGTGTGTGAATCATAATCTTGACCAATTATGCATTGAATATGATGATAACATAATAGAAACATATGAATGTGTCCACAACAAAAAACAAGACATTTATACCATATGTATTGGCTATCCTCCAAGACCTCATATGATAGAGTTCTTACAATGTCTTCCCTTGAACCATTAATGGAATATATAGAGAAAAATATATACTGAATACATTGAAGGTCTATATAATTATGGGCCCACAAACTAATTTCATATCATTTACATGAAAATGTGTGGCACATAGATCATTCCAAAAACAACTTAATTACCACAATTTTATCCCTAATATTATATAGTTAGCAAAAAATAGAAATATAAACAAAATTATAGATATATAAAACTAGTAAAACACAATTTTGTGGAAATGAGACTAGTTATTCACTAATAAAATTGTGCGTGAAAATCATGGGATGATTTTAGAAGCATAATGGGGGTATATATGGGTTAATTGAAGGGTGAAATGAGGGTGAAATGGGTCTCTATTCACACTAAAGTATTAGAAAATATAAATGGGATGTAAGAAAACATAAATCAATAAATAAAAATTTCATTAATTGAAATCTGTAATGAATGTTATAGGATTAGGAGGACAAGATGATGATCTTATACTATAAGAGGGTGGTTCAAAATGATTGGGGGTGATATGTGATATTGTGGGTAATAATTGGAGGGATCAAAAGAAGTAAGGATAGTGTAAATTAATTATCTATCAGTTTTTAATGAATATGAGTTAGAGGATTTTGGGGTTTATGAAAAAAGGGAGAGGAGTTATTTACTACTTTATAAACATATGTTTTGGAGTGTATATGAAAAATTAGTCCAAACCAAAAACCATTCCTTGGTTTTTTCTCATGGATTCTACCAATGATATGTATGTTTAAATATTTAAAATTATATTAATTGAAATCATTCACATAGTACCCATTGTGATTTGGAGGTCAGTTAGGCTTAAAAAAATTTAATTTCCTAAAAAATAAAATATTATATAGGTATTGAAAAATTCATTAATACTTTATAAAAAAATTATATAAAAAATACAGTATTTTAAATGGGAAAACAATTATCATAGTGGATAAATTTAATGGAGTATGTTAAAAAAATATTGGTCCATTATGATGTTATAATTCATACCTTAAACTTATAATATATTTAATTTTAACTGAAAAAACTAATATACTACATAATATTATAATTTTTTGGATATGTTTCTATGATTATTTGAAAACTAATATTCATATTATTAATATAATTGTCAAAATATTGGAATTATATCTTTTAAATCAATATCCATATTTACTGAATAATACTGGTTTTTGAATATAAGAGCTTCTCAGACATCAATAAATATTATATTTGACCACATTAAATTATATTATCATAAATAATTTTTTATTTTTTTTTGATATGAGTATTTTTTTTAAAATATCATTTGTTTAGAAAAATTTTTAGTTTTATAAAATTAGTGTAATTATTGAAACTATACAATTCATATAAATACAATTTCAATTTCATCATATAAAAATTAAATATGTATCAATGTTAATATTTTATCATTCATTATTTAATAAGAAAAAAATATTACTTTTATTTCCTTATAATTAAATATAATATTCACACATTTAGGGTCTAAAAACGCATCCATTTATTTCACATGTTGAAATTTCTAAGGGTAAGGTGTTTGATGGTGTGATTTTAAATGGGGTTTTTGGTGAACTCGGATTCGGTAGCGATCTCGATGAGCTTTAACATTTTCTATAAACTATTTTGATCATGCATTAGTTATTGAATTTTGGATTGGGATTGGTCAAGGGAATATCCTTATGATTCAATCACCCCTATAATCTCTAGTAATAGGGTCTCATATGGTACGATCCTACTGGTTGAGTTCATTATTTCTTCCATAAATGTCAATTGGTCTTTATCATAACCCTTAATATTTATATCATAATTATAATTATACATAGTTATATAATCAACAATTATGATTTCTAATATTATTTTAAATCTGATTGGATAGGCTTTTGATGAAATAAATATAGTTGATAAAGTCCATGTGTCTTCATTAAATTCATTTCATAATATGGAATTAGATATTTAAAAAGTGGACTCCAGTTATAAATGTTGATGTCATTTCATTATTCATCCTTTATATATTTAACATCATAAATTATCATTTCATATGATGAAATAGTTAAGGGATATTATGTTTAATACCTTTATATTCCCTTGTCACTTCCTCTAACTTGTGGCTTTTCCAATACACATTTATAGGAGAGTATTCATATCTTATATAACATTATCTCAATGATCATTGATTTTCAGTATCCCCCATCATATAAAATATCACTCTCAAATAGTATAACCTCTATATTCAGTACATGTGAGGGTTGTGGAATATACTTACTCTAATGATATACCTAGAGAACATCAATCATTTTATGTATGTTTTGTGGGAGTGATATTAGATAGGACAAAACATCGATGAAATCAATGATCTTAAAGGGTATGATATATCTTGTTCTAATCCATTATTTATTACCAAACCTTATGATTTTCATCCATATATATATATATGAATGAACACGTTTTCTTGGGCCTCAAACTCTATATATCACCTATGATTATATAAAAATATTTATGAATGACTTTTCATTGATTTCATGTTACACTAAATGCATTGAACATTATCTAGAACCTCTTTGAGAATACGAATTCATACAAACATCATCCCTCAAATATCATCTAATGAAGAAGGAGTCTGAAAACACTTCTCATACCTAGATTTATATAGTACCATTTAGATGATATAAATAAAAATATTTCTATGTAATAAATATACTATTGGAAGGTATTAATGTGAATATCTATTTAAAATAATTTGATGAATGTCTCAACCTATCCCTTAGAGTTGTAATGATTCTTTTATAATGAAAATTGATTTATGGTCGAAGATTTCTTTGATTGATCAAATATATATCTCATTATTGTTGAATGATTCAAAATGACATCACGGTAAACCTCAAAAAGAACTTATAAAAAAAATAGAGAGTGGATCTCAATGTTGTCATTCCACGTCCCTTATGTATATCATTGTATGATGATCTAGAGGGTATTATCCCTTTATCCATGTGATTTATTCATGACTTCGTTAGTCTGTCAACCAAGTCAAAAATGTTGTAATTTCATTTTGGGGTCATGGAGAGTACATATGAAATCAATGTTATTTTTTCCTATTTCAACATTGTTATTAGAAATGAATTCTTCATTCAATTAGTCTTCATTAATTCATCCATGACTTATTGACATACAATGAATTGTTTGATAAATTCTATAATATCTATCTTCATGTTTTCTAACTAGATATTTTTATACAATTATATACAACT
Source organism: Viscum album (assembly GCA_963277665.1). Classification (NCBI taxonomy): domain Eukaryota; kingdom Viridiplantae; phylum Streptophyta; class Magnoliopsida; order Santalales; family Viscaceae; genus Viscum; species Viscum album. The sequence goes on along the minus strand of OY728150.1, from coordinate 1,133,903,261 downwards.
TATAGTTATCTACTTATGAGTTTTGGATAATAAGATATCCATATCATCCAAAACTGACCTCATCAATTATGGTTTTTATGGGATTCATATATATGTTCCAATAATTATAATTCCTTTTTTGAAAATAGGATCTCAATATTGTATGAAACCTCTTTCTATCACACCTATTTATATTCATAGGCCTACATGATCATCTCATGAATGGAATGATCATTAGCTATTTGATAAATATTTGATAAATATTTTTTTGTTAATTTCATGTATATCATATTCATTCCCAAAAATATGTGATCCCAATAAATCATCATTGTGTATAGGGTTCAATGATCCTTTCAACATAGATCATATGGTAGATTGTTTTCCTTCCTTAAATGGTGTTTTATTGAACTATATTAATATTTTATTGAATCTAAAACATCATCATTGGTACATATTTATTAAATTTTAGGTGAATTTTTAATTTGTGATTTTATGATCAATATATATGTCACACTTCTCCCATATAGGTAATGTCACCAAATTATCAACATGATGATCAATGTAGATGAGTCTAGATCATTTGAGGGTAAGTTAATCACATGGTTATCTAATTTATGGGAGGAATATTCTCCTAATTTATTACCTAGAAAATGTAAAAACCCCAATTCCTTTTTGGAATCATTATCATATTTCACAAATCCTTCCAGATATGGGGTAATGTGATCAAAGGTTAAGTGATTATCATTTTCATTAGATATTTAATGTATTCTGCACATTCATCATTCATTAAAATGGACTCCCCCTTCTATATTATCATTTTTAGTTCTCTTTAAAATCATTATATATTTCACCAAAATTTATGATAATACCCATCTAATCCATAAAAACTATGGATTTCCATCACTGAGGTAGATCTGAGCCATTTTTATATTTTCCCTATTTTCTATGGGTCAATAGATATCCCTTTTTTCATTTCTCCTGCATTTATTTGTTTTTTTCACAAAAAATAATAATATTTTATAATTTTTATTATTAGGAACTCCACTAATTATTTTATGATAAAACTAGTTTTTACGAACAATATATATTTTTATATTGTTATTTATTATGATGAGTTTTTTGTAAATAATATTTCATATTAAAGAAAATAATTTAATATAACGTTAAGTCTTAAATGTATAATTATATATCAATTTATAGGATGACATCATTTTGTACATAACATAATTCATGTTTTTTGTTTCAATAATAATATTGAATTTAGATTGTTTTAATGTTTGATTTTTCTATTTTAATATAAAATGAATAAATTATCTCATACCATTAAACAACATATTTATTTGGATATACAACACATTTTTTTCTTGTTCGTAAAATTTTTTGATGTCATGTTTTTTATGTTGTCTGAAAAATCCCCAAACATTATGAAACAATTTTATATTTATGATTTTTTAAAGAAATTATTATTTTGAGCTTCATTGATATAATATATGATAAAAATTTCAATAACATACCATTTTTCACATTTGAAATATAATAAATTTGTACATTTATCATTAAACTACATTAATGCATAAATGTAGCATTAGAAAACCTAATAATTTTGATAAAGATATACAATAGTATCACCATGTTTTTATAGTCTTCGAATCATGTTCTTCAATGTTTTTCAATTATATAATTCTATATAACTGAAATATTAATGGGTTGATTATTAGGTTTAAAATATATATAAATTTTATATATTTATTTCTTATGAAATATGCACTATTTTTTATTTTGTAATGAAATTAATGGTTGGATGAATTATGTGATGATAGAATGTAATTTGTATCATATCTACATCCATCAACAAAAAATTAAACATTATTTTACCTACCATGTATCCAAGACAGCCTATAATGGTCCCATGTCATTGTATATGTGATACCGTGATATTCCAACCCCCAAATCCTTCATATTCAATTTTCATTATGTTATTTAATTTATGTACAAATTGAACCTACCAAGAATTGTTGTCCACTAGTATCTACTTCCTCAGCATACTTGGAATTTCTTGAACTTATCTATGTATACTACAGTGAATAAGATACTAACATCATGTAGACATGTTTATCCAAATACAAGTCCTTATTCAACCTCATTTTTTATTATTAGAAATCAGATATATATAAAGAAGAATAAGAATAGTATATGAGGTCTACTTAGGCTCAATATTCATTCGTGAATACTTTCATGTGTTTTTATACCATATTAATTTTTTTATATTTTTTTCATACTCTCATGATATTTATAGATACCATGAACCCTTCATAGTTATTATATTGAACATGAATTCCTGATTAGTATATATACTCCACCAAATATAATATGACCAACTGTTATATTCTTCACATTGTTTGCGTATCTCTCACAAGGTTATTTGAGCCGATGACATGACATGATATGTATACCGACCACTAATGAAATTTGAACACATGATTAATAAAATGCATTTCACATATCTCCATTCATCATGATCATATAATCATTATCCACATTACATTATTTTTGATAATATTATTAACTACACATTTTTATAAATTGTTTTAATTTTGTATACATTTATAAGATATATATATATTTTATATAAAATCACTGTGATGTTTTATTATGTAATCTGAAAAAATTTAAAATATATTTTTAATTATTATATTTTGATTTTAAAAAATTAATGAGTATTTGTTTATATTAATTATTGTATATTTTTCATAAATTTATTTGAATTATTTATTGAAATTAAAAATTAATGTTGACAACTTCTTTGAAACATGTTTTTTAGTATTTAAAGATAAATTATTAATTATTTTAACCAATATGAACTATATAAAATTTGAATCTCTATAGAATCATGGTCCATTAAATTATCCTTAAATTTTTTTGAAATTAATTAGAGAATAATTATGGTGAATATTTGAATTATTTACTGGTAAATCAAATTGGTTTTAATCATAAATTATATTTTTACTTAATTTAATAATTGTTATTATTATTATCGATGATAATTTTGTCTCTAATAATTAAAACTTCAACTAAAAATGTAATTACATTAACTAGTAGAATATAGTTTTTTTTAATTTGATTCTATTTCAAATAATTTATGATTCTGGGAAATTAATAATATTACATACTATAGTACTCAATTTAAATATGAACACTGATATTTTCTGAAAAATCAAATGATCCCATGTTCAATTATTTGCTTTATTTGGGATGGTCTCTCAAGGATGGGTAAATTATTGTTCGACATCATTCACCATTAAGAGAAATACTATAATATTTGTGTAAGGTCCAATAATAATAATTAAAATCCACGTAAATGGCATGAATCATTGATTTCACCAGTAATATTTTTTCTACTTTTATCCAGTTATGTTATCTATTATATCTTACTAATCCTGGTTTTAGTTCTCGATATAATATTTTCACCCAGAGGTTATACTTCCTCAAAATATATTCCCTTGTTATGATTACTAGAAAAAATAGAAGACTATTTAGAAAAAATTCTACTTCAAAATGATTTTTTATGATAAGGGATCATCCTAACAAATTAAAGAGTTTGGAATCATACTAATTTAAAATTCTGGTTTTATATTCCCACATTTTTTGAATATTCTCTCTTATTCGTAGTGGGTTCCATACTCCATCAGTTGGTGTGTGAAGAGTGTATTAAGTCAATTAGACCAAACAACTATAGATTTACTTGTGTCCTTATCTTCAAATTTCAATATACACTCCTCTCACATCAACTATTCTAATTATTTTAAGAAATATATTTTTAGAATAAGTATGTTACCTAATTCTACAATTAATAATTAATGACATTGATTACTTTAATAATGTTCTATTCACCCCTTCTATACCATCTACAATAAACATATCCAAACTTATATATTGTATCATAGTCTGTCCTTTTATGTGGTTATTTTAACTATTATTAATTTTCCCGATCTGATTACTTTGTTTATAGGGATACCATTTATGAATCTTTAATTATTCTCAATTATCTGTGAAATGATTATTTTTAACATTATTTATATATCTATTATTATTTGACCTATCATCAATCTAATTCCATCAAAGGTCAAACTAAATATCTATTAAATTGATTAAAACTAATTATGCTTAATTATTAATGCCTTTTAGAAAACTAAATTTATATAGAGAAGATAGAAGATATTGGAATGAAATACTGGATGTAATATTTAAAAATACAATCTTTCTATGTTCTTTTATTACAGATAGAAATTATATAATATCTAAAATTGGATTTCAAAAATTACTTGAAAATTATTTTGAAATATATAATATAAACTATAATATAATTGTAATATGTGGATACATTAAATTTAAATTCTACAACATACATGATACACAACAGTAAGTTGAAACGTATACCGATATATTATTATTTAAAGGTGAAAATTAATGCATAGTTGATAAATTGGGGATTAAGAATTATATTAATAGATTTAATAAAAAAATTATATGGAATTTTAATATTATTAATATACTATTCCAAAATAATAAAATAATTGGTTATTAATGTCATTTCATTCTTCAAAAAACTAAATTTAATAAAAAAAATATTTTATTTTATTAGTGACTTAATATTATTATTTAATTCAAGAATATTCAATAAATTTTTTGAATAAATTATTATCATTTATGAATTCATCATTTTTAATTATATAATAAATAATTTTTTTGAATTTTTAACACTGTATTGTTTTTTAGAATGAATAGTGAGAAACGATACTTATTGAAAAATATATTTTTCCATTATAGTATTTATAAATTAAAATTATATATTTTGAATTGAAATTAAATTATAATAATTACATTTTGAGTAAAAAATTATTTAATTAATGTTTTTTATATTGGTTTTATTATGGAATTTAACAAGTAAATTTATACTTAAAAGTAGATTTTTGAGTAAAAAGAACTTGAAGTGTGTTTTTCAGGTTTTATTTTATATTATATTCAACCAGTTATTTATTTGGAATTTTTAATATTAGATTCCAAATATTAAATCTAAAGGATAATTTCAATTAAAATTGTCCATTTTTTTCTTTGGTCAATGTGAATTATGGCCCTCATAATTTTTGATGCCATGATAAAGTGAAAATTAGGTAATTATAGTTCAAAATAAATTGATAAGGATTATAAATTGAACTCAACACCACTCTCATTTTATAATAATGATTATTTATTTACAATAGTGTTCCATGAATTTTTTGTAGTATGTTTTTCCATTTGAACGATATTATGACCTTTAATGTATTTTATTTGACGAGTAGTCAAACATGTTACTCAATTTTGTTAATGAAAATGATATCTCTAATATAATGTTATCTATTGGATATCATAGAAAATAAAGAATGTTTTAAATTTAAATTATTTTTCTTCATAAAGTAAAATTAATTGATTTTTAATGATTAAATAATTACTTTAAATTAGTGAACAACAATTATAAAATAATTATTAAATTATTGAAAAAATTTGAAAAGTGATATTAATTTTATTAAAATTATTGAAATTTTACAAAGGTGATGTAAAAAAATATTTTTTTATATTCACATGAAATAATATTGACATATTTAAATAAGTAGTTTATATTTTATGTGACGCCAAGATATTTTTAATATATATGAAATTAATAGTTCAAAAACTTGAACTTGTTGACATTTTAAAAATAAATAATATTATAAATAATGATATTAAATTAATAAAAATCGCAGATAATTTCCTTTCATTATAATATGTTTTAAAATATCGTCCATTTTCTATTTATTTTTTTATCTTCCATTAATATTTACTCTATTAATAATCAAATTTTACAAATTTCTTTCTTCATGGTAGGATTAAAATGACATAATGAGAGGGAAAGATCAAATGGTAAGGGTAAAAATGTAACCATCAATTATCTAATAATTATATTATGATATTATTTTAAACCTAAATATACTATATTTGAAATAAATTTGTGTTTCAATATTTTTATTTAATATTTTTTTATATTATATTAATATTTTTAAGATTCAAAGAGGGTATCCCTCAATTTTTTAAAATGTAACTTATTCTTCTCATTATTCGAATCATAAAAACATATATGGATATGAATATGTCCAGGAAAATTCATCACTAAAATATATTACCTCATTATAGATGTTTTATGTTAGGAGTAATACCAATCATAGTGGCCTTAATGTGATATTAAATATAGGTATTATAATGAAGAGATATCGATTTTAATCAAGCGTGCTGATTTTATATATACATCATGCTCATAAAATCATCTTAAACAATGATAAAATAAAAACCCCATGATCCTCCATATATTAATATTTTATTATGTTAATATAATTTTAAATATTTATCTCCACTTCAATCAAATTAGAAATGAAGCTGTCATTTATAACTATGATATGTTACTCATCGTAAAAGATGTAATATGTGTTAAATTACCATACCTGAAGAGTTTTTATAATTATTGAATTAATTTTATGATATTATATTAAATAAAAATTAATCATTCTACTAATATAATATTTCTTGTTCCCTCATACCATTCCATGCGATAAAAAATTGATGACGTCATTCATACATAAGTGTTGACTACCTCCTCTCTTAATTTATTTGAATCATTTTTCATCACCACAACACATGGATGATATATATATATATATATAGAATTAAAATTATATATATATATATATATTTTTTTTATAATGATAAATATTAAAAAATAATACTTATCTTATTTCCATAATGATCATGGAAAAAAGGTAATGGTACTCATGCGTGTATACGACAAACCATCTCGATGATTGTGATGTAGTTACTTTTTAATAATAATATTTCGTGTTAGGATATAAAATAAAAATTGATATGAACAATAAAAATTATTTCATGATAATTTTTGTGGATATAATTTAATAATTCCCCATTTGATCATAGTCAACCAACCAATGTCATTTTGGACTTTTTTACCAAATACCACTAAAACATTAGAAATGATCAAAATTGAATAAAAATCTATTATAAAATCGTAATAAGATATATTAATGGACTAATAAATACATAAAAATTCTTATTAAATTAAATTACTAACCTACGATTATTATTTAGGATGATAATGACTAGACGTGATGAGTCAAAGTCATGGTAAGGGATTTTTATCTCACATTTATTTATGAGGGAAATATTCCTTGAACATCACATGTTTCTTTTGTGTGGTTTATATACTAAAAATTAATTTATTTAATAATTTATATAATTAAATTATTTTATATAAAAATATGATAGATGTAATTTATTTCATGGATCATATGCTTCCAATGATAACAATTATGTGATGGTTTATCTCATTATTTCTACAATATTATAGATTGATTATTTTTGTGTCTCACCTATAAAATATTTTTCTTCCAAATCCATGTTTTATAGAAATATTATCAAAATAAATTCTCCCATATAGTAATGACTTTTTAAATTTAGCTATACCTTTGTTTGGGTTTTAACACATCGGCTAGAATACAACCTTTTGATCATTTTCCAAATGAGATACATAATGTATTTTTTGGATAAAGTGGAAGACATCTTAATTTAATTAAACATAATGATATCTTCATCCCTCAGTCATGAATGATAATTTCTATTAATATTATATTTTAGGATTACATGATTATTTTCAAATAAAATTTTTTGATCATTATGAGTGTAGTTTTTTAAATAATAGACATGATTTCAAATAGAAAGGTTATTTTCCTTAAGTGTTATTATAAGTGACATTTAAAATTAATTTTCCGTCTATGTTTTCATCCATTGATGTTAGTTTAGATTTAATTGGTATATTATCGAAATATACCATCCTAATTCTCTGGTTACATGGATTATGTTTATGATGAGAAGATTAAATGTTTATGATACTAATATCATTTCCATAGGTAAGGAGTGAAAAAATGATTAAGTAACCCATTTCGTTCATGTGTTATAATGTAATGATTGAATGAAGATCATTTGAATGACATTTCTAATAAATTAAATTTGTAATGGGTTGGACTGATATCTCTCTCTAATTGTTAGGATAAATTATTTTTCTCTTAAAACAGTTATGGGAAACATTTTTAGGTGATTAGTATTCTATGAGTGATAAGATGATCTGCTTAATATATAATGGGAAACATGTGTAGATTCCAAATCATACTATCTAGGTAGTTCCTTATAAAATATGAAATGGATTCTATAAAAATTATGGTGGCACCCACATTTATGAAATTAATATATGTATCATGATTGAGTTAAAATAATTCATGATTAATATTATTCATGATATATTGAATTATGATTATATAATTCTTTCATATGAATATGGACTTATATCTCTTATACATACCCTTATGGAGCGTATGACCTCACCTCTTCATTTTATTCATCTTCCCAGGTCATAAAAAATGATGTTATGTTATGTTTTTAAAAATTAATCACATGTGATGAAATTTATGGGATACATTGAATAACATACATGGAATATTTAAAGTTGGGAATAAATAAAAATTGTGTGGATATTTCTGAACCAAATATTTATAATCCTTTATCATAAATTGTTTTAGCTAATTCACTAAAATGAAAATCATAAAATTAATTTTGTTATGTATGTGATCCCAATATTTAAAATTGATGTTCTTATATTGGATGAAATGAATTGGGTGACCTTTATATGTATCATATCATGAGATGTAAGGTTTTTTAGCATCATAATCCTGAGTGTGGGTCTTAGTATATTACAATTGTAATCAGATTAGGCTTTAAAACATTCCATATTATGATTTCTTCTTTAGATGTGATCTTCAGTGTTATGGATATGGTCATGGTTGTATATGTATGAGGTTGATCATTAGGTCAGAGTCATAGGGACACCTTCTGAAGAATTAAGTGATCAAAAGTTAAGGACGATAATCACATCTTGGGATTGTTATATATAACCCTTATGATTAAGATGATGTATTATTTAACGTAGAATAAATTTTTTTACATAATAATAAATATTATTTATAATCTTTCAGGTTTATAATCACTTTTATGTAGTTGAATGTGTGGGATATTATATTTCTGGGATGGAAAAATATATTTATGAGAAAATCTCCAATGTTAAATCAATTGTTTCTATTGAATATATTATGGTTATTTTTTATAATTTTTTTTACATTTTGATAATTTTATAATGATTATATTAATATAATTTCATAAAAATTGAAAAAAAAATATGTTCAGAGGAAACCAGTCACATATAGTGAGGGAGAGAGCCATGAACCCATAATTGATTGGTGGAAAGCGTGAATGGATTAACATGAGACTATGTGATCTCCTATTTATTTTGATAATTTCTTATGTTATATAACTATCTGATAAAAAAACTGATGTTTAGTTAGGAGAAGTAATATTTATCATACATATATACATGGTAATGAAAATTTAATTAATCATAAGTGATAAATGTAATCTCTAATGAGGATAACAATTTTGGGAACCCCATATAATGAAGGTAAAAAATTATAATGATATTTTATTTGAGGAATAATTCATTTATTTTTTCAAGGATGAATATATGATAGTATTTTAGATTTATAATGACTCTATTTATTTATGAAAATTTTTCTTCTATCAAGGATATTTTTTATTTATGGAATGGATATATTAGGAGAAATAGAAATTTTTTTGTAATATTCAGTGATAATATCCATCCAATATCAGAGTTTTAATAGTTGTATGATATATGTTTCAGTAATTTTATGAATAATTATTAATTAAATAAATTTATCTATAGGTATTACTATTAAATTTTGGAGATTAACTTTTTTCTTTATTTGATGGTCTATTCTTTCCAGAAATTATATTTTCATGTGATGGCTATTTTATTAATTGATAATTCTTAAATAAAGTCAGTATCGATTTTTATTTATATATGTATTATGAGATCCATTAGAAGTTGATATTAGTGATTCATACAAGATAACATAATCATAAATACCAATTATTTGGGGAAAATGATATTGTTGAGTAAATTAATAAAAGGATCAATCCAACATGTCAATTATTTATATTTTCTTATGTACTTTGATTTGGAAATTATGTAACTCATCAACTCTAGGAATAGAGTATTTAAATAAAAACATTATTAGTTTATTATCTTACATAGAAATAAATTTTCATTTCAACCATCATAGATTTATGGTATTGGGATGGTTATATTTCTAATAACCATTTAAACTGTCACATTATATCTGTTATTAGGTGTTATTTTGCAATTCCATATTAATGTTTTCAATATATTTCAATGTTTTCATACAATTTAGACTAGTATATGTTAATTTAGGTGACATGTATAATTCAATTTGACTATTTTTAATATTTAATTCTTAATATCCATTTTTACAATGAGGGATTTCCAAAAAAAATGTATGTTGAAAAATCATACCATGGATTCCAAAAACATGTTCAAATTTTTAGTAAAAATTTTGTAAATATGGGGTAGTATTTAATATACTTAAATATTTAAAACTATTTTTCTTTTATATAAGAAAAGAAATAATATGTCTAAATGAACAATTAAATAATTTTAACATAAACGAAAAATTTGTTATTGTGAACATGATTAAATGATATATAAAATAAAAATAAATCAATGAAAATATATAAACATATTGGTATATTATTATAATATACCCCAAAATATAGTAAAGTAATATAAACATAAAAATAGTGTCTTTTCTTTAGAAAATTTTGTTCTCGTCTTTTTTATGAATGAATATTATAACTAATTTTGAGAATTTATTGACGTTGTATTTAAAAATATTAATTAAATTTTTTAATTTATCATTTAATATTTATATTAGGATAAATTAGTGAACATTTTTTGAAAATATTTATTTTTCAATGAAGATTTAAAAATTAATATTATTATTAAAAAAAATTTATAAAATTACACAAAAAGTCAAATTATATATTTTATTTTTATAAAATTATTATTATAATAGTTTTTTGAAATGATTCAGTAAATTTTTCTAAACGAATTTTATAATTTAATCTTGAATATAAATAGTTTATTTTTTATAATGGTGTTTTCTAAGAAACCTATTTTTCATCCCATTTTCCTTCTTTAATTTTAAATTAAACTCATCCTGATCAATGATTATAAAATAAAAAAATGGATCCATAATTATTAATTAAATTTTCCAACCAAATTAAATAATTATCTTTTATTTTTTTCAATATCAATAGAAAACATATTACGTTTTCTTACAACTACAAAGGGTAAATCAAGTAATTCATCTTAAATATGAAATGATTATAATTAAAAAATCACACCAAAACATGCCTTAATTTCCCTTCATGAGTCTATTCCTTTCATATTCATCAAATATTACGTTATATGGAACTTTTTGTCCATTTGGACGACATTATCACCATGATAGTATTTTATTTCAAGAAATGTAAAACATTTCACACAATTATATTTAATAATTATAATATTTTTAATATATTGTAATATTGAGGATAAATTGGACAATAAATACTATATTGAAAGAATGTATCATATATTCACCATGGAAATTTTATTTATTTTCAGTGATGAAATAAATACCTTAAATTTTTACAATAAAACTAACACATTCATTAATTAATTTACGTAAAAATTAAATAAATGTTATTAAAATTAGTTAAACAATTAATATTATAAACAATTATTTAATTTCATTAAATTTATAAATTACCATTAAATTTTATATATTTAATAAAAAAATTATTTCAAAATTTAACTAATATCATGATATTTATAATATCAAGGTAATGAATCGATCTAATAATTAAAATTAATGATATTTAGAAGAATAAATATTTAATAAATGATATAAATTTATAAAAATATTATATTCTATGAAAATAATAGGATATGGTATATAATATCATACATGTTCCATTTATGGTCCATTTCTAAATTATAATTTCTATATTGACACTCAAAGTGTAAAAAATCAATGTTATCGTGATTCTCGTACAAATTGTTTACGATGGTATAGAATCAACGAATATACGTAAATTGGGACCTAAACATGTAAAAATAATAATTTATATTACTATTTTTTCTGATAATTTTCTATTATATGAAAAAAATGACTTTGGAGCCATATGAAAAAGAATATTAATTTATATAAATTTTATATTTTTAGAAATTTTCAACGTCCCCTCCCCTATCTTATAAAATAGAGACTCTGCATATAATTACATAAAACCTAAAAAACAATTTGATTCATCTAATAGATATAAATAAAATCCTTTTTAGAGACCATTTACTAATTTTAGAGGTCTTTTGTTATGTAAAACACACTCCTATGCAAAAAGAAGATAAAATGTAAAGGGGGTTTCCCAAAAACAAATATGTAGCATTTTTAATCGAGTGTTTCTGTTTTATTTCTACATCCAATTCCTTTTTAAAAACTTTAATCATACTAAAAAAACAACATAAGTACCCTGAAAACATTAAGGTGTTTTATGTTAATGTAATAACCTATTTTTATCTTTTATAAGATCAAATGGGAGAAACTGTCATTCATGTGTATGAAGGATTACCGCCTCATGAACTGATGTATTTTTTTCATAAATAACTCCCATGAAATGTTATAATGATTGAATTAATGTTTACTTAAGTTATAAGTGGAATATTTATCATTATAAATGTTTAATCAATCATTTATCATATTGTTATTCAACGCACTGAATATGAAAACATTGTTCATACGTATATATGAATTACGAAGTCTACGAAGCAATGTGACTCTCTCTTTATCACCATATCAAATAGATTATATACCTGAATATAAATAAATTTAGTTATTTATAATTATATTTATGTGATATCATGATAATTTTTTTAAAATAAAATTATAATTACCTTCTATTTATATTGATCAGAGAAAAATGTAAAGATTAAAAATTCGTACATATGACCAAATGAATCAATGATAGTATCATATATCATATTTAATAACATAGTTGAATGGTAGGAATAAAAATTACAATTGATGAATAAAAATTATTATTACTTCATTATTTTTATTCTTCAGATGATTGAATTTTATCCTCACTGACCATAGTCATCTTACTGAAGTCATTATGGACTTATGTAACAAATATCAATAAAAAATTTAATGTCATAAGAACCCAGATGTTCGTATGGTTTATAGATATTGTTTTTATGGTTTTTGGAAATGTAAGAGAAGAAGATTTTCTAAGTACATGTTGTGTACTTCTAGGTACACACCCTGTATTGAGAAAGCCATGCACCACAGTGTTCTGGCTGTGTAATAGCCCAACAAATGGCAACGTGGTGACCTGTCAGACTGCTTAAGTCCAGGGTCGGTTAAGGCAACTACATGACTTTCTGTTTTATAGAAAATCCCACGTTCTTTCATTTTTAATAAATATATCATAACGAGGTCATGTCACGTGTCCCTAAATGTCTTGTCCTTTATGTGTTTTTTATAGGAGCATTCAGAAGTAATGAATGAATATTGAAACCGTTATTCTCCATCTGAGATCTAATTGAGATGCACACCAAATATAAATTTTTTTATTAAAAAGACACTTTAAGGGAAAGTGGGAAACCATAGTCCACCAAACAAGATCTTCTATGTGATAATAGAGCTCAAAAAATTATTAACCACCAGACTAAGATTATTGGAGGAAGAAACTTTTTATAATTCCCATTGTAGAGTACTAACGTAGATGTCTGGATCCACCCAGATAAGTTCTTCAAAGTGGGTAACCATTCTATCCATTTTCAGAATGAATTCCTCTAAGGTGATTTTCCCTTGATTAATGTATTAGGTGATGATACGGTCTTGCTTGTCTATCCAAGATTCTTGCTCTTCAAATGCCTCAACATGCAACCTTCTTTCATATATTCTTAAAATCTCCTCATTTGAGGCGTTGGACTGAAGAACTTCCACTTTCATTTATTCCTTGTATTGGAATATGAGCCTTAGACACTCCTCTACCTCTTTTTCCATCACTCTTGGTTATATGCTTGTGTTACCCCTTTCCCAAACTTGCAGACCTTTGATTTCCATGAACCCGCCTTTCTTGGATGACCTGGTTTCCATCGGATTAGGCAAGTAAGAATAGTCTATGCGTCCTTTGGGATTTTCCCCTGAGTGACAATGCATTTCCCTGATTCACACTTTCCTTTTTCCCCCTTCTTCTGTCTTGGGCTATGGGGACATATTCCTTGGAAATGGTCCAAACTATCCACTGATAGTTTGCTAAGACTTTCATCAACATAATCATCTTTCTCATGCGTCAATGTCTGGTATTGGACCGCCAAACCTTCAAAATGATTTTTCAACTCAAACCCCGGGGCTTCTTTGAGAGGCCTTGGCCTGCATAGAAAATCTACCTTGCCAGTTTTAGCCACAATGCAATTATTCTTTCCCTCACTTCCAAACTTTTGGACAGAAGAGGACTGGGTAATGGGAATGTTCGGGTCCATGGGACCCAAGACACTAACCCCATTATCTCTTCCTTGTCCACAAGACCATGTCGCAGTAAGAAAGTTCCCCTGCAATGGAAATACAGAGGGCTCGGATTCCTATCTATATCCACTCACCGGAACAGCACTACACAACATGTCTGAAGCTCTGGGAAGCTTGTTTCCTTGGCCCATGAATTGCAGTTTCGTGTAGAAGTCCTCCCAGCCCTGACATTGAGGGCCCCTTGGGCTGTGGACATCACTGGAAAACAGATTCACCACTCCATCATCAATAATACTAACGGAGGCTGGGTGATTCAGCATATCCACATTCAAGGAGACTTCCTTATCCAATCCATCCACCGTCTCTGCCTCCACTCTACCCAACTGTATGGGGATGATACCCAGATCATCCCGTAAGCATCTTTGGACATCCATGACTCGTGGATCGGGTGCCTTTTCCTTAACATCCTTCACTGCAGGTGGTAGCACCAAAGAAGGTTACTGCATAAGCTGAGCCTCCCAAGAACTGCCCTCTTCTATGCATCTTTGCAACCTGTCTAGAGCCCCTTCCTCTAAGACTACCCCCACACACCTCCCCTGACCCATCAAAACTGTCCTGAGTCTGATGGACCACTTCGGGGTCGACCCGCACCTCCGACCCTTCTGGGTGAGGAAGCAACGTTTTCTGAGCACGTAGACCACGACGGCATCCAAGGACTGGATGTCCTAACCATTGACAGCCTGAACACTATGCTGGCCAAGATTCAAAAACCACTCATTGTTTCCATCTAAATTCATCTCCATCTGAAAAACAAATCCAATCTGCATGAGGATTTGAAACAACGACCTCAACATGGACACGGGGGGATATAGTGTGACATATCACCGAAGTCCTACTATCAGAGCACAAATATCTACCTACCATGTTCCCTATCATGCCTAAAATCGAGGGGTTCCGAAAGGGAGGCCACAATTCTGGGAAGCTTACCCACACCGTTGTATTCAGCTCATCCCGGTTCATGTTGAACTCGAACGACCAGCAATGGAGGTAGAAACTGCAACCGTGGAGAGATATAGGAGTGTTGGACCAAGCCGCAAAAAAATCAGTCTCCGAAGAGAAGCATATCATCAAATGGCACCAGTTGAGTAGACCCGCCACTGCGCAATCATGAATCCACCAAGAATCAAACACGAATCTATCAAAAGCATCAACCAAAGGGCGAAGGCCTCTAAAACGCGCCACCAGCGTTTTCCTGTAGATATTTGATGTGGCGTTGTATTCATTCGTGAAAATCGCAAGCTGTTGTGAACCCTTGTGGATGTAGGGAACCTTAGGGAACAGGGGAATTACCGAGAAAAGGGGAAGAAGGTCAGGATTAGTGAAAGGAAGGATGCTCTGGAAGTTTCCCCCTCCCACCTCCTGGGGGGAGGGGCCGGTGCATCGGTCATCGCCGCTAGGGCTTCGCCAACGTCATCGCTCCGGAGATCCGATTGAGATGACATTGGGTAAATTGGAATCCCAACAGTGGGTTCCCTAATCCTCAAAATCCATTCTTCCTGATTAATCCTATCTGGTGAGTTATTCATGGGATGACATTTTTCACATTTTTTTAGATCTATACCAACGTAGGCCGATTCAGGGGCCTATGTTCAAGTATATCGGTCGTACAATGTTGAGTTAGGTGTTTTTTGCCTTTTGTTTTTTATTTAGATTATATAAGAAAAATGTGTCACATAAACGTTATTGGTAAATTCAATTATTTGTATTTTAACATTATTTATTACATTCTATGGTTCAATTGATTGATAAATATATTTTTCTTATGTGCCTGGTAACAAACATTGTTACGAGACATTCCATGTGTGTGTTTCCCCTGATTGATCATTTATGACGATTTTATAATGAACAATTCTTTACATATACATATAATTCAACATTAAAGAGTATTTCTTATAAAACATAACAAAACCACAACAGGATCATATAGATTTAGTGCTTTAGAAACTAAAAAACAGAAATAACTAGTTCATAAAACATCCAAATTGTCTTGCGTTTATTTCATCAAAACATGAATCCTTTTTGACATATCTTAATTAATACCCTTCTTTAGTGCTTGGGGAACAGAAACATATGAAAGGATGATCTCAAATTCTCCTTAAGGGTAAACAGGGGAAATATCATTCATATCATTATCATAAGAACATAAAATTTGAAAATATTTTCCTGCATATAAAAGATCACAATATTATGTAATCGGTTAAATCATAAAAATGAAGTTTAATTCCATTTGTCACAACATAAGACATTAAATTTTATGGAATACACACATAAGCATAAAAAATCATTTCATATTTTTCAAGGCTCATTTCCTAGACCATCATATTGGACAAAGTCCAATACTGAACCATGTTCAACCCTTGTTTCATCCCTGTATTACTGACCATATTTATATTTAGTTCCAATCATATCTATATCATGTGATATAAATCATTAACCAATGAATTGGAAGGTTATTTAGGTCCCACCAAAAACATAATCAAACCATTCATATGTTTTTCACAAAAACCTAATAACATTTATCATAACATAACCTGTAAAATAAAATATGTTTCTTAAACATCATTCAATCAGAATTGATATAAACCAAATGGATTTCATAAATAAAACTCCATCAAAATCACAATAAAATAATAGAAATAACAGAGATACAAATATAACACTATTTAAAGAGTGTCATATTAGATTAAAAATAATTTTGAGAAAACACTTGAAATTAATTCCTGAGGAAAAAATCATTTCTTAATTAAAACAGTTTTTCTTCCTCAAAATGCCACTCAATTTTAGAAGTAATCATTTTATGTGAAAATAAATTTGTAATATTGTAGGGTATGCTTCATAGAAATAAGGAATAATGAAATTGTAAAATTCCATTCATCCCGTACAAGATAAAAAAAATCTTTCTAGTACTTTTGTTGAAATGTAAAAAAGTACCTTGTACCAAAAAATACAAAAGATTCAATTCATACCATTTAGTAAAAATTTATAAATAGAAACAAATTAATTTTGACAAATATTATAATATATAAGGAATATTTTTATATATATTTTTGGAAAATGAATGTTGATAATAAATATACTCAAGTAAATACTTATAAATAAATAATATTGAATAAAAATGAGAATTGAAAATTTATCCCTTAACTTAGGTCTAATATGGTTTATATTTAACCAAAACACTTGTATAATGATTTAAATAATGTAAATGATTTATAATAGAGTCATAATAATTTTTATTATAACATGTAAGATCAACTTTTTTTCTATTTGTTAGTAACAGTTCATTATTACTCGTTATTCGGTTATTAAATGCAGTATGTTATTATGGATGTTTTATTTAATAAGTTAGTATTCATATTTTTAGGATATAGTTATATAAATTAAAATAATATCATTATAATAATATATATCATATTTATTAATTCAATTCATTTTTATTTTTATTTTTTAATGATGATCATGTAGAATTAATCACATCTCATCGTGGAGACGGTAGGTCGTACGTTGCACGAGCGATGATATCATTCATAAATTGTTGAATGATATTGAATTGTGTGTTGTATAATATTTCCAAAAAAAGTATCATGTTATAAAAATCATATATAGTTATTACTTTCATAATTATACACATCCATATATAGTGTTGATGAATACAGATTACACCACAGTGTGGAGAATGTGTGTTGTACGTACGTACGAGCAATGATTTCATTTTTCATAGGTTGGATAAATTGTAAAATATGGTTGTTTAATATTAATAATAACATATAAATATATTATTTATACTAATGATATTATTTATAATGATAAATATAATAAAAATGATTTAATATAAGAAAGATGTTAGACATAATTAGTAGAAGAGATTACCTCTTCTTCAACGTGCTTCCTCTAAATCTTTTCTTAGAGCACATGAGATGGTCCATGAAGATAAAAAAACTTATAGAATAGAAATATGGAAGATAAAATTGAAATATGTAATGGGTTTATAATATTTAAGTCTTTAAATGAAGTGAATAGGTGTGTGAGGTGGTGACCCTTTATAATTGATGCGAGGGGCACTTTTGGTAACTCCCTAAATAATAATTCATAATAAAATCAAACCCAACAAAAAAACAATCAATTTTTCCAATTTCTTTTTTTATATGAGATATGGTTTTAATATAATCATCCAATAAATATTGGACTTCTTAATTTTAAATTTACACCATATAGTTTTAATTGGCACTTAGTTATTCTATTAAATTATAATTATGATAATAACACTCATAATATTTAATGGTTATATATATTTACTTATGTAGTGTTAATTGACCATAAATGGATATTTTTTGAAATTTTAGACCTTATAATTATAACTTATTAATTTTTAAATATTTTATTATTTGTAAATAATTTAATAAATATTTATTTTTATACAATATCAATAGAGTAAATTTGGACTCTATTCATTTATTTGACTTCAAATAAAATCCACAGAAGAAATTAATTATATAAAATATATTTAATACAATCATATCATGTCTTATTAACCTATAAAATTCGTTAAGAACATTAATTTGTTAGAATTAGATTTATTTTAATATTTTTAAAACCATTTATTTGATATATGAATTAATAATATAATTTTTACATCACTATTTTGTTATCATTAATAGTAATTATTTAACATCTAATATTATAAATAAATTTTTATGATGTATGTAATTATTTTAGATTTCCATATACTATCTATTGTTGAAATAATCTCTTAATTATCTATATATTAAAATTATTAATCTTATATAAAGTGTGATTGTGACATTTTGTCACATTCATTAGTATTTATTATGTTCCTACCATATTCATAGGTATATGGAAATTACGTTATTAAATATCAAAACATAGATTATAAGGTTCCAATTTAGTCATTCAATGGGATATTTATAGGTGTTATGGTGTTTTTATATTATTAGTTTTACCCATAATTACCCGATTTACCAATAACAATGATAAAAATAATAATTTCAAATGTTACTATTCATAATTACCAATACTAGAAGTATTTGATTTACATAATTTTGACCTAATGATTCTGAATATTTAATCCATTTTTTAAAATTAAATACACAATAGTTGTAGTAATTAATTTAAAATTAATATCGTTGTTGAAATTAGGAAATGTGTTTCAAAAGTTAATACATAGAAAATGATTGAAATGATTTTACATATGAATTCTATGTAAAATTAATTCTAATGACTTAAATTATATTGAATTATAATAATATATTATATTTATAGATTAAAAAATTTCAATTATTAAATTTAAACATATAAATTATCTCTATGAAAAATGTTGTCTTTAATTAAAATTTTCCATATTTTTACAATTTATCACAACATGAATGTTATTAGAAACATATAAGAAATTAATCCAACATAAATTATAATATCATGTATATAAATAAAATGTTTTTATTTTCATATATAAATTAATAATGTGTCCAATAATAAATTTAAAAGGGGTTCTCCATTAAATGGAATAAAATTAATACTTTTTTAAAAAAATTGGTTTTTAAAAATCAAAAAGGGTTTATTTCATACCATATAAATAAAATATACATTAGATGAATATCAAAAATATCTTCATACATTTAAAAATTCAATTCACTCAAAAATAAAAATTGTTAATTTATTTTTATTTTCCATAAATAAGTGATAGCCAATGATTTCACAATTCATTTTCATTTGTTAGTTATAATTATTCTCGCTAACCTAATGACTATGATATAACAGTACATTTATAATAAGGGCGTATCACTGTTCATTTAAACTAATGAATGCATGAAAATAATGATAGTAATGAATAAATATTATTTAATGAAAATTTTTCATAAAAACATCTGGTTGTTACATTCTACCCCCTTAAATTGTATTTATCCCTCAAAATACATCACATGGAAACAAACAGATGATGAGTATTCTCCTTATTCATATCCTCAAGATCCCTTGTAGTTTCATAAAAATGGTTTTTCTTCTATAAGAAATTACCCAAGTGAGTGGTGTTATTTCCTAGAATATTTTCTCATCGATTTAGAATCTCTATCAGTTGTTCTTCATATGAAAAATATTACTCAAACGATACAACTTCTGAGATTAGTACATGTGAATGATTGATTATGTAATTTTTTAAGAGTGATACATGGATCACATGTTGAAATTGAGATATATTTGGTGGAAGCTCCAATCAGTAATCTACCTTCCCAACACTACCCAAAATTTCAAAAGGACTAATATATATTGGGATTCTCCATTCTGTCTTTACAAATATCATTACTCTATTCTAGAGAACTATTCATAAGTACATCATATCACCAACTACAAACTCTAGGTTTTTGCTCAGTTTTTAGTGTATCTTGATTGTCAACTTTGAGCTCATATTATGTGTTATTGAATAGATTTGACTTTTTCTGACATTTTTTCAACAAGATCAGGTCCTAATAGCATTTATTCCCCAACTTTTTCCCAGCAAGTTAATATTCTTCATAACTTTCTGTAAGTGCCTTCATAAAGAGGCATTTGAATTTCAGAGTGAAACCTATTATTATAATAAAATTACACCAAAGTTATGTGTTGATCCCTACCACCTTTAAAAACCATATAAAAATCTCTAAACATGTATTCTAGAGTTTGAATTGTTCTCTCATACTGACTATCTATCTAAGGATGATAAAAATTGCAGAAATAAAACTCTATATCATGAGAATGCTGAAGACATCACAAGAACATCTAACTAATCCTCAGTTCCTGATAGAACATAATGTAAAACTATACTCCATGAAATCTTACCACATCCTTTACATATATATTGGATAACTGATCAAGAGTGAAATCATATCTAATAGAAATGAAGTGTGGTGACTTCGTATGGAAATCAACTATAACCCAAATATCATTGTTTTCTTTTGATGTTTTGGGAAGTATGATGACAAAGTCCATAGTGAATTTTTCCTATTTCCATTCTGGTATGTCTAATAGTTGTAACAACCCCTTAGACTTATGTCTCCCAATCTTAAGTTTCTTAAATTCTATGCATCGAAAAACATATTCGTCAACATCTCTTTTCAGGCCATCCCACCAAAAGTACTCTTTTATGTATTTATACATTATTGTGATTCCAGAGAGAATAGATAATAAAGAACTATGATCCTCATCCAATAACTCCTTTATTCCATGTACAGTATAAATACAATCCCAGTTCTTGAACATTATTATTTCATAATAATCAAGCATGAATTCAAGAAAAATTTTCAATATATTTTGTAGATCTACATCTTCATTCTCTACCTCCTTGATAATAACTTATATATATGTTGGAACATTAATTTGAGAGAGATAATATTTCTCCCCATCCATTAAAATATAAAGACCCATGATTTGAAAATCCAAAAAAAATGGATCTTTTGTGATCCTCATCATGGATATGCTAGCATGGTAATTTTGACTCAATGCATCTGTCACCATGTTTTCTTTCCCAAGTTGATATTGTATAGGGTAGTCATAATATTAAATCAACTCCAACCATCTTCTTTGGTGGAAATTCAGCTCATTTTTTGTGAAAATATTCTTTAAACTTTTATGGTAAGTATAAATATCACACCTTTCACCATAGAGATAATGCCTCCATATCATTAATGAAAAGATTATCGCAACTAACTCCTAATAAAGAGTTACGTAATTTTTCTAACATATTGTCAACTATCGTGAGGAATAATCTATCACTATATTATTTTTCATGAGTACACAAACCAACCCCTTATTTTATGAATAAATTTATATCATAATCCATTCTCTAATACATTCATTGTGATCCCTGGTGCACTGGCTAAGCTTCTATTTTGTTCTTCAAAATTCTATTCACATTCCACTTTACAAATGAACCTAAATCCTTTCCGAGTCAACAATATTGTTGGATTATAAAATCTATAAAAATCATTCGGAAAATGTCAATAATATCCACCCAAACAAAGAAAACATTGTATCACCGATACTATAGTTGGTCTCGATCATCTTTCAAAAATCTCTGTTTTTGTTGGATCAAAAGAGATACCCTCTCATGGGATTATGTGACCCATGAATGAATCTTTCTAAATCCAAAATTCACACATGGTAAATTTGGAATATTGAATCTTCTTTATTAGGGTCTTTTGTAAAATTATCATTTGATATTCATCTTCATACTTTCTCTTTCAATATTCCTGAATATCGTCTGTACATACTACAACAAACTGATCAATACAGTTAATAATGACGCTATCCATTAGCTTCATGAATATAGTGGGTAATTTAGTAAGAAAAAAAGTCATCACTGTGATTTCATAGTTCCCATACCATATAGGAATTTATATATTGTGTATATCCTCATTTTACCCTTAATTGATGACATCCTGAATGGAGTTCAATCTTGTAAAAATATTGAGCTTCACATAGTTGGTAAAATAAGTAATGAATGTTGGGATAATGGTATTTGTTCTTTATAGTGATCGTGTTAAGTTCCCTATAATCAATGCAGATCCTAATTGATAAATTTTTCTTCTTATCAAATAAAATAGTTTCTCTCTATTTTGATGCACTAGGGAGTGTGAATCCATTATCATGATTCTCTTGGAGTTTCTTCGCCAATTAATAGAACTCAATTGGGTCCACTCAAAAATGTGTCTTTGAAATAGGGATAGCTCTAGGTATAAGTTATATTGAAAACTCAACATATCAATTTTGTGGGATACGTAGAAATTACTATTTAAAGTCATCATCAAACCCTCATACAATGGGCGTATTCTTAATCACATGTTTCCCCCCAACCATTTGAGAGAAATAACCTTCAATTATTGGAATCAAGACCCATATGATCAAATAAATTTCTGATATATGTTTATATTCACCATTGCATTGATATCTGATCATTGATTGATCTAGAATATAAAATGAGAAGCCTCTTTTGGGGAAATTGATATGAGATCTATATAGAGAAAGCCAATCTAAGCCAAAAAACCCATTAATTTCCACTATTGGAAGGATCACAAGATATGAAGGAAGAAAATTTCTACAAACATCAATATGGGAAGAATTATAATCTTTTGATATAACTATTTTTTAATTAAGAGTTGTAATAGATAACTAAGCATCTAATTGTTGAGGTAATATAGATATACCCTTAGAATATTCTTCATAAAGAATAGAGTGTGTGGATCCAGAATCAAATAAAACATTTAGTACTTTAGAGTGGATGGTATGTGTATTATTCATTGCTTCATTATCATACTGCACGTCACTAATATTGATTGCATGTGACTATCCTTTTTCTTTTACTATAATATTTTGTTGACGTTAATAATCATCCTTAACCCTTGGATTATGGAATTGAAGGTCATAATTCTCCATTTCAATGAACATTTGACATTCAAGTGTTGGTGGTGCATTCTGTGTAGCCTTTTTTTATTGAATCGTTATGGATTTGTTTCCCATCACTTTAGAATTTTACTTCTCAATGACCTTTTTTATATAGATAAAATATTTACTAGTCTCATTTAGTCAATTCCCTCCATGTTTATTTCCACACATTGTGAGTAAGGGAAAACACTTCATTTTCTCAGTCTTCTATTCATATTTTCCATTGTATTCCATTTTTCTCTTTATATCAAACTCATATGACTGATGGGTTACTCTAATGTCTATGCCAACCATTATTGCACATCAAAAAATTTACTTATAGCTATTGTTTTTCCTTAAAGAAAATTACCTTCAAAGACTTGGTTTTAAGACACTAATGAATCAATAAATTTTACTCTCATGAGGGATAATAATTTCAGAAATGTACCATGCAAGTCTTGTAAAATTATCATCAAAGTTACCAATGGATTCAACTACATTTTTTCACAAGTTCATGTAACTCTGTCTTCATGTTTATTAGAAGAATATGAGGAATGTACTTATTGAAAAATATCTTCTTAAACTCATCCCATTCCATGCACTCAATTTCATTTCATTACCTCATATTCTTGATAAGATTCCACCATTGGTCAGATTCTCCTTCCAAATGATATACTTATAAGAAGGCATTTTCATGTTTGGAACATTTTAGAACTAAAAATATATTTTCAGCGGTACTAATCCGTTGTTCAGACACTAATGGATCATAAGAAACATTGAATGATGGTGGGTGTTGTTTCCTGACAGACTCAACAGAATGTTGTACCCTTCTTTGCTCGTTTGGATGTCTTTCAAGATTCATAGCTTTAGAATGTTGTGTGATCATGGCTACAAGATTTTTCATTCCATCACACATAAACTTTTATTTAATAGGGGGAAAATAATTTCATTTCTCCTCACATTCAGAATTAATGTGGTTCCTTCGGGTTCCATCCACTAACTAAAACACATAATCATTGCAAATCAACACTAATCATAATACAAAAAACCACATAATCCGGAAAAAAAAAAATATTTTACGAAACATTATGTTTTATTAAAGCTTATTCATGAACATATCTAAACCACTATAATTGAATTGTAACATATAATTAGGCATATATTTAGGTGTCATACTAATTTTCTAACATCTTATATTCCAATGGTAACTATACATTTTCACTAATAGAATCTATAACGGCCAATTATTTTGATATAGCCACTACATCAACATTGAGGAATATTTATTATATAACATAACAAAATAAAACCAATATTTTATTTAATAGGCTTCATTATGACCTAGCGAAAAGAAACATATAAATGGGTGTGCTCAAGTCCTCAGTATGGTTAAAAAGTGAAATATCATTCATATCATTATCATGAGAACATAACATTTGAAAATATTATCCTGTATATAAAAGATCACAATATCATGTCATCGGGTGAATCATAAAAATTCAATATAACCCCAATAGTCAAAACATAAGACCTGAAATTTCTTGGAATACCAACACAGGAATTGAAAATAATTTCATATTAGTCATGGCTCATTGCCAAGACCATCAGAGAAGAAAAATTCCATTACTGAACTAACTTTTCCACTTGTTCAAGCCCTGTATTACAGAACCCGATTTACATGTTGTTCTAGTAATGTATATCTAATGAGATATTTATCATTTTATAATTCATAGGATGAAGATATAGGTTTCACCCATTTCCTAATAAAACAATTCATACGTGTTCCGAAAAAACATAAAAATATTTACCATAGAATAAAACCTGAAATAAAATGGGGCTAATTTAGTAATACATTTGGATTTTTTATAATTGTTAAGTTAATTTTTATAATATTCTTTCTACCCATAATTACTTGATTTACCATTAACTATAATAATAATTTTTTTATACCAATGTTAGTATTCATAATTCAAAAAAATAATAGTATCCTATTAACAAAATTTCGGCCTACTGATTCCAAAATGGAGTCCATTTTTCAAAATTCAAAACATTTATGTTCTATTGATTAAATAAAAATCCATCCCATTGTTGATATGCAGAAAACGTTTTTAAAAGCTAAACATTACAAAATATTGAAATGATTTTACATATGAATTCAGTGTAAAATTAATTTTAATGACGTAAATTATATTGAATGAAAAAAATATATTCTATATATACATTAATACCATTCAATATTATAATATAAGAATATATATAATCTCGATGGATTTTTTTAAAATTAATATTTAACATATTTCAACTATTCATCAAAACATAAAAGTGATCAGAAAAATATCATAAATTCATCCAATGTAAATTTTACATCCTCAATAAAAATATCATTTTGATGTTTTCATATTATAATTATTAATATGAAAAATTCTTAATTTTATTTTGTTTCTCCATTCGAAGATATAAAAATTATCTTTAAAAAATAGGTTTATATACATCAAATAAGGTTTTATTCATACCCTATGACTAAAATATCCATCTGACGAATATAATAAAAATTATTTAATTACCCAAAGTAATTCACTGAAAAATTTTAAAATCTAATTTATTTATATTTTTCATAAATAATTGATATCCAAAGAATTCACAATTCATTTTCATAAGTTAGTTATAATTATTACCGCTCACTTAATGACTAAGCTATAATGGAAATTTATAATAAGGGAATCGCGTGGTTCTTATAATCTAAAAATTCTATTAAAATCATTCTACTGAGGAATAATATTTTTTTGAAGAAATTCTTTCATAAAAACATAATGGTGTTACAGGTTTAGTCTAGGATGCCTATTAGGATTTCCTTGTTTAACATACATTGGTTGATTAGGATAACGTTTGATTGATTTATGAAATGCATGTGATATTCTTGTGAATTATTATCCATGTAGTAGATTACAATTAACATGAGTCTCTTTGATATTATATGGGAACTATTTTTCCAATGGACTATGAGATCATTAGAAAAGGAAGACTGTGAAGACTTTCACATTATTTACACCTGCATGTGAGAGACTTAGTGTAGATGGTTGACCTAGGGGTATTGACCATGAGAGAGAACCAATATATCATATGTAATTACTTTATTCGATGATGACCCATGGTTATTAATCGTAAAAACTACCCAATATGTCATTTATAATTTATCGACGCCATGTATACCTAGGGGAATTGACCATGAGAGCTTCCCCGATGGTCGTTAGTAAATGATTAATTCTATGATGACCCTAGGGTATAGTATATGAGATCTTCCTAGAGGGTCATTATTTAATAAATTTTTTCTATGTTAAACAATAAGATGCTATACCATCAGATCTTCCCCAATGTTTTGTATATGAATGATTGAATTATTATGATGAGTCTGACAAGCCAAAGCACAAGATTGGACTCATTCATACATATATATTTAGATGGTCTTATAATAAATCATTATTCTAAATATTACACAAGGGGATATGGATCATGGGTAGATCATGAGAATATATAAATCAAATTATGAATAATAAAAGTAAATGAATGTAATTGAATGTTGTAGGATTGTTTACATATGAGAAATTCCTAGATTATTGCATCATTTCAATATATTACATGCTATAAATATTCTCTAATAGTTAGGCACTTATATTTGGGTGTTTTCCTACTAGAATTCGTATCACACCCATCTTGGGTTAGGTTTTAATCCCAAAATGATTGTATGGATGCATGGATAGATAAGGGTATGCATTCATCTTCAATAGGTATCGATTGTTGTTTGAAATGGAGACCATGGGACCAATCTGAGGCTTGTGATAATGATAGAGTTTACTAGTTATTTTATAATTTGGTTTCTTTATTTCATTCTAGAAATGTGACTTCTTTTTCTATTTTCGTAGGTACATATATCAGACAACACACACACAGTGAAATATATATATATATATATATATATATATATGCTCTGGTTGTTTTATTCTTCTATTGATTACATCTGTTATATAGTATTACTACTTCCCCAACTATTACTATTTTTTCATTATATGTTTACTATGTCAATGGGGAAGAGTGTACCCACAATCACACCCTACGTGCGCACTAATAGTCATCAACCTCTGGTGTTTGGGGAAATGCGCTTGAGGACATGTTGTGAATTAGATATGGGGAACCCTGGAACAGTTCCAAGATCTGGGACATCACAAAGTTGTATTATAGATACTCTCATTACTACATTTCCTTGTTATATAGATCCAATAGACTATTATAGAAAGGAATATGTAGTTGGTAATAAGTCTTTTTCAGGAGTAGCTTCCCCATATACAGAGGAAAACCCTATGACCTCGTATATTGAAATTTTTCTGGTTTTTCAATTGTTACAGTTGAGTTGATTTCAACGTTGGGTGATTCACTTGTATTTTTCAATTATGATTGACATCATTGTTATTTTGTTTTTCTTGTGACATGATGATATGAGGGTATTACTTATCAATCATCAAATAGAATCTTCTTAAACATCACATGTCATTCATTATTTTCATGGAATTTTGTGTGCATTACTAATTTCATGCTGTTGTAATAGATGTCATGATAGATATTCATGTTGTTGTGATAGATGTCATGATATGAATACATGATATTTTGATAGGGTAATGATATACATTATTTCTATTTGGATGGATGCAAGCTTGGGTCCTTGAGGTGTTATGGTCCTTCATAGATTTGAATTTGGTGTACCATGTTATAACATTAGTTGAATTATAATAATATGACATGAATGAGGATTTCAAACATTGATTCAAGGGGAGTATGGGCTCTAAAAGATAGTAACGTGGAATTCCTCGGGTAAATTATTATGATTTTGGAGGTTCCAAAGACCTTTCAGAGGTTTAATATCCAGAAAATCCAAAAAGAAAGTTGTGTGATGTAATGAACACACTACATGTGTTCTTATGTTATGGAATAAATGAATTTTCTAATGTGCATACCATTTATTTTATGTACACATCGTGTAGTGGTTGAATGTGTCACTAACAATGTATGCATAAACACAATGTTGAACATTTTATAGAACATTCTGTGTACTAGGATTACACGTCGTGTTGTAAAAGACCATGTA
The DNA here is from genome assembly GCA_963277665.1 of Viscum album. Classification (NCBI taxonomy): domain Eukaryota; kingdom Viridiplantae; phylum Streptophyta; class Magnoliopsida; order Santalales; family Viscaceae; genus Viscum; species Viscum album. Next base: position 1,133,874,107 of record OY728150.1, on the reverse strand, counting down.
TCTGGGCATGTGATTATTGATACGGGTGTATGGAACTTATTTAGTACACACTATGTCTAGAGAGAACACACCATATAGTGTTACACCAGAAGAAATGTGTTGTTATTTCCTTGTATAAGTACCTTATCTAGAGGGGATATTCATGTACGCGCCATGCCTCATGAGGATCACACTGTGTGTATGAGGTGTTACATGACTAGGTTTGCAGAGGTACATGCCCATGTTAAATATTAAGGGAACGCATCATTTGGTGTTTCCACATGTCGTGTAATAATATTTTTGAAAACATGAATGCATACCGTCACATGTTCCACACATACACATCTGAGTTGTAGTTCAATTAATCTCTTGTTGTGGTGTGTTCTTGACATTGCAGAGTAATGCCACCAAGAGGTAATCTGGTGGTATGCTATGTATAGGGAAGTGATTAGACACTCGAAATGATAGATCAGGTACTACTGGTATATCTTCCAGTCATAATCTTCTTGGTACATGATATTATAACATATGTAGTTACATATGCACAGTTTCATGATGGATTTGTGATGATGAGGCAGACCATTCATGCAGCACGACATCCTACCCCCACAATGGAAGAGTTGATATAGGTGTTCCAGCTAAAGAATCCTCCAATGTTTTCAGAGGATTGAGAACCACATGATGCATGATCATGGTTGGAGGCCATGTTTTCTATCATTGAGTGTCTGGAGATTTCTCTGGAGAGGAATTTTAATCTCGTGACTTACATGCTGCTTTATTCCTCTAAGAGATGGTGTGATGTTATCTAATGGGGTAGACATCATCGGGATATTCCATGGGAATAGTTTCAGAGGAAATTCTATGATTACTTATACCCCATGACCTTGAGGGACGACCGAGCCTGGGAGTTTATGCATCATATAGTAGGTAACTCTTTCTATGATGGATTATTCAACTCGCATTACATATCTTCGGTGGTTCAACCCTGTTTTTGGGTGTGACGAACTATCACTGGCCAGGAAATTTGAGGATTGATTCAAATATGACATCTGATCATAGGTGAACGTTTTCAAGTTGACTTCAATGACTGCTATTGTAAACTAGTTACTGATTACCGAGTGTAATTGGAGGTAGTTTGAAGCTATGATCCCAGGCAGTTCAGCATCCAGTGTTGGTACTCCTTCGACTGATAGCACAAATTTATGTAGGGATATTTCACTAGATGTTTTCTTCATGTAGATAGGTGAGGTTCTACCAGTGCAGGAAGAGTGGAAACAAGACACCATAGTGCTATATTGACGCAGTTGTCTGCCGATCATGAGGCATTTTGGGTCATCTTCATCATTTTTTGAAGGATGATCTCACTAGCAGTGAGTGAGAGGGGTTCCGTTATGACTCCTTGTTCAGGAGAAGGACCACCAGTTTCCCATTAGGAAGGGGTTTGATGTTCATCAGGCCGTATAGTCCAAGGAGGTGGTCATGGCTATAGTATCCAAACGATATGGTTTTAGTGATAGTTGGATTGTTTTCATAAGGTATCCAGGAAAGATCACAATGCTGCAATACAGGTTTTACTTTTTATGATAAAATAGACCCAGAAAGATAAGGATCCTAAACCCTCTACTGTTAGAGGTATGATACTAGCTACCTCATTTTTTTTCTTCGATTTTCGATATGGTGGATTCTCCTATTTTAATATTTGTTTGCATTATGGAGATTCGTGGTCTATGAATCATTACATATTATGATTTTATGACTCTAGAAACACTACTAGGGATTTGTATGACTAGTTTATCATAGTGCAAGGAGTTCCCACGAAATATTGGTGGGTGTCGCTTCTTATGGGACATCTATATCATATAGGTTACATGATTCGATGTTAGTCTCGGAATGGACTGGTCTGTCACCTTTCAGGAATTGGTTGATTTTTTATATTCATATGGTGAGATTCATGTCACTAGAGGGTGGATGCTTTCTACATAAGGGATAATTGGATTTCCACCTAATATGAGAAAGACCCGAGCATCAGGGGTTGGTAGGAATTATTTTCTAAATTGCTAGTTTATATCTGGATGAACAGGGGACTTCAAAAATGGAATTTCAGTCAATATTGTATTGTTTCAAAGATGTATATCCTGAGAAATATTCATGTTTACTTCAGGAGAGAGAGTGTGTGTGGTAGATTTATCTACAGAGTTTGTTCATGGAGTGGCACTGGTGTCTATTCCTTTATATAGGATGGCTACAACAAAGTTTCAAATGCTCAAAAAGTAGATAAAGGTGTTGAAGGTAATGTGTTTCATCTGACCCAATACTTCTCTTTTTGGTGTCGATTATTGGAAGCTTAATCAGTTAATGGTCAAGAAATTTTATCCCTTTCTAGGGATTAATGATCAATTTGATCAGCTTCAAGGAGAAAATGTTTTCTCAAAGAATGAATTGGGATCTGGTTAAAATTATGTTCACGTTAAACAATCAAATATACCTCTTACAGCCTTTTAGAGCAGGTATGGTCTATACGAGTATTTTGTTATGTTGATCAGTCTCATGAACGCACCATTAGTTCTCATAGAACTGATGAACCGAGTACTCTATCCTTACTTTGATTCTTTTGGGGTAGTATTCTTGAACTTTATCTTGGGTTACATTCATAATCGACCTGACCATGCCATCCACATTAATATCGTAATGAGTACACTAATAGTTCAACTATAATATTCGAAGATCTAAAAGTTACATTTTTTTGTTGACAGGATTCATTTCATAGGTCATGTTATCTATGAGATGAGAGTATTTGTAAACCCCAAAAAGGTGAGGGTATTTGTTTTTTGGGAGCATCTGAATAATGTCATTGAGGTATGTTGTTTTTTGGAGACAGTTGGTTACTATATACAGATTATTCAGGACCCTTCATGATTATCATTGCCTCTAACAGGCCTGACTAAGTAGGATGAAAAGTACTTCTGGACAAATTCCTATGATTCAGCCTTTCAGGAGCTAAAAGGAAGATTGACTTCATCACCGATACTGATTTTTCTAGATCTGAGCATGATTTACACCATTTACTATGACGCATCAAGTATCAGGATGGGAATAGTGTTTCTCCTTTGGAAGGAGTTATTATGTATGGGTCTTGGTAGTTGAGGCCCCATAAAAGTAACTACTATACAAATGAACTCGAGTTGGTTGTAGTTGTGAATTTATAGCAAGTATTGAGACATTATCTTTTGGGAGAGTATTTTTGGGTTTACACTAACCACAAAACCCTCAAGTATATCTTAAATCGGGGTGATATGAATTTGTGACAGTGAATGTGGGTTGTGTAACTACAACCTTTTGACTTTGAGATTTCTTACACACCTGGGAATGGCAATGAGTGGATTATGTGTTGGGCTAGAGAACTCAAATACTTGCAGTTGAGTAGGCCAACTAAGAGTGGAAGCTTATGGATCTATTCACTAAGATGCATTTGGAGGTACATGAAAAAAATGTACAGATGTTTCATTCGTCTATAATTGTTACCTATACTATACTATATAGAATGTGAATGAGGTATCCATAATGTTCTGCTGGACTATTCCAATGGGAGTGTCTGTCATGTGAGGACCCTACTCCTAGGTGGACATAGGCATGGATGATGTGTTGTGTTTTGAAGGGAACACATATGTGTTATATGATATATGCGAGGAGCTATTGCGAGATTTTCATGCCACTATATGTGTAGTTCATCTGGGTGTCACCAAGATGTATCAAGATCTACATCATCAGTATTGGTGCCCATGCATGAAGAGGGATGTGTAATGTTTTGTTATATGATATTCCAATTGTCATCAGGTAATGGTCGGGCATCAGTGACCGGTAAGGCTATTAAAATAATTACCCATTAATGAGTGGAAGTGAAATGATGTCACAATTTATTTTGTGACAGGTTTACAGTGGTCACCAAGAAGGAATGATACAGTTTTGTTTGTTATTGATAGGATCGCAAAGGTTGAAAATTTCATGTCGATCAAGGAAACCTTCGGTGTTGAAGAGATTGGAATTTTGTACATCTGAGATATAGTATGTTTTATTGGGGTACTGCACTATATCGTTTTAGATAGGGATTCTCGGTTTACATCTTATGTCTCATAGGGACTAAAAATGGGCTTGGGTACATAGGTACTTCTAAGTACAGATTATTAACACCATAATGATGGTCAGTCAGTGTGCACGATTCAGGTTTTGGAGGACATGGTTTGGGCATGTGTCCTTCTTTTAACGGCACTTGGGTGAGATACATACCCCTGGGGGGACTTTTCATACAATGATAGTTTTTATAAAATGATTCTGATAGAATTTATATTTATTTTTATGGTAGGATATGCTGATCACACCAATGTTGGTGGTGGTTAGAGAGGCCGCTATGTTGTGACCTCGTCTTGTCTAGAAGTCCATTGAGTGGGTGGTATTGATTTGGAAGAGGATGGATACTACACAATCTCTCCTGAAATATTATATTGATCAACAAAGGCAACCCATAGAGTTCAAGGTAGGAGATATGATATTCTTATGTATCACACTGAGGTTGGGGCATAAGAGGATTAGGATAAAATGGAATCTTTCATCGAGATATGTCAGGTCATTTGAGGTTATGGATAGATTTGGTCTGGTTTTCTATTGATTCTAGTTACCTCATAGGTATCAGGATATAAATGAATTCGTTCATGTTTCACATCTAAAACATTACTATTCATACTCGTCTAATGTTTTTCAACCCGAGGAGATTGAGTTTAAGGTGGATTCGTCCTCAAAGAAGCACTCTATTCCGAATGTTGATAGCCACATGAAGGCTCTCTAAGGTTGGTCTATTATTTTGGTATACGTGATATTCCAACACAGTTATGTGTAGGATGTGACTTGGTAGGGGGAGATCGATGAATGATTGTAGTGGTAAGAGCTGTTCTATATTCTTCTTCACCACATGTGGATAGAAAATTCAGGGATGAATTGATTTTTAGGGGGATGTTGGTCAGAAATGATATCATCATTTTAGGTATGGATATTTTTTCTGGGTTTTTTGAGGAAAATAAAGAATATATGATTTTCTAAGTATAATCTATGTACATCTGAGTACAGTCTCTATACCTAGCATGATGTGTACCAATGTGTAACGACCGAATACATTGTTGTGTGGTCACCTGTCAGGTCGCTTATGTCGGGTTCCTCTTAGGGACATACACGACATATAGTATTAATGAAAACATAATGTATTTTAATTTTTAATTGATATATCAGATTGTGGTCACTTCTCATATCCATAAACGTTTCTTCTTCCTATGTTTAATGCAGGATCACTCCAGAATGAGAAAGAAGTTCAAAACCCCGATTCTCCGTCGAATCTCTATGTGATAAAACTCCTTGTGCATTGGAATGCCATATGTGAGTTCTCAAATCAGGATGATAGTTTCTTCCTAATTCATTTTCTCCTATGAGTTATCCATGTTTGGGTGTTTTTTTTCCTTTTTTAGATCTATGTCGATCTAGGATGATTCAAGGGGACACATTCAATTATATTGGTTGTACAATGTTGAGGTATGTGTTTTGTGACTTTTGTTATTCATATTTGGATTATATATGCCAAAATATACACATACCCATGATTAGGGTATTCCTTGATTTGGAATTTAACCTTTTTTATTACCTATTATGGTTTGATGGATTGATAATGGGTTGTTTATTATTTGTAATGTTAGATACCTTGTTACGGGACTCCCCATGGGTGATTTTACCTTGATTGATCATTTATGGACATTTGGTTTAGGATTCATGTTTTGATTGACTTTTATAACATTCCTTGGTTGACTAGGATGTTGTTTGATTGATTATATGAAATTTATGTGATATGCTTGGGAATGATTATCCATGTAGAAGTTTCATATCTACATGAGCAGGTTTGATATTATATTCACAATGTTTTTCCCATGGATTGTGAGATTATTGGACTAGGATGACTAGGTGGACATCCGAATTATTTATATAGAATGGTGAGAGACATGGTGTAGATTATTGACCTAGGGGTATTGACCATAAGAGATACATGGATGTCGTTTATAATTACATTATTCTATGTTGTGCTAGGGGTATTGTCTGTGATAGCTACCCAGGAGGGCATTTTTTATTTATTAATTCCATATTAACATGGGGGTATTAACCCTGAGAGGTGTCGAGTTGGTCATTTGTAAATGATTAGTGCAATGTTGACACATGGGTATAGACCATGAGTGTTTACCCTGGGGTCGTTACTTAATGAATTAGTGCTATATTAAACCAAAGGGGTTATACCATGTGATCTTTCCTAAAGGGTTATTTTTGAGTTATTGAAGGATTATGATGAGACTTCTGAGCTATTTTCTATACTTGGACTATATATTACTTATTTTATTAGATGTTATTCTGAGACATCTCTTTTTTTACTATTTAAAAGGGGGATACACAAGTTTTTCTAGATCACGAGATTAAATAATTTAAATATTGTATAATAAATTTAAATAAATGTAATTGAAAACAATAGGATTTTTTACATTTGAGTACTTCCTAGTTTATTTCTCCATTACATAATATTACGTACTATATATATATTCACGGACAATTAGAAAAAAATAATTTTGTTGTTTCTAACTGGGATTCATCTCAAACTGTATTTGGGCCATGTTTTGGACTCAAATAGATTAAATGGTTGTAAGTATTGATAAGGAAATTTTCACTTCTTCTTCATGTATTTGATTTATGTTTGAGAAAGTGAGCATTGGACCATGATGAGGCTGGTGATGCTGGTGGAGTTTACCCATTATTTTGTACATTTGTCTCTATATTTATATCTTTCATTATGGCTTTTTTGGATATTATTGTATATACATATTCCATGCATCATATATAAATATTTTCATCAGTTGTTTTATTCTTCTGTTGTCTTCTTCGATTATATTGTATTATTACTCCTTCTATGGTTACAATTTGTTTTCTACTGCATTTACTCTTCCAATGAGAGAATAGTTTCCCCACTATCATACCCTAGTCCCTCGATACATGTTTTCTACCTCTAGAATTTGGGTAAAATGCATTGGAGGCCATGTGGAGAACCAGATACTGGGAACAATAGGACAGAACCTGTATCTAGAATGTTACTAATGTGAACAAAAATGATTTATTACTTGATATAACATGGTAATAGGTAATATTAAAAATAATAAACCTGAAAATTTTACTTCATAATATGTTAAATTAATATGTATTTTCTATTCATCATGATATATAATTTACGTGATAAGTTAGTCTCATGTTAAGGTATTTTCATCTCATTTTACTTTTTATGGGACACACATCTTATAACCATCATGTTTCATTTTTGTGGTGTATATAGTAATTATTAATGTATTTTATGATTCTAAGTATTAAAATAATGTTCTATACGTATCAATGGTATTTTATTTCATTCAAGTGTCATATGATTCAATCATTAACAATGTGGTAAGGTTTTATTTCTCAATCTCATCAAAATTTAGGTTTTTTAATTTTTGTTCCTTTTTTGGGGAATATTTCACAACTATAACCATTTTTCTAAAAATGATATAAATTTTCACAGCATTATATAATGATATTTTAATGTAATTTTTTTTCTTTAATGTTAACAAAACTGTTCAAATGACTCTTTTTTCACTTTAGAAATGATGTACTCTATTACATTTCTGATAAGAATATGAAAGGAATATTTTTTAACATATATAGAATTATAGGATTTTACTTCCATCATTACTATAATTTTCAATAAATATTCTTTATAATTTTACGTGTATATTTTTCTATAAAATGATTTCATTTTATAGTGAGAATTTTAAAAAAAATGAAATTTGATTAAAATTTAAATGGTTATTTAAATAATGTATTAGTCTATGTGATGTCTCAATATAATTATAAAAACAAGATGTCATCCTTATATTTTATATAAAAATTAATCGGGAAATTATCTGAGAATACCATACATAATCTTTTTCATGATGGTTTATATTTATAATGATGATATGAAATTTTTATGAAATCCATTTGATATCTATTGGTTGTGTAATGATGTAAGGTTATTAAAACCTATTTTGATGATGGTTTATGTTTTGATTAATGATTTATTCTATTTTGGAATGCCTATGTAGGATGTATAATATATTATAGAGGGGACATATAACTCCAGTCATTGAATTCGATGAATTATTATATCTTATGATGTTGGTATGAAAATCATGTCAATTTGATTGATCTGTTATAGGAAACAAGTCAATGTGAATGAGCTTTTATAGAAGGAAAGTCAATGTTCTTGTTATACATTAATATAAAAGTCATTATTTATGATCCAATTGTATTTTTAGATAACAATGACATATTAAATGGGAATTATAAAAATTATCATGACACACCCCTTTATCACATCAATATCTAATTTGTGACTGACTAATGATTATTTCTCATTTTTATGATTCATGAATTTTTAAACGAAAATTTTTATTTCAATAACTCATATTTATGATCTTTTTCATATTGGGTATGTGGTTTTTTGTTTATGGTTAGGTTCTTATACACATATGATTTTCTTATTCATTTATATGATTATCAATTTTTATATTCCATGTTTATCCTTATAGAGTATTCGCGCTCAATAGTTCGGATGATTCATATTCCCAGGTTATGAAAAATGATGGTAATTGATTTATATTTAGATCAGTTATGTATGTGTATAATTTTATTGGTGATATTGATGAAATAACATGGAATATGGGATGATGGGTATATTGGGAGGTGATACTGAAATTTATAATCAAGATATTTATGAACCCACATTGTTAAGAGTATGTCCAAATTCCCCAAAACAATAATCCAAAATGGTAATTGGGTATCATATTGTTCCCAATATTTTCTTTCACATTTGATGATATTGATTGGATGAAGTTGGTTTCATTTATCAGTATCAATTCCATAAGTGTAATATTTATGTTATTATAACTATGTCTTAGTGTTCAGGTCTTAGGATTTTACAATCATGACTTATCTTTATATCTTTCTTAGAAGAATTATATATTGAAACATTAAATCATGTTACACTACTTCTGACATCGAGAGGAACATTAATTTCACTCATCATGGAACAACAATATGTTCATGAACTAATATTTATATTTACATAGATAAACTTTAAAAAATATATATGATTTTTCAATGATAGTTTGAGGGATATGTTTAAAAACATCACAAAAAATGACTACCTCATGGTAACATATAATGAATCTATGAATAATATTGCTCTTATTTAAGGAAAATAGAGTACAATCCAAAAATGATGAATTAATGAAACTATCCATGAAATTAAGAAAATATTTTGTATAATTCACTCTATATGAGGTAATTGGATATCAATTACAATATGATATTTAATTAAAAAAATGATCTTAAAACATAAAAAATGGATTGATTTTTCATTTAAAATCAAGAAATTATTATGTTAACACCTCTTTTGTTTCGTCATATTCATATATCTATATAATGGTTTTTGATCTTATTCAATTTTATAGATTAATTAATAGTCTCATAATGAAAATGATTATAACCAAAAAAAATATGTAATATAATTGGATATAGGAACTCCTCAATAGAATTAGACATAAAGGTAGAACCACTATACACAATTTTTAATATTTGAATCTGGTCCATACCGAACACAACAATCCAAATTTTAAATAAGTATGTTTAGATAATATGATCAATATGGAAACAACTCATTCAAGTTATTATAGTTTTAGTTGCACATAAAGAATAAAAAACTAGTAATGAACATGGATGTGAAAAATAAACAAGTGACCTTGAACTGATTGGGAAATATTCTGATGTAACATATCATTTAATTGTATGGTAAATCTTAATGGATTCTAATGGAAACAAGAAATATGTTGAGAAATTTATCAAATTATGATTCTGATGTGATACTATTATATTTCTTATATGGAAAATTATAATGAAAAATAATTAAATGATTTATGTGATTAATTTAATTTGGAAACTGAAAATATTTCCAAAAGATCTGAAATATTTTGTATGAATTATAAAAATGACTAAAATAAAATAGTAAAACATATTTATAAAATGAAATATTGAAAAATTATATTATTGACTTTGATAATGAATAAGAGAAAATTAATAATAGAAAAAATAATCATTCTAAACATTAAAAGGAAAATGATTTTTAATGAAATTTTTTTATATCTAAAAAATATAATGTCTATATAAATGTAGATCATGTTTAAATGGATAATGTTAATACAAAAAGGTAAAATTTCAGTCTCTTAAAATCATCTTTTTTTAACATTGTTTATCAGATTTGATATTGATTCAATTTTCAAACCTAATTAAATATTGAGTTCAATGACTACTCAAATGCCTCTATATGGTTTAGAGCTTGTTTTGATTTGAATACATTTATTGATGTCAACAAGTATGGAGCCAAAAACACATTGTACAGGAATGATCTTAATGGAATGGTTACAAGTAAGCCTGATAGAAATTTTGTTAATGTGATTGATATAGATGTTTGGGATTCCATTTCGTAAAATATCTTACCAATGATCAAATATGATCATCATATAGTTTGGGATTATTTTTATATTATGGAATTAAAACAGTTCTTTCATTTCAAGATTAACAATGTTTGGTTTTCCTATATGGATTGTGGGAAAACTATTCATAATTCCTGGAATTCTACGAACTGTGGCAATGAGGATTTTTCTTGTAATCATAAATTAAAATTAGTTATGAAAAATAACAAATCCTACAGAAAAAATACTTTTAGCTCTCTATATTTAGAAATTTTCAATCTTGATTCATCAATATATATTATTCAAGAATAGAGTACTTGTAATGATTTCTTTGATAGAATTATTACAGAATATTATGTTTCATGTAATCTCGACAATATTCTATATGGTAACGAAGCTATGAAAATATAAGATTTCTGTATAAAATGGCTCAAGGATGGTGATTGAAATTATATGTCATTTTATTCCCTCAAAATGGATATAAGGATATCCAAGACATCATCCATGTTTATATATTATATTAAGATCATGGGAAACTATAAATATATTTCTAACCATGTGGTTTCGTACTATATATTCCTATTCAATCAGTCCAATATTATATCTGATCCTATGGATGGTATCATTGCTAACCATGTTAATTAGGAGGATAAATCAAGGCCTTGTTCACGCTAAATAGTTTTAGAAATTAAAAAGGCAGTTTTTAGCCCTAATTTAGAATGTTCCCCTAGTCCTGATGGATTTGGAACCTTTTTCATTCTAACCCATTGGAATATTATTTGGGTTCTTGTTTATAGTATTATTATTCATTTCATTAATAGAGAATCCCTTTTTATGGATTTAATTTCCATTTCCATTCAATTATTCCTAAATTGGATAAATCAAATGAAATTTATCTCTTTAGGATGGTTTCTTTTGTTAAATAATTTCAAAAAATTATCTGTAAGGTTGTTGAAAATAGGTTGAATTATGTGTCAAAAAAATTTAATATTATTATCAAGTATATTAGTATTTCTATAAATATATTTTTTCAGTGGGAATATTCTAGAAAGAATATTACCGACTGTTGATTGGATTTATTTTCTCATACCATATAATTTTAGAGTATTGTGCACTAAAAACCATTTATATTTTAATCAATAAAGGCTTGCACATTTTTTATAGAGCCATATTAATGGTATGTCAGAGTATCCTGATTACTAATTGAATCATTTTTGAACAAACTCTAACATTGTAATAGTTTTCATATGAAATATTTAGTTTTCCCTACATTTAAATATTTATATTTCTCTATTCATTTCCACTCCAGATGGCTGGTCTCTAAAGACTCAGCCCATAAATTTTTTATTAACAATTATACTAGAACACTATTGATAGACTCGCTCTGGCATGATGAATTTACTAAAAACATCTCTATATTAATTTCAGAGAAGCTAAACATCTTGGATATATTACCTATAAACATTATAACTTCCATGTGTTGTTACTTCTTCACTTGTTGTTCATATTTTTGGTTGTGGGAACCTATAGCTAGGTGCATCCTTACCTCAAAGAAGTATTAATCCCCTCATGTTGGATCATTCCCTTACATGCATTGTCTTGTAAAATTTTGCATGAAATTCATTTCCCTTCAAGCTTCATATTAATACTGAATCTGTCACATGGAAAACATCAAACTAATCACATTTTGAGGATTTTTGGAATCTAGCTATTCTCTTGTTGGGATCTATGTCATCAGCATATAGATGAAATCGATAATACATTTCTAAGGTGCGTCATGACTTAATCAATATGACCTGAAAATTTTTAGTTCAATAAAATTTACAAGCCTCATATTTCTTATATATGAGAAATTATCAAGAGTTGGTTAGTTTGTTCCCTCTCCCGTCAATATTTACATCTCATCTTCGTAGATGTATAGTAAACACATTTATTTATCAGGCATGATCGTAATAAAAAATCATGTAAAATCTTAATGTGTACTTGATGATTCTATGACAAAATTTTCAGTTGTTATTAGAGAATAAAACTCACTTCGAATAAGATTTTTACACAATTCAGTTAATGAAATTTTTATCTTCATGAAACATGGAATTTCTACTATATTTCATCCTCTATATGGTTCTTTTAATGATTTTTTTCAATTTTTATTGGTTGATTAAAATCTACATTAGTGGTTCACCAATGGGTAATCCATGTATTTCGGGCTATGGAGATCTCTTTAGGGAACCCCATTGGGATGATTTGTGTTGTATTCATGGTTTTAATGACTTTTCATCTTATCAATAGTCTATAATGTGGGGTTTTACCTATTCCATCGAGTGTACTAGAATAATTGTTTGGAAAAATATTTTTCATGACTGTGAAACATTTATCAATATTCAACCCATTAGAGTAGGCTCTATGCATCTCATTCAGATTCTTACTTCTCAATCAATGGTTTACATGGAATATCTCACATCCATTATTTATATTTGAACTCATGTTTATAGAGACACAAAATCACTTGTATATGTTATTTCCAACACTGATGAGAATATAAATGAGCTCACATGATCTACTCATATTCCAGATGATCATTTTCTTCTTATTTATAGGGGTAAGTGTAAATTTAATCTTTTTGGACTATTGTAATCCATACCCTTTTTTCTAATAAATTGTCTTTCACATTGGAGAAATACCTCATATTTACATAAAAAGTATGAGATCCCCTATCTAGTTTTCTATTCCCACCAATGGTATCTTCATGTTTTATTTTTTATATAAAACATTTTAATTATTGTTTTCATATGGAATAGGTTTCTAGGTAATTCTTGTTTTTATAACTATATTCATATAGTAAATATTAGGATTAATATTTTCATATTTATAAATTAGACAACTGTATTATTATTTTAAATGAGAATATATTTTTAAACTTAATCACTTGATATCTATTAAGATTATTTACAAAAGGGGGTACAAGATTGTTCATCTTTTTTAAGGCTTAGTTACACATAAAGTTGATGTGTTTTTGATGTTTTAGATTGTATTTTATGATTTTATTAATTAAAAACAATATTAATATTTTATTATTTTAAATGTTACTAAACACTATAATTATTTGAAATGAAAATTAGTTTTTACCTTATAACCGCAATTTTATTAAAATATTATTCATAGTGTCATCACTCGTCCCAGTGGGGCCAATAATGTGACTTCCCCACACAAAACTCCAATAGGATAGGGCTGGTGTCTAGCACCATTTATGCTCATCTCAAAAATAAGAGGAATATCCATTAAATTTTTACGCATGCGCAGAACTGCATACCCACACATGCTGAAAAGTAAACACCGATTAAACCACTCATTCCGCTAAGACAACCATTATGAGTAACAGTAAAAAACTGAAATTAAAGGGGAAAATATAAAATCCCATCAAAAGAAAATCTATAAAAAAGTGAGTACACAAGGAACTAGATACCCATATACAAAAAACCCTACCTCAAGGGTATGTGAAAGGTGGCTACCTAAAGGCATTATAGTATCTATCGCATGTCAGATCTAACTAGGATCTAACTTGACTTAGACCATCTAGCTCTCTGTTAATGAGTTAGTCGTCTACAAAAGACACAACACGTGTGGAAAAATACCATGCATGGGTTACTAAAAAAATACTCATCTGGACACTAGAAACCCCAGAGGAATGAACACATAGGAGTAACCACAAATAAAAGTACCCATGATGTATTTTTAGCTTACATCAGAATAAATAATTTAGTATGAAAATAAATACTATCAGAATTCATCATAGAATTCCCACTACAATTGAATTACTAAGAACCACAGAGTCACTATGACCCATTAACTCAATTAGACTCAATGAGTCACTTTGACACTATGATTCACATAGACCAACTGAGTCAATTAGTCTCACTGATTCTCATAGACTCATTGAGTCACTTAGACCCATAGTCATAGTCATCTCATCACAACCAACCACATGATTCTCTCTCATAACATGCTAGTTCTGAGATAACCTATGACCTATGCCAATAGTCGTAACAAGAATTACAAGAAATCCCATTTAAAATATATCAAAAGTAATACCTCATCATAAGGGTAATAACACCACAAACAATTCATTAATCAGATTCTTGTTTTGAATGATACAGGGGTTCTTAGGGAAAGGGGCATATTCAGTTTGAGACCAGTTATACCAGGGCAGACGAACCAGGCCCGACCTGTTAGGCCTGATCTGACCAACACGATAGTATCCAAAACTGTTGGGCCCATCCTGACCCAACAAGGCTGACCTGACCCATCATGTTGACCCAACACACTGGTCTTGTCCCATTATCGGACTGTCTAGGCCACCCAGGTCGGCACTGTTTCCCCAACACAGCCTACAATGAACGGTCTGAATCATATATTCTAGACCCAGTGACTACCACATCCATTCTCGGTCACCGCTGTAGGCAATTTTCAGCTGCCATCCCTACAATTCATCTCATGGACCACATACCAGAACACCCTAGCAGCTAAGACACATATCAACCAACCTGACGCGGAACCCTGTCTGTGCCACTTCTCCCCACCATAGTGGACAATTTGGGTACAATATCCACCCACCACTTGTGGCATTTTCTGCGGTTTCCTACATCTTCAGCCGTCAAGCCGGTGGTTGCATACTATTGGGTGGTAATTCCATAGTCATTTCCTCAGCACGATGATGCTCATTCATCTAGCTCTAAATCCTTCATTGTTGGTCAAAATGGTATTCATGATATATATTCCAGATCCTCAGGTCTCGATATACACTAATCTGGTATATGAAACCAAAAATCTTTCGATCTGGGTGTCCGATCGTGTGCGGAACTACCCAGAAATCATTGATCTATAATGATATTTGTTCAATTGTTATTCATGTAGAACATGGAAAGAAAAAGTATCTAGAAGTATGAATAAGAAAGAAACATGGACTTGGTCATATCATCCCTGATTTTTTCATTTATGATGAACAACACAATATAATAATAATAAAATTTCTAAATTGATTTAACTTGACTCAATCCCCACAATTTAAATTTTTCTTTCCCACAAGAACTATTATCCCTCGGGTAAACATTTTCGATAGTTGATCCATGTTCATCATTATAATCAAGAACAATAAAGGGAAATCATAAATAATAACAACCCCAGTATAGGTTTTAATCGATTCTTGGTGAAGAATAGAGATGCACATTCATCATTCTTCGATCATAGATTCTTGATACATTATTGATGGTGAAATCTTTGGAAGAGGAGGGGGCATTATCTTTGGTGATCGGTCTTTCATGAAAGAAATTATTTCAAATCAATAAATGAAACTGAAGGATCCTTTCCTGATAATGTATCCATGTTAATCCATTAAAGGAAGGAAACATGTTTCATTTTTTCTATTACACTGATTCGTAGTGTCATTTCACAGTTTTATATATGAAATGAACCAATCAACTCATAGATTCACTTAAATGAGAAATTTTAAATTAAATAAACATTCCTACGTTTATTTTATTTTTCTTCTTGAAAATGGTGAAAAAATGACGTTTACCCTCAAACGGTACTGGTCATGGTTAGGTGCTTCCTAAAGAAAGACATCATTTTCTAATCAAAAGTTCCATCGTATGATTCATCAAGGCACCAGATTAGATGTTTCCAAATACATGCCTAAACACAATTCAAAATAATTTAAAACAATTATTCTGGGGACCCTGGTCCTTGGATTCATGTGTCTCCTCAATTATTTGTTTTGAAATAATCCTTATAATTTAAAAAGATTACATTCATATTTCTAGGACATTACATTATCCCCACCATAGGGATTTTCATCCAAAAAATCGAAAATAAGAGATAAAAAATCAAATGGGTATACTGAGCAAGAATCTCAGCCTCCCACACCAATGTTCTCTCCCTGTTATCCCCATTCTACCTCTCAATACACACAAAAGGAATAGATTGTCCATGAAGGACCTTCTCATGTCGATCTTATATCTCTACAGGGCACACAAAAAATGTCTCCCCATTATCACTATCCAGATCACCCCACTCGATTACATGTCATTTATCATGGGTGTACATCCTCATCTATGACACAAGAAATACATCATGAACCTGATGCATCTATTGGAAAAGTGCTATGTGGTATGCCACTTCAGCAACTCTACTCAGAAACTGGAACGTGTCAATGAACCTCATAGACACCTTACCTCTCTGGAAAAATATCCACATTCTATAGCAATGAGATACCTAAACGAACATATGGTCTCCCTCCTCGAACTCCAAATTATACTATCTTTTATTGGCATAATATTTCTACCTGCTCTGTGTACTCGTCAACCCATCATGGATGATCTGCAACTTCTCGGTGGTTGCATGTACCAACTCTGACCCCATGAGTGATGACTCCCCTTGGTATATCTAGAAAAGCAGTGACTTTCATGATTATCCATATAATTCCTTGAATGGTTTTATACCAATGGTAGAGTGTTTGATGTTGTTTTTTGAAAACTACACTCATGGTAGGTGCACCCCCCCCCCCCAAACACCATCCAAAGTCCACGATGCAAGCAAGAAGCATGTCCACTAAAAACTGGAAAGTCCACTCTGTATGGACATCCGCTTGTGGATGAAACATTGTGCCCAATCACAACTGGGTCCAAAATACTTCCCTAAACCCCCTCCATAGTATGGATGTGAAGTGAGCATCACTGTCTGAAACGATCATTAACGGAACCCCATGAAGCCGTACTATCTCCCAAAATGATAGGCTCCCCTATCTCTATAATGAACTCTTCTCCTTGATGGGTATGAAGTCGACTAAAAGGGTGTGTCAGTCTACAATCAACCAGATGATATCATGCACCCTTGACCTATGTGGTAAACATGTCATGAAGTTATTAGATAAACAATCTCATTTACACTCCAACACCTAAAGTGACAGATCTGAGCCTACTAGAACCAGATGATCTGCCTTCTCCTACAGACCATTAAGGCACTGAGAAACAAACTCCGCCAGTTCCTTCTTCATTCCCAGACACCATAACTGACATCGAAGAGCCTGGTACATCTTTTCCATTAATTTATGTGCCACCAAAGGGGTGTTTTGGACCTCCCTTAGAACCTCCTCTTTTATCTTCACTGGTATAATAGTGTTCCTTATTATAATGACGATGTTTCCCCACCACTATATTGCCTATCTGGGGCATGTCCTATGGATAACTAACCACCTCAGGTCTCATACTAGACGTCCCCTAGATGTGCCTTTCTGACTCACTATAAGAGTTCTGGATTAAAAACTATCAACTCAAACAATTTTTCTTCTTCACTGTTCACAAATAACATCTACATACTAGCTAACATATTTCTCACCTCACTCAGAAACTGCACCTAGGATATCCTACCGAGCGTGTATGATGACATGTTCCACTTCAATAGAGTATAGACTATCTCGAAGTCATAATCATAGAGAAACTCCAGTCTCCTCATCAACCTCATATTCACATCCTTTTTGGGAGAATATATACATGTTGTTATTTTGGTCTAAGTGGACAATAAACTGATCACCCATCATGTAGTGCTCCCACATCTTCAAAGAAAATGCCACTGCAGTTGGCTCAAGTTTATGGGTCACTTAGTTCTATCATGCTACCTCAACATTGATGAACCATAGAAAATCACAACTTTCCCCTACATCTGGACACAACACATTATGGTACTAGATACATCTTAGAACACAATATACCCAACACCCTTCTCTTGTCATCTAAAGATGGGGGCACTTGTTAGTCTCCACCTCAACTCCTGGAATCTTTACTGACACTTCTCCTTCTACCCGAAGGGTTGTCCCGAATAGTGGACATATGAAATCCATAATTGACACATAGAGAGATTTATATATATATAATGTTCTTAAACTATATCCATGATTTTCCCCAGGTGTGTCAGGTGATTGTCCTCAGATGCTCAGTACCCTAGGATTTCATCAAAGAAGACCATGATGAACCAATCAATTTAAGGATGGAAGATCCTGTTATGTGTTCCATTAACACTAATGTAGCATTGGTCATGCTGAATGGAATCTCCACAAACTCATCGAATACATAAAGACATATAATGGACATCTTTGGTGCATCCACACTGTAACACCCCAAGTAAATAAAGAATATGACATTTTCACATTTATCCATATTTGTGAATAAAATATTAATATTACTTTAAAGGGGATGCTATGCTCGATGGCGTACCCAATATGCAACAACGAGTTTCTTGTGAATCTTACGTTGCAATCTAATAATAAAATAATATTATTTTAAATGGTAGTTAACGCCTAGTCGTTGTAATGGCGAGAATGAACAGAACTAACTACAAAATGATTAGATATGTTTGTCAAATATTTTTACTTTTTACAATAACTGTTAAAGGATTAAAAATGTGAATGAATCCAATTTTAAGCGTAAACATTCTAATATTTTTCAAAAGGTCGATTAACCGCCTTTTGATGTCGAAACTCTTTTAAATCCACTTTTTGAAAATTTTATGTGTTATATTTGAAAAAATAAAATTCTTATTTAGAATCGGGACATAAAAATTTACTTTGTGTAAATTTTTGGTATTTTTCCGATAAAGTCCATTTTTTAGTGAATAGTGAAAAATGTTGTATTTTAATTCAAAACATCTTCTTAATCTTATTTATTTATAAGATTATACTGTCTTTTGAGTTTTTTTTAAGTTAAATTAGAATATATTTTTACTATTTAATCCAATTTTGGTCATTGAAATTAATTTCACTTTGAAATTAGACTTAAACTAGTGTCAATATTTTAATAGATATTGTTTCTTAAAAACACGCTATTTGTTTTCATAGCGGGAATTAATTATTAAATTAATTAATGCAACATATATGTTTTGAATTTTTTAAAATAGACATCATTTTTTGAATTCGAAATATCAAATATAGCTTAGGGTGAATTTTTGGTATTTTTCTGAAAAACTTCAATTTTTTGATGAATAGTGAAACCACTAAGTGGTAGTTTAAAAACTGATTTTTCATTTAAATGAAACATTACCACTTCTGTGATTTGAATTTCAAATATCTAACATACGTGGTTTTCATTATGATGTAAAATGTAGTTCAATGGGATTAAAATAATTTTTTTGGTGAATAGTAACTTTTAAGTTTTTAATCGCGATTAGAGGTAATTCGTGTAATTTAAGGTAAAAATAATGTTTTAATAATATGAAATGACCTAGACACGTGTTCTACCCTCATTGTATTTGTAATGTCCGACCAGGAGAATCCATGGGTCATCTTGGGGACCCCATGGATCCACTTTGGTTGGAATATGACATAAATAACTTTTTATTTTCAGTTAAAATAAAAATATAACAAGAATGAGTTGTTTTACTAAAATAATTTTTAAATGGGGTTATACAAGTCATATTTTTTAGTATAAATATTAATTAGAAATATAAAAAGATTTCCTACATCATGATAGTTTTTTTATAATTTTTAGATATTAAATAAATTAAATTATTTATGACATAATGATGATGCAGCGATTACCTCATTAATAAAGGATTTAAATAAAATGAAAAGATAATGTTAAAACTATAACATACACTTGTCAAAGACCTAATGGATGAGTATATTTCAAACCCTTACCACCTTATCCTCTAAATACATTAATTTTGGTCCTTTAAAATCTGAAACTCATTTGAAAATAAAGTAACATTTTGTAACTTTCCAAGAGTGCCCCTCCTCTCCTATTATAAAAGGCCCCCACCTCTACCACCTTACCCACACCTCTCAAGCCTTTGGCTCGGCCAAACCCTGTACATTTTGTCTCTGAACATCCCTCTCTTACTCCTTGAAGCATCTCTTTGGGTAGAAGTCTTTCCAAGGAAGCCTCTGAGCTCAAATTAAAGAGAGATACCTGATTTTAAAGTAATGTCTACACTTGTGTTCTTTTGTTTTATTTTGCTTCTCCAACCCCCTAAACTCTTTTTATTCATTTCTTTTGTAACAACTCTAGTATATTCAATATATTGGTATGTTGTTATAATAAGGATTCGAGCTACACTTTCACACACCTTCGTCTAATGGTTAAAGAACATACTGTTTCTGTGGTTGGCGATTTTCGGCCTCACGAACCGATGATTGTTCAATATTCTTTTAAAACCTTTAAAGGTGGCCATTATGATGTAACTGTATTTTATATATGATATATATGGTATTTATGTTTACTATATGCTTCTGTATTTTATATTTAAAACATACCTTTATTCTTTTCTTGTTGTGCAAATGCGATAATTTCATATGAGAAAGTGTGGACTACCGCCCCCTCAAGTGATGTCACTCGTTCATGCAATACATGAAATGTATAAATAATTAAATTAATGAACATATGTGACCTATATAACATATATATTATACTGGGATTATAATATATATATATATATATATCTCATTTATTTTTAATTCCATTAATATGACAAAAAAATGAAAGTAGTGTTCATGCGTACGTACGGCCTACCGTCTCCATGAATGGTGCTTTTCATTTTTTATCTCCAAATGTTATGGAATAGTATAAAATGAATATGTACTGGATATATATGATATTTTAATCATTAATATTATTCTGTAAATTATTTACGTATAACTACACGGGCAATCATTTTCAAACAAGTTCATTCTTTTTACTCATGTACCAAACATCGACAAAAACGTCTGATATGAACTAACATTATTAAACAATTATTATAACATTATAATACGAAATGACTAATAATATTTAAATTAGGTTCTTAAGAAATTACAAATTGGCCAAAGTTTATTATTCAGCAATATAATGAAACGAACAAGACAAGTCAGACTTGAGGTAAGGGAACGTACCCCTCTCTTTCTTTTTAAGTACACTCTTTTATGTCATTCCTTTTATACTCATATTTCTTATGATTGGGATGTTATTTTATATTACCCTTACTGTAATTTTTATGTTCATATGATGAGAGACATTATTCTCTCTCATCAATCCATTTTGGAAGTTTTGATTGGCACCGTTAGGCTGCCGAATTTTCGTAAGAGATCCAAACTCTCTCTTTCTTTTTAAGTACTATCCTTTATGTCCCTTCTATTAAGCTCTTCTTTGTTAATATGGGGGATGTTATTTTATATTCCTCTTGCTGTAAATTTTATTTCAATATGATTAGAGACCCTATTTTATCTCATCAGTCCATTTTTGGGATGTTTTAAGTGGGGTCGTTAGGCTGCCGAGTTTTCGTAAGGGATCTTTCATCTCACTTTTATTCCCGTGATATTTATGCTACATTTTCCACCATTTCCTTTAATTGGTATATGTACTTCCCATTATTCTACTCTCTGTGTAATATACGTTTGTTTATGAGTATGTACATCAATGTTGTATTGTCCTTCTTTCATGGGGTGAATGTTTCGAATGATACCCAAGTCGGTAATGGAACTTTTCACCCTCCTCTTTTTAAAAGACTTCATTTGTTAGGTCTTTTAATTTACATATTGTAATGTCTGGATATGTTATTATATATCCTTATTGATGTAAATTTTATGTCCAAGTGATGAGATATCCTTTTTATCTCTCATCAACTCTTTTTCTGAATTTTGAAGTGACGCTGTTAGGCTGTCAAATTTTTCCAAGGGAACTTCTTAACCGAATTTTGATTCTTTGGGATAAACTTGTACTCCTTGAATATGTCGTTCTATGAATATGTGTGAATGTCCTCTGATTTTTTTACACTTAATATCCACTTATATTTGGTTTATTCGTTTGTCACACATAATTATGTAATCGATTTATCCTTAATCCAAGGATACCGTTTTTGTAAGGGACTTCGTCTCAATCTCCTTTCACTGAGGCATATTATGTTTTATACAAAAATTTCATTTATACGGTGTGTAAACCCCTTTTACTTCTACATTTATCCAAAAGGAATCTTTTTTATACGAAGAGTTTTACTAAACGACAAAAGGGAATGTTTTTTCGTACGTATGTGGCGACAACGACTTCTATGCCGCCGTGACCATTATTTGAGTTTCGGTTTCCTCTACAAGCCATAACTTTTTTTGAATGAAAAATAAATACCATGTTTTACTTTGGTATTGAAAATGGTTTTCATAATTTTTTTATATCAATGTGTTTTATTGATATCTTGTGATTGAAAAGTGGAAATTTTATGTTTCCTTTATACATGTTTTATGTGATATGATTATGTTATGGTTCTTGGGAATTGTTATGAAGATGGGTGGTTCCGTGATAAACTAAGGGAGGGTGAGCCTGATATAGCTCTCTAATGCATTGGGTAACATGAATGAGTTAAACGTTAAGGTTTCTCCGAAGAGATTTAGGGAATATACTATGATGGGTATTCCAAACGTAACCAAGAGGGTTACTCCCTATGTAAGAATGTTATGAATGCCTCAAGTTACATTTATGCCTTACTATTTCTATGATTTATTCATGATTTGATGCGGTATGTTAAAATGCTTATGTTTTATGAGTAAAGTATGATTTCATACATGGAGTAATGTTTTCTTTTCGTACTTTTATATCCCTTACTGATCTTTTTATTCTCATCCCATGTTTTTGAAATATTTTACATAAGTCAAGGGAATGGTGAATGTTATGATGATAGTGTCAAGGAAGTTTCAAGAAAGAATCCATGTTTTGTTTTAAATATGTTTCTGTTGATGGGGAAATCGAATACTATCGTTTATGTAACCACTTTGTTTAAATGTGGGATGTAATTCATGATTTATGATCTAATTCTCAAAAACTCTAAACCTGAAAAGATCTTCAATGTGAATTATTCATTTAATTCAATAATAAGTAAGGTTTAAGGTCGAGGCCTTATACACACCATGTACATAATTATGATGATAGAATTACCTAAGTTCTATTATTTAGAAACACCTCACTCCCTTAAGCAAATCAAATAGGTCGTCAATTCTAGGAAGTGGATATTTTTTCTTTAGAGTCATGTGATTTAGGATCCAGTATTCCACACAGAATATCATTATCCAATCAGACTTCATGGTAAATAGAACATGGGTTGTCCTAGGTGAAACACTAGGCCTCATAAATCCCATCCCCTATAGGTCCTCTTACTATTCCCTCAACTATTGAAGCTTCATAGAAGCCATCTAATATTCTAGTGAGGTTATTGGTGTCATCCTGGTGTACAATTCAATGAATATTTAAATCACCCTCTGAAGAGGTATTCCAAGAACATTCTCAAGGATGATGTCCTTGTACTCTTTCACTACTATAGGAAACTAAGGACTCCATTCATTCACCATAGTAAGTATAAATCTATCCAACTTGTGAGTGATCGGCTGTAGCCACCACCAAGAAAGTCTATCATGTGATGTAAGCATTACCATTTCTTAGTAACAGATAACCTGGCCTTATCTCTTAATACATAACACACTATGTGGCTAAAATTTTTAATATGATCATGGAATTTGGATAAACTGTCCACAACCAAAATGGAATCGCAAGGCCTCAATGCCACTACATAGGGATAACAATCGAAGATATCATCTACAAGGGTTACCTCACACTGCTGAAACCAATGTGTGGTTGTCGAATACCCTCTCATAAGAATCTATAAATGTAAGTATTGAATCAACATATTCAACATAATTTTTGAGATCTGAACATGGTCTGTGGAAAGGAAGGAGTGACTGGAAACTGTGTCAATAAGAACTGTATAAAAGGTTGAGAAGACATATATAATACCCTTGTTAATATTTAGAGCATCTAAATCAAAGTCTACTCTCACATGAATGTTGGACCACACCAATCCATTAGATCACAGAGCCCATAACAGACAACTTGTGGGTGGTGGTTGTAGTACGTCGAACCTCTTCCCCCCATTGGTCGCTCGTCATACTCCCCTACTATATTAGCCACCCTAAAGACCTCCCTGCCCAACCCTTTGCCTCTTCCTTTGTAGTTCATTGACCATCTACTGATTGTTCGTGCGACAATTCCAGAAATCAAGAGTCATGCCCCCTGGCCCCCACATGAGTAGCACACCATTTCCATCTACTAATTTCATATGTGCTACGAGCCTCAAACCATTGACCATATGTTCATGGGACATCCCCTGGAAGGATTGAAACACCTGGGTCCCTGCGTCTTATGCCTTCCACCCACTGTTGAAGACACCTCCACCTGCTGTCTACTAGTAGATTCTTCAGCTGGAATCTACTCTTCCAAGAAACTCTCCTCAAGTAGAGCTCACTCTTGAACCACTTCATGAGTAGAGATTCTAAGAGATACCATGTACACCTTAATCTCTAAATTTTGTCCCTTCTTGAATGCATGATCCTTAATGAATGGGAAACTTACCATGTATATGGAGTACTAGGAAATATTGTTCAATATTGTTGAGTAATCCTCTAATATCATGCTACCAACATCATGTGTAGTATATCCTATATATGCAGAGAGTATAATGTCACAGAAAATAACTCCTCGCAGAAGAGTTTCACAGTGTCTGTCCAAGTGAGGGTCACCTCATCATGCGTCTAGATCATCAAGCTCCACCATCTCCCCGTTGAGCACAGAGAAAGGCTCACGGCTAAGGCCATAATCTGTATAAGAGGAATCCTCCCTAGATGGAAGACTCATGTAATATATTTGATCCAATACACATCCATATAAAGGTCATTCTCACCACAAAACCACAGAGTTCTCTGGATCTAGAACCCATGTAATTCACTGAGCCCGTGTTCATCCTATATCGGTAGTTCTGGTAGAAACGTCTCTTTGACGGTTAGTGGTAACACTATTTCACCACCTTGTGGGGTTACCTCGTATACTGGTCCACGAACCGATGCCCTATATCTATGAATACCATCCTCATGGTCACACAATAGAATCCTAGATGGATGTCTTTGTGCAAGAATCCTGAAATAGATCTAGATAATCCGTAGTCAGTGTAATATTCTTAGTGAGATTACTGAGGAAGGAAAAGAGGAAACACAAAAAATAAAATATGATTACTGTATGATTTATTTCCTATAAACCATTGTTTTTATATACTGATTCAAAAATAAGTTGTCTAGTTTCCTTCTGTGTTGATAAATCACCCACCACACGAACAATAGAGCCCCTGACCTGAAAATTTAACTTCAATGACTTAACAATTTTTCCCCAAACCAATCTCACAGTCTTTCAGTACTAATGTGGTACTAAACCCACTCTGATACCACTGTGTCAAAACCCATCCCATTGGGTCCCATGCCATGACAACCCCAAACCTACCTTCAATATCATAGGGGTTGGAGACTAGTTCCATGTTTTCCTATCTAAAAATTAGGATGCATTTCCATTAAACTTGTACACAGGCACACAACTGTAGGCCCACAAATGATGAAAAGCAAACACTTTGTAAACCATGCATTCCAATAAGACCCCATTGTGAGTAATAGTAAAAATTTGAATGTAATTAGGCTAGAATACAATCCTTAAATTGTTTTTTTAAATGTTAATATACAATAGTCACAACAAATCTGTCTGTATAAAACCCTACCTAAAGGGTATGTGATAGGTAGCTGCCAGATATCATAAGAGTACACATCACCTGTTTGATCTCACCAAGCACCACCTGGTCCTAGACCACCTAGGCCTCTATCATAGTATCATCTTCTAAAGAAGACATGACACATGCATGAAAATATTATACAGTGGAGAGTAAAACAATACTTGGTAGGACATCCAAAACCACCAAGGAATGTCCGCAAAGGAAATACCACAAAGAAATAACTACAATGGAAAGTACACACTATGTATTGTAATCTGAAAATGTGTAAATCTAATGTATGAAAAGAAATACTATTATACATAATCACAGAAAACCCAATAATGTTGAGTTACATAGACCTAGTGAGTCATATAGACATGTTGAGTCCCATATACCCACTGATTCACATAAACCCACCATGTCACTTAGACCTGCTAAGTATCTTAGTTCCTCTAAGTAACCTAGACTCATAGTCATAGTCTATTCATCATAGCCAGCCAGATGATTCTCGTTCATACTGTGACTATTTCGGTAGAACCTACTCCTAATTTCAATGGTTGTGTGCTCACTTCCATGGAAATCCACTTATAATATATCAAAAAAACTGCCTCGTCTCAAGGTTCCCATCACATGAAGAAACTCTTCAATCAGATGTACAGTTTTAATGTTATGAAACTTTTTGTAAAAAATAGTTGGGTGGGGTCAATGCTTAGTCTGACCCGGTTTGGCCGACCTGACCCGACCCGAACCACTGGGCCCGACCCAGACCTTCTGGGCCTCGCTTGTTGTTGCCTCGATCTACTAGTCTGCTTAGTGTAAACTAGTTTTCTATGTTCATCCCACCGCAATCAGGCCAGATCTTCTCACTCGGACATGGAGGATGTCGCATCCTCTCATAGTCAATGTGGCAAGTGGTTACTAGCTATCCTTGCTGCATGTAGTCCCTCAATTCAAACACACTTCCATTTTTTGCGCCAATGGTATTCCATCCGGCGCCACTTCCCCACACCACCCGGGCCTCTGCTCAACATCCGTAGCTGTTTCCGTGGTTTCCTCCACCGCTGAAAACACCATGTGCCTCCACCCCATTCATGCACATTCTGTGGGATCTAGGTCCTTCTCCATTGGTCAAAAAATTCATCCAGATATATATTCTAAATCAACAATCTTCAATCTACATGGATCTGGACTCTTCAATCGAATCACCTTAAATTCGTGGGTTTGATCGCATACAGAACCTGTTGGAAATAGTCGAGGATTGACCACATAGGTTCAATGGATAAGTACGATGAAAAAAGAAGGAATAAGTTTTAGGAATTCTTAATATGGATAGGTTATGTCCTTTTCCATGTCATCCATGATCCATCAAATATAGATGAATAACAAAGGAGAATAATAGTTACATTTTAATTGATTTATAACAATTCAACTCCCACAATAGAAATTTATCCAATCCACAAGAACGATTGAGTCATGGACCAACCTATTTGTGGGCTGATCCGAGTTTATCATTGGAATGAAGAATGGGAATAGGAATCCAAGAAGAATAACCACCCCTTAATGGGATTGGATCGACTATTCTGGAAGAACAAATTTGAACTACCTTCATTCATCGCTCCAATATCTCGGATCTATCATTCTTGGTGAAATTATTTGAAGAGGAAGGGGTGTTAATTATTAGGGGTGATCCATCATTCACAAACTTATTTCCTTCAATGCTTCAAACAAAACAATGGGATCCTTTCCTAATCCAGTATCATTGCTAATTAATTAAATGAATAAATCATATTTCATTGATTTTGTTATGAAGATTCACCACATCATTACACTATTATATTTTTGAATTGAACCAACAAAAACGCTATTGCACTAGATTGAGACATTTTGAATAAAAAAATTGTTTATTTTATTTTTTTCCTTAAAAAAACAAAAAATAACTTTTACCCACTACCCACAACGGTCGAGGTGAGGACCTTCATAAGGAAAAGTTTTCATTCATGATAATATAGTGCCCTCATATTTTTATTCTGAGAACTAGTTTGGAAGTTACCAAAAACGTGCACACACAGTATTTTAATAAAAGTTAAAATAATTATGCTAGCAACCTCTGGCCTTGCAATGATGTTCTGTCTGAGCTCATGGTTTTGAAATAATCATTATAATTTTGAAAAATACATGTAAATATCGAGTCATTACATATGGTGTTCGTATTTTTAAAAAACCAATTGAATATGAATTATCACAAGTTTATATAAGATATTTTCTACCATGTAAATGTCTAAATAAAGTTATTTGATGTTCTCATTTTGGACTAAACCTATTTCAAGGTTTTGATATAAAACATAATATACTATTTATAGAGATTTAAATATCACTTTGTTTATTTTATTAAAATATTAATTATATAAATTAGATATTTTCATGAAATGACTAAATGGATAAATAAAAAAAATTCATTATACTTTTTGGAGGTCATAATTTGTCCCATATCAGGTCTAGAAAATAATAATTTTTTTGATACATTTCTAAAATTCGAAATTTTCCTAAATTTTATTTGTTTTATATTACTATAATATATATTTTTATTCACATTAGAATCACAATAGTAATTTCATATTAATAATAAAAAAATTATTGACATGTACATTAAATGTATTAAAACATAAAAATTTGGTTAAGGAATCTAAAAGATTTCCTTAATTTATTAAACAATTTCATATTATTCTTACATATTTTCATATCACATTCCTCACATTATTTATATCATAAATTTCTCTATAAATTTCATACATATTGGTTCGTTGATCCATTTAAAATATATCTTAATTATATATATTTATGTAATATATGTATTTTTCTAATTATTATATTCATTTGATATAATGTTTTGATGAAACATAGATGATTGTCTGTACATGTCTTCAGTGCATTATATCATATATAGATATTGATAATTTATAGTACCTACCTTAAAATATTGGGAACATACTATGAACCAACATAATAGTGATGTTATAACCATTATGTACCAACCGTAAACTCATTCATACTTACCATACATTATGTGGGTGAAAAAATCTTTAATATAAATTTAAAATGAATAGTCTATCAACCCTCTTATCCTTAATCATCCACCTAGAAGAAACATCACATTACACATGCATGCTATAATGAATCAGAAGCTACCAACATATATCTATCGTGATCCCCATGAAATTTTCATTACATTACATTGGTATATCTAATTAACATTATTGTTAAAAATGATGATGATGAACTTTATATGAGGTTTTCATATGATAAACCATTATTTATGAAACAATCCAACATAATTCATTTGATATTAAAGATAATACATGTGGTGTTTATTCGCAGATTTTTTATAACTACCTTGTATCTGTTATAATTGATATATCGTCCATCCATTCACAGACATTATACTAACTATATGATATATAATGTGACCAAATTTTAAATTGATCACATGGTCATCATACTGGTTATGAGGTAATTTGAACTAAACACACATCACAATATGTATACCATCCGTAGATGTACATTATACACACAATTAATACCTTATTTAATATTTTTTCTTAAATATGGATGTTTTGTACATTGTCTATTTATATTAATTTATTATAATATTCTTAGGTTCATGTTTAAATTATATTTTTAATTATATAAATTATTTATAACATATATATATATATATATATATTAAATTAAGGCTATGTGAATTGTTATTTATTATTTTAAATAGTTTAAAAATGTGTTTA
Organism: Viscum album; assembly: GCA_963277665.1. Lineage (NCBI taxonomy): Eukaryota > Viridiplantae > Streptophyta > Magnoliopsida > Santalales > Viscaceae > Viscum > Viscum album. The sequence goes on along the minus strand of OY728150.1, from coordinate 1,133,844,151 downwards.
AATTTAATCCTTCTTCGAGTGAAAGACATACAACATGTATTTGGAATATTAATGATTATTTTATTAAGTTTTTTATATGAAATATTATCTTATAATATAATATTTATTGACCATTAAATTATTTAAATTTATTTAAGGGAATTTTTTATAACAAAAAATTTAAATAAATTAATTTCGTTATTATTAAATTAGAATTAATTTATAAAATTCAACATTCAATTTAACTCATGATATTTTTTTGATTACATATTTCATTTACTATGTATTACATTTGAATTATTTAACATATAGATATATTTCTTTGAATTAGAGTTCACGTTTTGAATTTAATCAATTATTATTTTGATGTTTCCTATGTGATATGATTATGTCCCCTGAATACTTTTGTATTTTGAATTGGAATTGATTTACCTATATGGGGAATTGTTTTTAGGTTTTTAAGATAATATATTAAAAGAATAATATTATTTGACAATGATAAGTTTTTAAATATGATAATATTCATGAAAATTTATAATGTTTATCTAATGAATAATTTAATGTGAGCATGTGCTCATCCATTAATTCCATTATTGAAGAATTGTCAAGGAAGGAAAAGTTCTTTTTCAAATCTATTTCCCTTCATGATTTTTTCTGGGATATTACTGGAATGGATGATAATCATGATATTAATCCATTCAATGGGTCTCCATCAAAAATTTTGTCTCTTGAAATTATGTAAAATGTCATCCATTTTTGTTATATATTATATCATTTTTTTTAGTGTACTATATTATACATAATATTTTGTGTCATTGGATATGTTATATTTATATTTTATTCCCAAGTTATTATATCCTAAATAATAATAATAACAATTTGGTTGGGGATATATCATGTAGAAATTATAGGTTTTTATATAATCTTATAAAAACTAGGGTGTTGTTTTGGGACAACACCGTACATTAAAATGGGTTAGGATTCATTTGAGTGTAGCAGTATATGTATATAATTTCCTTGAAAAATGTATCTATCCCTTTAATTGTGGTTTCCATAATCCATATATTGGGGTGTGAATATTGGACTATGATGATTTTACTACACCACTATAAGATAATTTTTTTGTTTATCATTCATTTTCATAAAATTCACTTCACACATCCACTATTCTTATTAATTTTTTTGGAAAAAATATTTAATAATTTTAAAAAACTATATTGATGAAATAATTTTTAACCATTAAAATATTATTAATCAAGATATATTAACCCCCTCTCTATTGTCAATCATGTTTAATCCAAATAATTAATAAAATATCGTTTTGAGGGGTTGAATAGACTATCATTAAAAAATATTCAAATAGATTGATTAGTTATGTTAATTTTTTATTAACAAATAATGTTATTTTCTAAAATAAATTAATAATGAATATAAGAAATATTTATAAAGGTTCAGTATAATGTGGAAGTAGTCCAATCTTATACCTCTCTTACCAATTATTGATACATTATGAACTACACAATTTTTAAAGGAGAATCGTAACTCAATTAAATGATCGTTTTAACAAATTGGAAGGATAACCCTAAAAAATTCAATTTTGTATTGGGAGTCACAACCCAAATAAAATGCTAACTATATATTATTCGGGTCACAACCTAAACTCTCTAGACTATAGAATCTAAGAGTCATAACCTAAATAAGAGAATAATAACTAATTTTTTATATAGATTCCAAAATATAGAAACAAAATTTTCATCACAATGTTGGAAACTAGTGATAGAAACTCAAAAAATGTGTTTACAAATACATTGAAAGAATAAATTAGAAGCGGTGGATCTACAGTAATGTTGATGTATTGTCAAGCCAATAGTAGTCTTATAAATCATCATTCATATTTAGCAATTTTATAGTAGATGAAATGTAGATCACGAGGAAATCAATGTTCAGTATCGAGAATTGGTTCTCAAAAGGATCATGTTCCCTTTAATTGTTTCTATATTTTATATGCTATTAAAATACATCATGAGCCATTTAAATTGAATATGTAATGATAAAACCAAATAAATATCAGGTAATGTAATTTAAATAAAAAATATATTATTATTCAAGAGAGATATAATTATCATCCAAATATTGCTAATAATAAACTTTTGAATTACAGAATTAATTACTAATTAAAACCAATATGAATTGCTTGTTAATTTATCATATTATTTCAATGATATGTTATAAAAATTATAAGATTTTATGACTTTTTAAATTCCAATATTAAATAAATCGTAATTTAATGGTTTCACCAATATTAAAAATTAATTATACTACATTAAATACAATTTAATGTGTTTGAATAAATTAAATTTCATTAAATAGTAATTTAAAAAATAATTTCATCAAAATAATATTAAATTATTAAATATTAAATTTTCAAAAAAATCATTTCGTATATGTTATCTATGGATAATTAATAAATTAATTCCATAGTTTAAAAATATGCAATATATTTTTTACCATTTCACATTATATATATATATATATATTATTAATTTTAATGTCAAAATAATACATAAAATAATAAAAATAAATATGCAATTATTGATAATATAAAAAACAATGAAAACGGGCAATGACTAAAATTATAGATAGAAGTACAAAAATATGTAATGAATAATGTAACCAATCATTACAGAAGGCCATGTGGTTGGAATGAAAATTATTCCACTATAAAATTCTCTTAATTGATGTATTTATGTGTTCAACATACTGACAATAAATTCTGATTTTATATATTGTTCATGTGTAGTAACTACACATATTGTGAGACTATAAATTATCTTAAAGAAACATAATCATATCACTCATTTTTGTAAATCATGTTATTATTTAAATGTAAATTATTGTATATGATGATTCATATAACTATTCATAACTTCTAGATGACATCATTATCGGGTAGGAGGGAAACGAATGAATGGCATCCCTTCCTTAGATACATTAAATGTTTCCACCTATTATGATCCGTATTTGTAATATATAATTCATCACAATCGGGGAATCCAGATAATCTATAAAACAATTTTTTTCAACCAAATAATATGTACACATGTATTATGTGTGACTAGTTATCATTAAAGTGTTTTAGATTCCATCATTTTTTCTCTAACAATAAATGGAAAAGAAACTGAACCATTCTAAAAATCTTTCTCCCTATAACCACACATTATATAATATTTTGTGACACTAATTTACAAAAATGGGTTGTTTGGAAAGGGGATCATGGAAAAATATACATTAATCATTTGATAACTCTATTAATACATTTAGTTGGTATAATAAGGCTTTCACATTAGTAAAAAAGAAAAAAATGATGGAGATACCCAAAAAACCTTTTAGTTTTAACTTAAGAAAATTCTAATAAAACTTATGAATTAGAATTAACATTTTCAACATCGTATCATTAAAAAGAAAATATATATAGAATTAAAATGGATCAAATAGCACATCAATTTGACTTACGGAGAACATGATATTCCTTAAAACATTGAAATACATCATATGAAATTTTTTAGATTTTATTTAATAATGAGGTATATAATCAAATTTTTGAGGCATCTAAATAAAAATTTTGAAATAACATTAATTTAATAAAACGTCACCCCCCCCCCAGAATGTATAATTTGAAATTGAGATCTTCATGAGAAAAATGTCTCTTACTTTTAATTGATCGTCTGATTCCTCAATCACCGAAAAATGGATCAACTCCATTGAGAAGATATTCTCCATCAATTAATGTTTTGATGAAGAGAAGGTTATTCTGGCTGATTATTTTATGGTGGGTGAAGCTGATCAATAGTGGGAATTGATCAATAATACATATCTTGAGAAGGAGATCGAGGAGTTTAAATGGAAGGATTTATGGAAAAAAAATTCGATAAATACTATCTTTGAAACCTCTGATTAAGATGGAATGTGTAATGACCTACAAATTATCATTGGCTTGAGAGCTCAACGATTCATTACATGGCCTTAAACAACATCCCCGAGGTTCCAAAGTCTGGAAATAAATGTCGAAGGCTTTCAAAACACAAGGGGGACGATTTACCCTTTAAAAGAAGACAACCAACAAACAATGGAAACTAGACAAACATCTCCAAGAAACCACTATATGATGCATGATTTAAAACCAAGATAATTAAACCATTTATTTCATACTAACAAACCAAAGTGAAACAGCAGAAACCAAAACAAAATCAGAGTAAAGTGTGGAAAGACAACCAGCAAGACTCAAAGAAAACAAAGGCTCCAAGGCTCCACAAGCTCCATCCTCCAACTCTACCAAACCGCTCAAGAAATCATGAACTAGTGCTAAACACGTGTGCAACCTTTCCCTTACCAATATTCTGGTAAATGAAATCTACAAAAACACCAGTGTTCCAAAGTAGGGGGTAAGAAATGAAACTCAGTAGGTTTTCCCCGATGACTTCCCAACCCATGACTCTAAGATAAAACATGTTAGCACAATTATATAAACCAATTTATATATAATACTTCCTAAACCATTCACAATATAGCATGTTCCATGTTAATACCATTTTCCAACTAAACCATTTTTCCAACCAAAAACCATCTTTTCCAAGAAAATCAACCTTGTATTGTTTCGAAATCACAAACACATTTTCACTTTGGCATACCTGTTCCATTCCACATAATCACATCATTACCCATGAAAGAATCATTATGAATGTTCGATACTCATGAGCAGTCTCTCGTCGATCTACCAAGTCTTCCCAATGTAATTATTCCCCATGTTCCATTACACTTTTGGCACCGAGCACAAGGTCGTATTTCAACCAAGCCTCATAAATGCAATATGAACATGCACACCAAGTTTTCCAAAAAAACCACACCATTTCAACCAAGCCAAAACCTTTTCAATAAAACAACCCTTTTTTTGAAATCCTTTTTTTCACAAAACCATTTTCCAAAGCCAGAAATACCATATTTTAAAATCACCATTTTAAAATCAAGGAACCAAAACACATTTCACAAACCATTCTTTCAATTTCCACAATTCCATCAAATCCTATAAGTCATCACTAAAGAAGATTTATAACATTCTTTGAACCAAATATCACAATCAAAACCAAAAAATTGAATCAATTTGAACTAACCTTTCAAGTTCTAAAAAAGAGGAATCGAGAGTCAAGCCACCTATCTCAACCAAAAGGGAGAAACTAAACCACGGACGAAGAACGCCCACAAAACCGAGCCGATTCTCCAAAAACCCTCCTTAGATATCTTCTCCTAACACAACCAAGACCAAATCTTGTCATATTTGTCATCCAAACCCTTAGATCTACCCATAATGTTCATATATCTATTAAAATAAGAAGAGTGGAGAAGTAGATCTAAGTATATCTACGAAACTGGTCAAGAACGACCACATACATTACGAATCCGGCTACAATTCGCCAAGAGAACCCTTTGAAACGCCCCTGGAGTGCCTGGGAGAAGTCCTACAACCTTCAAGGGAGATTAATCACGAGTTAGGGATTCTTAGGAGCTTTATTGAAGAAATTAGAGGCAAAACAGATTAGATCCACATTTTTAGGATCTAATTTTAAGTTACTGCATGGTTAGTCCACACGGTTTGACAAACTGTGCGCTAACCATGTGTTAGCTTCTACCTCGACCATCCTTCATGCATGTCCTCATCGAACAGTTTCCCTTAATCGTGTGCCGGCCGTGTGGAAGCCAGTGCCTCCCCAGTCATCCACGCACGGTTAGGCCGCACGGTTTAGACTAACTGTGAGCTACCCATGCACCTTCCCCTTTTACTTCAAACTTCATTCTAGGATCTCCCGACTCTCCCAAACGTCTACCTTAACTTTTACAACCAGAAAAGCATCATGTAAGGGATACATACCAGAAACCGGGGGTACTACATTCTCCCCACCATTGGCCTTTCCATCCCTAGAAAGTATAAAACCCTCGCTTGACTGAACGAGTTCTGGCCACTGCTCTTTCATTTATTTATCACATTCCCAAGTATCTTCCTAGATCTGACCATGGTACCTTAAACCCCACACTAGAACAATGATTTTTCCACGCAAGGCTTTATCTTTCCTATCCACAATCTACATCGGGATATATACCAATGAAGCATCTGGCACTAGGTCAACGTGACCCCATCTGATCACATGGTCAGGATCGGGCTGATACTTATTTAACTGAGATACATGTAACACATTATGCACTACACTGAACCGTGGTGGTAATGCTAACCGATATGAAACCTCACCAACTCGTTCTGGTTTCTCAAAAGGGACTATATATCGAGGAGATAACTTGCTCTACTTCCCAAAATGGCAATGTCCATGTCTTGGAGAGATCTTCATGAAGACGTGATCACCCACAACGAACGCCAATGGTCTACGACGGTGATCTGCATAAGATTTATGACAACTTTGAGTCGTCTCCATCATCTTTCTAATCAAGTAAATCTTCTCTGTTGTTTCTTGGACCAGGCTCATCCCGACTAGTGATGTTTCACCCGTTTCCACTCAGCATAGTGGAGAACGACAAGGAAGCCCATACAATGCATCAAACAGAGCCATTTGTATTGAGGCCTGATAACTGTTATTGTATGAGAACTCCACTAAGGGTATATGATCCTCCCATGAGCCACCAAAGTCCATTACATTAGCCTGCAACATGTCTTCCAATGTTTGTATCGTCTACTCAGATTGGTCATCTGTATGAGGATGATACGCCATGCTCAACGTCAACTGAGTCCCCAGGGCTTGTTGTATGGATTTCCATAAATGAGATATGAACCTCGAATCCCTATCTAAGTCTATAGAAACTAGTACACCATGCTTCTTTACCACTTCCCGGATATAGGTTTGTGAAATATCTTCTATTTTATGAGTTTCACAAATTGGAATGAAATGGCCCGACTTTGTTAGACGATCCACTATCACCAAAATGACATCGTGTTTCTGGACCGTTCTTAGAAGACCTGCAACCAAATCCATTGCTATCTGCTCCCATTTCCACACTGGATTAGGTAAAAACTATAACATACCTGCTAGACACTGATGAATTCATTCAATCTTTTGATAAGTTAAGCATCGCAAGACGAACTCGTCCACCTTCCTTTTCATGCCGCTCCACCAAAACTGCACCTTTAGCGCCTTATACATCATCTATGTACACAGATGTACAGCCCATCTGGAATGGTGGTAAGCATTAAAGAGTTGTTCCTGACAAACTATAGGTACAACCATCTGATCTTGAAACCGAAAAATGGAACTCCCATCTGCGTTTCATCCCTAAATGGTCTACCCACCATTGAGTTTTGAACTCATTGTAACATTGTCTAGGTCGGATTCCTGTGCCTCCTATACTATCTCCACCAAATCAGGGACAAGTACAACTGGAAAGAAAACTGCAATATCACCCAGGTCTTCACATTCCACATGCATGTTGGATAAGACTGACATCAACTACCATTTGTCTGAATATTATTTTTCCAACTGAGCATACGACTTTCTGCTTAATGCATCTACCACCAAATTTCCCTTACCTAGTGTATACATCAAGTCAATGATGAACATTTTAAGATATTACATCCATCTCCTCTGCCTCGGGTTCAAATATCGTTGTGAGAATATGTGTTTCATGTTATTGTGATCTCTAAACATAGTGAACTTCTCACCAAAGAGATAATAACGCCATGCCTTTAAGGCATGGACAACTACAGCTATCTCCAAATCGTGTGTTGGGTAATTCTTCTCATGCACCCTCAACTTACTTGACCCATAAGCAACATCATGGTCTCCTTATATGAAAACACAGCCCAACCCTGATCCTAAACAATCACAATATACCACATACCCCTGTCCTGATTCTGGAAAGATCAAGATGGGTGTTGATGTAAGGCGAACTTTCAACTCTTGAAAAGATATTTGAAATTCCTCAGTCCATTGAAATGCATTGTTTTTCTCTTTCAATGATGTCATAGGCGAAGCTAGTCTTGAGAATCCACGCACAAAGCGTCGGTAATAACTATCTAGACGAAGAAAACTATGTATCTTAAATACATTTTTTGGTGGTTGCCAAGAAAGAATAACTTCTATCTTTTTTGGATCCACTGAATCACCATTCTCAGAAACAACATGGCCCAGAAAACGTAACTCTTATATCCAAAAAATACACTTTGATAATTTGGCATACAATTGATGGTCTCTCATGATATCCAACAATATCACCAAGTGTTGCTCATGATCAGCCCTTGTTCTTGAATACACCAATATGGCATCGACAAACACCAAAACAAAAGAGTCCAGATATTGCTAAAATATCTGATTCATCAAATCCATAAAGACCGCTGGTGCATTCATTAGACAAAAAGGCATGACTACATATTCGTAGTGGCTATATATTTTTCTGAAGGCTGTCCTTAGAATATCCTCCTTCCAAACTCGCTACTAGTGACATCATGACCGCCTGTCATACATGGAGAACCACTGAGCTCCCCTCAATTGATCAAACATGTCATCAATGCGTGGAAGTGGATATCTATTCTTTATCGTAACTTGGTTAAGTTTATATTAATCCAGACATAGCCTCAAAGTCCCATCTTCTTTCTTTACAAACAATACTTGTGCTGCCCACGAAGACACGGTTGGCTGAATAAAACCTTTGATTTCCAGTTCTTCCAATTTCACTTTCAATTAAATTAAATCTGTTGCTTCCATCCTATAAGATGGAAGTGAGATAGGACTCATCCCCGGAAGGAGATAAATCATAAACTCCACTTATCTTACATGTGGTAAACCTGATAAGTTTTCAGGAAAAACATCTGGAAATTGATCCATAGCTACTAGAAAACTGTTACTTGCGATCTCGTCCATCGATTCCATGTTTAACGCAGCCAACTGGTAAGAGATCGTTTCCACTGCTGATGCTAACAGGCATGTTGCACCTGCCTTGACCACTCATTCTTCTCTAAAGAGATGCTCGACGCCATCCTCAATCTCGAAACTGACTGTTCTTCTATAAAAGTTGATTTGAGTGCTGAACTTTGTCAAATAATCCATCCCAAGGATTATATCATAGACATCCATCTCTAGGACAGAGAAATCCCATTTCAGCTCAGCTCCATCAACAGTTATAGAACATTCTCTACACCTGAAGGCTCTACATTTTCTTTCAACAATATGTGTTTGAAGTTTTGTCATAGAGGGCATCATTCCAAATTTTAAGTTTAGAAAATCAGAAATACAAGAAGCAATAAAAGACTGTGATGCACTAGTATTGAACAACACTTTCATGAGAGTAGAATTCAAATGAATCGTACCTCTCACTGTAGATGGTCCAAACTGGTCATCCATAATCACCTGTTCCACTACATGCAATTGCTTTGTTGCTGCACATTGATCCTTATTGCCTTGTTGAGATTGTCCTGCCTGAGGAGTCATGATATTCCTGGAATCACCATAACTAGGTTTGTTCTGTTGGAGAGGCTGATTTTGATGTCCTCTCCCTGTCTAAGCATATGATTCTTGCGACGCCTGGGTAGTGTCACGTGCACCCAACCTCGGATCACTGCGACAATATCTTTGAAGATGCCCCATATTGTTGCAATTGTGACCTACTTTCAGTGGTGATGTACATTCGCGTTTCATGTGATCATTCGCGCCACATTGAAATCACCCAGCCTTCATCATGGGTCATGGAGGAAGGTTCACTGATCCAACCCTTTGATTCTGATTCACACTCCCTCCTTGGTATTTGGTGTCACTCTTCCACTTGTAACCAGCATTAGATTTCCCACCTGTTCCTATGGGTATCATCATACTTCCTCCTCCAATGACTCTTGAGATATCTCTTTCTGCTACTGTTTCTCTATTTACCATCTCCATGTAATTTGTAATACAAAGCACAGCTATCTTTGAGTGAATCTCCTTTCGCAACCCTGATTCAATGATGCTTGCCTTCAGCAACCCACTTGCAGCAACATCTGGTGCAAAGCGCACTAAATTCATGAACTTAGCCGCATACTCCGTGATAGAGATATTTTCCTAATTCAGGCTCAAAAAGTCTGTTGTCCTCTGGATCTTGAACGTATGTGGATAGAATTATTTATTGAACAATTCCACAAATGCCTCCCAACTCAGGCCTTCATCCACCTTTGCTTGCACCACTAGCTCCCACCACTTTCGTGCAAGATCCTCCAACATATATGTTTCCATATTTACTTTCAACTCTACTGGTGTGCCGATGAAATTGGAGATACGATTCATCCTTCTTAGCCACACCTCTGCCTTTTTTGGTTTATAATCACCCCAAAACATGGGTGGATTCTGGTTCTGAAACTGGACGGAACGGTCTACATGCCTTGACTTGTCCCTCCAATTTCCCGTGTCCATAGCTTGGAATGCTTGAACAATACTTTGGACTAGCTACTGGTTCACCTTCAGTTCAGGTGCAACCACATTCTTGATAGCCTCTTCCGTTTGGTTTCTACAATGTCTAACGGGTGCCATTTTCTATACAAACAACTCACGTCGTTAGTCTCACTTCCTAGAAACTGAAGGCTTAGCATTTCAAATTCTATCACATCAACTATCACCACATTTCATTCCAATCATTTCTAAAACAGATCTTTTCTTTCTTTTGAAAATCAATCTATTTTCAAAATACCGAAACAATTTTCTTTTCAAATTCTTTTATTTGAAAACATGTTTAAAATTTTCAGAAAACACACTTTTGCATCAAACCATAATCCAGTTCTCAAAATGATTTATGCAATCATAGTGGGATTTCATTCATCTATAATGCATGTCAAGCTCATCTCATTGTCTAAACCCATGAAAATGATATTTTCAACATTCTAGAAGTGTCTCCAAACACTTATGTTCCCAACTCCCTATTAACTTGAAGTTCAGCATAAAGGGGTTAGCTACGTCCTTTTATGTTATACCATTCATGTTCCGACAATCCTACTCCTTTATAAGATTCCAACCCAAGAAATAGACAAGAATAAATTTCAACTCCAAGACCAAGAACATCAATGACCACTTGTTAGGCAAGGACCCAATAAGCTGGTACAATTTGTACCTCAAAGGAAGGACCAGACTGATACCATTTGTAATGACCCGCAAATTCTCATTGGCTTGAGAGCTCAATGAGTCATTATTTGGCCTTAAGTGGCTACCCCGAGGTGCCAAAGGATGTCAATAATTATCGATGGGTTTCAAAACACATGGGGGACGATATACCCTTTAAAAGTAGACAACCAACAAATAATGAAAACTAGACAAACATCTCCATGAAACCACTATATGATGCATGATTTAAAACCAAGATAATTCAGCCATTTATTTGATACTAAACAAAAAAAGTGCAACAGTGGAAACCAAACAAAATCAGAGTAAACTGTGGAATGACAAAATAATGAAAGACAACAAAGACTCCAAGGCCCCACAAGCTCCATGCTCCAACTCTACCAAACTGCTCAATAAATCACAAAGTACTTCTAAACAGGTGTGCCACCTTTCCCTTATCAAAATCCCGGTAAATGACATCTACAAAAGCACCAACGTGCCAAAGAAGGGGGTGAGTAATGAAACTCAGTAGCTTTTCCTCGATGACTTCCTAATCCATGCCTCTAAGATAAAACATGTTAGCACAATTATATAAACCAATTTATATAAAACAGTACTAAAACATTTCACAATAAAGCATGTTCCAGGTTAAAACCATTTTCCAACCAATCAATTTTTCAAACCAAAAAACCATCTTTTCCAAGAAATGCATCCAAGAAAAGATACCAAATCACAACCAAATTTTCACTTTGGCATACCCGTTCCATTCCACATAATCACATCATTACCCTTGCATGCATCATTATGACATTTCCATACTCATGTGCGGTCGCTCGTCGATTTACCAAGTCATCACAAGGTAATTATTCCCCATGTGCCATTACACATTTCGCACCAAGAAGAAGGTTATATTTCAAAAAAGCCTCGTAAATGCAATATGAACACACACACCAAGTATTCCCAAAAACAACACCATTTCAATCGTGCCAAAACAATTCCAATAAAACAACCCTTTTATTGAAAACCTTTTTTCCCCAAACCATTTTCTAAATCCAGCAATTCCATATTTTAAAATCACCATTTTAAAATCGAGGAACAAAAACACTTTGCACAAACCATTCTTTCAATTTCCACAATTCCACCAAAACCCATAAATCGTCACTAACGAAGATTTATAACATGCTTTAAACCAAATTTCACAATCAAAACGAAGAAATTGAATCAATTTGAACTAAGACTTCATGTTCTATGAATGAGGAATCGAGAGTGAACCACCTACCTCAACCAAAAGGGTGAAAACAAACCACGGACGAAGAACTCCAACAAAACTGAGCCTATTCTCCAAAAACCCACCTTAGATCTCTTCTCCTAACACAACCAAAACCATATCATTCCAAATTTGGAATCCACACCCTTATATCTACCCATAACATTCGTAGATCTAAGAAAACGAGAAGAGAGAAGAATTAGATCTAAGTATATCTAAGAAGCTGATCAAGAACGATTATATACCTTAAGAATCAGGCTTCCATTCACCAAGAAAACCCTTTGAAAAGCCACCAGAGTGCCTGGGAGAAGTCATCCAAGCTTCAAGAGAGAGTAATCCCGAGTTAGGGCTTCTTAGGAGCTTTAATGTGGCAATTAGAGGCCAAACGGATCAAATACACAATTTTAGGATCCAATTTTACGTGACCGCACGGTTTGACAAACCGTACGCTAACCGTGTGTTAGATTTTGCCTCATCCATCCTTCACGCACAGACTCATCACACGGTTTCCCTTAATAGTGCACCGACCGTGCGGAATCCATTGCCTCCCCAATCATCCACGCATGGTTAGGCCACATGGTTTTGACTAACTGTGTGCTACCCGTGTGCCTTCCCCTTTTACTTCAGACATCAGTCTAGGATCTCCCGACTCTCCCAAACTTCACCCATAAAATTTACTACAAGAAAAGAATCATGAAGGGTTACATACTAGAAACCAGTGGTACTACAGATTGGGACTTCCTTTCCCTAAAGAAAAAAAAAGACGACGAATCCATCATAGCGTATGCCGGAAACTTTACCTGGATTGTACCATATGCCACCAATTTTGACTTTTCCCACAAATGCATGGTTGACAGCTTCTTTGGTGGGTGAAAACCTTGCCTATAGAAATCCCAAGAGATTTTAAAATTCAATATCAATGAGTAAATTATCAAATGTTCTCTCAAAGTAGAAATACATATCAGATAATCTCAAGGGTATCATGTGGATTGTAAGAGGAAAGTGAACTTTATATCATGTGTTATGATGGATAAATCCAATGAGGTTAAGAAATTATAGCACCCCACTTGCCTAGGGTTAATAAAGAAGTTCCCCATATATTTCTGAAAGGGGGCGAGGAAATGATAAAACTATGGAAGAGATGTGCACCTCGCCATTAATTTCCAATAAGAAAAACCCACTCTTTTGACATAGGAGAGGAATACACTATTGGACCCTCAATGAATTATTCATTGAATCAACTATAAAGAACTAGAACACTTTAGAAACCATTTCCCTATTCCAAGTGGTTTTTGAGGCAACCAACAACCTCTAAGTCCGCAAAAAATATCTTTTTGCATCCCTACCACTGAAAAAATCCCCTAAAATGATGTGCTGATAGGTATACCAATTATTCATTCAAGAATAGAAAATATATTCTATGACTATAGTTCTACACATTCTTTTATATCATGAATTTCAGTAGAAATATCCCAAAAACACCAAAAATCAAGGAAGTAAAGATGATAGTGAGAACAACAAATGGAAAAAACATTGCATCCTATGAATTTATCTCACACTATCTCTATTTGGGGATGGTCCAACTGGGGAACCTCTCCATAATCCCTCTAGTGTAATTTTATGCACTTCATGTCAACTATTGGTTTTCCCTATATATATCCAACATAAATTTTTATTAGAGGGAAATCACTCCTCATATGGTCATTTGACCCCCAATTCTGTACAAGTGCTAGGGGGGGATGAATCTTAATTAGCATCATCATCTTTTGAAAGGATATTAATTCATTATGATCATTTATATCTTGCTCAGATGATTATGTCTCATAAAGAAACCAGCATTGATGACTTTCCTATTGTGAGGGAATTTACTTAAGTGTTTCCCAAGGAATTTTGTAGTCTTCCTACTAGGAGAGATTTGGAATTATTGATTGATCACATACCTGGGGAATTTCCAATATCCAAGACTCTAGGTATAATGGCTGTTGTAAAGAATGAGAAGCCGAAGAAACAACCGCAAGAAAACTTCCAAAAAGGGTTTATATGCCCAGGTGATTCACCATGGGGTTCACCAGTCATCTTCATAATGAAGAATAATGGGAAATACGCCTTTTCATTCATTATAGTCAGCTCAAAAAATAATAACAAAGAACAAGTATCCTCTACCAAAAATTGATAACATGTTTGATCAGCTATGAGGAGAGAAATACTTCTCCATGAAAGATATACTATTGGGATATTATCATGATAGGGTGAAGAAGGAGGATATCCCCAAGACTCTTTTTTGTACAATGTACGAGCACAATAAATTTATAGTAATGCCTTACAGGCTCAATAATTTTTCAGAAATCTTCATGGACATGGTAAATAGAGTCTATAGATATTAACTCAACAAACTTATGGTACACTTTATAGAAAATATTTTAATATACTTCGAAACCAAGGTGGGTTATTATGAGAATATAAGCATTGTACTAGAGACATTGCGAAAGGAGATACACTTTTCAAAGTACAACATGTCACGAACCAACCCGGTTGGACCCGAACCGGTCATCTGAGCCAATCCGCGACATGGCCAGAGAGGCGTTCCCGATCCTCCCAGGCTGGCGACAAGCACCAGGGCATCACAGAGTATAGATATGAATGATTTCTCCCAAAGAAAACTTACTAAGAAACATAAGTAAAAAAATGATAATAAAAAAACAGACCACTAACATGTCCATGATCCAAAACTCCTCGCAACCCTGAGTGTCGCTCACCAATCCACAACCATCTTTTTCCCACGGTGAGCAAGCTGGAACCAACCTGCAGCAAAACTAAAAACAGGAAAACACTATCGGAATGAGTATTAAAACTCAATATGTGGGCCCAGATAATTCTATTCCCAATGCACATACCATTAAATAAAGAATTTATCAATTCCAATTTTGAACAAAATTATATAAAATATGGGTTTCCACACACCCACATTCATTTATAAAACAAGTAACAATCCATTGCCCTTTTTAATTTAAAAACAATTTTAATGTTTGGAAGAAACATGTGCATTGCATTTTCACACATTTTGCGAACAATTTAGAAATCCAAACTTTGGTTGTCAGTCAAAAGGAAAAATCACACACAACACACAACACACACTAAGGGAAATGGAAAATGTGGCACACAAGGGCCAGCTACCAAACTAGACCTCTCAATTGTCCGCCACATACAAATAAACACTAAAGGAAAATTGGGGTGAACCTAGGAGATCTTGAACAATCCAGAGCATACTATACATCTGACTCATCCTGAAGGCATTCCCTAAATCGATGACGTCATAACGCCCAAACTACTACCTTGTATAGCCCTGCATGGCCTAACCGAGGGGCCCAATCCCCATAGCAGCAATAACTCAGTATTCCCCTAATATGGGGCCACTAGCCAGTGCGTATTCTAAACTAGTGCAGCAATAATTCTCATAAGATTAACTCACTATGCCAGGTTATCATGTCAACACATATAATAAAAGAGGGGTGAATCAACAATGTCAATCAATCAGTCACGATGCACAAACATCACATACATCTCAAACAATCAACGCAAATCAAAGATCACCCCCGAATGGGTTTTCCAAAATAATTTCTTTTATTAAAGTTCCAAACTGGCCTTCACCAATTTTAATGAAAGACCGCATTTCTCGGGAAATCCCAAAAGACTTTTTCTGAAGAAATCATTTATCTTTAAAACCAGAAGTACATTTGAAATTCTGTGAATTATTTTTAAAGGCCAAACATGCATTCTTTCAATACTGGGTGTCTGCTCGTCCAAAAAATGTTTCAATTGTTCGGTATAAAATAAAACGCTATTTTCACACCAAATAATCATATAAAAATTAATTATATCATATTATTTACAATTTATTAAAATTAATAAATCATCAGTAAATTAATAAATGTTAATAGAAAGGTGAGTGTAGTGGGGAACCTACCTCAGCTCGCTGTCCAAACACAAAGGTGTGTCACACCTCGCACAAACACACAAACACGCGCACGTCGACGACCACAATATCGCGACGTTATCTCAAAAATGCGCTGCAACAAATGCATAGTAACTAAAATTACACAAAGCCTTAAATCAAACCAAACAAGCAAACAACACGAAAAAAACCACGTCAACACATTTTCAAAACACCACTCGCACCATCGAAATTATTTACAAAACCACTTTAAAATTTATTGAACAAATTCAATGATAAACCACATATTCACATACCCAAAACCTTTTCAAAACCACTTTTTAAGAATAAACACGCTTTTGACACCACCAAAATGTCAACTACACCACAACACTTTCAAATACACAACTGCACAATTTATCAGCGCTGATAAACTGCCCAAACTAAGTTTTCAAAAAGAATACATACACTAAAACCACTTAAACATAACATTAACAAATGAAACACCCATTGAACCAAAGCAAAACAAATTCTAATCGTGAAAAACAATTCACAATTGCTTCAAATTAATTTATTAATAAAGTGAAACCATCAAAACTCAAGAACGCAACCCTAAAGAGCAACAACACCCAAAAATTTGGGGGGAAAGCTTACCAGAGGGGGGAGAGGGGAGTTCGGCCAAAGACGGCAGGATAGAAACGGGCTGGTCAGGACAGGGGGGTGGCCAGCACGGCTGGTGCACGGATGGCCCACGGCCAGGGTCGGAGGAGGCCGGGGCCGACTGGATGGTGGTGGACGGCGGGAGGCCAGCGGAGGCGCCGGTTGGAGGGGAGGCCGGCAAGGTCAGGAGGGGAGGGCTATGCTGGAGGAGGCGCGACCAGAGAAGGCTGGTCAGAGGGTGGTGTGGTGGCCTGGGGTGTAGTGGCGGCGACCTTGGGTGCAGGGGTGGTGACGGCAGCCTGGGGTGAAGGGGCGGTGGGGGCAGATTGGGGTGCAGGGGCGGTGGCCTGTGGTGTAGGGGCGGCGGCAGCGGCCGGGGGTGCAGGGTGGCGGCCTGGGGTGCAGGGGGAAGGAAGCACATGCGAGGAGAGGGGAGGAAGAAGAGCGGAGGGAGAAAAGCGAGTAGGAAGGGGAGAAATAAAGAAGGGATGAGAAGAAAAGGGTGCGGTAGGAGAAGGGAAAAGGTGGGATAGGGGAAACCTTGGGGAGGAAGTAAAGGGAGAAAGAAAAATAAATAAATAAAAGAAGAGAGAAAAGAGGGGGGCGCTAGGGATTGAGAGTGAAAAAAAGAAAATTTAAAAAGGGATAAAATGAAATGAAATAATATAATATAAAATAAATAAATGAAAATAAATAAATAAAATAAAATAAAATAGAATAAGATAGTTAACAGAAAGAGTTTAACAATAATATTAATAGTAATAAATATAATTAAAACATTAATAATAAAAGAAAAAATCCTCATTGAAATATATATACATACATCTATATATACACACACACATATATGTATATATATATATTTAATCATCTTAGCCAACTAATTTAGTTGACATTAAAAATTGTATGACCATGTCATCGCCCCGCACGGTTCGAGTGATGACGTGCGGACTCAGCAGTGGCTCGGATCATTCCAGGAGTGAACACATGTGTACCCGAATGAACCGTGCATATCCAAGCGGACTGTGCGTACCTAAACGGACTGTGCGGCTATCACTAAACACACAGTGCATAAAAAATAAATAAATAAATCGGGACTCACCTACACTTACGCAAATTCACCCGACGCGAAGAGAAATAAAATAAATAAAATAAAAACAGTTGTAACAATTCTCCCCACCATAAAGCTTTTCGTTCCCAAAAAGCCAAAACAGGATCAAAACCAAAAGAACTCATGAAATGGGAATGAATTACCCGCTAAGTGTCACCGACCTTCAAGGTGTGACTACCTCCAGTTGATTGCTTCAAAATACACAAAACTTTCACAACACTAAATTCAGTCCCAACATGCACATAGCTAAAACACCGTTAAATGGGACTCAACCAATTCCTCCATCATCAATTCATCCTTAAAACACAATCACCCGTTTGAAACCAACAAACAAGTTAAGACCTCGTCTAACGCGTACCTCTTAAATCTGTACTCCAATCTAACATTGGGATTCTCACACCCCAACTCTTCACTAAAAAGGTGAATATAGAATTAGGTTGTTTCAAATGAGATCAACCACCACCCAACCAAAACCCATGAAGAGACTGGGATATTGACACAGGCAGTCCGAAGAGACTCCACTCCATAGGAAACAAGCCAAACTGAATTCAATGAGACCCGTGATGGGTCTATCATCCATAAGGGTCATTCCAGTTCTCGGAATAGGACCGGTACGCTTTCACGTGAAATAAGTTTCATGATCACAAGAGTTTCCAACAAGGGGAGGCCCGAACGGACTCCCCACTCAAGGAACTGCCAAGGAGAGAAGAATAGGAGGACCTCCCAGCATCATCACTAGCCATCACTTACCACGGGTGGTAGGGGGGTCTGTCCAACACACCACCCCACCCAGAAAGCATAATGTGAGAAGCTCTTAATAAACAAGAACAACGGTATGACCAGGAATTTCTTACAAACAAACAAGGCATGAGGTGGAAACAGGGTCTCATGCCACTTTCCACTAAGTAAGACAGCCATAAATAGTGCACCCATGAAGAAGTCTTACACCATCACCGCTCTCTTACTGAGAACAACTCCATGTCCCATAACATCACCATTTTGCTAGAGTTTCCCCGACTACGCACCAGCTTCACTCTGAGGCCTGTGGCTGGAGTTCTGATGAATGAATCATCTTCCGGCTTCACAATCGGGTTTATGAAACCCCCGAAGCATGACACATGAATCAAAATTTTAACAATCACACATCCATTAGAACAAGGGTTAAAAAAGGGTTCAGCCACAATCATTCCTACATCTAAAAGAAAAGGACACGAAAAAACATCACCAGAATCTACTATTATATCCAAATAACACCACAAAAAGAAAACAACAAACTGATCCACATACATCGCTCTACTCCTACTGACGGGCTGAGGTGGCCTTCGATGATCCAGGTTTGGCTTTAGCGCGCTTCTTGGAAACACCACGGCAGAAACGCTTCAAGTGGACAAAACGTCCACATGTATGGCATGGTTTCGGAGTACTCGGGAACACCGGCTTCTTGTGACCCTTCTTACCTCATTGGTGACAGATCAAGACATTACGTTGCGAATAAGTTGATTTAAGTTCTAAGGGCCTCTTGATTCCTCTATTAGAGCCACCATAATCTGGTCGTTTCCTATTCTTCCTATCGTCATCCGCTACACTGTCTCCCATGGTTGGGGAAGGATTCGTAACCTCATGTCCTTCTACTAACTCAGCTTCGACCAGGAAGGCTTGCTCCACAACATCCGAGAAAGTGGTCAGGTTGAGATCTTCCACATTCAATCGTAGTTCAGGTCAGAGTGCGGACTCAAATTGTCAAGCCTTCCCGGGATCACATGCAACAAACCATAGGTTGTATGGAACTAGGTCTATGAAATTTCGGTAGAATTCTAGTACCGATTCAGTGCCCTGCTAAAGACAACACAATTCCATCCCCTTCCTCATCTTCATCAACTCAGAGAGGTGTCGTTGGATGAAGGAAGACTTGATGAACTCCCATGTAAGATCTTCTTGAGTCTTTCTTCGAGACACAAACTTCCACCACTTCCAGGCTTGTCCTTAAAGCATAAAGGTAGCCAACTTCAATTTCATGGATTCAAGAGGAAGGAGAGAACAATAGTTCCTTTCAATCTTCCACATCCAGTCCTCTGCCTCAAGAGGATCCGTTTTCCCATAAAAGAGGGATGGGTTCAACTTTCAAAACACGAGGATGTAGTCCTTGGGCTGATCAGCTGGAGGATTTTCCAAGGATGCACCACCTGAAGCTGCACCTTGGGCATCCATCAAATTTTTGTGGGCGAACACTACAGGACAAAGAAACAAAGAACCTGATCAAAACATAATCAATACTATTTTAATTTCAACATTTCTCAATGACATTCAGAAATAAGGAAACCATAAACGATTTACTAGCGGGAAACTAGTGAAGATGGGTGACTCGAACATATGGTTGGCGGCCATACGTCAGTCACACCACCATCACTAAGAGAATTCTAGGGTAATTTCTCCGAGTCCACATGGCTTTCTAGGACCTGCGTGCTCACAAAGCTACTTTCCCAACTCCCTTTTCATTTCCAAACATAAAATGGTTCACAATAATCAAAGGACAACAACATGCCCAGACATCACGTGGTAACCCATGGTTCGGAACGGGTAAGGGTTCATGACGGCCTTCTCTTGCCAATACCTCGAGTCATGACAATTACACTCCTTCTATCATGACAGCCTCAAATAAAAATGGGCGCTCTGAGAAGCAAGGTCTTCTTAGGAACAAACCTCCTCTGATACCATTTTGTCACGAACCAACACGGGTCGACCCGAACCGGTCATCCGATCCGATCTGCGACATGGCCCGAGAGGCGTTCCCAATCCTCCCAGGATGGTGACAAAAGAAAGGGCATCACAGAGTACAGATGGTAACGATTTCACCCAAAGAAAATTTACTAAGAAGGATAAGTAAAAAAATGATAATAAAACAAAATAGACCACTAACCTTTCCACGATCCAAAACTCCTCGCGACCCTGAGATTCAATCACCAATCCACAACCAACATTCTCCCACAGTGAGCAAGCATGAACCAACCTGCAGCAAAACTAAAAACAGGAAAACACTATAGGCGTGAGTATTAAAACTCAGTAGGTGGGCTGACTAATTCTATTCCCAATGCACATACCATTAAATAATGAATTTATCAATTCAATGTTTGCACTAAATTATATAAAATATGGGTTTCCACACACCCACTTTCATTTCTAAAACAAGTAACAGTCCATTTACCTTTTTAATTTAAAAACAAGTTTAATGTTTGGAAGAAACATGTGCATTGCATTTTCAAAGCATTTTTTGAACAATTTAGAAATCCAAACATTGGTTGTTAGTCAAAAGGAAAAATCACACACAATACACAACACACACTAAGGGAAATGAAAAAAGTTTCACACAAGGTCCAGCTACTGAACTAGACCTCTCAATCATCCGCCACATAAAAATAAACACTAAAGGAAACATGGGTCTAACTTAGGAGATCATGAAAAATCCCCAAAATACTATAAGTATGACTCAACCTGAAGGCATGCCCTAACTCGATGATGTCATAACACCCATACTACTACCCGATATAGCCCTGCATGGCCTAATCGAGGGGCCCAATCCCTATAGCAGTAATAACTCAGTATTCCCCTGCTATGGGGCCACTATCCAGTGCGTGTTCTAAACTAGGTCCGCAATCTTTCTCAAAAGATTCACTCACTATGCCAGGTTCCCATGTCAACACATATAATAAAAGAGGGGTGAGTCATCAATGACAATCAATCAGTCACGATGCACAAACATCACATACAGCTCACACAATCAATGCACACCAAAGATCACCCCTAAATGGGTTTTCCAAAATAATTTATTTTATTAAAGTGTCAAACGAGCCTTCACCAATTTTAAAGAAATACCTCATTTCTCAGGAAAACCCAAAATACTTGTTTAGAAGAAATAATTTATCTTTAAAACCTAAAGTACATTTGAAATTACGTAAATTATGTTAAAAGTTCAAACATGTATTCTTTCAATACTGGGTGTCCGCTCGTCAAGAAAATGTTTCAATTGTTTTAGTATAAAATAAACGACTCTTTTCACACCAAATAATCATATAAAAATTAATTATATCGTATTTTTTCAAATTTATTAAAATTAAGAAATCATCAAGAAATTAATAAATTCTAAATCTAAAGGTGAGTGTAGTGGGGAACCTATATCGGCTCGCTATCCAAACACAAAGGTGTGTCACGCCTCGCACAAACACACAATCACGCGCACATCGGCGACCATAGTATTGCGTGGTTATCTCGCAAACGCGCTGCAACAAACGCACACAAACTAAAATTAAACAAAGCCGTAAAACAACCCAAACGAGCAAACAACGTGAAAAAAAACCACCTCGGCACATTTTCAAAACACCACTAGCACCATCGACATTATTTACAAAACCACTTTAAAATTTATTGAACAAATTCTAAGAGAAACCATAGCTTCGAAAACCCAAAACCTTTTCAAAAACACTTTTTAAGACTAAACACACTTTTGACACCACCAAAATGACAACTACACCACGACAATTTCAAATACACAACTGCACAATTTATCGGTGCTGATAAACATCCCAAAGTGAGTTTTCAAAAAGAATATGTACACTAACACCACATAAACATAACATTAACAAATCAAACACCCATTAAACCACATCAAAACAAATTCTCATCATGCAAAACAATTCACAATTGTTCCAAATTAATTTAATAAGCAAGTGAAATCATAAAAACTCAATAACGCAACCCTTAAGCGCAACAACACCCAAATATTTGTGGGGGAAATATTACCGTAGGGGGGAGAGGGGAGTCAGGCAGGAGACGACAGGACGGAAATGGGCTGGTCGGGGCAGGGGGTGGCCGGCGCGGCTGGTGCAGGGAGGGCCCACGGCCAGGGTCGGAGGAGGCTGGGGCCGGCTGGACGGTGGTGGACGGCGGGAGGCCAGCAGAGGCGCCAGTTGGAGGGGAGGCCGGCGAGGTTGGGAGGGGAGGGCGATGTTTGAGGAGTCACAGTCGGAGAAGGATGGTAGGAGGGTGGTGGGGTGGCCTGGGGTGCAGGGGCGGTGGTCTGGGGTGCAGGGGCGGCGGCGGTGGCCTGGAGTGTAGGGGTGGCGGCCTGGGGTGCAGGGGCGGTGGCGGCTGCCTGGGGTGTAGGGGTGGCGGCCTATGGTGCATGGGGAAGGAAGCGCGTGCAATGAGAGGGGAGGAAGAAGAGCGGTGGGAGGAAAGTGAGGAGTAAGGAGAGAAAGAATGAAGGGAGGAGAAGAAAAGGGTGCGGTGGGAGAAGGGAAAAGGAGGGATAGGGGAAACCTTGGGGAGGAAGTAAAGGGAGAAGGAAAAATAAATAAAAACAAGAAGAGAGAAATGAGGGGGGGGATAGGGTTTGAGAGTGAAAAAAAAATTTAAAAAGGGATAAAAAGAAATGAAATACAATAAATGAAATAAAATAAAATAAAATAAATAAATCATATAAAATAAAATATAATAAGATAGTTAATAAAAATAGTTTATCAACAATAATAATAGTCATAAATATAATCAAAATATTAATAATAAAAGAAAACATCCTCATTGAAATATATATCCATACATATATATATATATATACCCATATATATATATAAACATATATATGTATATATATATATTTAATCAGTGTAGCTAACTAATTTAATTAATAGTGAAAATTGTATGACCGTGCGGTCTCCCCGAAAGGTTCGAGCGATGACGCGCAGACTCAACGGTGGCTCGGCTCATTCCAGGATTGAATGCATGGGTACCCAAATGAACCGCACATATCCAACTAGACTGTGCATACCTAAACGGACTATGCGTATGTCACTAAACACAAGATTCATAAAAAATAAATAAATAATCTGGGACTCACCCGCACTTACGCAAATTCACCCGATGCCAAGAGAAATAAAATAAATAAAATAAAAATAGGTGTGACACAACAAGTGTGAGTTCTTGTTGAAGGAGGTCTCATTCGTGGGTTATATATTCTTAAGAGAAGGGATATCTATGAATCCATCCATTATATATGAAAATGTGTAATTGATGAGGGTAACATCAGTGACAAATATTCATAGCATCCTAGGGTAAGCTGGCCATTATCGTTGATTTGTGAGAAAATTCTCACGATTTTCAAACCTTCTTACCTAGATAACTTAGAAGGGAGTCAGATTTTTTGGAGTTATGAATGCCAAGATAGCTTCAAGGAGTTGAAAAGGAGGCGTATCACTACGCATGTTCTACCACTAACCACTAGTGGTGATCATTTTGTGGTATTTAGTGATGCCTCGAAAAAGGGAATGGGAAGTGTGTTGATTCAAAATGACAAAGTCATTGCCTATGCTTTAATGAAATATAATGTTCATATGAAAAATTATCCAACACATGATCTGGAGTTGGCTGTAGTAATATTCACTTTAAAATTTTTGTCACATTACCTCTTTGAGTAGAATTTTAAAATATATATGGATATCAAAAGCCTCGTGTATATATTCACATAGAAAAGGGATGAATATGCCTCAATGAAGTTGGTTAGAGATGATCAAAGACTATGACTTCTCAATTCACTACCATCCATGGAAAGCGAAAAGGGTGGAAGATGCTCTATGTAGAAAGGATCTAGAAACATTTTCATTTATGGGAATTTAAAAGGATCCTATCTTCTTAATTAGATGAAGATGGACATGGGAATTGTAATGAAGGGAACATCATCAGTCCTTTCACAATAGATTTCACAACCACCTCTTTTTTAAAGGTTCAAGGATGATACAATGGATAATGTTCGATTTTAGAAGTAAGTGGAAACTATTAGAAAAGGTTAAACCTCTTAGTTCAAAGTTAATGAAGAAGAAATTTTATTATTTCGGTTCAGACTGTGTGTTCCATCAAATCCAGTGTCAAAGAAGGAACATTTTGATGATTGACACAGTTCAAATTTCTCCATTCTCCCAGAAAAAACAAAAATGTATCGAGATCCCTGATATCATTACTGGTGGAGTAACAAGAAGAAGGAGATCACTGAGTATACATCAATGTTTCTAGTATGTCACAAAGTTAAGGAATATAGCTATATGTATATGTGGATGATGAAATCATCATCCATACCAACTTGGAAATGCTGAAACATCACCACGGACATTGTCATTGTACATCTGAAGACATCCAAAGGAAACAATACAATCTGGGTTTTTTTGGATCATCATACAAAGACTACACACATAATTGCAATTCCAGAAGATTTTTCATTGGATCAACTTTCATGGATATACATTAGGGAATTGGTATGGTTGTATGGGGTATCACTATCTATTATATCCGATCAATATCCAAGATTCACCTCTACATTTTGGAAGATTCTCCTACATGCTCTAGATACTAAGCAGAAATTCAGTATGACTTATTATCCTAAAAACTGAGGGACAATCTAATAGGACTATCCAACAACGTGAGAAAATGATGAGAGCATTATCAACTGTCTTCAAAGTTGGATGGTATTAATATATTAATCTAGTTTAGTTATATTAAATTTATTTTTTCCACTCAAGAATCCAAATATCTCCTTATGAATCCCTTTACGAGAAGAGGTAAAAAAACACCAACATGTTGGGATGATGTTGGGGAACAAAAACTCCATGGTCCAAAAATGGTCGACGAAATGGTGGAATAGGTTAGGACCATCCAGAAGGACCTTAATGCTACTCAAAGTTGAAAAATGAGCTATGCTGATAATCATTGATGATACCATGAATATGATGTTGGAAACATGAAATTCATCTACATATCATCGTGGATGAGAATTATATGAATTGGGATGAAGGGGAATCATAGTCCATAGTACAATGGACCTTTTAAGATCCTTGATCTTATTTGAGAAGTGCTCTATGTAGGACCCCGGGACACCCTGAGAGGGGAGGGGTGAATCAGGGTGTCAACTTTTTCTTTTAAACTAAAGGATCTTGTTCCCACATTAGTAGGAACTAGTTGAACATGAATGATGGATATGATCCGCAATCAAACATTCACATGCAAAAGAGATGACACGTCAATTTTTACTTGGTTCACCAATAAGGGCTACGTCCAATGAGCATACGCCGACAAGTTGACGGTCCTACCTAATTCCACTAATCATCAATAGATGTGGATTAAAATGGTTCGTGCACAGTCACACTATCCCAGGCTCACTGCCTTTACAATTGTTCATGGATAGCTCACTGCGTCCCTCGGGTCACTCACATTGACTCCACCTGGATCACTGCTGTTGGTGAAGTCCCACTTAGTTTATAGATGTGAAGGTCTCTACATCATTGCTAAATTAATGCATCCTTTATTGGGTGTATATGATTTATTGAAGTCCAAATATCTCTTGTAAACTGATCTCCCTTTTCACTGAAGGTATCAGGCAAATTTACAGCTTTTGTTCAGCTCCAAGATAACCAGCAGTCTTCACCAATACCTTGCGCGCAGGTCCAAGCCCTGATCGCAAGTTTCATGAATGGAGCTCAAGTCACGTGCGCGGTACAAATTCAGCGCACATGTGACACCAAACTACTTGCATGACACTGCCTCTTTCAACTCCAAACTTGCGCGACGCTGCGCCTTTAACTCCCAAACTGCCTTGGTCACACAACCAACAACCGGCGCATAACATATACTTGCGTGACCCAAAAACCACTTGCGTGACTCAACCACTTTCACGATGAGAGATCGAAAAATCTCTAAGTCATGAGCTTCGTAGGAAATGTGGAGGGTTGTTCCTCTATTTTTAGGCAAACTGGTCAACCTGCACGGTGGCGCGCAAGTCACCCCTCGGCGCGCAAGTCTCGGCGCGCAGCTCATCTCCCCTTGCCTCTATCGCGCAACTCACTTGCGTGACCCAACTAATACATGTGAGACCTTCTTTCCTTTGCCATATTTTGATGTTTTGATCATGAAAAACAATATGCGTGCATGTTTCCAATCATTCTAGGCATTGGCACGCAAGTCTCTTCACGGCGCATAGGTCACTTGCGCGACCAACCCATAAATTGTGCGCCCTCTTCCCTTTGCCATTTTTCCATGTTCTGATCTTGAAAAACATATGGCATGCAAGTTTCCTATCCATAAAGTACACAGCGCACAAGTCTCTGCCAAAAACACTTTTCTCCATTCGTCGATTTTCAGGCCCAAAAATTTGGACAACGCTGGGAAATGGCCCCACCTTCAACACTGTTATCATCTTGAACTGTATGATCACTTTGCTGGTGCTCATTCTGAACATCCACTAAGGATTGAAAACAAACATAAACCACACACCAATTCACGCGTAGAAGTCCATAGTTCCAACAATCTCCCCCTTTGGGTTTGTTGGCAATCAGAAAATAAATTCAATAGATGTCCATCCATGTGCAAACCAAAAACGCAAGAATCAACTCAGCCAACACTATAAGTCTACGTGAGAAATGATCGGTGTAGAAAATAATAGAGAAAGCTTGAATTGGGTTCCAGTGTTTTGGAATTCTCAATGACGCCCAAGAAGCATTTCATGACTGATGTATTCCTTCTCATCCTATCAGTAACACTGAATTGCTAGTCTGAACATGCCTGAATTTATTCCTTTTCCCCCATTGACAATAAATCCAAAGACCGATAATTTGTTCAATGTTCAGCTCAAACCATACTCCCCCTGGATAGTATCACCCCCATAAACCGGCATCACATCCAAAAACAGATAAAAACAGTTATCATAAATGGGGAGAGGGGTATTTCGTAACCTCCTTATGCACTGGGAGTTGGCTTAACACCGAGGTTCAACCGATGTTTCTCAAACGCAGCCGCTGAAAGTGGCTTGGTCATGATATCATCCACTTGCTCATCTGTTCCCACATGATCCATTCTAATCACGCCATACTCAAATTTCCCTTTGATAAAGTGATACCTGATTTCAATATTTTTTATACGATAATGATGAACAGGATTTTTCGTAAGATCAATTGCGCTCTTATTATCACAGTAAATCCACATTGGTTGCTTTACCTCATCGCCAATATCAGTTAATTGATGCTTCATCTATAGCAGTTGAGTGCATGCCTTTGTGGTGGAGATATACTCAGCATCAGTAGTACTAATAGAAGTACTTTCTTGTTTCTTGCTCAACCAGCCATCACATTTCTGCCCAATATAGAAGGCTCCACCACTGGTGGACTCTTTGCCTACTACATCATCAGCCCTGTCAGCATCCAAAAATGCTGATAATTCACTGTCCCTCCCTGCAACAAAATATAACCCAAAGTTGTGTGTACCTTGAATGTAAATCATGATTATTTTGAATGACGCCATATGTTCTTCCTTTGGACTACTCTGAAAGTGGGCCGCAAGACATGTAGCAAATACAATATCTGAAAGTGTCGCTGTCAGGTACAGTAGGCTCCCAATGATCCTTCTGTACATGGTGGGATCTATAGAGGCCCCATCTTCATGTTTTCCATGATTAGTTCCAACAACAATCACAGTAGACATTGGTTTGGAATCTTGCATATTAAACTTCTTCAGCAGCTCTCTTGCATATTTTTCCTGAGAAATGAAAGTGTAATCCTTCTTTTGAATCACCTACAGTCCCAAAAAATATGTGGGTTCTCCAATAATAGACAATTCAAATTTTGATCTCATCTGATTGGAAAATTCATCCACATATTTCTGCCTACTGCTGCCAAATATGAAATCATCAACGTAGACTAGAACCATGAATTGGTTTTTTGGAGATTTCTTCACATGGAGATTGTGATCTACTCCTCCTCTTTTGAATTCCAGTTTCTGGAGATACGAATCCAGCCACGAGTACCACGCCCGTGGTTCCTACTTCAAACCATATAGAGCTTTCTTCAGTTTGAAGACCTTTGTTTCATCAGTACCAAGTACAAAACCCACTGGTTGTTCAATGTAGACTTCTTCTTCTAGAAAACCATTCATGAATTCTGTCTTCACATCCATTTGTTATACTTTATATCTTTTTTGGAGTGCCATGGAAAGGAAAATCCTGATTGATTACAGTCTAGACACTGGAGCAAAGGTTTATTCAACATCAATGCCTTCAATCTGGGAGTATACATTACATACTAGTCATGCCTTGTTTCTGATGACCCTTCCATGCTCATCAAACTTATTTTTTAAGATCCATTTGGTACCAATCACATTGTGACCATCGGGTCTCTGGACAAGATCCCAAGTCTGATTCTTGTCAATATGATCTAATTCTCCATTCATGGCTTTCACCCAAGATTCATCCTTTGTAGCTTCTTCGAATGAGGATCTCTTCACAACTGACAAAAATGAAGATTGTGCATTATTCCTCATCCTACTTGTCTGAGTGGGTGCACAAAGTTCCTAGCTCCTAGTTCCCCATTGGTATATCTCTTTTTGCCAATGGTGGAAATCATGATTCATATCTCTCTAAAAGTATTCCACCTCTATGTCGCCTTATGAATGCATCAAAACATGGACCTCGTTCATCACACCATCCCATCATTCCATATCGCATATCCATATATAGTAACCATTGATGTTTTAGCACCCACCTCATCCTGTTTGTCACATATGAAACATTGAGTATTATACTTCAAGACTTTATATACAATACATCAAGTAGGTACCTTAAAAACTCATAACCTATATCTGTCATAAATATAATACTCCATTGGAATCAATATCATATAATATATGTGCGTGAAATAACCACATTCCATAACATCAATCCACATAGATATTGGAAAAAACACAAATATATGGGAACAATAACCACCATGAATACCATCCTAAGTAACTACCAATAGATGAGACTTAGGATTGATGGGATAGTCAAATATCCATCCTCACAAAAGGATGTAGGTTAATACTCCCTCCAATAGTGAAATGGGTTTCAATTTCACTAAATGAAATTGGTGTGGAAGCATATAAAATCTCAAAATATACATGATAAAATATATAAAACAACCAAAATAGAGTAATAACCTAATATTAGACCCATATGTAACTACAGTTACTCAGACATTCTACTTCCACTACTATGACCAGATGTCCTATAAGCACGCACGATTTTGTAGGATCTTTGTTAATTTCATTCTTTTTTTTTCAATATTTTCGATTAACTAATTTATTCATAATAAATTAATTAAACTATATCATTATTAAACATTAAATTACATTAATCATCAATGTAATTTCTATGCACTACATGAATAATTGAATCTTTACATTTAATTATGAATATTATTATCGTTTTAGCATCCCTTTACATCATCAACCAAACCCACATGTTGAACATTTATATAAATATTATAATATTTACATAAACCATCTGCAATAGTAGAACTATAATAATCATCTAATAATAGTAAATATTCATCCAAGTGCCTCCAGCTACCTCAATCATTTGAGAAGGAATTTAGATAAAATAAAAAAGCACCCCGACCAACAAACATTAAATATATTCACAAGCAAGCATACAGGCCCTCAAAATAAAATAAATTATTATGCCAAGATTAAACATATTATATCACTTCTAGTTTCATCCATGATTCCATCATGACTACCTCTATGAATCTCTCTATCATAGGATTCAGCTATGCCCAGATCATTCAGGCCTCCCTACCCATATCACATCACCCATACCAGGCTCATCCATACCAAGCTCACAACACATTCATGCCTCCCTTCCCCAAACCACATGAACCATCTTGGGACCATCCATACCAATATCACAATGTAAATTATGTATGATAAAATGTATATATAGTTAGTAATATTGTCCATCAAACAAGGAATGTATCCATCTTATGTAAATAATCTCTCATTCCTCCTGAACAAGTCACCATGCCTTCTCATGAAGGATGGAAACTCTGGCCCACTTATTTATGATTATCATAAATTCGATTATTATTTAATATAGAATGAACCAAAACATTAAATATAGGATCCAATAACATGAAATATATTGTATGAAGCTATACATAACTATCAAAAAGAAAAAAATGAACTGAGCATTTATTTATGATCAATGAACATAAATATGTTCCATTATTGATTTATATGCCTTTTTATTATCATCATAAACAATAATTATCCATATTCACATTGTTTATCATTAAATTACTCACACAGGTGATCACATTTAACTAAACACTCATACAAACATCAACAACAACCACTAGAACAAAAACATGCCTTATCAATAATTATTAATCCCATTAATTTGAAATTATTCCCTTATTAATTTAGTTTACCAATATCAACATGATCATATAATAATGATAAAATTATATAAATAAATCATATAATAGATACCACTCAATCTTGAAAAAAATTAGGAAATTTCTATTATGGCCCAATTCAATAACATCATGAACATCCAATCTCTATACAATTTTATTACTACAGTTGAATAATTCTTAGTCTAATTCCAATTTCATAGAAATGGTTAAAAAAAATTTAATTTATTGTATAAAATATACTAATTAGAGAATAAACAATTCACATACCTCAAAGGAAACTACTTTTTTGACACGAGAACAGACCAATGTTTCAGGCCCTGATATACTCTCATGTGTGATTTGCTCTCACAATGGATGTCGTGACATAACCTCATCAAGAATAATCAATGAAAAAACCTATATCAAAATTTATATACCAAATACCAACATGTTATTGAAATAAATAAGATGAAAATGATACCAAATGGGAAGAAACCAAAAGAAACAAAGGTAGAAATGAAGATAGATCACCACGTATCTTTACAGTTTGATGATGGAAAATTAATAATTGATCCCCTTAAAATGGAATCCATAGTTCCTAAATAAGGGACCCATATCAACTCGAAATATGTGGGAGTTTTATGGTTTAATTGAAACATGAGGAACAAAACCTTTAATAAACACACTGGAGTTGGGATTTACATGGCGTGTAAAGAATACGCATAATGTAAATGTCATAATACAGATATTCCATTATACACATCACCCACAACCATTAAATAGTGAATATTTAAATGTTTTGAATAACCCAGCCATACTTAATAATTTCTTAACTAAACTTTAATGATGAGAAAACCCCTTACACATCGTGTATTTCCTTTGCTTCCAACTTTTACCAGTGTAACCCCTATTGAATCACCATATGCCTCCTACGACAACCATGATCTTCCAAAACATGAAAAATGGTTGGACTACATGAATCTCTGACCTATAATCAAGACATAATATCTATTCTCATTAGAACATTCACATTACATTAAATATTTTATATATTTTTTACCATATAAATAAATTTTAATATCTAATTAATTGTTCAATTAAATATCATCTATTTTTATGTTGAGAATTTATGTCATGAAATAATATTTATTTTAAATAGTAAGTTAATTATAAAAATAATTTATTCAATACATGAAATGTATCATATTAAGAATGATTATCTTCAGCATTACATATAAGATAATTATTTTGTAAACCTATAAATTTATATCCTATGTGGTATACTTTAATTCAAAGGCTTATAATTTATTTATTATGAAATAAATCATTTAAATAATTTAATATTTCATTTATAATTTATATAGTTATTTAAATAGAATAATATAAAAATTATTTTAATTTACATGGTATGTAGTTTTATGATAACATATTATTTATATAACATTCTAAAAAACTTGTATATATGCTAAAACTATTTCTCTCCATCCACACTAGTGTCCCATGTTTCCTATTCCCCCTATATTTATCTACATACCTATTAATATAGAATTCTTATAACTCTCCACTCTTACCCCCCATCTATCTATCCCTATCTTTTATTTTCTCAATCCACATCACATCTCTCATTTGTGTCAGTACACTATATATTACATGATTAAATGATTGGTGAAATAATTATTCCAACAACTTATATGCTATTGAATTTTTTAATATTCATCTTCATATTACCTATTTTTAGAATCCATATTATTTTTTAATAACATATATTAGTTCTAAATATATTCTTTCAAAATAATATTTATTTGGACATAGATGTTGTTTATATTTTTTATATTTAATTTTGATTCCATATGTTATCTTATAATATTATATTTAAAAGAAATATTTTTTATAGGAATATTAAAATTTATAGATTAAATATATTCATAAATAGTATATTTAATTGAATTTAATGTTTATTATATAGATTCTATGAAATTTTTCATTTCTTCAAATATTAATTTAAATTTAATCAACTCAAAGAAATAATGTCCCATAGTTTCTACAGAAAAATATCGTAAGAAATATTTTAGAAAATTCATATTGATATTTGTAACATATTAATTTATTTCAAATTATTTATTTTATTATAAATATTTTTAATAAAATAATAAAAAAAATTAGTTTTGTATAGATGACTAATATATATATATATATATATATATTTAAAAAAACGGATACATATCTTCAAAAATTATGAGTATTATTTTTTTCCTAAGATATTGGAATGAATTTTGAATATATTTTAGCTAGTAAATATAACTCATCCAAATTATGTGGAATTAATTTTCATGTATTATACAACATAAAATGACAATATAGTTTGCTTTGTGATTTATCAAAACAAGTTGACATAAAATATATGATAATATTGAATATTTTATGGAAATATTGTCACTTGAACTATAACAACATGAATTTTTAAAACAAGGATTAATGATTTTATTGATTTATAATCAGAATATGGGATATTTGGAAATATTAATAAATTCATAATGAATTTTCTAGTTAATAATGAAATTATGTAGATGTAGGGACAATAATTTCAAATTGATGATGAGAATGGCGATGCATTAAAGAATACAAATGCATACAAATTTATTAATTCAATTACATAAATTCGAAATTTATTTAGTTTTGGAAATGAACTATATTGTATTTGATATATATATATATATATTGTTTCATTTGATGTTCTTTTTGGAATGTAGGGATTTTATTTTATTTTATCTCAAAATTGATATTCAACATTATATTAATTTTAACTCTATAATCCCAAATTGAATATTTCCCTTTTGAGGATATATTAATAATTCTATTTAGTTTCAATTATTTTATATTTTATTTGGTATGTAATTTATTTTAAATTTATTCATATTTATGAGTTTTTAAGGAATTCATCTGGGATTTTAATGTTTTCTGGATTGGACTGATTTTTCTTAGTTGAAATCACAGAATGTTTCTATGAATGAGAATTTAGTGATTTCTTTTAATATGAATGTAATTTTATGTTTATGGGTTCTATTTTATTATTTTATTAACTAGGTTAAATCAAATTTCTTATATTATGTTTTTTATATTTTCTATCTGATTTCATTAATTTTTTTAAGTTACCTTTTAATATTTAAACCAAATTTTATTGATTTTTGACATCTTGATGTTCATGACTAAATCAAGGGATTGAACTATTTTACTTCTATGGAAATTGGGAGTTGTTTTATCATTCATTTTTTTTCTCAATGCATATGAAAATGTAAACAGTAATTGGAAATTCATATGATTACCCACATTCTAGCATGATACATTTATAATTTTATATGGAAAATTAGTTCAATAGATTTCTTTTTGTGACTCCTAATCCCCAAAGGCCATCAATGGTCATATATGAATTGTTTCAACGTACATTAAATATTAAAACCAAAATTCAAAAATGAACTACTTTTTTAGAATTATAAATTTGATTACATCTTATTTCATTAAGTATATATCATTAATTTAAATATATAATAGTTTACATTAATATTTCTATGTTATTATTGATTTTATATAACTTTTTTTATTAGTCATGATGATTAAAAATTTGTTAAATGGTATTTATTTAGAAAATGTTATCCAAATTTATATGATAAAGACAATTTTAAAAAGTATTATGGCCATTCATATTCTTATATTAAACTATTATATTACTTTAATTTCATTAAAACATATAAAATTATATTATAATTACAATTATGTATTCATTTTTTATCATAATTAAAAAAATTTGTCATTTTTCTTTTCATTTTCTTTATATCCTTGGTTTTTATCAATGAAATTTATGGATATATATCATCCATGGACTCTACTAGACTGATTTTTTCTATTCCAATACCTCAACACAACATCAACCTATTATCCTCATAATTTCATCCATTATAAGTATAAAAAAATTGAATTGTTATACACATTGAATTTAAATTTTGTCATTATTCAACAATTAATAACTATATCTCAAGAATGTGGAAAATCAACTACGGAAATTGATTTCAGTAACTTCTAATATAAAATTTTAACTCTTCTTTTATTTTATTATTGGATTTATTTATTCTATTTATCAAATTCATAATGAGTGTAAACTATAATGAGTTATATAGATCATCTGTAATCAAGATAGTCTTTTATTCAGAATGTTATGATATATCGAAAAATGGACATATCATGAAGTATTTTTTTCCTAAGTATTATATCAAATTTTCCAGTAAGTTTTATTTCATATAATAAAAAACATATACCTCCTAATTGTTTAGGAATTATTTTTATTAATTTTATATTTATTGTATAACTCATTATTCTTTCTAGGATAATTTTTTAGATCCAATACCCCTATCGGTATACTTTTGACAATGATATTCATATTGTTATATGTCTTTTCATGTCTTATATCCATATCTTTGGTCATAATTAATATATTCCTCTCACATTTACTACATATTTTATGTAATTATTTCCCATTATTATTGTATTTTCCATTTAAATTGGGTTTCATTTATTATTTTTCATCAATATTTGTCTTATATTTTATTTTTTATCCCCATTATTTTTTATTATCAATGTTTAAAATTTATTTATTATTATTAGTGAGTTATGTAATTTTGTCCCGTTTATTAAAACACAATTATTTAGATTTGGTCTTTATTAATCATATTAAGCATATAGTTTTTTTAAAAAGTACTACCAATTGAATATTTTTAAATTAATCAGGGAGAAATAATTATAATTGTAAAATATTTGAATATTTTTTAAAATATATAAAAAATTAATGAATACATCCATATTTTTCGAGGATTTGTTTTATATAAATTCACTCATATTCCAATTACACATGTTTTATGAGTTTCTAATGAATATAACCCTAGTTATAATATAATAACATTAAAAAATATATACAACTGTAATTTATTAATAATTTTTTTGAAATCAAAAGATTCAATGATTCTAATCGAAAATAAGGAAATCAGAGATATTTAAGTAAATGTTTTTATTGATTAATAAATCAAATTTAAAAAACATTTCATTCATATGAAATAGTAATTACAAATATCTGGTCACTAATGATCATGATAATGTAATAATTGTGAAATTTAAAAATAAATGATTTTTTCAGGAGTATTTAAATGTCATGTTATTTTCCCAAAAAAAATAACTATAATTAAAAAAACTCCTAACACATCTTTCATCATGATATATGACATAAACACACATTTGGTGGTCATGACATGCCCTAATAATGTTACTTTCACCATCCAAAACATGCATTTACTTTAATTCATACATAATGTTTAATTTCAGAATGTATTCAGTATATAAATAAATTATTCATCATGTTCCTCATTGTTTTTAGTTTATATGAATATCATATATAAGGAAAACATAAGTGTTGTTTAGTTAATACGAATAAACTATATTCATCATGTTTATAATGAATTATTGAGCACCTTTGAGACAAGATAAAATATATATGAACATATAGTGATCATGCCTTGTTTGAAAAGTGGTTGTTGGGATATCCTCCTTCTTCACCATTTCATTATTCAATTCCATTCAATGATCCACGTTGGAGATCTATTGGTAAAAAATCAGCTAATAAGTAAATTCATCGATATGGGAAAGGGGATAATATAATATTATTTTTAAATTTTTTAGCTCATTATAATCAATGCAGAGGCTCGTTTACCCATACTCCATCTCAATGAAAATGAATTTTAACCAAAAGATAAATCAGTTATCATATAATAAATTTATCAATATTATATGGATAATTTTTCATTAACTCTTATAGTTAAAGAAAATCCATTTTTTATAGTGTCTTATATATAGGAAAACATCATGTTATATGTTTAATGGATAGATAAACGTCATGACATATATGATGACAAAGAAATTAATGGGGAAACACATCCAAATATTTACTTTCATTGGTAATGTCATAATGGATGATATTTTACACATCCTCAATCCTTTGAGTTAAATTGACTTCGAAAGAAGAATATAGTATCCATTTTTTAGGTGATGAAACTTGTTAAGAATCCTCCTACCTACACTTGTATAAAATTAAAGGGTTATTTTTTATAGAGAGGGTGATTTCCTTCTCTAAATCATTTTACATTTACCTATACATGAAATTTCAACACATGACCAAAATACCATCTCATATATAAAAATGGATTATTATTAGAATATGTGGGACATTCATCCCCCAAATAAAAGAAAGGTAAGAGTTATATACCTGGGATGAAATAATTCAATGAACTATTATTCTCACCTTTAACTCAACTTCTATGATTTGGGGTGGTATATGAATAGTATTAATATGAATGTTTGATATGAAATAATTCATATAACTAGAATAAAATTGTATGTTCAATATCCTTTATAATATATCTATAATTCATTTTACAAAATTTTTTGTCGGGATCTACATCCACATTGGTGATTTAAGAATCTCACCCTTTATGTCAATGCATTTGATATTTTTTCAACTTTTATCAACTACCACCCTTGGCATAATGTATTGATTTTCATAGTTTTATTATTATATGAATTTTATACATTATGTAATAGTATGTTTCTTTATTGGGGAATTCATTTCTTCCATCACATTTTTTGGTTTATTGTAGATAGAAATCATTAGCTTGATTCTGATCCTTCACTAAACAAAACTATTTCAGTATCCCCATTAGGTAACCCCATTAATTATTTCCCACTATTTTTATAAGTTTTGAAGATAGAATTTATTTCCAATATTATATTTTCCATCCTACAATATATGTATACTCTGTTTTCTAATTCAAAACCCCATGCGAATAATGAGAATCATTGATCACCATTTTTACCTTGAGGTTACATTATACTAATTTTTTCATAGATGTTGAAGACCCAATTGGCTGTTACATTTTATAGACAATATTTTTTATCTCTAAAAAAGTGGTCAAAATTATGTTCATGGATAATGAAAAGTTAAATACATAT
Source organism: Viscum album (assembly GCA_963277665.1). Taxonomy (NCBI): domain Eukaryota; kingdom Viridiplantae; phylum Streptophyta; class Magnoliopsida; order Santalales; family Viscaceae; genus Viscum; species Viscum album. The sequence continues at coordinate 1,133,805,807 of OY728150.1, read as the reverse complement.
CATGACCGTGCATTGAATTCTAATTTCCGTGAAATGATAAATAATTTGCCTTTTTTATTTGGGGATAATGAAATTTTTATCCATTTTAGGTTTGAGAGGATGTGGAAGATATTTTATGAAAAACATTTTCTATATTTCCTTCCACTCCATCAATTTAATCTCCAAATTTCAATTCATATTTTCTAACAATTCCCACCATTAATCAATATCTCCCTCCATTAAATTAATAGTTAGCATGACTTTAAATTTCTCCAAACACATAAAAGATAGAAAATATATATTCAATGGAGTTGATAAATGGAACCAATATTAAGAGGGTGTACTATCTTTCGAATGACAATGTACATTGTCACCTAATTTCCATAATGGAAACATTCTTGTTCAAAAGTGGATTATGGATTTTCTAATGATTTTTGATTGAATTAAAAATTATATAGTTAATTGAGAAATTTTTTTCACAAAATTCAATATTACTACTCCCATCTGGTCATTATTTAAATTTGTATAATCATCACATTTCCTGTCACACTGGTTTTTAAAACAGTTTATCCTATATCCATCCATTTATATTATTTAAAATCCATATTCTGGATGAGTGATTTAAAAAAAATTATAAAAAAGAGGAAACCATGATAATTAATGGGGTAACACATAAATGATATATATTTCTTAACACGTGATTATTTTTCAATATATGTTATTCATTATGTATTTTATAAAGTAAAATATCAGTGACATGTTTCATCCATTAATTATTTTTGAAAAAAATATTATAATTATACCAAAGCATGTCAACCTAGAGTGTCAAAATAGGGGTGAAATAATTATCATTTTCTAGAACAATTTTTCTAATCAAGTATAGATCAATGAACCCTTTTCAAGGTTATTACGACCAGGTGGATCTATAAGAAATACACATCTATATTTATTATCTAGACATTGATTTATTTTCACTGAATCAAATTTCAATATAAATGAATAATATTTTGGAAATTCCATCCTATGATTCGTGCTATCAATATTTCTTTCACTATAGTTTTCTAATCCCAATCCACAAAAATAATTATATTATTCTCTAGTAGGACTATAAAAACCCATGTATCAAATAAACTTTATATAATGATTTATTAGATAAATATAAAATGAATAAAATACCCCAATGGTAACGAGCCTAAGTTATTTTTTGTAATTAGGTACCTGTCAACAAATATTTTATTAATAAAATAATAACATTACTTAAAACTCATTTAACATATTCTTAAAAATTAATTTATCTTCAAAAAAATCATGGGATAACTTCCATATATAAGAAATAAATCAGTTAAATATTAAGCCCAAAAAGGGAATAAAGAAAACATATAATAATTAAAAGGGGATTATGTGATCCAAGGGGCATATACATGTTATATATGAGGTTTGGCCATCACAATCAGGGATATTGTGGCATTATATAAGACCCTAAGATTAAGGAAATATTTGAATGTGATAATAAAATAAAACATGAAATCATAACCATAAGTCAAGAAAAACTACTAATAAATCATAATGTAATATACTTATAATGAAATAACAATCACCTTAATGAAAATATCATGTGATAATAATATTTCCCATTGCATTGGAGGTAAAAAAATATCATCCCCACTCATCAATTTCTTATAATGTACACATATTTGTGTGCCACATATATAACATAACAAAAGGATATCTTTCACCACTTTTATCAACATTATTAAAGAGTTAAGGTTATATTAAAGGAATCCAATAATAAATAAATGATAATTTTTACTATGATTACACAGTTTAGTTGAAACTGTAATGGGTATTTACTATAAATATTTCTAGAAATGAAAACCATTAGATGATTTTGCAAGAATAACATAGTTAAACAGGGGTTCATATAAGGTTTAAATGAGCCTGAAAGGGGGATATATTCACTTTTAAATTATAATGATTCTATTAAGAATTTTGTAAAAAATATGAGAATATGAAAAAACCCAAAAAATGATATATTTAAAGATACTGCTTGCATTTGTATTTGAATTAGTGGATCCATTAATTTGATTGGGTGGTACATAATGTGTGGGGGAACTTAAGATAATTATGAGACCCTAGGAGGGATCTATAATGGCATGGGAAGTGTAAAATCAATATCTAAGATCATTAAGATATGTTTAATGATAGGTGTGGTGTGATTTTTGTGTAATGATAGAGGAATTATTTATAAATATATATAATTATTTTAGTTTAAAAATATATATATTAATCCAAAACAAAAAACAAGCCATGGTTATTTTTCAGGGTTTCATCCAATGGGAAGAAGATTTCCTTTTTTATAATTCTTTGAAACATAATCCTTTAAAAAATACCCTTAGTAAGGTGTTTGTGAGTAATATTAATAATCAATTGTTTTTAATGACATAAAATATAATCTTCATATTGCAAGATTAATTTAGGATTTATAGAAACAATCACATAATAGATAAATAATATTTTATAGTGGATGCATAAATTTTTTCATGGATGCCTTTATAGAATATATAATATATATTTTCAAAAATTGTGATATCAGAATACATAACATGTAAAATTATATGAAAAACATTATTATAAAAGCTAATTTGAAATATTCACTATAATATAATATCAATGTGAGGACATCATAAATAATATTTATATTTAAAAAAATATAAATATTTCCATTTTTTATTTTTTTAAAAAAATACCCTTTTATTAAAAAATAAAAGTTTGATAATAAATCCTTTCATAACTATATTATATATAATATTTTCAGTAAATAAATATTATTATTGTTTATAATTACTAAATATTTTTAGATAATTTTATTTTTAAAAAATTTAATTGATTCTAAAAATTATTCAATTCATGAAAAATTCGTTTCATTATTTTAACTAATTTTTTTCGATAACACAATTCGGTTTCAACATATCAAAAAAAATTATATCAATCATATAATATAATCATTATAAAACAAAAATTAAAATTTATTATATTAAATTAATAATTTATTTCAAGAAAATATACATATTAATTTTATTATGGCCTTGATAAAAATATATAAATAAAACTATCGAATTACATAATGGTAGTTAGATTTATTTTGATATTTTATTGGGGTAGATTGGTGAAATTGGTTTGGGTAATGATTTTACAAGCTTGAACATTCCCATAAATCATTTATTCCATTCACTATTTTTTGAATTAAGGATTCAGTTTGGTCAATGTGAAATCCCAGCGGTGCCATATCTCATATAAGTTTTGGTAAATTGGCTTCATGGGGTACGATCATACTGGTCGAGGCCATTAATTGTTTAATCATTTTAAAATTCTTGTTATAAAAAACGTTACGAAAATAATATTTATTGTAACTATATAATTTTTCATATTTCCAAAATAACAAATTAATTCCATGTTTTATCTATATATTATTTAATAAGGAATATATTCTTTTAAAAATGTAATTTTGTTTATAAAATCTCATATCATTATAATATCAATGAATAAGACCACATATTAATTTGACACTTTGTATAATTGAAAGTGTGTCACTCACATCACTTATAAAAGTGAACCACTTATCTGGTATTCATAACACATATTGAGAAACATATCTCCAAAAATATGTATCAAAATACCTTCCCATCTTCTCATTAAAAAACATAGTGTCTCTAGTCTCCTAAGAATACAATCTTTGAAGGCTTATGGTTTAGAACAAAATTTTATTTCCAAAGTAGTGTTATAAATATTAATAGATAATTCACATATTTTTTATTATCATAAGTCCATCTAATTTTTTTAACCATGAAGATATATTACTCTAATTATTTCCACTATATATTAGTTTTATTGTTGTTAATATATAAACCTATTTAATCTAGTTTTTCATCATATAGATAATGAAAACAAAGTAAATACATATGTGTGGACTACAAAACCCCACAAATAACTTTCTTTCATGTATATTTATAATGATGGATATAGTTTTTATTTATTATATTAATTAAATATTTTTCTTTCTATGATTATAAAATTTAATCAATATTCTTAATCTTCTATATATTAGAAAATAATAATGTTGAACTTGTGTACAAGTGGATTAACACCTCCATGCAGTGATGTAATTTTTCTTATATGTATTCCTTTTATTGATCATTACAATTTATTATTGTGAATAAAAATAATATTTTTTCAGTATTAATATATTCTATTTGATTGAACAATGACCCCTTTGACCTTGTTTGACCATTAATATTTGTTTTTATATAATGAAATAAGCATCCCCAAAACATAAAACATGATAATACCAGATTTAAAAACTAAGTATGGTATAATAAAAAAATTAAATAAAAGGGATAATAATTAGTGAATATAGATTATAATGTTAATTAATATTTACGAAAATTATTATACTTTTATTATAAAGGAGTTATATAATGTACATTGAGATTCATACATGATGAAACATAATTTTCATTTCAAATCTAGTTTTAAATTTTATACAATATTACATATATTTTACACTTTATATTTATTCATTAAAATGTCTCAATTATATTATTAATGATCTCAAATATAAGAGGAAATTAATTTTACAAAATATTTCGCTTTATTGATATTGGTATTCAAAAATGACTTCTTAATGTTTTCATGGTGGTACATTTTTTTAAAAAAAAATTAAAAATCTTAAAGGAATTGTTTATTGAATTGATATGTAATGATAAATATTTCAACCCATAAGTAATGTCATTATAAAAGAATCCTCCTATTTGATTTATCATTTTATTCAAAATATTATCATATTTCCAATTATTTTTTGTATATTTTATTACTGCGTTATAAATAAATGATGAGTTTTATCCTAGTTTATTAATTATGTTACAAGTTGTTTCTATATATATATAACATAATTTGTTATGATGATTTTTTTAGAAATTAAAAAATAAGTGTGTTTATGTAATTCTATTTAGACAAATTTTATGATTATTGGTGATCCAGGTATATCAATCCAATGTATTAGGTATTTATTTTGTTCAATGTGGAATGATGTTCAACATAACAGGATATCGTATTCTAATTTTTAGAATACATGTATGAGTTATTGTCTGTGTGATATGATGATGATATCCAATATTACCTACATTAATTTTTATGGATTTTATATGTTTTATCATGGAAATATTTTAATTTCATATATTATGAAAATTGGAATTAGTTTAGAATATAATATCTTCCACTTTTAACGGTGAAATGCCTATTTTTAGAGTGAATGTTTTCATGAGTTCACTAGTTTTTCATGAAACACCCATGATTAAGATACATAATTTTTTCATATATATGATATTTTATATTAAATTAAATTGTGAAGTGAAGTTAATTATTGAGTGAGTGAAATGTTATTTTATCATGTGATAATTTATATACCACTCGAAAATTTTCAATGCGATTTCATGATTTTTAGTATGGACCAATTAGTTAATTTATTGTTATATACCTTATTTTTTTTAATCATAAAATGATTTCATGTGCTTCATCATAGAGTCTAATTATATGTATAAAATATATACATTACTTACATTCCATTGTGGGGATTCATCTTTAAGGAAGGAAAATTATTTTTTATTAAATGTGAGATTAAATTCATGTATACTTTTATTTTTGGAAAAATAGATATTGAGTGGATATGTTATTTATAGAATATTGTATGAACAAAATTTTTTGAGCATTTAAATGTCATTTTTTAACATATAATGTTTCTGTTATGTAAAATAAATTTTATTAATTATACATATTATTTTTTTCAAATATTGTTTATATTACCAATCTATGTAATAATTTACATTTTTATTATTCCGATTGTTTATTTTGAATAGGCTTCCACTATTTCATACTTGAAAGATAATATGTTTTATTAGGTTTAACATAGGTGAATATGAAATATTATAAAATGACAATAAATAAAATCATAAAAAATTATAAAATATACTAAAAACAATAATAGAATTATAAAAAATTCATGAAAACAATAAATATAATGTAATATATATGGTAGAGAACAATTCTCATTCAAAAACATAAAATTTTGAGTTTAATATAAGTATGTAACTAAACAATCATGTAAATTATAAATTATAATTTAATTATAATTTAATTATATGAAATACACTAAAAAAACACAAAAACATAAAAATAACAAATTAATTCGAATGATAAAAAAGAAAATGTTAAGTATTAATTATTAAACTTTCCTTTATAAAAAAGATATTTATATACTAAAAATAATAATAATAAGTTATACTTTATAAAAAATTTATATATTACATTTAATAATTATATTAAATTTAAATTCAAAATTAGTAATATATCATTAATATTTTATAGTATTTGATAGTGTATAATTATTTAGATCGGTATTAATCATTTATTTGTTATCGTCATTGTTTTCTTATTATCATGACTTCATATTCAAGTATTTTTTATTTCAGGTTAACTTTTTCATGTTCTAGTTTATTATTTAATAAAAAAATTATTAACATTATAATTGTAATTTATTAAATAGTAAAAAGATAATATTAATTATTTTACTGAATAAAAAAATAAATTTTCTTATATAGGTAATATATTTTCATTTTTTATTTTAATTATTTATAAATAAGAATATTATTTAACAAGTGAATATGAAGGTGAGTGAAGACTTGTATATGTATATAAGGGTATAGGTAAGGATCCCCTTGCGCATGCCCCATTTCCATGTGGGTGTGTGAATAAGGGATATATGTCCTTGCTTTTATATGAATGTGTGAATACGTAATGCGGGAGGAGCATCCGATAGTTTGAAAGCGTTAAGGTCTGGAGTGGACCACATAGTTCCACTTGAGGTAGGATCTCATTCCCTTTCCCTTGAAATTAATTAATTCATTAATTTATATCTTTAATAAATGTCTTATTTCACTTTTATTGGGTTATACATTATTTAGTAATTATAGATTAAAATTCCTTTCAATGTTTATTGTGTGCGATTTATGATAGAATTATAAAATGTGATAAATTAATTCTTGATAATGAATTAATTGTTTTATAATAAATCCCCCCAATAGAGGTGCATTGTATGTGAAAAATCACAGTGATGAGTTATGATTACTTTTAATTGCTGGGATTATTGATTTCGTTTATTGTTGAACATGTTTTAAAATAAATGTTAAAAATAATTAAATTAATTGTTTGATAATGTAATGATGTTTTTTCTAATAAAACACTTCCAATGTAGTTTAGTAGTCTTCATGATAAAAATGTAGTGGTAGACTTTTCTGCTTTCAATCCATAATGTATTATGTCTAATTATTATTGACATTATAATTATTAAAAGAAATTATTGTACATGACTATTCATGGATATTTCTAAATGATGTTGCTTCTTTGTGGAATGACAGAAAATAAAATACAAATCTTATGTGTGTTACTCAACTTTTAATTGGGATAACCAATATATCATGTCTACCCTCTCATCTTTACTTAATCGCTTATGTGATGTCACATCATAGAGAGGCTCGCTGCATCCTTCTGGTGAGGCCTTGATATTGTTTATTAAATTTAATGGTTTGTTCAATAGATCTGTCTACGGCTTTGCTTATAGAGAAAAACATTTCGGGTGTTTGCCTTTCCTCTTGAACACCCCTTTTGGGTGTGACCACCCTAAATTCCCTCATGAATTGTTATTTATATTAGAAATGTAATGGGTTAGTTTGAGTTGAATTCCCTCCTTGAAAAATATAGTTATCTTATACTATATAATTTCATTGACAACAAGTAATTCATGCATGTTTAGGCCATATTATTTTGTTTGAATTCTGTTGAACATGAAAGTTCCAAATTATGATGCATGTTCCAGTGGTTTGACCTATATTATAATTTTATTATCTTAAGACAAAGATAATGTTGTTAGGTTTCCCTAGGATTTATAAATACTTATGAGTGATACCAGGTTCGAAAGGGATTATCAAGGTCACTCTCATTGGAAAAATAGTTACACTAAGCATTAGGTGATACTTGATCCCTTTTCTGTTGAACTGGGATGGGATCATGGTAAAGACAAGCCTTAAGTAATACATGGTCTTTCTAAAGATTACCTGGGAGGGATCAGTGGTATTGTGTAGTTTGAATGATGTACTGAAGTGATTCATTTTGGGGCAGCATCAGACCCTGACTCTACAACTGAAACATAATAATATTAAAGAATGAGTTTGGTTTTACTGGGAATTATAAATACTTATGAGTGATACGATTTCCCAAAATGATTTTCGAGGAAAGACTCATGGGAAATGTGGCTACACAAAGCCTCAGGAGATACTCAACTCTTTAAGTGTTATACTAGGATGGGATCATAGTAAATCTATTCCATGAGTGATACTTCGTCTTTAAAAATATTTACTTGGACGAGCTCAGAGGTATTGGATAATTTGATGGATGTTCTGAAGCGAAAAATTTTTGGATGGGCTCAAACTCCAAATCTAAAATATGAACATAATGATTATAAATATTATGTTTGGTTTCCATTGTGGTTTTTGACATCTTTATGATGCCCTATGAATATTTTTGTTGATTCATATATTAGATATGAAGTTAAGGCGTTGGATTTGGGGTTTGTTTCTTTTTTTGATTTCATTTATTTATCTAGCCTTTATATATATAAATATACATCATCATTCTTATAGGTAATTCATTCAGATTTCTGGCATATATTAAAGCCGATGGTATTGGAAGGGTGTTCGTTTATGTAACCAGACCTAGTTTCTAGTTTAAATATCTATTACATAACATTATTTTATATGGAAGACAATTTAATTCTCAATTCACTGTCTATATTTGGTTAGACACCAGTGGTGTCATCCTACTATGATTTATATCTCACACCTTACACATGCCTCCATTACACTGGGTTACTAAGTAGACTTTTCTTATTCATAGGACTACAAATGATGAATCATTTCTCATATTGGTTTGTGCGTTTCTATGATTAGGGAGAAAAGGACCAAGCTTGAGCTTAGGATTGTCAAAAAGAACACCTGTCGAGCATTGATGTCTTTAATTTCTTATTTCAATGCGTTGTCAAGCCTGTTCTACATTTTATAGCTCTCAGTTTGTATCATCACTATGACATTCATTCATCTTCTATATAATTTTTTCTTTGACACATTTATTAATTAATTTAATATTGACATTCACTACTTTGTCATGTATTTATTTTGTCTTCCACTGTTGCCTATTATTAATTTTCTACTTTGTTGTTGTCTTTTATTTATACTCTATTATTATACTATGAAACTCTCATAATAGGATATTATCTCCCCACTACCAACTCCTGAGAACCTCGCTGCTAATCCAAATCCTCTGGCATAAGGGGAGGCACGCCTAAGGACATGTGACCCACCCGTACGACCATAGACTTATAGGAGAGTTGGGTTAGTATGTGATAGGAGGTGAAATTACAATATGAGATGGCAGGTTCAATCAATGCAATGGTATTTGTGCACAATGGTGGAAATGTGTCGTGGTTGATGGCTTGTTTGAACTAATGGTATCACAATGAATTATGGATGGTGGTTTATAAGAGCTATTGGTATATTTCTCACACTTGTAGTAGGTGGAAAATGGTAGGTCACCACAGTAGAAACTTCACATTCTTAGAAAACAAAACATACATAAAAAAAAAATAAATAATAAATAAATTGAAATTATATTAGTTATTAATTATTAAAATTAAAATAATTTGTTAATTGATAAATTTAAAAATAATTAGTAATTATTAACATGAAGTATTTTAAATATAATAAATTCTTAAATAGAAAATATTACCTAAACATACTAATATTTATCAATTTTTAAATAAATAAAATAAATAAAATAAAATAACTTAATGATATGCTATAATTTATATTAAAATTGTTAATTACATATAATGAATAAATAATAAAATTAATTTTAGTAAAAAATAAAACTTACAAAAAATTATAATTTTTTACTTTCAAAAATTATTTTATAAAAATTAAATTAATCATAAAACTATAATAAACAATAAAATTAATATTAAAAATTAAAAATATAGTTTTAATAAGTAATTAAAATTTTTAATAAATATGTATTTATTTAAAAATTAGCACTAGAATTACATTAACAACATATAATTACTATAATTTTAGTGTAAATAAATATTGATAAAAATCCCACATCAGGGAAGAATGGGGATGATGAAATACCTCTATGTTTCCAATGCATTTTACAGTGTTTGAATCCGACCCATAATGATGAATATATCTCATGATAGAATGGATATGTAGGTGGGTGTTTTTGGAGGATTCACCTGATGAAATGATTTTAAAAAAGGTGTACTGTATTTTAAGGTTGGGGTGTGGAAACTTTTTCCGCATTAAAAAGGTCAATGGTTAGGCATCATTACTAGAAAAAAAATTCATCAATTGGGCACACATAACTCTTTGAACTTCATCACATAGAATGGTTGTATCACATTCTTTTTCAAAACATGTTCCAAATGTTAAGGTAACTTACAATGTTTTTCCAAAACATGTGGTTGTCTAGGTCCCCAACAGGTTAATCAAATTTTGATCCCTTACAAACTCAGTTGGAAATTTAAGTTACACATTTAACACTAATCATGTTTTAACAAAATTCGATAGGATTAAGTTTTCAAATTATTAATCTCAATGACTATAACCTTAAAATTGTTACTAAATCATATGAATAATATTATATTTTTTAATACAATACTATAAACAATGTATAGAAGAATTCAGAAAACTGCAGTTCTGTTCAAAAGCCCTATTAATTATTTTAATTGGATGTAAATTGAAATTTTTATTAACTTCCGAAATAAAAAACACATAAAACAAGATATTTTACAATTTTCCCAGCTTAATAATTTTCATCAATGAAAAGTATTTGTACCATCAAAATGAAAAGACTGACCTAAATGAGTTGTCAATTCCAACCTACGAGGTCTTGTTTTCTTTTTAAATTCCCACAACATCTTCTAATACCATATTCAAACATTATATACATAAATAGAAAAAAATTGACAAAATACGCATATCCACTGATGAAACGTTGTGACAACTCATACTTTCTGAAATAATACTCAATACATGATCACTCCATCATCTCTCCAAAAAATAAGACTATGGGGATTTCTGTAATCAATTTTTTATTTAAAAAAAATCTATACCATGGTGAAATACCCATTGAAATTTCCTAATAAATTATTCCATTACCATCCTAACTATTCTAAAATAATTTCACTCATCTTTATAAACATGTCACACACATGATCAAATTCTTTTGGCCACTAATTCTATCTAAATGGTCGATTTCAATTCTTCCAAAAATTTCATGGGTATATCATATTTTCCATTAGATGACTCATCCTACCCTTAAATTTCACTTGTTTAATAATAATTTCTTAGAAAAACAGTCAACCTCTACCACTAACATGTCACCAAAAAAATATTCTAATACATTTATCTCATGACACATTAGTATCATTTTAAAAAAAATTCATGAAACCCAACATCTGACATCTAGTAACATTTCTTAAATTAACCATCCCCTATTGAAAACTATCATCATGCTATATCATGAACACTGGCATGTTTCGACAGCAATACCCATGTGTCAGTACCTATATCCTGAGATGAAGCCCAAAAAAAATTCCACCCATGTAAGTATTCAAATATATAAATAACATTCATAATTGAATGTATTGATACCCAGTTCCATTAATCTATTGGCATGAAAAGGGAAAAACTACCATAGATTGATTGGTATCATCCTCACATGATCCATCTAATGTGATGGTAAAATAAAGTTTCCAATACAATACTCAGATCAATATAATATTCCTTATACTCACACCATTGAAATGATGTACAGATCACTATATTGATCTGTTGTTCTATTTCATTCCATAATGACTGTTATTGAAGGAAACTCTATCCCTATTGAGAACCATCTGAAAACATCACATGTTCTTTCATACAAAGAATGGTTTCCATGGAGATCACCAAATTTCAATAAAAAATGAGGGTCACCTCCATCGAATGAAAAATGGTGAACAATTCACCATGTTTTATACCTTATACAACACTTTATATGAATCATCGAAGTACTACATTTATATTACTAGATAAAACATTTAGATAACTAGCACATAGATGATTCTATCTTAGATTAATCATAACAATGTAATTTTGTTGGGCATAGTATATTCTATGAATATATTAAAATATGACTCTTTTGATATGTCTCTATCACTCACTCCATTGTATAATCACATCAATCCATGAAATAATTTGTTTTTACCAACCAAAGAAATAACATCTTCTAAAAATGTGTTTCGGTATCTATCCAAAAGTCAACCACCTCATTGAACCCAATGTATTTCATAGAAATACACCATAAAACTAATTCTTCATTTTAAACCATGATACTTATAACTACCCCTAGAGAATCTCATTAAAAAAATAGATCATTATAAAGTTCAAATATTCATAGCAACATTCCTCCAATTGACTCACACTTTCATGAATTTTCTATCCACAAGGCCATATTGATCTTGATATAGGGAATGTCAGTAATAACAGTCTAGGAGATACATTGGAACTCTTATTTAGAATCTATAATCTCAACAATCACATGAATTATCCCATGACCTCCCATAAAAATCATTCAGTAAAAAAAGCATCAACCACACAACAATAAATTAATGAGGCCATACATTTTAATTTTTATTCTCATAGAATCTTATCTCAATAACCATGCATCCTACATTCTTACTTGGAATCTAATGGTATAACCATGAAAATAAACCAAAAAAATGGAGAAACACATGATCATTAGCCTTATCATGATGTTACAACTAGTCTCCCTTCATAAAAAGGCATCTATAAACCCAACCCAACCCCACTCTCATGTTTCCCTCGATCAGGCTACTTAACAACCTATATGTGTATGAGTAAACATGATGTCCCTATAAGAATATCACATATCCCTACCATTTAAGAATATTCACCAAACATTTAACTCACTAGTAAAATCTATATTTAATGTGTAATAACAGAGTCATGTAAAGATATCATCGACTTATACGGGCCATAACTAATGATCATGGGTTCAATTATCATGTTTTAAAATTCAATTTTATTGAATAAAACACCAGATATTTCATAATCCTCAACAAAATTATTTGTAACCAATTAGTATTAATAGTCCAGATAAAAACACTAAAGCAATCACCTACCAAGAATCATGGTACATTCCCATGATCTTCTCTGTGCATCATAATAAAAAACAACTCCATGTATTTTCATGACTTCAAAAAACGTATTTGAATAGAACCTCATTGGGAATCTACATCTGGGAATTCCCAGGAAATGTTCTTGATCACAAGAATAATTTAAATGTATTTTGGCATAACAATCATCAATCATAATAGATAACCATAAATTATAGTTGTTTAAGCAATACATCATTGTAATCTTGATGAAAAAATCAATCGAATTTGTCAAGAATATATTATTAATTTCACATAAAAATGATTAAAAAAAAGGTCTTCAAGAATAGAATAAATTGGTAATAATAACATACATGGATAAAATATATAGTTACAACAACTTCTTTAATGATCTATGTTTTATAACAATAACATTATTTAGTTATGTATAATTTCATTACATGCTATATAGGGGTAGACCATACAGATAGTACTAACACATTAAATATTCAATCCTATATAACATGAAAAATGATGGGTGCTACACCTTGGAATCATGTTCCATATTGATACATATCCTCCAATTCATGTAGGATGAGTATGTTTCATCACCGTCATAATTCACAGAATACAAACATATGATTTGACACTAAAAAAGATATATATATATATATATATATGTATATATAAAAGAGTAGAATGAAAAAATAAAATTTATGGGAAACACCACTGAGTTTATTATTTATATTTTTTAATTTATTGTTCATAATCATCCAAAATCACACCCTATAATGAAAAAAATTAGTAGATGCAACTTTACAAATATTCTACAAGAGATTCACCTTTGAATTTATAGCCAAAAGTCCAAAAAACCATATGGTATATCACTAATATGATGAGATCAATACATAAATAAAAAGTCAAAAAAATCAATAATAAATGTGTGTTTCTCATTGTTAAAATCATATAAAATAGTATAAATGTGTTTCATGAATAGAAATCTCAAATACCTATAAAATTGGTGTTCACACTAGAAAAAAAGTGTTCTCGAAGAAAATTCATGATATCCGATATTGTATGAGACAAATTTTTAAAACTTATGTATATCGTATCACTAATAATAATACAACCAGAGAATTAAACTTCAATGATACAATATTTTTACATACAGTCATTATTTGATCGTTGAACAACAAAAAACCATATTCCGAAAAAAATGAATCATGCATACCCATTGTCTAGACACTTGAAACTATATGGGAGGGTCTTGGGTGTTTATGTGTGGAGATAATGAATAAATATTATATTTACACTACATGAAAAATAATTAATCATCATCCATAATAGTAAATTAATAGAGTATACAATTAATAAATTTAAATATAACTATAATAATAAATTAAATCATGTGAGGGCCATAACGACCGCGTCTATTATACAAAAATTATCTACCACAAGGCCTAAAACAGAAAAAGGAGTACAGAAAATAAAATAAAAACAAACGTGTTGAACCTATGTTTTTTATTTGTTGTCAATGGTCTGTGAATAGTTGATTGTTGAGTTTGGATGGAGGGAAGATACTTATATAATTATTATTAATTCATTAATTATAATTGTAAATCAATCATAGTATCCTAGTAATTATTTTAATATTTTTTTGGGGAGATATGTTGATTCTTGGGAAATTCATATGGAAAAACGTTGTGGTATCAAATTTTATGATTGAAAATTATTCAAGTAATAAATTATTTTTTATCTGAACTACATTGATTAATGATATGTTATAATTAGTGTATAATAATACAAGAATTTGACATTATTTATTTTTATAATTTATAATAGATAAAGACTGTGAAAATATTTTATTAATAGCTGAATTATTTCTGAAATAATATTTTATGGTCTTCCAGAAATAAGAATGTAATTCAATAAAAGAAGAATAGTAAGTCAAATAAATTGTATTGATATATATTGTATTAGCATGAATAATATTTGAAAAAGTGTACTATCAACAATAAATTACTAAGAATCAATATCATTCCATTCATATTATATATGATATTTTGTTGTCAATTCTATTCATACAATACTATCTTCTTCATTGGTGACCTTATAAAAAAATGTCCAGTAACAGAACTTACCCAATGCCATTATATACTAAGGAATTGTGGTACATAGAGGAATACGATGCACAATGGGGCTTTCTAGATTCTAAACCTCATTAAAGTAAGTGTATGTAAATGTTTTCTTGCTTATAGGTTTAAACCTGAGAGCACGCAGACTTGCTAGTGGGACAACACTAGACAATTCATCCCAAGAGGTGTTTGTGCTTTCTTATGGGTGTTGATCCCCCAATATAACCGCATAATGTTATAATAATGATATCAATTATTACTCACACCTTTTAATTCCACATATCTTATATGGGACCAAAAATGAAACCTGACATTGTTTCTATGCCACAAAAAATGGACACATTGTTCACCACTTTATCAAACTGATTTTTTTCATATCATGGATTTTTTACATTTCATATATGATTGGAATCATCTTTAAACTATTAAATATCATTTAATTATAATGTTAGATTAGGAATATTACTATTTAAGGATACCCATCTTCCATGAACATTTCATAGGAATGAGACATTGTTGATTGAAATGATGTAATGATTCTAATCTAGTTACTATATCCTTATGATAATTTGAAGAATTTAATATAGAAGAGGGTAACTGAATTTATTCATGAGTTCCTCACATGAAAAAATAAAAATAACTATTGACATCATGTTATATTTTCATGTTAAAGAGAACATGAATACCATAAAAAGAATCTATAATCATTTATTTCATTTATAGATTTAATATTATAGAGTTTTATCATTTAATGTATAAAAATTAGATTCATGATGATTATATGGTCTTCCAATGTGTTGAGGTGCCTTGTGGTAAATAGAAGTGATCATACAATTTAATTATCACCTTGGAATCACAAGATGACCCTTTGAGTTTCTGCGTCACAAAATAAATGAGATCTTGAGAACATTTTGTGACTGAATTCTCCTGGATTTCTATGAAAATGAAGTGTAAATATTCATATATAACTAGGTTCAATATTCAAGGTAGGTTGTTATTATGGATTCATATATATATATATATATATATAATATCATTGAATCAATGTGTATTTAAGACATGATAACATGAATAATATAAGTATAACTCACGATATGATCACATGATGGATATCTCAGGATGTACCAAATAATTATGTGATTTGACTTCATTCAAACATATAGACAATCATTTTCCCAGGGATAAGATATCTATGAACCTTCTTGGTCACATAATGTGAAACAGAACATGGACACATGGAAACCATAGTAACATGATGGATCCCAGATAAATACCTTATCACACAATGGAGGAAATTTGGTCAAATTATTTTTTCATTAAATTAACATCTATGAAGGAGGAGATAGACAATACATAACTACTCAATTATGTGATAATTTCATGTGATGAAATAGATAATTAACGGATCATCTTATTATATTGCATAATTTATGATTATAAACTCATCTAGAACATTGCTATATTTTTTTTTTATTATAATGGTCTTTAGGGAAGACAATTTCCATGAACCATACATGGCATCTTGGAGGAAATAGAAGAGAAACTATTCATGTAATCAATGCATTCTTTCCTCCCTTTACACTATCATTAAAAAAATAATTCTTTTATAATTAACTAACATAAATATTTTTAATGGTTTTCATGAGTTAATTGGAAAATTAAAAATATAATTGTTGAGGAACATAAAATTTTTAGAATCATTATTAGTTGTTTGTTATCTTCCACTATTATGAATTATTATCAGAATACATTAAGGGATGTTTAAAATTAAAGTAGGAAGACTGAGTTTATATTAATATATATATTTGAGAAGAAATTATTTTCGTCAATGATGTGTAAAATAGTTCAACAAATTTTTAGAGGCCTAAATCTAATCATATATAAGGAATTATTCTTATGTAAGAATTTCAATGGAATGAAGAAGGATTGTTCTTATAATTAAGATCAGAAGAACTTTTATAAGACCATTATACATGATTAATACCTATAGATGATCATAATGGGTATATATGTTGATAAATTGATCCAATAATCATGGAGAGAAGGATCAATATCCAATGGTCTAGATGAATATAGGTTTAAAATATCATTTTATCAATGTATCAAAACCAGGAGGAATATGGATCTTGTGTTTGGGGTTTCAACCAGTTGATGAAGTGGATCAATTTAGAAGTTAATGAATTTGGTTTTTATAACCAATAAATCCAAAGAGTTGAAATATTGTGTATTATAACCTTGATCAATTGTAGAATTATAAAATTTTGTGTATAACAAGTTTCTTCATAAACCATTGTTACCATATATTATATTATAGTTAATATTCCATTTTGGATTGAATAACCAACATGGAAAAAAGACATTCATTATTCTGAACATTTTAAATTATATTTAAAATTTTCTATACTATTGTTTCAATAAGTGAATTGAGACTATGAGATATCACTATGTGGATTGAAGTATATAACCTGATATAATTGTTTAATTCAAATGAAATAACATATAATTTGTAAACTAATGTATAATTCCAATTTTCTGTTATTCATCATGAACACTTTAGTAAATTTTGTATTGTAGTGAAACAAACCTATAATGATATCTGAGATATTTATAAAGATTTTATTTCATGAAAATAGCAACATAACATATATAGGGAAAAACGATTTTACTCATGGGGAACTAATTTTGATATTTATTGTTGTCTATGATGAAAATAATGAAAACACATGCAAAGCAGATGATGAAGATTCTTAAACTAAATTAATAGATAAAACTGATTTATGTTAAATATTGTGATATATGTTGGAAATATTAATTAGATTATTATTCTTATACTGAATCATTCTCAATATATGATGATGATATATTTCTTACTGATATAATTTTATTAGTAAAATATCATACAAAGAATGATTCAAATTATGTGGTAAAACATATTTTTTATGGTTTCATCGGTATTTAAGATGAAAATCATAGGTGGAAAAGAGGATAATGATATAGTAGTGGTTTTCAATACAAAGGATGGAATATTAGACACTCTCCTAAATCATGCGAAATCAATGGAAGAAAAACATATCTATGTAATGAAAATATATTATTATGGTATTAACTAATTGAAAATAAATGTTTCTATTAAATTTATCCTTTATATATTATTTTTGTTGTCTTTACTATAATTTTAGAATTTCACAATGTTTCAATGGCTCTCCATGCTTCAAATCAAGAAGGTATAGCTAATAGAAAAATGGAGGATTTTAATTTTTTCATCTATGAAGCTAATTACATAAATAATTTATAAATAATATGATAGAGGAATGGAAATACAAGATAAGATATATTGATGTTGAGAATAATTTCTTAAACAGGACAAATTTAAACCTCAAGTGACATTGATGAATCGAGATTCCCAACAGATGGAACATACCACATTTATGGGTGCAGAGATCATACCACAAATAATTTTATTGAGGGTCATGATTTAATAATGAAAATAATAACATCTTCAAAAAAAATTAATAAATTGGAAAAATATGGTATCCTATAACCTCAATAATATATTTTCTACTATTAATTATCTAGGTAATTTTATAGGTGTTGCAAAATATTTGGGGGAAATATTATTGGTAAATAATATATATAGTCCGATGAAATTAATTATTGATGAGAAATGATGTATTGATTTATATTACACATAATGTTCCCAAAATATTAGTGGTTCTACACAAATATAGAATATTCAAAATTTGATAAATCTTTTTTCACTCTACGAGACAATAAGAGAACGAGACACCATGAATATTTTTGATTTCACTATATATTTTGATATAATTAATTGAAATATAATAATAACATGTATATTTGTGAAAATATCTTAAGGACCATATTTTGGGGAAGAAAAGATAAGGAAAAGGGAATACATACATTAGAGTAGAGAAATTTACTCGAAAATTGATTTGAAGGACTTTATTATTTCTGTTTATATTGGAATGTAATTTTTCAATTATATATTGTGTTATTTATTATATCAATATTGAAAAAATAAATAGAAAATTTGAAGATAAGACTACAAAAAAGGAGACGGTTAAGAGAAGAAGGTGATAAATCAGTCATGATATGCTAAAAATTATGATGATGGTTAAAAAAATTATCAAAAAGATAACAAATATTAGATCATGTAATCTATAAAAGTTATAGATAAATGTTTCCAAAAACTCAATAACCCAATATAATATAATAATGAAAAAATTCCATAAAATATAAAAAACATGGAGAAATTTTTTGGTGCACTGGTTTATGTTGGTGATTTGAAATATCATGCCACACTTAATTCTAATACATGTAAGAAATTTCATTTATAAGAAAATTTAATGGATCAAGAGGGATTCCTTGTGAATATATGATAATGGATTCTCATAGAATGACTATTTTGGATTAAAAATCTGTCTAAACTATCTATCAACTTTATATATAAATGCAATGAATAATTATATGGTAGGTGTAAGAAAAAGTGCCACACAACTATAAAATATTTGAAAATAATGTCAGGAAACATTGACTATATTGGGAATGGGTATATTTTATTACTATAATTTTGTGTAAAGACATGTGATCTTTTAAAAATGAGTTATAATGTAATGATATAGTATCTGGTTTTCTGGCCAATGAAATATAATTTAGATTAAAAAAAATTGGTAGCTAAGTCAACTATAATCAAGATTCATTACTAGATCGAGGAGAAACCATTGAGAAATTATCCACAATTGGGAATATAAATAATGATAGTCTCTTTTGTGAATGTTGTAATAACTAAACAATCAAAGACAACAAATTCTTAACATGACATCGTTATCAAATATAATAGATGTGTTCCCTTGTGGAATCTAAATATATGGTTGACACACTAACAATCCATAGTGGAACCAGTTAAATATGGGGTAGTGGTAATGAAAAATGTAGGATATACAACATATTTAGTGATAAATCATCAATTATGTAAATGATGAATCATTTTATGGAGTGGTTTCAATGGGAGTGTGTTTGTGACGACATGTCCAATGGTAAATAAATATGGGATTCATCAAAGGATTGCATCTTGGTCCCTCACTGTGGGTGGTGGTTCTGATGATGGTTACTCATGAGAATATGTGGTGGCCCCTGGATCCCTCAGTGTAGGATGTGGGGCCAATGAAGTCCCCCAACTCAAAGAAGTATAATCTTACAATGGCACCAAATCATGTGGATAGAGATGGAAGCTTGGGAATTACATGAAAGTGCAGGATCACTAATCAGATGAGGATAGGTGTGATCACAATTTTTTATTTTGAACCTTAATTTTATAATGTACCTATGATTTAGAGCCTTAATTCATATTTCAATGGTTTCTCAACTTCTTAGGATGAAAATTTCATTTACCATGAATTAAATAAAAGGGGTGTCTCTGGATACTAGTTAATAAAATTGAAGAACTTACTGCATAATGTGTTCACATGGCTATAAATAAAACATTAATTTTACACAATGAATATGTCCATATGAAGAAGGAATATAATAAAGAATATGAACTCTCAATATAGAAATTTTTTGAAAATAAATCAATATATGATTATTTTTGGTGAAAACAATGTAGTTGGATGAGATATTACTCTTGGCTTGAATGTTACTACTGAAGAATATGAAGGTACCTCCATATCTCCATATATATATAATATATTTTTTAATAAAATAATCATAATTCAATGATATGTATGCATTTGTTTATGGGGAGAATTTATGATATGATGTTTTCAAATCAATAATAAATAGTGCATTTTTTTCAGAATAGTTTTATAAAATTGGAAGTTATGTTATTCTAGTCAAAATTTAATTAATCGTTATTAATTTTGTTTTCCATATAATTTAGTAAAAATTACTTGGCTGATGAGAATATGGAAAAACAAGGGAGATATATGATTCTCACATGAACATTCTTAAGTGTTTTCTATTGAGTGTGCCTAATTTTTTATTTCGGTAATAAATATGATAATTTATAACCACTATATAAGTATTCATAACTTATGTTCTTGATTTTAAAATAATAATATTTCATAGGTAGAATGGAAAACCATGGTCGTATTTTCCTTTTGTATACACTTGGTAATCCCACAATGACATAGAATTGATTTAGTAAAGGTAAATTGCTAAGAAAATAAGTCAATATCATTACTCTATCAGAAGTGTTCAAGAAATAGACATAAAAGGAGAGAGAATTGGTTTCTAATATGATTACACATTCATTTATCATCTAATTTCCAAAAAGGGAGAGATAATTTTCTGCACAAGAAAACCATTGTTATATTGGTTTATATTTGAAAAAAAACTACAATGGAGCAGACTATGGATCTTGATTGTTTCATTTATTTTCATTAATGATCCAATAGGTGTCTGGTGAGTTTGGATGAATTGGATATGCTTGGATAATTATTGCAGACTAATTTAATTTCATTGAATGTATTTACAAGAAAATTTTCATTATTATTGTTTTAGAACATGATGATTCCATAAGATATGATGCTAGGGGTACATATATAAACTAACATTATGGAATTAGATTTCATGCATGATTAATACACCATATAAACATGGACCACTATTGAACTATCCTTTAATGATAAAATACAATATCTATGGAGTCCATAATATTTCATCAGGTGGATATTCTGTATTTTTTTATGAATGATAGATGAATACTATGAAAACATTCATTTTCATTATGAATTTAATTTAAAATAATATTTAGTGGCTTCCATGAAAAAACAATGTAATTGCGTGAAGTAAAAATGAAAGGACCATGAAAGAATGTAGATTAATTTTATCTAATCATGAAAAACATTTTAAAATATTTTTCCATTTTCAATATGAGTATGAGTATCTATATATATTATTTCACATTTCAAATATGATTATTTTTAAAATTCAATACATAGAATAATCGATGGGTTTCATGGTATACTTATTAATGAAAAAAACACAAACCATACATGACCATCACAAAGCTTGTAATTTTGGGATCAATTGGAAAACCATTCACTAGGGAGCCATATATGGTCTATCCAATAGAGAAGAAGTTGTATGTGTAGATATATATGGAAACAAGTGTGAACACAAGAGCACATGAACTAGTCGTGTTGGTGGTCTATTGCAGGTTAGTATAGCCATTGCAGTATATCTATATGTGTTACAGGTTCTGATCCACCACATGTATAATGAATGGATTGAGGAATAGAAATTATTATTAAATGACAATCGAAATCCCATAGGTCTGTTGTGGGACATAATCATGTACAATAATTGATCCTATATCATAAAAAATATATAATTTATGTGTGCCATTATATAAAACAAACCTCAGTCATATACTTGGTATTATGCATAACATATATGAAGGGAATGGACATCAACCTTTTTATCTTCATGGAATCTACATGAATGATTGACATAAAAAATAGTTTCATGAATACAATCATCCTTGATCATACGAATGGATCAATATGAGGTCTATCAAACAAATGACATATATGAAATCATTGTCTAAAATGTATATTATTGGTCGATTACTATATCAAGGCCAATGATAGTCAAACTTAAAATGATTTATTCCCATGAATCTATCACAATAATCGATGACATTATGTTAATACATGGCCTTATATAATAACAATCCTATGTGAAATTATTTTTACACCAATCCATTGAGTGAAGTTGTCACCTGATAATTTACATGACATCCACTGAAAGAATCATCCATCATTTAAATTTTCTATCAAGTGAAGATGTTGATGGGTTCTAATTGAATGTCTAATATAGAATTAGTTGAAGAAAAGTTGATCATGTGTTTTGATGATTAAAAGAAGTGATCACACAATTGCATGAAAAAATCATTGCCACATGATAGGGCCAGTATTATTAGAGTCTATAAATTAATGAAATCCCAAGATCAACGGATGATATAATGTTCCCCGAATCAACCAATAAATTCAGAGGATAAATTCCTATATAAACATTGGTGTGGATTGATGTTTTTTGTTCTATATGGATATACATAGAGCTCTCATCACTCCTTAAAAAAGATAATACACATTCGATGATCTCATGAAGAATTTATGGAGCTCGTGAAATGAAATTGAACATAATATATATCATGAATCATATCATTATTACATGATCACTCATGAGAAGGACCCCCAGACAATATTATTATCATTAAAAAAAATTCACAGACCTTTTATGTCTTACGAAGAGAAGGGGAAGAAGGACCCATGGAAATCCACTATCATATGAAGGATAATGTAGAAATCCATTTTCATGTAAAAGAGGAATTAGTGGTTCATGTGAATCATTCATGCAAATACAAAAATTATAAGAGTATAATGAAAATACATAGCCCCAATTTTAAGTTAATACCTTACTTGAAGAACATTGGTAATTCCATTAATGCATTATTAGATTACGAGATGGCATATAATACATTCACATGAGGCATACAGAGAATTCATGAAGATATTGTTCAAGAGGGATTAATATTCATGTGAACCCTATGTAGTAACATGAAAGAATCATATGAAACCCATTTATGATATATATTTTTTTCATTCACCCCTCATACCATCTATGACTCTCTTTAAAAGTTGCAATCCATATCCAATATGATGTTTAAAGGGGTTCTTGGGATATTTTAGTATTAAACAATCTAATTGATAAGGAACATACAATATTTACAACCATCATTGTTAATGTTAACTATTCCAGAAAATGGGTAATTGGATACACAAATGTATAAAATATGAGAACATAGAAAGGATGACAACATTAATATCCTATAGGATCATTCATTAAAAAATATTATTTAAGAATCTATATGTATGATTTAAAAATTTTTGATTAAGATCAGAACATCATCATATAGAAGGAAGAACTCTTACATGATCATTTTGGATGATTTTTGAAGACTATATCATCTACTGATGATTAAATGCACTTGATAAGGACTAGTAGGCCAGATCACTTGCTATAGAGTATAAATTTGTTTATAAAATATGTATAATTTACCTAGAATTATTTTGAGGGAGGATCATCACCCATTGGTACATAAGATACTATATGTATAATATCTCTCTATAAAATTTTGGTAATTAAGAATAATAACAATCTTGTGAATGCGGGAAAATAGTTTATTTAGGAAAACATAGCCATGAATTGGTCTCCCAATTCATGTCCCTAAGAAAATTATTAAAAAACTATGTTAAAATACATGCTTGAGGTGTAATGTGTTTACACCAAAAAAATATAGAAATACATGAAGATATAACAATAAGCCTAAAAAAACAACCCACAACCAAATGATCAAAAAAAATAGAATGACATAAGATAAGAAATAACCTCATGGAAAAGGGAAGCAACTCCGAGCAAGCTCCAAGGCCTCAACTTGCAGTCATGGGGCACCATAGAATTACACTGCCAGGGGTCTTCAAAAGTGGCTTCCCAAAAAATAACTACATCCACCCATAATTGGCTGAACTAAGGGCCTCAGCTAGCAAAAACAGTAAAAGGCCAAATAAAAACAAAATAAGATTGAAGAGTGAAGATGAAACCAGATGTCCAGGTGTCGGCACACACAAGTATTAAGCCTGAGGAAAAAACCTAACATCATTTATATTGAAGAATCCCCTACCAATATTCCATAGATAAATTCATCCATTTTGAGAGAATCACTGAAAAACAACCACAAACAACAAATCCAGATACCATGGAGCAGATCCTAAAAATGATCAACCCCATGGTATTTCTTATATGTTGAAGTTATGATTCTTCTTGTATTCATCAACCATCGTTATGTACATTCTTTTTTTGAATTCAAGGTCTGAGTCAGCTGAAATCTAACGATAACGATATTTTCGATGTGTTATTTAATCTTGCTCCTTTATCATTGAAAAAAACTCATCATGCACATTATCATCCTCTCCAATTTGATATGCATTTCTATACATGAGATCTTTGTTGTACTCCTACACCTTATCAGATCTTTAAACATGTCCAACTTGTTGTTTTGTGGGATTAGCATCTTTCTTAGAAGCATGAAGGGATTTAGTAACATTTTTCTTTCTAAATCAGAATAGTCTCTATGTTTCCTAGTCTTCTAGGGATTTGGGGTAATGTATCCATTCCCATACACCATAAATTTCTCCCCTTTTCGAGCGCTTGATTTGAGGAACTCTTCCTCAATTTTATCTGGTGGGTATTTTTCTCCCTGAAGAGAGTCATTAGAGAGGTCACCTTCCACCTTGTCCCTTGAGAAAAGTGATTCAATCTTATTCCATTGATCATCCTTCATGGGAACTGTGAAACTATTTATACCATTGATAGCAACACCAGCATCCATAGAGTTTGAAAATTTCATACTCTCTGGTGACTGGCCATCTTTATTCACATCATTCGTTGGCTCTTCACCAGATCTATATGGGCCATCCGTAACAGTTGTTCCATAAAGTTGAGGATTTTGGTTTCCCATCACAATCCATGAGGAATTCTTGACCTAAGGTTGATCATGTTTTTGGCCACAAACATTTGAGGCATGCCCAATCTTAGAGAAATGATAACAATAGTCTAGAATACAATCATACACAACCTCCTGAGAGAAGTCATAATCTTTATTTTGGATCCAAATGTGATAGGGAATATCCTTAGATACATCAATTTCAACACAATTTATGGAAACGGAGGGTCGTGATAGAGATTTCATAACTGAATCCAATTTCGAAGGATTACCATTGATATGGGATATCAGAATAAAAGCCTAATGTTTAAACAAATGCAACTGTTGACTAGGAAATCTGAACTAGATTGGCACTATAGGATATACATTGACAGGATCAATATTCGGGGTCCCTTGGAGAACATTCATGTGAGAACCCCCAAAAACCCAAGATCATTTTGCCCAAAAAATGGTAGTATTAATACTCAGGGGAGAACCAAAACACAAAAATTGTTGAATTGGGGAGGCCGATATGAAATTTCAAAAAACCAATGGTTTGAAGGGATTTTAGTAAAATTTTCAATGAGGGATTGTGCTTGAGGAATTTCCCAACACGAACCAAATGAAGATCATCATCAAAAAAATTTACCTCTAAGGTTGTAAAAGAAATCTCTAATTGACCACAGTGTTGAAAATACATAGGCGCAACATGAGGCATAGAATCCACGACTGCATTTGGTGAGGGTCTCATGTACTCAGACATTCTCCCAACCACCACTTCCCCTAAAGAGTGAGGATTTGAGTTATGGTTATTGTCACACTGCGTCAGGTGGACCATGTGGTCCACAAGAATATACCTCTCCTTCATTCATCAAGATGGATCATAGGGGGGGAAATAGTTTAAGAAGAGGTTGGAAGAGAAAATATTATCATTCAGGAGTCTGAAAAATTGATGCATACTAATTTAATTGTTGGGGGGTATAACACAGATCAAATATATTATTGAATACTGGGGTATATAACAAATTTATTCATAAAACATTTTAATCACTAATAATATTTTAATTGGTTATACATATTGGAGTTAACACCCTACATTCCAATGAGTAGTTACATATACAAAACCTTTCAAAAACAATGTCCAATGATCTATATTATTATTTATGTATAAAATTTTAATCTATTGGTTGTCACTGAGATGATTTTTAACCACACCTCATTAATGAGGTTGGATTAAAATGAAAAAAATTTATAAAATGTACACCATGGATTCCCCCTATCACTGGTCAATCATTCATGCAACACAAAAAATTTACAATATTATAATGCTCATATAGTGTCATTCAAAACACCAAAAAACATATATATTTAATCATTCATTATCAATTAGTACTGGTCATTTTCCCAACTTTTACCTAAAATTATGTGATGTTCTTCTCTATTACCATAGTGAAATGGTGTTCTGAGAAGGTTTTGAGTACAAAACTTAGTGTGGAGTAACCTATGTAGTCACGTGCATAGTAAGTAATAAAATATTATGAATAAGGGAACTACTCATCAGGATAAGAATAACTATAGTAAATAAATGATGATAATAATTAAATACAAATGTTATTTAAATGATGTTATACATAATGGAATACTCGTGAAATAATTACATCCTATTCGATACACAAATGGAATAAATAAATAAAATAAAATAGACAATTAGATAGATGACCACAAGGCCCACGAATCTAATCGACCATGTCTACTTAACCCAATTACATATTTCTGAAACATATACCCTAAAGGTAACATATATTACATAATAAGAATTAGTTCGAGCATCCAGACTAAGGATAATTTATTTTTGGTTGAAAATCCCAACAAACAATGTAGAGATCCTTCTCCAACCATTTCAAATAATTTCTGAGTAGTTCTGTGTTAAAAATAATTTCTAATGGATTGTGGAGTATCATATCCAACAACCTATCAATGGGGGATAAATGTATATGTCCCACGGTTCCCAATATATGTCTCAATGACCCTAAACCTAGGATTTTTTTTGCAATGATGTAATGGTGTCTACTCACCAACCCTAAAGATTATCTCATACATAATTCATGGATATTGTCATCAAACCCCATGAATTTTACTATAATCATATATCAAATAAGTGCACCTACCATGGTATATCCTATGTGTACCATGAGTGGTGAAGGATCTTAGTGACACATGGAATTCTAGTAAGGAAACATTCAATTAGTTCTATACAGATTCTAGATACTATAATGTAACAATCTACATTAATGATAACTACATCAAAACTATAAGGTTTAGAATCCAGGACCATTGTAGTACCTCTGAGAATCCCTATCATAAAATTACATCTTCCAAGGATTATAAATGTAATAATGGGATTATCCTCTAGAAATCATAGTAACATCAAAAGTAACTCTGTGAATTAATTATTAAGGAATGAGGTTGAACAAACCCTTGAACCTTCAATATAAGCACCAACCCTTGGTTTATATATTGGATATTGCTTATAGGTGGAACCTTCTATCCTATTTACCCAAAAAACATAACCAAAATGGCTAGGTTCGACCAATCACTACGGAACCTGTTGTGTCCCCAGATTAAATACTCGAGATAATATTTTAAATTAGGATCATTGGGCTCCATATATTAGAAATATATTCAATATTTGGATCTAGTAAGTCATGTCACTTTATCATGTAAACATCTAAGGGAGAATTAAATCATATCCTCTAACATTTCAAAAGGATTCTTCTATTTATACTAGGTACATTAGATATTTCCAGAATTTTATAAATAATTGCTCACTCATTTACAATCTCATTAATCATGGTCATTATACACATCATGTTACGAACCATCCAACCTAAATTCCATAAACCTTGGACATTATAATAATGAAATCCCAATCCATGTATAATAAAAACATATCATAGATTTGGAGGCCACCTAGTATGCCAGGAAACTCGATATATGCTAGTATGGATAAGGCATGATGTTTGCACATTGTGGTTGTTATTTACCACTGATGAAAATTTGTATTAATTAGAAAATTTTATTTTATATAAAAACTAATTTTTATTAATTTTAATTAGGGGCTTTGGAGTTATGTTAATGGAAACAATATCCCCATAGTGCAATAAACATGACTAAATAATGATTTTAATGTATGATAGAACACATACCATTATAAAGCCTTTATAATTTATTCTCACGGATGATAGTATGTTCAATGGTTCGTACACGAACATTTGTGGTATATAATGATATAGTCTCATAACCAAAATTATGAAACTACTAATTTATAATTACATTATAATTAATTAATTAAATTTATCAATATAAAAAATAAATAATTTTAATGGAATAATTTTTATAACAACATAAGATAATTTTTTTACAAGGGAACCATGACCTAATTCTCCCTAACACCGTGTTCCATTTCCTGAACCTTCAATCTGGTACAATACATATCCAGTATTGTCAAACCAAAATTCCCATAATTTAATACAAATCATTAAAGATATATAAATTCACCATAGTTACATTCCTCTATGAAATAACATATGATGAAGTGTAGATGACATCTCAAGATACCAATTTCCCAGCATGAGAAAAATCCCTAACACATATGGTAGATTCCAGAAGGATTCTTGTGGAAATAGGGAGGAAAACTATATCCAAAAAGAACTACTTTTATAGTAACAATTATCATCATAAAATGGAATCCAAATATTAAAAATAATTTCTTATAGCCATTCAATACAACCGATGAAATTAAATTCGATCAATGAATTACCAAGTTCTCACATTGAGTAATGGATAGTATAAAGGTACTGCATGATGGATATCCATGATGAAATGTAGAAGAAAACTCTACAATTAATTACGGTTTGTAGTGAAAATTATAATTTTCCAACATTTAAAGAGGTGCCGGTTTTGGATGCATTGTTTGAAAAGCTATACACCAACCATGTCGATGTCAATAGCTGACCACCATCACATCCCATGGATATTAATAATAATTACTCAAACTATGAAACCACTATCTATGTCCCTCAACACAAATATTCCAAAAAATATTGTATTATGGTTCCCCTTCATAGGTTTAAATAATTTATATCCCCTTACAAAATGATCCAAATAGTTAGGTTACCCCTTTAAAATATAATATTATCTAAATATGATTCATATACAACACTTTTCTAAAATTCAATCATCAGGACCCAAAAAAATTCTTATGAAACATTATAAAAAAATTATGATTATAAAACATTATCTAAAGAAATATTTAGAGGATTTATATCCTTTGGAATTATGTTCAGAATCTTTATTGAATATATAACCCATCCATTAATTAGAAATTCAATTTAATTATGTAATTTACAACTCATAAAACATAGGATCATACAAGGTAAGTTCATTAAAAAATGAATTTTGATATGTTTTATAAAAATAATTATTCAATATGATATGATTCATTGAGTGTAAATTTTTCAATTACACTTTATATTTTTTTCAGATGAACTAGTTATTTGAAACATGTAGTGAAATCAATGAAAAAATGGATCTTTAGTAGATGATAGAGTCTTTATAAATTATTTATCCTAAGTCAATGTCAATATTATTTATTTGGGATAGTAAGTTTTGTGTAAAACAGAATGGCTAAAAGATAATGAAAAGGAACCGAGGATCATTGGGGTCTGAAGTAGTTCAGTCCCAGAGCATTTACTATCATTATAGACACTCCCTTAAGAGTTAGGGATCTAAGACTAACAAATCATGAGATTAGAGATACCTAGGACACCCTTTAAGAAATAATGCATTCCACGCAATTCATTTTAAAGATGTTATGATATAATCCTATCTTTTTTAAAATTGTCATTTTTAACCATTGAATATTATAAAAGATAAACCTAGGGAAGCTCAAAACATGTTAAGAAATAATAATTAATGATTGAATTAGTAACAACCACTTGAAGTTGGATATTAAATATTTTCCATATAGTGATCCCAATAAAGAATTAATAATATTATACATGGAAGGAGTGAGAATTTCCAAAATTTATTTTAAATTGAAAAAATAGTGATTCCTTATTGTCTCGGATAACAACACTAACTTGCATGTATTATATAATACAAGATGTTCTAGTGGTGATTTTGAAACCATTTGTATTCACATGCCAACATATCCCACTTGCCTATGTTTTTTATAGAATTGGGTGGTTTGGGGAAATGGATGGAGGAGAGGAAAATAAAGGGGGAAACATAAATGTTCTTGATAAAGGGGATGAAATCATCTAGCAATGATTTGGTTATGATAGTCTTAAAAACCTTCTTAAAGGGACCATCATGACTCCCTTTATTTCTTGAAATCCAGATACACATAAAAAATACTTATAGACTTTTATCCCTTTCATTAATTTGAGGAGATTTATTACTAACTCCTTGAAACCATTTCTGTTATAAAGGAGGTTCCCATGAGGTCAAAGTTAGATATAGTAGTAAAAACACAAATGAAATTAGAAATCAATCATTCTCAATCATCCTTAAAGAACATGTGAGTCATGGTTTCTTCTAAGGTCTATATAAAAAGAGATTGGTTATTGACAACTCTGGTAAAAAATTATTCTTGTCCAGAATCAAATTATGCCAAAGGGTCTCACCCCATGCATCTAGATCATTTGCAGTAAATATGATATTTTGGAAATCCATCACCGGGAATCATAACATAGTAGATCTGGTGATGCATCATCTTGTAGGATCCAAGGAAATCTCAATCATCTCAAAGGTGTGGCATTGGTTCTCATGTAATACATCATAGATGATGATTGTTTGATTTTATCTTGCCTGAATGTGATATCAAGGACTGGGCATTCGGGACAACTAAGATTAGTACTAACCTAATTATGGTACCAAATGATAATCATACCTCTATAAAAAATCTAGCAAGAATGAAGTTATATGATCAATATATGTGGTTCCACTATTAATTTTAAGAGTGATGGTCTCCTCCTTATATTATCCACACAATTACCACATGTTTTCAACATTACAAGAACCCATTTAGAATTTCCCTTGATAATTTTCCAAGCCAAATTCAAATTTTATCTTTCCATTATGATCATTGAGATTTTGAAATTTATACCCCCTTTGCTTATGGTTTATCCAAATTTCCACCATGAAACACAATTGTGTTTATTATTAGAGAGGCCATCCTAAATGAATTAAGCCATCAATTTATCAATACAAGATAAAACAACATTCAGAACAATGATCGCTGAAATAAAAAAGAATGGGTATAGAGGAAATAACACTATTCGCCAAAGCGATTCTTATTCCTAATGATAATAAATTATTTTTCTACTTTCACATGTGTCATGTGATTATATTTGTTTCCTCATTAAAATTGTACTTTATAATCTTAGATGTACAGATTAGGGAACTATGGTGTCCCCTCAAAATGATCCTTCCCAACATTTTTAAACTATTGTATAGATATTTAATGCATTTTTTTGAAGAAGCCATATCAGAAAAGGTAGATACTCATAACATATTTATCATGTTGTCCACTAAATTCACAATATTCATCAAAGTGTCTTGATTATTCCAATAATGAATAATTTAATTCTATTTAAATGTATAACTATATCATAAATAATCATGATGTTAGAAATAGTACCAGAATAATACAAATAGTAGACTGTAAGGATACATCCAAACAAAATTTCTTTATTGATGAAGTGACTATGGTGATCCTAGGTCACAATGAAGTGGAATAGTAAATTGGGGTAACCATTCCTTAATCCATGGAATTAATTTAATGAACTGAAAATCATTCCAAAATATGAAATGGAAATCCACAATTAACTAATGATCCTAAAAATTAAATATAAGTCCCATAAGGAGAATCCTGTGAACGTAAGACCCACAAAAATACAATTACATTATATTAAATCATAGGATTTAATTATATCCATTTTGATATAATTATTTTAACTAGTGTAAAAATTTTATATATCATTGATAACTTCATTTAACATACCTATATCTCCGTGAGTGGATCAATTTTTATGAAAACAATGTTGTTCTTCTCAGATCCATAGATCTGAATAGTAGGAAACCCTCCTAATGAGAACCCATGCCATTATATTTTTAGGGGAGATTCATATAATTAAGTTTTTATATATATTATGGAATGAATGGTCATTTATTTTTGGGAACAATGGTTAGTATGATAGTTGATTCTATATGGGGGAGATATCCACCCTGAATGTTAACTTCCACTGTATTAACCATATACTTTAACAAAATCTCCATGAGTACCTATAAACAGACCCTAAGATGCCATATAGACCTAGAAAAACTTCAATTATGAGAGTCAGACAAAGTCCTGAATATCCCGCTCACCCAAATATCATTTTAAAGAGATCATTAGCTTAGTCATATCTTACACGGGGAATGACATCAAACATATCGACATGGTAAATTGGGTATCCTCCATGAATTTATGATGGTTTATATGTGATATTATTTTTAATATATGTGTCATACTTACTTGCGGCCTCTCCATTATAGGTTTTGTATGTTCCATTATCTTATAGGATATTAGGCAAGTTAATACGTCTTTCATCCTTAATAAGATTACACTAACACATAATATGTTCATAATTAGTGTTCATAACATTATTCTCTTATAAACTGTGAAATAAGACATATTTGATTCATAAAATTAATATAAATCATTTGTTAAAACCATGAGTACATATCTTGATCATATAGTTAAAAATTAATCATAGAGTATGGAATCAAAAATATGACTTCATTAATAAAATGAAATGGTAGTTAGATAATATATTAGTGGATTTGGGAAATGTGACTTGAATAAAATAATGTATTATTTGTATATTTTACTCTTAATTTAGTAATATATATATTTTTTAATATATTTACATTTATTGGGAGATTTTAATCACATTGACTATTATCAGTGGATACAATTCATCATCCTTTGTGAAATATCTAAATCCATTGAATAGTCAATTCTTAAATGGAATTCTTAGAGTGATATTATATGTTAAAAAATAATAATATTTTAATATTGTGATGATGATAGATATATATATATCATTTAAAAATGAATTATAATGTTAAATAATATAATGATGAAAATATAATACCAATTTATAATTTTTTGTAGAATATAATATTTAAGAGAGGTTTTGCAAATCAAATCACATATGTTATGTTATGTTATGATGGAAATATAAATTACTAATTCATGTATGTGTTGAAAATATCATATATGGTGTAATTATGAATGAATTTTTGGATGTTATTATGATAATGATGCTATCAGATCATGAGATAATAGTAATATGAAGTGAAACATACATTCATGGGTATCATGTAAATAAAAATAGTCAATATACATTTTTCACTCATGTAGAATATTAGAATTATGATTAGAAAATTTGTTTGATGTTTATTATTTCAAACATTTATATAACTAAATAATAATTTTCAATAATTTTTGGAACCATAATGATAAGAAATATATTTATTTTTAATTTTAGTGAATACTTATTTAATGTTAATTATATTATATAATTATTTCATATGATATTGTTTATATAATGTTTGTGGGTATGATGTTACAATGAATTATGATGTGGGAATATCTCACAACTATAATTTAAATAATAAGGTGTGATCAAGGTGTACATTATAATTATTTAGTTGATTGTTTTGGAATGGAGAATTAATTTATTGAATGCGTGTATTTTTATAGAGATGTTGATTACATTAAAGGGAAATTGAAAATTATTGAAAAAATACTCATGGAGGAATTTTTTTGTTATCTTATTTTAAATTAAAAAATTATTTAACTTTTAAATTTTAAATTAGAGTGTATTTCAACAATAAATAATTATATTACACTACATTTGATGAAATAATATTTTAAAAATATTGTTGATGATTTTTAAATTTATATGGTTATGAATTTTGACGTTTAATGTGAAATTAATCTTACAATGAATCTTGTAAAATATTCATGTAAGATATAAAATGAATATTAGTTTCAAAACATTTTATAAATGGTTGAACATGAAATATTTATTATAAAAAATATGGAATAAGTCAACATGTTATTAATATATTACAGAAACAATTTTTAAACTACGAGTTTTAAATGAATAATTTGTATATCAATTTTTAACCACCTCACAACAAATTGGCGTTTTTAATGTCAAACAACCCCATATAAATTTAGCCTTTAACATGGCTATTTTTTGTGAATATAAATTATAAAAATTGTATTTAATTTCCAATTCTTATAATGTGAAGAAATATATTTGAAAAGTGGAATCAATTCATTAGTCACATACTATGAGGTAGATATCTAGTAATTAGGTATTTTTTGAATAATTAGAACATAAGGAATCCAAGAGGATTTGATTTTGAATAATTTTCAATATGGGAGGTTAATGAAAAACATATAGATCATAGGTATAGTAAAAAAAGTATATTAATTTTTTTTGAACACTTGTTTTCTTTACCCATATTTATTCTTATACAAATAGAGATAGTGATTACCCTATATATTTATTACAATTCTGAATCATGAATATAACGTAATTTAGAAAAAATATTTCTATCTAACCAAAAAAAATTAATTGTATATCCTTTTAAATTATAAAAGAGTGTAAAGAATAAATGTTAAATATGTAAGAACATGGTTTTTTGCTATGGAGGACTTTAGAATATTCTTGATGTTATTCCAGAGCAGCGCCTTCAGACGGCATGCGATTCGAGCCCCAGTGTGTCCAAAATTAAATTTTCAGTGCGTTCACACTGGACCCACCAAATAAAAGGGATAACTCCTAAACGGTGATCCGGATCAGAGATATGAGTGTACTGATGGGTCCGGAATGAGGTGTTTACCCTAGGAATGACATAAAACATGTCGGCGCAGGATGTTTGGACCCCTCGCCCGCTTCTGGAACGTTAATCGGATAACTAAATTAATTAATTAATTCTTTTAATGGTGAAATTCTAGTATCTCATAAATGGTGGCTTGGATTGGAAAATTGAGGGCTACGTTGAGTCCAGAATGTGCTATTTACCCTAGGAGGGGTGGAAGTTTCGTGGGCGCGGGCCGTCAGTGAAAAATGGCCCCAGGGGTATTTTCGTAATTTGGAAGCCTCGGGCGTGGGCGTTTTAACATTTGAATGGAACCTTAGATTAAAATTCCCAGACCTCCGTTGCGCTCGAGAGGTAGTGTTTACCCTAGGGGAGGCTTAACCTCGACCCTGCTGAGGGTTCAGGTACGGGGCCCATCAGTGGGAGTTTAAGTGTTTTGTTTTTAAACACTTCTCCTCCCCCCTAGGTGGTTTTCCCTGGTGCAAGCTCCCCCTCCTCCCTCTTCCCTCTCCTCCTCCAGCGAGGCACCACCGGCGAGACACCTCTGGCGAGGCACAGCTCCGACGGATCACGGCGAAGCTTCAGGCGAAGCCCATTGAGGTAGGGTTTCTTTGTGTGTTTTTTTCATTCCCGCACATCTTTTGAACCCAAAAACATACATTGAATTGTTGTTTGACTGTCTAAAAATTCCCCTGGTTGTTTAGTTCATGAAATTATCTCTCTAATGATCCTTTCGGATCGAAATTCTGAGCTCCGAGGCATCCGCAATCGTCCGGAAAAAAGTGCTGGTTTTGGAGGTGTTTCTGGCAGTCGGCAGGGCGGTCCGGCGAGCTCGGGCGGGCGGAGCGGCTCCAGGCGGTGGCTCTGGCGGCACGGAGGTGGGCCGAGGCACCGCGGCGGCGGGCTTCGGCCACGGGCGAGGAGCACGAGGCGCCGTCGGTGACGGTTGGCGCGACGGCGAGGCGGGGTTGCACCGCGCGACCACGCGCGACGACAAAAAACTGCGACCGGCCTCATGGCCGGTCGGCACGGCGTGGACCCAGAGTCCACGGTCGGGCCACACGGGTAAGCCGCAGTCCGGCGAGTGCGGACCGGATGAGACTGGTTGGACCGGCCGGACCCGGCCAGTCCTATCCAGGGGGGAGGAGTTCACCCCTCCGATTTCGGACACCCGTCTTTTTCGCCACGGGTGTCTTTTTTGCACGTCGTCTACGGCGGCGTGGACCTGACGTTGAGGCGGGAATTATGAGGTGGTTTCGGGAGTTGTAACTTCTGAGAAAAGAGGCTCAGGGGCACGGCACATGTGTAAAGAAGCTAAGCGGGCTTCCCGGGAATTCTTGTTCTGGGCGGCGCGGACGCGTCCGACGTCCGTTTTAAGCGCCATTAGTGGTGTTGGGACCCTGTCACCGAGGCGGAGCATACCAGGGTTGTTTCAGGCATTGTGGATGAAGTTGAGGTATGGGCCCCACGGCCCGTCCTTTGAGATACGAGCAGCGTTTTGTGACTTTCTCACCGGGCATCCGTTCGGGGCGTGCGAGCAGTCAATTCTGGGTGTTTTTCTGAGGGCGTTGCATTGTCGCAATCCGCCTGCGTTAATTCAACATGATGGTGTGGGTCTCATGAGGGCCATTTGGGCGTCGACGGTGATTTTCCATCTTTATCACCGGATGACCGTTTTGGACAATTGAATATTCCATCTTATGTTCTTTTTCGAGAGGGTCACAATGGTACGATCCGTTCCTTGTGTTTCCGGACTGGGATGCGGGTCCCATGAGGCACCGCTCCTGCACGGTGCGCCAGAATGCACTTTTTTTCTCCGGATTTCCATTTCCCTCATGTGATTAGTGCTTCTGATGTGTTTTCCTGGGGGGATCGCATTGGTGCGATGCGCCCGACTGTTTTCGGGGTCGAGGCTCGGGAACACGAGATTTCGTTCATGTGTGAGGCAGTGTTGGTGACTTTTTCATCGGATATACGTTGGAGGCATGCGAGTAGTCTATCTCACATGTTTTTCTGCGTGGATTACAATGGTTTAATCTGATCAAAATATCGGAACCTCATACTCGATCTTATTAAATGTGGAAATGTGAAGGTGCCCCAGTGGCGGTTCTTCTACTGTGTTTGTAGTGGACCCGTGGCATGTGATCGCGTGCACTCCCGTGTGAGTGAAGTAATACTTGAATAGATTTTTTTGGCCAGGCCCCAGTCGTTGAGGCTGAAATTTAGAGATGTTACATCATGCCTTCCCGTTGACGTTGGGTGCCGTGTGCACAATAGCCATTAGGCTGAAAATGAGGTATACTCTGGGTGTATAAGGGAGCGCTTGGAGGTACGTGTGGTTTGTTCCTGATACCGTTCATGAGCATGGTTGGGGTTAACTTGGGGCCACACATCATGTGGGCCCCAGGTGTGTGTCAAGCTCTGTTTTGCGTACTTTGACCTCTCGCGACGTAGAGGGTCCCTCTATGCTCCTTTGATTGACCAGCAGGGTTGAGTGGTCTCCCCCTAGTTCTGTTCTCGATGGATCTGCGGGTAGCGGTGCTAGTGACACCCATTGATGGATCATGTGCTGAACCTCCTTTGGGTGAGTTGTTCTGGAGTTGGGTGGTTGCGCGATACCCACTCCGTGTTCGGTTGGCCAGTGTTGTACCATCCAGTAGAGATGCCCAGAGCAGTTCTGGGTTTACCCTCCAGCGGGGCTGGGCAGTGGGTTACTCATCAACTTCTCAGGGTTCACCCTCTAACAGTGACTAGGCAGTGTGTCACCCGACGACTCTTGAGGGTCTACCCTACAGCAGGGCTGGGCAGTGGGTCGCACGTCATCTCGTTCCAGGTCTACCCTCCAGAGGGGCTGGGAAGTGGGTCGCATAACGACTTGTTCAGGGTTAACCCTCTAGCAGAGACTGGGTAGTGGGTCACCTGATGACTCTTGAAGGTCTACCCTCCAACAGGGTTGGGCAGTGGGTCGCCCGTCACCTTGTTCTGCATTTACCCTCCAGTAGGGTTGGGCAGTGGGTCACCCGCCGACTTCTTCCAGGTCTACCCTCTAGAAGAGACTAGGTAGTGGGTCACCTGACGACTCATTCAAGGTCTACCCTCCTGCAAGGCTAGGTAGTGGGTATCCTGACGACTCATTCCAGGTTTACCCTCCAGCAGAGTGGGGCAGTGGGTCGCCTGATGATGTATTATGGTTTACCCTACAGTAGGGCTGGGATGTGGGTCACCCGATATCATATTATGAATTACCATCCAGCAGGGCTGGGCAGTGGGACACCCATTGATATTATAGACTTAGTACTTTCTACTAGGCTAGTCTATGGCTTTCCTCCATGATTATCAGAGCGGGACACTTGGTTGTACGGGTCAGTGTTGGAAAGATCTTGACTTTGAGGAGACCTATCCACTGCGGGGCAGTGACAATGTGTGGTTTGACTTATCCCTAAACTCTCAAGTACGAGGGGCACTTTCCCCCACCGAGACGCGTCCTAGTGAGGCGACCTAAAACCGTGCGGGCGAGTCAGTGCCGCCTAAAGCGGATAGATATGAGGTGTGGTGGATTGATCCTTTTGACTTGTAGTTTGGGGCAGACGTGTGGGATGCTGGGCATTGATGGCGTTTATTCTTGGGACTCTTGGCGACTCACTTTTCTTGGGATGAGCTACGGGATGGAGATATTCTTATGGTCTTGTTCGGGATTCTTGACAAAGCATATGGATTTGTATATACCATGTTCTGGTACCCACTTCTTGGGTTTGGTTGCTCTCCTTCCAGGAGAGGCGAAGACACGTGGGGTATGCCATGTGCTTTCCGCGTCTAGATTCTCGTGGTTGTATGAGTCTACTCTCCTGCTATAGGTCGTGAATGCTCAACGAGATGTTCATCTTCTCACCGTTCCTAGATCCTTCTGTTAGGACGAGTCTTCTACCTTTCTCTTGTTGGGTTGAGGTGTTTCTCTATACTGCACCTTCGGTTGTACTCCTTTACTTTTCCATGTTCTCTCTACTGGTCACCCTTCAGTACCTCCTTTGTTGCTCCCTCAAGCCTTCGGGGTATCCTACTGAGTATTTTTATACTCACCCCTGCTTGGGCTTTTCCCTCACTTGGTGTGCCCTTGCAAACGACAGACAGGTTGGTCGTGAATTCAGTGGAGCATAGGAGTTCTGGAGCTTGGACCACGTGCGGTGGTCGTAGTCGGGTTCCAGGTGGGAGACCCTTCAGCTGTTTCTTTTTGTTTACCTGTTGCTGGGTTGTGGCACCCATTTTCTATTTTGGCGCGTGTTTTTCCCCTTTTTCCTTTTCAGCACTTTCTCTGTATGGTTAGAGGTCGATGCACTTTGTGGTTTATATATAGCAGTATTCCTTTTCTTTACATGTCTTTTCTTTTACTCTGCACTGTTGCATTGAGTGTGCGGCATGTGTGTGTAAAGGTACTTAGGCAAAGGCCTCCCCGAGTTGTTGTGCCTTCGGCACTGGTCGCCAGCCCCTGGCCTATGGAGGCGGGCTTGGGGTAGTTGCGGCACGAGCCTTGGTAGGGTCGGGTCGTGACAAAATATTTTATCGATTGGTTATAAAGTGTTTCATATTATAAATATATAATAATTTTTTAAATATCACATTATTGATGATTGAATTAATTTGGGAGATGTTCAAAGGATAATTTTTTATAAATTATGCTAGATGTATGAAATTACCCACATTTATTATGGTCATCTGATAGTGATTGTTGATGGTTTGATGTTATATATTTTATAAAATATATATT
This sequence comes from Viscum album, assembly GCA_963277665.1. Taxonomy (NCBI): domain Eukaryota; kingdom Viridiplantae; phylum Streptophyta; class Magnoliopsida; order Santalales; family Viscaceae; genus Viscum; species Viscum album. The sequence goes on along the minus strand of OY728150.1, from coordinate 1,133,765,164 downwards.
AATTAGTCATTAATACGTTTTGATGTTATTTGTAGTTTCAAAATTACTGCATCAATATCCATTTTTTATAAATTTCGGACTATTATTTGATGTGATAATGATGAGTTTTTATAATTAACTATCATTATTCCAAAACATGACATTGTAAATTTGAAATCGAATATTTTCAAGAAAATTTGTATAGGTGTATAACATAAAAAATAGGATAAATGTTATAGTTAGATATTGTATAATTTTATGTAATTAAAATAAAATATATAATTATTCACATTTAATTATAATATATTTATTTTAATACTACCAATGATACTAGACTCTATGATTTCCAGAGATAAAAATTTATCAACTGATGATGTTTTACAGACTTGTATTCAATATTGATTGTACTAATATATATTATAATAATTTATTATTTGGTGGAAAACATAAATATATCTTTTGTTATATTACATATAAAGAAAAAAATATATTATTTCATAATTATCTATTCAAGTTTGGATGCATCGTTTAATTGTAATTTTTCCATTACTTGTGTCACAGGAAGGGGAATATTTTTAATCACGATATTTGAAAAATTAAAAGTTGTAATTTGGTGAATGAAGTAATAATAACAAAAAAAGAGATGAGTTTTTGTTAATATCAATTTTTGGGACTAGTTGTGACGTTATATGAGGATTGAAAATAATATTTATATGGATCTATTCATGGAGATGTATATGAATAAGACCACCTAATATTTTTCAGCGTAAATATTATTTATTCGATATTCAATTCATTATATTGAGGGATATATTTATTTAAAATTGATATTTTAAAATAATGAGTGGATATGTATGTGGAGGAAGCAATACATGGACTCCGTAGTGAGATGTTCTTAATATCTTGAAATCTTGATAAATATTTAGTGATTTCATGATACATAAACACATCAGTAGTGTATTTTCCATGGAAATATCCCATATATTTTTGGATAATAATATATTATTGTCCCTACATTTATATTTAGTATTTTAAATCTGTGATTTCTAAGTATGGATTGTTTTTCTAATTATTACATTCTATCATGACAATGTGATTCAGAGAATAAGAGTAGATCTACGGACAACAATTTGAATAGAGAATATATGTTTCATACAATGTGATTTTTTCATTAAATATTTCCCCTGAAATGGAAATTTTAATACTTTAACAAATTATTTTATATATTTTTACTTCACTGTAGATCCGAGATATGATTACATATTTCAATGATAGATCTGGAGGTTAACAAAAGTGAAGGTATTCCTAATGAATTTCAGTACTGTCAAATTTTTGGAATGTAAAAGGAAGAAGGAGAAACCTAACCTAAACCAAAAATGTCAAGGGATATTTTTTCTAAGAAAAACAAAAGGATAATTTAAGTAAGATGATTCATATGATATCGAATTTAGGAGAGAATCGAGACTAATCCCTTTGAAACAATCCCTCATCTAAAAGATTAATGGCAATGTTTATGTCTTATAGAATACCAACCAAAAATCTGTTATACTAAACTTGATTATAAATATATTATGAAGAGTGAATATGGTGAAAAACTTTCAAAATTGGGATGATCAATGAGTATCCAATATTCTTTGAATTATCGTGGTTTGAGCTCCGAAATATCTTTACTCAAAATCATATTGGTAAAATTAGGGATAATCATCTTAGAATAGAAATTAGTTATTCGTGCCTTTATTTTTCATTTCCCCTACCACATAAGATATGGTGTAGGATTTATCTAATATGAAATGTTCATCAGGGGTTTATTAATAAATAAATTTCATAACATTTAATTAATTATCATCTTCTTAAAGTATATATATTCATATATATAAAATGACTCTTCAATCACCTATTTTAAAAATGCACCACATACAATTTTTCCTATCTTATATCTACCTATATTTTTTTCCCTAATGTATTCCCTCTTATTTGGGTTATTTTTTCAGATGAATTATTTACAAATACTTCATTAAAATGGAAGAAAACATGACAAAAAGTGATTTCATCTAACTACAAAATGGGTTCATCAAATAATTTTTTATTTTCTTCCTAAATTAAACCATATTAAAAAGAATTATCATCTATACACAATATAATGAAAAATAATATACTAATTTAAAATTATTATAGTATAATATAGCAATATAATATTAACCATTCATTATATCAACTACAGGTTTGGGTCATTTTTACCATGTGCATGTATGAAGTTACAACATTTCACTATTTTCATCATGAGTGATTATTAAAACATATATAATGGTATTTTGTTGAAATAATGTGAATATATTTTAATTTTAGTTTACTATAGTTATTAAACTATAATTAAACTCATTATTAAATTAGTAAATTGTAATTGAACTAATACTAAAAAAAATGTTCGAATTGTTGACAACTTATACAAGAATTAATCCCATAAATTCCATATCTTGTACGTTAAAATTTAAAAATAATAAGACAATTAAGATTAAAACTAACTATTTATTATATAAATTATAACTCAAAAAATATATAATTATTTCTAATACCTCTATAACAATATGATAAATAATAAATTGAAATTATTGGTATATCTAAATAAATAGAAACTGTGGCATATAAAGAAATATTTAAGAACTGATTATAAATTTGCCTTCGCACCATAGTGACTTTGGTCCATGAAGACCCAAGGGCCATATAAACCTCTCTCCATAGAGACATTGATGTTTCCAGGGTAGACCGCATAGTTTCAAGCCCAAGAAGATGATTTAGAGCAAGTAGGATCCGCTAGAGCATAGCAAACACGATTGGAAGAATTATAGATTATGGAATTTAGCATTGGTACCACGCCCCCTGCAACTATGCATTGTGGACATGCTATATGACCTTACGTAAAACATTATGATATAAATCAGTCAATTCTACATATAATAGAGAGGGGATGTTTGAAAGGTTATGTTTTGCACTTGGGGTCATGTGTTAGTTCTCGTCCCTCTTGGAAATTGGCTCATGTAAGGGGCCTCATGCCACATGGAATTTTTTACATGTAAGGGTTCCCCCACATCCCATAAAAGGGGTATTACCCATAATAAATAAAAAACTTTGTACATTAGACCATTCACTAATAAATATAAATAATTACATATAGTGTAAATAAATACATGTAATTAAGTAAATTATATAGCTCTTTTGTATAAGTCATGTAAACTGGGAGTCAATGTATTTTAAAAAAATTCATGAGGCAAGGTAAGAGGTTTTCATTCAATATATACTGTTATCACATATTTTTTATCTCATTTATCAATTATAATGATTTCAATATACTATCTATTTAAGGTATCACATATAATACATTATAATAAATTATTTATAATTACTTATAAATATTTAATAACTTAAATTATTAAAATTTAAATCAAAACATTTGATGATTATAATGTTTTTTATCTAAATATATGTCCTTATAATTTATATTCCTTCATCATTTTCTATTATCATTTTTTTATTATACATTTTTAACTATTTAGTTCATAATCATATTATAAACTTATGTTATTTGATATATAAATGCAATTTAATATCACTTTATTTGTTAAATGGGATGCTGTAGAAAAATGTATTTCCCCCTTGGAAATTAAATTTCAAATCTTTATCTCACCGCTTCTTTGAGATTATTTATGTATAATTTTACTTTAAATTCCATATATGATCAATTCCTTATAAATTCAAAAATTATTTTTCCTCTATCCATTTTGGGTTTATAATTTTCTAATTAAAAATCAATTATGATTTGTTACTACATCATTTATCTTAATGTATGCACTGTATATTTTCTATTTCATTATCATGAATTAATTTTTTCACCAGACCATCAATTTAATATATTTATATTTTGGAATATATGTTAAAAATAATTAAATGTCATTGTTTTTGTAATTTTATTTATTCAACTACTTTTCATCCAAATTTACTTCGTATTATATGAATAATTTAACACATTCCTATAAAATATTCATAGAAAAATTATACCTTTATTGGGAATTATTAACATCAGTGAATTTTTTTTCGGTAGTATATTATAAAAAATAATCATATTATTTATATTTTTTCATATCAATATAGTTTGAATATGTGAGAATTTTTAAAATTGTATTGTTTTTTTATTATTTCATCATTACATGAAATCTGTAGAGTTGATATCAGAAAAAATCAATAATTTATGATGTTCCTAAAAAGAATTTGTATTCTACATTAATAAACATTTATATCTCACTATTTCTAGTTCAATGTTTTCAATACATTATCATTATATCTTTTAATAAACATAAAATAATTCAAAAATAATTCATTTTCTCATTATGTATACTTGTTTTTATCTATGCAGATATAGGATTTAATCCTCAATGAGATTATTGTTACACATTTTCCTTCCCTATCTCATATCATCTATTATTTATTAAAAAATCCTACCATACCATATCACTCTAATTAAAATAACAGATACATCATTTTTCAATGAAAAAATATTAACATAGATAAATAGAAAATTTAATTCATTGCGAATACTATTATTATTAGCAACAATCAATTAATTTGATATGGAAAAATGCATAATGACAACATTTATTATTAATCCAAATATTTACATCACATTTTTGTCGAATATTATGGTATGATGAAATTTATTTAAAATAATTATATATATTAGAGGAATAGAAATATATATCCACCAAATTTGTTTGAAATATATTTATATATAATGAGATAATTTTGTATATTGAATGGGGTGATGGAAAATTACACTATTTTATGGAATATGGATTGTTATCCTAATCAACTATATTATAGTAGATGGGTATTTATCAATGTGCATTATGTTTGGAAAAAAATTATCCAATTATATGATGTAATATTTTTCTTATTAGAAATTTGTGGCATATGATATCTGATTTGTATGTATATGCCACATTTTGATATTATGATTCATGTTTCTATGTATGTGGTTAGTTATTTATGTAATAAAAAAACAATAATCTAAATAATAACTTATTATAATTATTTATAAAATAAATCTCCCAAATAGTCATACAACATGGGGATTAAATGGGTTTCTGTCTGTTGGGACCAAAATAATATGCCTTGAAATAAATTAGCGAATTACTGATGGTTCATCCACCCGAATCACCTTCGCAAAGACCTCCAGCATCATTACTACCATGAATCTTCTTGAAATGATTCTCCACGACTACTGATAATCTAATGATCGACACCTCTAAAAGTCTGAGAAACATGACCACAGCCTCCTTGACCATAACAAATGCAATGACGGAAGCCTCTGTGAGTCCGAGAAACATGACCAGAGCATGCGTGACCACCACAACAGTATTGAAATAAGCCTTTACGAGTCCAAAAAACTTGACCGGAGCCTCCACAACCTTAGGGGATAAATGAAAGACTTCAATCGGAGTATGATGAACATGGAAGATCTGACTCTGATTGTGAAGAATGATTTTATTTGAGGCACATGCTCAGAGTAAAGTGATACCATGTTCTTATAAATTCTCAGCTCACCCCCAATCCAGTGGATAGACACCCTTACATTTCTCATTCCACTATCTCAATTCATTAAGCACCCATTTCTATGTGAACCATCAACAAAATTAACCATCTGAGGTACTTGAACATCACAAACCCACCATTACATTACTCTATTTTACCTCCACTTCATGTGGGTATTCCCTTTGAAAATATGTTAGTCCATCACAAAGAATGTAGACCCCTCAGGATACTCGAAACATCGTCAAACACTCAAACTTCACGAAGCACCCACTAACCGCATATAGACTCCATGCCTAGGATGGTTCACTAGGATTTGCGAAACATCCTCTATAATGAAGCACCTCTCTACAAGGCCTTCTTAATTTCAAACCCCTCTTCTATATGGATATCCAGGAATGTACGTACTAATTTCATGGTCCCCTGAGTAGTGCTTCATGTTCTGATTCTATCCATCATGCTTCTTCACATAGGCATATTGACAACTATTAGTTCATCATATAACCATGCTAATGAGGACCCCTGAATAGATCACTCCATAACCAACTAAATATATGTAATTTCTTCTACATTCTGGCTTCCATGTGTGGGTTGGTACAAGTTATGTTTGTCCTAGGGGTAAATAATGAGTTCTCATCATCTAAGATGTTGGATGTTAAACTTCCATGAAAACCCACATCCTCATCACATGATGTTAAATTGTAATTTCCGCATGTTTGGTGGGACTGATTGATTCAAATGGGGGATGGGCCATGGTGGCCACACTCTCTATCAATCCCTTTGGTTATTTTATCATTGAGCACCTCAGGAATATTTTACATAAGCACCAACACATCTTGGTAGGGTTCCCCCTACATTATGCTCATATCATCCATGTACATCTTGAAAACCTCTTATACTATGCCCATATCAGCCTCCCTAGGCCTATACACACGTGTAATCCTAGATATTCTCCTCATAGATGCACCTTCTTTCAAATAATCACCATATCTATTATAGACTCTTGTTTCTCACAGTATGAGTGAATCAAATGGGCATAGAGTATGCATCAAACATGACAAACTATTTGGGCCTCAATAGCATGTATGCCACACACCGCACTATAACGAACTATTTGGACATTGATTTACTATCATGACGATATGTTTTAAGGCTTAATAATGTTCAATCCCTTCACCCATTTTTTAGCCATTTCACATCAGTTCACCATTCATCTCGCATGATGTTTAATATCATATCTCAGACTATGTGGGTTTTGATAAATGAATTCTATATAGGGTATATAGGTTTCATCCATGAGGTACAATCCATCCAAATGGTAAACTTTGGTAAAACCTACTAAGGATGTACCATCATAAAGTGATATCAACACTTTTTGGGACTCTTCTCCATGATCTTCCTCCTTGAGGTGTTCTAATATACTCAGTTAGTATACCATATATAATCCCCGCAAACAATCCATACTCGTCTAACAAAGAGTGTCCCTCTATTTATGGGCCTCTAACCATGTGTAATCCCTAATCATGTATTTAAGTTGTTGTCCTTTTTATATACCTTGATTTTTTGTCTCATTTAATAACTATATGTACTTTTCTTATTCCCATTATATTGAAATGTACAGAAGAAGCCTCCACGAGGTGATTTCCAATCACCCCTCCTCATTATCGTCCCTCCCTCAATCCATTCTACCTTATGAAGGTTATGCCTTTACTAGTTTGTTTCATTTTTTATTCCCCCATCCACACATTAAGTCTCACATGACATCTCCTCATGTGACTCATCACCTGATTCTAGATCTACGTGGACATTGATTCCATTCCAATGAGATATGTAGGAAACCTACTTAACATTCAATCCCAATACTGTCACATTTACATAGTTTCTTTGTTCCATCCCCATTCATTCCACCCTTCGACACTTCACCCATATCAATCCTGATTTTACAAAAGCTTCCAGATGCCGGTGAAATCATGCCATACAAAAAGGGAGCCAATCATGTGTAATCCTCATTATTCTTATTTCTAATTGATACAAACTATCTATTTACCATGAAATATTCCCAAAATTATTATGCGGTCATTCCCCATTGTGTAAACCTTGATTCTATGACACTATTTTTCGATCTACATGGGTTTTTATCCCTATCTTCTACACAAGGTACATAGGAAGCCTCCTAATGGTTCAAACCCATCCAATGGTAAGAATTGGTGTCCCCATTGTAGGGACCCATCATCCTTATTTGATATTCCCTTTGTGGTGTCCAGATAATCCTTCACGTTGTGACATCTTCCCATTTGAGACACACCACTCTTGGGTCTATCCCAATCGAGCATTCAGATCCAAAAGTCTAATAAGCCTTCTAGGTTCTCCCTCTTATAGATGTACACATCTTATCAATATTCATATGTATTGTAATCAGTATGATTCATCACATCAATATTATAAACTCGCGACATAACCTGTGTTAAACATGGGATTCTTAGGAAAACATCAGATACATGCCACACCCATAACATTACAGACATTCAAAATGGGATTCCTCAGGATTCCACACCTTTGGAATTCCCTATCATAAGGGAAAATCTTGGGGTATAAGTTTTTCAGTATACAAACACACCATTTATTCCTAGCATGACTACTATCTTGACTGTAGGTTGCTACCTGACATGACCACTTTAATGTCCTAACACAAGCCTTGTAATTAACCGACATCCACAATGACATAGAATGGGGAAGAGTTTCAAGAAAAACATATTAATATTTATGGGAGAACTATAATACTTGAAATTTTATGGGGAGGAATCCAAGAAATGAGGAACTGATATGCCATTATCACTTTGCAATCAAGGATAAATAATCTTTATAAAAGTGATGAATGCCACCTACCTTTTGAAAGTGGTAATGAGGGCGGATGCATGTGAGTCCATATAGATGGATGCACATCCATAGTGGAAAATGTTGGAGAGATATAAATGGTAAACTAGAGGTGAATCTATTCTCTATAATATGAGGATTAGTAGAATTCCAGACACTTGTCGATAAGCATGTCAAATGGATCTACCTTTTTGCTGCTAGGTCCCAGCAAGAAAATAGTGGGCCTGGTGTGAAACTCACTAGATTTTTTGTAGCTAATCATTGGGCACCACAATCTGTGACATTATCAATGTGGATATTTCTATCCATCCATGGAGGATTGAACGATGTTGTGATAATTTGAATTTAATCCCTACTATCTGTACTAATGGATGACAATGTATTCTTGTTAGTACCCAAACTATTACTGTAGGAAACAAATAACCACACGCTTGCATATGTCAGTGTAGGAGCAATGCCAATGTGGCAATCATGCATAGCTCGACCTCTACCATGACATCATGCACTACCATAAATACCGGGTTCCCACACCTTGTCCAACCTTCTGAAATTTTCTAATTGAGGGAAATGGACATTCTAGTATATAGATATGAACATGAGGGGGTCATCTAGTTAAGTTATATGTCTCGTAATGATATAGAGGTATGAGTTACCCTCCATCTCCATTGCCACCATGTGTCACATCGGGATCCATAGCTCCCCACTCTAATCATTTATATATTCAATATCTTCACCCATAACGATCCTATGACACACTCCATTACTCTGTTGATATACGTGGTGTCTGTATCGTCAATGTTTTGTCTTTAGATTTTGATCCACCAAGGAAGGCTCCCACTAGGCCACATCAGTACTTCCAACTAGCCTCGCATGTAGTGGATCTTGTAGTCCATACCCTTACACCGCCAACCATAACTTAGCTGACTTGATGCCAACGTCGGGAAAAATCTCAACATGATGCCCTCTAGGGGAAATCATCTTTTATGGAATCCGGGTTTTGAGCCACCTCAACGTGTTATATCACCACAATGTTGTTATATAATAAGGGTACCTTTATTTTTTTATCAGGATTGAAGCCTCATCCATCCCATGGGAATTCTGAGTTAACTCCCCCGGTCACTGGTGCATGTAGAATATATTTCATGTTATCCCACGATGATGAGATTATTTATGTACGACCTCCCCGTACCATCATTATCCAATGTTGAGGTCATCCCCACTCACTCATATTTCATGGATCTTCTCTATATTCCACCATTACTAGTCAAAAAGGAAGTCTACCGCATCACAGTCCCAAGAATGTATATTTTCCATCTATTTTAGGTTAGCAATGCGAAGGTCCTCCCCACTTCATCATGAACTCATGTGGGGCTTTCCCTATAGTAGAATTAGATAGAGTGATTGTATTCCTCACCCAATCACCCATTAGCATGGATGTCCTCCCCATATTTTCATTAACTCCAGCAGATGTATTCCACAATTTTTGTGAAATTGTCTAAAGTGATCCCCACACCCCAGTTCATCCAAAAGGAGGTCCTCCCAACTCCATCATTAACCATCAATTTGGTCCTCCACATTTAATGTATTTACCCTTTACGGAAGAAACACCATGGGGTATGAGGGTATATTATCACCATGAAAATAAAGATATTGAGAAGGGAAAAATCATGGTCAAACCTATCAATCTATCATACTCTGATGTAGAGTGTCACTCAATGATTAATTCCACTCCCATATCCTTTGTATCGGAGGATGGTGCATGAAATCGACATATCATCTTTGTCCTCCTAGAAACAAAGATGCAATGAATCCTAGAATCCCTCCATCAATACATACCAGAAGAGGATGGTTTTTCTCTTTTATAGGGTCTTTCTATGCTAGCCTCTCTGTCGTCAATAAGATAATTCTTTACCTTGACAAGATACCATAAAGAATTTTTCTGGAAAGCAGTAAATGATGAGAACATGCCTTATCAACCAACAATGATCACCCCCCGGTGCAGGGAGTCGTTTTCAATACCTTGTCATATAGGGATGTAGTTATATAGTCATTGCATTCCTCAAGAGTCCACCTAATATGCATTGGTTTGTAATCTTGGGGGGGTGTACTCTCCTCCAAATAGTCTAGCACTAAAATGGTCCATGTTAGTGCTTTTATTGGTCCCCTTACCACCCACATTAAATTAATGTGTCAACCATGGTCCAGATCCTGAGTTTTTGGAGATACGTTTGTGGGAAATACTCATAGCGGACCACCTCCTCACGATTTTTCTGGCCAATGTAAACGACAATATTCAATATTATATATTTCACCACCCATGATGACGTTTTTATCATATATTGAACCTTTTGGATGATGCATTCATATCTCCATCATTGATTATTTGCTTACCCCAAGAGCTAGGAACGTATCGACAACATTGTCGAGCAGTGTTTTCTAGTTTTGTTGGCTTCACTCCATATTTCTCAGCACCCTCTGTCACCTAGTTATCATTGTACTATCCTACAACAATGATTCCAAAGATTTATTGTGATCCAATGAGAGATTGTAGAGGCTTCCCCACATGTATAGACTCGTGGATGGGGGATGTATGGTTTCTTACATTTATGTCCAATCATGAACCACACTAGTTCACCCTGTGATATTAAGGATATTCCCCTGGGCATCATGATAGTAAAAAAGTTGATCCAAATATATATTTAGATATAAAACCAAACTAATGTATAGATAATATGAACCTACCACTAGGGAAACACATCACCTGGAAAACCTTATCGGTGCCCACACTCTCCAACAATGACAGACACATGGCCTTAGATAACCCAACCATTCATTGTATTTAGGTTGGGATCCTAACAATGGAAAATAACATACCAATATAGTCAATCCCTCTGATCTATATGATTCATTTTAGAAGAAGAAAAAGGATCCTAAATATACCACGCTCATCTAATATCTCATAGAACAATGAAGAATCATCGAATATCACCTCGCTGAGCTGGCCATAGAATGACATTCAGATTATGGTGATCCATGAAATAATCTCATCTGTCTTCAACCCGGGGAGAATGTGAAAACAATTATTATACGTTTTGAGTTGCCTCTTGTTCATCGTGAAAAACATGCATATCCTGACTAGGTAGAAGCTGGTGTTTATGGAATAAGACCCTGGTATGCATCAACAAATCCACCCTAACTATGCTACAACTTGCATTAGGACCTGGCTCCAGATACCCTAGACACTCCTTCGGTACCCCCGGTCACTCTGCAAGTTCCTCCATTAGACCATCGGGCCATTCCACCATTATATCCATGCGAATCTCATAAAATTACCATGTTTAGGAACCTACCATTGTTAGGGTATTTAGGAATCCTCATCAAGGATATCCAATGGCTACTCTTATCCCTCATCTCAATGATCATAACACATGAATTTTGGTTACTCCACCTAATGGAAAGGTATATCCATCATGGGTGGGTGATATTCCAATACCCTTGGGCATTGGGAATCATACCCTCTCTACTTTAATGGGTCAGATGACCCACTACTGTATTTAGCCTATATTTTTTCAAGGTGAGGACCAATTTTATGAACTCCAATGTAGCAGGAAGACACTATGATCCGGTCTTTCGAATAAACACTTGACGGGTCAACATTAATTTGTACAACATGTTACCATTTGAGTCCATACCTAGTTGGGAGGATCACTATTGGTAGTTTATGAATGAGTTCAGTTACACCACCCTTAATATTTGAATATCCGACATCATTATGTGAATGTAAATATCAGATGAAAGAGTTGTATAATTTTTCGCACAGTGGAAAGGCCTCAAATATTCACATGATATTACATTGACTTGAAAAAAGCTACTAAAAATTTGTATATGGAATTTGAAGAATGAGTTGTTTCTTGAACTCATCACTCAAACCTTCCTAGGTGGATTCTAGGATTTATCTAATAAGGAAAAATTTATAGAGGACGACATGAAGAAATGAAAATAGGCATGCCTATTTCTTCATATAGCTTTTGAATGAAGAGACTTTATTGCTGAGACTCTTACTATTTCATAGATAGATTCCCCTAGACCATTGAAATTTTTACCAGTAGAGCCACATCCACAAACTAATCGAGGTCCACCGCCTTGGGCTTATCCTCTGGCTGAGAATCGGCCGCCTTTGATTATTTGGGCACCACCACATAATGCACCACCACTACATAGGCAAGACAACCAGTTTACACATCCTCACGAGGCCCCAACCCGTCATTATATCCAGGATCCTAGAGTCCCTTTCCCATACATAAGAAACTGTAACTACTCATTCAATGAAGCTCAAGTCCCCAACTATTTATGAAGTTCCTGGTTTTATGTAATCGTGGGATTTGAAGAATATAGGAGGACTGGAGATGCATATCTCATAGATCACACCAACTATTTTACATAACACTTGATCTATGGGAAAAACATCAAGTAGGGATATGTGTTAAAGGACTGAATCTAGGATGAAGTTGATAATAACATAGTTAGATTGGATCAAGCACTAATATAAGTGCCATTTGTTTCTAAAAATAATGATAGTTACACCTAGGATATGTGGCACCAGGTCTATATCTTTGTATCCCAAAATTATGAATACCAGATAGCTCACAATATAGTCGCTCATGACCATGGTATTATATATGCTCGTTTCATTCATCCTTAGCCTCTTGAAGTCACCGTATTTCCAAAAACTACTACTTATTCATCAATATCTCATACCTCATCCTCATAGGATATTAATCCCTGATGGTATAAGGTGATGCAAAGCGATCTACAACAATCAAATTCATCTTGTACACTTATAAAATTCATTCCCTCAGAGATTGGGATTGACCCTAGAATCCTCCTAGATATAATAGACTCCTCAAGTGATCACCAAGAGTATTCCTTGGTGAATAACATCACACTGGTGAACCCTTACATGGTACACAATTATGAAAAGCACCGGGAATCTCCCCCTAATGTCCCCAACCGATGCCAGAAATGAAGAAATCGTTTATATGTGAACCATTAAGATGTATCTACCAATGATTCAAACCAAGTCATGCATGCCACTAATATTATAATGTTGGTTAAAAATATGGATCAACATACACAATCTTGTAATCTTGTTTAATCACATCAACTTCCCCCAATGTTTGTGATACTTGACTAGGAAGATTCTTCATGACCATTATACGATCATCCAAGTACAGGTAATGATATTCCATTGTAATCTAATAATCATATGGTAGTAATACAATGATATTAAAATAGTGTGGAGTGGGTTGCCCTCTACTCTAGTCAAAATCCACTTATCTGACATGCCTCATCTCCAATACCTATTTCCAGAGCGAAACCTACTATTGGAAAAAATGTGTGCCTGGCACAAAATTATGTTTTACAAAACCTAAATTTTTTTATAATAAATATATTATAAACTGGTTAAACCATAAAAATTTGGTCATTACCATCCATGAATATTTTAATTGAATGATGAAATAATGTTGTCTACAAAGGTGGTAACTTTTCACCTCACGTGTGATGTTTTCATTCTTAAAATAAAAAATCGAATAGAAGAGAATTTGTGTGAAATTATTTCATAAACATGGTAAAATTATAGAATATCGATGATATTGGACATTTCATTCCATATGGACAAGGGGATGTGAGGAGATAAAATGAATATATTGGAACACAAAAAGAAATATAAGGAAAACAGAAGGCAACTTTACATCCTGATTTCTTCTTCTTGAGAAACTCTTTAGGGGATTGGTTTTGGACATTTATTTAGACCAAAATCATAGGGTTCTTGGGGAGGGGATTGAAATGATATTTGACAAAAATTTGTATAGGTACATATACTTGATAGGTATGAGGATAATAGGTGTTGAGGTGATGTATTTATATATGAGGAGGATGTTGTTTTTTTTTTAATATTTTAATCAGTAATTTATTATATTGATTTTGTTAAGAAATATTATTGATTATTGAGATTAAATATATTAAATTTATTATGTGACTTTGATATAATAGACTTAAATCAGCAATACATCACTGATGACTCCATAATTCATGTATTTAGTATTTAAAGTAATTTATATTATTTTACTATTGATTAAAAATATAAGTATTTTAAAAAAATACCAAAAATTAACAGTCTGTATTATTCAACATTAATACTTAAAATATTATATTCATTTTATGAAATAATTTTCATGATATGTGAAAATTAATTTTTAATTAAAAACCTAATTAGCCAAATGAAACTTTTTTAAAATTAAAACGACAATTATAACATTGAAAAATTAATTAAGGCCTCATAAAAATATCTCCTAATCATAAGGAACCAATGTATTTACATATGAATACATTTCATGAAAATAAATATTATTTTAATTTATTATATAAGTCATAAAATTGTAGTTAATTATTTTGGACGTATAACATGTCAACACTTAATTAATAATTTTTTTAAATTTTTTATTTATGTATACTATGATATAACTGTATCATAATGACACATATGAATAGTATAAAATTAATTTACACAATCATTGATGTGGTTATTATTAAATTGAATGACTTACTTTTCAAAAAGCTCACATTACTATTCAAATGTTCATGTTACAATTTCACCAGTACAGGTTCCATTCTCTTTTAGAAATGCTTCTTGTATAATTCATTCATCATGAATATATCGGGTACTATATTCGGTTATGTGTTTTTGCTATAGGAAATAATTATAAAGATGGAATTTTCATTGAAAAATTATGTGTTGTTACAACTAGGATGAAACACCCATCTTGATGCATGGAAATCATGCATCATCTTCTCATGAAAGCTCATAAGAACCCATACCTACTCACAGAACAAAAGTGAATTTTCACAGATCAGAGACTATCCAGATGGAATATCCCCAATATATAATTTATGTATAATTATTGAACCCTCTAGTTCAGTAAAAAAACATCGTCTTAATAAATTCCAAAATCACATGTACAATATAAGTTGATGTCTGAGATAATCACCCCTTAGATTCCTGAACATCGAGATGCATTTCTACCAAGAGGTACATTATCTACCACTCATCAAATGACACTCATACTACCTCTATTTATCTACAACCACTCTTTTAAGTCAATGTAGATTATCATTCAATGTCTATAAGCTAATTCAATGTCGAAAGAATGTAGATAATCAACCTGCATCTTATGCTAATGGTTTAGGCCCCACAATGAATAATATGTTCTTGTGGATTTTGTGATCCATCTATACCACAATATATCAATCACATGATATAGTGTATCATAAATACAAGGGAATGAACCAAAACCACTAATTATATATGTTCAATTGTGTAATTCTTCTCATGTGGTATCATCTACCTCGATCAATAAGAAACCACACATTCCTCTTGAATTAGAAAACCACTAAGTCCATCTTCGACTGCATCATAGTACTGAATATATGTTTTACCTGGAATATTAAAATAGATTAATGGTGTTTAGGTTGTCATAAATTTCATCCCCTAAAAATATATACCTCAATCATCAGACCAAATAGTCAAAACCCAATTCATGGTAAACTATGGAATTAGTTCTTCCAATAAAAATAAATATTAGACAAAACACTCGTAATAATATTATTAACCCAAAAAGATTTGAATTTCAAAAATTTAGTTTAGATTATCCCATGTTATGATAGATATTCCCCCTTATTTGTCCACTAAAGCTCCATCCTTTGATATGACATGGCTCATGATGTGCATATCATTAATCCATAAAATAAAGTTGGTTAGCTTGCGGAAAAGTAGATTCTATATCAATGTACTCAATATGATGTCAATATAGTTTTCATGGTCATTTTTTTACTGGGAGTACATTGAGATATCATCAATGAACCCCAAAACAAAATGATCTAAAAAATAATTATATATTATATTCATTAAGTTCATGAATAATTCATGCGCAATAGTCTACACAAACGACATCACTACGAATTCGTAAAAGAAAAACCTTCTCCTAAAAAAATTATGAGGGTTTTCCAAGAGTCTCTACCTTGACTAATTATATGATGATATTAATTACATCATGGAAATGTTCACAGATACAATAAAATTATTGAAAATATTTTTCTATAAATGGAAGAGGAAATCACTTATTTACCATCATCTCATTCATCCTATGATAATCAACACATAAAGCTCCAAGAACCATCAACCATTTTGGAAAAAAGAACTGGATAACCCTATATAGTTGTACTCTCCCATATGAAGCCTTTTGACTCCAGTTCTCCATACTTATCTTCAAAATTATAATGCACTTTTACTGACATTATATAAAGTGGTAATGAAAATGGATCTTATCCTGAAACCAACTCGATTATGAACTCACTATATATCATGGGCTATAATCCAAATAACACATATGGGAAACCATATGTAAATTGGTTTACCATTGTAGGAAAATAGTCTTGTCTCATTCCACAATTATATACAGAAATAACACTTATTTGAGTCTTGGAGAAATCCAATGTAAACTAATTTGGTCTCACATGAACAGCTTGAAAAAATCCACTCGGTCTTGTGAGAATATCTACTTCCTTATAGAGATTTAAAGTAAATAAACTCATCTAATAGTCGAAATGAGACCAGTTTATAACTAGATAAACCATAATAGGAATCTAGAGAATGTATTTCATTTTTAGCATGAACGCTTTCCAAGAGAAACGGAAACCACAAATCTCTAGAGAACACACCTTACAACATTTGATATTTTAAAACCATTCTCCAAATAGAGTGTCAATGGATTCAACACCATATATTGTTTCCACATCCAAGCCCAAAATATATTATAAATAGGTGATTTTAATGAATTTTATGCTTTTATATCTTACAAAACACACTCTTTTGTAGATGAAACAAGAATCATATCATTAATAGTTGATGATCATGCTTCTGTAATTGAAAGAGTAGTATAAATCAGGAGAATCTATCATATCCCTCTATATGGGGATCTATAATGAACACTCTATGCTATTCTGATTGCCTTGTACTACATCTTATGAAGTTGGGTTCCACATCCAATGCCTCATCCTAAAAATCATAGAGAACTCCAACTACCAACCTTCTAAAGAGTATTTGTTCCCCTTTGTGATTTGGGTTCCTATTCTGATCCTCTACCACAAATATGATACACAATGTTCTCCGAGAAACTCTAATTATTTCTCAATATTCAATAGATACGACACCCAAATATATATAAAAGGCATTGTGGGTGATTTTGTCCAAACTGTCCACAATGATAACATATGAACTGAGCATGTTCACGAGATAGGTTTCCACGTACATAACCCCTAATCCCACTAATTATTTTGTGTAAACTACTATAATCACACTTTTTACCACTCAATGGATAAATCCCAGATTTCCCTACTGAAATAACCATTCCATTTCATGGGAACATCCTTATATTCCCTTATGTGATGAGTTCATAACTCATTACGACATCAATGATTCTTAAAAAAAATTTACCTTCGACTTAATCTCAAAAAAAATACCTTCCGAGCTACAAATCTCCCTATAGGTCTCATCAAAATCCATGGATGGGGTAAATCATTGTAGGTCAATAAAACCTTTAGAAAACTTGATAACTTACAAAACCCCTTACAATAAATGTAACAACTCTAACACATTTTCATCACTCAAGGACATGGGATAAAAATGTATTAGTAACATCATCACTATGTCCTTGTATGATAGGTCATCATGATTTACAGATTCGTCAAGAATATCTCAACAATGATTAGAAGGTCCTATATGTATACATGTGACAAGATCTACTCTTATTCCCCATTTTTCTCTAGTTGATGGAGGATTTTCTGGACTAACTCAATCTAGAACAAGGATGCCTATGTTCCCCCTTCCACAATAAACATAAAGGGAATGATGGATCTGATACTCTCTTGTCATCTCAATCATCAATGGTATAGTACAAACAGTCTCACATTCAATGGATAACATGATCATCCGCAATCTTTTATGAATTTGAACATCCATATATTCCTCAGGAGCTAAATGATTTTATCATTCAACTCCATTAGGCGCGTACTTTAACAACCCAGGTATTAATAGAACAATAAATTTTAATTTCTAATTATACTTATCAATATGATATTAATTTTACATAAAGAAATGTCTTTTCTCTATAGCATACTCAACACACAACAACTTTTTTCTTATAAATCTTATGTTGCCCACAATTTTTGTGTTATACTAAATAATAATATACCCACAATATTATTTTAAATTATAGTTAATTACAAGATGTTGTATTAGCGATAATGAACATACCTATCTACAATATGTATTCAAATATTCATTATATGTTTTTACATTTATCCAATGAGTATTGGATGCTTGAAATAATAATGAATCCAATTTTAAGAATTAAATACTCTAAAATTTTTAAATGTTCAGTTTACCAAATATTGATGGAGAACCCTTTCTAAATCTATTTTTTCACTATTATATGTTATAATTGAAGATATAAACTTCTTCTATATAACCAAAACATAAAAATTGACTTTGGATAAAATTTGCGAAATTTTCCATTGATGTTTAATTTATAATCAATAATATAAAATACTGCATTTTAATTCAAAACTTCCTTTTCAGATAATTTTTTTATTTATTTAGATTTTCTTATATTAGTTTACAAAGCGTAATTGAATTATGGGTTTATCACTTATTCCAATGCAAGTAATTGGAAGTAATTTCACATTTAAATTGAACATAATCACATGTCAATCGTTTGATAGTTATTACTTTATAAAATCATGCTTTTTGGTTATGACAACAAGAATTAATTTTAAATTTTTTACGACAAAGTATATGTTTTGAATTTTGGAAATCTTATTCCATATTTTGAATCATAATGTCCAAATTTTGTAAATAGGTACCTTTTATTTTTTGGACATTGTGAATAGTAAATTTAGTAATTATTTTATTTACCATGGTTAGAGGATAAATCTAGTAAATAAGGGTAAAAAACAATATTATAATAAAAAAACTACCCAAAAACTTGTTCAAATCCTATTGGATGACAAATTTCTGATAAAGAGATTTTTTGGGTCAATTCGGTGACCCCATGGATCAACTTGGGAGTGATAACGGCATCTTATAATAATTAATATAAAATAAATGGAACAATAAGATAAACATATATTGTTTAGTAAATAAATTTTTATATAGTATTATTTAAGTGATCTATTCGACTATAAAAATTAATTGTATATATAAAACTATCTTTTACAACATGATATTTTATTTATTATTTTTAGACATTTTATAAATAAATTTAATTATGACACAATGATTACTAGGTGATTGCTTCATTAATAATGTATTCAAATCAATGATATTTGAAATATTAAGATAAATGGAATTTAATATTTCGATTCCATATATTAATTATTTTAATGATATTGACATATAATATTTTTATTTATTATGTTTCTTATAAGTACTCATGTTGTTATGTATTTTTAAAAAAATCGTGATATGAATAGTGACAAAATTTACTTAATTCATATTTTAAAATGTAATATATTTTAATACATATTATAATAAACAAGAAAATAATATATTGAGCCAAATGGTAATTATAAGATTAAAATTTCATTAATTACTCTTTCATTGGACATTTTTATTGTTTTTGTTTCTATTTTCATTCTCAAAGTGTTAAATGCTTGATAAAATAGTAAGAGTAAAAACGTGATAAATCAAAAAGACAAGGATTAAAAAAATATCCAAAACCTCTCTAATTATATTGGGTGATTTTATTTCAACTTATATTCATATTATCTTAGATATAAATTAATGGGGACTACCTTATAAACAAAATTTAATTTATAATAAATTAATATTTCTACACATTCCTAAAGTGCCCCTCGTCCCTTTTATAAAAAGCCACAACCTCTAGAAGAATAACTCACACCTCTAATGACCCTTTTCTCATCCAAATTATGACTTAATAAGCTCCCAATATCTCTCCCTTACACTTATAATCCTTACCTTAGGCATAAGTCAATTAAAGAATTCATTTTGGTTCAATTCAAAAAAAGTAACACGTTTAAAGAGGTAGCGTCTTTTCTAAAGTTCCATTCAATTATGTTACATCTTCAATACATATTATATTCTTATTAATTGATTACATAAATAACCAGTAT
The DNA here is from genome assembly GCA_963277665.1 of Viscum album. Classification (NCBI taxonomy): domain Eukaryota; kingdom Viridiplantae; phylum Streptophyta; class Magnoliopsida; order Santalales; family Viscaceae; genus Viscum; species Viscum album. Next base: position 1,133,744,482 of record OY728150.1, on the reverse strand, counting down.
CATCAATATAATAGGATATTATTATGATAAATATTAGAACTAAAATTACACACACCTCCATCTAATGGATACAAATATATTATTTCTCTCTATGACGAACTGCAGTCTTACAAAATGATGATTGTTCAATTTTATCCTAACACCTATTATTGTTGAAATTATGATTTAATATATTCATATATGATATATATAATATATATATTTTCTCTATTATTTGGTATTTTTTATTTATAGCACACCTTTATTCTTTCCATAATGTCTAAATAAGGTACTTTCATTTGAAGATGTGCAGACTATCGCCCCCTCAAAGTGATATGACTCGTTCATGCCATACATGGAACAAATAAGGATGGGGTTAATGAACTTATGTAATGTATATAAACCATGATATTATTCTATAATTATAATTTACATATGTATTATTTTGTTTTCATTTCGTTCAACCTGAAAAACAAATGAAAGTAGTGTTCATGCGTACATAAGGCTTACCATGTCCTTGAATGGCGCATCCCATTTATTATCTCTAGATGTTATGGAATATTATAAAAAAAATATATACTCAAAATATATTATACTTAAATAATGAATAATATATGGTTAATTATTTACTTTTGACTATATGGACTACTTATATCTTGATAAGTTCATTTTCGAGTCATGTACCAAATATTGATGAAACAAACAATAATAACTTAAATAATTATGTTATTTTTAAAACATGGTAATAAATGATATAAAAGGAATAATAAAAATGAAAAAAGTTAAAGAGAAACTAGAAAGAAACATAAGTTTATTTTTTAGGAATGAAAATGAACATACATGACGATTCAGACATAAGGTAAGGGACTTCGTCTCAATCTCCTTTCACTAAGGCATATTTTGTTTTATAAAAGACATTATTTTATATATTGTATAATAACAACCTTTTACTTTTAATTTAATTATATGGTTTTCAAAAGGAATATTTCGTTTTATGAATCATTTAACAACTTTACAATGGGAATGTTTTATTTTAACACACGTTGTGATGATGACATTCCTACTACTACAAGCATTATATGAAATTTGGATACCTTAACAAGATGTGATGCTATTAAAAGGTAAAAAAAATACCATATAACCTTTTAATAAATTTTGGTATAGAAAAGTTTATTGAGAAATAATTGATTATGTCAATATCAGGAAATGATATATTGTGATTTCAATGTGGATATGTTATCTTTATTATATACTTGTTTTATGTGTTATGAATAAGTTTTGGTTCATGGGATATATATATATATACCAGTATATTCGTGATAAAAATAGTGTGGGTGACCATGAGATAGCTCTCTAATGCATTGAGTAATGTGATAGAGGTAAACATTAATTTTTCTACTATTATATTTATGGAATATACAGTGATGGGTATTCCAATAATAACTCTCTATGTCACTATGAAATCTATAAGGTACAGATATTATGGATGTGAAAAGATACCTTTATGATTTATTATTTCTATATGTTTTTCATAAATCATAATATTTCATTATATATGTTAATGATCTTATGATTTAGGATTGAAAGGTATGATTTCTTTGATTTATATGTATTCATGGACTAGTGTTCTGTTTTCCTTATTTTATATCCCTTAATTATCTTTTAATGGTCATCCCATGTTTTAGTGAAAAATCATTTTTTATATGGAAGGGTTAGAGAATGGAATAATTCATGAATATTTATTTGAAGAAAATAATTCTTATTTTCTTTACGGAGTTTTATTGTTTACAAATAATTAGATAGAGTAGAAGTATCTACTTTGTAATATTTGAGATATAATGTATTTGGTATGTCCAAATTATATAAAATGCTAAATCTAAAAATATCCTTAATGTTAATTCATGAAATAACTCAAGATTATGTAGTGTTTATGGCAGGGGCATCACAATTTGTATCAGAGGCCGATTTAGATAAATTTTGGATTTATGATATTTTTAAATTAATATGCATAAATTATTTTTAATTCATGGTATGATTGGTATGATATAGTATTTTATGATTACAATGTTGCTTTAATGAATATATTTTTGGGTTCAAAATCATTATCTAGAGCAGAAACATGGAGACTATGATGGGATGCCATCAAGAGGAAAACAACCTTCCAAATCAGCAACCAGAGATGGTCAGATTCAAGAACTGAACAGTTTATTACAATGATGGCATAGTTGAATTGGGCTATAAATGGTAGTGGTATCCATCAATGAGATCAATCAGATCAACCAAAATGGAACATTTAAGTATTGGGGCATTTCATGAGGCAATATCCCCTATCATTCATAGGATCATCTTACCATGGGCAAGATTAATGGTGGATTAAAGCACTAGAATTGATTTTTGAAGACATGGGGTGTTCATAACATCAAAAAATTAGTCATTCTATTTACTATATTGATGGTGAAGCCGATCAATGGTGGTTAATGGATTAAAATATTATGGATAGTGAGGATATTAATTCTCTTGATTGGGATGAATTCAATTGTATATTCTTTGAGAAATATTTTCCTATGGCGGTTCAACATAGTGTGGAAAAAACATCTTCGAATTGAGGCAGGTAGATGACTGTGGATTGTTAAGAAGAAAACATTACTCGACTGGAAATGTATGATCCTAATATCATATGACATCTTTATAGTAAAATCAGTCATTTTTACACAGTATTAAATCCAATGTGTCGAATGGAATAAGGTACTCGCAAGTTCAAATTTTTTGGGAAAAATTATTTATGTTCAGAGAAGTTGAAAGTGAAATTTTTTAATGATCCAGTATTCTTTAATAAAACAGAATAAGAAGTCGTGGTGGAAGATGAAAGGGATGAACTCTTCAAAAAAATTTGATTGTATGAAACTTAAGATTATGATTATTGAAAATTATGGTAAACATCACATTGTGGAATGCCTTTTGAATTATTATAAGTGTTTAGGATGTGGTAAAATGGGAGAAAAGTATAATAATTAGACAGAAATAAAATTTGGTAGTGGTAATAAAAAATATTATTTACCATCATCAAAATATTATAAGTGAAATAAAATGGGACATTATGAAAATGAGTGTTCGATGAAGAACTCAAATGGAGGAATGATGCCAGACTACAAGTCTAAAAGGGTGGTGAAATCCTTCACTACTACATCAGCAGATGTTGGTCTATCAATTGACGTTGTATCATTCACATGTTCTGTTTTTTCATATTATGCCAATGTGTTCTTAGATTCTTAGTCTACACATTCTTTTATTTATGAGAAATTTTCTTGTAAATTTGGAATTCCATCTCCCATTATGAATAATGAGCATGTGGTAAAAACTACTGTTGGTAATGTTGATAAAAATATAAATTATAAAAACCTTCATTTCCTTGTGTTTGGAAAAAATATTCATGCAAACCATACTGTTATTCCCTAGTACTGTTTGATGTTATTTTTTTATGGATTCGCATTCTTTTATCATGATGAGATTCTCTTCCGAGCTAAAGAAGGTTATTTTCAAAAATAATTTCATTTTAGGTACAAGAATGAACCCTAACTTTTGATACCATTTTAGGAAGCTGAGAAGGTAGTAAATGATGGGAATACATGTTACCATTCACATATTGTTGAAAACAAGGAAACAATTCATATTATTGATGTTACAATGGTAAATTAGTATCATGGAGTTTCCCATGATGATTTTCTTAGTATAATACCAGATTAAGAATTTGAATTTATAGTTGAATTAGTTACTAGTGTGAATCCAATTTCAAAACCCCCTTATTAGATGGCTCATATTGTACTTTTACAGTTAAAGTAGCAATTGGATGATTTATTTGATATAGGTTTCATTTTAACTAGAACATCCCCATCGGGTTCTCATGTCTTATTTGTTAAAAATAAATATGTTCCCATAAGAAATTTCATTGTTTATAGAGCCTTGAATAATTTCATTGATGTGATCAAGTGTCATTTGCCTCATAAAAATGATTTTTTATAAACTCGACGGTGGTAAGTATTTTTCAAAGATTGACTTGAGGTCATGGTATCATTAGTTAAATGTAAAGGAAGCAGACATTTTGAAGACAACATTTTTTACTATCTATGGACATTATTAATTCGTAGTTATTTATTTTGGGTTAACCAATGCACCGTTTGTATTCATGGATCATATAAATATAATTTTCCATGAGTTCATGGTTTTGTTTGTGGTTGTGATTATTGATAATATTTTGTTATATTATAAATGTAATGAGGAACATGAAAGTCATTTATGGTTTGTCTTGAAACCTTAAATGTAAATATACTATATGGGAAATTTAGAAAGTGTGAGTTTTGGTTTCAAAAAATATTATTCCTTTGTCACAATGATTCTGAAGATGGAATAATTTTTGATCCTACTAATAATTGTTTTTGATGAATGGAAAACAAAAACAAATATAACTGAGATTCATAGATTTCTGGTATTATATGGTTATTACTAGAGAATTGTTGAAAAAAATTCTCAGTTATCTAGTCCACTGGCTATGTTAACTCAAAAAGGTGTTAACTTCATATAAACAAAATAATGTGATGAAAGTTTTCATGAATTGAAAAGAAGATGGTTGAATGATCTAGTTTTGGAACTACCTTCTAGAAATGGTGAATTTTTTATCTATAGTGATGATTGATTGAAAGGACTAGGTTGTGTCCCAATTCAAAATGATCAGGTAATTTCCTATACTTCATGACAGTTGAAAACTCATGAGTTAAATTACCCTACACATGATTAGGAATTAGTTGCTATTGTTTTTTCTTAAACTATTTGGAGGCATCATTTGTGTGGTGTAAAGTGTGAAATATATACTGTTCTGAAATGTTTGTTTTATATTCTCACTAAGAAAGCATCAAATATGAGATAGAAATGATGGATGTAATTAATCAAGGATTATGTTTTCCAGAGTCATTACCATCTAAGAAAATAAATAATGTGGCTTATGAAGTTAATTAGAAAAGTAATTCTACATTAACCATGTTACATTTGGAATAATATACTTTTTATTTGAATTTTTTTTCAAATGAAGCTACTTGTGTAGGGATATGATCAATTGTATTTCAGTTTTCAGTACAACTTTTTATATTAGATAGAATTATCAAAGTGAATAATGAAGAAAATTAGTTGCTGAAAAATGTAGAATTGGTTTAGAAGGTTAAGTTATCAGAATTTAACAATGATAATGACTGTGTTTTGAGTTCTAGAAAAAGATTATTGATGAGTTGTGATTTATAGTTGGATAAAGAGTTATTATGTGAAGTTCATAGTTCACTGCTATCTATTTATCCTGGAAGTACTATGATGTACATAGATCATCATGAGTATTACTGGTGGGATGGAATAAAATGAAATATTGCTTAAATTACCCTGAGATGTTTCATTTGTGAACATGTTAATGTAGAGCAGCAGTTACTGAAAGGTATGCTTTATCCTTTGTCAATTATTTAGTAGAAATGGGAAAATATATCATTGATTTCATAGTGGGATTATGAAAGACATCTTGAGATAACAATGAAATCTGGGTTACTGTTGATCGATTGACTAATTCTACTCATTTTATTCATATTCAATATACTCAATCTCTAGATCAAATTTCTTTATTTTATATTAAAGAGATAGTTAGGTTACAATGAGTTTCCCTCTCTTTTGTATCTGATCATGATCTCAGGTTCACTTATAACTTTTGGAAAGGCCTTCAAAAGTAATTTGGAACTGAATTAAATTTTTGTATATATTTTCATCCTCAATCAGATGGACAGTCAGAACAAGAGATTCAAAACTTAAAGGATATGATACATGCTTGTTCAGTAGATTATTTGGGAATTTTGGATAAACATCTTTCTTTGGTTGAGTTTTTATTATAATAAGAATATTTATTCTTGTATATATATATCACCATTTGATAAATTATATGGAAAGAGGTGTCGAACTTTAGATTTTTGGGATGATGTTGGTTAAACAATGTTCATGGTACAATAATTGGTAGAAGAGATCGAAGAAAATTTTCAGTTTATTTAGAATCACATGATAACTTCTCATAGTAAGAAGAAAAGTTATACAGATAACCGGAGGAGGGATATTTTTTTGAGGTAGGTAATCTTGTCTTTTTCAATGTTTCTCTATAGAAATTTTTGATTTATTTTGGTAATAAAGGAATGTTGAGGCAATTGTTAATTGGACCCCATGAAATCATGGAGATAATTGGATCTGTTTCCTACAGAGTGGATTTACCTCCATGTTTATCCCATGTACATAATTTTTTTCAGGATTCAATGTTGGGAATTTATATTCTAGATCCATCTAATGTTTTGAGTCGATATGTAGTTTAGTTGGAAGTGAATCTTTCTTATATGGAACAACTAGTCCCGAATCATGACCGTAGAGAGAAAGTGTTTCAGAATAAGATAATTCAGCAGGTAATGGATTAGTGAAAAAACAATTTGTTTGAAGAGGAAACATGGGAATCTAAAAATTATATGAGGGATAAATACCCCCACCTATAAGATAAGTAAATAGAAATGCGATGAAAAAATTTCCACAAGGGGGAATGATTAAACAACCAATGTATTTATAGAATAATATTTTATCATTTCAAATAATATTTATGAATAAGATATTAATTTGATGTTAAAAATTATTATTTTATGATAGCATACTCAACGTGAAACATATTTTTTCTTTGAAATCTAACATTTCACACAACATTGATTTATAACGAAAAATAATATATTATTTTTATTTTAAATATTAGTTAATGAATTTTTGGTATATTTATGGGAATTAAAATTAAAAAAATCAATACGATTTTACATATTTGTCAAAAAAATTTACATTTATCCAATGAATACTATATATATAAAATAAGTATGAATCTGATTTTATGCATGAAATACACTAATATATTTTAAGGATTTTTTTACTACCTTTTGACAGAGAACCCTTTTTAAATATAGTTTTGTATGTTTTATATATTTTATTTGAAAAAAATATACATATTCTATAGAAGAATGAAATAAAAATTTACTTTTGATAATTTTTTTAAATTTTTTAATAATGTTTATTTTTTAAGGAATATTGAAAAATACAACATTTTAATTCAAAACTTCATTTTCATCTAATTTATTTATATAGATTGATTAAAATTTTAATATGTTTTCAAAAGTAATTGGATTATTTTTTATCATTTAATACAGTTATGGTAATTGGATGTAATTTCACTTTTATATTGAGTATAATCACATGTCAATATTTTGATTTTTTTTACTTTTAAAAAACACGTTTTTTGGTTTTGAAAATAGTAATTATTTTTAAATTTATTACTGAATCTTCTATTTTTTTGAATTTGGAAAATTTTATTCTATATTTGGAATCATAAGTTCCACATTTTGTTAATAGGTAACTTTTATTTTTGTATATTATGAATATTATCTTCATTAGTTATTTTATTTACCATTGTTAAGGGGTAAATCTTGTAAATAATGGTAAAAAATATTATAATAATAATAAAAACTACCATAACACATTTATTAATCCTATTTTATGATATATGCACCACCTAGGGCATACATGGGTAGATTTTGGGTCCCCATGGAACCAGTTGAGTGTGATAATGACATTTCATAATAATTAATTTCAAATAAAGAGAAAAATAACATAAACATGTAATTTATAGAGAAAAAACTTTTATATGGAGTTACATAAGAGATATATTAGAATATAAATATTAATTAGAAAGATAGAATTATTTCCTAAACCATTAAATTTTATTAATAATTCTTAGACATTAAAAAATTAAATTTAATTATAACAAAATGAAGATGAGGTGATTTTTTCATTAAAAAGGATTGAATAAATGATAATATAAATGTTCTAAAATATATATTTTGATTCTATAAACGAATTTTATGTAGGATATTAACATATTATAATTATATTAATTAATTTGTTTCATAATTATCATGTTTTTATGTATTTTTAAAAACGTCATGATATAGATAGTGTCAAAATTGACATAATTCATATTTTAATATGTAAAATATTTAATTAAATATTATAATTTTTTAAAAAATCAATGATTTGACCAAATGGTATTTATATGTATAAAATGTTATTAATGACTATTTAAAGGGACATTGGTCATGTTTGGTCACATTTTTAATTGTTAAAGAGTTAAAATCTTGATACAATGGTAAAAGTAAAAAAGAATTAAACCAAAAATATATTGATTAAAAATTATTAAAAACCTATATAATTATTATTGGATGATTTTATTTTAAGTTATATTCATCTTAAGTTTTATGTAACTGAATTTTTACTCATTTTGAATCGAAATAGAATATATAAAAATTTATTATTTCTAGATTTATTGAAGTGCCCCTCCTCCCTCTTATAAAAAGCCACCACTTATTCCCACATAACTCACACCATTAAAGCCCCTTGTATCAATCAAATTCTGACCCAATAATCTACCAAAATCACTCTCGTACTCTTATATTCCTTAACTTAGGATGTAATGAACTTAAAAAAACTATTTGGTTCAAGTCAAAGGGAGTTACACGTTTTTAGAGGTAGTGTCTTCTCTAAAGTTCATTTCTATTATTTTAAATATCCACCCCCTATTCTTTTATTATTCATTAATTACATAACATAACTAGTAGTTTTAATATACTAGGATGTTTTTATGATATTTATTCTATCTACAATTACACACACCTCAATTTAATGGATCAGAACATTTTGTTTCTGTGTATGGTGGTCTACTAGCTCACGAAATATGATTGTTCAATTTTCCTTTACAAAATTTTATCATGGCCATTAAGATGGAAATATATTTAAATATGATATATATTATATTTATATTGCCTCTAATTATTTTTATTTTTTATTTATAGCTTACCTTTATGCCTTCTATAATGTGTAAATACAATAATTTAACATGGTGAATTGTGGACGACCGCCCCTTCAAATAATATGAATCGTTCATTCCATACATGTAACGTAAAATTGATGGAAGTAATTAAATTATGTAAGGTATATAAAATATGATATTATAATATAAATATAATATACATATTTATTGTTTAGTTTTCATTCTGTTAAATAGGATAATGAAATGAAAGTAGTGTTCATGCGTACATAAGGAATACCATCACCATGAACGATGAATCCCCTTTCTTATCTCAAATTGTAATGGAATATTCTAAATAAATATATACAGGATATATATGATACATAAATAATTAGTAATATTCTTGTTATAATGTAATTATGGCCACAAAGACAATTAATATCAAGACAAGTTCATATTCGAGTCTAGCACCGAATATCGACAAAATGATCGATATTAACCTACATAATTTTGTAATTATTATAACATGGTAATAAGTGTTAAAAAATGAATAATTTACTTGATAAATGTCCTTAAGAAAGTATAAATTAACTTATGTTTATTATTCAGGAATAATAAAGAATTAACATGACAAGTCAGACTCAAGGTAAGGGACTTCGTCTCAATATCCTTTAATTAATGAATATTTTTGTTTATACATGGATTTATTTTACACTATGTATAATTAGAGCCTTTTTATTTTAATTTTATTCTATGTTTTTAAAAAGTAATCTTTCATTTTATGAATCATTTTTATAAATTACAAATGTAATGTTTCTTTTTAATATATGTGTTGACAATGACCTTTCTGCTGCAACAAGCATTATTTGATATTTGGCTTCTATAACAAGACGTCATGTTTTTAAAATGAAAAATAAATATCATATAGACATTATACATAATTTTGTATTGAAATTTTTTTTTAGAGCATTTATTATTTTAGTATCTTGAAATGATATATTGTGCTTTCAATGAGGAAATGTTATATCCCCTTTATGTATATTTTATGTGTTATTAATATGTTATGGTTCATGGAAATTCATTATGTACACTGGTGGTTCTGAGATAAACCTAGGGTGGGTGAGCTCGAGATTGATCTCTAATGCGTTGGGTTACATGATGCAGGTAAACTTTCTTATTTATCCTAAGAGAATTATGGAATATACTATGATGGGTATTCTAAATGTAACTCCTTATGTAGGTATGAAAGATATAATATATGTATGTTATAGATGCGACAAGAAACCTTTATGATTTATGATTTATATGTGTTTTTTATAAATATAATTATATCATGATGTATGTTAAATAGAATATTTTTTATTATTTAAATGTATTATTTCTTTTATTTGTATTTATTCATTGACTAATGTCTTATTTTTATTATTATATATATCTTCATGATCTTTTTATGCTCATCCCATGTTTTTGAAATGGTGTTTATAGGTTAAAAAAGGATTAGAGAAATAAATAATTCAAGATGATTTACATCAAGAATATAATTCTTGTTTTATTTAAGGAAGACAATTTTATTTAAATAACATCATAGAGTATAAGTGTCTCCTTTATAATATTTGAGATGTAATGTATTAGTTATGGCCTAATTCTCTAAAACCCTCAACCTGAAAAGATCCTCAATGTGAATTCTCAACTTAACTCAAGATTATATGAGGCTTAAGGATGGGGCTTTACATGTACTATTTTTTTCTATCATGACTCTTAAATTTAAGACAATGAGGAGTCATGTTCTATACAAGAAAAACATAACCATATAGAGATGGATTTTACACATGGTCATCCCAAGAGGTGATTGGAATTGGGAACCCTAGTTATTGGTCTCACTAGACATCACTTACAACAAATTTATCCTAACACAACAACTCATTTCCTTTATCAATTGAATCATATATCACATATCATAGTTAAAAAATAAAGTATGTATTACATGAAAATATAGATACTCTCCAATTATAAATAATGAATGTGAATATATCAATGTATTCCTATTATGAATCATGTATTCCTATATCGCATTTTACTTGTCCATGAGTTCAAATCTCAAAAAAAAACATCCCTATACAATATGCTCAGAAAACATGTTAGTCATCCAAGATTAGTTAACATTAACTATAATAATAAAACTATAAAAATAGTAATACCATCCCTGGGTACTCTGAATTTCTACCATACATGGTTTATGTACTCTGATGAAATAGCTCATTACCAAGTCCCGACACATGAAAGTCTCTTTTATACATTTTTTAAAAATGTAAATCCGAAGAATAGAAAACATTGTACATTAATTCCACTTTGTAACATACCCCAATCAAGGACTCTCTTGCATTGTCAAAAAGGGTTTGTTATAAGACCTCAATCATTCCTACCAATAGGATAGATGATCTTAACTAGAATTGCGGGTGTAAAAATTATAGGGGGAAAAATACAACCTTGATATTAATTTTCATTGAAGTAGAAAAATTTATATTTAAATAGAAACAATAAATATAAATACATTTCATAAGAGAACCATAAATTTTAATAGAATTATATAATAAATAATAAAGGAATAATGTAATTACAAGACAAAATGATTTTAAAAGTTGGTCTACAATGATACATGAAGAGACAATCATAATCAAAATAAAGTCTCAATGTCTCAAGTCTCAAACCGAACATTAGTCCCATATACAATCAGCAGCCAATCAACAATCTAGAAATCAATTTCAATGTCCATTACCCTTGTACAAACCTGCATCAACATAATATAGTCGTTTAAATAACCACAACCCGTATATGGTTTCCTAAAAACTCAATAGGTTGACACCCCCTTTTCTAAACAAAACTGGAATGATTAGAAGTGGATAAATAAGGAAATAACCATTTGTAAAAATTAATTTACCAATTATAAAAATTCAACAACAACCTTCTTTAGATCCCTACAAATCTATGAACGGGTCTTAAGATTACACCAACCATAACCACATAACAATGGTATAATCAAAAAACCAATCCAGGTCGAAAATCGAAAAAATTACATCATTCCAAGACAAATACATAAAATTATTACAACATGGGAATGGTTATAGAACACTCTATATATGAATTAGAATATTGGGTTGGGCTGAGCCCACTCAATATCATAACTAAAACATATTGGTGGGTATGTGCTAGTTCTAAGACGAATATAAAATTAATATATAATATAACACAATCCATGTCATATATTATGAATATCAATATATCATACCACAATTATCTATGGTTTATTATGAATATTATAATAATTCTTTAAGATGTATCTTTTAATTTAATTCACAATTGTTTATCAATTTTATGAATGAGTAATAATCCATAATTAAAGGATTCGACAATAAGAAACCACCATTGGTCACATGTCAAGATAATCAATTTATAATCCATTCCTAATTAATTTATAATCACGATTCTCTCACCAAATAGTTAAAAATAAGCTAGTTAAAAACCCATTTGAAACCAATGAATATAAATGACTAATTCTATTCATTTAATTAATTAATTTGGTCATTCATACTGATGGAACAATCACAATACTGAATAATTGTGGAGATTATAAATCCATGGATTTATGATATAGACCCCCTTCAATAATCTGATGATCCAACACTACTTCCAATTGAAAATTCCAACATGAAAAAAGGTGCGGGTGAGTGAAAAGTGGATCCTAGGTCATGAAAAATCATGACCAAGTAAAAAACACAATAGGTAATGATATTATAACATAATTTTTTTCGAATAGTTAATAATAGAATGAATCCTTGTTGAAATAAATTACCAGGGATCAGTCATTGAAATGGGATATCTAGAAGAGATGTTGGTACCGTAAAATCACATGGATAAATCCCTAATGATTGGAGAGAAATAGTATTAGCTTGAAACAATGAGAATTAATCTACATAATATGTATAAAATAGTAGGTTGGGAATTTACATGTCATGTAATTTCATTACACATCATGTAATTATTTTTAATGGAATACTCTTCAATCCTATTTCATTGAATTGGTTTTATTAATACCCTAAATTAATTAATTGTTTTGTAATTTCATAACACAACATGTATATGTTATATAGTTTGTTTTTCCCATTTTCCATTAAAAAAACATGAACCTTCATTAAGTGTTTTCAAGTCACCAAGAACCAATGATACACAATACCCAATCTTACCTAAACATTGTTATTTGAAACCAACTTATATCATGAAACTATAGGTCATTTTATCAAAAAACGATCCCCTCATAGATATTATCTAACCATTCTAAAGCTTCTTACACAACCCAAGACTATTATAATTCAAACAAAATATTTACAAGATAAAACTGCAACCGAATTAAAATATATAATAAAATTTATATAGATAAAATCCTTAAAAATATATGGTCTTATACACTCTATTATTTTTAAATTCTTTTCAATAATTTATTTCCAAAATGAAATTGATATTTTTAACGAGAATGAATCTAATTTTCTTTGTATTTTATTTCAATTCATCATTGTTAATAAACCATTATTGATAATACAATGTTGATATTCTATATTAACGTCACACGTAGTCACCCCTTGAAGTCTTTTGATTATTTAAACTAAATAATGTATTTAAATTTAATTACTTGTTTCATTTTGTATTCATTAAAATCACCTTAAAATATTAAAATTCATATTATAAATATATATTAAATTTTCCCTAAATATGAATATTATTTACAATGAATATTTTTATGCCGTAAAATATATCTCATTTGAAAATATACATTTTTACTTTTGAAGAAATTTTATAAACATGATTACTAGTTACAATTCATTATTCATTACTCAAAAATGATATTTTATTATAAGGAATATTTATTATGAATTTAATTAATTATTTGATATTTGTGGAATGATTTTGACATTTTGCGATGGGTGGTACCTGAAATAACACAACACCTTGATGCATCAAAACCTGTCATGAGAATTATCAAGATAATATAGAATTAAAAATGTTTTAATAGTATTTTAATCTATAATTAGAATGGTATAGATGGCCTAGGTACCAAGATTCATGAGATCATTTCCCATAATAATTAAATTTTTCTTAATTTAGTGAGTAGTTATTTTTTCTATGATATTATCTCTAGATGAATTTCATTTTTCTGTTCATCGATTAAATTTCCCTTATTTTCAGGTATTTACATAGAAATAATCATTATGTCACATCTCTTTTTCTAAATGAAAATTATTCTCAATTATTTATCATAAAATGTTGTTTATGATTATTTATTAATATAATATTTCACTTTACATTACCCTTTCTATGGATTTGAGATCAACCTTATTTTTCTTCATTTACCCAATAATCAATAAAGTGTACATTGAGAGATATATTGTATAGGATAGAGAGGATAATTTAATTATCCAAAAAAATAGTTTGTTATTTTTTTATTAAAATATATTGTAAGACTAATTTTTTCAAGTTTATCAAGATTAATAAACTACTTCTAATTCAGGATAATATTCCATGTATCTTATACAAATATAATTTTGAAGGTAGTGACTATGGGAAATTAGATATAGGGTCACTACAACATATAAACCTAACATCCTGAATAAAAATATTATGTTTTTAAATAGATATATAAGAACCATATTAAATTATAATTATTATTCCATTTTCTTAATTTCAATGATTTTTTATTTATTTATAATATTGTTTTGTTTCTTTTAAAATTTATTTTAGGTTATTAAATATTTTTTCCATAATTCATTCAATATGTTTACCATGGTCTACGTAATTTTAAAATAATTTCATAATATCAATAATTTCCATATTTGTAATTATTTTATTTTTTATGTTATATATGCATTTCATAAAGTACATCCATTATGGATGTTGGTAAAATAAAATAACAATGATCATGGAAATGGTAGTCCACACACGTTCAAAATTTCTTTTTCTATTTATCAATGATTTATTAGAAAAAAGTGAAATTATAATTTAAACTCATATGATTCATAATTATATTATAATAATCATGATTATTTGTCTAATAAATCATTTTTATTTTGTTTTAATGGTTGTGATGAGGAATGGATGATGTCTCTATGTGGAGAAGGCAGTATACATAATGGAATGAAAACAAATTTGAATTTTTATCTTGGATGGTAAAAAATATTGAATATTATATTCTTATAATAACAAATAATTATTATAATTATATTAATTGAAATATATTTTTATAGATATAATCAATTTCATAGAGGCTGATTGACGAAATAATATTATGAAGAAGGTAATCAATACATTTTGTATTTGATCATTTCTAATATATTTCATTGAAATTGAAGCCCATAAGATAAATTATATATTTTTGGGTATTAATTATGGGAAAATAAGTTTTAGAATTTTTATTATTTGTATTTTTCAAATGGAATTTTTAATGGGCATTATAATGTTTTAAAGTTGGAAGTGATCCACGTCTTTATGTGAAGAAAACAGAACTTTTGGGATTTCCATTTACTATTCCACAATATCAATAAACTGTTACATGGTAAATTACTCTAAAATTTTGTAATAATGGATTTTGGTGTGATATTGGGTTAATAAATCCTCATCCAAGACAATGATGTCTTTGTCCATTGGTGTGTACCTCCTTAAATTTTTTATTTATCATTGGTTAATATTTTTCTAACTATATCATTAATATTTCATCTAATAAAATATAATTTAACACCTAGTATGAAAATAATATTTTTTAACATATATTTAATCTCTTTTTATAATAAATTAATTTCAATATATTATAAAATTATCATTGAAATTAAAATATATAATATATATACAAATAAATAAATTTATTGAAAAATCACTTTTACCCAATATGGGTTCCAAATTCTATTTTTTATTTATTATCCTTTTAATGAGGATTAATATAATTATTTATATTTTTAAAAATATTATTATATTCAAAATTTAATTTATAAAAATTAAATTTATGACATAAAAATTATACATTATTAATACTTTTTTAAAAAATGATTCATAATTCTCTTGAATATTAACTATAATTGGTTTCAAAAAATTTAAATGTTTTTTTAAATTTGAAATGGTACTTTTCATTTCTTTATAAAAGTTATTAAATATATATTTTTATATAAATTGGTTTTCAGAGAAATTTAATTTATTTTTTTATTATAAAATTTGTAGTTTTTAAAAAAATGGTTATTTATTATTACCGTAAGTGTAGTTTATTACAGAAAAAATTCTGAATAAATCATATTTAATTAATATTATTATTATATATCCAAAAATGATGTTATTTGGGTCTAAAAATTGTTAATTTATTATAAATTTACTGAATCATAAATTAGTTACTACAATAAATTCTCACTTTTTTAATGACTATAACAATCAGATTTGAAAATATAATTATATTAATGTGTCAGGGTTATAGATTAGTATAGTATTTTATGAAAGAAAATATACACTTCGGAGATTTTACTAAGAATAAATAATCACTAGTATGTTTGGGCATTATATTATTTCCACCTTAATAAATATCACACTCAATTGTTTATTTCAAACAAAAGGGTGAAAACAAAAAATTCTACTTTAATTTCATTTTCACTTTTGGTTATCAAGATTCTTCTTCATAAACATGGTTTATTTGATTAAATTTAACCAAGTTTGTTTTATTATTTTTAATAATTTTTAGTCTATGGTCTAGTATTATCACATGCTACTCATTGTAATATATATCATTCTTCTACTCTACCCCATCTAGATTTAGTACATTTGAGGGGTCAAGTATATAATTCCTTCAGATGGATATGTGGATCACATCGTGTACATAAAGAAGGTTTGGTGGGATAAAGATATGATCTTCCATTACTCTGATATGATCTCGAATAAAAATTAAAACAAAATATTCCCCATTAATATATTTTACTTCATCCAAAATCTCATTTCTATAATAAATTGAGATACATATAGGAACACATTATCACCAACCTCAAACCCATGAACATGTCAATTGTTATTAGCATAACTCATTTTTCAATTATACAGTGCATTAGTGTGTTGTGGAATGGTCTTGACCATTTGAATCATTTCTTCAACCACATTAGTTCATAATAACATTCATTAACCTACTTAATCCCAAAAAAATTCTTAAATATATTTCTCTCTATAGTGAATAATATGGGTCCATGTAGAGGCTGTGTGGACATTATTATTGTAGGAGAACAATATTAGAGGGATTTGTGGGTCCCAAGATCCCTTAAGTTCCATAATGTAATATCTCATCATATTCTCATGTATATATATATTTTGTTTAGACTTAAAATTACTCTCAAGATGAAAGGATTCTTAATGTTCCCCTTTCTTTAGAGAATACAGATGCCTCTTCAAAATAACTAATATAAATAGTGAATCACTATCAGATAAAAATGATAGTGGTGTTTAATGTATCCTCACTTCTTCTCAAATGTATATCATTATATTTTTATGAAATAAGTCCACTAGAATTGAAATGAAGTGAGTGGACTTTGTATGATGGTACACCACAACTCATATATAATTTTTCTCATTCAATGTATTTAAATATCTAATGAATAATCCATAGGTATGTTTACACATTTCAATATAGGTTTTGGAAATAGATGTATCATATATTTTTAAATTTTTCTCTTATCCTTCACCCATTAAAATGATGCTTTCATTGATATATATTACATAATATCCATAATCCTTCTATAAAACCAATATTTTTCTCATATATCTCAATAAATATTAATGTTTCATGTGGGGTTAAATATTTTAAAGCTATAAGAATAAATAACTAGCTCTATCATTATATTTGATTATTCTTAAATGTTATGTTTTTTCCCAAATATCACAAAACCATGATAATAAAATTTTAAATCATAGTATATTCCATTTTTTATAGTATCATTGTTCTTATATATATTTAAATCATTAATTTTACTATTCCTAATATTATCTACTAGTTATTCTTGAGTAATATTTTTAAAATTTTAAGATGATCTTCTTTTATTCATGATTCCCATGTTCATCTTTTTCATGAAAAAATATTAAATCCTCTTCAATCCACATCACATATGTGGTTTTGTGATCATTATTACTTATATAATCATCTAGATTATTTTCCTTCCTCTAATATTAGGGGATTAGTAAATCATAATACAATATCATATCAAACCACCTTCATTGGAACATATTGAGCTCCATATATTTGAATATATGTTTTAGTATTTTAAGGTTCACATATTTTTATAAATAATCATTCCATATACATAATTTCTCAATATCATTAATGAAAATAGTACAATAGGGAACTGTAGAATCTGAGATGGATAATATTTCACATGAACCTTCAACTATGATAAGGCATAATCTATCATGTTTACATTTTTTATGTGTACAAAACATAATCCCTTTTTAATGCCTAAATATATATCAAATATTATTTAAAACTTGTATGTATATTGAGATCATGTGTTTTGGATAACCTCTTATACAACACCTTGACTATCTATTTATACTCATTTTTTTATTTATACATCAATCCTTACTAGTAAGCATGTATTGAGAATTATAATATTGTGAAAATCGAATAAAAAAATCTATATTTGTATCTATTTAATCCAATAAAACTATTAATATATTTAAAATATGATGATCTAGGATAATCAAAAACGTCTTACTTTGTTGGGGGACTATAGAAATGTCCTCAATCATTATAAAATACCCTAATAAAAATAATTGACCCATCAGAAAATAAAATATCATAAACATTACATATAACTCCTACTACATATATGTTTTCAGTATAAAATTAATTTTCTCCTCTTGATTTTAAAATTTATAAGAATATATTCTATAAATTATACCACAATTCTTTTATTAATGTGTCTAAATATTATCTTCATTGAGTAAATAATGATCACTACCTCATTCAAGAGACCAAGAGATATGACTATGAACTAGATGAACATGTAACCTATATGAAACGATATATTGGTGATTACTTCATTATTCCCATACTAAAGGTTTTATAAATGATATTTTACATTACATATGTATTATTCTAGGTTAAATTGATACATAAAATCATAAATATATAGTAAATGATTCTTTTTTATTTATCATTTTGATCATGAGATTATAATTTTTTTAATGTATTATAGACCCATCCTTCTTCTTGATAAAGTGGAATGATTGGCCCAATTAGATGAACTCAGGTGTATGAAACCAGATAATGATTTTATCATAACAATATCATTAGTTCAACTAGTTCAATGGGTTATATTCAATATGGAGTCATGGTTGTTAGCTGAAATTTACATTTAAGGTCAATTGAGAACACAAACTCTCTGTTAGAAGGACGGTTAGAAAATTCATTATATAATATATCAATATAATCCTTTAAATTTATCTCTTACATATGGACTAGACTATAAAACATTACATAATCTTGTAATAAATGAATAATTCACATTGAAGATCATTTCAGGCTTATAGTTTTGGAGAATTATTCCATAACTATTACATATCAACATAAGAATTACATGTACACACTACTTCTCAGAATACATTTTTTCATAAAATAAAAACACTTAATTAGAAACAAGTATAGTTTTATGTTTTTGATAGCACGTATTTTCCTTGATCCCATCCTAGACCCTATTCATAAATAAGTCCAGTGGAAAACATTACTAAAACATTGGATGGGAATAAGAAACTTAATAAGGGTTATAAAATAAGAAAGGAAACATTAACCCATCAATAAATACAAATCAATGAAACCATACTTTTCCATCATTACATACCATATGAAATCGTTTGATTTATGAAAAATACATAGAAATCATAAATCATAATGGTAACTTGTTGCATACATAACATACTTACAATGTTGCTATCATAGCTACATTGAGAGTTATGTTGGAATACCCATCACAATATATTCCCTAAATCTTTTAGGAGAAACATTAATGTTTAACTTCTTCATGTTACCCAATGCATTGGAGAGCTATCTCAGGCTCACCCAACCTATTTAATAATGTTATTTTTTAATCAAAATGTATCATACCACTTTGAATATTTTAAATGAATTATCATTTTAAAACATTAATGTCTATATAAATTAATCCTATATACCATTTTGAAAAAAGGGACATTAATGAGAAATATTTAGAAGAATAAGTCTTTAAAACATTTAAAATTTTATTTTCGTTAAAGTG
This sequence comes from Viscum album, assembly GCA_963277665.1. NCBI lineage: Eukaryota > Viridiplantae > Streptophyta > Magnoliopsida > Santalales > Viscaceae > Viscum > Viscum album. The sequence continues at coordinate 1,133,724,286 of OY728150.1, read as the reverse complement.
TTTGTAACAAAATGAGAGACGCTTGCATACTAATAATTGAGGAATAACATTTTAGCAGAATTGTATAATACCATGAGAATAAATTGATTCATGATATAATATTAAAAATGATATTATATAGACCACATAATAGTGAATTGTTTCATAACAACAATGAAGTCTCAATGGAATGTAAATTGAGATGAAATCCCTTATTAAAACTGTATCCTTAGAATAAGGATAAATCAATTACTTAATAAAGTGTTAAAAATATAAATACACTAAATATGATTGGATATTGAGTGTAAAAAAATAATAGTTTATTCACATATATTCCTATAATGACATAATCCTTAACTACAAGTTTAACCCAACTAATTGAAATTGGGTGAAGAAGATTCCTTACAGAAATTCCACAGCCTAACATCATTACATTAAATTTCCAAAAATAATTTGATGAGAGATAAAATGGTATCTCATCACATGGACATAAAATTTACATCATTATTGATATATAAGAACATATCCCAACATTATAAGATGTAAATTAAATGACATAACCAAAAGAAGTCTTTTAAAAAGAGGAGGGTGAAATGTTCCCTTACAGATTTGGAATCTTATGAAACATACTCCATATTAAAGAAGGATCCTAAAATGAATATTTAATTACCCATAAATTAATGTATATTACTAAATAAATATAAATATGGGTAGTACATACACCACACAAAAGGAAATAGTTTCATTATAGTATGAATTTCATGGGAATAAAAAGTTAGATGAAAACCCCTTACCACTTAATAATCAATCGGGTCATTTGACCAAAAGATAATAACCACCAACTGAATAACAGAATACCATGAATATAAATATTATCATGATAATATATATTAAAGTTCAGAACACACAATACACTATATGCAACAAATAATCAGTGAATGATGGAAATCTCATGGAATTAGAAGTGACATAAGAAACCCCTTACCTCATGTTCGACATGACTCATTTGTTACTTGTTCTTTCTTAATAATAAACATAATAAAATTAATATGTTCTTAAAAAGTTTTTCTTGTTGATTTTTTTTATATCACTTGTTACCATCTTATAAACATTATTCAATCATTTAAGTAATTAATGGTCATTTTGTCGATATTTGGTACTTGTGTCAAAATTGAACTTGTTATATTTACATGTTGTCCATGCGGTCAATATTTCATTATCTAAAAAATGGAATTCATGAATTAGATATCATATATATCATATATATCCAGTATATATATATGTATTTATTTATAACAGTACATAACACTTGGAGATTAGAAATGAAATGAACCGTTCATGGTGACCATAATCCGTACATACGCATTAACGCTACTTTCATTTCTATTTCATATTTATCGGAATGAAAAATTAACGATAAATAGGAATATTATAATTCCAGTATATGTCATATATAATTTCAGTAACTCCATCCTCTATACATTCCATGTATGTCATGAACGAGTCATATCACATAGAGGGGGAGGTATTCCAAACTTCCTCAAATGACAATATCGTGTTTACCCATTATGAAAAATATAAATTAATACTATAAATGATTAAAAATTATCAAAGAAACAATATAAATATTATATATATCACATATAAATATAATTCCATCCTAATGGAAACCAAAATAGTTGGTAGGAGAAGATTGAACAATCGTCGTTTTGTGAGGTAGTAGTTTGTTGTCCATAGATACAATATGTTTTTGACCATTATATGGAGGTGTGTGTATGTTTAGATAGAATAAATCTCATAAAAACCCTATTTTTATTAAAGATACTTGTGTTTTTATAATGGAAAGAAAAAACTGTTTAGGGTGTTGGAGAAGTAAAATTAAACAAAAGAACATAAGAGAAGACATTGCCTTTCAATCAGGTATCACAATTTGGTTTGAACCGAAATTTTTAATTGAATTACTTTCTTCATAGTGGAAGGATTATTGAGGATTATAGGGATGTAGGGAGCATAATTGTGTAGAGTTTGGACAAGACAAGGGGCTTGAGAAGTGTGTGAAATGGGTTTTAAGTTAGGGATTTTTATTTAGAGGAGGAGGGTCTCTTCAGGAAAGCTGGAATATATTATTTTATTATATAATTATTCTAGGTTTCTAAAGGACAAAAACTCATTAAGGAAAAGCTAATGTGACTCATGTTCTATTTAAAATCATCCAATAAGAGTTGGACTTGTTTTGGATATTGTCTTAATATTTTTAATCTAATTTATCAAAATCATTTATTAATGAGGTAAACACTATATCATTGTTGTGTCATAAGTAATTTTTTATATATGATGTCTGAAAATTATTAAAAATCAATAATCATGTAGGATATTATTTTATATTTCATATGAATAATTATAGTCCAATATATAACTCATATAACCCCTTGTAAAAATGATTTACTAAAAGATATACGTTTATATAATTTTTGTCTTTACATTAAATAAATTAATATAATATGTCATTATCACTCGTAAGTGGATCCATGGGGTCCCAAAATCGACACAAGAAAGTCCATTATTGGAAATTTATTGAACAACAAGATTGGAATACATTATAGGGTAATTTAATATTATAATAATAATAAATTGTTACCCTTATTTGCCACATTTAACCTTTAACCATGGTAAATAAAATTTTTCTAAAGTAAATATTCATATTGTCTAAAAATAAATGTTTCCTATTAAATAAATTTTTACCTCTAGATTCCAAATATGGAATCCATTTTTACAAATGCATACACATAAGTGGAATAAATTAATTTAAAATTATTTCTCACTGTGGAAAAAAGCATATTTTAAATAAATAATAACTTTCAAATGATTGACACAAATTTATGTCTATTTTTAAAGTGAAATTACATCCAATGACCAAAATTACATTAAATGTTAATAACATAATCTTATTACACATTAAAATAATTTAAAATGATAATATAACCATAAAAATATATTATATTTAAAGGCAGTTTTGAATTAAAATACAGTATTTTTCAGTATTCATAAAAAAATGTACTTTATCAGAACATTACCATAATTTTAATCAATGTAAATTTTGATGTCCTGATTATAAATAACAATTTTTTTTTGGAAAATAGAACATATTAATGTGACCAAAACTATAATTAAATAGGTTTCACTATGAATTGGTGGTAAATCAACATTTTAATGAATATTAGAGTATTTATGCTTAAAACCGGATTCATTCTTATTTTAAGCCTCTAATTTTTTTTTAGATAAATGTAAAAACGTTTAATAAACATGTATATTCATAATTAAGTTAGTTTTTTCCATCCCCACCAATACAATTGTCATGTATTAACAACCATTTAAAATAATATAATATTATTTTTTTCTGTATGACTCAGCATTGTGTGCAACATAAGATTTCAATGAAATATGTTGTTGTGTATCAGGTACGCCATAGAACACAACATCCCATTAAAGTAAAATTAATATCTCAATCACAAATATTATTAAATATGAAAATGTAATATTCTTTATTTAAAAGGGGTGTAAAATCCTTTCCCCCTATTAGAAATTGTGTCCTTGGAATTTTAAAATTCTCTTGGAAACATCATTTAATGTCCAACATCAGCAAAAAAGAGTCAATAAAAATATCACTTTAAAATAAAGGAAGATAAGTACAATGGTCACCCAAGACAATAGATACTGGGATTCCTTGAAAACATGGATATGAAAGTGATACTAACACTCATATATTAATATGGTGTGATAGAGAACAAGATCACAGAATGTTAACCAACACAATACCATAAGATGGTGTTTGGGTAAATTTCTGATGATTAAAGAGAACTTATATCATTTTTTCTTCATGATCCTTTTCAATGAGTTGTTGAATTGGATTAATACATATACTATGATCATATGTAAATATACTTATTTTCATGTATACTGTCATCCATTACATAAATTCTACAACATACTAATCTTTTCTCCAAAAAGTTATTATTCAATATGAATTGGTCACAACTAAAGTGCAAGAATCAACTTCTAGAGTATAATATAATCTATAGAAGATGAACTATATATTTCCCCTACCTTTATACATCATCCAAAACCAAAATTTTTTAGTACAAGATCAGATAATCCCCAAAAGGATAATCCTTTATAACAATAAATACTACTATTAATCACCAAAATTCAACAAAAAGAACCCAATATTCTATAAATACCATTGAATATACAAATATCCATAAAATTATTCTATGAAATCCAATCTAATATTGATACCCAAATGTCTGAAGGATTTAATCACATAGTCTTCCAAGATAAATGTTAACATTTATCTCCAAATAAAATCGACTACTCTTAATGCCTTATACTGAAGTGTAATTTTCCTAGACACATATTATCTATGATAGATTAATCATTTCCATAAAAAACCAAAATCACCTTTTTCCCACAATAATTACAGAGATTATTCCAAAATAAAATTTCAACCATTACTCCACAAATTAACACCCCTAGTATTTTATTTTTCTTAAGAATATAGTGTTCCCAAAAGAGATAATGTCTTCCAACATAACATTTATTACAATATCACCAAATCATTTTCCAATACCAAGGATGACCTTTTTATAAAACATAAGATCTAAAATAAACTTATTAATGATCTGTAAAATCATTTAATATAAAATAATAAGTCGTACTAAGCAGTGACTTCATGTAGGACAATGGTAGGCGATGAGCCCTTGTCTCCCATCGATAGTGGGTTCGATTCATTTGGCCTTATAGGATGCGATGTGTCATCACCCATATTACGAGTTTTCCTTTTTATAAAACTCAAAAATATCGCTAACATGTTTTAACATCAAATGGTTTCTTATACGTTTCATTTTCATCCCAATTCATTAAGACATCCACATATTATATATTTTCATTTTTTCACCTTCATATGATAAAATAAAACTATTCCCAATATTAATAACAACATACTGTGATCATGGGGTCCATATGGTTTCATCATCATCTTGTTCATGTAGGTAAAAGGTCCATTCTTTAGAACAATGATTTAGAGATCCTTCAAAATCATTTTCTTCATTCATCCAAATACAACTAGTAAAACATGGGTTATATGGGTGTTCACAGAAAAACTGTTTCAGAATATAATCTTGTATGAAATATAATTTCTAAACATCTGATAAAACATTATATTTATAAAAAATTCAGACCGTGTTTGAGATGAAACTTTCAGTCAATGGCACTTCTAAAATACCAAAAGTATGTACTGAGTGACTATATTGTAAAATCATATATAAATAGGTTACTCAAGGGTCTCCTTCTTCATCACCTTTTTCGAAATCCAAACATTCATCAAAATCCTATGATAGGGTAAAATATTTAAAAATGCCCTGATAATATTTTCCCCACTTAAAATTATGAGAATATTGAGAAAATAGGAATTGATTAAATACAACCTATGTTCCATGATTATATTAAGGTATAGTGGAGGTGTTTGATATCTCGAACAACATATTACAAGTGAGTTATATTCTAGAAAATGTTTCACAATAATCTGAACATGGATTTGTAAAAATTATTTCAAGCATGTCATGAGGAAGAGATAGGAATGTTGTTTGATATCCTCCTCCTTCCTTTTGTAACTGACATTACCTGATTAGAAAAATTTAAAAAACAAGGATTTAACTGAAATAATAGACATATGGACTAAGCATGTGTTTAAATAAAAGTCATAATCCCTAATGTTGTTTAAACCTCCCTTTGATATCAACTATAATGACCCAGCCTTAAAAATTACATAATCTTGAATTAAATAAAAAATTCACATTTTCGATCTTTTCAGTTTTATAGTTTCATAGAATCAGGCCATATCTATTACATATCAACATGAAAATTACATGTAGACATTACTACTCAGTTTCTATTTTTTTCATAAATTAAAAACTCCTATACAGAAACATGTCTAGTTCCATGTTTTAGATAACCTGTCTTTTCCATGATCCCATCCTTGACCATATTCATATTTATGTCATGCGAAAAACATTTCAAAAAATAGTTATGAGGATAAAATTCTCATTAAGGGTTATAAAATAAGGAATGTAAACATTAACCCATAAATAAATACAAATAAATGAAACCATACTTTTCAATCATAACATACCACATGAAATCGTAAGATTTATAAATAACACAGAGATATCATAAATAATAATTGTAACTTGTTTCATACATAACATACATACATTATAGCTATCACAACTACATTGGGAGTCACGTTGGAATACCCATCATTGTATATTCCCTAAATCTCTTCGGAGAAGCATTAAAGTTTACCTCTATCACGTTACCCAATGCATTGGATAAGTATATCGGGTTAACCCGCCCAAGGTTTATCATGGCACCATCGGTATACATAAACAATGCCAAATAACCATTAAATAATCATAAAATCAAACATAATAATAAAGGAAAAATAACATATCCACATTCCAATCATAATATATCAAATAAAGATATTGAAATTAAAAAATCTTTATCAATCCATTTTCGAAACCATTTAAAACATTTGATAAAGAGATTTTTGAATCAATGTGTCCCATACCACATTAAATCTATTAAATGAATTATAATTTAAAAAAAATTCTATATAAATAATTCCTAAAATTCATTTTTAATACATGGAAATTAGTGAGAAATGTTTATAAAAATAAATCATTATAACATTTAAAAGGATATTTTAGTTCAAGAGTTTTTAACAAAATGAGAGATGCCTAAATACAAATAAATGAGGAAAAATATTTAATAAAAACATTTTAATATCATTAGAATAAAGGGTTTCATGATATAATATTCCTATGGATAGTATATACAACATAAAAGAGCGAATTGCTGCATAATAACAATGAAGTCTCAATTCAAAATAAATTAAGACAGAATCCATTATAAAAACTATTTCCTTAGATTAAGGATAAATAAATTACATAATAATGTGTGACAAATATAAATACACTCAATTTTATTGGATATTCATATTAAATCAAACTTAGGTTATTCTTTCATATTCATAGCATGACATAATCAAGAAGTAGAAGTTTATCCCAAAAAACTAAAATTTGGTGAAGAACTTCCCTTACATAAATTCGACAGCCTAACGACGTTACATTAAAATTCAGAAAATTATTTTGTGAGAGAGAAAAGGGTATATCATCACGTGGATAGAAAATTTATAGCATTAAGTTTATATAATAACGTATCTCAACATTAGAAGATGTAAAATAAAAGACAAAACAAAACAATTAAATTAAAAAGAGGAGGGTGAAAGGTTCGCTTACGGATTTGGTAACTTATGAAACATTCACCATATGAAATAAGGATCATAAAATGAATATTTAATTTCTCATAAATTAATATATATTAAAAAATTAATACAACCATGTTCAGTACATACAAAACAAAAAACAAAATATTTGCAATATAACATGAATCTCACGGAAAAAAATGGGTTGAAAACACCTTACCACATTGTAATCAATCAAGTCATATGACCAAAATATAACAAAAACCAAATGAATCATAGAATACCATGAATATAAATATAATAATGAAAATATATATCAAATTGAACCACACAATACACCACTTGAAATAAATATGTGGCGAACAATGGAAATCTCATGGAATTAAATGTTAGATATGAAACTGCTTACCTCATGTCTAACTTGACTCGTTTGTTTCTTTTTCTTCATGAATAATAAAAATATGTTATTTTATATTTGATTAAGAACACTTTTTATGTATATTTTTTAATTTATATATCTTATTACCACGTATTAATTATTATACAATCATTTATGTTATTAATGGCCATTTTGTTGATATTTGGTACTTGACTCCAAAATGAACATGTTATATTTACAAGTTGTCCATGTGGTCAAAAGTCAGTTATCTATAAAATGATATTATTTTTTTATATATAATATATATCATATATACCAAATATATATATATATATGTATTTATAATAGTACATAATATTTGGAGATAAGAAATATAATGCACCGTAAATAGAGTTGGTAAGTCGTATGAATGCATGAACACTACTTTCATTTCCATTTTCATATTTAGTGGAATGAAATATTATTGATAAATATCAATATAGTAATTCTAGTATAATTAAATATAAAATTTCATTAACTATATCATTTATATGTTCAACGTATGACATGAATGATTAATATCACTTTGAGGGGGTGGTAGTTCACATTTCCTCAAATGAAATTATCATGTTTACCCATTATGGAAACCATAATGGTATGAAATAAATGAAAAAATAATAATATATATATCATATATATCAAATATAAATACACTTACATATTAATAGAAACCAATAGTGGTGGTAGGATAAGATTGAACAATCGTCGTTTCATGAGGCAGTTGTTCATCGTCAACATAAACAATATGTTCATTACAATTAGATGGAGGTGTGTGTAAGTGTAGTTAGAATCCATATAATAACAAAACCCTAGTATATATATTATACTACCATTTTTATAAAATAAATTAATAAAAATAGTTCATGGGGTTGAGATGTAAAATAAAACAAATGAACTAAATTGAAGAAGATACTTTTAAATCGAGTATCTCCCTTTTGTTTGAACCAATAGGATAAATTTAATTGTCTTCTGCCTAGGTGAAGAATTTTTGGATGAGGAGATATATGTAGTGAGATTAATTTTTCAATTTTTGGATGAGCCTATGGGTATTGAGAAGTGTGAGTAATTGGTTTGATGTAAGGGATTTTTATAAGGGGGAAGAGGGGCTCTTTAGGAATTCTTGATAATACTATTTTATTATAAAATGATTGTTGGTTTCTAAAGGTCCAAACCCCATTAATGTCAAAGATACGATGACTCATGTACAAAAAAATTGATCCAAAAAAATTGGACAACTTTTGAATAATGTTTTAATCTTTATAATCTTATTTGTTTAAATCATTCTTTAATGTGGAAAACACAACTTCATTATTCTGTCAAAAAAATAATATTTATTTGATTTCTTAAAATAAAAAAATATATATATATAGGAAATAAAATTATCTATAAAATTAATATTTATTGATGAATAAATAACATATATAACCCCATGTAAAAAACTATTTAATAAATGATATATCTTTATATGAGTTTTGTCTTTAGATTAAATTAATAAATATAATGTTTCATTATCACTCTGGAGTTCCTCCATGGGGTCCTAAAATCGACCCAAGGATGCACATGGTAAGAAATTTATTAACCAATAGGATTAAGAAACATGTTTGGGAAATTTAATATTATTATAATAATATTTTTTTAACCTTATTTACCAGATATATCTCTTAACCATGGTAAATAAATTTTTTACTGAAGTAAATATTCATATTTTCAAAAAATAAAAGTTACCAATTTATAAAATTTGAACATAATGATTTTAAATATGGAATCAATTTTTAAAAATTCCAAACACATATGTGGTAGAAATTAATTTAAAATTAATTCCCACAATCAAAACCGAAAGCGTGTTTTAAAAAAAATAATAACTATCAAAATATTGACACTTATTTATGTAAAATTTCAATGTAAAATTACTTTCAATGTACAACATTGGATTAAATGGTAAAAGCATAATCTAATAATAATTTATTACCATTTTTAATGATAATCTAGCTGTATAGATAAATTAAATTATAAGACAGTTTTTAATTAAAATACAGTAATTTACAATATTCATAAAAAACGAACATTATCAGAAAAAACAATTTTTTTTCAATGTTAATTTTTATGTCCTGATTCTAAATAGAAATATTATTTTTTGAAATATAAAAATACTAGATTTAATGAGGTTTATTCCTTAAAAAGTGGTAAATATGCATTTTAATGAATATTAGAGTTTCTGAACTTAAAATCAGATTCATTCTTATTTTAAGCCTCTAAAATTTATTAGATAAATGTTAAAACGTTTAACAAACATGTATATTCATATTTTAGTTAGTTCTGTCTAATCTAGCCAATACAATGGCTAGGCATTAACTACCAATTATAATAATATTATATTATTATTTTTCAGCATGACTCAAAATTGTGTGCAACATAAGATTTCAAAGAAACCCATTGTTGCATATCAGGTATGCCATCGAACATAGAATGATTTTTAATGTAAAATTGATATTTGATTTTAAAATATTAATAAATACAAAAATGTTATATTCTTTACTTGTAGAGGATGTTTCAACTTCCCTAAGAGTTATTGAAAACAATAATTTAGTCTTTTGAGATAGTTATTCTATTTAATATGTTAATAAATATACACGATATTAAATAATAACCCAAAGGTAATTAATCCTCATTCCCACACTTTTATATAATTAGAGCACACCTCTAGATATAACTTTTGGTCTCATTCTCCTTATTGATGTCGTGTATTCTATATAGAGACAACCTTTCTTTTCATAGAAAAACATGAAATTCAAATAAAGGAATTAAAAAAAAGATTAATAGAAGATTTATCCCATTGATATCAATAAGGGAATTTTTACATACTTCAGATGAAATAATCTCCCCCTATGGTGGATTAAATCAAAAATTCATCTACGTATCTTTGTTTCTTATTTGAAATGTTCTAAGAAAATCATGACATTAAATAGGGACAAAAATGGTAATATAATATAATTTTTACTCAATAATGGATGATTAGCCCACCTTTCAAAAATTGATTCATGTTCTAGTAATTTTTTATACCCAAAATTAAAATGGGGATAATAAAACATTAATAAATATATAGAAATTATTAAATAATAAATATACATAATTATCACATACATATTCTATATAATGAAACATATGAATCTATTGGATTTAGTATAAAAATTACTTGGTAATTTTCCGTGTAGTTAATATATCCCAATTATCTTACATTATACAATTCTTCAAAAAATCAAAAATGTTTATAAAGAGTATTTCATGTAAATAGCCATATCTCATATGACTGTTTTTTGCATGGGTAATGTTAAACCATTTTTTTCTAAACGTGGTCATGGATGTGTTAATTCCTAAAAAATCATTTTGGTGTTATTAATTTTAGGAACATGTATTTCAGAGCCTCTATATACTTTTCTAGTCTGAAAAAATTGTTTTATTAACTGGAAAATCACATAACATATAACATATATAGATTACATTGTACTCTAATATTCTTCCGATTAATCATATAATTTTCACTAATGACATTTCATTCAAATATCCAATAATATAAAGAACTTGTTTCTCTTATATGAACTATAGTGACAAAAAATTTAAACAAAATTTATTTCATTATTACATATATTTATTTCCCAAAAATAATGACGTGGATCTATATGTATCATCAATTTAAAATATTAGAATTAAAAACATAATATTAAAATTAAAAAAAATTAAATCTAATGCATCAAATTATTATCCAAATAAAATTTATTTTATTTAATATTACATAGGATATATGATAAAAAAATAAAAATTAAAGGTTTTATTCAAAAAACCCACTAATGGTGTAAAAAATACAATAAAGTTAAACATAACAATAAATAGATATAACATGATATCTTAAATAGGATTATCATAATAACTAATATATGGAATAAATAATTCATTTAATATTATAATATAATGGTGGAAACAATATATGATATGATATCATAAATATATTTCAAGTGTCACTCCTAAGATTATCAACACAACATGGACAAATTCTTATCGTGGAATATGTCCTCTAACTAATCCATAATTAAAAATATCATGGGATATAAAATATTAAATAATTAATTAGAAGGAAATATAATTGAAATATCAACCATATAATAAATGTAAGAATAAAATATGTGTTCTAGATGAGGGAAATAATCCTTATATAAATCACTAGCATGATCTAACCTATGATAAGAATGCAAGATTAATAATTCATAGTAAAGGAATAACTAATCACTAAATAATTGTTATTTAAAAGAAAATAATGAATTAAATTATTTGTGTGTTAATTTTTAAAAATTAATATATTCCTTTATCATTGAGTTGTATCAATGATATTCCATGATAATGATCTAGTAGTAGGATGAATAAAATCATATTACAGGGATGATGCTTTACGAAATTGGTGGAGGATATTTTTTTGATATGGAATGAACTGATTTTTTTATTAAAAAAATAAATAATAGTTTTCCCCTAATAAATATCGGTATTTAAAAACAATATTGGTTTTATCAATATTACCTGGGGTGATTCATGGCATGAATAAAAAAATAGGATTGTTCTTATGAATATTACTTACCAGAAAATGAGAATTTTGAACGAAACCAAAAACAATTATAACCCCAACACTGATATGGTAATTTATCCATGCATATCTATACAGGAAATATAAAGAAATATAACTAATATATGGGTAAAATATTTACTTAATGATTGAATAGTAAAGATAATGCATTATCTGAATGTCACAAAGGAGGTTGTGAAAATTCTATTCCATGGGTTACATAATTTATTCAGCATGAGATTTACTTCATGAATAACCATATATATATATATATATATATTATTCTACATTATTTTATATTCCATTGGCCTTCAACAATAAATTTTTATTTATTAATATTATTCTTTTCTTGCCTATGATTATTGCTTGAGGATTGTTGGTCAATTTGTTTCATAACTCACTATGTAGGTTGACCATGGTTAAATGATGTTTAAAGTAAATTCAAAATATCCATAATATCAATAAAATACATAATTATAATATAATAAATATATTTTTAAAATAATCCATCATGGTTTGTGTTGAGAAATCAAACTCACTACTCACTAGGGAAATAATCTTCACATATGTAGGGTTAATATTTCCATTTTTAAATGAAGGGGATATATTGTAGGTAAATGATAATTATGAAATTAAAGAATGTTATATATATTATTATTATATTATTTATTTATTAATTAAACCATTATTAACATCTATTAAGGATTGTGATGAATAATGAAAAATTTCACTTTGTGGAGGTGGTACTTCACTCAACACACCATTGTCATTTTTAGTATTTTTAAAAAATATAGTAGAATAAATTATGGTTTTTAAAAAATAAAATAACACCAATGTCTATTTTTTATTATCATTCCTATATAATGTAATGAATGTTATATATTTTTAAAATTATGAGTGTGGGAAAAAATTACAATAAATGTCATTCTTATATGGGGGATTTTATTTCTATTCACATAAATTCTATTACAAGTAGATTCAATAAAAAAATAATCAAAATGTATGGATATAAATTGGTAAAATAATTCTATTAGTGGAATTTATTGAATATTTTTATTGGAAATTAAAATGGAAAGTGTACTAATAGATGGGTGGAAGTTATCAACATTTAAATGTAAAGAAAATGGGAATTTTAGAAATTCAATTTACGCATCAATGTTATTAATACACAATTACATGATAAATTTGTATATGATATCATTATAATGTAATTTTTCATGTATACTGGGTTAATAAATCCTCAAGCATGCATTTTAGACATTTTTTTAATTTTTAGTATTTTTCCATCACTTTTATTTTCTTTTTTTCTTTTTATTTAATTTTAATCGGAAAATAGTATCAAAATAAATAAATTATATTTTATTTCAAAATATAAAAGCTAACCCCTGTTTTATAATTTATATTTTTTTAAATAATAAACGACATTTAATCTAATGAAACTTATAAATATAAAAAGTCTACCATTAAAATAAAAATATATAATATATTAATAAGGATAATTTTACACAAATGGATTTAACTATTATTTGTTCTGAATCAAATTTAGTATACATTACCAATTTAATGATATTTAACAAATTTATTTTCATTTTCAGACAACATATTATATTCATATGTCTAATTTCATCAATTTCACCGAATATATTAATGAATTACAAATAAATATAAAACAAGTTAATAAATTTTTTCCTATTCTCAAGGTAATTAATATTTACCTTATTAAAACTATCATTATAAATTATTTTAAATTGAAAATGTCAAATAATATTTGATTATTTCATTTAAAAATATAAAATTTATAAAATTTAATTTCTAAAACTGATAAAATCTAATTTTAAATATAAGATAGTCAATATTATTTTTAGTGTTAAATTACACATGAGTTCAAAGATGATATAATTCAATTTTATATATTAGAAATTATATTAACAGATTCACTATATTTCAAAAAAAATTAAAAATAAAATTATTTTCTGAATAATTTATTAAATTCTTATGTTATAAATTTGATAATTTTTTAAAAAAAAAATTATAAAAAAATTTAACTGAAAATTTTAATTTTTGGAACAAAATCTAAATCCATAATATAAATATATTCATATAATACATCAATGGTTTATGTGTGTTTTGTTATATAAAAATTATAAATCTATTATAATAATAATATTTCAATAATAGTTTTTACAATATATTCCCACAAGTTTAACATGTATAATAGTCATCATTTATAATTTAATTTTAATAATGATTCCCATTTTATGATCAATACATCATATTATATTTAATGAGACACTCAAAAAAATATTTATTAATGGGAAATAATCAATATAATAATTATTAATTATGTCCTAAGGTTCAGTAATTATTTTCCCAATTTGACTACACACTAGGATAATTCATTTCCTGAACACGAGGGGGGAAAATAACTCAAGTAATCTGATTATTAAATCAAACCACCTCATGAGATCTCATGATTAACACTATAGTGATAGTGAAAGAAATAGAGATAAATAAAATTTTCTATAAAAAAATTATTTTCTTGAACTGAAACTAAAAAATTTCTATCTAGTTTTAAAATCCCTATTTTATTGATTCAATATTTTAAATTTTTATTCCTTTTATATTGAAATTATATCAATTTCATATGATTAAATCTAAATTTCTTCCACCCCACTCAGTTCTAGTAATCTCCTCTCACCAATAATTCTAAATTAGTAATTATGGTTCCTCATAACCAAAATATATTACTGTTGAAATACCACATGCGTATTCCATTATTTTATAATGATATTTCTCAAAGGATAAATTTTGATGTGTTTCATGAATGTTATTCTATAACCCCATAATTAATAAAAATGATTAAATGTCCAATCCTTTACGGAACATCAAAATTGACTTTTTGAAAATATTTTATATGAAATATTGGTTCTTTAATAATGTAAATTATACATCAATAATGATATTTTAATTAAAGGATGGATCTTGGGAAGATGATAATCATGATTTTAAAGAAGAAAAACAATTTTGAGATTAAATCTATGAATAAAATGACTAAAATAATTGATAAAGAAGTTTTTTATATACACTCATAGTATTCTATGAGAAGTAATATTATAATAGTATTCAGTCTTTTGATTATATAAAAATAATATAGGTTTATTTTATATGGTATTTTTTGAAATAATTATTAATTTATGATATAATGAATTTTGGATAAATTAAATATATATTTTTATATAATATGAAAAAATGAAATAGAAATATAAAAAAGGGGTTATAATAATAAAATTATGGATAATAAATTATTAAGATGCAATGTTTTGAGTTTATCAGAGCACACCTAGATGGTTTAGTTAATGAAATATTTCATGTATTAATGAACTTATGTTAAACGATTCATTTCATGATATTTATATCAAAGATAAATGTTTTTATACAATAGTATTAAATTTATAATTAATTGAAATTGATATATATCATAGTAGCATTGATAATTGGAAACATTAAAATTATCTATAGTTGAAGAACTTTTTTGTTGTAAATGATGAAGAATTATTTGACATGGTTCAATTGTCAATGTAATATGAAAAATAAGAGATGATGAAGGAGAATCTAGACACATGGCCTAATATAAGATATTAGTGTATAATAAAATACAATAAGGAAATAACATTTTTTTTGGGAAAGATATTTGGAGACTATTTTGAATGATTTTAGTGGATATTTTTTGTTAATAATATATAATTAATGATCTGTGGGATGATTTATTATCATAGGAACTCAAGAGCTAGTTAAGTGTATGATATAATTATTTAATATACATCGGAGACTAATTATTTATTGAGGTAGACATAGAGCATGTGTAGAGAGTATATATAATAAGATCATAAAAACAATTGAGTGTGGTGATAATATCATTTTGTGGTAATCATATATTGGTTTGATCATATTTTTCTTCATGAGTTTCAAAGAAATATTATTAGACCTGTCAATAAGTATAATGGATGTGAGATAGTTTTAATATAGTTGTATTATAAGAAATAAAACGGGGTTTTGTGTAAGTGTGGTATATTCCATTAGTAGTGGATAAATACCAAACATATTTTATCACTATTTAATGTAGTTTTGAATTAATGGAATAATATAAATGTAAGACACAGTAAAGAGTAGGATTCCCACATCGGTGTTAAACAACAATAAGACTATATGCATTGATTTATATATTAAAATGGGTATTTCATGTGGTAGTATTATATTCTATGAGAGATAAACATTTTTATAAATCATTTAAAGTAATTATGTCTCAAATATTCATTCAGCTATCTTAAATGGGTCATATTATATTTGTATAAATATTCTATATAAATTTACTCAAACCTGATTCACCAAACCCCTCACATGGGCGACTGAACTATCCATTCGAAATCATAATACGATAGAGAGCACAAGGATACTCCAGTTTGGATTAATAAAATTCTCTAGAGTTATGTTATCTAAAAAATAGGAATTAATCCTTTTAAGAGATTGTTAAATGTCCATAATTGAAAATTATTTTTATATTGACTGTCTAAAAAATAAGACGGTTTTAGCCTAATATATAATAAATTGGTATAAAATAGGGATACATAATCTATAAAGGGGAACCATGTAGATTTTATTGACGTTATAAATAATTATACAATATATATAATTAGTAACATAATGGGAATTATCAAGGGTCTAGAATATGACAAGTCCCAGCTATGATTTGAAGGTGATGTGGAAGATATAGTGGTTAGACTAATTAAATGATATTACACTCACAAAAAACATGTAAAATCTAGGGTATAACATATATCACATTATTGTGTAATTTTTTATTTAATGTTTATAATCCCCCTCATCATTGTCATAGTTGGGTAGGAATGTATACATGTCCTTAAGAGGCATCCCCACGGAGAGAAATCCCAGAAATAAATTCATAAGGCTTCAATATAAGTGGTGGATGATTTTCATATTAACATAACAAAACAATCCCATAAAACCTTCCATTAAAAGAGACTACTACATAATTAATGATAAAAACATACAACAACTGAAGGTAATATGATTGATATCAAAAACATACTACATTGGATTACTACATCAGAAGACAAATAATGTCAAATTATGAATCATAAGAAAAAACCAACAAAATTCAATAACTCAAAAGATATAACTCTAAAGCTACAATCATGATCCATTTTCCAAATACAAAATATTATCCAAGTGTAAAAATGATCCAATAAAACAAATTTCACATTACCGTGTCCTATTTATCAGTATTTTACAGACCCAAAGCTTGACATACATGGAAATTAAATTTCTTTTGAGGAATAATTAATACACAACAAAAACAGACACCCATGAACCGTAATAGTTTTGTGTCTTTGGAAACTCAGAACATAATATTCTAATCATGGTGAAATATCTTCAACATCTCCCATAAATATCTTCCTTTTTTCATAGCTAAAAACTTTTTTATATCCTGGCGAAAAGAAAACATAAAAAGGGTGAGATCAAATGCTCAGTAAGTGTAAACATGGAGAACATAAAACAATCCATAAACATTTGAACGTAATAAATGAACATAAAACATCAAAATCATGGGTAATGACATAAATATTGACAGTACATAAGGCATAGATCATAAAGGAACATTAAAAAATATAAAATAGCATGGGAATAAAACATGTAATTGTGGTAACAATTAAGAACATGATATGATTTCTATAGTAGCCAAGGTATTGCTGCCAATACCATTATAGTGGACACAGTCCATTACTAAATCGGGTTTACCTGCCATTCCAGCCCTGTATTACTCAACCAAATTTACTTGTCGTTTCATCCATGTTTATCTCATGAGATATAAATATTTACCCAATTCATTGGAGAGAGGTATATGTCCCACCCATCTCATAATGAAATCATTCTTATGTTTTCCACAAAATAAACATAAATCATTCATAATAACCCATAGAATAAAATGGGTTTCATAAAGATCATCCAATAATAACATAATCCATATAAAACAAATGGATATAATTTCATCATAAGAAAAGTGAAACCATGTAAATCATAGAGATATTATACATGAAACATACAAATATGAAATAATGTCATCTTAGATGGAAAATGGTTTTGGTAAAACACTTGAAATGAATTCTTCAGTAAAATATCCTTTCTTCATCAAAATCATTTTCTTTTCACAAAATTCCATGAAATTTAAAAGAAAATTATTTTTTTTGAAAATAGTATTGAAATATTATAGAGTAGGATTCATGAAAATAAGGTGTAATGAAACTGTGAAAATCTTTCCATGCCATATAAGTTAGAAAAACCATTATCCTCATACATTTAACAGAAAAGTAAAAAAGTACAACATATGGTAATCAAAAGAAATATTCCTTCCATAACACTAAGTAATAGTCAAAGAGGGGTAAACATGACATTAAGAATGCATGAAATAATATTAAACACATTATGAAAAACATTTTTATGGACATGGATGAAAAATATAACCCCAGAAAATACTTACATATAAGCAATCTCGGATAAAAATGAGATTTTCATATTATCCCTTACCATTTATAATCGGTGAAATAATATGTTTCATAAAATAAGGAAAAATTAATGCATATTTAAGTATCATTTCAATCAGAATAGATATCATAAAACATTCATGGGAATCATAAACACCATATAAAAGAAATTGATGGTGATTAAGGCATATGTCTCACAGAAATAAAAGTTTGACGAAATAGTCTCTTACCTTAGATCTGATATGCTTTTTATATATAACATCCTCTTGAATAATTATTTAAATAATGTCATTGACTTATTAAAGAATCATATTCATTGTTATGATAACATATATGGTTCACTTATTACATTATATTACCTGTTCTTTTGTAAATTTCATGTTAAAGTAGCTTTTTGGGTTAAATCGTTTCATTTATCATACGTGTTTTGACTTTCTCTTCTTACTTATATCTTAATTTTCTTAATTCCAGAATGTAAAACATGATTTATATGGAATATATATTCATCATATAAATATATAAGAAAGATCTATAAACTTAATGAAATACACCTTTCATTGAGATGGTAAGTCGTACGTACGCATGAACGCTGTTTTCGTTTCCTTATTGAATTGAATAGAATTAAGTAAATGAAACATATATGTACATAAATCCAGTATCATTATTATTTAATAACTTTTATTATTATTTATTATACATAAATTATAATAATACTTGAATGGTTAATCATGGAAAATGAATCTCATCACGTTCTTAGAGACGGTAGTCTGTACGTTTGCACGAGCGATGATATAATTCTATTGATATTATAATCATGTATAATTCGATGGTAAATCATATATACAGAATAATAATAATGTTATATTTATCATTTATATCATTTATACTCATTATTATACCCATCCAAATGATGAAATGTTTGAATAACAAACTACACCATGACGTGGAGACTGTAAGCCTTCCGTACGCACCTGTGGTGACTTTTTCATTCATAGGATAGATAAAATAACTAATATGGTTGTAAAATTTTTAAAATAAAATCACAGTATATATAATATACTGGATTTATTATTTTATAATGGAGACAACAAAGAAGGAGGAAGTGGAAGAAGAAAGGAACTTGAAATAGGTGGTGAGATATTTAACACTTCTTTGGGTTCTTCCTTTTGATTTGATCAAAAAGACACCTTAGGTTGTATTTCAGAGTTACGTTAGGCCTCTAAAATTAATTTATGACATGTTATAGGGTATTTGGGCTGGGTTTGGCCGATCCAAATGGGTCATGGAGGTGTGAATTAGAGAGAAGGGGCAGTCCCCTTATATAAGAGGGGTGGGGGATCCTTAGGAAAAACATAAAATATTATTTTATAATAAATTAATATTCTATTTATAATGGATCCAAAGTGACTTATGAAGAGGATAGAGTAGGAATGGGTCAAAATCCTCTCAACCAAAATGTTTTAGACAATTTTAGGTTACCATTTTAACCTTATCATTTATATTTAACTATAAGTTATTTAATTTAACTTTTACCGTGTCTTACGATATTCTTACACTATATGGTTAATAAACATACTATAAACTGACAATAAAACCCTAATTGGTTCATTAATGTCATATATATTTTTATATAAGTCTTTAGGCAGTACCATGTATTTTTAGGTCCATTAAATCAATTAATAATATAATATTTTTTTTAAAAACTCTTTTATGTCAATTTTGACACTATTTGGTATTTTGTTTTCTCTCAATTCATAACATCATTATTATGTCTACAGAAATTTCATCTAACCAACCCTAATATGTTATATTAACCTATAAAATTATTTTAATTCATAAAAATTCTCAAATTACATTTATTTAGGTATTTATAATATCAATTTTGTTAATATTTCATTAATAAGGTAATTATTGCATCATCATTATGTCATAAATAAATTAAATTATATAATGTCTAAAAAATATAAATAAAACACCATTATGTAAGAAATCTTTTTATCTTTATAATTAATATTTATATTAGAATTTATCTTATGTATAACCATATATTAATAATGATTTAGTTATTAAACATTGATTTTAACTCTTTTAACTCTTCTTTAAATAAAATAATAATAAGTTCCCTAATCTATTCCAAGTGAACCAAATAGGTTCATATTTTATTCATAAGGTTGTTTTTTTTTTGAATTATACTTATCTAATAGAATTAGTACATGTGTTAGGGCAATAATAATAAAAATTTTACACTTAATTACCCTATTTAATTTTAACTGTGGTAAATAAAAGTAAAAAGTTATTATTCACCAAAAATTATTTTTATCTTATTGAACCAAATTTTACTCCTTTATATAAAAGGTTTCTCTATAATTTTCTAAATTCAACTCACATAAGCGGTAAAATTATGTTTTATGTAAATTTTAAAATTCTCCTAGGTGATGGGTAAAAGACAGTAAAAAGTACAATAAATATTTTATATATCTAAAATTATTATAAAATGACTCCGATGAATTACATTGAACTTATATAGGTATTATGTATCTATTTTGACCTAAAATAAATTTAAATAAACATAAATGATTATTTAAATAAAAAGTGGGTTTAAACCAATAACCATGTGTTTTCACTATTCATCAAAATTTGAATGTTTTCCAAAAAATACCAAAAATTCACACTAGGCTAATTTTGATATTCTGAATCCAAAAATGAAGTCCATTTTGAAAGATAAAATTTAAAAAAATTCAATAAGTGGGTATTACTATTCATAAGGGCTAGTTTATATAATATTTTAATAACATATCATTATTTAGTGAAACTCGGTATTGCGTACATCACATGTTATCGCGAATGTCACTCTTGCATGTAATGAAATCCATGTCAAGGTTGCGTGTAGTGAAAGATTGCTTTATTGTTGCATATAATAGAATCCAACCATATTTCATTTATACATTGAATATATATATATATATGTATATTCAATGTATCGTAGAATAACTTCTATCAAACGAACTTGAAATTGTGTGTAACACGTACCAAGAATAGTGTTGTGTATACTGCATGCTAATACGGTGTTGCGTATAGCGCAAGATAATCTTTTTTTACATATAACACATGACATCAAATAAATAAAAAATTATACTTCTCATAAAATATCGGGGTGTTACAAATATACCATATTTTGAAAAGCACCAATATTCCAAAGAAATGGTTAGTAATGAAACTCCAGTAGGATTACCTCAAATGACATCCATACTGACACCAATTTTATTGAACTTGTTTGAAAATTTATATAATAAAATTTATGTAAGAATCAATTTATATAGATTAACAATCTATAACAATATAAGTGATATCATACAAAAATTTTCCCAAATAAATTGAACCAAATTTCATTAAACCATTTCACATTCCATAGTTTCATACCATTCCATGACCCACACACACCCACATGTGGTTTCTTTAAAAATAGTTCCATACTCATCAGGTTAATATTTTCCATTGTAACTGGGAAAGGCTCAATCCAAACTATGATATCACAAAAATTTCCACCCAAAATATTTGAGATTAGAAAGGACACCCATACAATTATTCAAAAACAACCATGTGTTTTAGACCTGATTACTGTTGTTATATGAGTACTCATATAATGGTAGGTGCTCTTATGGGCAACCAAAATCCATTACACAAACCTACATCATATATTCCAATAGTTGTATCATCTTTTTGGATTTTCCATAAATCTGAGGATGATACAACGTACGCATAGTTAACTGATTCTTAAGGGATGGATGTGAGGATTTTTATAAATGAGTCATAAACCTTGGCTATCTATCTAGAACTATTGACACTTGATTACCATGTCTCTTAACCGCATCTCGGATATATTATTTGGATATGTCCTCCATCATATGGGATATCCAAATAATGATTACATTGAATAGATTTGTGAAATGATCCACTATCACGTAAATGTAATCACCATTCCAAACTCTTCATGGAATACCTATTCTAAAATCCATAGCTATCATCTACCATTTCTAAACCTGAATGGGTAAGAACTACAAAATACCTTATGTTCAATGATTATATGGCTTAAATTGTGGAAAATTCCCACATCTCGACACAAACTCAACCAAATTAATTTACATGTCGAGCCATAAAAACAATGATTTCAATGCCTTATACATCATATTTATTCTAGGATGAACATACCATATTGAATGCTTGTAATCTTGAAGTATTTTATCTTCACAATCCATAGGTATGAACATCTAATTTTGAAACCACAATACTGAACTCACATTATACATTCATCCTTGAAAGGTATCCCTACTATAGATTATTGAGGTCATAGAATCCAATTCTGAATTGAATGATTATGCCTCATTAACAATCACCACAAAATTAGAAACCCATGAAATAGGAAAAAACCCGCAACATCACCTCGGTATTCACATTCCAAGTTCATATCTACTTTTACTTAAATCAAAATCAATTGAACAAAATATACATTTTCCCACCAACCATATGACTTTCTAATAATTGCATATGCCACTGTAATTCTTTTTCCCAATGTATACAAAAAATGGAATTAATTTTTTTAAATACTCTTTCAATATTCATTATATATTATTAAAATACCATTATGAGAAAATATGTTTTATGTTATTATGAACTATAAACACTATAAATTTATAACGAAATAGGTAATGATGGCATTTCATCAAAGCATGGTCTACAAAAACTAACTTGAAATCATGCGGTGGGTAAATATTCTAATTCACCTACAACTACCTTAAATATTAAGCGTCAAACTAATCTATATTCATGAAAATAGATTAAAACATTTACCCCAAACAATCATAATACACCATGTAACCTTTTCATGATTTCAAAAAAATAATTATTGGTGATGAAGTTAGATGAAAATTAATATATTCAATATATTTTTGGTATTCCCCATTCCATTGGAATGTAACATTCATCCTCTTCAAAGATATCATAGATTATTCAAGATACAAGAAATCAAAAATAAAACATCATTAATACTCATCTAGTATATGGAAATTACATCTCTTGAAAATATTCTTTGGATTATATTGAGTGATAACAACATCTATCTTTTATGGATCCACCGAATAATTTTTTTAAAACATTATAGTGCCATGGAATTGTAACTCATGTATCGAAAAAAAATAGTTTAGTATATAGACAATGATTCTTTAAGATTCCCAACACTATATCGAAGGGTTTCCATGATCAACCATTGTACTTGAATACACCAATATATCATCTAAAAACACTGCCATAAAAGAATCCAAATATCAATGAAATATCTGATTCATAAATACAATAAGGACTCCTGGTGAAATTGAATGATCTAAAGGCATTGCCACATATTTTGAATGGATGTATCTACTTCTAAGCACTGTATTTGGAATAACGCCTTTCTGAACATAAAATTGGAGACATTATGACAACAAGTCATTCAAATCAAATCACTGAGATAACCAACAATGATCTAATATATAACCATTGGTTAGAAGTGGATAATTATTACTTATTGTATCTTGGTTATGCTATTGAAAATCTAAACGCAGAAAAATACTTTCATCCTATTTTTTAGAAAAAAACTGAAGTTCCCACAAGGACGTGCTCATCTAAATGAAAACTTTTCATTCCATATCTTCCAACTACACTTTTACTTTCCTTAATTCTACTCATGAAATCTTGTAATAAAAAATGGATATATATTTTTTCTCGTAAGGAGATCAATCGTAAACTATTCATCTCGTATGGGTAGAAACCTATTAGAATTTTTCAAAAAAACAACATAAAAATGATCAACAACCAATAGAAAATTTTTATTCTTGATCTATTACATAAATATTGATGTTAAATACTCCAGATGTTATTAGATACTTTATGACTATAGTTTCAAAAATCCCTATGCAAATGAATTTACATTCACAACCATAAAAATAGTTTATCCCGGTGCCAAACATTATCGGCGCTAACAAAAAAGCGCTGATAAAGGGGGTACCTTTATCAGCGTTTTTTTAGGGCTGATAAAGGTGCCCCCTTTATCAGTGCTTTTTTTAGCGCTGATAAAGGGACCCCCTTTATCAGTGTTTTTTTAGAAGCGCTGTTAAAGGGGGCCTTTATCAGCGCATTATTTAAAAGTGCTGATAAAGGGTCGACTTTAAAAAAAATTAATTAAAAATAAAATATTTATATATTTATATATAAATATTGTTATATTTACATAAATATATTATATAATTTTTAAATATATTTTAGATAAGTATAAATATATATTTACACTTATTATACTTAATATATAAAAGTTTTAGTGAAAATGGCTTATAAAAAATTAAAAAAATATTTTAAAATAAAAATTGGCTAATTATTATAGAGTAATAGTAATTTAATAACAATTTTAACACTAATAAAATAAAAAAAGATCCAAAATATGTTGAAAACACAACTCGAACTTCAAACAGCCATAACTTTTGATCTGGATGTCTGTTTGAGCTCTACCATATATCTAATCGAAGCCTGCGACGAGCTATACACCCCTGTGACCGGGCTGACCCGTGTCAATGTTTTTTCAAGGGAAAGAAGACCCAAAAGTCCTCCTAAACTGAGTTTTTAGTCGGGATACCCCAATTTTTTTATATTTTTTTGGCTTTTTGGTCTCGTTTAAGGGGTTATTATTGGCATTTTTGTGGGGACTGAATTTATTGAAAGGTATTACATTCATATTAATATTATTTCTTTGAATTTTTATCATTTTTTATAATTCACTACTATTTATAATCAAATATATAACAATATATACATATTTTTTATATATTCACACATTAAAATTTAATTATAAATATAAATAATAAAATATATTTACATATAAAATATATTATCTTTATATAAATAATAACTAATATCCATTTTATTTAAAATACAAATATATGTATATTTATATACTTATATATTAATCTAACTATATATATATATATTATTATAACTACATATATATATTAATATAACTATAAATATATATATATTAATATCACTATATATATATATATAACTATATATATTAATTTAACTATATATATATATTTATATAACTATATATATATTAATATAAATATATATTACTATATGAATAAATATAGCTAAATGTATATATAAATAAATAGATATATCATTAATAGGAGAACAAATCAATATAGGGGAGTGGAAAAGGCTTCAGGCACGCAGGGGGGAGGTCTCGAGATCAAATCCGGGTGAAAGAAGGGATGCACGTGCGTGGGTGAATCTGGGGTCAAACGCTGATAAAAGGTGGGGGATAGCACTGATAAAGGGTGGAGGAGTGCATGTAGGTGCAAGAGGGGGGCAGAAAAGCGCTGTAAAAGTGGGGTTCAAGCGCTATAAAATCCCCCCTGATTGGCATGATTTTTTTAATTTTTTTTATATTGTTTATTTTTTTTCTCCTTTATCAGTGCTAAAAAACCCCTGATAAAAGTGGTAATTTATCAGCACTAAAAATTAAGTTCTGATAAAGGACCCTTTTATCAGCGCTTTGTTTTAGCGCTCATAATGGACCCCTTTTATCAGCGCTATTTTTTAGCACTGATAAAGGGGGTCTTCATTTGCGCTTTTCGGAGCACTGATAAAGGGAACCCCCCACCTTTATCTTCACCAGCTTTAACAGTGTTTTTCTAGCACTGTTAAAGGCCATTTTTTAGTGCTGTTAAAAGGGGTATTTCTAGTAATGATTCTGGTCTACTCTAATGAGATGTTTTATTCCATCCACATTTGTAAAACAAACCGTTCAGGTATTACCGTCCATGGGATCCTTGAACTTTTTTAAACACTCTATGCATAATATTATATCTTATAAAACCATCACATGAATATATAACTACTATATCAACACTGGTCCCTCAAAAATAATAAAACATGGTCTACACCTAAAGGCTCAACAATACAATTGACAAAGATGAGTGTAATGTTTTTATATAGAAGTCATCATCACAAATATTAATATCAACAATTCAAATGATCAAGAAGAAATAATAGAATGTGATACACCCATATCAAAAAAACAGGTATAATTATAGAGTTCAAAATAATTTTTCCTAACACATTCAATGGTCCAGACTGATCATCCAAAATAACATGTTGAGCTCTATTCATCTATTAAGACACTAATCATTGTCATTTAATTCATTGATTATATTACTCATGTTTATGAGTCATGATATTACATAAATAACAAAATATATATCTATAGTACTAATTATTATTGTTCAGATTCCCTTGTTCCATTGAAACAAACGACATTACTGGCCCATGAGAAGTATCTCAAACACCTTTCATTTGCGCACTTCGATAGTTGAACTAAAGATTCCCCATATAATTATTATTTTGGAATTTTCTAGATGTTTTCGTACACTCTCACATCATGTTCCATAATGAACCACATTCAAAACAACATTGCTTGCTAGTTGGACATGAAGGTAGATTTACCAATCAATACATATAATTCTGATTCATCTTCATTACTTGGAAATTGGTGTCCTACTTCTCTATTCTGATAGAATTTTAGTTCCCAATGTTTTGAATATGTATAATATTTCTCCCTCCACCTGAATCTACTGAGATATACCATTATACCAACTTCACACTATTAACCATATTTTTATGATCTGTTATACAATGAACAATAATATTCTGCTGAATCTAAAAACTTATCCTTAGTTAAAAATTTCGTTCCTTCAAGGATGCACAAATAACAGCATTTTGGGAAAAGTGAGCAAAATTTATAAATTCTTCAACTTTTTATTTGACTATGAGTCTCTCCTATTTCATATTGAATAATTATGTTATTGTTTCAATCTCGAATTTGATAGGGGAGAATTGTTTGTTGAACAATTCTTAATAATCCTTATATGTCATTCATTGGTCAAAGGTATCATTAACTACTGAATCCCACCATTATCAAGAAATATCCTATAGTATATATTTTTATTTCATGACATTCTACTCTATTTGTGTGATTAGGAAATCAATGATATTATTCATCAGATTCATCCACACATATGCATTATATTGTTCCAAATACCCCCTAAAGATGGTTGGATTCCACCTCTTAAACTTGCAAGAATGATCCACTTTCAATGGTTCATCTCTCATATTCACTCTACCCACATTCTAGAATGAATTTATAATACCCTAAGACTTCTTTTGGTTCACCTATGGCTTATTTGAAACTGTGTTTTCTCCATCTTCCTATAGTTGGTTTCTAAGAAGCCTAATAGATCCCATTTTCTATAAATACAATAAACGATGAAATAATAACTCTATAATAATTTAAGGGTTAACTATTTCAAAGTATACCACATCACACATATAACAAAAAGGAATTATTAAATTCAATAATTTCCATTTTCTACAATTTTATTAAAATTTCACCAGGATTTTGAAAATCATAAATTTTTTCAAAAAAAACTATTCATTCATTTCCATAATCTCACATTTTAAAAAAACAATAATTTTTAAAAAAAAATAAAAATTATTGCCCAAAATCATAAATCATTTCTCAAAATGATGTATGAAATCATAGTGGGTTGTCATTTGAATAATGTGTTTAATGATTGTATCACTTAAAACCCCTGAGAATGCGATCCCAAATCTTATAAGTTTATCTAAATAAATATTTAACTAACTCCCTAGGAACATTATCGTCAATATTAAATAGTCAAAAATATCTTTTTATTCTATATATTTCACATCATGGTAATCCTAATCCATTCTACCATCCCAACTCAATGATGAAACTAGAACAAATGTTTTACTCCAGGACCGACATGACTGATCATCCAGGATCGAACATTATGATAAAATTTTCATGTCCCAGACTAAAAAAATATAATACCACTAGTAACATTTTATAGAACATTATTGTCTAGGATTGAGGTTGAATTTTTAACTGGCCTTCAGTGAAAACCCCAAGGATCCAAAGGCTATAAATAAATTCCCAGTAAATCAATAGAAGTGGGTGACAATTTTACATTGAACAAAGAAAACATATGAACTAACCATTACATAACAAGATACTAATAGATGATGCATGATAATAACATAAAACTACTCAAAGTAATATTATTTATAGAAAACCCAAATTAAAATACAGCACCATTGATGAATTCAACAAACTTCAATGTACAATGTAGAATGAAAACCCAAAAAATCTCGATGACTCCAAATACATAACTCCAAAGCTCCAAACGTACTCTATTTTCCAACTCTTCAATATTATCCATGTCTCACTAAGAACCACAAAAAATTGTGATAAATTAATATCTCTTATAAACAAGTAAAATATATGTGCAAAATCATTGAAGTTCCAAAAAAATGTTTGAGTAATGAAACTCAGTTGGCATTCCCCAAATGACATCCCAACTCATGTAACATGGATAGAAAATGTTATTACATTTATATAATATATCTTATGTATGAAAATTTTTAAATAGTTTAACAATCTATCACATGAAAATAATATTCAAAGGAATTTAGTTTTTAAATAATTAAAAATACAATTATTTAAATAATTCCACCTTCATTCGAAGAATAGGTTTCCATGATTCACACACACCAACACGTGCATGATTCACTAGTACATCCAAAAACAATATAAGTTTATCATCAATCTTATACATATTCAAATGTTGGAAAATCTCCTTGTTCTCCAATGATAGATCCCTCTCATTCAGGATCACATCCCTTTATACCCCAATGTTGCACATCCGTCCTTTTGGGTTACAATGAATTCATGAACTCACACCAAACCGTGTATGCCAAAACCATTTCAAAGTTACCATTCCAAACAATTTCAATAAAAACATTATTTTATTGAAAACCATTCATACAATTGTTTTAATAAATCCTATAAATCCATATTTTATATTCAGTAATTTAAAATATATAACACAAGGAACATTTCACCAAAAAATCCATAAATCCACAAATCCAAAAAACATAAATATTGATTTTTTTACAATTTATTGAACATAAATTTCATTTAGAATTTCAATAAATTTAAATAATTTTATTCTATACAATATAGTTATTATAGGAGTAATCTAGAGAAAATACACCTACCTCGAGAATTATGAGGTAAATGGACAATGGCATGAAAATGCTAACAATATGTGGTTGAATATCCATAAAAACACATTTAATATATTTCCATAACATAAAAAATTCCAAATATATATCTGAATGACATAAAAAATATTATATATATTTACAGTGGACCAGATTTGATAATCTGAATGATGGAAGAATGTAGATCTAAGAACAAAACATGATAAACTACCACAAATGAGAAAATACCAAGAAAATCATGCTTCAATGCACCATGAAACACCTCTAGATCATGTATTATTCAATTTAAAAATATTCCACATCAATTGGGTGGAATAATTATTTAGTTATGGATGAAATGGTATTAAAAAATATGTTAAATGTTATTCTAGAACTATATCAACTTTTTCCAATATAGACTTTAAACAGTTCATGGAAAGTTACATAGTTAGAGAAATCGTGCGCTAATCATGATCCATTCTCTACCTCAATGAAGAACATTGAACTATCGGTAAACATGGTTATAAAAACCATTATCCAACCATAAAATACTATCTTATTCCACATTTCATAGTTTCTCTTAGTTGTCTATACAATTCAGAAACACTTTGCCCCAAAATGTATACTTTCCCCTTATCCCTTGTCTAACTATACATGGTTTTGTTTGAGGGTATCCCCTATTTCATTAACCATGAACCATAATTGATCCTTTTTAAAAGGCCAAAAATAATTCAAAAGTCATCTATATCCTCCGAATCTACTCCAAAATTATTCTCATACATATAAATCATAATCAAATGGTTACATAATTGAAATTTTGGATGCTAAAAGATTGTGAAGCAATTGATTTTAAAGACCTGATAATTCTGTATAATTTTTTTTAAAATTATTTGGAATTATTACGAGACTATGAATATTGACTTCAAGTTATTCTAATACTTGAAGTTCACAAAATGTAATTTTAAACTATTGTTTATGATATGTTCAATAAACATGCATGCGAGATTTTCTATCTTTTGAACTGGTGCTCGAATTAACATTCTGAGGGCAATATTGGATTCCCAATGCTGGGATTCAATTATGAGAAGATTAAATTTGACTGGAAATGGTCGGACAATGAAGTTCATTTGTTTTGAGAATTGGATAAAATTTATAATATAATTGTAAGTTATTTTTTTTTCTTCCAATATTGAGCAGCTCTTGGAAGAACCGAAGTGTAACGATGATCAATAAATGAGGGTTATTTAATAACTCAATACTTTCATTGTGTAACTAAAATTCTCTAGAGTTTAATGGATCATTAATTATAGTTCATCAAGGAACCACATTAATGAACACAATGTAAGGGATAACTTTTTATTTAATCAATCATTTGGTCAGAGATTTGAAAACCATGGGAGAAGCTGCTATTGTGATGCTTACAACTTTTCTCTCCAACGAAAAATGGTGATCGATCAATGATCATTGGGGAATCAAATCAATGATTGTCAAGTGTAGAATAACGTCAAACAAAGAATAACATGAATCTTCTCCTTCGACCACAACACCATTTCAAGGTAGGGGTTTTAAAATATTTATGTGTTTCATAGATTACTTGTTCTTTATACCTGGTTAATATTATGAATGTTGTTAAATAGGCCAATAGGTTGATCCACAATCTGTTCTTTTTATGGGTGTTTGTTTTAGAGATTCTTTTTGGGTTTTTTTCTTTATAAATTTTTTTATATCACGCCCTTGTTAAAACACGAATACGGAGGGTGCATGCAAATCCAAATAGTGCACATACCCTCTGATGTTCTTGGTTAATATGTTTTCTTTATGGGTGGCGAAGAATCTTGGTGGTAAGACAAATCCAATGACTTTGTAATGATTGTTGAAATAGGGGAGGCCTGTAGGCATAGATGGGAATGAAATCATAATACTGAATATTCTCCAGAGGCCCACGAAAGCACTCACTCGTGCGAAACTGTCGTCCAGGCGGCGGCTGGTCCGAGCTGACAATGGGGAGTCGATGTCTCCTGCAGGCACTGCGGTGGGTGGAATAGCACAATGTGGATGCACCATGTAGGGATAGGAGTGACCCGATCAGGCCCCTTGGTGGGAGTGAAATGGCAGGCTACATCCATCTGTTTATGAAGAAAAAGAGGTTCCATATGGGCATCACCACCTAGGATGAATCAAAACTCCCATCATCCAGTTCGGCTTGACTGGCCAACACTACGCCCAACTCATTTTCCAGGCTGGTCGGACCCACTAGCCCGGTCAGACAAGCTAGATGGGTCGGACCCCCATGGCGGGCTAGACCTGCGAAGCCAATGGGCTGGCCTCGTTGGACCACTATAAGACCCGATGTCGACCGGTCATGTTTCAGTAAAACATGAGTATCTAAAAAACGTGCATCTGATCGCTGGTGCCATCTGTGTCATTGGGACCCTTGTGATGGTGGTGGTCCATTCTAGATACATCAATTTTGTTCTAGTAGAAGATAGAATATGGATAGGTTGGGTTGGATTCGAGTCCAACCAGTACTTATTTACATTTTTCTTTATAACTTATACACAGGGTGTCAGATTGAAGCACCATCTATCGCATCGATACCCTTACAATATGTCTGTACTATGGGTAAATTCATCATGGTACATCATGAAGGTTGGGGTAGGAATGATATTATGATAAGTATGGTCTATTTAACTCAAGTAAACCATGTGTGGGAATCCTATTTTCGGTTGTATAGTAAAGAGAGACCCTCCATGGATTGGAATGAGGGAGACCCTCCATGGATCGGTAGTATAGAGACCCTTCGTGGATCGACCTGAGAGTGACCCTCCATTGATCGGCAGAAGTGAACACATCTATAGATCATCAGTAGTATGATCCTCAGTGGATCTATAGTAGAATATCCCGGAGGATCAACAGTATAGAGACCTTTTGTGGATCAGCAGCAGAACTCTTCAACATAATTAAATGATACATCTCATGACAAATCATCTTTATTTAGGTTCTCTATATCATATATCTGGTGTGAACTATTACTTTATGCATTGTTAATAAAATCATGATTTGTGTTTATACCTCTATAAAATTCTGGGAGACCTTCGTAAGTATCAGGGTCTCTACTGGGTATTGTTATACTCACCCATTCACGGGCATCACTCGCACCATGTTGTGTCTCAGGCAGATGATGTATAGCCTGAATGAGACATGGGAAGCCATGGTTATATGGTGATCAAAGGATATTGATAGATGTGAGGAGAGGAAGTGACAACCGACAATGAGCTATAACTACCCTTCTTGAAGGATTCATGGCGGACAACCTCCAAATCACATCATTCCTTTTTGATATAATTTATTTCTAGTTGCATTTCTATTCTGGACTTTTTTACTTCTAGTCCACTCTTTTAATATCAGTAGTTCTATTTTTTGGTTTGCTTTTTTTGTGTACCTAGTTTGTATCTCTACCGGTTTGAATTAAATTCCTTCCCATTTTTGTATATGCCTTTATAGTGCTAGTCGTCAACCCATGTCTTATGGGTAGCGGGATTCGGGTAGTCACAACATGGGCGTCGGGGGACGGGTTGTGGGAATGTGGTATCAAAGGAGGTTAGTTATACCATGAGAACTGAGAGTCTATGTTTTCAATGGAGCAAGAGTGTTAGTGTCTTCAGTTCAAAATATAGTTCAGGAAGTCTAGTGTTGGTGCGGCTTCTAATGTATCCATACACCAGGACACTAAGTTCTTGATTTCTGACATGATACACAAAAACATAACTTGCACGTGTTTTGAATTTTTTTGATCTATTTTGAGTTAGCTCAAAAAGTATAACTTATTGATCGTGGAACATCTTTTTCTTCATAATATGCCACCAAGTAGACAAGATGAAATGATTTCAGTAATAGATCATGATGATGACCCATCTAGCGATGAGGCATCAGTGCATTGGCCTCTTATAGTGATAACACCTTTAGGTGGTGTACCCGCTGCACAACCACCAATAGGGAACTGGTTACCACCATTCCCACTAGCGGACTGTTCATGCCAATTGATCATGTTGCGTGGGTTCCAAAGGTAGAGGCCTTCAATTTTTCGATATGGGACAGATCTATAGGCAGTTAAGGACTGGTTGGAGGCTGTGGCATAAGGTATCCACTAGGTTGAGACACTAGCAGACCTGATGGTGATCCTAGATACTAATCGTTTTCAGGGAACATCCAAGAAATGGTAGAGACCGATGCTCTAGAAACCTGACGATATGAAACTTTCGTAGTTGTACATTGAGAGACACTTTAATTAGAAGTTCATACCAGCGACTTTATGCTCAGAGCGTATTTTGGAGGTACTGAAATTATATTAGGGCAGCCTAATAGTGGGCCAGTACTTAGGAATATTCACTAACCTCTCTTGATACTGCACAGACATGGTTCTAGAGCCTTTTATCAGGTCCTCGACCCTTGAGAGGGGACTAAGATGAGATAGCATGGCATCAATTGTATCACTCAGCATACCGATGTAGACTAGAGTTCTAGAGAAAGCACTATTGGTGGAGAGATTCCTAGATGAGTAGGATCAGAGGTGTGGAGCTCACATGAAAGAGGAGGCTAGTAGACGAGGAAACTATTTTACACATGTGGTGGGAAGGGTCACTTGGATCATGATTTCCCGACTATCCATAATTATGATACGAATATAGTCAAACTACATCTGAGGATGGAGCATTGGTTCGAGTGAGGAGGACAGTAGAGTGGTGGACGTGGAAGAGGAGAATGTTGTGCACGAGGTGGTGGGAGACGGTTTTAGGTACCACCACCACCACCCCAAGGTTCTCCACCCCGACCTTAGGAAGAAGGGGTACAGAGACAAAGTCAGCCTTAGATGGTAGAGAATTATGACCATAGAGATATAGATATGATTCGAGATATGATGTATGTCTACTCCACCCTAGATCCAATTTTAATATATATAGGTGTTAGTCACACTAATATTTAAATGACCCTCATTCGGAGCTTGAAGATTCAGGTGGAGTTGTCGGCTCGATCTTTAGGATTAGAGACTTCTATGGGAGAGTATTTGAGGATTGAACACTGGTGTTAGTAGTATGAGCATACTATTGGAGGTGAGATCTAGTGCTGGGATCTCCTAGTTGTAGCTTCAAGGCCATACGACCTCATCTTGGGTTTGGAATGGTTATCCACGGTCTATGCTATGATCGATTGTTTTAGGTGCAATGTGTAGTGTGTCTGCGATGATGGGACTAGATATTCCTTCACTAGAATCAATGGAACCTTTCCAACAAATGATGGAGTTTCTCAGAGGAGGGTGGAGCTGATCACTCATCACAAGGCTAGCCTCACCCTCGTTGTGGTGGATGAGAGGAGTCTAATCTATCCTGTAGTGGTGGACCTATATGTGCATGTGTTTCCTGCAGATGTTCTAGGACAACCTCTTCACCGAGAGGTAAAATTATACATCGAACGGTACCCCGAGATGACACTGGTATCAACAACATCATATCATATGGCTTCCATGGAGCATCATGAGTTGAGGGTATAGTTAGAGGAACTGGAGAGGAATGGTTTTGTAAGGCCCAATGTTTCCCTATGGGCAGCCCTAAATTTTTTCACCATGAAGGAATAAGGGAGTTTGAGGTTTTCATGGACTATCAGATCCTGAAATAGGTGACTGTGAATAATAAGTATCCTCTACTAAAGATGGATGATGTCTACTAATAGATGATGGGAGCTCAGTAGTTTTTGAATATAGATCTTAGATAAGACTATCATCTTCTTTGGGTGCGGGATGAGGACATACCAAAGATAGCCTTCAGATTCCGGTATGGCCATAATGAGGTCTTGGGGATGCCTTTGGGTGTGACCAACACCCCGACAGTGTTCATCGGACTCATGAACATGATTTTCCAGCCATACATTGATCGCTTTGTGGTGGTCTTCATTGAAAACATCTTGGTATAATCATCATTGGAGTACGAGCAAGCCACACATCAACATATAGTTCATGATACACTACAATATCACCATCTTTATGGAATGCACTCAATGTGAATGTTTTTGATATGAGATTTCCACTTTCTAGAACTTGTTATATTGATGGATGGAGTAGCGATGGATCCATCAAAGATAGAGACAATGTATTCTTGGGATAACCCCATGACTGTTACTAAGGTGTGGAGTTTTTTGTGGTTGGCTAGGTACTATCGAAGATTTGTACCTGACATTTCTAGAGTAGTAGTACCCATGTCATCTTTGAAAAAGTAGTTTCATCCCTTCGCATGGATAGATAGATTCCAGCAGGTCTTCCATGAGTTGTGTAAGGTACTGAAGATTTCCCCCATCTCGAGACTACTAGAAGAGGGATTTGGATATTTAGTCTACTACGACTCATCGGGGAGCGGGTTGGGAAGTCTCCTGATGGAGGAGAAAGCGGTGATTGCCTACGGCTCATGAAAAATGAAGAAACATGAGCAGAAATACACGACCCATGACCTAGAGTAAGAAGTAGTGTTCTTTTAGTTGAATATGTGATAACACTACTAGAAGGGTGAATAGTCTACTGATAAATACGATCATAAGTTTATCAAGTTAATCTTCTCACAGAACAACATGAACATGAGACATCCGTGATGGCTGGAGTTTTTATAGGACTATGAATTCCGGATAGTCGAAAGTCATAAGAAGGACAATGTGTTGGGAAAAACTATCAGCAAGAGATATGGTCTATAGGTGCTGAGTGAGGTGACATAGAAGATAGTCGCATTGCAGATATCCTTCATGGATAGTGATGGATAAGCATACCTCCAATCTATGACTATCACGCCCCCACTACTTGAGTGAGTTCGGGAGGTAGAACATGGGGACATTGATTGTTAGAGCTAAAGTTCATAGATATCCTGAGGACACACTCATAAAGGATATTTTGATAGTGTGGACGATGTCATCCTTTTTTGAGAAATCACCAGGGTACTAGGGACGTTTTGGGAGGAGGTGTTGATGGTGTTCCATACATCTCTTTTTGAGATACATCTTAGAGTGTCAAAGTTCTAACATGACCTATAACATTAGTAAAGAAGTGGTTGAGATTGATTTGTGATACCTCACTTGTATTCAATTTAAATCCAAGCACCATTTTCTAATAGGGTTGACTCAACCACTCGAGGTAGCATTGTGGAAATAGACGATATCACGTTGGACTTCATGACGGGGTTACCACGTATGTCTATGGACCACAACTTTATCAGGGTGATCGTAGATCGACTCACCTTGTTGACCCATTTTCTACCCATCCATGAGCAGGGATCATTAGAGGACATATGACGCCTCTATGTCTCTGAGATAGTACGACTTCATGAGGTACCACCGATGTCCATTTTAGATCGTGATGCTTGTTTTACATCCCAGATGCGGAATAGATTACAGGTGGAGTTTGGGAGTAAGATATGCTTAAACACCACCTTTCACCCTCATACATATGGTCAGACAGAGTGGTCCATACAAACACATAGGGAATGGTTCATGGTTGAATCCTTGATTTTGGCTTTAGTTTGGAGGACCACCTGCCACTGGTGGAGTTCTCATATAACAACAGTTACCACCCCACCATAGGTAAGACCCCATTTTAGGCCTTCCACAGACGACCATGCCAGTCATCTCTATACTGAACAGACCCAGGGGAGTCAGCAGTTAAGGTTCTAGAGTTGGTACGAGCTACCACTAAGAAGGTGCTGATAATACAAGAGCATATTGTACTACATAGAACAGGCTGAAGTGTTATGCCGACAGGAGATACAGACCTTTAGAGATTGAGGATGGAGACCATGTCTTCATTACAGGTCTCACCTCAAATATAATTCAAGTGTTTTTTTCAGGACAACAAGCTATATTCGAGGTGAATTGGATATTTTTTATTCTCAGTGGAGTTGGCATGGTGGAATTCTACCTAGATCTTCCCCTACAAATGCGCCAGGAGCATATTTTTTTCCACATGTAGCATTTGAGGAGATACAATAATGATCCATCACACGTCATTGACTATGGGTAGAAAGAAATTGAGGATGACATATCATTCGTGGAGTTCATGGTGGAGATAGAGGATCAATAGGAGCGAGACCTATGTGGGCGGTGGATTTCTCAGGTTCGAGTTCGGGGGAAGAATCGAAACCTCCAGGAGAGAACATGTTAGCTGGAGGTTTAGATTTGTGCTCAGTACCACCGTTTATTTACTTATCATTGGATGTAGATTTAAGGGATTTTATGCCCTATAGAGGGAAGAATGAAAAGAAACAATAATTAAGAATAATTTTTTTAATTATAAAGAATTATTAAGGGACTTTGGAAATTTATGGCACATGATTCTTATTCCAGGAGTGCCCAAAATAGAATTTGGAACTTTTTTTAAGGTACATTCTATAATAATGAAGGAGGGAATTTTTATCTTTTGAATCAACACTCAGATTGAAACAATGAGGGAACCATTTTGATTCACAAGACTATGATTCACATAGGTGAAGCATAACATTGACCGATAAGGGTCGGATGAATTTTTTTGGAACTTTGGAAAAAAATTATAACTATATGTTATTTTATCCTTTTTCTTCCACCTTTGAGTGGATATTGGCCGAACCGCGGTGTAATGATAGTCAATAAATGAAGGCCATTTAATGTCTCGGTCCTCTAATTGTGTAACCACAATGCATGAGGGATTAATGGATCATTGATGACGGTTCCGTATTGAACCCAATTAATGAACGCAACATGAGGGGTTTATTTATATTTAATCTAACTGTTGGCATACTATTTGAAAACTGTTATAGAATCTTTTGTCGTGATGCTGATGAATTTCTTCTCCAATGAACTATGGTTATCAATCAACAATTTTTTGGGAATCGAACTGGGGATCGACAAGCGGAGAAGAACATCAAACCACGAAGATAATGAATCTTCTCCTTCATCTGCAACACAGATTCCATCTTGGGGGTTTAAATGTAGTACATGTTTAAAAGATTCAACATTCCTTGTTCATGGTTAATATGAAGATAGTGGATCGACCGACCAACGAGTTGATGTGTGATCCTTTCTCTTTAGAGGTGGTTGTTGTAGGGTTCTTTTTGGGGTTTGTTCTTTCTAAATGATGCTTGATATCACCCCCATGATTGAATAGTAACACATTTGGTGAAGGCCAATCTGAAAAAATCCCATTCCCTCGGTAGTTCTTGGTTTATATGTGTTCTTTATGCACTCCATGGAAACATGGGGGCATGATAAATCCATGGGAGTGAAAAAGAAGGTGGTTTCCCAGGAGGCCCATAGGCGTTGGAGGGAATGAAATCGATCCACCAGATTTGTTATGGTGGTATGCAGAAGAACCTATTAGTGTGAAAATGGCTGAGATGAGCCAACGGCATGGTGTCGGAAATGCCTGCAGTCACCACTGAGTCAGGAGCTGCAGCATGTTGGGCTGCAGTGGGTAGAACTACGCAGCACCGATGAACCATTTGCAGAGTTTAGCGGCCTGATCTGTCCTCTTGGATAAAGTGAAATGATTAGGTCCAGTCATCTGTTTCTGAATACACGGTGGAACCCCGCGAGAGCTTCCATCAATGAGGAACTGAACGCCAAGCGTCCGGTTCAGCTCAACCGGCCCACACTACACATACCAGGTTTTCCTGCCCGTCTGGACCTATAGGTCAAGTCAGACACGATGGTCGGGCCAAACTCGCAGACCCAAGGGTCCGTTTAGGCCGAAATTCAACTAGACCTTGACCTGACCGCTCCTGTTTCAAGAAAACATGAGTATTTTTCAAACCGGGTGTCTGATCGACGAACTGCCAATGGCATTGGGACCCTTCCAATGTGGAGGTCCATTAAAGAAACATTACAAGGGATCAGGTAGAAGATATAATAAATCCTGGTTGGATCAGAATCAAATTCAACCGGGACCTATTTACCTTTCTATTTATAAGATACAGACTGGGTGTCCGATTGATGCTTTGTCTATCGTGTTGGACCCCTTATGACAAGATGGTGGATTGTGTTACTTTTTGTAGGGACTATGTGAAGGTTGAGGTACGTCCGATATTATGAGATGAAGAACCTATGGAACTCACAAGCACTATGTGTGGATTCCTGTGGATGGTTATAATGTGAAGAACAAGCCTCTATTGATCGGCATGATAGAAACCCTCCATGCATCAGTATCATTGAGACTCTTTTTGTATTGACATGAGAGTGAACCATTGTGGATTAGAAGTAGTGTGATCATATGTTGATCGGATGTAGTGTGACCCTCTATCAGTCAGTGGTAGAGAGACCCATTATTTATTTGCACTATATCAAACCATCGTAGATCAACAATGAAACCTTTCAATAGAATAAAATAATCTAGCTCAAGACTAATCATCTTTATTACTATTCTTTAAGATTTATACCTAGTGTGATCAGTATTTTACATTTTGATTTATGATTGAGAACACCCACTATGGTTTTCCCATTATAGAATTCTAGGAGACCATAGAGAGTCTTGGGGTCACTATTAGGTATTGATATACTCACCCTTGCATGGGATTTTCCTGAACCATGTTGTGTTTTGTGCAGAAACTAGACTGCATGACTGAGACTTAAGAATCTAGGGATAGATGTTGCTCAGATGTGATTGATTGATGTGACGAGCGACAGTGACGACATAAGATGAGGAGTACCAAACCTTCTGGTAGGATCCTTAGTGGACGACCTCTGGAGCACATTTTTCTATTTTTGATGTACATTCTTTTTAGTTGGGTTAATAAACTAGAAATTTTTACTTTCGGTTCACAATTTTACTATCAGCAGTTCTACTATATCGTCTTCTTTTTTTATTTACTTAGTTTTTGCATGTATAGGATTAATGGAAATTTTTTCCCTTTTGGGATATGACTTTCATGTGATAGTCTCCATCCCCTGACCTATGGAAGGCGGGCATGGGGTAGTCACAGCACGGGCCCCAGGGGATGGGTCATGACATTGATAATGTCTATTTT
Organism: Viscum album; assembly: GCA_963277665.1. Lineage (NCBI taxonomy): Eukaryota > Viridiplantae > Streptophyta > Magnoliopsida > Santalales > Viscaceae > Viscum > Viscum album. Next base: position 1,133,683,221 of record OY728150.1, on the reverse strand, counting down.
GAAAAATATTTTTTTTTACATTTATTGAATAGAAGTGATCATTGTATTATAATAGTATATAATTCATTTTGAATTTAAATTATGCTCAAATTGAGGATAATTAAATAAGAATAATATAGAAAAATAACTCCATTATTGAGGAACATAATATGAATGGATATTTTATTCAAATTATAAATAGTGATTGAGAAGAATTTTTGGAGATATATTAAAGATTATGAAAAAAATGAAGTGTCATTTAAGTAGAATTTATATTCAGTTTACAATTATAGCTTAAACATTATTCTTCCTAATATGATGGAAAATAATTATATGATTCTAAAAAATATTTACATAATTATATTTTTTTAGAAAATGACTATATATAATGGAATGAATATCATTATATAATCTAAATATACATACCCTTAAAGACCATTGAAAAACACTACCCATGATCCAGTTAAATTTTTTTATTAATACATTATTTTTGCATGTGCTAGTTCAAAATCATAAATTTTGACAAATGTGGGAGGATATATATTCCATTAAAACTATAAACTCATCAAATATGGATGTATTATTGAGAAATAAAAATATATAACCAAATGTTATCAAAATATTTCACATTATTATTGAAAATATTTAGGATATAAATCATGTTCAGTTGTTACGTCATGAAAAAATATGTACATTTTCAAGACATTGGATTCGCTATTAGTGGTTTTTACATTCCAAAATTTATTATTGGAATAATATTATAGTATATTAAAATCATAAAATACCTATATTAATATATATTATATTTTAAGAAACTATTAATCCACAAATTTTAAATTAAAATTACAAAGATGAAAAATAATATTTCAAATGAGAATAGTTTATGATTCCTGGAATACTCTTTAGATTTATAAAATAAAAATGATCATTATTTTAAGGAATGGTAGTATGATCCACCTAAGGAAGATTATATGATTATTATAAGAGATAAATATAACATAAAAAAAGGGGAATACAAATATGGATTTTTATTGAGTTCTAAATGGAATAAATCAGTTCAGGAAAATACTCCCTTGAAATCTAATAATAGAAAAAAGAAAATTCTTAAAAATGAAGATACTACTGTCAAAAAACATTTCACACAATCGAAAATTTTATTTTCTAATGGATAATACTCTTTAATAATGAAAAAAATAATATAAAATGTGGAAATGGGGATTGGATTAGTGTTTTTCTTCCCCATGATGAAACTGATACATTTACTCAAAGGTATAATTCTTTAAAAATAATATATATATATATATATATATATATATTCTATATATTGTATGGATATATATTATATATGTGTATAATGTTGTTACATGAATAAGAATAATTTTTTAAATAAAAAGACTAAGAACTAGTGACCTCATACACCATGTCTACATTAACAATGTATATGTATTGACAGAAAATAGGTAATGATCATGTAACTATATATTTCATAACAATATGGATAGAATGATTAGAATAGGATAAGTATGTATAATAATTATAAATTAATAAATGTGAGTTTTTTAAAAATTTATGATGCATATTTTATCAATTAATTGATTTGAATAATTAATTAAATCTATTATCACTTAATATTTTAGCCAAGATGATTACTGGAAGTGATATATAAAAAGGTGTTTATCATTTTCATGATTTAATTAACAGTGTATTTGGGATCAAATGTGTATCTAATAATTACTTAATAAATTAAGGAGATTATGGAGAATCGTGATTTTATCGTATAAATTTATTTATTCTTTTTTTAATAGGGAATTGAATGTCATTTAATTATACATCAAATATATATAACTGTTCTAATTTCAATGAAACATTTAAAATTCATCAATTATAGAGTAACTAAATTTCAAGTTCCCTTAAAAAATATCAAATTTAATCTTCTTAATAGATATTTGGTTTCAACATGTATCATCAATTTTTTGATCTTATAACTATGTAATATAATACTAGATTAATTATACTGAAGTGCATCCCATTAGGGGATTTTAGTAATTTAAAAATCTATAATAGTTCTTCGATTTCACATATACATAAGAAATTATAGATTGAACAAAAAATTTAATAATAATCACATTTCTTATACAATTTTGGATAATTTTAAATAATTTTATTGTGGTTGAATATTAAAATTGTTCGATATGGGAAATGGATTTAATACATATGAAGTGTTGTAATGTGTTTGTCGATGTGGAGTAAAATTTATAGAATTTCACAAAAAAAATTTATATATCCTTTTGAAGATAACTAGTTGTTTTATTATAGTTAAGATATTATCATGAAAATTTGGGTTTTTATATTTTCCCATAATGATTATTATAAAAATTATTTCCCACAAATACTTATATATTCCTGGTTGACATAACATTTATAAGTAAAATGTGATTTTATTCATATCGAAGGAAAATCAGTTCATAATTCTCTCAAATGGTATCCCTCATGAATGTAGTAGAATAAATAAATGTCTAAAAAATATTTGGCTATATAATCATAAAAATTAAATTTTCAATGAAAATATATTTTTTTAACCAAAATCGTGGCATTATATTTATTATCAATAACAACTACAATATTACAACAACAGAAATTTTATTTCAATTGTGATTTTTAATGTAGTTTATGGTATAAATAAAAGAAAAATTGGGTGATTAATGTTATTAATTATGTGTGGTTATATTATTTTGTATTTTTATTTTCTGTATAAGTTATTTGTGATGGAGGAGGATCCTAAAAATGATTATTAAGAATCCTTAAAATCATGTAATTTAAATACAAATTTTTATGATGGAATGATAGTTTAGTTTAAATATTAAATGGTCATAATAATATAACATCTGAATATTATTGATATGTTTTAAGTGTGAATGAAATGTATTTTTGAGAAAATTTGTAGTATATAAGTGTTTCAATGAAACTGGGAAGTTTGTTTTTATTTATCTTTGAAATATATAGATAAAATAAATAAATAGTAAGGAGAAGTGTAGAAAACCAATTTGACAAATTATTATGAGTGATTTAAAATAATACGATTGTTTATTGAATCTATGAAAATGATATGGAGATACTGAAATGATGCTAGAAATGATAATATAATGTATAAAGATGTTAGAATTGTGGGGATGTAATTTTGAAATATTCATTTATTTTAAATAATAATGTTAAATTCATCTATACAGTTTTGAAATATTTTCTTATACTCTGAATTATTTAATGAGGTTTTTATTTTAATTTTTTATTTATATAATTTGGATTTAAAGATAAAATTTTGTCATATAATGAAGCCTACTACATTGTGTAAGGGTTGTACTGAATATTTTTGTGAAAATGGATAATTACCTCTATTTTTATAATGGTCATCACATATTCTATTTGGATTTTTACCCTTAGGTTAATATTTTTGGTTTAATCATTGAAATATGTATACATCCCCTAATGACATAATGATTATTGATGAATTTTAATGGTCAAGGACAAATTTATAATGGTCATTTAGAGTAAATAGATAAAATATTTTAGAGAGAAGGTAATTGGTAAATGATATGGTCCCCATTACCATTTCACTGGGGTAAGCTATATTTTAAATGGATATTGGTTTCTCATAAGGGTATTCATTTTATCTAAAATCAAGGATATTCTAATTGTTGAAATATGACCTTATAACACAGAATAATGTTCCATAATTTAATACTAAACATTTAATCATAAGTAACAATGTTTTTTGTCTTATTTAGAAAATTAGAAATGTCTGATAAGTGTAAAAAGTATCATCGGAATATATATATTGATTATATAAATTCTATAAGATCCATTTACTCTTACTTACAAATCCTTTTTTGGTATTTTTAAATACTCTTCATGTTTTAGTGGTAACCTCACATTTAATAGGGATATATACCAAACCAAAAAACATACATATTTCGAAATTCATATTAAAAAATTGAATGAAATAAATACCTCATATCAAAATTTTGAAATTTATGCCACTTCATGCATCAATTTCAATAGCAATGAATTTCTTTGGGTTATGAGAAATCGATCTATGAGGCACCTAAATCCATGCCTCATGACACATGAGGTCAGAATTATCATCTCCACCAATAAAATATGTGTCACCACAAACTTCTTCTCGTCACATTCATCCCTAACACTCAAATCCTCACTTCATAGGTGGTATCACTGATGGCACTGGAGAATGAAACATTTTCATTGATCAAAATAGTACCAAATCAGAACATTCATTTATTTTATTCCTATTAGTTATAATATATCAAATAAATATAAGATAGTGGGGTTAATAAGGTCTATGAGAGGCATAAAATATGATATCCTCATATTATAATTCATGATATACCGAACAATATTAGGTGACCGCAAAGATGTTCTCCAGTGGATGAAATAAGAAAAATGATATTTTGATCCATGATTAAGCATGAGGTAGTTGATCGTCTTATTTTTCTATGAATAAGATCATGATAAATTGAAATATACGAATTAAATACTCATTGTAAATCATATAGTAGTATATTATATTCTCCCACCCCTTTCTCTGAGAAACATAACTATAATAGTATTTATGATATATATTTTCATTCATATTATAGAGATTGATTAAATATGGATTTTTTAAAAATAAATGATAAATATAAAATTAATTTTTTACATAATAAATAATATAATAATAATATTATGATAAAATTAAAAAAATTTACAAAAGTTCATTCTTAGAACACGCTTGAGAATTTATAGTTAATGAGATTGAATATTCTATGACTATGGTTGATAATCCAAATGATTATTTTAAAGAGATAATTAATGGATCACTAATCCTTGATTCGTGGATATATTATATATTTAATTATTATATATGTATATAATATTTACCAATAAATTAATAAAAATAAAAATATAGGGAATGATATATCTCATTAAGGAAGATAATTGGGAGCATAATACTATTTAGTAGAGGAGGTACTATAATGTCATCAATGAATAAAAGGACTAAATAGACATGATTTTATAGATATAATCTAAATCATTGAATAAATAAGAATAATAAAATAAGATGAAGGATAATCATTCCATAATATCAATCATATTCCATATATTGGTCATATAATTTTATTTGAAAAGGAAGAAGTTATCTCAAAGTGAACAGGAAAAAATACAATTATATTTTTTATCTATTGTGTTGATTCCATAATATTATGGAGATATTTGATTATTAATGATCAAAATATACCATGATTGAGAGAAACATATGATTATATTACATACATTTTCTTTGAGATAGGATAATTAAAATGAAAAAGCGATAATTATTTAGAAGATATATAGGTAGACAATGAATCTTTAGGTGATGTAAATATTATTAGTTTCATGCATTTTAATTTTGTTTTCAATTTTCATCATTCTAGAGAGATTAAACGAAATTTTTTAATAATAAATTTTTTAATTATAGTGGTAATATACTACATTCAATCCATAGAGAGATTATAAATTGAAGAGGTATGTTTTGTATGTGTGGGATGTAATATGGTTAATGAAAATTATCGGATCCAATTTAACCAAATACCATACATAATGGATAACGATAGGATTATAATAATTTTCTGGAATAAAAAGTAATAAGTTTCCCATGTTGTATATGAACATTATAAAAAAAAATTACCTTCACCCATAATTATTTATTCATTTCATATTTTTGTTTTGGATTGGGTAAAAGAAAAATATACTAACATATATCTGAGTAGATAACATGTGTTCAAATATTGAGTAGGGTATTTTAAGAAAAAAAAACAATATCTAATATGAAGAATATACAAAGATAATAACACATGATTCACCCCCTTAAAAACCATACAAATATATTATTGATAATACATGGTTATAGGATTATGACAATAGTAATAATCTTATATCATAAAATTAAATTTTGAGTTTATAATGTGAGTATTGTTTTTTGTGATAATTTTCATAGATCTTCATATTTTTTATATGAGTTCCTTTTAATAAATCTGGTAACACTAACAACATGTATATAAGGATGTTTCACTCCATTAAAGCACCTATAAATATAATATACACCCACAAAAATATATTCATTTTCATGAAAATATGCGAACAGTTTAATTAAATCAAATACCCAAATGTTGAAAAGTATAACATCTATGATATAACTTCTATGTAGATATTTATTTCCTAAAAAAATTACTACTCATTGTAATTTTTTGTTGCTTTTATTGTCGGGTCATGCATCATCGTGGTGATGTGGAATTCATGACCCTCTATCCAATATTACAAAGGCAGGAAACATCCAACACTATGGTTGGTGATGATGGAACCTTGATCGAAACAGGATAATGGAATTTTAGTTCCTCATTCTACAAATTCCTCCATGGAACTCATCTCCTAGTCCGGATATCCCTCATCAATTTTCATTTTGTTTGTGAAACTCATTCTTGGTGCCATATCTTTGTGGAATCATGTAAATTACGATTCTAATGTATAGATAGGAAAATAACATTTTTTTTATTATATGGTAATATCAGGAATGTATGGGAACCCATGGACAATACGTGGTCTGGGAACCTATATTCATCCTCATATGTGGTCCTCTCATGGAAGCATCTTTGAGGGATAGACAAGAGGCTTCCCATATTTTTCATGATTTATCTGATGCCAAAGAAATATCATCTCATTCTTGAATCAAGAATAAGATGTTTAACGCAAGGTAATAGTGTGGATGGACTTGAGTTTAACGTATTTAAGGGATGAAGTGGGTTTTTCAGAATGTCTCCTGGGGTAGATTGAGAAGGTTTATCTATAGGATGGAACTTTTAAATGGATTATTGATGAACATGTATCGATTACCATGGGAAAAGATATGGTTGTTGTGTCCCATGAGGGGATGATGTATCACAATGAACGCAGATGTATCAGAATGCCTCATAAAATTGGGTACATGACAAGTTTCTTATAATGGAATGATGTCACATTATGATGATTGATTTGGACACCAATGGGGGTGGATCTACGAGGTGCACCACCACTATGATTTTGTCACCAAGGATTATCATTGGTTGGGATTGAATCTCATGGAGGCATTCTATAATCTCTATTTAAGAGACATTTATCAAAATACACATAGTTAGATATGGGTTGTTGTGGAATACACATGTGATATTCCCTTTACAATATAATTTATCGTAGTCAGATCATAGACATATTATGTCTGGGAGCATTATATGGAGCCTCTAGGATAATCGATTATGTGGATGGGAATCATGTATAAGAATTACCCATGAGGGTGTCATGATCTCACCGGGATGTGGTGGACTGGGTAAAATACGAATGGATGTAGGTGAACTGTTGAATGTGTTGGTATTTATCCTCAAGAATGATTCATATGTATTCTTGTTGGTAGGTAATAATTTCCTTGTAATTATGAAGGGAGTGGATAATTAATTAGGACACCCTATGTACATGGATTGAAGAGATGTGTCCCATTGAGTGATGGGGTCATATCATTAGGTACATTCCTATGAGGAACCACCAGGGATTACCATTAGTTGGGCTACAACCTCAATGAGTCATCCAATGTAATTTATTTGGGAGGAAGGGATAAAAACACACATCATTTGATGAGGAACGTTGTGGATTAGATATATGGATGATGGCCATCATGGGGGATCATTTTGGATGTGTATTATGTGTGAAAGATTTTAATAGAACATTAGGATGATTGGGGATTATACCTAATGAGGAGGCCCATTGGATTGGACATGAATGGAATTACATTCATGAGCACCCCATTATGGGGAGAATACTATGGCTTCTTCGAGGAGAGATTCCCATTTGGATAATGGATAGATTTCAAAGAAGTAAGTAACCTCTAAGACCATGTGAGTCATTCTTAGTGTGATATGAATGAGGAAGTAGTAGATCATATTCTCATGTCATGAATGTAGATTTGATGAGATATGGTGTGGGGTTACACATGGAATCTATCCATTAAGTGAATATGGGTAGGTATAATGTATATGAGTGGACCATTGGATGCTAGGAGGCACATGGATGTGGTCGATACTTATGAATGGGGGCTTACTGGCTGACACTATGCAGCATAATTGGTGAGGATGGGGATTTCACATGGTAGCAGCCCACAAGATTCTATAGAGAGACAATGGTGTGGAAGCGGCTTACATGTATAAGGAACCAAATTTCTTCTATGGAGCAGTTAATGTGTGAATGCATCTTACATGAAGAACCATACAGGGTGCATTCCTCATGTTAGGTAATGAGGGTATCAGATTTCCATTTTATGTGGGAATAAATATATTTAATATCATGTGAATGGATAGGGTGTGGGAGGATTATTCATTGTACTTCTCATCCAATTGATGAGGTAGTTCATGGGGCCAAGTGAAAGTATTAAAAATATATGAGGGCATGTAATCTAGGTCATCTCATTCACAATTTCAATGTCAAATCACGAGGGAATCTCATAATGTTGGGGGGATGAGGTATGTGGTTGGGTCATACACATGATTATGAGGATAATGGTTTCCATTCATTGATCATATTAGCACCATTTGATAATGAATTTTATTATTTACAAATAAGTAATCTTTTCTGTACCATTAGAGGCATCTTGTGATTGTTAAGTTGGGTATGGTATTGTTTATTATCATTCAGTGAGGACAAATTGGAGGAAGATTCCTAGAAATATATTATGTGGGAGTTATCAAAGATAAACACTCTCTCGTTCAACCCAGCATTAGATCCATGTGATGAGGTTTAAAGAGATGCTTCAGAAATTTTTTGATTCAATGTGTTTAGGGAATCGAAGATGAGAACCACAACTCATGTCTTTAATAATTGACCAAGATGAGTAGGTCAACTACTTGTGTTTCAAGGAGTGCAGAAGATTATCTAAAATCATGGTATTACAAGGGATATAGTTGAGGCCACATATGGGTGAAAGTATACATGTTATCAACTAGGTACAAAATGATTATAATGCGAATCTGGATTTTTCATAAGTGTGAGTGATGCTAGATATGGGACAGGGCTGGAGAATCGACACCGATGGCCAAAACTGATCATGAGAAGTGGTACGGGGGAACTATCCTTGTTGTATTGACTAGTGGGTATAGTGGTTGGAGTTTTAGAAATGGTAATTATTTGGGAAGAAGATTTAGAGATCTTTTTGTCTTGTGAAGGATTGGACTTCATGATGTTCAGGCCATTATAAAGGATGCCTTGATTACCCAGGGAGGGATTCTTAAAGGGTGAATGTTTGTGAAGCCTCAACTACCTTATAAGTCTTTATTACTCCAAAAATATTTCATGCCTTCATGAATGGAATCTCCAGTTTGTGTGGAATCTTTCAAGAATGGATAAAAGAAGGTATATTTAAACATAGGGGATCTACGGAAGAGGGTCTCGTGATTCCCGTGTGCTTCATGAATTGAACGATAAAGAATAGAACTTGTCTATGTATCCTATTAAAATGAATTCCTGAAGGGTTTCATTATAAGAAATGAGGTCTTATGATTCTAGGATGTACACAATGAATAAATAGAGGGCTACAAAAATAATTAAGTTTATTTCTGTCTTGGGAAGTTTTCCATCAACCCTCACAATGGTCGTAATGGTCTTATAGACTCACTGGGAGTTCAATCATGGGTCACATAGTCCTAAAGGGGGATTCGAGAATCATACATTTGTGAACAGGACCATTGGGAAATAGACTTCATGGATGGGGTCGATGAATAGGATCAGTGAACCAATTTTGAAGTGTGACTTCCAACGACCATAACTTCTCATCCATAACTCTGTTTGGGATCCATGACTAGTAAAATCAAATCCTTCAAAATGGGTTATGCTCTTTGATTTTTTATTGATGCATTCAATTCATCATTTTGATTAGTTATTCGGGTTCCACCAGAAATCCATCTCTTCTATCAACTATCTGTCTAAATATTTGATTCATTTTGGAAAAATACACATTTTAATTTCATTTGAGCCATTATTACTCCATCATGGTTTCATCCACCAGGTTCATAGTGAAAACTCTCTAAAATATGTACAAAATCATTCATAGGAGCACATATTCTAAAAATCTCATAGTCACTCATCTAAAGGTTATGTGGTTATCCAATATGTTTTAGTTATGATTATATGTAAACATTGTTATTTCTCTCTGATAGATATATCTCGTAATGATTCTCAATGTTTGAAAATTACCATAGCCTTCAATGGAGAAATGTTCTTTTGTCGATTTTTATGTGATTTTCATTTACTAAATATGAATTAATTGTTTGTGAAAATATGATTTTTGGGTTATAAATCCTGTAAAAGTATCCCATTACTATTTTCTAAAAAAAATATTGTCTTTAATATATATATCAAACTCTAAAAATATAAGTTTCCACATAATTTATCATGGAATATAATTTGTGTGGTCATGATTATATTGTAATGCTAATGGATTTGTAAAATTGACCTCTAAACAAATAAAATATTTACTAGAATTTTCAATAGATTACACAATAACCCAAAACTCCTTCTAAGTTTCTTAGTTGAAGCATTGGTAATCATCAATAAACCTACAAGAATTATATCCATTTTACAACATTTTTCATTCCATTAACCGAAAACATCCCAAAAATCAGAGAAAATAACATTACATATAATACTATAATTTATATTAAAATTAAGGTTAGTTGTTTTATGTAAATATTCTAATTTTTTCCTAGAGAGTTGAAAAATATAAATTAAATTCCTATTAAATGGATGGGGTGTATAGTTGAATAATATAGAAACAAATTTCATAAATATACCCAGAATTAATTTTATAAATATCTATAAAAATGTAAAATTTCATAGTTGGTTTCTAAAAACATTGACATTTTAATGAGATTGAAGCTTTTAAATATCTTATATTATCATAGATTCAACAATAATTGAGTTCCTAGACACATTTTCAGTATGAAAAATTCCCCTACTGACCTATATCAAAATCTCTAGTAATTTTATTAAAATTAACCAAAAAATTGGTAAATCGCCCATAAGCACATGAATTATTATCTCTATCTTGTATAAAAAAAGTTATATCCTTTATATTTGAGAACATGCTAAAGCACCACAATATGAAAAGGGAATATACTTGTAGTAAAATTTTCCAAAGGTACATGTGAATTGGATTTTTTAGAAATCCTTATGCTATATTATAAGATGAACATAAATAGAAAAATATGAAAAAAGTGACACTCATTACAAATAAAACTTCTTATTTAATTAATCAAGTAATTTAATAGATATATGATATTTTATCATCGTAGAATTGATCTCCCTATAATATATACAGACCCTCTTTTTCGTCACATTCAATTTCTATATATGTTCATTATTCTATTTATTTAAAATTGTTATACCACCTATTTCTAAAACATCTTGAATAAGTATAACATATGTGATTTCAAAAACTATATATATGGATCTGAAATATTGAAAAATGATCACATAAACCCTAACAACCTCTTCAATGTTAGGATAAACCCACATTTGTTAACAAAATCATTATTCATACACAATTTCTAGCAGAAATCTATAAAATGATTTTAATGATCAATCATTTTTATATAACCAATGGTCCAACCAATTTTTTTTAACATTATCAAGACTACATAAAAATATCTTTTTCACATTCAACAAAAATAAGTTAAATTATGAAAGTTTGTGTGGAACTATTCCCCAAAAATAAATTTTTTTCTATGATGGAATAGGTATAAAAATAACTTTAGTTTTTTATTTCAACATTTTATAATTTGTGGTTAAGGTGGACCAACCATCAAAATATGGCATTTAAAGGAATAATAGAAGCTAGAAAAATTATTCTTCATCAATACTGTTAATATTGTACAACCCCTCAAACTAAAATTCTAGAATATAGAACTGTATGTTTTCATAGAAAACTGGCTATGATGTTCAATGAACTCTCCCCTATATGAACTTTAGTTTTATTTGATTATACTGACATAGAATCTCACAATGGGTCCCAAAAATCTATATTCAATTTAATTTTTTTAATCAACTCCTTGAAATTCTATTTCATGTTCATTGATAGGATTTACAAATTTTTGTTAAGTAACATTTAATAAGATTTCAACATTTGTGGTCTCTTTGTTATTTTTTTATACATTAAACTCCCCCCATTGATAAAAAAATTAAATCAATTTCACAATGGAAACATAAATAACTGTACAACTAGTATTGAAATAAATTCTACCTTGAAATCAATAGACATTCATACCAGATTCGATAAAAAATAAAAAAATGTTGTAGGAAAAAATTTTGTACTAACACTAACAAAAAAAATATTCCACATAAAAAAGTAGATGTGTAATAATGTTGCGAGTGAACTACATGAATCTAATATTGGGTTATAAAAATCTGATTCTCAAGTGTCAAAATAGTGAGAATGGAATTAGAATGATTCTCACATATTGGTGAAATAAATAATTGACCTTTCCACAATTTCATAAAGGGAAATTGATGAAATAGGTACATAACTCTTAAAGGTTATGGTGTATATTATTATAAATGATACAACTAAATATATCAATAAAGATATATATAGATAATTACCATAATTAATAAATTTAAAATGATATTTTAATTGGATTTTAAAAATGATTAAATTTAAAATAAAAACATGAATTAATGTTATTGAATAAACAATGAAACGTTACTATTTTAGATTCATTATTAATTTTAATGGCCCTAAAAAAAATTTGTGGGTGGTGAAAATAAATTAATGTAGTTGTATTTACAGATTTATTTCCTCACGTCTCCCCTTTTAATTTTTACTTTCTACCTTCAGGGCATTTATTAATTATTTTCAAATGGGATAGATGAATTTAGTTTTCTTTCCAAGTCACATTCATTATTTTATGACTCTTTGATTTCATATTTTTTGTTTCATGATTCATAAAAAAATTTATGTATTATATCCCTATTAGAATTCATAAAAACCTATTTAGTTTTTGGAGAACATAAAGATTATAAAACATTTATAAATTTAATAAGAATTATTCTTTTGGTACATTGAATTTTACCTTTTTCTCTCACACCATCTTCTGATCTCATTTATCTCAGATGTGTTTGTTGATTGATCATCTTAAATTGAATGTAATATTTTTGTGAATATATAAATATCATGTATCATGATTTTATATACTTAATATCAATTTGAATTTTGTTTATAATACTATTAACTCGGAATAATACAAATATTTAAATGAGGGGGGAGGGTGAATTTTTTCCAATTATAAATATTTAACGAATCTTGTTTTATAACTCTATATTTAATTTGATCATTTAATTTCATTTTATAGATGAGTCAAAAGTGGAAAATAAAAAATGTGGATGATATAAAATAGTGATTTATAGTGGTTCGCGGGCCAAAAATACACAAGTCTAGTCTACATATTCACTCTTTGTGATCATTTTAATTTTTTCTAGTATTTCATTTCTTGGTGATCTCTAAAACAGAGAACATGTTGTTGGAAACATAAAACCATGATATTATAGTCCATTAAAATTTATATATATGGAATATATGTATAAAAATTTTAGTATGAGATGATGACACACTACAATGCCTTAGTATGTACATCTGATACTCTATAGAATATGATTAGATTATATTTTTGTAAAAATATACATCTCCCAATTGTTGCTGCAATTGGTAAAAAAAATTATATTATTCATATTAAATAATATTAATCAATTGTTAAATGATATGAAGATATCCTTATTAAAAATTATACTTAAGGAAAATATAGTATTAGAAATATTACAGTATCGAAAACATGATTTTCAAGTAATAATGAATCAACACATGTCTTTCTCAAATGAGTTTCTCTATAGAATAATAGAGACATCATCACACATTGAAATCACTTCCCATTTTAGAAGATAGATATCATAATATTCTACCAAAAACGCAATTTCTATAAGGTAAAATAGATTTGAAACAATCCCATTAGAAATAATGATCATTTTAAATTTCAAAATCTAGAGTAAATCATATAAGTACTTGGAAAAATATATCAATTAATAAATTGAAAAAATCCATTTGATTACATCATTAAAAATAATTATAGTTTTTTTAAATTCTAATGAGATTATTACAATAATTAGAATAAATATATTGATTTTAAACTCTTATGATGATGAAGTAAACATTGGGTAGAGCTTGAATGTATGACTGACAACATATTTTGTACGTTGGGATGACAAACCACACCATAGTTCCATAAATATAGTGTTATTTCCAATTTTATGGTTTCTGATATATAATTTAACTGCTACATAGGGTACCTGATCTATACGTACACATTATACATATGTATATAATTACGGTTCTTTGCCTAGGGTAGTTTTCAAAAAACATAAATTCATATTATAATGTAGCGTAAATTAATAGTTTCTAGAATTATTATAAATACATCCAGATTAAATAATAATAAACACATCCTGAAATAACAATAATATGTGATAAATTTATTGATAAATATAGTAAAAAATTGAAATAGTAGATATTTATTTTTCTTAAATCATTTTGTAATAAAATTTAAAATTTCCACCCATTTAGTATATTACAGTCTTAGGAATGTTGTTTTTACCATAATTTATACTAAATTTTATAATTAAATAAATTATGATAAATTAAATATGACTAAATTATTAATCTACATGAATTTTAGTGAATTTTGTTATGCAAATCCAAGAAGATTTATGTATAGTTAATGGGTTTTGGATGATAAATAATTGTTAAATTTACAAAATATAATGAATAGAAGATAAATGTTTTCATTGATTACAATAATTTTTTTTCATTAAAAGGAATTATTGAAGGATTTAATGGGGGAGATTTACCTTATTCAGATTCATATTCTTATGAGAATTAATAACAAATAGTATGACCAACATTCTAAAGATCCACTATTTGTATCCCAAAAATCTGATTCATGGTTACTTTATGTCGGTTCATCAACAAATTTGTCTCAATAAAAAATATTTGAATTTCACCCACATTAACTTTTCATAAATTCATGGAATGTCACTACTAATTGAACAATAATCAAAATCATATTATCAAAAGATTGAAATGTTTTTGATAATATTGTTAATATAATGTAAATAATTTAACATGAAATATTTGATTGTCCAACTGGGTGTGAAGAAAAATACTATCAAACTGTATGTTGTGAATTCTACTATTTAAGATAGACAAAACAATTATATTATATTTTACTATTATTATTAAATATATAGGAGTCAGAATAATATATATATAGAATCCAATTCTTGATTTATGAATCATCTGATAGGTTCAAACAAATATTATTTAATATATGATAATTTAAAAATAATATTACATGGAAAATGAATCTACTTTAAAACTCCCAATTTGACCATCTCTTTCTCTCTGAATCATTTCAAAATCAATTGAATAAATTTCATTTTTTCTCAAATATTTTAAAGGATACATGATTTATGGTAATTATTATCATTAAATTTTTTCACATTATAAATATCCAAATATTTTCTATAAACATTCAAATCACTTGAAAATTATTGTTGAATTATTTCTACAGATTGAACATCCAAAAAAACCATATATATTTTTACTTATTGAATATAGAGATTCATCTTCTCGAATAGTGAGGGAATTTAGGATTTATCCAATGAATTAGACATACCATTAATCTTTTCACAATATGAGGTTTAAAAATTATCATGCACTGATTTCTACTCACTATCATTACTAGCAGTCTTTCACAAATACTCTTAAAATATTAGCTGATTTTCAACCAGCACTATTTTTTAACTAATGTTGTTTGAACCTACTCGACATCAGAAGATTTTATCTCCCCATTATATTATCCATTATACTCTTACTCATCTACGATTTATTTTGGTCTTTTAAAATTAGTGACTAAAACAACTATAAAAGTTGGTTACCCAACATCTCCTTTCTCATATTCTTCTACCAGAACCAAATTCTTTAATATTTTTCAATGTATGTGAAATAAAATCCATAATGCTATGTTATCCCGAGTTTTCAAAAATATATTGAGGAAAATCACTTTTTATTGGTCGGTAATTTACATAAAATCTGTTTCTTCTCCCTATTTTGACATCAACATATTCTATTCATGATTGAACAACTTGATCAAAATGAATCCCTATAGAACAAATAGGATTATATCATTTGTGATCCTCGTGATCATGAAAAATGAACTCTTTTTTATCATTAGCACATATAAGAAGAATGTTTTTTAATATAGTTCTCCAAATAAAACCAAATCTTCTGAGGTTTCTGACATAAAGAATATTGATATTTTGATACTTTACAACTGTCTAAATATCATGGATCTTGTTATATTTTTAAAAATTATTGAAAGAAGTCCTCTATAAGTTATAATGTATATTATGTTATATTTATTAAAATATTGATTCATATATATTATTATATAAATATATAAATTTAATTTAATTACACAAAACAATAAACCCAAAATATACATTGAAGGAGAATGGATATTTTTATACTCATAAATCAGGTGCACTATTGCAGATTGAATAAACATGATCTACAACTTCTGGTCTACTTTAATATCCTTCAATGATCATACATACAAGGGTAGATCCATGAATAAAATAAATAATATCACCATATTAATGATCTTTATATCAAATAGGTCATATAATAATTTTAAAACCCCATTAATGGGGATAATGAAAAAATATCAGTTCATTGTATAAATGGAAAAAACACAACATTGTTAACCTATTTGGAAAATACATCCCTAGCTTTTCCAAATTTGAATTTTTCATTTTAATAAACAAATATTCCTTTGGTTTTAAAAAACATAATATTTTTTAACCATTGAAAATAAATTCTAAAACATGAAAATCCAATGATTTTTTAACTAGAGATTAATCTGAAATAGTTTCCTAAAATTAATTACCCATCAATGATGGACTCACATTTCATACACTAATTATCATTACATCGTAGATTCACTTAGAAAATATTCTTATTTTCTCAGTTTCATAACTGTTACAGAAAAATAAGAGTTTAAGGTTCATATTCTAGGGTTATAAGATAAATTGAGAGATCAATATGTTGAAAGGGTGTGATATTGGGGATATTGGAATTAGTGGTAACTTCTGATGATTTTATTTAAATATGTTCTACTTCCCAATAAAAAATATTCAAATTAATAATTTTATTTTTATCATTGAAAATTAATCTTCTATGAAATGTATAATGAACATATAATTTATTAATAAACTAATTATATTCAAATAATTAATTATCATAAATGAAATTTAAAAAATATATAAATTAAAAAACATAATTATTAAAATAAATTAAAACATTTCTGGAGAAATTTTTTCAAAAATATAAAGTCTTATATTAATTAAATGTACACTAATTTTTATTAAAAATTCAATAGACCCAACAACCAATTTATCAATTCAAAATTTGTAGTGGGAAGTAGATTTCATTTAATATTTTTATTTTGATAATCACCTTTGAATAAATCGAATAATATTTCACCATTTAAGACATGAAATCATAGAAACTGGTACCCTGTATTAATATGATTATTCACTGAGTTACTCGATTGATTTTTTGAAATAATAATTTCATTTTTATTGTCTCATTAAATATAAACATTATTAATATTCGATAAAATGTCTAAAATATTTTGTTTAATCATCATCATGTGTTTTCATACATTTTAATCATAAATATATGATGTCTTATCTGTTGACATTGAAACCAAATGTTGTTTAATATTAAAACATGAAAATAGGGACTTTAGTAAAAAGTGACATGTTCATAAGGTAATCAATATATCCAACTTTAATCCTCTATAATTTGCCACTAAATATGATATTGAACTAAAATAATAAGTTTTTTGATAATGTAAATATTGAACAAATTTTGTAATAAATATATAAAATTAAATTTGATAGGACTATGATTGGTTGATTTAGGGTTTGATTAAAATCATTCGAAATTTATTACTGAATCATAATGTGATTTCATCAAGACTTAATATATTGACTGATACCAATCATTCATCTATATAACATATTTTCAATTGGCTTCCTAGATACATACAAATCATGTTGTCTATTACCACACATATGGCTTGTATAAGTAGAAATATTTTAAACTAAAATCATTTCGAAAAATTCAATAATAAATAAAATTGTATTTATAATAATTACATATTTTTTATAGAATATGTAATTGAGAAATAAATTTATTTCTCTAATATTACTCAATTACAATTATTAATTCATAATTTTTTAAGATCTATTAAGACTATTTTTATTTTTTGAAACAAATAAAACATCGACTATATAAATTTGAACAAATATAATATAATATTAAATAGATTAATTAAATATGGAAGGATCTTCCAACCATATAGAAAACCAAATTTCAAAATAATAAATACTTATTCATTCATACCAATCACTTTGTTAATTCTCAAATGAAAAACTAACATTAGAATGTCTGAAATATGAAATTGTTATATGAGGATTCTCAAAACATGGAGGTTTCTGAACCAAGGCTTCCTATAATAAATTGCATTTAAAAAATTAATATTTTATATCAATATGATATAAATGAAAATTCATATAATATGAATAATATTAAATGAATATTATGGTTTCTAATATAGAATAATGAGAAAATAATTCATCATAATATATCCCTTATTGATGATTATATCCATTAACTACTTATCAATATTTTTTTCTAATTATTATCCTTCCCTATGATAACCTATTTTTAAAAATGAATTTCATTATTATTATTGGATGAATTCATGGTCGTTCAAATAATTCAAAAACATTAGTTATTTTAATCTAGTTTAGATATTTTTTCAAATATATTAGAAACAGTTCATCATCTATTAATGCATCAATGGTTATAGGTTCCAAATGAGATAGGATGGTAGAGAATTCATCATGTTTAATTTCACTCCCCCTACATTTAACTCCAATATCTAGATCCTGTATAAATGATTCAAAAAGATGATCCTTCAAGGTTATAGGTTTTCTTGGAACAAAATATTCATTTTAACCAGTTACATTTTCTTTGAACCAAAATTGAATAACAATATGTTAATAATTTTATTTTAAAGTAATATTTTTGGGATTCATGTATCACACTGTCAAAAGAATTGGTTTGATTAACATTCTATATGATCAAAAAGAACAATTACCTCAATCCTCACATGAAAAAATTATTAAATTATCCTTAAAATTTTATTATACAATCTATAATATTTATTAGTATAAAATATCTATTAATGATTCCTTCATCATCCATTGGATAAATTTGACATTGGTTTTCTATATTATTCATGATATACACCTGAAATCTGAAAAAGTTAAGTATCCAACATTAGATTTTATGTTATACCATAATTAGAAGGGTTTATTTTTCTACTCAGTCTCATTTAAACTATATTCATTTTATAGGAATCCACATTGGTAGATTCATCTAAACAAATAGTAGGAAGCATATATAAATTTAAAATATTTCATTTCATTTGTTGAATAGTCATATTATTTCAATAATTATATTATCTTAAGGTTTTCTTGGGGAAGGGTAGGTTTGTTTAAAAACCATTTAAATGAAAAAAGAATTAAATTATAGAGTCTCAAACTCCCCTCCATTATCTCTTAATGAAATTATATAATATTTTTTTTCATTTCGACTAAATTTATAAATTATTTTAAAAATAGAGAAAAAATCACATTTAAGTTTTAGAAAATAAACCCCAATAAATAATGAGATATCATCATCTAATATAAATAATTATGAATTACTGGCCAATTTTCTATGATTTGTAGTTCAAAAAAATCTTTGTTGATAAAATCTAATGGAATGGATGTATTATAGTGTGAATATATTTGAAACATGACATATGATGCTTCACTATTTGGAATGCATCATAAAATATATCATTATGTAATTTATGTCTAGGTAAATGATAAACTAAATTTTTATTATATGATTTTTATTGATCAATATACACCATAGTGTATAGGTATCATTTTCCAAATCAATGATTATTTTTTCTCAATAATAAATTAATATCAAATATATAGATTTTCTCATTCTAATGTATGAAAATTTTAAGAATATTATATTTAAATAGTTATTAATAATAATTATAAAAATGAACATAAAAATTTACCATAATGTCAATAGATAAATATCATATTTTTCATCAGCCCATGAACATATATGACATTGCATATTACAATAGATTTATGATCTCTTCCTGATTAATATAATTTTTTTTACAATTTGAATTATCATCCAATGTAATGCTTCCACCCTCTATTTTTTCCAGAGAATGTAATTTGGAAGAGTCTCCAATATTGTTCCTTGAGAATCCATTATCCATATATTTTACCTCATTGTCATTTTAATGGGCCTTTCACGTTAAAATATATAAATAAAAGCTTTTTTTGATACCCAAATTATAGTCGGTCAACCTATACCCTTAATTAATAATATGGTTTTCTATATTCAACTATTTTAATAAAAATTTACTCGATAAGATTAGGAGATATTTGTAGAAAAATAATTTATAATTACACTTGTCTGTGGATTTTTTATAAATAGTTATTAGTATAATATAAATTAATTACATAATTAAAATAAGTGAATCTAGATATAATTTTATTATTATACCTTCATATAATGTAATTTCTCTATAATTTATTCTTCTCTCAATTTATCTATATACCATATTTCTCATTTTAACAAAAAATATTTCACAATATTCTAATTTAGTTATTCTTCTCCCATAGTTAAAAAATAAGAATAACTTTTTAAGGACGCTAACTTAGCCTGCCACTCTAAAATTTTATATTAATTAATACTTAATTTTGAAGTGGATTTAATAAAATTTTTTATATTATAAATTCTTCTTTAATGTGGAATTATTTTCACTTAATATATCATTATAAATAATCATTAATGATATTTTTTAAAAATATTTTCTAAAGAATCATACATTTCATCGGGAATTATGAAGTAGTTAGCTAATAAACTACTATAAAAAATGTGAGAATTTGATCAATAATAATTATAAGATTGTATATATTCTTCTTCTAATTTATAATGAAAATATAATCCCACATAATGGATGGATATTTTTTTCAATCAAATTTAGAAGCGTTTCTAGAGTCAATAGAAAGTCTCCATGTGGCCTTTATAGAATTATTATCATTATCATAAAATAAATTTTAATCCCATTCTTCCATTCAAAATTTTCCATCCTTTTTATATACACTTTTATCCATTGAAAACATGGTCTTATATGAACTATTTATATTTATTAATAATATCATAATATTATATGATAATGTCTATCATTTATGACATTATTGGCATAATTTTTTTAATATTCTATATACTTTAAAAAAATTAATATTCATTCTATATGATCCACTTTTATTCCAAAATATATTAATGTTGAACCATTTTTGGACAAAAATTATTCATCTGATTTATTTTCAAATTTCTGGGATTAACAATAATTATGCATTTTTTTCATCGTATAATTATATTATATTCTATTCTATTTTTTTTCTACTTCATACATCATTAAATTAACATTCAACTCCTTCTCTGTCATATTTTTTAAATAATTTGATTTCAGAATCCATAAGAAATTGAATTCCCTTTAGAGGGATGGACACTATGAAATATAAAATCCAGATTAGTAATAGTATTTTGATCTCCCAAGGAATAAACAAGATTAAATTTTTTAGTAAATATTATTTAATATGAGTTATTATCTTAACATCAAAAATTCTGATAATATATAAATTTCATATTTTTCTTGGTTTTTTAATAATTACATAACATTGGCAGTTAGTTCATAGTAAAATGAGATTATTTTCATCATTGAAATGGCATTTACACATTGTGATATACGATTTAATTTCACGTGACTAAGATAACATATAATATCATTGATGGATTTTGAATTTATATCGTATTTGACATCCTAAACTACATATCACAATTTTTGTATGAATTTCGAAAAGCTTGAAAATTTTAATATAGAATTTAAATCCATGATTATTCAAATAAAGAATCATTCTATACTTCTAATGATCCATAATTTTATCTATTAATGTATGGGGTATGAATCATATATATTCATTCTTTTAGATGTCCCTTATTAATTTCCTATCTCATAGACAATTAACATGTTCTTCCAGATCTTATTAGAAATCAATTTAAATAAACCCTTTGACTCGAATTGTTTGGTCATCATAATGTGATGATATAAAAAAGGGGTTAATTTTTATATTTTACAAATCATGAATGAATCAACTATTTCCCTACTTAATTTAAATTGATCCTTTCATTTTATATTAAAGGACAAAAATTTGTGAGAAATAAATAAAGGAATGAAATAATGTTTTATTTGGTTTGGGGCACAAAAATAAACTTGTCCACTCTACTAATACTATAATAGTTATCTTGGAGATTTTCACTACTATGTATTTTCTCTGGAGACATACACCACATTGTTTTGGCATTTAATACCTTACAAGGAGAATTTTGAAAGGCCTTATTGTTCCCTAATAGGTATCTAAGATAACACCATCATATTTTGATATACTAACACTCACCTGATCACATTTTCAATTTTATTCATTGAGGAAAAGAAAACCACATAATTACAAAACTAAAAAAACATAATAATGAGACAAAGGTCAACAAAGTTCAAGGCTTTGTAATAAAGTGAAAAAAAAGGCATCCCCTCTAACCAAATAAACACACATGGTGGGGAGGGTTAAATGATATAAATAATCACACAAGGGATATCTTGGACTTACTAATTAGGTAGAAAATATGATACTTTCTTACATTCAATCTATGTGTGTAGTAATCTAATTCTATTTGGGATACCACTTACACAATATCCAATATTGTACCCGATAGACTAGGGTGTTATTATTTCCATGAATGGATATATAGATCAACGTTGAGTTAGTTTCCATGGTCAAAATTGGGATTTTGAAATCAACGAATGATTCATTCAAATTTTTTATATCATTGGCCCCATCCATGATTGAATTCCGCATAATGTATAAGAAACTGAAAGTCATGAAAATCTAATATTTATGATCCCTAATTATTAATCCTCCCAAAATATCAAAAAAAACTACATGATCCATTGACATGGACCATTAGTCCACACTCTGAATGTTTACAATATAACCATATCTCTTGTCATGGTTTAATGGATTGTTTCGGGCTTCTTCTACTCGCCTGAAACCTTCCCAAAGAGATAATATTATCCCAACACTTCACTAAAAGACTCAATCCTCTACGAGTCTAATGGATATGACCTATATGGCCAGGGGAAGGACAAAACACTCCATCAATATATACCTTGTTAATGTCATCCCACGTACACCAATAGCAAAAAAACTATAAAAAATCTACACACATACACTCCCACATGTTCATGTCTATGACATGTGACCCATTCTGGATAACATCCACACATGTATTCATCTCCAGTAATGATTGATAATATCACTGAATCCCCCACCAATATATATCCATCTAGTCACATTATATTAATATTTTAATATAGTTTCCCCCATCGTCATTCAGACACCACTATCATATTAAAACATTATTGAACACAGTCTTTCTTGTCAAATTGCCCATGGAAATAAATTTTTTTAGATTCTAAATACTATGAAAATAAATTTAATGGGAATATAATTCCTGAAATAAAATTTCCCCAACTAATCCTACCCATTGTTTTGCTGGAATTTTCTCCTATGTTTATTGGATTAGAACAACCCCATGGGGGAAATTGTTAATACTTCAAGATTTTTTTGACAAATATCTAAATGTGATTGATAAAATTTATTGATATTTATTGAGTATGTGTTTAAGAATTTATTATGATGACTTAAATAGGTAAAATATATTTTAGTCCATGGTAATCCTAGGAAGATGAAGAGTGAACCATACAAAATGGAAAATTAGAAACAGATCTCACCATGTTATCTAATTTAACATCCTTATTTTTCTATGATGTATAATTTATTATTTTTTAATTTTAAATCGTTTTATTTACCAAATTATTGATTTATAATTATGTAAAGGTGGCCACAAGATAATTCATTGATTTTTCAGATCCTGACACCCAATGATTGAAAAGGAAGACTTGGTCCCATAGTTAGTAGAAGTTGTTCCACCCAGCCCACACAGGTTCCCAAAAATTTACAGTATGATGTAGTGTGGTGATGGGGGATACAAATATTGTATAAAACTATGTGAGTTGACTCACCTATTAATGTAGTGCTATAAGCCTTTTCTATAGATTCTATTCTCATGGTTAGAACATGGTTTTTCCAACGCTATGTCCAAACCATTATCCCCGACCTATGTTGGTGTTATTCACTTTTTTACCATATATGAAATTTTCCTTCACCCACCCCCATTTCCTCTCTTATTATCCATCATGTTTCTTCTACTCTCCCATGATTAATTAATATAATCCAACCCTTTAGGGTTCTTTATATCTCCCTCATTGGGTCACCAAATCGCACACCATTAGATCCATGGGAATGCTATTGGCGATCTCACATATCCCCTATAATATACTTCAATTTTCACTATTCATTAATTACTATATTTGGGTGTGACCTCTTTTGGAATATTATTTATGGATATGTGATATTTATTCAATTACATTCTTTATATAATGATTCAATCCTCAACAAAAAATGAGTGGAGCACCACTACATCATTGTAGATGGTCTAGGTATTTCCCGCTTGACTGTGGATTTTTATATTATGTGTCATTGTTCGACAAACCAGACCCCTCTAATGGATCACAATACATTATAAATAAATTAATCTAAATTTTCCATCTAACTTATTCTTACCACAATGTCTATATAACCACCCTCGATGTTGTTGACCCATAAATGGCAGACACACCTTGGGTGCACCTATATGGAAAGGCATATTTTCCCAATCCTTGAGTTGGTAATCCGTATTTTTGTTCTTTTAAACATTGATAAGTGATTTAAAGATATAGAATGTATCATGATAAATTACTAGGCTATTAGTTACCCGTATTAGATTTGAATATTATCATACAAAATTAATTATGATTAAATTATAATGTAAGATATTTAAATGCCTTTACTTTGTACCTAGTGAGAATGGCTTGGATAATTGTCATTATTCTTATGTTTATGTAAATTTTTATTGTATTATCATTCCCTATTTATTTTACCTAATGATTATTCCATATACATAGTGACCAGTTTTTTATGTCTTTCTTACACTTGATATAATATTTTTATTTCATATATATTATTATATTGTTGATTTTCCTGAATTTTGTTCCTTTTAAATATTGTTTTGTTTGTGATCATGCAATATATATTGATGAAAAGTGAATTAATAGGTCATGACTTATATTTAAATGGTTCATGATAGAACACAAGTTCCAACATAAGGATATCAAAGATAGACACAATGTTCTTAGTTAATATCTTCATTATGTACTAGTATAAACATTTAGACATCATTGGGAAGACTCTCTAGGATTATTTACTAATAATCATTGGTGATAGTGGTTCACAATGGGATAAAAAATGGAAAATATCATCGAAATGAGTGCTACACTTTTCCTTGGGTGAATCATTTTACCCTTTGAGAGATAACTATTACTGAATAAGACTTTACCAATCCATGAGTGACATAGGGGGAAATTGTTACAAGTCTCCTTAGACAGAATCTACAGAATTGGTTATAATAGAGTCCCCTACAGTGACCATAAATATTCCATATAGATATCCTTAGATGATATCAGGTTGTCACATTGTATTTGAATAATTTGTTTTCTTTTTTATATGTGATTCATAATATTTAAACTACGATCATATTTTATTCATTCAATAGGGATTTGACTAATAGTAAAAATAACAAGGATGGGGTCAGTCAACATGTGATGTGTATTTTAGGATAGAAAATTTTCATGAAATATCAGTTCATTAGGTATCTTGTCTTAGACATTAGAGTTAGGTCAGAGTTGGTGGTATCAGTCAGCTGTCTATTTCAATGCATGTGCCAGTAAATTTATTATTTATTTAATGCCTTTAATTTCCCATTTTTTATCCAACAATACAAATTTATTTATATCACCAAATGGATTATACTAGACACTATTAGTGGTTTCAAACTCTAGTTAAATCTCACAGCTCACATGGGACCCATTTGGTCATATAGAAGAATTAATATATAAAGGTATAAGTGGATTGAAGAATCCAACTTTTAAAATTTTATTTACATCATTAGGATAGTTTTTTGGGGTAGATTAATGAGAGTATATATGAGATTTTTGTAGTTTTTTTATATTCTTTTTTGTATATTTTTCTAGCATGTGGTATGAGCATGTATCCCCTATTCCCAGTGATCATTTTTTGTATCGTCACATAACATATCATCATCATCATTTTATATCAAATACTTATTTCTCTTTATATAGTTGTGGAATTATTTAAGAATTTTTTTATTAATGGTGATATCAGACTAGTATTAATATTTTTACAATAGAGAGAAACCGTTCTGGTCATATATAATTTTTAGTGGATTTTTCATTCTGAATATATATGTTTATACAAGTTTTATACTACATTAAAAACATTGTAAGAGTAGTCCCCCAATGAAACATCCTAATATATCTCTAAATGATTCCATACTCTATCATATGGGGAGATGAACTTGAGGTCTTGTTTCCCATGGTCTCCAAGAACCATTGTCTTGCTTCCAGGGTGAGACACTACAATGTTTTATCATAACTATTTCTCAATGTTTTTCATTATTTTTTGGGATATATTTTAGAATAGGAATATTGGAATTTGTTAATGATCATGTTCTTGGGAATAGATAATCATTATACAAGGTGATCCCAAATTTCCTAGTATGGGTGAATAAATTTCTATTTTGTGCTTGTCAAAATTTCATGGATTTTACCCTGGATGATTTACTTGTTTTGTGTTTTAATTAGTATTGATGTTACCAATATGTGATTTACTAAACCATATCCATATGATATAAGTTTCTATCAATTCATGAATCATACAAGAAACCATATGAAATAAATTTCATTAATCATTACATTCCTTAATTATTATATGCATTCATTAAATCTAATGAATTTT
Organism: Viscum album; assembly: GCA_963277665.1. NCBI lineage: Eukaryota > Viridiplantae > Streptophyta > Magnoliopsida > Santalales > Viscaceae > Viscum > Viscum album. The sequence continues at coordinate 1,133,655,849 of OY728150.1, read as the reverse complement.
CATTCTGTAGTGAGATGATTATATATATACTATTTTTTTGACATTTCCTGGAGGACTATGGTAAAATAATTCACACTAAATTTAAATTCATTATCCTAATAGTGTTTCCATATTGGGTAAATGTATACACCTTATGTAACTGGTTATAGCACATTTATCCATAATTCATTGGTCACATGGGTTGGAGAATGTCTTTGATATGATTATGTGGATTGCATATTAAAATTTATAATGTGTATTTACCGTTATGTATTATAAATGGTGATCCACCAAATTAAACCACTTAACTAGACCATAAAATGAATATATGAATTCAATATTAAATTGAATAACATATTTAAATTGAAAATATACATAATTCATGTGAAACATGTGACCTCGGCCTAGAACCAACAATAGTAGTTGGTAATAGTCCATGAATCCTATGATCATTCTCTATCCTTATTTGATCACCAAGACCTGTATGCTAGAGAAGAAAATGTGTTGTAATGTTATTATTGGGATGACTTGTACATACTTGTTCATTATAAGATCAATAACTACATTCCTATCAATTATAAATTATGTATGAGCATTGATATTGGTAATGGAAGAGTTATGTATCCATGACTTATACATGTAGTATTTAAAGAGAGTGATGATGATCACACATAGGATTTAGCGAGACCTGATCCACATGTAGTACCTCATGTAGTGAAACATGAGTCACCTCCTGTAAATCCCATAATGGGAGTTTATGCTCAGTTCTACAATAGTTTTATTCAGTTCATGCAGTCTATTCAAGATGCTCCCATGGTCTTCAAAAAAAATGGATGATTGGACTTTGGACGTTCAGTATCAGCATCCTCCCACCTTTCTAAGGGATGGTGGACCTCATCTTGTCGGGTCTTACTCATATGAAATTTTGTGGACCATTAAGTATTATGATATTCCCCTAAATAAAGGGTCATGCTATATACATTCATGTTATATTATTCTTCCAATCATTGGTGGGACATCATCTCTCAAGATGGGTGTCATCAGGGTATTGTCTAGGAAGGATTCCAAAAAACCTTCTACAAAAAAATCATTCCTTATATTCTATTAGTGGAACACACCAATGAGATCATGAATCATTAGTAGGTGTCTATGACTATTCTAGACTTTTCTTATTGTTTCACATTACTTCAGTGTTTCACTCTATATCTAGACGTGGAGAGTTGAAAACAATAAAGATTTCATATGAAGGGCATATGTACTATGTCTGATAACAGTTGAACATATTCACATTGAATAAAATAATATATATATTAAAAAATTACTTTTTTAATTTAAAAATCTCTAGAGAAGATTGAAATGAGAGCCCGGGTGGTTCAGTACCAAGGTAGACTAACAGTTCACCATCTAGTAGGAAGTGTTGTTTCGAGGGTGCACGTGGGACTTGTTCCAACCAGGTTTCATGAAACAATATTCAGGGATTGTTTCCCCATTATAGAGAAACATTCTACCCAAATCCCTAGTGCATTAGGAACTCAATTGACTATCGATATTGAATAAATATAGGTCTCACTCATAGTTTATCACAATCATTTCCTCCTAAATTCGGTGATATGGGATCCATACCATCACCACTATTAGGTATTTAATATGTGACTACACATTAAGAAATGAATTCCCCATGTACTGGACATTTCAGTTATAATTGTAGTGTTTGTGGATGCGGTAGTCAGGATTTAGAGATTCAACATCAGCTGATTGTACCAACTTAGGCTAGACATGTAGTATATTAGGGGCACATTTCAGTCCATATTTAATAAATATTGACTTTTCTTATTTAATAGAGTTTGGGGCCATCTATGGATAACTATAGTATTTTTCTAGTACCTACAATAGTTTCATCCATTTCCTATATATCTCCATCACACTCTTATATATTTTATACTATTTATGAATGGTTTGGCCACGTAATTGAGTACTTCTAAGGCATTATTTATCCTGACATGTCATTAGGGGTTATGTCAGATGGAATACTATAATTCCAGGATTGGCCCCTTCAATGCAGTGGGTACAATTTATTCTATTCATCCATCATCCTGAATATGACTGGATTATATATAATTAATGGAGTAAATTGTATGTTCCCTTATCATGCTGGAGTGGGTTTCTATATCCAACAAGTGTTCATCAAATCACCTGAGTAATACACATATATTCATAATTAAGAACATGATTTATAATCATGTAGAGATGGACCCATGAAAACTGGGTTAGGTGGAGTGGTAACTAATATTGTGACTCTCTTAATGAGTGATAAGGGAATGATGTTTTTTTAATTACCCCTATTTTTCTATCATTTCATTGATTTCATCACAAATTTTTTCTAAAACATACATTCTGATAGAGTGGAATACTTCACCATCTTAAAAGTATTGTGTGTCTAACCCATGTCCATTCCGCTTTATATGATGGGACCTAAAATGCTCCATAAACTCATGAAGAAACATCATGATCAACAGGAACTGGTTATTATTTTACCTATCCCATTTCCATAAGGATCACTTGTCCATTTACCCAAGACTGGTAGATGGTTCCCTTAGATTGATTTTGATTACCACCGAATGTACCTGCTTAATATAAAAAAATATAATCCAATACCACTTATTGAATAAATCATTGAATAGATCTGAGGGAAAAATAGTTTCTCAATGATTGATTTGAGGACGGTATATCATCAGGTGCATTTTTAGAAATTTGAAATAAGTCTTGCAGCATTCTGAATATGTTATGGAATGTATGCATAAATAGTTATGTTATTCATCCTAATGAACAATTCATCATTATTTATGGATCCTATGAATCAGGTTTTCCACCCATTTCTTGATTTCATGGTGGTAGATTTAACAAAATTCATTTTAGTGTATTCATTGATTATAATGACCTTTCCCATCATCATGATATTGTGGTAAGTATTCTAATTTAGAACCATCTATATGAATCTCAATGGATATGCACTTTTAGATCAGTATGCTTAACATCATTTCAAGGGGAGAAATATTTTTTTACCTAACAATAGTGAGTATAGTTTTTTCCATAGATAAGATGATGAATATGTTTAATATAAATAAATTCATAGGGAAATTTGGATAATAGAAGATTCATACATGATTTTTCATTACTATTAGTTCCTCTTAAAGGATAGAGCAATAAAGGTTTGAAAATTTACTAGAACAAAGACTTGGGGAAATATTTTCAAGATGTAATGAGATGTCTTAATTATGTGTCGATCCTAAATCTACATAATATGGGAAGATATAACATTGTTTATTATAATGTTCTAGGAATCATGTTGGTTGTAGTTCTAAAGTGAGGTGTTATGGTTATAGAATACATGTCCTACTATATGTGGTGTCATGTGTGGAATTACCATACATAAGACATTGATCTAATATAGTTATTTAATACTATATTATTTTGAATGAATTAACTATTAGGTGATTGGTAAATTTTTTACAGAGGCCATAAATAATAAAACACATCTCCACATTAAGGTACATGAATAAGTGGAACTGTAGGTGGGAGGAGTCTTACATATATTTCACATTCGTCTTTCATACCCACCCAAAATGGTAAATGTCATAGATGATTCCAGGATCTATAAAAATCATATTCCTTCCATCAAAGATGCCAGTAGTGAGTCCCATATGATATCTTTTCATTATATGTTTCACATGGATGTTCAATAACATCAGGAGAAAATTATTTTAGAAACTCTTGTAGAGACATACACCATTATGTAGAGAGTCTTCATGAGGCAAAACTATGATTATGAGGGATTCATCATGATATATATTGATTTTGGTATGAAAAAACCTCATGGTGGTGTCACTGACATCAATGATACCCAACTCATTCAAGAGTGTCTATGGCGTCCTTTTGATGAATGGGATGGTTTCTGTAGGAATATCAAGCCTCTATATGGGAATTTTATATAGGGATTACCATGAAGAATAAGAATACATATTCAGTACTAGTCCCATGAATGAAGAAGAAGATAGTAGGTTTCATTAGTTGGTTCCCCACCATTATGTAGGTGGAGGTTATACACTAGATACATTCTAGACTTCTACAACCTCTCTCCATAGTTGATTCAAATGGAATAATGTTACCATGTAATTAATGATAGGATTTCCGAGATCACCATGAGATTAAGATGAGGTATGGGTGATCTTCAATAGGTTATCAATGGTTCAACACTTACTTATGATATATAAATCTTCTATTTTGATGATCTTGTATAGTTATACATCTTCTAGATTTAGAGACATCACGGCATCCCAACAGCAATCATTTTAGACATAGTTTCCCAATTTACATCACTATTATAGAAATGGTTTTAGATGGAATCGAGTTCAATGTTTTTATTGAGGGAATCATATCACCCTCATACTGATGGGTTGTATATGAGGAGACTATGGGTGTTATTGGATATGCTTCACACATGCATCCTTGATTCGGTGGGTTTGTGGTATAATAATATCCCTATGGTTTAGTTTACCTAACACATCATATTTTATGAAAATATTGGGATGGATCCATATAAGAAATTTGATAGTAGTTTATTTTGTTCACTTATGTTATTTTTTGTGTCATGTGAGGTAGCTCTACTATCCATCCAATGGCCTGAAGTCCTTCATTTTTTATTGATTTACTGATAATATACATTTCAAGGGGTGAAGTGGAACCCTTACAAGGACCATAGGCATAAGTATTACATGTCCCATAGGCCTTAGAGTAATTCACTGCTTGTAGGCTTAAACCATTACATACAACCTTTAATAACTACATGGAACTACCCCTCCCCAGCATCTTCATGTGTATCACCTATATTGTTTTATAGAATAATTCAATGATAGGTATTATTATCAGCAGTTTATGTTGGCTCTTGTGACATAGTAGAGAGAGTCATGTCTGTATCATACCATTTTCTATTACCTCATTGGAACCATTAAAATAATGATATCATACATGTATCACAACATCAATTGTATCATGGTAAACCATCTCATTCGTTTTCCTAAATGATATTGAGTTAGAAGACGATGCATCATTCGAGGGTAATATGATACTAATTGTTGCTCAGAGCATACAAGATCTTAGTTGTAGGTATATTTCTCTAGTCTAGGTATTGTGTTAGTATGGATACATTCTTTATGATTCACTGTTGTGGGAACATGATGTATGATCATAGTGGGTGGAACTGTTCTAAGAATACATCTTACCACCCTTAGAAGGGAAATTCGATGTTGAGTTATCTTATAGAGGGGTTGTTGTAACATCCTATATTCTCTATATGATAAAAAAATATTTTTCATATCAAGATCCATTATTTGGGCATAATAATGTTACATAATGAAGTAATGGATGTATTGAGGGAATATGGAACATGTTCGAAGCTAGAAGCCCCATGTATTAAAAAGGTAGAGTGGGATCACTGTTAGTATATTATATATCGATAATCAAAAATGGGTACCCAGACCCTATATCCTGAGGCAGTGGGGAGCTAGGAAATGCACTATTTTTCTCAAACATAGATACCACAGGAACACAACTATCTAGTGTTGGAGGCCAATGTGATAGAGGTCATTCACATAGTCACTACAGGGTTTGGCTAATGCTATGGACTGACTATACATACCTACCTAATGGGGTGATTTTCCTTTTTCACCTTAATGATTGTTTTCTTTAACACCCATATTTTCCCCTCATATTCTTCATCAGGTATATCCTCCTCTCTTATGTGTGATTACTCTTACCCTCATCCATATAGTTAGATATATTTATATCATCCATTCATTAAAGTACCCAACTTAGGTTCCTTATGAAATCTCCATGTCAGCTCTTCGGTCCACTTTTTTCTATATCATGATTCTCTCCTCCTCTCGTGAACTATACAGGTCAAAACTGTTTTCCCCTTTTTTAAAATTTTTAGATAATTTCATAATTTTCTATCATTAATTATTAGTTCATGTCTCGATAAAGTAAGAGTGGATTTTTATTACATTACAGATGTTAGTCTATGTATATCTTGCTTGTTAATAACTTTTTTAATGATGCATTGTTTTTTCGTGCACTTTAACTGTTAGGTGGATCCCATTATTTGGTAAATAAACTATCAAATGTGTTCTTTCATTCTTGTTTTAAAAAAATAATAATGCAAACCACACCCAAATTTGTTCACCCAATCATGGGATTGACCCCTTGTGTGTTCCCACCTTCAGTATCCTATTTTCCCATGCCTTGAGATGTTAACCACCATGTTTGTAAATTTAAAATATAATAAATGCTTTGTACCTATAGATTTAATTGAGATAATTTTTTTGGAATTGATTTTCATTTCATTGATTAGTGATTATTCTCATACATAATTGGTTGTTATTATTTTCTTATATAAGTAAATTTAATTCATATTCTTTGTGCCTTGTGAGCATTTTTGGGAACCTTGTGATTGAGGTTAAATTTATTTTATGATTGTTTAGATTTTATTACTTATTGATTATACCACATTATTATAAATTCTATATGGATCCATGTTACTTATCCCTTACATAAAATTGATTCCTTATTATTATTTCTCTATATATTTATCCATATCGGATCCAATTGAATTGTATAAAATTTATTCCTTTTTATCATGTGATCTTGAAATTATCATTGGAGATATGTGATTGTAAATTCCATACCTTATATTCCTACGAGCCTGGATATAACACTTGTTCATATGTAATGACTTCATGAATGGGATATATGTGCTTTTTTGGATATAATAAACATATAGTGAGATGCCCTTATATTTCCTTTGACAGGATCATCATATATATTTTACTTATACACATGTGTGTTACCTATTCTATAAGAGATTCACTATGGGAAGACTCATGGGAAATATGGATATTCCATCCCAGGAATTATGGATGGTCCCCTCTATGAGATACCTGGTATATTCTCAGAGTATACCATTGAATTAAAAATACTACGGACACCTTACGTGCCAACATGTATGTGCTTAGATGAATTGGTTAAATGAAAGGCTCCTACAACAACCCTTGGGATTCCATGTGGATATCCTTGGATAGGATTCAGATATTGTGTTGAATTTGATGAATTTAATGTATTATGTATATCTGAAGCCTATCATTTAATCTATAAAATATTATTTGTTAATATTCTAATGATGTAACTACCAAGTTAAATCCCATGTCTGGGTTTGAGCGAAACATGTTATGTAATTCATGATGTCTCATTTTCTCACCATATAACAAGTACATTCACCATTGATCAAACATTCTCATTAGGCCGAAGTAGGTATTACCAAAATAGTTTCCAATTAGGATCCCAGATCAATGTCGTTATTAATTATTTTATTACCATGCATTTTTAAATTATTATCACACACATCTCACTTATATATTCTATAAAATGAATTGGAATCAATAATTTTGATAGTGGAATACTTGGATTATATCGCAAATATTTCTTGGTCCACCTTTAGTGCCAATTAAAAATACCAGATAGAAGGTATTGATTAAGGGAAGTGTCTAGGATCCAGTAATTGATTAATGTCATTATGTTGGAGTATCGGGTAAAAGGAATGATCCTATGCTTGAGATGCTTGTATTAGAATTTTTTCCTTTTTAGGGTTCTGGGATGTGGAATATGTTTATATCCACTATTCCACATTAATATTTTGTTGAATAATTATATGAAATTACATCATCATTATTTGGTATACAATATTTATTTATCTTAGTCATGTTTCTCATTTATCATGGATGAACATTGTTTATTAAATCCATTGAATGTTTATTATTACTATTTACGATACTATGCATTACAAACCTGACCAAATAGATCATTCTAATTATATTTCATACTAAATATTTAAATATACATTTTTATGCTACATTATTACCAATGAGGGAATAGTATTTCAAAAGAAACACCACATTCCCTTTATACTATCCAGTAGACTCTAGCATGCTGGGTAGACCGCTTGTGTTCTTGTGTCCCACCATCTTAGGTCACCGCTATGTGTCTTATGTTTCTAGATGCTAAATATAATTCATTTGGAATGATGAAGAGGGATCATAATATGACTCAAATAATATTCCATAAACCTAATAAATTACCTATCAATGAATCATGGTCATCCACATTAACCACCTTGTTAATTTACCATAGAGGGGACAACATTCCAGGATATCTCACACATGTGTAGCTTGGAGTTGTATCATATTTACAAACTATAATGATTAATTCCCTCATCCTCTACAGAACTAGAAATTCACTACCATGATTCCTAGTTACACATCCACATTCAATTAGAGTCACATATGAATGCTTATACAGTCCTCTAACATTTTAATGAATATGGTTTATGTTATCTTATTGACCAGAAACACATGAATGAAGATAGACGTGAAGACATTGTTGATCATTATAATCCTACATCCGAATGAAAATAAGGTTTTTTTTTCTAATGGTTGGTTTGCCTTGTGATTCTATTAACATCACATTCATATTGGGAATTTTTAATCCTACCTAGTGAAACCTATTCTCCTTGGTAATATAGGGGAATCATCTTTTTCATAAAGCTGAGTATTTGTTCCATAATTTTCTCTATCTTCCAAAACATAGCCATGATGTACAAATACAAATTTTACAAATATTAGCAGTATCCCCACATCATTTACTACATTTTTTGGCTTTTTGCGCACATTAATGTATCAATGATCTCTATTAATGAAGAAAATCATGTTAGTGGTAAAAAAAGTCCTTGAAATACATTTAAAGAGACTCTTGAACATTAAGGGATGAATTCTATCATTTTATTTGTTCTTTCACACGAATATACTCAGTAAATCATGGATAAATTTTAACAAACTCATTGGTAGGGTGTCTCCATGTCAAAATAAATAAATATATTTGATGAATCCATATCATTTTCCCAACGTGGAAACAAAAATCCAGGTGAAGCTAAGGAATATGTAAAATACGACCCTCAACCAATGAGATAAACACAAGTATCTTATAAACCTAAGGATGATGCCTCGTTCTAATTTTTCATATGCATTTTCCATGTAGATTATTATTCCAAAATTTCATTCAAGGGTATTATTATTTAGTTTGACCATCATTTACTATGACTGGTCTGTTTTAGATTTTGGGGACTTCTCTTTGATAAATACAAATCATTCATTAGTCACCCACTCATGGAGAGAAAACATGAATCTTTTGTTGATGACACTAACCAAAATCATATTTAAGACATCACACATGACAATATGGATAAAATTATTAATTGAAGATAGATCTTTCACTTTAGTGATAATTTTGAGATTGCTTTCATATACCTCCAAAGGTATCTAACCCTTGAAAAAATAATGAAATATTGAGTTAATGAGATCATCCTTGATATGTTCCCATGAGGAAACATAAAATGAGTATGGTAATAAATATAACAATAGGGTTCTATTTTGATTAATATATAATAAAAAAACTAGATTTCGTGCTCATATGAGATGTTCCTTAAAATACTAATTGATCATGAAATATATTGGATAATTCTCTTAAACCAGTTGGACTGATCTCTTTGGTACACTCCATTCTGAAAAAGTTTAACATCTAAAAATAATTTAATATACACCTCATACATAACTCCAACTATTTTTTTGTAATTATAATTGGATGTATATTTCATGAGGATATTTCAGATTATTTCACATCTTAATTATTTGAGATGTACCTAAAAATGATAAATTTATTTCTCCTATATTATTCATGTGTCCTTCGAGTTTTCATCTTCATATTTCTAATATTCAAAAATAAATTATGAAAATTGCCTCTTCTAATAATGTGGTTTCTACAAAAATCATCATCACATTATTTTTAGAGAGTGGCTTATATAATATCATTTCCATTTTTAATGACATCTAGGTTAACTAGACAAGTTTCTAGATTACTATTCCATGAATGGAGCTCTTCTTTCATATGTATTGAATTATTATGGAATATGAACATAGAAAATTATTTTACTGTTCCATTCCATCATGTGATATCAACCTTCTTATAATTAAATTGGAAAACCACTTGTTGGAAAAATTGATTTTTTCTAAATCCCATGGGTTCCATTTTAACGATCATTGGAAAGTGGTATGGGATAGAACCCAACATTTCAGCTACCATAGTGTTGGGGAAACATGAACAATCATGGCTGGAAATCCTTTTTTTGATTTTCAAAATCCGGTTTAATGGGTTCCGGTGCCCAAGCATACAACCACAACATAAACCCAGAAACAGCAATCAACACACTAAAATCACTACCCACTAGCCAATCTGAATCCCCCAAATCACATAACACAATAATGGACCATAACTTATAACTCTCTTTTGAATCAAACTTTTCATAGACTAAGGTGAATATGTAATTACACCCCCCCCCCCTCACAGTGATTTTTCATGTCACGTGTTAATCATAAATGACGACATGTTCCAATGGAATTTTGTTATTCTGAAATAACAATATAATTTTCTTAATAGGATTACCATTAATGAAGTTCAAATGTTAGATCACATGAGAAATGATGACCATTTTAGAAGAGTTTTTTTGTTCCAAATCATACACTAGAGGAATTTTATTATTATGGAGTTCAGTGGAAAAAAAGTACATTTTTAATTAATCTTCTAGTCCCAATACCTTACATATTTTTTAATAGTTATGTCACAAACAAAACTAGACCATCATACAAATTGGTGCCTAATCCAGTCAATAGAATAGACCGAAGGGAGTTCCTCATCGTAACGTGCTAGCATAAGTGAACTGGTATCAATATAAACTCTTGTGATTTATTTACCCGAATATACAAATATAAAACAACCTAACATATAAATATACAGAAAGAAAAACGTTTAACCAAACAAGACATTTCCTATTCTAGTTTTCAAGTCACATGGTTAATCAGAATATAAAAGAAAAAACAACTATAAAGATGAATAAAAAAACAACACAATGACTGTCACATGGAAATAGAATCATCTCCCTCAAACCATCTCCACAACATAACATCATGAATGATTTATAGAAACAAGAACTACCAAATCCATAATTTATACAACTACTTGCATCCAACAATACCATATCTGCATATACCCAATGGTGTATGAGTTGTGTGAAACAAAGCCGAGTATGATGCAACCCAATAATGTATTCTATTCACTAAATATTATGAGTTAAATAACATGCTTGTTTTATAAATAAATGAAATGCTATAAGATTTTTTAGGAAAAAAGTAAAGTAAAACCATTTAGATAAAAAAACTTTTTTATTAAAATTTCTATCCAATTCATACCGTATACAAATTTTAAGCACATTATATCCAAATATCACTAGTAATATGAATAACCTTAGGCGCTAGCTTGCAATGGGACCATAGGAACCTCAAATCTTGGTGAAACATGGCCTAGACACACAAAACACCAGCATTCACATGCATGATCCTCTAGTAGGGGACACCCCAATACCCTAGTGGTCCCAAATCATCATCCATATTTAGTTAGTGTTGTCGCCGTTAATCCATCTAAGTGAAACTATGCCATAGTGACAGCTTTATCAATAGCATTCCTATCATATTCCACCGCTTAGTTACCCATATTTCCATTTGTTCTCAATCAAGTTGTACATGTCAGTCATGGTAAAACATTCACACATGGTATCCAAACATTGTTTAACACACACACACACACACACCAAATTACGTCATTTTTACCCCCAAATAAATTCATAAAATCTTATTCACATCAAAAAAAACCATTTAAACATGATTCATATCCATCGCATAATTTAGTAAATCATTTACTCAAATTATAATACCATTTCATGGAGTATAACTAGTCATGTATTCACCAAAACGACCAATTCCTTAGGAAAATCCATTTTTATATCATTTTCTCAATAAAACCATTCAAAATCCACATCCTCAACACACACATTACCATATAACATTCCCTGTTAAAAAAGAAAGCATAAATAAATCATCAAAAAAAGGTTACCCTATAAATCAAGTACCTTGACTGTATAATGTTCTAGAAAATACTGCAAAACTCCAACCACACCTCATCCGCACAATAATTAAGCAAAAAAGGAACCCTAATAATGAGGATCAAACTGATTGATAGATGAACAAAACCACATAATCATATTCCAATCCATTAGAGAAGAAGAACCCCAATAATTAGTATTGAATCCCCTAGAATAGGGAATGAATCATGAAAATGAAGAGACTTAGTAGATGACTCGAGGAAGAACCACCCAAATCTAGCCCAAAATTGAATCCCAAAGGGAAGAGGATAGGGAGGGAAGTGCGCCTAGGGCGGGGGTAACCCCGTATGGGGTCAGAAAATGATTTTTTGGGGTTAAAATCAGGATGATAGAGAATATAAAACGGAATTTTTAAAGAACGAATAGGTCACAATGATAGTTCACATGGTTTGTAAACCATGCGGCCACTATGCTACCCTATCTTCCCTAAGAAGGACCTACTTCACGGCTTCCCCACAAGGTCTGGCTAACCATGAACTGGTCGTGATGAATCATCTTTCTCACTCAACCACTTATCGCACGGTTAACTATATAGAGGAACATGGTTACCAATAAACGTGCCCCAACCATGAACGACATACTCTACATCCATATTTTCACATTTTTCTACAATGTTGAAACTAAATCAAAATAAAAAAAACATAAAAAAAATAAATTGAAGAATAACTCAAAAGAAAATTATGGATTTTTAAATTATCCCCACCACGAAAACATTAAATCCCCATAATGTGAACCTAATGTTTGATCAAATAACAAGCATTGATACTATTTCTCAACCCACAACCTCTACTCCAACGTCTCATGTGTATCATTACCAGGGGAAAAGGATAATTTCAAGAAAAATATACTTCCTGTGACACATCTTCTCTTTGGAATCCACTATCCACACTAGCTATTCAAACACGAAAAAATTGGGTTCTTTCTCTCCAACTCTTCCTATTTAAACACATGAGGCATGTCTAGATTATACATGTATAATTGATAATCATGAAACATTTTTTGAATTTATATCAACTGAGAAGGAAGGAATAACATGTATTCCACCTTGCCAATCCTCTAGGTGACTTCAAAATATCTGACATACGTAGGTGTTATCCTTCACCATTGTCCCTGATGACAATGGCCCAATTGTGGGGACACATTCAAGAACACTCGATCGCCCATATAAAACTAATTATCATGAATCCTATGATTGAAATAGGCTTCGTGGAGACTCAGACCATTCAATAATTGTTTCCTGATTAACATGACCTTCTCAGAAGTCTCTATCAAAAGTCTTGGTAGAAATAGTGAGGTCTCACCTACCACAACCCAACAAAACAGATCCCAATAGGTCTGACCATATATATCCTCAAAGTATCCTTTAAAATGTCTAAATTTTAAAATTTATTATATGGAAATTCAACCAATATCAAATGGTTATCCCATGAACCTCTAAAATCAAAAACACGTGAATAATGCTTATCCTCCAGAATCAGATTCACCCACTCTGTCTGACCATCCATTTGATGATGGTATTCCATACTCATTTTTATCTATGACCCAAAATCCATTTGAAGACCATCCCAGAATAAATAGGTAAAATGGGAGTCTCTATCATAACCAATTTCTGATTCCATAAAATGAATCCTTAACACTTCCAGAACAAACATACTCCCAATTTAATCAACTTTTGTTTGATTTTTTATTTGAATTAAATGGGATTATTGGGTCCAATGGTAAATCAACACTAAAATAGAATACCTACCTCTAGGTGTTTGAGGCAAGCCAATATTGTAATCTATCGAGACATCATCCCACATCTTGGTAGGAATGGATAACTATTTGAATAAATGAGAGGGCCTTTGATTTTACTTATTCACATAATGACAATTATATCATCTTGATATGATTTCAGCTATACCCCACCTCATGCTTGGCCTTAAGAATTTCCAATGAACATCCTAATACATCTTGGTTGAACCAATATGGAAAACCAAATTATACTAAAAGATGTAGGGAATCACCATATTCCCTATGGAAAATGATAATATAAATTGGCCCTTAAATCATAGAACTCCATTAGGAGACAATGAAAAATTAAAAGATTTCACCACTCTGTGAAGAAATTGCATAGACTATTATAATATCACATTACGAGGGTTTTCCAGTTAAACAAGCTCAAGAAGAGATGTATCCAACTAATCACTCTCCAAGAATGCACCTCCAATGTTCTCCTTGGTCTCTATGTTAATTGGTGATAAGAGCCTCATCAAAATCAGCTAATCTCTATAGTTTTTAATGCTTTTACTAACACATTCATTCTAAAAGTGTCAGCCACCCCATTTTCTTTTCATGGGGTTTGGACAATATCAATATCGACCCCCAACATATAATCGATCTAATGGTGCTCCATCAAATTGAATACATTTTGGGAGAAGTTGTAGGATAATAATTTATGATTAGAATAGACCAAAAAATTTCTCCACAAAAAGATAATGAAGCCACAATTTCAAGGTAGGTATCACTTCTACTATCTCCAAATCATGGGTCTAGTGGTATTTCTCATGGGTTCGGAGTTGGCGAGATCCATACTCTACCACATGAATATATTGAATAAGAACACAACCATGATGCATATCATAATAAACACAATAAACCATGTACCCCTATCTAGATGTCAACAAGATAAATATGGGTGCGGTGGTAAACTTCCACTACAAGTACTTATAATACATTTTACATTCTAGGATCCACTAAATTTTCACCCCTTCTTGAGTGAGTGCATTCAATGATAGATAAATCTGAGGGAAATCTCGAATGATCCATATTTAATTACAATACAGAACAAAAAAACTATAGATCTAAAACTCATTCTTTGGACACTCCAACGACATAACTAAAATAATTTTCATAGGGTCCACTAAATTCTATTGCGTTGAAATCACATGCCCAAGATACATCACATCCCTGATCCAGAATGTGCACATTGACAACATTGCATATAGGATATGATACTGAAGTGAAACAAATACGATTCAAATTGGTGTTCATACCCAATGACTATACAAAATCAACCATGAATGGCATCCCCATCGTTTGTATGATCATTAAATTTTAAAGGATGGCTTATATAGAAGAATAATAATCACTAGTATCAAATAAAATAACTAATATATAAGATTCAACTAGAATGTAACCTAGAATAATCGAGGACCCAGAATCTAGTTTAGTTTGTTCCTGATCCCCATCAATGATATTCCCAATCTCTTCCTAAGAATTAACACTCACATGTGGATCTCCCATACAATGTATCTATCAAGAAGATGATCTGTTCTTACCACCATGACCAATAAACTGTGATACAACCATTCTAGATAGTTCTTACTGTGCTAACGTTCTCCTAGAAGCCAATTATCCAGCCCCACATTGATATGGGCACATCATCTGGAAAAAATCGATGCATGTTTCCCATGGTTCCTCACTAATGACAAGTCATGAAGTTAAAGGGACATGTAGGTCAGATGAGAAACACATTCCCACACAAATGGAACACAATTTATCATACATCAGAGGCCATAGATGAATACTTCCAGGAAAGGTGGCCCACACTAACAGTTCCCATTTTTCAACTAGTCAACATGCTTCATATTCTTTTTTGATTAATAACCACTTTCAATTTCTTACGTGGACCTAGAAAAAAAATATTATCCCTTGCTATCAATATCTACCATAAAATCTCAAAGAACCACCTCAACATAACTCTTTAGCTTGAACAAAAAGACCTGAGAATAGATATCTGACCAAAAACCGGTTTCAATCATCCTAGCATTTATCTTCTCATTAGGAACTATTTCAAGAGAATACAGAAATAACTCAACAAAACATTTGAAACACACCATCACATATTGGTCCCCATGACCAAGATGAATAATATCTCGTGGCCTAGTATAGGAAAATACCATTGGGAAATAATTGTCATTGAAGATTTCATTGATGATATTCCATATCATCTTCTCAGGCTTCCCATCATTAGTCACTGATTCCAACCACCTTCAACAGATACTTTCTAAATAAAATGAGGTGCATTTCACCCTGAATTATTCTAATGTCTATAGTAATTTTAACATGTTATCTATCTTCTTGAGCAACTCCAGCAGTTTTCAAGGCTCTATGGTACACTTGAATGAAGGAGGGTAGTTTTTTAGGATCTCAAGAGATATTTTCATATGTGGTCCCGATTCAGCTTCTCAAACATGAGGATCTACAAGACCCACTCTATATGCCCGATGTAGAATAACCTGAACAACAACATAAACCAACCCATGATTAAGCGGTGATGGGGAAGTCTCTCCAGTATCATCCCACTGTTAAAAATAAATCCTCTAGAGAGGAATGTTGATGAAAAAAGTTACATTCATGAGGAAAATATTAAATACAACATATCTGAAAAAATTGTTGAAATATCAAAAAATTCAATGAAATAATACATATCACAACAATACAACATCCAAACCACTTCACCACCAGCCAATTTCCATGCATAGTCTATATCATTCTTGAACATTATAGAGGACATTTCAAAAGAATATACGAACATCCCATGGGGACTCATGATCTATCACAAGGTGTGGTTGCTAGAAACCCAACTTCTGACCCAAAAAAATGCATGATAATCATAGATCATTTCTATCTATAATCATCCCAAATAACATGACAAAAAATATCTAACCTCCTCTAATTCCATTATTCACAAACTAAGAAAGGTTTTCATCTAAACAACTTCCAAACCCAGACTATGGAAATGCATGTTGGGATTTTCCCATCCCCATGGGCTGGAATAAGTTCCTATGTATCAATATCATCACAAGAGAAGTATTTACCAAAATATATGAATATTAAAAAACAATAAATAAAAATAAATTCAATCTTATAAACAAAAATTCATTTAAAAATTCATGTCTTCCAGTTACACAATTAATCAAAATCCAAAAGAAAAGTACACTAAAATATATAATAAAAAACAAATAAAAACCACCTTATGGAAACAAGAGGAATCTCCCTCAAACCATATCCAATACACCACATCTTGAAGGGTCTCTAGAATCATGAAAACTTCCTACAAAAGCACTACCCTTACATGTATAAAACATTAAAAAGTCTATATAAACACAAGTGTGTAAGAATCGTTTGACCCAAAGCCCAATTTTATTCCACCCTATAATATATTTTATGCACTAAAAATTTTGAGATAAATAACATGCATGTTGTATACATTAAAGAAATTCCAGAGAACTTTTGAGGATAACACATTAAAGGTAACCCGTTTAAATGAAAACATACTTTTTATTAGATATTAACGTCCACGTCATGTTGTATGATGATGGTATGCTTGTTTTATGAAGATATAACTAGACATGAGAATCCCCCATAGGCACTAGCTAGCAATGGGACCCTGGGAAACTCAAATCATAGTGAAATGTGCCATATAACCCACAAAAACCCACATTCTCATGAATGAGCCACTACGAGGTGACACCCCAACAACCAAGTGGTCACCAATAATTTTCCACATTTATATAGTGTTGTCATAATAAATCCGTCAATGTAAAACCGGGGTATAGCCACACCTATATCATTAGAATGCTACTCTTAGTATACCCTCCTAATTACCTAGGTTTCATATTTTGGCTCAATAAAGTATCGCATATCATAGAAGCTACCACTTTCACTGACATAAGGAAAACACTATTTAACTCCCACCAAATTCCATCATTTTACCTCTAATATCCCTTCATAAAATAACATGCACACAAAATGACATTTTAATCATGCCTCACATCCATCACATAATTTAATTAATCATTTAAAAAAATTATTAAACCATTTTAATGGGTGAAAAGGATTTACTTCACAATCAAACCCAATTCCATAGGAAAATCCAATTTTAAAACATTTTTGGAATAAATCCATTCAGAATACACATATTGACCATGCACGTAAACCATATAACATTCCATGTTACACAAGAAAACATAAATAAGTCATCAAACAAGGATAAACATGGAATAACAATTTATGGGTGTACAATGTTCTAGTAACTGATGAGAAATACCAACCACACCACGATTACACCACAAGTAAGCAATAAAAATGCCAAATCATGAGGATAAAACCAAAATAATATTGATTAAACCCACAAAATTGTAGCCCTAGAAGTTGCATACAATAAACCTCTACAATAAAGAAGGAAAACACTATAATCAGGAATGAATCTATTGAGAGGGGGACTTACTAGATAAATTGAGGAAAATGTACCCAAATCTGGCTGAAAATTGAGGCCCCATGGGTAGTGGTTGGAATAGATGGTACACCTAGGTTGGAGAATCATGATCAGGGTGAGAAAATTAGGTTTTTTGTGTTAAAATTAGAAAGAAAAGATAATATAACCAATATTTTAATGAGATAGATGTGTGCACAGTTATTCCACATGGTATGGTAAACTATGTAGCAACTATTCTGCCCTCCCATCCACAAGAATGACGTACCACATGGTTTCCCCATAAAGTCTCGCTAACTATGCACTAGTCGGGAAATAGCATCTTCCCCCCCACCCAAACACCCATTTCACGATTACCTGTGTTGGGGAACATTGTTTCCAATGAGTATGCACCAACTATGTTCCACACATTGTCCTCACAAAATTAAACATTATTCCCCATACTGAAAAGTAATTTAAATGGAAAAGTTATATTGAAAATAAATGGAAAAATAACTCAAAATAAAATCACTAATGTGACAAGTTCATTTAATGATTGATTTCCTAGTTTTTTTACCTAGATAATTTGACTTTTTTCTGTAAACAAATAATATGTTGATGAAATATTGGATGGTGATCTCGTAAAAACACAACTATTAGACATATAAGGAAGATCCATTGGTTAGTCCAGGTCCTTAGTAACCTATGGTAATGTATTTGGCTTGGAGTATTGGTAGAAAGAAAATGTGGTATTTTTTAATGAACCTGAAATAAACCATTATAAATTATTTTATTTTTTACCAGGTGTCCATGGATGTCAAGATCATTTATATTATTTCGGAATCTATTACTGTCCAAAGGCATCGTTTGACGCCATCCGTTTATGGGTTCTTTTAACATAATCAATTTGGACGGAAGCATATTAATTCCATAACCATCACCATGCAATCCAACAAGAAGAAATGAACATGGGATGGGAGGGTGAATGTTTGGTAGAGATGAAGAGGTTGTACCAAATTTAACCAGAGCCAACATTAGAATATCCAGTTTGACCATGGTAGAAGAAGTGATTATTTTAGGTTTTGGATGAGAGACACATTCAGATGAATTTCACATAAGGGGAGATGCTTCATAGGAGTCATGATTTTTTGAATGTACAAGGAATAATCCTGATGTTGAAAGGATGTGAAATAATGTGATAAATAAGGATAAAAAATTATTTTCCTACCTTTTAATTAAACCTCGATATGGAGAAGAAGATGCAATAGATGTTATTATGAGTGATCCATGGAAACACATATCCAGGTGAAAAATAATTCGAGAACACTAATGGTTTGATTATATATATATATATATATATATATATATATATAAACTAGTTTAGGGTGACCCTAGTCCTTCTATGGACTGATATATTTTGAAAATGGGGAGATATACCAGGTAATTAAACATAGATCATTGTATAAGGGGAGTCTTACCCAATATGCACCGACATAGATGACAAAATGACTCGAAGCCTCCAACAAACTACATATCTAGTTCTCTTGGTCAAATATGGAAAAAATCCCACTCTAGAAGAAACAAAAAAATAATATGATATGTGATTCATCTCTAAAAATATAAATGGTACTTTTAAACCCTAGGTATGGATGAAATATTCGAATAAAGAAAGAGGTATATTATCCTCACTAAATATGGAGACCAATGGCTATATGTGATGTGACAACACTTCTTCAAATTTTATAGATTGAAAGACCATCATCAGAAAACTCACCTCCATTATGGGTCATATTAATTCCATGGTAACACTGAGGATAAAAAATTATACATGGGAAGTGGTGGATGATGAGGATACCCTTGAGTGATGGGATGTGAAGATATAGAAATCCAAGCATACTAATATTAAAGACATTCAAGGGAATAGAGGTATTGGCCTTGAGGAAGATGGTGACTAAGATATACCCACCAACAATGAGAGATATTTCACCACTATCACACCACTAACAATAGAAAATATAATGTTCATAAACATTTGAAATTTTGATGGATCATTTCTTCTGTTCAATATAAGAAGGATTTTAATCATTCATTTACATATTAAAAAACGATTGAGTATGATCAACCAATAATACAATAAATAATATTGGTTGAGTTGTTGATAAACATATATAAAACACATTAATAGTAGAATATGAGAGAAAATGGATCTTTTTTTTCATAGATACAAATTTTTATTACAGAAAACTCCAAATAGATCATAGTTTCATATTATCATCAATGAAAATACAACAAAAAATGATTGTATTACCCAAAAAATGACAAATAACTAGTGAATGATCTAAACATGTTTTTCTGTAATGTATAAACATTATGGATAGTAGAGACATAATCATTTATAAAAAGGAAAAAAATTCAAAAGATATAACTCATGGTATTTAACAAGTAAACATGATTCTCTTCCAATAAATCAGATCCAATAAGATTTCATGATTAATCATGACCCTTTAAATTCTTAAAGCCTAGTGTAAATTTTGAATTATCATATAAATAGTTCCAATACATTCCAATAGAAAGGTCTATCAAAATATAATTACATTCATTAAATATATATTACATACCATTGATACCATTTTATAAATCACAATAAATAATATCAATTTAAAAACCAATATCTATGGAGTTAAAAACATTGTAGAATTATAAGGTATGATTTAAAATATATGTTTAACATCAAAATAATGTGTTTTAAACCAATTTATATGATTCTAAAATGTGGGTTTTATTCTGAAATAATGGACAATCATCTATACATTTACCACAATATAGGCCACCTAATCACGACATTCAATTATAATGTGTTGTACAAATGTATGATTCCATACAATAAGTAGGGTTCATAGCCCATAAATTACACATAATAATAGTGTATAATTAGTATTACAATAATTCATAGAACCAAATCCAAAATATATTAGATTAAACATTATCCATAAATAACATTAGAATTAGATATGTTTCTCAATAAACATATTCTTGAAAACCACTTATTTTGTTTTAAGTAATAAAACCAACATCAATATTTTTTAGAATAATAATAAATGAGAATACATTTAATGTTTTTTTTAACAACACCATCAAAACAATATACCCTTTTTATTATAATGTTAATTTGAAAACATATACTCATATTTATTTTCATAGTTTCTCATTTAAATATATTGAAACAAGGGTAGAATATAGCCTAATAACAACATTATATTCCAACAATAGGATTTTTCTTTTCTGATATATAGGGTTATACTTATATGAAAATGGATCATTATTAGGTTTTATCCTAGAAATTTAAAAAATATCAAATTTTGAATAGGTGGTCATTGATATAAATTTTTTATAGTATTATAAAGTGTTTCCAAACATTTCCTAGTAATTAAATTATTCTCTAAGGGAACTATCACTATTGTTGTTATTGTAAAA
Organism: Viscum album; assembly: GCA_963277665.1. NCBI lineage: Eukaryota > Viridiplantae > Streptophyta > Magnoliopsida > Santalales > Viscaceae > Viscum > Viscum album. The sequence goes on along the minus strand of OY728150.1, from coordinate 1,133,634,004 downwards.
TTATATAGAAAAATAATTCAATTAATAAGAAATAATAGGTTTCTTCTATTAAATGTTTTTATCTCCTGGTTCGTTTATATTTTGGTTTATAGATGGTTTCGAAATAAAATTGTTAAATTCCATAATTTTTTTCTGAGAAATCACCAACAAAATATTTATCATCAGTGTTTTGAAGGAAATAATTATGGCCATTTTAAAATTTGACCATCAGGATTCGAGGAAAATTTAATGATTATAAATCTATCTAAGGAGACCCCAAAATATATTCCACGTATCATATAGTATCATATAATTAACCTAGACATAATTAGTGGTTTTATTATATAATTTGTTGTCATTATAAATGGATATAATGTAATTAATAAATATTTAAATAACATGGTTCCTTTTTAAAATATATATTCATCTGATTTAGAGGACCATCTCCTTTCATTACCTATTATAGAAAAAAAACATCATATTTTTATCTTCATCATTAAGCCCATGTAATGGATGATTTTAAACAATGATATTACTATAACTACCAAAATCAAGTATTGTTATTAGGTATATTTTTAGAAAATGGAACTATAAATATATATATTAATTTTATATCGTAATTTATAATTTATAGAGTCGTTCTTATAAAATATTAGTTAATTAAAACTATTGTTAGTTATAAATATTTATGCATTTTTTATCATTAGCAAAATTTAGTTTCATATAATGGATGTCTGATAGGATTTTGATTTTCAACCCTGTCATTTAAAATTATATCAATTTTTTTCTCCATTCCTTCTTTTCAAAAGTATAATATTTTTATTTTTTTTAAAGAAAGATCTGTAAATTTTCATATCCAATACAAATCCACATTCACTTATTAGTATTATTATTTCTTATAATATTTACATTTTAAATATCATAGTTTTTTTTGTTATTTTATTGATATATAGAACCTTACACAAAAACAACAATAATTATTTATGTGGTTTTCTGTAAAAACAAATATTTATAATCCATTAATATATAGTCATAATGGTGTTTCTTTTATCACATATTAAGGATATATGTGTGCAATAAAAAACATAAAAACCATGATAATAATAAAAATGATTATTATAATTTGTCATGATGGAATATTAATATATGAAATATGTTGTGCAACAGTGATGAAAATGGGTGAAATAAAAATCATGGAAAATAAGAATAACATTTTTACAATGATGATATAATTTAAGAGAATTTTTATATATGTAAATTTTGTAATGGTATTATAACCCACATTAATCTAAATTTTTTCCGAACGTATTGGAATCTTTAATTTATTCAATAGATCTATTAATAAAACATTGTATCACTGATTTAACCAAAAAATTAATCCTTTAAAAAATCTGTATATGATGATATTACAATTGTTCTTATTAAAAAAACTATACCAAAAAGTCCCATGATTTTTCTCTTTATCAATTTGACCATTATTTATATCCTATGGGTTTTAATAAATGATGAATTTTAATATGTCAATGAGTATTAAATAAAAAATAAATGTTTTTTTCTTTTCAAAAGTTTTCTTTATTTAAATAGATAACATAAGAGAACTATATATCCTATGAAATTATTGAATAAATTTAACAAGGGTGTGATGTTGCAGAAAAACTACAGTCAACAGAATTTATTATCAAGGATGAGTCCCACTAATTAATAAAAACTATTTTCATGCTCTTGATTTTTAATTAAGATTTATATTGTTACTAAAGAATAAGAAATAAATTAATTTAACATTTGGAGGATTAATAGTTTTCCATGGTGGAGATTTTAGACAAATACATCATGTAATCCTTGATGGTGACATAAATGACATTGAATTTGCATGTATAAGGTCATCATATCTATGTAAACAATGTCATGTTATAAAATAGACCCAGAACATGAGGTTGCAATAAATATATATAAATGAAATATGACAATTTTCTAAGTGGATTTAGGATATTAGTGAGGGGTAAATTGGTGAGCTCAACGATTTGGATGCATGCAATCAAATACCATCAACACATCTTCAGACAACAAATTAAACCCCCTTGACAACATCTGTTGAATTTTATTACCCAAATTTAAATGATATCATTGGAGATGTATCATATTTGAATGGACTCACTATATTATCCCCAACCTATGATGTTGTTAAGGATGTTAATGACTATATGTTAACTCTTCGTACTTCAAAAGAAAAATATTAATTCATTAATTATTATGTTTGCATCACTAGTTTTGATACAATTCATCTAGAGAACATATATACAATTGATATTTTAAATGGTGTCAATTTCTTTGGATTTCCTACACAAAAAATTACTTTTAATATAGGTGTACCCAATATGTTTCTTTGAAATTTAGACCAGAATATGGGGTTATGTAGAGGTCATGGTCAGATTGTTACAATCTTAGGTAACCATTTCATCAAAGTATAAATTTTAACTAGTTGTGATAATGGGTATCTTGATTTCATCCCAATAATAAATATGACCCAAGATGATGATAAATGGCCTTTCAAATTACGAATAAGACAATATCCTTTGACTATTTCTTATGCAGTGATAATTTATAAGATTTATGGCCAATCTCTATCATTATATTGGTTATATGTTTACATGCATGTGTTCTATAAGGGAAAACATTATGTTACCGTATCATGAAGGTATTTCACTAAAGGTTTTGAAAATTATTTTTGATGATAGAGATAACCCAACCAATGACTTTACACAAATCATTATCTATTGTGATGTTTTTGATAACCTTTCGTAGATATATTTTCATTTCAAATATATAGATTTCTATGCTATTATCAATTGTAGATATATAAAAACACATGAAAGATATTGTTTTTTACTATGTTAAGAAAATACACTAATTAAAATCTTACAAAACTGATAACATGCCATGAAATTTTTTCGATTGAATGCGAATTCTATTGATTTAGATGAAACATTGAAGATGATAGTCTATGTTTTGAATGCGTGGTGTAAATAATCACCAAACATTGATGTTGATGTTATCGATCTGATACTCTATGATTCATAAGTGATTTAATCCTATCAAGAAGTTAGAGTTTATGAACAATTTCTATACCGATAAAACTATGTAATTCTATTTCATGACAGTTCTTTATTTCAATGATATGTGACATATATTTTTTAAATGTATACATTGAAAATTAATTGAAGCAACATACCAAAATTCATTGAATAAATACTTATTGTCAAATAATCACAATGTAAAAACCACTCAAGTGCGATAGACTGTGGTACATTATACCAAACATCCAAATGGCTCCTAATCAAGGGAACTAAAAGATGGAAAGACATCAAGCTGGCTATTTTTCATAAGAAAATTCTATGTTCGACCTATTGATGTTCAACTACCACTCTTCAGTTTTGAAATCATGTTTTTTGTATAAATCATTAAAAAATAATTCTGGAACAACATTCAATAGTTACATTTTAGTACAACTCTTTTTTTGTGCATTTTATGAATTTTTTATGCATCTTTACTTCATATTTTTAATAAATATAATATACAAATATCGATCTTCCTCCATTTACTATTTAGTCTGATTAAATTTTGTTCAATTCATACTCTAATAAGAGTGATAATCTATTCATAAAAAAATCCTATTTTTAAATAAATTTATCTTACTCTAGAAAATTTCTAGAAATCTACAACAATCATACATAATTAAGTCAATCAGAACTTCAAACCAAAAGATCCCAATTGTTTTAGAGGATAAAAATTTATAATCATTGTATTCACACAAAAATTTTCATTAAATATTTAAATTGCCAACACAACTATAATGATTTATTTCATAGTCTTGAGAATAAATTGTATCATATGGGGGTGTTATGCAAAATAATGTCCGAGTGCGTGGAATACAACAATGACACCCCTAATGTTTTGATATTGCAAATGGTCGGGGAAAAGGGATTGGCCTATATGAAATCCAGCTTTAGATTAAAAAATATTCCTTAGTGAATACTATAATTTTTACCAATTAGTGTCTTAAAATTATGCTTATTTTTTTCAACATGTTCAATCATTTATAATTATAACCGTTGTAATATTTTATCTCCTGATGAAATCTGTAATGATGATAACTATAATTTTCCAGCATCTATTATTTTATAGCATCTGTTATGACTTATTGAAAATTGTGGACTATAATTTTCCAGAAGCTATAATGTTCTAACTTCTGTTATGCAATATTTCAAACAACAATTTTTATAAAATTTATTTATCCTCTCTAACGTGTTCCATTGTTTCATTGTATTGTTTAAAAATTAGTCACATCGAATTCTTCTTATGCTCTTCAACATGTACCATCATATGTTATTATCATCACTTCAATTAATTATTTGAAAGTACTACACAACATGGACATCATAGTAGTCCATACCTTTAGAATAACATAAAATGTTAACTAATATTATTTTCCCAGATTTTCAATTTACAAATACATACAACATGAATGAAATCTAAATAAATTGTCTGTCATTGATGCTTCATTTTATGTATTTATCATTTAGGTCTTTATCAGTCATTAAAAATTTCAAATTCATCCATCAACACATTCAAAATGTTTTGTTACATATTAACATTATTAGAAAAGAAAAACATTATTTTTGATGTTAAAATATTTCTGGATGTAATTATCATATCCTAATTTTTTAATTTAACTATGTAATCCACAACATTGTACATGTATGACCTACTTCCATGATTATAATAATATTATTAATTGTATTATAGTCTGAAAGTTCTTTTATTTCTACTACAATAATAAATCATTAATTCCCTTATAACATGTATTTTGAATCATGAAATTCGTGCTTGAAAAATGTACAAACTACTGATGGGAACATTTGGTGCCTGAATTGTAAAAAATCACCATGTTGCACTACTATAAGGTATTCATTGAATGTATTCCTTTATTTATAAATTTTAAATAGTAATATACTTGATATAATAATATAATATTATTAATATCACACAATGAATTATGTCAACTACAAATAAAATAGGATTAGAGTTCAACTACTGTTGAAGGATGACAAAGACTCGATATCTATCATTTTCTTAGACAAGCAGATCATGAAGTTTATATGTAAAAAGATTCTTATTTGAGATATTCTTTGATATAAGTAAGCATATTCTTCTATTTTTTTCATTTATTTTCTTTTCTTTTCAAAATTAATGTTATGTTTAATTACAAAATATGACCATGAAGGTTTTTGTTTTCCCCTAGTGCTAATCATTTTCCAATCAAGTGGATTTTTAATGTCACTAGATGTCACATGTGACCACATTCAGATAAAAAAACATTATTCATAATAGAACTCATACACATTTCTTTTAATCTATGATAATGAAAATTATATTAGCACCTATCATCAATGTTTTACAAAAAGGCCTATAAATAGAGTCATTCTTCTAAAAAAATTAATGGAAGCCTAATGAATTGAAGATAAATACATTATATTTTAAGTGATTACCAGATAGTAATTTATTTTTTCTTCATCATCATTCATATAATTTACAAAATAATCATTATATACCTGTAATTTTCATTTCCCCCATCTGTTTTTAGGAATATCGCTACTCTGAATCTTCAGGATTCAGCTGTAACTATGATGTTGGATTCCATACTACATGTACAACTGTAACTTCAACTCATGTATAATTTCTCTATATTAATTTTCTGTTACAGTAATTGTGTACATGGCATAGACAATACTATTATTTTCATCATTTAATTTTATTCTTTCCTTTTCTTATAAAACCACTACATTTGTTGCTTTGATTTTCCAAATGTTAAATATTGCATTGTTTCTTAAATGGTGTAAATTATTAATATTGAGTACTAATCATTCATTAAAATCATATATTCATGTAGAAAAAGAATTAACTGACTTTGATGATGATGATGAGGTAAGATGTAATCACTCATTGTCTCGAGACTCCACAACAACATCAAATCATGAAAATGATCATCATCTCTATATCAAGGATAATAGAAAGAATAAAAATGAAAAACTAAACAGAATGTGGTCATGCATTTCCAAATTATTAGAAACATGTTTTCCTATCAGTATGTTTTAAATTCTTGTTTAAAAATTTTATCTGTACAAATATTATATGATGTCTCTACATTTAATTAAGGTTTATTTTGTGAAAATGATTTTATTTAAAGACCTTTATCTTTTATTTTATTTTTATCTGATAAAAAAAATTGTTGTTTACTACAGAGTGTAGTCTTTAATAGGTTTACTTATCTTTAGTTGGTCTATTTTCTAATCCTTTCTCTAGGATCTAGTATGATGTTTACTATATTAGGTTTCATTTCAATATTCATAAAATAACATTATAAAATGATGATCAATATATATATTTTTGGTCTTAATGATTTCTTAATTAAATATCATTGCAATGCTTGGGGTGTCACTATATATTTTAATTTTGTGTTTACATTATAGTGTGGTTTTTACTATTAAAAAATCAACAAAAACCATCCCATAGATGCACCTTCTGCATAATCAACTCATTTTCTTTCAAAATAAAAGTCTATAGTACCACCATACCACAACCGTAACCTACAAAATCATTACATAAACAAGGGGGGATAACATAAGAAAAACATATGGTGCTGGTGAAGACTATAAGAACTATTTGATCCTATCATGGTCTCATGATGAACATATAAAACCCTTCTATTTATTACACATATAAACATGATTTATTACATAAAATTGCACTTATGACACCTCTGAGGATCAAGATGTCTTGTATCATGGGAAATCAACAACATTACATGAAAACTACAGGCATAAAAATACAACATCCTCATTGAAAAAATCATTAAAATTTACCCAACATCCCTTCATACTTTTCATGGCATGGGATATCCTGATTACATGCATAAGAAAAAGGTGAGCTATAAATCTCAGTAAAGGTGTAAACAAAGAACAACATGAAGAATATAATACATCTTAAAATATATGAATATCAATGAATAATGAGTGAAACATGAGCATAAAGGTAATCTATATCCTGATTATCATAACAGGGAAATGTTGAAACAACATTTACCATGATATATGTATGATCCAAGGCTCATTGCATATGGAGCTGAAGTAAATCCTCATTACAATTGAATTAGAATGAGTAAACCATCATTTTACCTGAAATATACTGATCAAAACTAAATCTCACATGATGTATCATGATACTAATCATGTCCTAATGTATTAGAGTGCTATCCAGGCACAATATTTATAACAATCTTATTTCATGAATAAGTGTTCCACATGGATCATATAATAAGGATTCATTAAAAATAATAGTTTATTCAATGAATAAGAGATGTGGAATACATGAATTTATATCCTCAATTAATGATTACATGTGCATAATGTTGAATACCTATGATAGAGAAATGGGTTTCGTATTCACATTCACTGTTATTTTGGCAGGGGAATTTTTTTTAACTTCAACGGTATAACGACGTCACATAGAAATCATAAAATGGGTTGATAAGAGAGAAAATGGTCTCTAATAATTTATAAATTAAATGGATAATAAATGGTACAATGATCATAATATCATAGAATGTTTAACTGAATTTAGATTCATAATATAAAAGAATTGATTGAATGTAAATGAGAAAAGTGAAATTACTTACAGAATTTTAGCATGGTTATGGGTGTGCATGGGAGAAATTAATGAGAGATAAAAAGGTCTCTCATTAATAAAACATAAGGAGGTAAATATGATGGAGATGATAAATCATACCCTAATATTTTTAATTGAAAATAAAAAGTTATAACAATATAACGAAATTTGGATAAAAATGGGAAAGGAAGAAATCCCTTACATGGAAGTGTGATCCCAATGTCTTGGGAGTGGCTTGATAAAGGCTTCTAGGGAGCATAGAGCACCTTTTAGGATTATAGTGAGTGGAGGGAAGAGGTCTATTGTTCTCATAATGTTTTTAGTGATGTGTACTGGGAGATTTAGGGGGATTATATTGGAAAAGAGAGGGAATTCTTTATTATTCAGTTTTTGGACACCGTGCATTAAACTAATCAAAAACACAAACCATCAAATGGAATTTACCAAGTATTTTTGTAAAGTTGAGTGGGAAAAATATTTTATAAGGAAAATTGACCCCCTTATTATAATATTAGGCTTTTATATTAGAGGTGAATGACACTCTCAATGAAATGATTTTAAAAAGTTAAAAAAAATTATATGTCTTGGAGGGTCCACTATGAAACCATAAAATAAATCAATAAATTATAAAATAACAATATTTTACATATAAAACATATATTGTCTGAAGAACATTTTTATAGTATTTTATTACATCACTATTGGGTCATTATGATTTCATAAAACACATTTTATATTTAAATAGTATTTAATTTTTACCCTTAAATTTTAATGTCTTGGAAAATTATGAAATATTCACCATTAGATAATTTTGACATCCTAAATCCAAAAATTATATTCATTTTATCTAAATAAATTTCTATTTAACTGAATTTTTTATTTTAAATAAAAACATATTTTTATTGAAAATTTATGGGTTTTGATAAAAATAGTTTTCAAACTATAATAAAAATTTCAATTGTATTTATAAAAAAATATTCGATCATTAATATTTAATAGAATTTATTTTAGTAATTAATTTTTTTTAAATATGATTTAATTAAAAAAACCATTAATTTTCCTAACTATATTTCTTAATTTAATATTGACTAATTATATTATTTTAACATTAGAAAACATTTAAAAATAAAAAACAATAAATTAATGTATTTTACTTATTCGTTAAAAAAATAAATCTCATAATAACAGTGTTGGGGTCTTGTTACATAACCCATTATAAAACCCCTTTAGGACTTAAGGGTATGGTGAACGATGGTTACAGTCTCTTGGGGAGGCATATATAACAATTTTTAGGTGTTATTCTCTTTTAACATACACTTTTCTCATAGGTCGATCCGTTCAACTTTAACATGTTAAAGCTTGGCTTGGGTCAGGTCAAAAAAAAGCCCAGTGATGGTACCACCTTTCCAAGCTCTAACCAATGGGATTTGTATGGATAAGTTATATTGGCTGAGTCCATCACATCATTTTTCAGAGGAAATTGGATTTGTTAAATCCATATATTTATACTAATCATGTGATAACCGTTCTACGACTATATTAGTAATGGTAAATATTATTAATGATATTTTAAAATCCAAAAAAATTATCCCAAGGAAGTTCTTATGTCTTATATAATAATTTTACATAAAAATACAATTAATCATATGAATATGAATTTTATTTAATAATAGTTTGGGTTGTTACAATCACCCCCCTTTAAAAAATATTTCCCTCGAAATTTCCTTTTCCAACACCACAACAGATGAGGGTAACTGTGCTTCATCACTTCCTCTGATTACCAAATTTCTTCTTCAAACATATTGTTTCTCCAAAATACCTTGACTTGGGGCATTGTCTTATATCATAGAACATTTTCCCTACTATCAAGGATCTTCACCATCTTATCTTCACAGTAGATGTCATTATCTAGTGGTAACAGGTATGGATTGAGTGCATGTGATGGGTCAGTTATGTAATCCTCAAGAATGTTACATGGAATACATCTAGTACTAGAGATAGGTTTGCTGGGAGTTATATTAGATATGACACTACTCCAATGTAATCATGTATCTCAAAATGGACAATGTACCGTTGACTCAGCTTTCACTTCTTCCCAAATCTTATAACTCTCTTCCATAGTGATATGCGGAGGAATACCATGTCCCCAAAATCAATCTCTTGGTCATGTCAATGATTATCATATTAGATATTTTGTTAACACTGAGTAGCTTTAATGTGATGTTGGATGGTCTTAACCGTTTCCACCATTTCATCGACTATTTAAAATCCTTAGAGTTTTTTCTCCCCAAATGCATCCCAATATGTTGGTGTTCTGCACCTCATCCCACAAAGATCATCATAAGGAGCCATTTGGATGCTTGAGTGGAAACTGTTATTGTAAGAGATCCCAACCAGGGGAATATGTTGATAACATTCACCTTTGAAAACCATTGAGCATGATCTAAACATTTCCTCACAGGTTTGTATAGTCTTCTCAGATTGTCCATCAGTTTGAGGATGATAATCTGAACTGATGTTCAGCTCGATATTTGGAGCATGTTGGATTCTCTTCAATAACATAGGGGTGAATATATGATCTAGATCATATACAATTGATAGTGGTACCCCATGCAGCCATACCACTACTCATATATATATCTTTTTCAGTTTATCCAATGATAAATCCACTCAAATAACAATGAAGTGTGTAGTCATTGTAAGATGATCCACAACAACCATGATAGCATTTTTTTCTTTGGATGTCTTATGAAGTCTTGTGAGAAATTAAATAGTGATTTCCACCCATTTCCATGTTTGTATGGGTAATGGTTGCATCATCCCCTTAGACTTCTACCTCTCTGCCTTCACATACTAATATACTAGGCATATTTTTGTATACTCAATGATCACATTCTTCATGTTATACCCAAAGTAATGTTATTGGAGATCTAAAATCATATTTTTGATTCATGGGTGAATGTATAAATTTGAACTATATGCATCATCCAAAAGTTCATTCTTCAAACTCTGAATTGGATGGAACACATAATCTTGATGAAAATCTCAAAATTCATTTTTCTTTAACAATGAACTCTGAGGAATTGCCTTTCTAAAAGTTTCCACTTTATTCTAAATTCCCAAATCATGCTTTTGAGTATCCTTTAAAATTTCTAGAAAGGACTACAAAGTTATTATTTGTCAACGGGTTGATGAAGTTACCTTATTTAGGATTCCCATGTCAATATTTATCAAATCTAAGAAGATTGGATGGTTTTAAATTCTCGTCAATGAATAAATTACTGGGTCTTTTTTGCGTAGAGCATCCAAGGCCGTGTTTACATTCATAGGGTGGTAATGGATTGAGAATTCATAGACTTTGATCATCTCTAACCATCTTCGTTTTTTCATATTCAACTCTTTTTATGTGAATATATTTGAGGCTTTTCTGATCCATATATATTTCACAGTTCAGCCATTTGGTAATGTGACCAAAATTTTAATGTGAATATTACGGCATCCAACTCTAGATCATGTGTTGGATATATTTTATCAGGAACATTCAATTGAATTCAAGCATAAGAAATGACATATTCATTTTACATCATCACACAACCCATGCCCTTCTTTGAAGAATCTCTAAATACATAGAAAAGATCTCCAGTTGTGTGGTGTATGAGCACGAGCGCAATGTTAATTATCCTTTTCAACTCCATGAAGCTCTCCTTTCATTCATCACTCTTTGAAAACATTACTCCCTTCTGTGATAGATTTTTATGAGTTTTTGATAATCATGAGAAATTTCTCCCAAATCGGAGATAATATTCAGCTAACCCATGGAAGGAATGAATATATGTCATATATGTTGGCCTCAACCATCCCTCAATTGAATTTTTACTAGAGGGATCAATAGATATCTCATTTCTTGTGATGATATAAACCCAAAATGAGTATTTCCATAACCATATCTCACACTTTTTGAAATTTTCACAGAGATTTTACATTATCAAGGACCCTAGTACAGTTATTAGATGCTCCTCATGGACCTCCTTGGTTTTGGTGAAGATTAGAATATCATCTGTAATGTCTACAAATTTTTTTAGGTTATCTATAAAGAATCTATTCATAATTTCCAAGAATATTTCTGGAGCATTATTGAGTTTTCAAGGTATTATTGTGAATTCATAGTTCACATACCTTGTATAAAAAACATTCATGGGGAGATACATCTTCTTCTCCCTTACTTGGTAATATCCCAACCAAAATCCAACTTGGAAATGTATTGTGCTCTATGTAGTTGACCTTACAATTCATCAATTCATGGTAGAGGATTATAGTTCATTGTTTCGATTTATTAGAGAACACAATAATCTATTTAATGGATCCTTGACTAATCCTTCTTCTTGATAAGGAGGACTGTTGCACCCCAAGGTGAAGCACTTGGGAGTATAATCCCTTTATCTTGATTCTCTTGTATTTGTTTCATTATCTCCTCATGCTCCGCAACATCTATTTTATATGGAGTCCTAGATATTTGTAATTCCCCTGGTATAGGATCTATTTATAATTCAATATCTCTTCTTTGAGGAAGTTCATGAAATTCCTCAAGAAATAGATCAGTGATTCCCTCAAAATAGGCACGTCTTTAAGGATGGTAGCTCCGTTAGACTAAATAATTGGAGCAAGTAATTGGGGAGTAATTTAAAAGCTTGAGATTATGGTTTTAAAGAATATTCATCTTCATCCTTGAACATGTACAAAATTGGGGGTTGATTCACCATATCGATAGTGATTTCCATTTCACAGAAGTTTATGTTAGCACCATTTAGGGAAAGAAAATACAGCCAATATTTTCATTTAATTTTACTAGAGATAGTATAATGAGGTTATTTGGGATGGTATATCCACAAATAGAGATAGGGGATGAGTTATATACAAGGATTCAATGATATCCCCATTTTCCATTCTCACAGACATATTTACACCCATGATTTGTGGTGGTGTTGGTATTTCTCTATGAAACTTTTAGGATATAAAAGAATTGATAGAAAAATAATAAAAAAATTATGTTCCCTATTCATGAATGAATTATTGGAATAACTATCACCTCTTAGTTTTCATGGTTAGCTATGGTAATAGTGATGGAAAAATCTCTCATGTGTTGCCTTGGAGGTTTTTGGTTGCATCCAAAAACCCTAGGAATAGGGCACCAGATTTCAATGTTCCATGTTTCTTTGAAGTTGAAGAAATGAACAATGTGTTGAGGGTTAAAGGGAGGATTCATTTCCTCTATAACAGTGGTGGGTTTTTCTTGACAGAAATTAATAGCCAGGTGTTCTTACCATCCACACATAAAGCATTCCCTTGTCCCCATTAGGGAATTTTTTAGGTTCTTTTTTCTACACCATTGGCATGTGGGGTTCCGTAATTTCATAGAACCTTTTGGATTTCTCTATCAGATCATCAGATTTAATTTCCACCTTCTTCTTCTTATCCCCATGATACACATGAGATTCTCCAATCTCCATTTCAACATTGAAGGTAAATCGTACAATTTCCTCACAACTACCAAATCCACATATCGCTATGGATTGACATAAGCAAGGTTTTATCCCACAAATAATGTAGTCATCCTTGAATTTGGGTGTAACAAAATAGATGGTGGACTATCATGAAATCCTTATGAAGATTTCCTCATACGATCAGATGGATTCATCATCTTTTTTCATGAGGGAAAGGAAGTTCTTTTCCATCATAGGTCAGATGGTTCGAGGAAAATATTTATCAATTTTTTTTCCAGAAATCCTTCCATTCAAAAAACTTGATCTCCCCCTCATGATTTGTATTTTTGATCAATTTCTTCTATTTTATTAGCTTCACCCTCCATATGATAAGAAACTATGTGTAAATTCTATTGTTCAAGAGATTTATGGTTGGAGAGGATCGTCCCAATGGAGTGGATCTAATGTTCGGTGATTGATGGATCAGATGATCCATTAAATGTAGGAGGCCTTTGTCTCATGAAGCTCTACATTGCAGCTTTCTATTTCTTGGGGGGGGTTAGAAGTTCCTTTGACCCATGATTCTATTAAAAACCTGAGTTCACTGAGAGAGTATCATGACAAAGTTTTTGATTTCCACTCACATTTTATTGGGAATCTCATTAGAATAGTCAACCTATTGAACTTCACATCAGTTGTTAGCCAGAGTTCTCTTATTACCTGCCATTGGATGGAATAAAAGGAAAGTTAGGGGTAACCAGTAAGGGTAATCCATATATAATAAATGATGAAATATAAATTATATTTATTTCCTTAACATATAAATCTATAGGATTTAATCAATGTCATTCATTATCTATATCTCAACATATATTCGTTGGAGAATTTTTTCCTTAATAATGGTTCATAATAAAATTATGAATTTTCCAAAGCATATCTCCTGGGAGTGTTGTAACCAAGAGTGTAGGAAGGCCTATTTTCATGAACCAGTCCCCATTCAAGTATAGCTCAATGTAGAGTTTTCGGTTTTTTCACCTAGATACATCTATGTAGAGAAACCTCTACTTGTTCGTATCCAGAAAAGGATGTATTTTCATGATAAACAAATTAATCTATACTCACCAATATTTTAAAAATTTATTATTATACTTACTCTTAACCCAAATTATTTCACAATGTTTTTATAATCCTAATATAAAAAATAACTGAACCTATTCTTTGATACCAACTATAACAACTCTTCTCCTTATTACAGACATAAACACGATTTATTGCATAAACAAACACTTAAGACAACTCAAAATATCAAGAGGTCTAGTGTATTGGGAAATTAGGAACATTACATGAAAACATAAGATGTAAAAATTAAAAATCCTTATTTAAAACTTCTTTCACATGACCACAATATTACTTCATATATATCATTTCATGGGATAACCTCAGGACATACATAAGAAAAAGGTGAGCTATAAATCCTAGTAATGTAGTAAACATGGTATAACATTAAGAATATTTTACATGTTAGGTAATTGGAATATCAATGGAGAAAAAATGAAACACAAACAAAATCACATGATAAATCATGATAATCATAACATGGAAATGTGGAGACAACATTTAACATGATATGAGCAAGAGCCATGGATCATTACACATGGAGAACGTGTAAACCCTCATTGCACATTAATTATCATGAGTAAACTCTCATTTCACGTGATTTAGAATGAGTAAACCTTTATAGAATTTGACTTAACATGATACTAATCTATACCTAATGCATTGGAGCACTATCAGGGCACACCCTTTATAATCATTTAATTTCATGCACAATTGTGGCACATAGATCATACATCATGGATAAATTAAACATCATAATTTATTCAATGAATAAGAGATGTGGAATAAATAAATGTATGTCCTCAATCAATGAGAACATATTCATATTAGTGAATACCCTTGGAAGATTAATGGGTATAGTATTCACTTACATTATTATTTTGGCATGATAATTTTTTGGCGTAACTTCAGCAGCTTAACGATGTCAAATAGAAATCATAAAATGGGTTGATGAGAGATAAATGGGTATCTCATCATTTATAAATGAAATAGACAGTAATGGAGTCATTTAACATAATATCCCAGCAAATGTAATGGAATTTAGATGCATAATATTAATGAATTTCTTGAATGTAAATGAGAAAAGAGAAATTTATTATGGAATTTTGGCAAGGTAACCGAAATACGTGGGGAGAATTAATAAGAGAGAAAGAGGCATTTAATCATTCAAACATTACAAGAAATGTATGGGAGAGGTGTGAAGTTATACCCCAAAATTTCTAATTGAAAATAAAAGGGTATAACAACATAAATAAATTAGGTCAGAATGAGAAAAAAAAATAAACCCATTACGAGGAAGTGTGGTATCAATCACTAATGAGAGGCTTGTGAGAGGCTTATAGGGAGCTTGGGGAACTTGGGAGGATTCTAGATAGAGGAGGACAGAGTTTGGGAGAGATCTAAAGGTTATGAGTAAAGTGGAATGGAAGAATGAATGGTTTTATATATTAATGGAGATAGAATTATTTATTATTTAGTTTTTGGACACTACAAATTAGACTAATCCAAAACACATTCCATCCCATGGTTTAGGCCCATGGTTTTTCCAAAGAGGAGTGGAATACTTTATTTTATAATGTCGATTTCCGAACATATTAAAATTTTATTCTTCTTTATGTGGAGGTGAGTCACACTCTCTATGAAATCATTTTAAAAAATTAAAATATTTTATAAGTCATTGATTATCCACTAATGCACCATAAAATTATTAAAAAAATATACAATCACATTATTTTATAGAAAAACCCAATATTGGATTAAAATACTTTTTAAAGTATTTTATTATATCACTATGGGTATATTATGATGTCATAAAACACATTATATATTTAAACGGTATTATGTTTTTACCTAAATATTGGACTATCTCATAATATTATGAAAAAATCACCATTAGATAATTTCGACATCATGAATCAAAAAATGATAATCATTTTATTTAAATAATTTTCTAAATGATTAAATTTTACATTTAAATTTAAAAATAGGAATTTATTGAAAATTCATGGGTTTTGATAGAAAAAATTTCCAAACCATAATAAAAATTTAAATTTTATTCCCAAAAAAAATAAATAATCATCTATATTTAATAAAAAAATTAATTTAAAAATACTATTTTTTTAAAATATTATTTAATTCTTAAATTCATTAATTGATAAAAATAGATTTCTTAATTTACAGAAAACTAAAAAATTTATTTTTAATTTAAGATCCATTTACAAAGTAACAATAATAAAATGAATATATATTATTTATTATACAAAAAACTGATGCACATAATTATAGTTGTAGGATATTTTTACATAACCCTTTATAACACCCGAATACGACCTATGGGTATGGAGTGCGATGAAGAAAAGCTCTTTGGGAGGCTCAGATAACATTGCTCCGATGCAAATCTCTATTAACTTCCACTTCTTCTGTATGATGCTTCGTTCAAGTTTAACAGGTTGACGATCAACTTTAGTTTGGTCGAGAGAAAATCCATTTGATGCAACCTCCATTCCGAACTCCAAAAAATGGGCTTCATGAAGAGAAATTCTAATAGATGAGAACATCACTTCCTTTTTTTAAGTAAATTGGATTTTATAAATACCTATATTTATACTAATCATGTGATCACTGTTTAATGACAATATTGTCAACTATAAAAATTTATAATGGTATTTTAAAAAATAATAACATAATCCCATGGAAGTTCATCTGTCATATATAACAATTTTACATAATAAAACATTTAATCATATAAATATAAATTTTCATTAATAAAATTTTGGGTCATTAGATAAATAATTCATACCTTACTCTATCCATTGTCATATAAAATAACTTTTTGGGATTTGAAATTATGAAATAAAAATTTCTGGGGACATCTTCTAAATTTTGTTGCATCCTAAAAAATTCTGAAAAACCAACTATTGTTTTCATGTTCATATTTTTTCTTAAGATAGTTTCAGTAGTAGTTATTTTTTATTGGGGTTTCACTATACTGGTTTACATGGAACTAATCCACATTAAAGTTATAGAATATTTATTTCCTCTTATTTTGGGATGAATTAATAGCTTTTTGAAGATGATGGTGTCCTTTATTTTAGTAGTGGATATTTTTTTATTTTATTGAGTAGTGAAATAATTTTTAGAACTTTTAATAATATCACCATGTGAATGCACTAGCAAGTACTCGTTATCATATAAATAGGAACAATACATTCCATTGGAAAAGATCCATTGAACCAGTCTTAGAAATTAATAAATATATATTTATACCATTGATACCATTTTATAAATCTCAAAAATATTATTAATTTAAACACCATTGTATTCTAAGTTAAACATAAGGTAGAATATGAATGTATGATTGACAATGTTTGTTTGAATTCAAAATGTTGTGTTGAAAAAACATTTTATATGTTCTTCAAATTTGCGGTAGATTCCAAAATAATGGTTAACCTTCCATATATTTTCCATAATGTAGTCTACCTAGTCAGGATATACATTTATAATATATTGTCCAAAATTATGATTACATACAAAATATTGGGTTCACAAACCGTAAATTCCACATATAACGTAGTGTATAATTAGTATTCCAATATTTTTCAAAAACACATCCAAAATATATTTAATAAAACATTATCAGTAAATAACCTTAGAATAATATATGTTTCATAATAAGCATATTCCTGAAAACCACTTATTGAATTTTAATTATAAAAACCATCATCAGTACTTTTTAGATTAAAAATCAATGAGAATTCATTGATGGCTATTTGAACAACACATGTAAAAAATAGACCCTCTTAATTCCAATGCTTATATGCCAATATAGCGTTATTTTTATTTTAATAGGTTTTTAATTGAATATATTGATTATGGGGTTTAATATTGCATAATAACAACTTTATAATCCAAAAATAGGTTTGGTTTTCTACAATATATATGGTTATACTTATTTGATAATTGGTCATTATTTGATTTTATCCAGTATATTTTGCAAAAATTTTGGAATTATCATAAGGTGTTCAACTATGTAAATTTTTTATAGTATTACCTACAGTTTAAAAACATACGAGAGTAATGAAGTTACTCTATAAGAGAAATCTAATTATTATTCTTGTAAAAATATATTTCCTAATAATTAGATTAAATCAAAATAATTTGTTTGTTCGTTTTGATGTTTGTTTTCCCTCATGGTCCATTTCTATTTTTTTTAGCTACTTTTGAAATTAATTTCATATTCTCTAAATTTTATTCAGAGATATCACATAAATATTAGTTATCATCAATGTTTAGTAGAAAATAATTGTATAATTTTATGAATTTTACAATCAAGATGAGAGGAAAATGTATTTTTTAAAACACTATCTAAAAAGACACAAAAAATATATTTCATTTCTCAAAGAATATCATACCATTATCCTAAACACAATTAGTGGTTTTATTCCTCAATTTGGTGTCATTATACTGGGTTATAATTTAATTAATAACTATTTTGATAGCATGGTAAATTGCTAAAATATATATCCATCTAATTTATAGGACCTTCTCTTATCATTCACTTTTATAAAAAATACTCATATTATTCCCTTCTTCACTATGCCCATGTAATGGATGAATTTAAACAATGCTTTTAGAATAACTACCAATGTGAAATATTTTTATTAGGTATATTATTATACAATGAAACCAAATATATATATTATTTTTTATATCTTAATTTTTTATTTTGTGATTATTCCAAGTAAAATATGGGTCATTAAAAAATTGGGTAGGTATAAAGACTTATATATTTATCTATCATTAACACAATCTTTTTGATATGTTGGATGTTTAATATGATTTTATTTTACAACCATTTCATTTTAAATGTTAACCATTTTTCCTCCAACCTATATTTTTATAACTATAAAATTTTTGTATTTTAGGAATTTAGGCATGTAAATTCCCATATGTAGTACTAATCCACATTCACTAGTTAGTATTATTATATCTTATTATATTTACATTTTTAATTATTATATTTTTATCTATGTTTTTTGTTGATAAATAGATCCATTCTAAAAAGACTAATTATTTATGTGGTTATCTATTAAAAACAACTTTATAATACATTAATATATATTCATAAAGGATTATCGTTGAAGTCGTGTGGAGGATATATGGTTCAAATAATAAACATAAAAACCATGAAATTAATAAAATTGAGTTTAGTATAATTAGTCATGATGATATATAATGATATGAAATAGGTTGTGAAATAGTGATGAAAATGGGTGAAATATAAATCATGGAGAAGTAGGATAACATAGTGACAATGTAGATATAATCTTTGAGAATATTGATTTATGTAAATTTTGAAATGATATTCTACCATGCCTCAATATAAATTATTTTCTCCACTCATTTGATTGAAAATATTATTCAAAATCTCTATTAATAAGTGTGTGTATAAATATTTTTTTAAAAAAAATCCTATGGAAAATCAGTATATTATATAATGAAATTGTTCTTATAAAAAAACTTCCAACCGATCCCTGGATTTTTCAAATTGTCGATTTGAGCAGTTTTTTTATCTGATGGGTTTTCATGAAAGGGGATTTTTGATAGGTCATTGAATAATGAATAAAAAATAATTTAATATTTCTTTAATAAAGTGGTTTTTTATTAAAAGAGATAATATAATTGAACGTGATATCATCTAAAATTTATGAATAACTTTATAATGAATAATATAATAGTAAAAATCGTATTCCCTAAATTTTTTTGACTATATTCATATGATATATAATAAAAATCACAATTGAACCAGTAACAACAGTGTGATTTTAAACTTATTTTTATAAGAGAAATATCCCCTATCAATATAAATCCTTTTTGTATGACTCATCTACCTTTTAAACCCATATCTTTACTCATTTTATTCATCATCTTACATGAGTCGAACCCCAGAAACAATATAAAAACCTTTATGAGTATCAAGTATTAAATTACTAAATAAATTTGTTGGTTATAATCCAGGATATATAAATTATTATTATATTCAATAATAATCCATAGAAGTTCCCCTAGCACTCAACTTCGCATCTCTATCCCCCTTATTTTTATAAAACAATTACGATTATAGAGATTCATATGTATTTAATATTCTTTATAAACTACCTATAAACTATGATTTTATCAAAAAAATTCATATTTTATTATATTACACAATATCATACCCCTTATGTATAATCAGTTTCCTTTAAAATTATCTTACACCTGAAAATTATTAGATTTTTAGAAACTAAACACTCTTATGAAACACCTTTCTTTAGAATGAACATTTAACATGTCAAACATCACTTCATTAATTAGAGGGATATGTTATTTATTACCTAAACTATAGATGAAATCTTACATAGGAAATTATTTAATCAAATTTATCAAATATCAAAATATTATATATCATGTTGTCTACTAATTATAAAAGTATGTATTACATACTATATGAAAAATTATATTATATATAATTTCCTATTTTTATTTTAAAATATAACTATGATTTCAATTTAAATGCACCCTTATTCAAAAATAATTTTTACATTTCCACATCGTTCCTTCAAATTAATTAAATTAAAACATATGATGAATCTCCGAACAATAATACTAGTATATTTTACACTAATAGCAAAAAAATTAATTTTTTTAAAATCTAATATAATTTCATCATATATAAAAAATGAATTTCATGAAATCAATTAAGATGAATGAAATGTATTCCAAAATTAAATACTTAAAATATATAAATTGAACATTGAAAATACTAATTACTAAATACCAAACCATAAAAAATATCCAAAATTGTATCTAAAAAATGTAACCCCATAATATTCAAATCATTTATGCCTAAAAAATATGAATATTAAGTAATAGAACGAATACACAATTATAAGTAAAAATTAACATTTCAAAAAAATAATCAATGCATGAATTTTCAAAATCAAGTAGTTCAAGAATGAATAAATTTAAAAATAAATTAAATTTTCATTAAAAATATTACAAAACATTGTATTGGAATGGCAGAGAAAAACAATAATCATTATAAATCCAAATCAGAAATGAATAATATGATTGTTTCTACTGATATGTTATAAATAAATCATTTATTTTAAATGTATTAATGAATTTAAATCATGGATCTATCATGGATGTAACTAATACCATTCAAAAATAAAGTAAGAACATATTGTATATTCGTTCCAAGATCCACTGTCACTATTTTTATAATTCTTGATAACGATCACTAATTTGTCCCAAAAGGAATCCCCCATCCACAGTATAACTATATGATATAATAATTAGCTCAATGTTAGATAATTTATCTTCTCCCCTTATTGTATGGTTTTGTCTAATGATTTAAAAATGTGGAGAATTCAGAACTGTGGGTATGAAGGAATCAATAGAAGGGATGATGAAAAAAACACACACCATCAAGATGAGATTTCCTATTTATATAAAATCTTAACAGTACTCTTCCATTTACTCAAATACAAAAAAAATATATGAGTTACTATTAGGACCTATTATATTATTCATTAGGTTAATATGTCACATATCTCATGTGATTCATAGAATAATATTATTATTAATTATACCCAAACACCATGCTGAAATTTAAACCATGATCATTTCATTAAAATATTAAGTTAGTTTCATAAAATCATATAAAAATTACAATTATATTATGTAATGTAACACATATTATATTCATAGTTTTCTTTTATGTCATACAATATAATGTTAACCTATCATGAAATGTGACATGTCATAATTCATGTTCATTACATTATATCTCCTTAAATATTCCTCTAGAAATAAATCTTCGTTGATCTTTTTATCTTCCACCTTACATCCAATCATAAAAATTTACTTTTATAACAATATAAAAAATAAATTTTGAATTAATTAATAAAAAATGGTCACCTTTTACCACCATAAACATATATATCATCATATGAAATATGTTTTGAAAACAGTATTGATAACTAATTTCTGAATAATCCAATAATATATTATTACATATATTTTTATAAAAATAAACCATCAATAATTCTATAATAATATGTAAACCCTAGGGCCTTAGTAATATTGAAAAAAATGGCTCACTGAATACTATAATGTAAGAAAATGGAATCCTTAAAAAATCAGATGTTCTATTCAAGATACAATGGGAGATAACATGATAATTAAACACATGTATCTCTATAACTACGTCCACCAAATATATCATTTGAAAACATGAATTTCCATATGGTCCCCTTGTCAATGATAAATAAAGAACCTGAGAAACATAGTATCTATGTCTCATATGGTAACATATGCATTCTATATTTTCTATGTATATATAGACTATGTCGACCAATGCATCATTGGTTATTGAGGATTATTTATGATCACATCACATTTTCATCAGCTAATATCTAAACACGTTATATTAAAAATATTGTTTTGACTGTAAATTTTTTCAATCTATTCAAATCAAGGGGCATCGTGTCGTACAAATTATATGGGAGTTAATATAAAATCATGGTTGTACTACAATATATAATTTCATGTATAATATACCCAAACATGAACTGATTAACTCATTCCTCATGATCCAATTAGTGTCATATCAAAGAATTTATGTTCAAATGATGTATATCTATAATGGAAAAAGATCTCTAGGAGAATATCAATTAGTTTCTATGGTATTTATTATCAATTGTTTTCAATACATATAGATTATCACGACCCGTCCTCAGGGCCCGTGCCGTTACTTCCCCAAGCCCGCCTTCCATAGGCCAGGGGCTGGCGACTAGCACCAAGGCATAATTCCCGGTAAAAAGGAGAGGCATTGCCTTTGTAAAGTAAACAAACACCACAGAGCAAGCAAGAAGAAGTAAACACTAAGTAAAAACTGGGTACAATAGAAAGTGCGGTAAAGTAAGTGGGCCAGAATACAAATCCAAACTGAAAGTAAAGTACAACTGAAAGAGAGTACAGCAACTGAAAAGTAAAGCCACAATGTTGATCCGTGCACCAGTAGTCCCACCTGAAGGGTGGGTACAGATAGCCTCTACAGCTCCTCGGGTCCAGCCGTCCGCTCCGAGTATGCCCCGCCCAGTGGTCCACCTCTGGGTACCGACCTTCTCCTAGTGCCTCTACCACGATCAGCGATGTCTGTCGTCTGCAACTAACACAACGTAGTGTGGGCATAGCCTGTGCAGGGGTGATTATAAGCTACTCAGTAGGGACCCCAAGACCCTCGAAGGTCTTCCAGAATCCACAAAGGATAATCCACAAAGGAAAGTTACAATCACGAAGTAACATCCAACACTACTTAGGTATATTCCCATACATATACATAAGTCATCAATTCTAGTTCGGCTTCAACATCCGAGCCCAAGTACAACCCAGTCCACACAGGAAAACACAACCCAATCCACACAGGAAATCATAACGTAATCCACAGAGGATATCAAGTCAATCTTATCGAAGATAAGGATTGAATGTCAAGATTCAACTCACGCATGTATACTTCTTCATAAGACGATAGAGATGATCAGATATTTCCACTAATTCATCTAATCCATCAGACCCACACAGGATCGATAGGTACTAACCCCCGCAATGACCCACAAAAGATCGATAGGTACTAACCGCCGCAATGACCAAGAAAGGATCGATAGGTAACTAACCCCCGCAATGACATACATAGGATCAGACCCACACAGGATTTGTAGGTGATGGCCCACATAGGACCGATGAGCGCTGACCCACACAGGATCTGACCCACATAGGATCGGTAGCACTGATCCACGTAGGGTCGCTGAGTGCTTTTGTCGTCGCCGTCGAATCCACGGAGGATTTCTGTACAGTTGTCATCGTCGTCGCAGTCGCAGCCAGCTCTAGGGTTCCTGTACACATCAAGCTCATTCCAGAGGGTCCTCTCCATGAGCCAAGGGGTTGATACATCAACTGACACATAGTCTGGATTTGTTGTATCCAAAAGTTTTGTATCGTCAACAGGAACTCAACGTCACAGACGGCGAGTCAATCGGACGCCCGGTCTGAGAGTTATTGGCTTTTTCGTTCTAGGGCCCCGGTTGGTTTTTAGGTCAAAACCTACCCGACCATACTCCAACTGCATCCAAACCTCGATAGGAGTAAGCCAAAAGGTCAGTCTCACTAAGAGTAATCCAACAATGTCGATGGCACGTCAATCGGACGTCCGGAACTCAAGTTATAAGCGTTTCCGCTCCGAGGGCCCGGTTGGATTCGTGTACGAACCAACCCGGACGAACCTAAAGTACCTTGAAACCTTGAGTGTAATATACCGAAACGACCGTCTCGATCCAAGGATCGCATCGCAGCTAACAGTGCATCGATCGGAGGTCCACAACCCATGTTATGGGCAACAGACCGAAACAGTCCGGTAATGGGGGGTTCGTGCCCGGTCCGACCCGGCCCGATACCCTCTGGGTCGGCCCGAACCGGGTCAACCCATCCCGGGTCCGGGTCTGGCCAGCTTGGGCGCGGCCCGGCCCAGCTGGCGCGGCCCGGCCCAGCCTGTGCACGGCACGGCCTGGCAGACCGGCCTGGGCAGCCGGCACAGTGCGCGGGCGCGAGCCAAGTGGCTCGGCCGTTCGGCCGAGTGGATGGGGGGGGGGGGCGCTCAAGCTGGCCAGCCGGGGGTCGTAACCCCCAGCTCTTCCCATGTCCGGTCGGCCTGCTCCGGCCGGCCGGCTGTTGCTGCCATGGGAAAGGTGAGGGCCGGTCCCCCTGCTCTGACGTCGGCGGCTTGGAACCGGCCGCCGGTTCCCCTGCTCTGTCGCGGCCTCATCCGCGGCCTTGGACCATCTGGCGCGGCGCGACGCCCCCCCCCCCCCCCCCCCCGCCGCGGCCCCGCTCCGGCCCCGGTGTTTCCGTGATCCTCCGGCAAGGCAGAACGGCGCTGCGACCTTATTCAACTTCATCGGCGCGGCGTGACGACGCCGCACATCCTTGTCGCACGATCCCACGCGGTGCGTCGGCACCACATCTTTTTCCATCGAACCGCAATAATACAAGAATAAGGGAGGAGGGTCGGTTGTGTTTGTGCGGTCCGACCCCCTCCCGTTAAACGATATCAAGCGGTCCAATTTTTTCCGAAGAACGGCAATATAAGTAATCAGGAACAACAATTTAAAAATAAACCCCTACCTCGTCGAATTCATTGAGCGAGGGTTCGTCGCGGAAATAACCGTCGCGGAAGAAGACGTCGTGGAAGGAGAGAGTCTTGTCACGGAGAAATGATTTGTCGGTGTCGCGTCGTCGATCTCCGATGAATCCGGCGTTCTTCGCGTTCTTCGCGTTCCTCGTCGAAGAATAAGAATAAGTTCTTCAAGCTCCTCAACTTTTCTCCAAAGACTCACACAACAAGATTCCAACAAATATAAAATAAGTTCATCACTTATTTTATTAACATAACTTAAGCATTTGAATTTCAAAAGTTGAATTAATTCCCTCAATTAATTAACTCAACTTGACTTAATAAATGGAGGGTTATGGATGGTTAGGGAAGATGAAGGGGTGGGGTTTATGTGGGCCCCATCACTCTCATAACCTCCCATGGGATGTTGAGCGGTTACCCCAACTTCCACTCAAAGGCTAAACACTTAGAGAAAATAAAAATTGAGCTCAAAATTTTTTTTAACTTCCACAAATTTTAACAACTTCTCTCGTCAAAAAGAAACTCTAGAAAAGGTGTTCCTAAGCAATTACTGGCGTTGTGAATCCATCGGTGACCTCAGAATTCAATCCCGAGCACCGGTTCAAAAGTTATAAAAATCGGCTCGTTCGTTCACTGAACGTATCTGAGCTAAACTTCGGATAGAAATTCTGGGCACACCGGGCCTCAGAATCAAGTGCCCTCAAAAACCTCGTTCCTGTAAAATTTCAATGAAAATTAAGAAAAAAAATTCCCTTGAATTTTATGGGTCTTTACATTACTCCCACCTCAGGGATTTACGTCCCCGTAAAGATACATCAAAAACTAGGGGAACAAATGTGGGTACTGAGCACGCATCTGAGCCTCCCGCTCCCAAGTGCTCTCTTGGAGGTTCTCGTGCTGCCATCTGATGTGCATTAGAGGAATCGACCGTCCACGTAGGACCTGTTCCTGTCGATCCTCGATCTCCACTGGAACCTCCGCAAAAGTCGCCTCATCATCTATGTCCAGCTCCCCATGGTCAATGATATGCGTCAGGTCGTGCACGTATCTCCTCAGCTGAGATACGAGGAAAACGTCGTGCACCCGGTGCAACTGAGGTGGTAGAGCCAGGCGATAAGCCACCTCGTCAATCCTGCTGAGGACCTGGAATGGTCCGATGAAGCGTGGAGACAACTTGCCACCACAGCCAAATCTCCATAATCCACGTCGAGGTGAGACCCGTAAGAAGACGTGGTCACCATCCTCGAACTCTAGTGGCCTCCGCCTCCTGTCAGCATAAGAATTATGCCGGGTCTGAGCTGTCCTCATCCTCTCCTGGATGAATTGGACCTTCTCTGTCATGGCCTGGACCATCTCTGGTCTCACAAGTGTTGATTCCCCAGGGTATGTACAGCACATAGGAGATATGTTAGGTCGGTCGTACAACACATCGTATGGTGCCATCCCGATGGTGGAGTGGTAGCTGTTGTTGTATGTGAATTCCACCAAGGGTAGGTGGTCCTCCCAGATGCGACCAAAGACGGGGACACATGCGTGAAGCATGTCCTTGAGAGTCTGAATGGTCCTCTCTGTCTGACCATCTGTCTGAGGGTGAAAGGCGGTACTCAGACGTAGCTGCGTCCTGAATGCATCCTCCAACTACTTCCAAAGCCGGGAAGTAAAGCGAGCATCTTGATCAGAGACGATAGATGATGGCACACCATGAAGTTGCACAACCTCCTGAATGTAGAGATGTCCCAAGCTCTCCACTGAGCCCTACTCTCTGATGGGTAAGAAGTGAGCTGACTTGGTGAGTCGGTCGACAATCACCCAAATGGAGTCGTGACCTCTGGATGTGCGTGGAAGTCCAGTCACGAAGTCCTTAGATATGTCGTCCCACATTCACTCCAGGACCTTCAAGGGCTTCACTAAGCCTGCTGGTACCTGGTGCTCTACCTTCACCTGCTGGAAGGTGAGGCATCGAGAAACGAACTCTGCCACAGCCTTCTTCATGCCTGGACACCAGTGTTGTCGTCTGAGATCCGGGTACATCTTCACCACTCCAGGATGTACCGCCAAAGGGGAAGTGTGAAACTCTCTCAGCACCTCCTCCCGTAAAGCAACTGGTACCAAGGTACGTCCTCTGAAAAGGACATCGTGCTCTCCTCCTAAAGAGAAACCATAAGGTGCCTGTCCTGAGGATATATGCGCACGCCGCGTCTCACAGTCGGCGTCCCCACGATGTGCCTCTCTGACCCGCTGTAGTAGTAGAGGAGTGACTGTGAGTGGCTAAAGAAAGGCTGCTCCATCTCTATCCACAAAGGATATCTGCAAAGAGGCTAGCTGCTCTGTCGCCTCCTCAAGTAGTTGAATGCACGTCCTTCTGATGAGAGCATCGACTACTACGTTTCCCTTTCCAGGTGTATAGACTATCTCAAAGTCATAGTCCCGGAGGAACTCGAGCCATCGCCGCTGTCTTAGGTTCAGATCCTTCTGTGAGAAGATGTACCTGAGACTCAGGTGGTCAGAATAGACTATAAAGTGCTCTCCCATCAGATAGTATCGCCACATCTTTAGTGCGAAGACCACTTCTGCTAACTCCAGGTCATGGGTAGCGTAGTTCTGCTCATGCTACCTCAACTATCGTGATCCATAGGCGATCACGGCCCGCTCTTGCATCAGGACACATCCGAGTCCGGACCCTGATGCATCGCAGTAAACTACGTACCCAACTCCCTCCTCCGGTAGCCTCAACATAGGCATGCTGGTCAATCTCTGTCTCAGCTCCTGGAAGCTCTGCTGACATCTGTCTGACCACAGAAAGGGTTTCCCATTTTTCGTCAAAGCTGAGAGTGGTGCCGCAACTCTGGAAAGTCTGACACAAATCTCCGATAGTACCCAGCTAGTCCCAAGAAACTTTGCACCTCTGTCATGCTCCTGGATGGCTCCCAAGCTAGAACTGCCTCGATCTTCGCAGGATCCACCGCAACTCCCACCTCATAGATGACATGTCCCAAGAAGTGGACCTCACGTATCCAGAACTGACACTTCGAGAGCTTTCCATAAAGCTGGTGCTCTTGGAGTGTGTCTAGTTCAACCCACAAGTGGTAGGCGTGCTCCTCCACAGTCGTCGAGTAAATAAAAATGTCGTCAACGAAGACCACAACAAATAGATCAAGGTATGGTTGAAAGATCCTGTTCATAAGGTCCATGAACACTGCTGGAACATTGGTTATGCCGAATGGCATAACCATGAACTCATAGTGGAAATACCGACATCTGAAGGTCGTCTTCTTCACGTCCTCATCCCGAACTCTGAGCTGATGATAGCCTGACATGAGGTCTATCTTCGAGAACCACCGTTCTCCCTTGAGCTGATAGAAGAGGTCATCAATCCTCGGTAGCGGATACATATTCCTCACTGTCACCGGGTTCAGGCGACGATAGTCAACACAATTCGCAAGCTCCCGTCGGCCTTCTTGGCGAACAATATCAGGGAAGCCCAAGGTGAAACACTGGGTCAGATGAATCCCTTTCCTTGCAAGTCCTCCAACTCTACCTGTAGCTCTCAAAGCTCAGCCGGGGCCATCCGATATGCTGGGGTGGATATCGGGGCTATCCTGGGGTACATGTCAATATAAAAGTCTACCTCTCTGCGAGGAGGTAGTCCTGGAACGTCGTCGGGGAAAACATTCGCATACTGATCCACCACTGCAGGAAAACCAGGACTCTGCACGTCAACTACTCCTAGGATGAGGCTAGCCAAATGATGAGTGATGGGTTGTCGTCTCCTCTACGAGAGTCCATCCTATGCTGCGAAGTCTCCCTTCTTGTCGGTGAAGGTGAACTTGCTCCAGTCGGTGCATACACATCGCACCTTCCGCCTAATGCAGTCGATCTGAGCATGGACTGTAGATAACCAATACATTCCCATGATGACGTCGTAAGGCCTCGATGCCGCGATAAGAAGATCTCAGCCGAAGATCTCGCCTCCTAGATTAAGCTTACACTACCGGCACCAGTGCGTAATCGTCGAGTCTGCTCCCGTAGGAGTCTCTAGCCGTAAGGATCGAGCCAACGACTCCGCCGGAATTTCCGAGCTCCGAACAAGGGCAGCAGCTATAAAAGAATGACTCGCTCCTGTGTCTATGAGAACTACAACAAGGGTATAATAGACACAGATAGTACCTCGAATCATCTCCGGCGCGTCGTGGTCGTAGGCCTCCGCTGCCTGGAGTTGTGCCTGTCTCTGCCCGCCAGCTCCCTATGGCCGGGGAGGACCTTCTGGTGGTGGTGGTGGTAGAGCCTCAAAGCGTCTCCCACCACCTGCTGGTCGGCCATCTCCTCTGCCTCGTCCGCCTGCTCCCTGCGGACCGCCACGGTCGACCCTCTACCTCTGCTTGGGTGGTCCCTCAACTGTCTGTTGCTCCTCTGCATGGCGGGTCGGGCAGTCACGGGCCATGTGGCCCTGCCACCGCATGCATAGCACTGTCTGCCTCTCGAAATACTGGCTCCCCGTTGTGTGCCCCGCACTGCTGAGCCAGTGTCCTGAGGTCTTCTGCCTGAGGGTCTGGTCTGCCTGGACCCATGAGTCATCTGTCGACTGCCTGGTGCAGAAGACTCTGCTACGTGCCGCCCTGCGGTAGGTCTCGCTGCTGATGCAGGCTCAGCAAGGAAGCTCTCGATCATAAGGGTTTACTCCAGTACCCCTGCCTGTGTCGGAATGCTGAGGGAGATCAGTGATGCCCTAATATCGTGCCTCAATCCTTGCTCAAAGGACCAGGCCTGGAAGAATGGGTCTCGTAGCATGTCTGTCGAATAGCGCGAGAGATCAGTAAATCTCACCGAGTACTGGGTGACCGTCAAGCTGCCATGTCGCAGCTGAAGAAGCTCCTGGATGCGCACCGCACAGAGGGTGGCTGGGACGAACTCTGAGTGGAAGAGGCTCTCAAAGTCCGTCTAGAGAAGAGATGCCTCGTCGTGCACCTGGAGCATAAAGCTCCACCATCTGCATGCTGCCGCGTGCAGTAGGCTCGCTGCGAGGATCACCAAGAGGTCTGCTGGTGTCCTCACTAACCTGAAAACTCGTACAACTGCCTCCAGCCAATCCTCGGCTACCTGAGGGTCCATCTCCCCGCGGAACCTGGGCGGTCGCTGACGTTGAAACACGTGCAGTGCACTAAGGCGACGTGCTTTGTCAGCGGTTGGGGCTGGTAGCATCGGTGGCTCAGCGGGAAGAGGTACCGCTGATGCCTTTGCTGTCAAAGGGCCCTGTACAGAGGCCTTGTCGCTCGGTGGGCTGTCGTCACGCACAACACTCGGAACCCTAGCTGGCTACCGTCGTGGGGCCATCCTGAAAAGAAATAGGTGCACCACGGTCAAACAGTATACCTGGCGAGCTGACATAATGTAATCACAAAGAAAACTTAAAACACACATGCAATCAATGTTTTCGTGTATTAAGTCAGAAATCATAAGTCAGGGTCCTCGTGTACGGATACGTCGGCCGCCGCACCAACACTGGACTCCCTGGACTGATAACCACACTCAATTCTCTTAACACTATTTCTTCACATAGAAAAAGATCAGAGTCATGAGTTCTGTGGTAGAACTGAACTCCTCTGATACCAATTTGTCACGACCCGTCCTCAGGGCCTGTTCCGTGACTACCCCAAGCCCGCCTTCCATAGGCCAGGGGCTGGCGACTAGCACCAAGGCGTAATTCCTGGTAAAAAGGGAAGGCATTGCTTTTGTAAATTAAACAAACACCACAGAGAAAGCATGCAGAAGTAAACACTAAGTAAAAACTGGGTACAATAGAAAGTGCGGTAAAGTAAGTGGTCCAGAATACAAACCCAAACTGAAAGTAAAGTTCAACTGAAAGAGAGTACATCAACTGAAAAGTAAAGCCGCAGCGTCGAGCCGTCCACTGGTAGTCCCACCTGATGGGTGGGTACAGATAGCCTCCACAACTCCTCGGGTCCAGCCGTCCGCTCCGAGTATGCCCCTCACAATGGTCCACATTCGGGTACCGACCTGCTCCTCGTGCCTCTACCACGATCAGCGCTGTCCGTCGTCTGCAACCAACACAACGTAGTGTGGGTATAGCCTGTGTAGGGGTGAGTATAAGCTACTCAGTAGGGACCCCGAGACCCTCGAAGGTCTTCCATAATCCAAAAAGAATAATCCAAAAAGGAAAGATACAATCATGAAGTAACATCCAACACTACTTAGGTATATTCCCATACATATACCTAAGTCATTAATTCTCGTTCAGCTCCAACATCCGAGCCCAAGTACAACTCAGTCCACACAGGAAAACACAACTCAGTCCACACAGGAAAGCATAACGTAATCCACACAGGATATCAACTCAATCTTATCGAAGATAAGGATTGAAAGTCAAGATTTAGCCCACGCAGGTATACTTCTTCGTAAGACGGTAGAGATGATCAGATATTTCCACTGATTCATCAAAGCCGTCGAACCCACACAGGATTGATAGGTACTAACCCCCGCAATGACCCACAAAGGACCGACAGGTACTAACCCTCCCAATTACCCACAAAGGATCAATAGGTAACTAACCCCCGCAATGAACCACACAGGATCGGACCCACACAGGATCTGTAGGTGCAGGCCCACACAGGACCGCTCAGCACTGACCCACACAGGATCTGACCCACACAGGATTGGTAGCACTGATCCACATAGGATTTCTGAGTGATGTGGACGTCGCCGTCGAATCCACGGAGGATTTCTGTACAGTCGTCATCGTCGTTGCAGTCGCAGCCAGCTCTAGGGTTCCCGCACACAGCAAGCTCGTTCGGGAGGGTCCGCTCCCCGAGCCGAGGGGATGATACATCAACTGACACATATTATGGAGTTGATGTATCCAAAAGTTATGTATCGTCAATAGGAACTCAACTTCACAGACGGCTTGTGAATCAGACGCCTGGTCTGAGAGTTATTGGCTTTTTCGTCCTAGGGGCCCGGTTGGTTTTTAGGTCAAAACCAACCCGACCATACTCCAACTGCGTCCAAAACTTGAGCGGAGTAAGTCAAAAGGTCCGTCTCACTAAGAGGAATCCAACAAAGTCTATGGCACGTCAATCGGACATCCGGAAGTCAAGTTATAAGCGTTTCCGCTCCGAGGGCCCTGTTGATTTTGTGTACGAACCAACCCGGCCGAACCCAAAGTACTGCGAAACCTTGAGTGTAATATACCGAAACGACCGTCTCGATCCAAGGATCGCATCGCAGCTGACGGTACGTCGATCGGAGGTCCACATCTCATGCTATGGGCAACAGACCGAAATAGTCCAGTAATAGGGGGTTCGGGCCCGGTCCGACCCGGCCCGATACCCTCTGGGTCAGCCCGAACCGGGTCAACCCGTCCCGGGTCCGGGTCCTGGCTGCTGGGCCGCGGCCCGGCCCGGCTGGCGCGGCGTGGCCCGGCCTGGGCGCGGCCCGGCCTGGCGGCCCGACCTGGCAGACTGGCATGGGCAGCCGGCCCGGTGCGCTGGCGCGCTGGGGCCAGCCAGGTGGCTCGGCCGTTCGGCCGAGCGGATGGGTGGGGGGGGGGCTTCCCCCCGTTTCGTTACTACGGCCCTCGTGATGGGGTGGGGGGGCCTCAAGCTGGCCAGCTGGGGGTCGTAACCCCCGGCTCTTCCACTGTCCGGCTGGCCCGTTCCGGCCGGCCGGCTGTTGCCGCCACGGGACCGGCGAGGGCCGGTCCCCCTGCTCCAAAGTCGGCAGCCCGGACCCGGCCGTTGGTTCCCATGCTCAGTCGCGGCCTGAGTCGTGGCCTTGGACCGTCCGGCGCGGCGCGACGGCGCCGCGCCCCTCCGCCGCGGCTCCGATCCGGCCGCGGTGTTTCCGTGATCCTTCGGCGAGGCGGAACGGCGCTACGACCTTATTCAACTTCCTCGGCGTGCCGCGATGACGCCACGCATCCTTGCCGCACGATCACGCGCGGTGTGTCGGCACCACATCTTTTTCCTTCAAACCGCAACAATACTAGAATAAGGGAGGAGGGTCGGCCGTGTTTGTGCAGTCCGACCCCCTCCCGTTAAACGATAGAAAGTCGTCCAATTTTTCACGAAGAACGGCAATATAAGTAATCAAAAACAACCATTTTAAAATAGACCCCTACCTCGTCGAATTCGTTGAGCGAGGGTTCGTCGCGGAAATAACCGTCGTGGAAGAAGACGTCGCTGAAGGAGAGAGTCGTGTCGCGGAGAAATGATTCGTCGGTGTCGCGTCGTCGATCTCCGAGGAATCCGACGTTCTTCACGTTCTTCGCGTTCCTCATCGAAGAAGAAAAATAAGTTCTTCAAGCTCCTCTACTTTTCTCCAAAGACTCACACAACAAGATTCCAACAAAAATAAAATAAGTTCATCACTTATTTTATTAACATAACTTAAGCATTTGAATTTCAAAAGTTGAATTAATTCCCTCAATTAATTAACTCAACTTGACTTAATAAATGGAGGGTTATGGAAGGTCAGGGAAGATGAAGGGGTGGGGTTCGTGTGGGCCCCACCACTCTCATAACCTCCCATGGGAAGTTGGGCGGTTACCCCAACTTCCACTCAAAGGCTAAACACATAGAGAAAATAAAAATTGAGCTCAAAATTTTTATTTTTAACTTTCCACAAATTTTAAAAACTTCTCTCGTGAAAACGCAACTCTGGAAAAGGTGTTTCTAAGCAATTACTGGCGCTGCGAATCCATCGGTGCCCTCGGAATTCGATTCCGAGCACCGGTTCAATAGTTAGAAAAACCCGTTCGTTCGTTCACTGAACGTACCCGAGCTAAACTTCGGATAGAAATTCCGGGCACACCGGGCCTCGGAATCAAGTGTCGTCAGAAACCGTGTTCTTGTAAAATTCCAAAGAAAATTAAGAAAAAAAATTCCCTTGAATTTTACAGGTCTTTACATAGATCTTTTATTAATTCCAAATTTTCAAATAATATTTGATGTATATGTAGAATGAGTATTTGTATAGAGAAACAAAGTATGAAGAAGGAAGAACTAAGAGTGTTTCATATTCATTAAATGGAAAATTATTGGATGAAATACCATGTAATATAATATTTGTTATGTTTTTTGTTATATTATATATGACCAAGAATTTTCTTGCCTTGGAATTAAAATAGTAAAAATAATAATTGATTGAAAATGTATTTATAAATTTAATCTCCCAATGATAATTTCTAATTGAATTTTTTTTTTCACTGTGATGATTTATTGACTATAAAAAAAGTGTTAGTGGATATTGAAATAATTGTCACAACATTTTCTTATATTTTTTGAATAACTGTGTGTATTTTAATAATGAGTGTAAATGAGTAGGACATACAAATAGTTCCATCTCATTAAAATAAATTACCCTGGATTTATGAATATATCAATGTTACAACAACCTAAAATTAAAATCTAGAAAAATTAATTTAGAGATCTAAATTGTGGAATTAAAGGGGCATGTTGAGGGGAAAATGATGGTTGGTTGAGGTGAGATATGGCTTTTTATAACATATATTGGTTAGTAATAATTGAGAACTAAAAATAATTGAGTACAATAGAGTCCAATATATGTCTAGGGGATCATTGTAGGTTTTTATCATGGAAATATCCCAACCACTAATATTTATGGGTGTTTTAAAAAAATTTATACTATTCATAATAAAGAATCACAAATTCGACTGATAGTTTAATTAGATGGTGGAACTTTTCATTATCTCCTACCTTTTTTCTACCACAGGAATTCCTGATAAATATGAAATTTATAGAGTTATACATAACCTTCAATAGTGGAGTTATCCAAATTACATGAGTAGAAAAGTTCATATCACTTTCTGAATGATATTATATTGAAAATAAGAATCCATGTAAATAAACGGGTATTCAAATCTATTATTGAATAGTGAATTTTTATTTATGAATGGTTTATTTAATAATATATTTATTTATTACAATATATAGAAATGAATATATACTTTATAATATAATGGTGAATGTTAA
Organism: Viscum album; assembly: GCA_963277665.1. Classification (NCBI taxonomy): domain Eukaryota; kingdom Viridiplantae; phylum Streptophyta; class Magnoliopsida; order Santalales; family Viscaceae; genus Viscum; species Viscum album. The sequence goes on along the minus strand of OY728150.1, from coordinate 1,133,598,467 downwards.
CGATGTTCTTTTTTACTTCAGCCTAAAAATATTCTCATAAATCTTTTTGGTTCAATGATGTGTTTATGTTATTGGGTCCGTCGAAATGGTTGAAGTGACTAAAATTGTGGGGTTCAATAGTCCTTCTTGATTTATTATTACAAATTATAATTCATCATTGTTATAAATAAATGTTCATTGAAATATCAGAAATAACACAATTGCAAGATGATATTTTTATATTTGTTTGGATCTAAAGATCCTAGTTCCATCTCTAATATTGTCTACTTCTAAAGGGGACTTGTATGAACTATATAATTATATTTGACAATGAGTTATAGCTTGATTTAGAAAAATTACTGGAGTACATTTTTCACACCTGGTGGAATAACTTGACCTATATTTTTCACACCTGGTGGAATAACCGTTGACATTTGAAATACAAGTTCGGAAAAACATATTATTTAACATAAATGGTTGGAATTCGATTTTTAAAAAAAATACAATGTCCTAATAATATACTTATTAATTTTCTAAAAATAAATAAATAAATATTTACAAAGGGTATATGTGTTCTGGAATATGGTGTTTCAGATAAGTTGAAAATTCCACAACATTAAAAAACACATTTTTAAAAATATATTGGGAACCATATGTTTAGTAAACATTAAAAAAAATATTTTTCATATAATAATATATCACTGAAACCAAATGTTGGGGTCTTCTACACATAAATGAATTCCCCCTAGCAATACCATTCCAATCCAATTCCAGTCCCCAGGTCACCACATTTAATGCCTACTATTAGTTCATGTGTTCCTTAGATGAAATACCACTTCCATCACCATTTTTTGGTCGATACACCACCATAGGCCAGTGTAAGACCATCAAGAAATCACGCCTTAGTCCCTATCACGTGTTCTTTATGTTGTCGCACACTCCACCCAACCATGCTCTGACTGATCATCTACCTCTATACCTACTGTAACACTCCAGTGGATGAAATCAATCTAACCCCTACATGGAACATCATCTTGATAAGACCGCCTTGTACATCAGATATTCCAAAAATACATATTGAGCTTCCATAACCCACTTTTCCATGTGTCCCAAATTGGAGAACCTCACTATGTTCGGCTCTTTTAAGAGAAAACTTCCCCTTCACTTCACTTAAAAATTAAATTTTTATTATCAACACTTTTAAGGAAGAATGTGAGAAACCGAGTCAAACACTGAAGGAAATAACAAAGTCACTAAAATGAAATTTCAGCCTACCCGTTTTAATCTCTCTAAACAGCTTCCGTGATATAGTGTTCACCTTGATGTCTGGTTGCTCCATAAGAAGATCTTGAAACCTGTATGCCAGCTTTCCCCAAGACTGGATGTACTCTTCGACATTGATCTTTCTGTTGTTAAATCCCCATACCAGAATCAAATCCTTCTTTTCCATCCAGTCAATATGCTCATCATTGGTGTCCACATTGTTAGTCTTTGTCATCATTCATTCTGCATTCTCCTTGGAAGCATTGATTATCAGAACAGTCTAAAGCATATCCTCATCGGAGATCATAAGCATATCAAGAGGATTATCGTCCATCTCCCGTTGCAGGCAGGCCCCATTTGGGGGGTTGGGGTCGCAATCCTTCGGTTTTTCCTTCGCTTTCATCACCGATCGGGTCTACATCACTAAGGGTATATATGAGTAGACCTTTTTCATTTCTGTTTCCCCTTCTATTCTTGCTCCACCTCGGACTAGGGTACCTTCGGTCCTGGTCCACGTCCTCTGATCACCAGCAAAGCAGCTTGAACGTTCCTCACTGGACGCTCTCTCAGAAAATTTCACCACGTTATCAGGGTCCTCAACAACCAGAACATCAAACCGGTTGGCCATCTCAATACCGTCAACGGCTATAGAGCCCTCCCAGACAGCAACCATACCCTTACCAGCCAGTTCAAAGGGCGTAACACCTCTATTGCTCCTACCACCAACCGAGCTCAGCACCTCCGCATAAGAGGCCTTTCCATGCAATGTGCAGACTCCCTCATCCATCGTTTGTGGAACCTCCCGATTGTTGGCGCCTCCATACAGTTCCTTTTCCCCCCCAGATCCCCCAAGCCTGGAATTAGACTGTATCTGGGGCAGAGGTGCACTCAAATCGGTCTATAGTCGGTTAAGAACATCGGTCACCATGGGGTTGACCTCCCGCAGTTCGAACTACAGTCCCCTTTCATCAGCACATTCAGGATCCACACCCACTAGGATCTGCACTAGCACCACATCCTCAGCCACCAAGGAAACTGCCTCCCGCGGACCTCTCGGTAAGCCCCTTGCATCGGTACTCTCAGAAATCACACCGGTAATATTCTTCTCAGGAACTTCGAGCTCAGTGGGGTCTTGCGTCGCCTTACCTCTAACCATGGTCATCTCCTTGGAGGTTGGAGCCCCCCCCGTCGACAGAGAGATTGCGAGTGGCCCAGTCGCTTACATCCTGAACATAACTCATACCAAGCTTCGTTTATTAACAACTTCTTACACCTAAATTATTCTCCAACTGAAATCCACACATACTCGAAAGGCACCCTGAACACATCCACCTCCACGCAGATGCACAGGTTAACTGGGTGGCACAGGGACTCCATTTGACTATCGGAGCAGAGGTATCTCCCGAACAAATTAGCAAGCATTTGAATCATAGATGGTTTTTGAAATGGAAGGTGGAGATTAGGAAAACTCACCCAAAATGCCATCTTCCCAGAATCACGCCGCATATGGAAGTAATACGACTAACAAAAAAGGAAGAAACGGGTGATGTTGAAGCTGCGAGAAGCTAAAGACCAGGCTCTGATTAGGTCTTCCTCCAACAATAAGTGAATCATGATATGCCTGTTGCCGATCAAACCCACCATCGCTCGCTCCTATAAATACCATGACACAAATACATGACGATCAAAAAAATCCACCGAGGGACGATGCAGCTTCAACCGAGACACCAGGGTGAGATTCAGAAGATCCGAGGCTCCATGAAACTCTGAAAGCGAAAGCGTAAGATTAGGGCACCCTTCGAAAAGGTCTGGAACATTGCGACAAAGTGGAGCTCGAGGAAAAGGGGGAAGGAGTTCAGGGTTAGAGAAGGGGACGAAAGAGGACCCCGCACACTTGCGGGTCAACAAAGACCCCTTCCCCACCGGGGGGGAGAGGGACCGGTGCAGCAGCCAGTGCTGTCACTAGTGCCCTAGGAGAGGAACTCCCTCTCTAGACGTCTGATGTTTAGAAAACCTCCCCCTGATGCATTATTCATCACACATATCCGATCGAAGCTGGGTCAGTTTAAATGAAATAGGTTAAGAATAATTTTTCCAATCTAGAATGCATCAATATTTTTTGGATAGCCTAGAATATCCCTACACTAGGTTTTTTCACTATTCAATGGTCCTGCGTGTGTCTCGCCATCACACATTGGCCATAACTGGAGTTTTAGTTATTGAGAGTATTTTTAGTATTACCATAATTCATTTTTTAATTTTTTGATATATAATAATAAAAAATTGATATATATATATATATATATATATATATATATATATATATATTTGTTATAAAATTAAATTAATTAATTATTTATTTTTCAAATTAATTTAATTTTAATACTTGACTACATATTCATATTTGAATAACAATAACAATAATTATTTATTAATCTATGTCCAACATAAATTTATTACTTCTTAAATATAATAAAACTATTAATTTAAACGTATTATCATCATTAGAGGTGATAGTGTTTTCTTATATGGTTATTATTTATTTATTTATTTATTTATTACATGCATGCGAGGTTTTTATTATTTAATTAGTTTTTTTGATTGTGTACACAATAATAATTTGTAATCAATAGGTATAAGTGTCTCCACAACCATTCACTAATATATTAATATTTTACTTTTAGATATCCCCACCTACATGTGAGTACATTTGTTCTATTGATGATGGTGATGTAAGAAAAGGAAGATTCCAAGATGTGGTAGTAAATCATACACAAATTGAGACAACATGAATGTGGGTGAGCCACATCATCTGTGTAGACCTAAGTAATGTATTGTTCGCCTAGGTCTTAGTTTAACCATTGATTTAAAATAGATCCTACAATATAATATTCTCTTATACATTTGGATGTTTTTTTTTTTCAAATTATACATTGTTTTTTGTTTTTTAAAGTAAAAAATTTACTTTGAGAAAAGAAAAATTAATAATAGAAAAAATGAATGACTGGATGATTATTTTTCTTTTATTACATGTTTTGTTTTGAGCATGAAAATATAGACTGATTTTTTTGATAGAAATGGATTATTTTAATTGAAATATTAAAATCCCTTAATTAATTATTATTTCATGAATGGAATTAGTCATTCAAATTTCTTTATAACCTGTTGTACGGAGTTTTCAATGAACCTAGTTGGAGGTTACTCTTACTAAATCAGTGTTTCTATAAAGGATACATTTTAACATAACTAATGATAGAATCCATGAATTAGTCATAACGATCTTGTTATATACTAATATTCAACTGTTTATTAAATTAGGATTATGATTTTAGATGTTGCGACTACACTCAATAGATCATGGAGATGCAAGTTAACGTGGATGGATAGTCAAACAACTACCATGAAATTATTCATGTATTGGAATAGACATTTCATCTTGAATATTAAAAGAGGGATAAAGAACCCATTACATAAGAATACATAGGATATATTGTATTTTTGGTCAGGTATTAAAGGTTTTTAGAGACTGATAAAATATTTTGAGATGAATAATGATTTATTTAATCAGTATTGTATAATCAGTTGTCATGATAAAAGAAAAAACTATTACATTTTGTTTTATAAAATATTATAATTAATACAAAATTAATATTTTTTAATATTTCTGTAAATAAAATTTCAACAGAGAAAGAGTTACCATTATTAGTATTGTCACATTCAGAAAAAATTATGAAATAAGAAATTCATTGCCTTAGAGTCTATACACTAGTAGATCCACCTAAGGAAGTGAGTGAGAAAAATGTTTACATCAGAATCATTTTTGAAAAACATGATTGTTATGTCGTGATTTTATCATGAACAACCACTGTGTATAGTTGATACAACATTAATACTTCATTGAATTTATTTGATGCCTTATCATCAGGAATCATGTGAGGAAAAATGGAAGTATGATATGAATAAGGTGATGTTTATGTTGGATATGTGTGACTGAAGGATAAATAATGTTTATTCAATATATCTATTTCCATTATATATTTTACCCAATTTCTCTAGTTTCATATAATATAAAAAGATAGATAGATATGATAGAGGCACTACATTTCCTCTCTGTTATGGTTTTCGAAGATAAATATGAATTTTAATAAAGTATTAGGTATTTTGTTGAAAATTATTAAAAAACAAAGAAAATGCTATTGTAATAAGTAAAATCATAGGAATCATCACCGTTTCCTAAAAAGAAAATAGGTACTAAAAAAGAGGTTATATTCTATTTGTCACGAAAAAAACTTGAAAATTTTAATGCAATAAACTAAATTGATGAAGTATGTGGTAACTTCTACTTCATGTACATCAATAAATTGTGCATAATTTTTCAAATTTAGATATTAGGTATTGGATTCAAAATTCTAATAATATATGTGTATTTAAATACAGGGACCAATAATGTATAATAATGTTATATGAGTTATGTTTTTTCTCCAATGTTTTTAGAATGGGTGGTTCTAGTTCAATGATGAGAATCACCCAACATGTAATTTATATGTAAATGGATATTATAGAAATTTTAATCGAATATTAAATTTATATTGTATTTCTAGTGTAGTCAATCCTATATTTTTCCATTTATGAATCCATTAGTTATGTGTTGTATAAAAATGAACTAAAAGTTCATTAATGATTAAATCATTATAAATAAGCGACGAATAAAATAGTTAATAATTAGTTATACATATTTGTTGAAAGACATAAATTTCAATACAAAAAACAAATTAGATTTCATGGATTTACTCATAATGGTTTTACACTATGGAGATAAATAAAAAAATTATTTTTTAAAAACATGTGTATATTTCATTAGAAAAATAATCCAAATGAAATAATGGTAGGTCACAATGCTATTTGATATTAGAACTTCTAGAATGTTTAAATCTTTTTAAGGTCAATGTTGTGGTAAATATTCATTATAATATTCATTTGAATCATTTTTAAGGAATGATGATGTCATGTAATATTAATTGTTTTTTTATAATATATCTATTAATTCTAGAATGGATGCAAAAAAATATATTGTTCAAGCATAAATCTATAATTATAATGTAACATTGAAGAATTACAAATTTTACATTAGCATATACACATAAAACATATCTTTTTTATGTAGTATCTATGATGATAATTACATGAAATTATTGATCAATAAAATATATCATGGTGTAATTCTTAAACACACATTTCCTTATACACGTCATATTTAAGATGTTTGTAAATGGAGCATCAATGTGGAAAATTATATCGATTTTAGAAGCATCTATAATTTTTAATGATATAACTCATAAATAAAGGGATTATAAGATAAAAAAATTCCATCAATAATTAAAAAAGTATAAAAAATGAGTTAAAATATTAAATTAATAAATCATTTCATTAAATCATACCTATGAGATAAATTGTTTTTTATGATTAAAAAAAACATTCACTAACAAAAAAAATTTGAATTAAAATTATATAACATAATGATCAAATATTATAATATAAAACTTATTTGATAGAAAATTTATTAGTAGTTTTATATTATTTATATCTATCAAAGGTTTCATATCTCTATTTGATTTAGGGGAATACTGATTTTCATGGGATTAGTTAATTCTAGGGACATAAAATTAGTTGACAAAGGACCATGATTCGCAATATAAAGAGGAAAGAGATTGTTCCAGATACATATATTTCATAGGAAATATAATACATGATAATGGTTCTTTTTTCACCCCTATTGTTTATACATGATTTGATCAAAATAATAAATCCTCAAAGTAAGAAGTAAATAGAAATAATTTATGATTGAAAATATTAATTTAAATTTTACAATGAATTCTATGTATCAATTTTTATGGATTTATAATTTTTAAAGATACAATGGTTATTAAAATGAAACAATAAACTGATAGTAAAATCATTCTAAAAAATGATCGATTAGTAACAAGTCTATTTATTCATAAATCCAATAGAATTTTACATTTTTACTTATAATTTATTTGATCATTTTAATTATAATTTATTTTAAAGGCCACCAATTGTGGTTGGTGTTCTTATGATGAAACTAGGAATGTTTAGTGACACCATAGAATGCCAATAAATGGTAAATTTTATTTAAATGTAGTTTTGTATTTATGTAAGAAAGATAATCATATAATCATCATTAAAATTTTTTTATACATATTTATACAAGATGATATTGGGAGAACAAATATTTTCATTTGAAATATGTTTGATAACTTATGGAAACCTATTACTTATCTTGTAGTTATTTAAGAAGATAATGAATATTACTCTATATAGACAGACTTATAGAAGATTCCTAAAATTTTATATAATAGGAACTAGTTATGTATATATAATATTTTCATAGATCGAATCAAAATTACATATTATGACAAGGTATTTTAAAATAATAGTCTAAAAATTCAAGAGATAATTATTACAAAAAAAAAATTCATTAATCAATCTATAAAGTCATGTATGAGAAATACTGGGAGGTTAATCTATTAATTTGAGGTATATATGATTTTACAATAGATTGATCACATATTCCATGGGATATAGTTATTATTTTATAACTAACATGTAGTTTATATATGAAATTTTAAGTTATGTCATGGAATGTTGCACAGGGTGTAGTCATAACAATCCAATTGATCAATTGAAATATTAATGATTTTGTACCTGGAATGTTGAGTGGAAGGGATACGAGATAAAAGTGGGAAATTGTTTCCCTTTATATTAATATGAACTAATATAATATATAAACTACGTGATGAGCATGATAATCTAAATCACTGCATTAGAAGTTGTATCTATAAATATCATGTTCATTTTGGCTTATGAGGCAACTATTGGAGTGTAAAATACATATTGATGTCTATTATTTCATAAAATCTCGTTGAATAAGTTAATATTTGTCAATATATTTATTATTATAATTATACTATATGTACTATCAATGATTTCATATTTTAAAAGTGAATAAAATAATTTATACAATGGTTTTCTAAGTCTTTAGATGTCTTACTCATGGAGGTAATGTCACATATAGCATATTTTCCACCCATCAGAAATTTGGAGTCCCAGGAAAAAATCCATAACTAAATAAAAGCATGATACTATCCTATGAGGGATTACAAGGATATTTAGTAATTATGATCTAGTGTATGTGTAACATCCCGGATCCGGGTCCCACTCAACGGGTGCCCCGCACCTGGTTGGTCAAATGACCTCAAGCGCATTTCCCCAAACGCTAGAAGCTGTTGACTAGAAGCAAGGGACTAGGTATGATAGTAGGGAATCTATGCCCTCATTTGTCAATGTGTAGTGCAGTGGAATAAAATTAAAAGCATACAACAACAGCGGAAGCAATAAACCTTACACATTTAAAATAAACTACTACAATAAAAGATAACAAATGGTTATATAGTTAATGATGCAACAGGTCTCAAGTTATATGAAAACAACCAGAACATGTTACACAAAAATACAATACAGTACAATACAGAGTACAACAAAAAAAACAAAACAACTGTTAGCATCACGAGCCTAAGCTTGGTCCCATGCTCCCTTACTCCTCAGCAGTAATCAAGTACCTGTTTATGGAACCTTTCCCTTATCCCCTCCTATAGAAATGTAATATGTTTGGGCCGAAAACATGACCCAAACAGGGTGTGAGAAATAAATCCCAGCAGGCATCCACCAAAGGCCCATGCTCAACTGTGTGTAAACATGCAAAAATAGTGTGCAAATGTAAATGAAATAAATTAAGCAGTACTCAAAAGTAACTAACTTTAACAGTTATCTTGCCATTTTATTATTCATTTAATCATTCAATATAAGGAAAACCACCACAGTGAATTTTCTATTTAACAGTCATTGTCCTCCGACACGCAAACACTTACCCTTAGCTAATCAGAATCTAGCCCTCAGGCATTTCTCTCAGGCATAACACATATTTCCCTAGGCGTATGATGTGTCACCCTCAGGCACAGAGGTCACTTCCCTCAGGCATACGAAAAGTTTCCCTCAGGTGAAATAGGACGTTGCCCTCAGGCTAAGTAGTACATTTCCCTCAGGAAAAACAAAGAATGACCTCAGGCTAAAAAGAACACTACCCTCAGGCGCAAGTAACCGGGCCATGCCCAACATGTAAATAAGAAATTCACATACAATTCCTATCAAGGAAATTTAACAAACATTATTACAATTTCATACCCTCAGGTATCCTGGCCAAATGGCTAAACAGAGGAACGCACTCCCGGGGTGGTCCTGAATCCAAGCAGTGATCCTAAACAGCAGGATATTATCACATTTAATTACCTATACAATTCTAGGTATTTAGACAGCCAAGGCCTCATCCACACGACACCCCAACATGGTTTTTTAGCACAGCGGTACAAAAAAATTCACAACATTTGGAATTTAACCACCAAGCCACCTACCTCAAACACCCTTGAACGGTATACGCGAAAGACGATCTTTGAATCGTCTATGAACGACGTAGATCTGAGGTGAAAGAAATCTTCGTTCAAACTCAAATAACTTCCCTTATAGGAGTAAATTTCAAGAACGGCTTAAGGAGAGTGGATGGCTTACCCGTGCGGTTCCAATGAGATTGTCAGAGGTGAAAACAAATTCCCGACGATTGATCTGGAGATCCTCGAAGGTCCAGCCTCCTCTACCAACTCCTTCCTCCGGTTCTAAGCCAATCCTATGAGCAGGGTTGTCTATTTCCCATTTTAAGAGAAGAAACAAACTACACGGCATGTACTTTTCATGTTTTAACTATTCCTATGGGGCTTCTCACCAGCGTGGAATTGTTCATCTGTTGATATGAGTACACGACATGTGAAACCTGAGTACACGGCGTGTACTGCCGCTCAGCTGGCGTCCGCTTCCACCGCCTGACTATTTTCTTGCCGACTGACTACATAGCGTGTAAATATCCACTACACGGTGTGTTGTTGGTTTTTACACCCTTCGTCTCCAACATGGATAAACACCCGGTGTACTCATTCCACATGGACAACGTACACAGTGTGTGGAAAAGTACACGGCGTGTAGTCCCAAAATTTAGGATTTTCCCCTATTCCCTTATTTTATCAAAAACACTTAAGGAAAAGAGAAAAGAAGAAACCCATACCTCAAAATAGGAACCAGGTTCGTACAAACTTCTCCCCTTAAAGCAATTCAACCCCAAATTTCCCTTCCAAGGGTAGCGAAGATAAAGCTCAGAATAGCTCTAGCCACTGAGCATGTACGTCGGTCTCCCACTCTCAGGTTTCATCTTGCACTCAGCCATGCTGCCATAGCACCTGTACAAGATGAACTGACCGGCCTCGGAGAACCTTCGTGCTCCTATCCACAATACGAATCAAATGCTCCTCAAAGAACACATCTACCTCAAGCTCATCCTCCTCAGGCTGAAAGACGTGAGACGGTTTTGCATGATTGTGGCACAACTGAGATACATGGAAGATTTATTGCATGGCTCGGTACCTCAGTGGTAATTGCAACTGATAGGAAACCAGCCCGAATCTCTCCAGAATATCAAATGGCCCCACATACCTCAGTGAATGTTTACCCTGTCTCCTGATACACCTGTGTCCCAACCTCAACGAAAGACGTAAGAAAACCTAATCCCTAACCACAAAATCCAAGGGTTGTCTACGACAATCAGCATAATATTTCTGACGAGATTGTGCGGTTGCCATCCGCTTATGAATCTACTGGACCTCCTCAGAAGTCTCCTGCACGATACGTGGTCCCAATAAAGTTGCCTCACCCACCTCTATCCAGCACAAGGGTGATCAGCATGGCCTATCATATAAAGCCTCGTAAGGTTCCATCTCAATAGTTTCCTGAAAACTATTACGATAGGAAAACTCGACTAGGGGTATGTTCTTCTCCCAAGAGCCCCCAAAGTCTAGGATTCATGCACGTAGCATGTCCTCAAGCACCTGTATCGTACGCTCTAACTAGCCATCAGTTTGAGGGTGGTAAGTTGTGCTCAGAAGCACCTGTGTAACCAATGCCCTCTAAAAACTCTACCAGAAACTAGACGTAAAACGAGCGTACCTATGTTGAAACGATAGAACGAGCGACCCCATGAAGACGTACGATTTCTCGGATATACAACTTTTCTAGATCATCAACACCGAAGGATTCCTTGATCGGTAAAAAGTGAGCTACCTTCGTGAGTCTGTCCACAATAACCCACACGACATCATTGCCTCGAGGTGACCTCGGAAACCCGGTCATGAAATCCATCATGACATCATCCCATTTTCACTCTGGGATGGGTAACTGTGGTAACAGTCCGACTGGCCTCTGATGCTCTGCCTTCACCAACTGACAGGTGGAACATATAGTAACAAAACTATATATCTCCCTCTTCATACCTAGCCACCAATACTGACATCTAAAGTCTCGGTAAATATTGGTAACCCAGGGATGAAATGTACAAGATGAAGCATGAAACTCCTGCATCAACTCCTCATGTATATATCCTGGAACCCAAACTTGTCCATGGAAACACGGAATTTCATCATCGCATAACATCCAACTAGGAGGAGGGTCCTCACTTACCATCGACTCCCATAGAACTAGGCCTTCCGAATCAGATAGTTACCTCATCCGTAATCTATCCAGGAGTGTATAATTCATAGCTAAAGATGAAAGATAGGTCTTCCCTTGACTATCATGCACCTCCAAATGCATCTCAGAGAACAAAGCCATAATCTACCACTCATTACTGGCCTCATGCATAGCTTGTATCTGAGTCATCCTTCTTAGGGCATCAACTACCTCATTACCTTTACCAGGTGTATAGGCAAGCACAAAATAGATGGACTGAAGGTATTCGACCCACCTTCGTTGCCTCAGATTCAAGTCACGCTGGGTAAAGATATACATGAGACTTTTTTGGTCTGTGAAAATAAAAAAATTCTCTCCCAATAGATAATGTCTCCAAAAGTTCAACGCATGAACAACTGCAGCCAACTCGAGATCATGCGTCAGGTAATTCATCTCATGTGGCCTCAACTGCCGAGAACCGTATGCAACAACTCGATCTCCCTACATCAACACTACTACCAGTCTAATACCTGATGCATCACAGTAAACTGTATAGCTCCTTCCCTACTATGGGAGTATTAGGACTGGTGCTGATGTCATCCTTCCTTTTAGGTCCTAAAAGGCTATCTCACAAGCTTCCGACCAAATGAAATTCACACCCTTCTTAGTCAAACCTGTCAACAGTGCTTCTAAGTGGGAGAAGTCATGGATGAAACGTCTGTAGTTACCAGCCATCCCCAAGAAACTTCATATATCAAATGAGTTCTTAGGATTCACCCAGGAATCTATTACTCTCACCTTCTCTGGGTCTACCGCAACTCCTGCCTCTGAGATGAAATTACCCAGGAAGTGAATCTGGTCTATCCAAAAGTGGAACTTTGAGAGCTTAGCATATAGTTTACGCTCTCTCGGTGCACTCAATATGATCTCAAGATGGGTGGCATGGTCGTGCCGACTGTGAGAGTACACTAAGATTTCATCCATGAATACTACCAAAAAATAATCCATGTAAGGATGGAACACACGATTCATCAGAGCCATGAAAACTGCTAGCGCGTTTGTGAGTCCGAACGAAATAACCATGTACTCGTACAGACCATATCTGCTCCGAAAAGATGTAAGTGGGATATCTGATGGTCTCATGCGCAGCTGATGATATCCCGATCTCAAGTCAATCTTCGAGAACACTCATGCTTCAAAAAGTTGATCAAAAATATCATCAATCCTTGGTAAGGGATATCAGTTCTTGATCGTCAACTGGTTCATCTTCCGATAACCCACACAGAGTATGAGGGTAATGTCCGCCTTCTTCGGAAAGAGGACCGGTGAACCCTAAGGAGAATTACTGGGTTGGATGAAACCCTTTGATAGTAACTCCTCTAACTGCAACTTGAGCTCCTGCTACTCTGGTGCAGCCATCATATCCGGAGGAATGGACACCGGTGCTGCTCTTGGAAAAAGCTCAATAGAGAAATACACCTCTCTCTCTAGTGGTAGACATGAAAATTCATCTGGGAAGACATCCTCGAAATGAAAAACCACTGGAGGTAAATCCATCTGACATGCCCCCTTATCATCCAGATATAAAATCGCAATCTGGGATGTGACTCCACCTCACCCACGATGCTCTGGTCTAGCTCGACTCACCTCAACATCCCATTCTCCCTTATATAGAAACTCTCCACCCTCTGGTGACATGAAACTCACCCTACAATGATAGCAATCTACAGAGGCTTGGAAGATAACCAACTAATCCATCCCGATAATGACGTCATAACTCGTCATCTCTATGACATAGAGGTCCCATAGAATGTGACACCCTCCAACATCAAGGGGGAACTACTTGCACTGACACGCACCAGCCGTTCTAGTTCTCAATGATGTGTCAAGCGTCATAATTGAAGAAGAAGAAGAAACACAGAGCCCAAGGCTCTTCACAACGGGCACAGATATGAAACTATGTGTAGCACACATATCAAAAATCACTGAAGATAAGACAAAAGCTACTAGAATAGTACCTATGACAGTAGAAGGTCTGGGATCCTGCTCTTATTGGGTCTGTTGCACTGCATATGCCTGCCAGTGCCGTGGCCCTGTGACAAAGCCTGGCTACCCTGAGCTGTCCCACCCTACTTCCTATGAGATCCTGGTATCTGGCTACCAAGGCCATGACGAACATCTTGGAATGCACACCCTAACATATTCTAGTTCCCCGACTAGTAAAAATACACTGGTCCTACTCCCGCACACAGAGTCTTCACAGAACCTCTCTCACTATCCACTGATGGAAATGCCCAGCAAAAGCGCTGCAGATGACCCATATTTCCACAAGATCGGCACTCCACTGTGTCACATGGACACTGTGTTCTTTTTTTCCCCTCTCTACCGCACTGGTTGCAAAAGAATGGGCCAACTGGAGAAACTTTCTGGCTAGTACTGCCACTGTGAGAGAAACTCATCTATTTCTTCCACTTCCAGGTAGAAATAGTGCCAGAAACTGGTGTCGAACTTCCCTGGCCTGCACCACTAGCCTCCGGATGGTTCCTATCTATAATCAGTGCCTGGTTCATAATATAATGTACTGAACGCAACCTGTCAACATTCACCAGTGCTCAGATTTCATATCGAAGACCAACCTCAAAGCGCCTAGCCCTCAACATCTCATCACCCACCAGAACGAGTGCAAAACTATGAAGCTCAGTGAATCGAGCAGAATAGTCCATCACCGACATACTTCCCTGCTACAAATTCATGAACTCTTAGTCTCTATCTGCTCTTAGTGTCTCTGGGAAGAAGAAGTCATAGAAGACTACCTGAAAATATTCCCACACCATGTCTCTCTGATGCACTGTCTGAATGGAAACATCCCACAACCTCTTGGAAGAATCACACAGCATATAAGTCCCGAGCTTGACCCTCTACCCTGGAGGTATCTAAAGATGATTGAAAATATTCTACATAGACCCCAGCCAAGACATCGCAGCCTGTGGTCCGCTATCCCCTGAAAATGTAGGTGGATGCTACTGCTGCAAGATACGAGTCAGCTTATCCATAGATGAGGCAGTCAGCGGTGCTCCCTGAAAGGTCTGCAAGAACCACATAAAGCCTTCACAGAACTTCACCTCCCCACCTATGTCTAGTATACCAGCTGGAACCACATCTGGCTCTGCTGGAGGATCCCCTGGTATCCCCTGGCCCACCATCTCTGGAGTATTATCATTGTCACTCTCTTGGAGAACAACGCGTTATCGTCTCGGTGGGATGACTATACAAGACCAAACACACACCTTAGATCAAGATTAACACAGATAGAAAACGAAGGGATGAAAAGGAGAACAGGAGGAAGAAGGCATTCAAGAATGCACAACAAGGCTACATGGCATGTATACTGACTACACGGTGTGTACCTGTCTTCTCTTCCCACTGCCAGGGTCCTTCTACATGGCTAAGGCACACAGCTCCAGTTGAACCAAACAACACAGCATGTATACAATCTATACGGCGTGTATGGTGTAATTTTCCAACTGCTCGTGTCGTTTGTGACACTGCCGACTACTCAGCTAACACTACACTGTGTATTACACCCACACACGGCATGTACACCACGTCATTTTCCTAGCCACCCGGTCATGTCCAGACGGTCTTCCACTGGTCAATACTACACGTCGTGTCCCTCAGGCACACGTCATGTACTGGACGAGCTCCGCCGACCTGTGTTGTTAGTTACACGGCCGGATCACAGATCAGACTACACTGCGTGTTCATCAGTGGACACGGCGTGTATGTCTTAAGGTATCCTCTATCTTTGTTTTTAGTTACATGGGCGGACTTCGGGTCAACACTACACAATGTGTACATCAGTTACACGGCGTGTCTGCCACCATCTTATCCCTTCCCTCTGTCCCCTCTCACACGGTCTATGACATGGGAAGAGACTACATGGCATGTAATGAGGATATACAACGTGTACTTAAAAAGTTTTCTTTTCTTCCCGAATAGAAGATCACACGGCGTGTGTCTGAGGAACTACACGGCATGTATCATTGGTTTACCGAACAGTAAGGCTGAAATACTACTCCGAAACACAGAAAAAAACACTAAAACAACTCCTAAGTGCCAAATTCTGATCCGTGAGGGCCCATACTCCTCGCGAATCAAAGTTTGGCATCTTATCTGAGTTATAAATACGGTAAATAACTAATGATCCACCAAATTTTTGTCAATAAGGGCCCATACTCCTTAGTAACCAATTTTTGGCATTCATTATTTCATGGCCTCACACAAATATACCCTATCACATAGTAGGTATTTATCAAAGCAGCTATCACAACATCTTGCTTTTCATAGAACAACAACTATCACAACAACATGCAATATTGATTGCGCATACATGGCATGGAACTATGCATGTCATGTGATTACTAGCATGTGCCTAAATGATTCATGAGATGGCATACCCTCATCTCATCGGGATGCATCTAAATAGAACCCATGGATAAAATATAAGCAGCACAACCACAAGTGTGTCACCCAACAGTGAAATCAAATAACCTGTAAAATTTGAAAAATAACAAAAATTGAAAAAAAATCCATGGTAGACTGGATTTTACCTATACATGGGTTAGCTACTCATGGGAAAAACTTATTACCAACTACCATTCCTATCCTATCCCTAAATAAGTCTCGAAATAATAAGTCAATGAAAAGAACCTGCCTTTGATTCCACTTTGTAACGTCTCGGATCCGGGTGCCACTCAACAGGTGCCCCGAACCCGGTTGGTCACATGACCTCAAACAAATTTCCCCAAACGCCAGAGGATGGCGACTAATAGCGAGAGCCTATGTCTGATAGTGGGGAAACTATTCCCTCATTTGTCAAAGTGCAGTGCAACAGAATAAAATAAAAAGCATACAACAACAGCGGAAGCAATAAACCATACAAATTTAAAATAAACAACTGCAGTAAAAGTTAACCAATAGTTATATAGATAATGATGAAACATGTCTCAAGTTATAAGAAAAGAGCCTTAACTTGTTACACAACAATACAGTATAATACAATACAGAGTACAACAAAACAAACCAAACAGCTGATAGCATCGTGAGCCTAAGCCCGGTCCCATGCTCCCCTACTCCTTAAAAGAAATCACGTACATGTATAATGACCCTTTCCCTTATCCACACCTATATAAATGTAATCTATTTGGGTCGAAGACATTACCCAAATAGGGTGTGAGAAATAAACCCCAGTATGAATCCACCAAATACCCGTGCTCAACTGTGTGTAAACATGCAACAACAGTGTGAAAAAGTAAATGAAATAAACTAAGAAGCACTCAAAAGTAACTACATTTACCAGTTATATTACCATTTTATTATTATTTTAATCATTCAATATAAGGAAAACCACCACATTTAATTTTCTATTTAACAGTCAGTGTCCTCCGACACTCAAACACTTACCCTCAGGTAATCAGAATCTTTCCCTCAGGCATTGCCCTATGGCATAATAGATATTTCCCTCAGGCATTGCCCTCTGGAATAATAGATATTTCCCTCAGGCATACGAAGTGTCGCCCTATGGAACAGAAGTCACTTCCCTTAGGCATACGAAAAGTTTCCCTCAGGCGAAATAGGACATTGCCCTCAGGCTAAGCAGTACCTTGCCCTCAGGCTAAACAAACTATGCCCTTCAGGCTAAAAAGAACACTTCCCTCAGGTGAAAGTAACGGGGTGATGCCCAAAATTTAAATAAGAAATTCACATACAATTACACTCAAGGAAATTTAACAAACATTATTACAATGGAATACCCTCGGATCTCCTAGCCAGATCGCTAAACAGAGGAATGCACCCCTAGGGTGGTCCTGGATCCAAGCAGTGATCCCAAAAATCAGGTTATTATCACATTTAATTACCTATACAATTCTAGGTATTTAGACAGCCAAGGCCTTAGCCACACGACACCCCAACATGGGTTCGTAGCACAACGTTACACAAAAATGCACAACAGTTGGAATTTAAACACCAATACACCTACCTTAAATTCCCTTTAACGGTATATGCGAACGACGATCTTCGAATCGTCCATGAACTATGTATATCTGAGGTGAAAGAAATCCCCGTTCAAACTCAAATAACATCCATTAGAGGAAGAATTGTCAAGAACGACTTAAAGAGAGTGGAGGGCTTACCCTTGCGATTCCAACGAGATTGTCAGAGGTGAAAACAGATTCCCGACGCTTGATATGGAGATCCTCGAAGGTCCGACCTCCTCTCCCGAACCCTTCATCCAGTTCTAATCCAATCCCATGTACAGGGTTGGATACTGCCCATTTTAAGCGAAAAAAAATCTACACGACGTGTACTTTTCATTTTTTAACTGTTCCTACGGGCGGCTTCTCGCCAGCGTGGAACTGTTCATCTATCGACATGAGTACATGGTGTGTGAAACCTGAGTACACGATGTGTACTGCCGCCCAGCTGGTGGCTTCTTCTACCACCTTACTATTTCTCTACAAAATGACTATATGACGTGTAAATATCCACTACCCGGTGTGTAGAAGGTTTTTACACCCTTCGTCACCAACATGGATACACACCCTGTGTACTCATTCCACACGGCCAAAGTACATGACATGTGGAAAAGTACAAGGCGTGTAGTCCCAAAATTTTGGATTTTCCCCCTTTCCCTTATTTCCTCAAAAACACTTAAGGAAAAGAGAAAAGAAGAAACCCATACCTCAAAACAAGAACTGAGTTCTTACAGTATGTGGGATTATTGTATAAGTGGGATCCATAGGTCTATCATTATACTTATGTTTAGATTAATATATTATGAATATATTTATTTATGCATTTCATACACCTACCATTGTAGTGCTTATATTTATATAACCACTATATTAATGTTAATTTCCATAGATTTTAGTTTTATCAATAGATTATAGTAGTTCCCATGATATAATTAAAACATTTATATACTATATAAAATATTAATGAATCATATCTTCCATTACCAAACATGCATGAGAATGTAAGGAAATTTAAACTATTAACAATGGACATAATAGAATATGATTAATGAAAGGGTAAAAATATGTTATAAACAGATAATATATGATATTATAATATTAATATGATTATTTTATTTCATGGTAACATGTATGAAACCACTATAAACGTGTTTAAATAATGTTTAATCAAAAGTTTTTGCGAGGTAAGGTATTTATTAAAAAACACTAAATTAATTAGGTAAATCTTTTAATTTGTTATTTATGTCAGGACAATATTATATGTTTCATTACACTCGATTACTGTATGATTACTTTCAATTGTTTTATTTGTATTTTTATTGATACACAAAATTGATTTATTTATTAATTATCTCGTCAATGTTAAGATCCTTTTAAGGGTTTATTTCACAATCAAATTATAATTGAGATTTTATATTTTAGAATATAAGATGAATTAAATGAAATGAAAATTTATTAATAAAACCATTTATTTTTTTCCATTCCCTGAGTTATTAATAATATTATCATGTAATAATACTTTTTTTTTCAAATATTTTATAATTAAAGTTTTTAGAAAAAATTTTCATTAAAATATGAATTTATTTCACGATTAAGTTGAAATTATCATTTCTTCTAAAAGCATGTTTTTTTATTAATAATTATATTATTTGAAATTATAAAAATTATTTATTATATGTATTTTCATCGATTTATACTATTTACAAAAAAATATAATAGAATATTTATATTGATTTATAAAAAATTAATGTATGGATATTTATGAAAAAGTAAAAAAGATATATTTTATTTCCATGCAAAACATGAAAAAAATTTCATATCATCATGACCACTAAAATGATTTATGGATTTTTATATGTTTCAATGATTATTTCCAATTAAATTTGTTTTCAAAATTTTTTTATGAAATTTTCATTTTTAAAAATGATTTTCAATGAAAAGGATTTTCAAAATGTTTTTGAAAATGCAAATAATGTCTTCCTCAAGGATTTTTTTTGTATAATTTATAGTGAATTTATTCAATAATGAAAAAAACCCATTAAATGTAATATCATACTTAGTTTCAATATAATATTTTTACAATAATTTTGACCAATGAATGTATTGGAATTTTTATTCTTTGATTGATTATTGTAGTCATTAACATTGTAATTATTTATTCACTTCCCTAAGGAAATTAAATTTCCCATATATGTAAATATTACTTATCATTGATAATTTTATAACTGAAAAGGTATGATATTTTTATATACAATGTTCGCTTTGATAGTTATTTCATTAATTGGGAAAGTACTGATAAATCTGTATTCTTTACTCAATAAATATTTCTAATGATAAAGAATTTTTTATATGAGTTAATATTAATAATTGATATATAAAGAAATATATAGAAATGAAATACCCGATTTGGCGCAGGTTTTTCCAAGGCACTTGATTCAGTAGTCGTCTCATGAAAAAAAAATTATTATCCAAACAATATTTGTATATAAAAAGTTGTTTAAAATATATTATTCATATATCAAGATAGTATACATATATTTATCCAAAACGCAATAGTTTTACATAGATATTTTTATAATTATTGACGATATATACTGATACTATATATATCATGTTCCTAGGATTCTTGACATCTAATTAATTATCATTTCATTCATTTCAATTATTATTTTCATTCAAGATATATTCACAATGATAAAATATATTGATTCATTTTCTCTAAACATATGGATTAAATGGAATGTGCTATCAGTTATTTAAAATTACATTTTTATTCAACACTTTTTTATCATGATAATCATGTTCATTAAATTTCATTTGTTCTTAGTTTTTTATCATTCCCTATTGATTATTATAAATGATTTTTAATACCTTCAATTGTACTTATCCATTACTGATCATTGGATCTTAGCCTTATTTTGTTTCATTTCCCTAGGATTCAATTAATTTCATTGGGACAATAATTTTGGGATATTCTAGATGGAATTAAATTATTTATGAGAAAACCACTATTCTAATTAGTATTTTCAAATTAATTTCATGGAACATTTAAGTATATTATTTAACAAGACCACTGAATTATTTGATCCTTATAGATGTGATTCAGTGTATCATATTCCAATATAGTGTAGTAATGCATTATGTCCAAGATACTATTGTTAGGGTCACTACAGTTGGAATTAGATAATATTTTGTAGAATCTTTGGGAACATGAATTAGGAGGAAATATATTTGGTAACACCGTGATGTGATATAATATGAGGGTAATTACAGTATAACTTCTTAGTTATATTGTTACAATATTAATTTTATAGTTTTTACTTCCAATAACTATGTAATTTTATTTTATATGTAACCATGTTTCTAGAACATATGTTCCAAGGGGATGTAAATATAAAAGGACTTGTTAGTCTTGACTTAATATGTTACCTCCTACATGAAAATGAGCCTTACTACATGTATGATTTGATAGTCTCTAGGGATAATGGATTTTTATTTATATTAAAAATGAATGACCTTGGTAAATCATTAGGAAAATAGAGTACCATTATTAAAATAAAACAAATTAGGTATTGGGATTCAAGAATTTAATTGTAGAAGTATATCCATAATGGTATTTTTATAAGAATCAAGAATCCTATATAAATTGTGTTATATTTTGGATTCCATTTTTTATTTATTAACAAAGTATTTATCTGAATAATGTCATGTATTTATGGGTTTATGATTGATAATATATAAAAATTCATAAACACCTCTTTTTTGTTTTTATGAGATTAGAGTCTATGTTGATTATAAATATTTTTTGATATATTTATAGAATGTAAGTGTTATAGAGAAAAAGTTATTTCATGATAAATGACTATTCATTTAGTTGAAATAATAGGAGATGTATTGATAACCATTTGGGTTAATATGATCCTTAATAAAATTGTAATAATATTAAAATAATATAATTATAATTTTTGGGGGAAATAATATTTAATGATAATCATATTACAATTTTTTTAATGACTATGTATATTTTGAAGATTCACATCATACAATATTAGGAATTTTCAAGGTAAATTATAAATATTGTTTATAAAAAGGAAACCATATATTCTAGGATGAAATATTTTTAAAATTTAAAGACCGTATGTCTTGGGCACATGACTGACGGAGAGTAAGGGCTTAACACCTACCTCAGGCCTATGTGACGTCCTAGTCAACATGTCATTATTTTTATTTAAAGTATTTGAATAAATAATAGTAATAATAAACCAAAGGTGTTAATTTTTATTTTAAAATTTAATTTATTATGTTAGATAAATTATGATAACCATATTACTTTTATTAAATATTAGGAGACATATGTAAAGGAATTTTTAATGTGTCTTCTGATCTATTAATAGTGAAATTGAGGGATTTAGGCTTAAAAATGTTTTTTTGGAGACACATTTCATGTATTATTGTATGAATTAGAATTTTTTCAAAGAAAAATAAAAGGATGGAATTATTTTTGTAAATTTAAAACATATCTTTTAAGAATATTTCTTTATATTCCTATAGAATAATGATATTCCTCACCTTTAGGAAAACGATCATGGATAAAAAATGTTATAATGTTACCTTCATACCCAAAGAATCATATTATCATTTATATAGTCATCAAGATATGGATTTTAGTCCTTATAAATTCCATTGATCATTCACCTTCCTTTAATCAATGGCCACGATCTCTCTATAAATTTAACTACACTTTTCCTCCATGTCCATATCATCACTTGCCAACAATTTTCTGCTACAAATGATCCCAGTTATGTGTTATTCTTTATGACTAAGGTACATACCTTTCTGTCATATTAAAAATATAATTTATTATCCATTTTTCAATTTGGGGTTTTTGGAAATGAAATATCTAAAAGTAAAACACAGGATTCCTGATCTCGATATTAATTTTAGAGGAAACAATTTATTCAATGTTTGGAGAGTGTAACATTCCTAGATTTTTTAATTTGGACATAATATTTGATGGCATGTATGAAATGAAACACTATGTATGAAATGGATTATAAAATCACAATACTATTTAATGTATTAATTATTTTAATCAAATTTAATATATTATACGACTTCTATGCACGCCACCCTGAGTTTAATATGCATTATAAGTATGATCAGGTTTCACTGAAAAATAATAAAATATTATTATTATTATTTAATATGTCTATTATTACATTGGTTTTACAATGGATATAATTAATAAGATTAGAAAAAATATTAAAATATATATTCTTTATAGGTTTATTAGTAATCTATTTATTAGTAATAAAATACGATTCAATTGATATAAAAACATATGTTTTCTGAAAAACTGAATTTTTTCTACATGGCGGTTTCATAATTTTTTAGAATAAAATTTAATATTATTTGTCAAAAATTATATAAAATAAATTTTAAAAAATAGATGTCACTTTTTCAATTATAATTTAAATATTATCTTTTGAAGAAATTTTTTGATTTATCCAACAATTTTGAATTTTCAATGAATAGTAAAAATTTAGAAATTTATTTGTAAACTACCTTTTCATTTAATAATTTATAAAGTTAAATTATAATTATATTGGGATATAATGTTAAATTAGTTCAATTTTATATCAATTAATACAATTTATTTCATTTTATTAATTTTCAAAATAAATCTATAACTATATAAACATTATATACTATTGAACATTTTCATTTAAAAAAACCAGCTTTTTCATCATGTCTAGAGAATTAAATTTAAACAAAAATTTTCCAAAGCATTCAATTAAATTTTAATTATTTATTTCAAATATTGAATTATTGAAATTTATGATTTCTATAATCTCCAAAAAAAATTTGACCAAAATTAATAGTCAATGTATTAAAAACTAAATTCTATGGTTATGGTTAAAACTGATTTAAATGGGGGTTAATATAGAATAATAATAGTGGAAATGACCTAAAATATTATCTATTTTTTTATTTAATGAGAATTTTTTTATGTTTTATTTCATAATATATGTAGTATGGAAATTCATTGCCACATTCATTTGAAGATGTCTGATATAATAAGATCCGTAAAGAATAATACAACCATGAAACATTTCTTCATATTAATATCTATAATGATTTCAGATAGGGAAAAAATCACATTTTCAGTTATAAATATTATGTAAAAGGTCAAATGATTTTTAGTTATGATAAGAATTTATCATTAACATTTAATGTGAATTAGTCTCTTCAAATAATTATGAAATGGAATCATAGTAATTAATTAATTATTGAAGAAATAATAATTTATATAATATAAAATAAAAGTAAAGTGAATTGAATTAATTATTATGTTATATTAGTTTCGAGAAGAATATATCTTATTACCTAGGTTTTTATCCTGTAATATACTAATTTTGTCATAGTTAGATATTTTAAATTCCAATTTAAATAAATAATGTCAAAATGGGCATTAATGTTTTATATGATAAATTATATTTTACTAAATGTTTTAAAATTTCGATAATTCCTATAATCTTCCCAATGATTATAAAATAATAATAAATATAGAAAATTTTATATTAATTTTAGATTTTTACATTTATCATTAATACATTAACCCTAAAATAGTAAAATATTTATTAGTATATTGAAGTTTTTAGAGGTGTTTTTGCACATTATATGCATTTTTATTAATATAAAAATATAACAGACATAATATTTTTAATTGAAAATTTTAATTTAATACATATAGTAAATGTTTCAAAATTATAAAATAATGATAACATTATTTTATGATTAATGTAAAAATTATTTAGGTTATAAAATTATTTAGCATTATAAAAAAAGAAAAAAATAAGGAAACATATATATTAAGGAAAAAATATTTTAAACATATGTATCATTCTGTGGTGGAGTTTTGGATAGATCAAATAATCCATAAAAACAATTATTATCAATTTATATGTCATTTAAGGAAATATTGTCATCCAAATATTGAATAATTTTGGGTATTAAAAAAAGTGATACTCCACCTTATCTATATTAGGGAACTCCCTCCACACGCTTCTTCACACCATAAAAACAATTTGGTTTGGAAAGGAAAAGACCAAATGACTATTAAAATTCCCTCATTCTATAATATAATAATTATTATTTGGATTAAATCCAAGAATTTATGGATTCAATAAAAACAAAAGAGGATACCATAAGAAGTGGTAATGTTCTTCAACAAACATCATTATTTTATTTCTATCCTTACCTCATACAATTATTATTAATTCATGATGATATAGTTAATTCATAAAAAACTATCCTATTTTTAACATAATTAATGAAATAATCTCATATCCACATCAACCAAATTAGTTAGGAAATTATCAATCGTGTGTACGCAAACTACCTCCATACGAACCAATGTCACAAATTTATCCATTTACTATTCTTATGGCGAGGTATTATGATTGATCTAATGTATATGAATTTCATTTGTAAATTATTTAATCCAATTAATTCACTAAAAAATATATTTTATTACATTTCATTATTAATGAGACATTTCAATTCTACTCAAGTTTACGATAGCTTACTCCTTCGTAATGCGATGATATCCTTCTTTCACAAACGCTTCACATTGAATGTGATAAGAATATTCAATTATTATATGTGATATACATGAAATAATTATGATACTAATTTAATATTTATCATTATATAAAGATAATATATATCATTTTATTTCATTCCATTTCACTTAGATAAATATAACAACATCGTTCTTGTATGTGTGGACTACTGCCTTCAAAAAAACGATGTGACTCACTTGTCATCACAAAAACACAATGATGATATATATGAATACTTAAAATGGTATTAATTATATTATTTTATTTATATAACATATGATATTACTTAACTCATTTCAATAATTATCATTTAAAATTGAAATTTTACTCATGTGTTTGTACGATCGACCATATCCATGATTGTATCATAGTTCATTTTTCATAACCACATATTAATGATTGGTTTAAATGTAAAATTGTAGTAAAAATGTCTTATTATATAGTATTTATAATTTTTTATATGTTTTAACTATTTAATAAGAACAAAAATTGGATATTTCATTACAGAACCCCCATGAGAGAATAAGACAATTAACAAAAAAAAAAACGATGAGAATATTGATGATTATTAATGAATCAATGATAAGATGTCATAAAAGGATAATATATGGGATTATAAATTTTTATATTGTTGTCTTTTAAGTTATTAATTTTTTTTAAAAACACTATATTATTGTTTAATTATTTTTTAATGATAAAGAATAATGAGATAAGGGATACCATATATCAATTTACACTCACATGGTCAAACCTCTACATCATTGATTTTATCAGGATAAATTTATATTATAAATGAAATTATGTATTAGTATGTTATATTTACACTTTTGTTGTGTATTTATAGTTAATACACACATTTTTTTAATTTAATAAATATCACTTCAAAATAATAATCATTTTAATGGTTTATTTCATAATACAATTTTAATAGATATTGTTTATTTTGGATTATCATTTTAATAAGTTTACGTAACCATTAAATTTTTATAATAATATATTTTTTCCTCATTATTTTAATTTAATAATAATATTAGTCTACTCTTTGGATATTAAAATTAGTTATAAAATATTTTCAATAAAGTTTGACTCTATTTTTCTACTCAATTAAGAATATCATTCGATACAAAATGATGCTTTTAAAAATATTTATCAATTTTTTAACTTCTCAATATAATTTATTAAATGCATTTTCACCCATTTTTGAAATTTAATTGTTTTTTCAATGGAATCTATATTTCATATTCAAAACAATTCCACATTGAATTTAACATAAAAATTGAAATAAAACATTATTTTTAACATGTAGGACTTGAACAAAAAATTAAGCGGTATTGAACACTCTATATTTTCCACGATTAATTTAAGTGTTTCATTTTTTTATCAATGAAATATATTTTTATATATTAAAAGAATTTTTTGTATTAGATAATATTTAAAAAATGTTATTTTCAAAATGATTTTCGAAATGAAAACAATATTTTATTCAGGGTTTTTTTAATGTTTTTATGTTATTTCATTCATCAATGAACAAATCCCATAAATATTAATATAATGGGAATATATTATATTACTATATTCTTTATTATTCCTCCAGATGGTTTATTATCATCTGGACCAAGGGACATATTGGCATTCATATACATGATTCATTTTTTTCCATTACCATTTCATTGAATTATACACTTTTTTATAGACATTAAATATCCCAAAAAATGTAATATTAACATTCATAGATATTATAATTTCCTAAACCATATACAGTTTTTAAAAACATTGTTTATTGAATTTAATTTTATTAATTAGGGAAATATATATAAACTTTTGTTCATTATTAAATATGGATATTTAATGTTGAGGACCATTATTTATGAATTAAATAGATTAATTTATTTTTATGGAATTTGTGAGATATTAAAAACAGTGTTCATGGAGAAGATAATACAAGCACTTGAAGCATCAATTGGCTCATAAAAAAAATCAGTTTACCAAAACCATGCAATTTTTAACCATATGTATTAAAATGTAGTGGGTATAGATCATTAATATTGAGATATAATTGGCCAAACCATATTAATTTGTTCACTGAAGATTTAAAATATCTGTAGGTTAGTTATTTATAATTAAGTAATTATGTTCTTGGAAATCTAGATTTATAATATAATAATTTCAATAAATTAATTTATTTTTATATTCCTTGAGATTCTCACTAGGATATTATATATGGAAGAATAGAATTCTAATATTATTGGATAAATATAAGTCTTCTTAATTAGTTACCTTTCACTTTTAATTCATCCTTATTTTTTCATTTTTTTAAATGGAATGTGTTCATTGTTATTTACCATTCCATATTTTTTATGAATATTGATTCATAATAAAATCCATTTTACATTAACCTTATTAAAAATTTTATATCACCCTTATATTGTTTCCTCTTTGTTGGATTTGATGAAGCTTAATATGAATGATTTTTAAGGATACAATAGATGGTATAATGTTATTATAAAAACCAATGTTATAATTTCTGTATTAAATGTTATTTCAAGAATCATGTCTCAATATAGTTTACAATTATTAATAAACTATTTGGTCCTTTGTCATATGATTTATTGTATAATATTCCAATGATATGTATTATGTCACCATCTCGGGGTTGTGGGGATTATGATTGCTACATCATTGGGGAACTAATGAATATCCAAATATGTTTTTAATAATTAGAATTATTACTATATATACCATACATAAAAATTTATACTGAACATAGGGAATGAAATAAATGGTTGATCTCAAATTATCTATATTTTATTGAAATTTGTCACACACATAAGAATAAAAAATTATTTACATGGAAATAATGATAAATATTAAATTCTATAATTATAAGGCCCCAGCCTTAAACCTTACTTAATCTTGAGTTATTACAAGATTGCACATTGAGGATCTTTTCGGGTTTAGAGTTTTAGAGAATTATATCATAAAACTTGCATTACATTCCACATATAAACAAAGTGGTTACATAAAGATAGTATTCTTCATTCCCATCAATGGAAACACATTTAAAATAAAACATGGATTATTTCTTGACACTTCCTTGACACTATCATCATATCATGTACCTTTCCCTTGACCTGTGAAAAACATTTCAAAAAACTTGGGATGAGCATAAAAAGCTCAGTATGGGTTATAAAAACATGGAAAGGAAACATGGGTACATATATACATAAGAATGAAATCATACTTTACCCATAAAACATAGGCACTTTAACATACCTCATAAAATCATGAATAAATCATAGAAATCATAAGACATAAAGGTAACTTGAGGCATTCATAACATTCTTACATAGGGAGTAACCCTCTTGGTTACGTTTGGAATACCCATCACAGTATATTCCCTAAATCTCTTCGGAGAAACCTTAACATTTCACTCCTTCGCGTTACCCAATGCACTGGAGAGCTATATCGGGCTCACCCGCCCTTAGTTTATCACGGAACCACCCGTCTTCATAATAATGCCCAAGAACCATAACATAATCGTATCACATAAAACATGCATAAAGGAAACATAACATTTCCACATTTCAATCACAAGATATCAATACAACACAAAAACATTGTGAAAACTATTTTCAATACCAAAATAAAAGAAAAGTAAAACATGGTATTTATTTTTCTTTTAAAAAAGAAGGTATGGCTTGTAGAGGAAGCCGAAACTCAAATAACGGTCACGACGGCGGAGAAGTCGTTGTCGCCGCATACGTACGACAAAAACATTCCCTTTTGTCGTTTAGTAAACGCTTCGTATAAAAAAAGATTCCTTTTGAATAAATGTAAAAGTCAAAGGGGTTTATACACCGTATAAAAGAAAGTTGTGTATAAAATAAAGTGTGCCTCAAAGAAAGGAGATTGAGACGAAGTCCCATACCTCGTATCCGACTTGACCCGAACATTCTTTAATCTCCTGAATAATAAACTTGAGTTAATATCTACTTGCTTGAGAACCTTTTTCAAGTTCATTATTCCTTTTATACCATGTTATGGACATCATGTAATCATTTAAGTTAATAATGTTCATTTTGTCGGTATTTGGTTCTTAAGTCAAAAATAGACTTCTTACACTTACATGTTGTTAATTTGGTCAAAGGTTCATTATATCCAGAATGATATTAATGATTTGGATAACATATACATCATATATATTCAGCATATACATGTATTTATAATATTACATCACATTTAGAGGTAAGAAATGAAATGCACCGTTCATGGAGACGGTAAGCCGTACGTACGCATGAACGCTACTTCCATTTCTATTTCGTATTTTTTTTGGAATGGAATCATAATTATATAAGAGTATATTATAATTCCAGTATAATAACATATATAATATCATTAACTTTATCCTTTACACATCCCACATATGGTATTAACGAATCAAATCACTTTCAGGGGGCGGTAGTCCGCACTTCCTAAAATGAAGATATCGTGTTTACCCATAATGGAAACCATAAAGGTATGCCCAAAATGAAAAAACAGAAGCTTAAGGAAAACATAAACATATCATATATCATATATAAAAATAGTGACATCATAATGGCCACCTTTGAAGGTGTTAAATGAGTATTGAACAATCATCGTTTCGGGAGGCAGAATTTCTCCATCCACGGAAACCGTATGTTCTTTAACCATTTGATGTAGTTGTGTGAGAGTGTAGCTCAAATAAATCTTATAACAAAATCCTAGAATATTGAAGATACTGGTGTTGTTACAAAAGAAGTAAATAAAAAGAGTTTAGGGGGTTGGAGAAGCAAAATAAAACAAATGAACATGAGAGAATGAATTACCTTTAAAAGTGTAACTCCTTTTGATTTGAGCCTAAAGGCTTCCTTTGAAAGGATTCTGCCCAAAGGGAATACTCTAGGATGAGGAGAGGGATGCGGAGAGAGTAAATGGGAAGGGGTTGGCCGAGCCAAAGGATTGAGGAGTGTGTGAAATGAGGTAGAGGTGGGGGCCTTTTATAAGAGGAGAGAAGGGGCACTTTTGGAAAGTAAAGAAATATTACTTTATTTGAAAATGTGTTTCAGTTTTAAAAGGTCCCACATTGATATAATTCGTGGATAAGGTGATAAGGGTTCGACATCCACTCATCCAATTGGTTTTGGACATGTGTAGTTCATAGATTTTACATTATCTTTCCATTTTATTTAAATCGTCAAATAATGATGTCATTGCTGCATCATTATTATGTCATAAATAATTTAATTTATTTAAAGTATACATATTATAAAAAAATACTATGATGTAGGAAATATTTTTATCTTTCCAATGACTATTTATAATCAAAAATCTGATCTTTATAACCCCATGTAAAAATTGTTTTAGTAAAACATCTCTTGTTTGTGTCATTTTTACTTTTACATTAAATAAAAAGTTATTTATGTCATTTCCCAACCAAAATGTCTTCATGGGGTCCCCAAGTTGACCCATGGCTTGTCTTGGTCGGCCATGACACAACCAATAAGTTTGGGACATGTGTCTAGGTCATTTCATATTATTAAAGCATTATTTATACCTTAAACTACCCTAATTACCACTAATCGCGATTAAGAACTTAATAAGTTACTATTCACCAAAAAATTATTATAATCTCGTTGAACCACATTTTACTTCTTAATGACAACCATGTATGTCGGATTTTCAAAATTCAATACACATTAGTGGTAAACTTTCATTTAACTGAAAAATCAGTTTGCTTGATTACCACTTAGTGGTTTCACTATTCATCAAAAATTGAAGTTTTTCAGAAAATTACCAAAAATTCACCCTAAGCTATATTTGATATTCTGAATTCAAAAATGAAGTCTATTTTACAAAATTCAAAACATATAAGTCACATTAATTAATTTAATAATTAATTCCCGCTGTCAGAGCAAATAGCGTGTTTTTATGAAACAATAAGTATCAAAAGATTGACACTAGTTTAAGTCCAATTTCAAAGTGAAATTGATTACAATGACCACCATTAGATTAAATGGTAAAAATATATTCATATTAAACATTAAGACCAATTCAAAAGACAATCTAATCATATAAATAAATTAGATTAAAAAGCAGTTTTGATGTAAAATGCAGTATTTACCACTATTCATTAAAAAATGAACATTGTCAGAAAAATACCAAAAATTCACACAAAGTAAATTTTGATGTCCCAATCATAAAGGATAAGTTTATTTTGACAAACATAGTTTATAAAATTGTCAAAAGATAGATTCAAAAATGTTTTTCCATCAAAGGCAGTAAAACAATCTTTTTAAAAATATTAGTGTATTCCATGCAAAAGATTGTATTTATTTTCATTTTAAGCCTCTAAAACACTATCTTAATCATTAATAGACATAGATAAAAATATCTATTATTCATTACTTACTTGGGATGTTACAATAATACTATAATGACTTATAACTAACACCCTCATAGTATTCATGGGTAACTTTTATGACCACCTTGGAGGATAGATTCCATTACTTAATTATGTTCAATTCTGATTCCATTCGGTTCTATCTCATGAGATATAAATATAATTATAATACATGGGGGATATATACATCTAACCAATCACTTAATGAAAATCATTTTTATCTCTTGCACATGACCATAAAACATTTATCATGTAATAACCCATGAAATGAATTGTGTTATATAAAATACTCATCACCTCATAACCTGTTGAAAAGAGAAGGGATTCATAAACATTTAATTATTTCTCCAAAGAATAATATGTGAAACGAAAGTTTTTACTAATAATTTAACCACTGATTGACATTTGAAAGTGAAATAGTTTTTGAATACATCATTACATCATAAAAATGAACCATTTGGAAGTAGATTAATAATGCTATATTTTGATCATATCCCCAATAAATATTAATTAACATAGAAGGATATCATATTAGATAGAAAATTATTTAAAAAGATCACATATAACAAATCATGATGATAATATCCTTTCCACCAAGAAAAATATTTTTAAAACATAATTTTTTTCAAAATCATTTTCATTGAATATAAGAATTTAAAAAAATAAAAGGTGAAATAAAAATAATTTATGACATTTCTAGATGAATGTTTTCTTTATACATTGAATAAAATATTTAAAACATAAACAATTTGATAATAATTTTTAGTAAAAATAACATTTAAAACAAATAAAGGAGGCTACAGTGAAAATAATGATCATGATCATGAATATTTTTATTATTTTATGAAATTTTAATATAATGATACATTAGAAATTTCCTATATAATCCAAACATGAATTTATTGGAAATAATATGAATATTCTATTTAAAAAATTATGTAATGTCACACATGGTTAAATTGTTTTCAATAAATCATTTAAAGATTGTTGATAAAATTGAAGTACTTTCATGATATAATTATTTTGGAAGAAAATTATTTTTTGACTAAAGAGATAAATGAATTTAATTTTTCTAAAAAAATAACTTGATCACTTGAGGATATAGATAGGGTATGATGATGGGAAAACATGTATCATCATAATATAATATAAGAGAATAAAATTTCCAAATTTCAAAATAGATTGATCATTTGATTTAAATATCAAAAAACTTAAACATATAAAATTATAATAATATATTATATTGTGTCATAAAAATTTTATATCATTGTCACTATAAGGCATCATAATTACAATAGAATATCATTTTTTTGATAGCACATACAAAATGAAAAAATAGTGTAGAAAAAAATATTACACCATTGAACGTTAAGAAATATATACTTCTAAATAAATAAAAAATACTAAAATGCATTTGTTTTGTTAAACAATTATTTTATATTTTGTTAAAATTTACAACGAAATAATCAATTGATTTCATTACTTGATTAACTGAGTTTTATTAAACACCAATTTATTATTAATATTTTTATTGAAAATGAAATCTATCACCTAGAAATTGAAATTACATATATGAATAATATTAACTAAAATATAAAAATATATATTTTAGACTCATTTATTTGTTATCTACTTATTATTAATAATATAATAAACATTACAATGAAAAAAGATAATCTTTCTGAATAATAATAATTTCTATAAAAGATGGTTTAGTAATGGTTTTCATAAACAATTTAAAATTTATTTTCACTAACATTTTATAAATTATTTTAAAATATGAAATTCATTTCTAAAACTATATTATATAAAATATAATATGGTTCATTTTTTGGATTTTTAAAAAATATTTCATTTCTCCATAAATGTTAACAAATTCTAAATTTAATTTGAAAAACTGGATTTTTATTTTAACTATATTCATCTCAAAATAATATTTTAAACTATTTTTAATGTAAAATTAGTAAAATAAATTTCCTATTTAGACTGAATTTGATCATTTGAGTAATTTTCATATTTAATTTGATATAAAAACTTTGTAACAATTTGAACCATTTCACTTAAAAAACATTCTTTCTGGCCACGTCAACAAGAAAAATTATGAAATATCATTTCCACTTATGTTAATGTATTTTTTAAAAATATATTACACATTTTGAATCATAATAATTATTATCTATAAATATAAACTTAATTTTATTTCCAAAAAATATAGAAAGGTGTAATAATTATTTCTTATATTTAAGGAAAATGGATTTACTTAGGTTTAATGTAATAAAATAAGGGTTGTATTTAACTAAAAAATTGTATAAAATATACTTGATTTAAATATTTCGACCATATAATGACTATGTCTAGAAAAAAATTAATTTTCTAAAATTTCTTATTTTGTAAAATTTTTCTACACAATTCTTTTTATTACATGCGTTCCACTCACCAGAACTATAATAGGCCACATATATCAACTATTATTCAAAAATTAAACAATTTTTGGATTTGAAAATTCCTCTGAAAATAACATCCCAAAATAGATAATATAACCATATAAGAATTAGTTTTAGTGGAAATCCAACCTATGAAAGAAATCAATTCAATAAAAGGAGGATAGATAATGAAGAGGTCGCATTCATCAATGAGAATTTTTATTTTATTTTTTACTCAATGACAATAATTTCTTATCTATACATGATGATATAATATCTATAGCTTCTAAAACATAATTTAAATTTATTATATTGATATAATTACCTATAACCATTCCCACTCCCTTCAAATGGGTTATAAATCTATCATTCATGTATGTGTCGACTACCACATTCACGAAGAGATGTGACTCTCATTCCATCCCAACACCACTTGGATGATATTTATAAGTATATTTAAATATATAATATTGTATATGTGACAATAATATCATTTTTAATGATAATATATTATTTAAATCCTTTCCGTAATGATTATTTATGAAGGGAAATATGACTCATATGTACGTCTCTCAAACCATCTCCACGATCATAATGTACTTCATTTATCAAACCCATAATTCATTATTTGTCATAAATGTATAATTAATATATTAAAGGATAATTACATAATTATTATTAATATATATATTGTGACTATATAATATTCCCTTGAACCATATCATTCACGAAGAGACATGCATGAGATAACAATACAATTAACACATGAAATAATGAATATAATGAAATATTATTAATGGAATTATTATAATAATTATAAAAGGATAATATATGTAATTATAAATATAAAGATGGAATATAAATGATATAAAAAAATTTATAAACAACTATATTGTATTTCAACTCATGTTCATCCAGATTTAAGTGTTAGATAATGCATTCCGTCTCAATTGCATTTAATTGAGACATATCTTAACATTATCCATAAAATTTATTCAATTTGGTGAAAATACACACCATTTTGCATATAATATATTGATTACATAACAATTATTGGTATTTTATGTTTCCATTTATATTATTTATGTTAATATGTTTTCTCATAATAATAAAAAATGGGTAAACTATTTTCTAACCCATTTATATTTCGTTGGGCTCTATTACGCCATTGTAGTCTTTCCTATTCAATGATTATTTGAGTAATTACTATTTAATCTATATTTTTCATATTATATAGATTAATTTTTATTTAATGTTGACCCACATAAATAATTAATATCTGAGTTCTCACTTCAACATTTTGATCAATATAAAGAATTATTTCATAAAACCTTTTATTTGAGATTTTTAATATTTGAAATTTAGTTGAAGGAAATTATTTTATCATTGATTAATAGGCAACAATAATTATGTTATCTTATATTAATTAATTATTATTTAATTTAATATTAGAATTATCAAACTCTTTTCAATTGAAAAAAATTAAAAAAAAATTAGGGAAATTTGCCACCATTTCTCTCTATTGTAACAAATCTGTTTTCATACAAAATCGTGTTTTGAAAAAAAAATTTCCAAAAAATATTAACATTTTAATAATGATTAATTAAATTAAATTCCATTATTTAATTTTTTAAAATAATTTTTTCCAAAAAGGAATTCCAATTTTCTTTCATATAAAAATTTAATGTGATCATTTTTTAACGTGCACGACATGAATGCAATTTCTAACTATCATAGACACTCAAATGTTTTAATTATTATATTATAAGATTAAATTATTATTTTGAATGAAATGTATTTACAAAATGTTTTATTTGTAAATGTAATTTTCAAAATAAAATGTTATTTTAACCAATATTTATTTTAATCGTCTTTTTAAGGTATTTTAATTTTCAATGATAATAACCTATTATTCATACTATAATGGGTATATATTGTAGAAATACCATCCTAATTATTTATTTTGATGATTTATGATCTTTTTTACTATGGAATGCATTATCATTGACATAATTTATTTATTTTTAGTAATTAATCATCCCTTGAATTATTCACATTCTTGTAGATATCATATATCATCATAATGTCAATGTTATTTATAAATGATTTGTTTTTTCAAAAAACGTACATCATTTCAACATATATTATTCAACTATGAATGTTATTTATTTATCTGTGGAAATATTGTTTAATCCTTATTCATTATAGAATACTGATATTTGATAAGAAGTCACATATTTTATGAGTTGATTATATTATTTGGTATGTGTGGAATAGTTAGGACATTTATTACTTAATGGAGTCCAATTATAGATATCCCTAAGACACATCATTAGTATCATTAGCCAAATCAGTTACACTAGCAGAAAATAAATTTTCCAAATGAAATGAGTTTGTACATAGTACTTATTATCATGATTTTGGATAGATTTTGAAAATATAGTTTTTCAAGATGCATGATATCACAAGGTATATTATTTAATAGTTTCCTTTTTAGAATAATATGAAATTATTATCTGAGATATTTTTCCAATGATATTATATTTTAATGAATTTCATTCATAGTTATGGATTGAATGTCTTGTTCATTTAGTTATTCTTCCATGGCATTTTTATTTTTCCTTCTATTTTCATTATATACATGTTATTTATGTGAAGGGATGAATAATTAATTATTTAACATGCTACTTTTATTTTTATAAATGAAAATTTCACATTATTTTTACATCTATAATTATTTACATCTCCCCTTATTGATTTCATGGTGTGTTTGTTCAATTATTTAAATTTCTATTTTGATTATGCTCATTTACTCATTATTGATTCCCATATACATAATACTTAATATGAATTTCATCCCACCCCATCTTCTTGTCCTTTTTCAGGAATCCTTGATGTATACTAAGTTTGATATACATGGATATTCTAGAGGGGGTAATTTGATTATTGAGTAAATATTTTGAAAAATATTATTTAAATTTAGAAATATTAAAAAATGTATCTAGTTTACCAATACATGCAAAACTATTTTGTCTATCAGGATGTGATTCCTTATATCTTATTCATATTTTATAATGTTCACAGTAGTTATAAGAAATTGCAGTCGTGGCCTCTATAAATGGTATTAGGGAGAGTTTACTATAATCCTTGGGATCTAGATTATGAAGGACATATATTAATGAACATAACCCTGTTAAATTCATTGAGAAGAGGTCTACAAGAACATTATAATGTTTTACAATGGAATAGATTTATGGTTATTCTTATAAATAAATCCATGTATATTAACTACAAGTGTACATTGTTCATGAATAGAGGTACATTGGTGGAATAACTCTGAAAAGGAATCATTATTCCCAACCTAATACACACATTTCCAACATCAAAAGGCCTTACTATACTCCTTATTTGAAATTCATATGGAATATTAATATCATATTTCACATTTTCATTACAAACCACTTTAAAGGATTTGAATAGATAATGAAAATTAATGAAGTAGGAGAAAAAAATGCGGTATTAGATTGAAAATATACTTTTAATGGAATATTTTAATTATTTATGCATTTAATGAAAGTAAATTGAAAATTATAACTATCTTCATAAAATGGAGTGTACGATAGAAATAAATAATATCACCCTAGGTATATATTAATAGTTCATTAAATTTAATGTGATGAACTAGGGGATTATCCTTGTTAGTCATCTAATCTCATGGTTCAATCATATACCAAAAAAGGACATATTCATTAATAAAAAATGATGATGAATTTATTTATTATTATTTTATATTTAAATTTTAGAATTATTTTTTTTACAAATGTTACTTATGTGATAATAATTATGAAACATATAAGGGTTGTGTTAAATTTTTAAATCATATATATCTTCATTTACTTCTGATTTATGGATTCCATATTATGATAATAAATTTA
The DNA here is from genome assembly GCA_963277665.1 of Viscum album. Lineage (NCBI taxonomy): Eukaryota > Viridiplantae > Streptophyta > Magnoliopsida > Santalales > Viscaceae > Viscum > Viscum album. The sequence continues at coordinate 1,133,560,166 of OY728150.1, read as the reverse complement.
CCCTTTTTTATAAGCTTTAAATATTAATCATATCATTTTTGGTTTTATGTGATTGGAGTTTACCCTGATTGTGGAAATTGTTCGATAACATTATAAATAGAATATTTTTAGTAGAATATGAATTAGAGAAATAATTTTATTAATGTTTATGGATATGAATGTAAATTTAATTATACCCTATGGGGTTAATATGATCATTAATGACAATTTAATAATAGTCAATAAGTTTATTAGGCAATTTGAAATAAATGTTGCGTGGAAACACTTAATAAAAATGTAATTTAATAAAAAATATAATTTCTAGGATGTTAATAATATTATTTGGGAATGTTTTAGGCAATGTATTGTTTATAAAACTAACAATAAATGAAAGAGTGATTAACAAATCCATATGGGTTGACCATAAGGCTTGATCCCATAACCTAATGATGTTGTGGTTTTAGAGCTTAGAACAAACCTATGCGATGCCCTGGTTAGTATGATATTTTTTAGTTTAAAAATTAAAAAAATATACATATTAATGAATTACCCATTTATTTGACTTTGTGGTTTAGAGATTAATTTTTAAATTGTGTAACTTATGGTAAAATTATTTAAAAAAACAATTTGAGATAAAAAAATTAGTGGTTACTCTTTTATGGATCCTACGACCCCTATAATGTTATTTTATGATACTCATACATAAAAAATATACTTGTGGATATTCGTTTCATGGAGTATGTGATCAATTAGAAATTTATCGAATAACAACAAATGGGAGAAATTACTATTATGATATTAAAATGAACCAAGTATGAATGATTCATTATATTCATAGATAGTTACATAATGAATCATATTTAGAAAAATGATCTTGAAACAAATATTATCCCAACACCATAACTTATAATGATATTAGTGACCTTTTCCAAACATATATCATTTATGGTTCAGTGGTTGTTAACCTTATTTGGATCATAAAATTGATTGTTATCAATGACCTCTATAATTCAGTATAATTATTGAGGAATTTATACTATGTACTTATCTTCCCTTTCCATTGAATTTAACTGACATGGAAATAATGTTATTTGACATTTTTACTTCCTTTCCTATATTATTAACATGATATTTTAATAATCCTTTTAACGATGGATTTTTGGAATATAATTATTTACTTATTTAAATCCCTTTATTACCACAATCATGCTAAAATTGTGAGGACATAATTTATTTAATGCGGGGAGAAGGTATCAGCATCAAATTATAAATGTAGAACATTATATTCGATAGGACATGCGATAGTGAACTCAAATACCAAAATAAAATACAATACTATAAAGCATTATGATATATATATACATAAATAATTTAAATCTATTAAATAGAATATATTACATATAAATATAATTTTTTCTTTTGTTACATGCCTCAAAGTGTTTCATTGATAGCTTGCATTAAACAAAATACCATGATTTATCGAAAAATAATATACTAGTAATATTATTATTTAATATGATAGTTATTGGCTATCCATTATAACTAGGCGTAAAAATAGGTTAAAACAATTCATGAAAAAAATAATTAAAAAATATTTACTAGTAATTTATTGATTACTACTATGATAAAGAAAATTTAAAAGAAACTGAACTATTTTTAGAAAACAGTATTTGTTTACAAATGTTGTGTATTCATGCTTTGAAAAAATAATTTAATATTAATTTGAAAATGAATTTGAAATTTAATTTCAAAAATGATCTTTTCTTAAATATAATACTTAAATTTTAATAAAGATATTTTTTATATTTTTCTAAAATATTTACGTTTTTCAATAAATCGTGAAAAGTACTGGATTTTGATTGAAACATTCCTTTTTTTAAAATTATTTATAAACATAATTTATATTTTAAATTGTATATAATGTAATTATTGTTCAAATATAAAATTAATTAAAAAAATTAGGTGATTGGAATATTTTTCCGGTTAAATTTGGGTATCAAATCATTCCAAACATTTAATACATCTTTGATTAAAAAGAGACATTCTCAACATCTATGTAAGAATAATTTAAAATTTAATTTTTCCACTTGTATGAATAAAATTTAGATAAATTTATTCCATATATTGAATAATAATATTTCAAAATTTATAAAAATGTCAATGTAGTTTTTGATATAAATGATAAGTGAAAAAAGAAAATATATTTTACTCTGATTATGGAAATAATGGAATTAATGGGTGTTTAACTAAATAGATAATGGTTAAGATAACCTAAAAACATATATATAATATATTTTTGGTCAAAATTTATACCCTACTTGTCTATATATTTCTGATTCTATATTTGGGACCCCTGTGGCATGTAAAAAACTATGATTCATATTATATTCAAATATAACAACTATGCCACTCACCTAAAATAAAAAATGCATCCCCCTCTCATATATCATCATAAATTTTTATTATTTGTAATTGACCAATACGTACCAAGCCTACTTCACCAAATACATCCTCTCATCCTTTTATTTTTATTCATCCTATATCCTTCCTACGATGGAATTTCATGAAAAACAATTGGGGATTCCTAAAGAAGTTGTAATGTTCATCAACAACAGTTTCATTATTTTTTCCTCCACCCCCTCAATACTTATTAAAACATGATGATATTATATAAAAATTATCGTATATATAAATGGTTTTTTATAAAATTGGAATGACCTACAAACATTCCTAGTCCCATCAAATGGATTACAAAATCCTCATCCGTGTAAGTGTAGACTACCACCTTACTAAAAGGATGTAATTCCCTTTTCATCACCACACCACATGGATAATATTGATATGTATATTTTATGAAATAATAATATATATTATATTTTGATAAATCTATAAATTTGAAATATTATTAATCTTATTTATATAATGATAATCCAAGAATGGAATGTTTCATGTGCATACATACGATCTATTTTCACATGATCATAATTCACATCGTTTCTAAAAATTATATATCATGGTTACTCTCAAAAAGATAATTTATGTATAAATATAATAATTATTTCATGATAGTTTTTTTAAATATTTTGTAAATATATTATATTCACAGCATCTAGATCTTTCATGATGAATCATGCATGTGAAATCAAGACAATTAACACCTACAACAATGAAATGAATTAAATATATTTTAATGGAGTGATATAATATGTTATTGAAAGGATAATTCATGACCCCATAAATATTAATATTATTATATAATATTTTTATTATTGTTATATGACCACTATAAATTAGTTAAGAGAATGTCCAACCAAAATGGAGAAAATTGTAAATAGTTTCAACTTAATTTCATTTCATTGAGGCATATTATAAGGCTATGAACCAAATTTCATTTATATAGAGTATTTAATTCCCATTTTACATATTATATCATTACATCTTAACATATCATTGAGTTTTATTATTCAGAATGAATTATTTTAACCAAGGGTATTTTACATAAATGTATCTAATTGGTAAATTATTTCACAACACAATTTTGTAACATTAGATTATGTTACTCTTTCTTTGTATATGATATTAAATTTTTAAATGTTTAATTAATTTTATGTTTATATTTTTATTTATATTCAATTTTTATGTGGATTTATAGTCATAAATAAAAATTAATTTATTTGTTAATCCTCACATCAACATTATGGTAATGTTAAGGGTTTATTATAAAATATTATTCAAATCATGATTGTCTATTTTGGAATATCATTTAAAAGATATTATTTTTTAATTATTAATAAATCCCATTGATTTATTTTGGCTATGGTAATTCATGATTGATTAATGTAATATAACCATTTTCTACTATATGGAACATAAAATAATTTAGAAATTTATTTTTTATGAAAACATGACACCATTTCTGTCTTCGAATGAGAATCTGATTTTTAGTCAACACACTTTTTTAGAAAAAAATTATCAGTTTTTATACCTTTAAAAATGATTTCATAATTATATTTTTAGAAAATTATTTTTTTATGAATGGAAGGTTATTTTTTATTCAAAAAACTATCATTTATCTTTTATAGAAATATTTAAAAGAATTTTTTTATATTTGTCGAACATGAACACAATTTCTTACAATAATGATAAAGAATATTTTGAAATGAATCATATATTTTTTTAATTAATTATTTTCAAAAACATTCTTTCATAATGATTAGATTTAAAATGTGTTTTTCAAATGAAAATATTATTTTCTGTACGAATGTTTTGAAATAACATTTTATGATATTTTTATTCATCAATGACACCAATCATAATTATTACATCAAATGGTATATGTTTTATTGAGACAACAATTATTTAATCTATGATTTTTTATGATCATTAAGCCCAAGGAATGTATTTGAATTAACTTTATTGATTCAGTATTTATAGTCATTAAGAAACCATTGAATTATTGACATTCACATTGGAATTAAATTTATATTAAATATTCATATTATTAGTAATAGATATGAATATTTATTTGTATTGTAAATCATTTACACATATAGTGTTATACATTGAACATTGTATTTTTTATTTGGAGAAATAGTGATGAATATTTATTACATAATCAGTGAGGATATTTTCTATTATGGATCATTATTGAGGAATTATTTGATATATGAAGAATGAATTGTACATGCATGCACTGGTGGGGAAAAATTAGAGATATTCCCTCAGAAAATCTATAGTCTGATGAGGAAAATGAATAAAACTTCCATAAAATAAGTTGGCCATGATTTTTTTTTTGTAACGAGTAGTTTTAAAATATCTTGACCGTAGATATTGGCAGTAGCTATTTTTATGATTATTGAGATAATGACGTATAATAAGTATGAAATATCATTAATATGAATTATAATTTAATTATAACATACATCCTTGCAATGATATTGTCTCTAGAAGAAATCCATTTATGGTTATTGATTAATAGAAAGTCATTATCTTATTTGTTATTCCAAATTTATTAGACATTATTCAGTTACTATAGTAATGTTATTTAATCCATTAAAAGTCTTTAAAATTATTTACCATTCCATATTGATAATTATTATTGATTCACAAATTTCTCTAATGTAATTATACCTCATTGAGAATATTACTTCTAATGTATTTTTTATCAGTTATAAGTAATCAATGATATATGAAATGTTTTATATGAAATGATATATTTGAAGGTATGTTTTTATTATCCTAAAAAATTATTTTGTAATTAGTTTTTTAAAATGAAATAAAATTCTCAAGTATGTATCATGTTTACCAATACAAAATAAATATGTTTCCATTTGGAATCATATTATGTATATCTTATGGAAAAGTAAATAAGGTTTCACCACCTCTAGGATATTGTGGTTGGGTTCATTATTGTTGTACGAAATATTATACCCCATTAAAAATAATACTAAAAGAAAATTAAAATTATATTATAATAAATAAATAAATTATGATAAAATGAAAAAGGTTTGTATATATACCTCATTAATTAATATAGGATCATAACATATCATATGTCTTAAAGAAAGAATATTAAGACCAAAATAGCATACCACATTGGAAAATTTCGAATCATAAACTCCATGATAGAGAGTTGAAAAAATGGATATAAAAATAGAAATAACATTGAGGATAATAAATAGTAAATACCTTGATGGGTCTTATATAGGCCACGTAATCTAAATGGGTTTTGAATATGGAATTTGTCTCATAGAATTAACATTTCATGTAGAAATCCATTACATAATGTCTCAACATGCATCAAACATGAAAAAATTCCTTTTATAAGAAATAATATTATATTATAAATCTATTAAGTTATGATACTTATCTGTATCATAAAATAAATTATTTATTTAGGACTAGTAACCAACTATTTCTTTACAATTCAATGTTAATGTCACCTTTTAGAAAATAACTGATTTTTGTTTTGTGTAAGTTTTGGATTTTTATTTTGGTCCCCTTAAATTGGTCATGGATTCAAAATTATTGACAGTTTTAAACAGGATATAAATATAATATATAATCATTTTACATAAATTTTTTATCTACCTATAATATTTAGAGACAAAAAATCATATAAAAAATTCATGGTGGCAGTTGGAAATATGTATGCATGCATGATGTTTAATTTTTTTGAATTAACAAAATAAAAAAATCTAAATAATTTATTACATTTATTGAATAATTTTTATTATAAATTTGACTTCCATAAACATGTTACACATGTTAGTGGTGTAATATGATTCATCCCTTGACCTCTTGTGTGCCTTCCTATATGCAGAATTCTGGCTACTATTAGTGGGGGTCTTATATATAATGTTGGGAGACTATTATGTATTTATCAATAAATAAGAACAAAATAAATCAATAAACAAGGGAAATATAATAAAAAGAAATAAAAATTATATTACCATTCCATATATATGGTCAAATCTTACATGAATAATCAAGAAGAAGGGAAAATATCCTACACCAAGGTCATAAATAAGTCATGTTATATCACTATCAACGATCTAGAGAATACACAGAACAATGTCGTAATAAAAACTCCCAGTTAGATCCTAAAATATTTATGGTTGTATCATCCATGAAACATCTTGAATCCAAAATCATAAATCTATCATATGAATCTTTCCCATATCCTATCATGAAAACATAATTTTTATTTACGTACAGATCATGTAACCTGAGTAGGGTGTCATTAAAATGTTGTAGGCCACAAGTAATTGGATCTAATGTATTAAAGTGTCTATAATAGTGTATAATATTATATAAATCCATAATTTACAAATTATAAAGGAATATATTTTAAATTTACTATTTTTAATTTACCACATAGGCACTCAGGTTTACAGTGACACGTGGACCAATCATACTATCATCAACCTGTGTCGGACTCTTAGACAATAATCAAAGTGTTATCAATATTCATTATATCTTTGTATTCTATTATTCATTTAATTCATACTTAATTCCAATTACCATTAAACATCCACATAAGTACCAATATATTGGTGGCCTCGAGCATCAGTTTAAAACCCCGTGGGTATTTTGAGCATCATTCAAAATCCCACCCCACATGGGTATTTGGAGCATTAAACCCTAAACCTTATATTATTGTTCAAATAGAAAAATTTCAAAACTAGGACATTAGTATAGAACCCCATTGGTATTTAGAGCATCATACCCATACATAAAACTCATTTATCTTTCAATTAAAAATATCAAAAATATTACATTCATATCAATGACCACAAACATTAACCATTAAGTCAGTTATTCTCATCACGTTGAACTATTTAAATAATAAATTACATTAATTATTTTTCACATTATTACAATTGAATAATACAAAAAATCATAATCAAAAAATTTATAAAAATAAATTCATATCTCATTAACTCATCAATGATAATTCAATTCATCCATTCAAATCCCGTCATCAAACATTAAATAAAAATTCATTCAAATTAATTAACATGTTATTTCTAAATTACATTGTGTAATTATAATTTAAGGATAATTGGAACCTCCACTAGGTTTCCATCAGGATCGTATAATAATTCTACAAAAGGTCTATTGAGATTCGTGAAGGGATTAACAATTTATTTATAATGAAATTCCACATTTAAATATAAATACAGTATCCCATAATAGAAAAACAATCTCATAATTTCATATGCACAATCATAATCAAGACTATGGGAAATAACAACTAGACCACCAACATTAAGATAATTTATGAATTCTCACAAACTATAATCCTCAATATGATGTAAAAAAGTTATATACAAATATATAAGAAGATGTTTAGGGAGAAAACCTAAGGCCAAAATAAAATTAAAGATTATATATAAAAATATAGATCCATTACATTTAAAATAAATAAAAAATAATCCTTTTCCGATATTTATGAAAATAAATATAGACTGAAGTCTAGAAAAGGAAGATATTATATATACGGTGGAGTCAATCCTTCAATAAGATCTTCGATTCTCGAGATATAGAGTTCAATGATCCTGGAAACAATACATAGGGACTCTGAAATAAAATTTATTCATATTGTGAAGTAATAGTATTATTATGGTTAATAAATTGGGGTTTGATAATTTCAAAATAAAAATTATGGGGTTTATAATTCTATATACAGAGGTTCATGGGCAGTGGGTAATGATTTTTTAAATCATGAACCTTAACTGTGGGGCCCTACTCTTTGGGTACATTGTTTCTCCTCATTAGTGAATGATTTGATAAAATGTGTGATAATTGTGATAATACCATCTATATTGGAGTGCACAGTTTTGGAGGGTGAATATAGGGTTTGGTGAAACCATGAACCACATCTTATGGCTCCCAAAAGGGTTACAAAGATTCATAAAGAAAAACAGCATGGTTTTCCCCCACCATGATCCAACCGTGAACTACCCTATGTTCTTCCATGTTTAACCAAATTCACCAAAAAATCCATTGAAAATAATCGATTACATATGCACAAAAAATTTAAAGATAACATGTGAACACTATAATGATACATCTCTATAAAAATTGAGATTTTATATTCTCCCCACATTAAAACATATTATCTTCAAGAAGTAATCCCATGAATCACTAATCTTATGGGGGATAAATTTCCGGCCATTTGGATCATATATTATCTTTAGACTCTCTTGATTCCTTTTGAACACATCCATACTTCGAAAACACATAGACTATCAACATAGTCATTCACCAAAACACTATCTAATAGTGATCGACTCTATGAATGTGATATTCCTCAATGTATCTATTATACAGAATATCCACATCATAAATATAAATCACAAGATATAGTCTAGTGTGATAATCATAAATCTACAAAATATGTAATACATCGTTTAAAGAACCATACATTTTTGGTAGTTCGTATATATACTCTATCAGTCTTATTCCCTATATAATCCTGAAATCACTAATATGCCTATCGAGAAACTTTCCCTGCCTCCAAATCCAATGGGGACCGAATCTCATTGACAAATAAAGGAATAAATTATCACCAACTCTAAACTAAAGAGGTGTATGATATCTATAACCATATGAATTCATTTTACATTGATTCATAGATATGTGTTTCTAAGTCAAATAATCATTCATCAACATATCCTATATGAGACTCAGTCTCAACATTCAGAATCTCTTTCATATATCAATAAAAATAATGAGATTCCACTTTTGGAAAAAACATTAAACACAATGTTAATTTTCACGTCGGTTCTATATAAGAGGCGTGATAAATCGAGGAGAAATAATTTTTTATGTCGATTATTTTATAACTGACATAATAAAAACAATGATTAGTTTTATCATCTAGTTTATTTTATAACTGATGCGACATACTGAATCTGGGTGCTTTATCAGGTTGGTTATTTTATAACTGACATGTTAAAGGAAATGTCGGCAATTTATTACATCGGTTATAAAAGAACCAACGTGATAAAGTGCCATTTATCACACCTGTTATAAAATAAATGACATTTTAAATAATTTTTGATGTTGGTTATAAAATAATAGGCATTATAAACATAAAAAATCAGTTAATTATGTTCTGTATTAAATAATCTACATGATAAGGCTTTTAAATTATTTATCAAACCTTGTATTAAGTCATTCTATTTTCTTCGATCGAGCGACCTATGACTCGTCTATCTCACACGAAAAGACTAGAAAGGATTCATTGAAGTTGTGACCTCTAGAATCATTTTTTCAACATCATGCAACATCATTATTATCACCAAATCTATCAAGTCGACTCACAACAGTCGTTTATCCTTTACACTTCTGAGTTTCATTTTTTATTTTTCGTGATGCCCTAAACAAAATTTTTTAGATGTTATTTTTCTATATTTGTTATTGATATCATGGTATGTTTCATAGTGTTCATTTTTACTATGCTAAATGTTTTTCTGGTAAAAAAACCATTGATTTGATATCATGCAAGTTTACGATTTTTGTGTGTTATATCTTGTGTGTGTGTGCATACTGGGGGATGTACAAGTGGGTGTCTGTGTCTAGGTGGGCGGGGGGTCAATCCAGTGGGGGTGTCCAGGGGGTGTCAAAGGGGGTGTGGGCGGTGTCGTGTGGGGTGTGGGGGATGTTCAATTGGGTTGGTGGTGTCTAAGGGGTATGGGGTGGTGTCCAATGGGTGAGGGGGTTATCCAAGGGGGTAGTGGTGTCTAGGTGGTGGGGGTGGTGTCCATGGGTCTGAGTGAACTATCCATGGAGGTAGGTGTGTCCAGGTGGGTGGGGGTTTCTATGGGGCGTGGGGTTTTCCAGAGGAGTGGGGGCTCTCAATAGGGTGTGGGTGTTCATAGGGGTGGGGGGGTTCTCCAAGGGGGGCAGTCCAGGGGGTGGGGGCTGTCCAAAGGGGTGGGGGACCACCCAAGGGGGTATTGGTATCTAGGGGTGTCTAAGGGGGTGGGGGAAGAGTCAAGGAGGAGAGGGGGCTTTCCAAAGGGGTAGGGGAGTCAATGGTGTGTGGGAGATGTCATGGGGGTGAGTGGGCTGTTAATGGGGTTGGGTGTCCATGGGGGTTTCCACAGGGTTAGGGGTGGAGTGTGTAGGGGTTGGGGGGTCCATGGTGGATCCATGTGGTGGGGTTGGTATCCTGGGAGGTGAGTGGGCTTTCCAAGGTGGTTTCTGTCGTCCATGGGGTGCAGGTGTCCAGAGAGTGGGGGACTATCCAGAGGGGTTGGGGGAGATGTTCAGGGGGTTAGGGCTATCCAGGGGGGGGTGGTAGTGTCCAAGGGTTGTCCATGGGGGTAGGGGTGATGTCCAAGGGGGGTTAGGGGCTGTCTAGGGGGTGGGGTGTCTGGGGGATATCTAGAGGGGTTAGGGGGCTATCTAGTGGGTGGGGTTTTTCTAAGGGGTGGTGGTGTCCAGGAGGTGTCCATGGGGGTGGGGTGGTGTCTAGGTGGGTAAGGGGGCATTCCAAGGGGGTGGGGGGTGGTGTCCATGTGGTGAAGGCGCTAACCAGGGGATGGGGGTGTCCAGGGGGTGTGGGGGAATCCAGGGGTGTGTCCAATGGGGTAGGGGTGGAGGTGGTGTTCAAGGGGTGAGGGGGCTTTCCAAGGGGGTAGGGGTGTCCAGGGGTGTGGGTGGTGTCCAATGGGTGAGCGGGATGTACAGGGGGTGGGGGTGTCTAGATGGGTATCTAGGGGGTAGAGATGGGGGTGGTGTCCAGGTGGTGGGGTGTCCAGGAGGTGGTGTCTAGGGTTGATTAGGTTGTCCAAGGAGTTAAGGGTATCTAGGGGGTGGGGGTTTTCAGGGGGTTGGGGGTGTCCAGAGGGGTGGTGGTGCTGCTTAGGTGCAGGTTGTCTATGAGTGGTGGTGTCCAGGGTGTGTCAAAGGGGGTGGGGATGGCTTCCAAATGGGTTGGGGGTTGGAAATCACCCTCACCCCCAGAAAACCATTCCCCCTCCCTCGGGCCACCCCCACACCCATGGAAACTCCCACCCCATGTACATGCCCCCTTCCCATAGACACCCCAACCCCCGTGGACACCCTGGACTTCCCCTACCACCGTCGACAACACCTACACCCATTTAGAGCTCCACCCCCACCCCTAAAAATCCCCCACCCCCTTTGAAACCCCCTTCGTATATATATATCCCAACAATTTCATTGAAATCATTGGCATATTTTAACTTCAGGTAGTATATACCAACGTTTCCTATAGAATCGTTGGTATAGGGATATTGCAATGACCGTCTTGCCAACGGTGTTTGAAAACATTGGGGTATTATATCCCAATTGTTTCAAGGTCTATCCCAGTGGTTTTAAATCATTGGGATATGTGTAATTTTTAGTAGTGAAGGTAAACATATTTTAATATTTATACATTATATTACCTTTTTACGGAAGTGTAAATTTGGTATCAAGTTTCACCAAGATATATTCATTATGTACCTTAAAAATAAATCATCCAAGATGAATTTAAATCTGTTATATCTAACTATATTTTGTTTTTAAAATTATATTCATGCATATATTTTTCAAATACACATAGATATGTTGTATATTTCAAAAAAAATTGACATTCGAATTATGATATTTTTCATATAAATATATATTTTTCTTATTCTGACAAGATCTTTATTTTTGATAATTTTTTATGTAATAAGGAGTTGAAGTAGGATTATGGAACATATAATAAGTAATGAATATAAGGATGGTCTTGATGCCTTTTTTTAATTTGCTAAATGAAAAGTTCTATGTATGACACTTTTCCCTGTTCATGCCTGAAATGTTTGAATATGAAGAAGATGAAAAGTAGAGAGATCAACGTTCATCTGATTTGTCATGGTTTTAATCTATGTTATAGCCCATGGATTTTTCATGGTGAAACTGGACAGAATGTCAGATCTATTTATGTTGATGATTTGCAAGGTGGTCACTCCTGTGGAATTGAAGAAATGATTCGTGATATTTTAGTAGAATAAATTGAGATAGAACCAATAGTTTCACGTCTATATAGTGATTTTAAAAAACCATTGAATCACAGTTTTATAGATTTTATGGTTTTGTCGATAATGTTATGATTGATTAACCAGAAAGAGAATCATGGATGGGGTGAAAAAAGTTTTACAGAGCTAGTACAATGGTTGAAAGACATTCTTCCAAAAGACAACAATCTTCCAAATTCACATTATATGAAAAAAAAACTATTATGCCCAAGGGGTTTTTGATACAAGAAAAAACATGGTTGTCTAAATGACTGTATGATATATAGGAATGAATAAAACTTTTGTTATAGTATCTTAAATGTGTGAAATCATGGTATACATTTAATGAAATATAACAGGCTGATGTAGAGATAACAAAGGTCCCTTATAAGGTACTTTTTTAAGTTCCTATAATTCATCGTTGGAAATGTTTATTTTCTAATTCACATGATACAAAATTTTTATGATGGCATATTGATGAGTGGATAAGTAATGGAATAATATTTCATCCAGCTGATTGTCCACAATGAAAGAAAAATGATTAGTAGTATCACACATTTGGAAATGAAATTAGAAATCTCCTACTATGGTTGTACACTGATGTAATGAATCCATATCGAACCCTCAGAAGTGCACATAGTTCATGGAATATTTTATTGGTAATTTACATCCTCTCTCTTGATATTTGTATTAAGCACAAATATGTCATGTTGTGTATAATGATCTCTAGTCTGAAGCAACCCGAAAATGATTTTGATGTTCTCTTATCACCATTGATTGATTATTTTAATCTTTTATGGGAAGATGATATGAGGGTGTATAATTGTTATAAAATGGAATATTTTCAACTGCATACAGTTCTTATTTTAATTATAAATGACTTCCGAGCATGTGGAAATTTGTCAAGATACAGTGTTAAAGGGCAGAAATCATGTCCAATTTCAAACAAAAAACTTAATATTTTCAATTACATCATGAGAGGATAACAATATACTTAGGTCATCGAATTTTTTTTCCTATGGATCACACATATAGAAGTCTAAAAAAGGAATTCAATGGAACACAATAATTTCATATTACCCCAAAAGCATTATCCCTACAATTGTATTTTGAGACGGTGTAAAATCTGGATGTGACATTGGGAAAGACACAGAAATCTAGTAATGATAGACAAATTAGGAAAAAATGTCAAAATTTTTTGAGCTACCATACTGGATATATCATGAAGTAAAACATAATACTAATGCCATGATGGTGGATAAGAATATATATGAAAATTTTATTGGAACATTGTAAGATATTAAAGGAAAGACAAAATATGGGTTGAATGTAAGATTATACTTATTATCAATGGGAATACATTTGGATTTAGCTCCCACACTAAATGGAAGACGAAAATTTCATCCCCTGGATTCTCATAAATTATCAAAGAGAACGAAAATTAGCTTTTCTCAATGTTTTCATGATATCAAAGTGACTCAAGATTATTATTCAAATGTAAAAAATTTGTCTCTTTGAAGGATTTGAAGTTGACAGGTATGAAATCTCATGATTGTCATGTCAAGATGCAATAACTTATTCTAGTTGCAATGCGTGGAATATTTCCCATATGTGTCATAATGACCATAATAAAGTTGTGTTATATTTTAAATTCAATTCAAAATAAAGTGATTGATGTTAATGCTTTGAACATTTTGGAAAAGGATGAAATTTCAATACTTTCTCAATTCAAAATGTATTTTCCTCTATCTTTTTTTGATATAATGGTGAATTTAATGAATCAACTGTTTTGAGAAATAATGCTTTGTGGACCTATATATAAATGTAGGATGCATCCTTTTGAAAGGTATATAAAAATATTGAAGGGGTGTGTTAAGAATTAATATCGACCCGAAGACTCCATTATTGAAATGTGTATTTCTGAAGAGGTTGTAGAGTTTGGTATGAGCTACATGTAAATGGCAGAGCACATAGTTTTTATTCTATATTTCCATGAACAAGTTAATAATGAGGGAAAGGGGATTTGTGGTTTGAAAGTAAAATCATTGTTAGCAGAACATATGAAGTAGATAGAATTATACATATTGAATAACATAGATGATGCTCAACCGTATATCACATTACATATTAATGAATTGAAACAATGTCATCCAAAGAAGAAAGAAATGTGGATTTAGGATGAGCACAACAAAACATTTTTTTCATGGTTTAAAAATTACTCTCTAGTAGATCAGATGTATCAGATACATTTAGATGGTTAGTGGTTGGTCCATGTTTAATTGTGATAACATTGTCCGGGTATGACATTAATGGCTATAAATTTCATACGAAAGCTCAGGACAATAGAAGTTTCATTCCGAATAGTGGTGTATTGGTGTTTGTATAAGCAACGCATTTTTTGAGTTCTATAGACAAAAACCCAATTTATGCATCAAGTGCATATTATGGAGTCATCGAAAAAATATGGGAGGTTGATTAAATTAAAATTAAAGTTCATGATATTAATTTCAAATGGATTATCTGTATCAACAGTGTAAGACACGATAAATTAGGAATAACAGTTTTTAATATGAATATATTGGAAGACATATCAGATTCTTTTCTAATGGCAACACATGAAATACAAATTTTCTATATAGTTGATCAATCAGATATATAGTGGTTTGTTATTTTACAAGGGATAAAACAATATGTTGTTGAGGACCAACTTGATGAATATGATGATTTTTGTGAGATCCATATTTCCCTGGAAATATTAAAATAACATAATGATGAGAATCTTGAAGACATGGTTTGTGCCATAAGGAATTACCATGAAGAAGGAATTTGGGAAAACAATACATTTGTATATTACTAATATTACATATAACATATGTTTATTTCTTATTTACATTTATTATTTTCATAAAATGTTATATATCCTAATTTTTTTCAATATTAAAAAACATATTAAAACAAATAATTAGATGTTATTGTTTTTTTTCATTTAGTTTAGTTTAATTTTTCATGTTTACCATTACATAAATTATATATATATTATTTTTGTTGAATGACAATTACTTTTCCATGTTTACCTTGTCAATTTCTTTTACCTTGAATAATATGTTTACCATGACTAAATTTTTTACCATGTCTACCATGTTTACTATGTTTACCATGTTTACCATGTTTACTATGTTTACCATGTTTACCACATTCATCCATAGTTTACCATAGTTTACCATTACATAACTTATATATTTATTGATTTTGTTGAATGAAAATTACACTACCATGTTTACCATGTTTACCATGTTTACCATTTTTTAACATGCACACCACATTATCCATGTTTACTATTACATAACTTAGTTCAATTTTCCATTATATGTTTACATTATTTTTGTAATATATGAATTTGTATATTTGTGAACAGATGATTTTTTTTTATTTTAAGGATAAAGACATATCAATCAGTTGATCAACCACATGATTCTAGAGATGTGCATAATGATCATACATCTGGGGAGGAACATTCAAATTCTCCACTTGATGGTCCCTAATCATTCACATGTCCTCCCATATAGACAAAGAAGTGTTCAAGAATTGGTAAACCTGGGTGCACTCGTTTTCCAAAATTATCACTTCCCCGTACGCAAGACCAAAGGATTATCGTTGATTTTGATGAGAATGATATTCTTAGTGGTCCAAATGTAAAAGTTTTTTAAGTGTATTGTATCAACATAGGGTAAGAGCAAAGTGAGAATTTGGTATGATGATTGGAGAAGTGTGGACAAAGCGATAATATCTCAGTTGTGGGAGACTATTTTGGTAATATTTATTACTATTGTTTGACTATTCCTTAAATGTTTCTAGTATAATATGTTTTACCTCTTCATTATCAGATGTTGTTTGATATTCATGACAGTTGATGAGTTAAGAAGAAATGCTTATCGATGGCTGCTAAGATATGGAGGGATTTCACAACAACCATCACATCTGATTTCATTTTTGGTCATAGTAGTCATGAAAATCCATGTCTTATATTTCCATTCATAGATGAAGAAACATGGACACAGTTTGTTGAAAATAGAAGAAAAGATTCAATTTTAAGGGCAATGTATACTTTTATATGATTTCGTATATAAATGATCATACAAATGTTTTGTTAATGATTTCATGTTCTTATTTTACAGCAAACAAGTACATCTCATCAAGAGATCCAATATAAAAATTTATACCCACGTACTTTATCTCAGTGATGTTATATTCTATTGGAATAACAAATGATGGTGGAAAATTTACAAAAACTGAGAGTTGAGTCTTCAAGCTCTAGAGAGGTGGCCCCTCCATCACCTCCATCTAGACATAAAAAATGGAAGAGAGCTTAGATGGGTAAAAAGGGGCATTATCTTTCCGGAGAAACGACAATCATAGCTGGGAGGATTTTTAGATATTTATTTTATTTATTTAAGATAACTATATTATTTATATAATGTGATTCAATATAGAAATGCCCAATTAATTAATGACGGATTTTTTTGAGGAGCAGATCTCATGAAGGGTATTTACAACTGTAGGGAGGCAAGATATTTTATTAGCAGTATTAGGAAATCACGAACATCATAGTCATGTACGAGGATATCTAATTGGTATATCAGTAAGAAAATGGTTTCCATGTTTTTACACTTCTTCCATTAATGTTGTTTATAAAAAAAGAATAATTGGAGGGTGTTGTTCATAATGTTAAAATGATGATGGAGGAAATGATTATGATATCAGTACATTCTATGTTTTCTGAAATGAAAAGACAATTTAAGAATTATGCTTCCACTCCTCCACCTCCCCCTGTAGACCTCATTATTTATCCTCCACCTATGAATGTATCTCCCACTCCCCCACCTTAGCCAACAGATCACATTTTTCCCTACTTCTCTTCCACATCTTCTTACTTATTGGGAGTTGTGTGTTGATGATCCAAAACTTAATATAGTTGAAGATGAGATTTTATATTGTATATGATATATAGTTCATCATCAATAGTTAGAGGTAAATAATTATAGGGTCATTGTAGAAGATATTATAGATAGATCATCTCATGTACTATTACCTACAGATTAGGTGATGATAGTTGGACATAATATTGGACATTTTTTAATTTGGCCATCCAGACTCTTGCGACTCATTACCTTTGAGGTATGTATGTTATATCTTCTATTTTATTTTTTCATTACAGTTGTTTTATCATTTTAAAACTAATTTATTTTTCTCTTTATTTTTACTGGAATAATTCAAAGGTAAAGAAATATTATATAGACAATAACAATGAAAAATGGCTATGACATCAGATACAAATTCTAGTAGTCTTGACAGATTTTCAGGATATTCAAATTTATTGGAAGATAATTATGAGCTTCTAATAGAATATCATGTTTGTAGACGTGCAATAAATTTGGGTATTGTGAAAAAAGTTATCTTGGAGCTTGTTACTAGAGATAAGATGGCATCAATGTGGTGCAAACTATGTATGTATTTACAACTTTTCCATGTGTTATATTCATTAAAAATGAATACAAATGTCTTTTTATTATTATGTATCTTTATAAAATGGGTGAGAATAATGGGCTGATAGATGTATATGGATTCATGAACCCGTATTTTATTTCCCCTGAAGCACATGCATTGGATGAGGAATATAGAATTCATTATATTTTTAATGAATTGAATAGAATATAATCACACAGTGTTGGATGATGCCTTTATAGGTGAGGTATGAAACATATCAATGGAAAAAATTTCATTATCTTTTAACATTAAAAACTACTAACATATATTTTCTTTTATCAGTGATCATTGAATGTTATGTGTTTTTTCCGAAGGTAGAAAACACTTTATTTTGATATACTCTGTTCATAGTGATTTGGAGGAATGTTTTAAAAATATATTGGAAAATTAATATTCAATATCAAATTAGTTGTATATAAAATTATTAATTTTAAATTTATCCCATTCTTATTATTTTCTAACTGGGCATTGGTCTACTTTCAAAAAACAAAATGAAAGGGAGATCCAAGATAAAATATGTAAAAGTAATGGTAAATATCAATTTATAATTTTTACTTTTGATTTATTACATAAAAATAATATTTTGAATTTACAATAATTTAAACATAATTGTCATGAACAACAATGTGTCCACGAATACGAATATTATATGTTGAGATTTATGTGTGAAATAATTACAACTGGAACACTTGTGAACTTCGACCTGGTAAGATTTTCTTTTAAACTTTTCCATAATATATGAATTTAT
Organism: Viscum album; assembly: GCA_963277665.1. Classification (NCBI taxonomy): domain Eukaryota; kingdom Viridiplantae; phylum Streptophyta; class Magnoliopsida; order Santalales; family Viscaceae; genus Viscum; species Viscum album. The sequence goes on along the minus strand of OY728150.1, from coordinate 1,133,541,377 downwards.
TTATTCATTATATATTTTAACTACTATAATTTTAATTTTTAGCTATTTGACGACCCTCAACCCTATAGTGCTCAATAGGTCAAACAGTTACAAGTGGAATGATCAAATTATTATAAAGGATTGATTGAATTTTAGTTTATTTGTAGTGTAAAATGTAATTTTGAATGTTGTAATTATAATTGTGTATTTGGTAGTCATTTAGGTTGGATTTTGGTTTTATAATTGACAATGTATGTTTTGAATTTTATACATGTTAATGATTAATTTTTCTCTTCTTTTTGTTCGGGGATTTTTTTGATGGTTTTTTTGGTATGGATTGTGGTCTTGGGGGGGTTCTATGGGTGGGGTATTTCCAGGGGTGTGGAAGGGGTTTCTAGGGGGTTCTGGTGCCCAGGATGTCCATGGAGGTGGGAGGGTGTTCAGATGGGTGGGAGGGCTTTCCAGGGGGTGGGGGCTGTCCAGGAGGGTTGGGGATGTCCAAGGGATTTCCAGGGGGTTTCTAGTGGGGTTGGGTTATCTAGGGGTGTGGGACGACAATACAGTTTGGTGGGGGTGTCTTGGGTGTCCATGGGTGGGGGAGGGTGTCTAGGACATGGGGATGGTTGTTCGGGTGGTATCCACGGGTGTGGGAGGTGTCCAGTTAGGTGGGGTGTTAGGGGTGTGGGGGGTTGTCCAGTGGGGTGGGGGTGTCCAGGGTGTCCATGGGGGTTGGAGGGTGTCCAGGAGGTTGGGGGATGTCCAGGGGGTATACAGGGGTTTGGGGTTTCTAGTGGGGTGGGGGTGTCTATGGTGTCCACTGGGGTTGGTAGGTTGTCCAGGAGGGTGGGAGGGCTCCTCAGGGGAGTGGGGGCAATCCATGGGGGAGGTGTCCAGGGGGTGTCCAGGGGTGTGGGTGGGTGTTTACGAGGGTGGGGGAGGGGGGTCCAGGGATGTGGCAGGGATGTCCAGTGGGGTGGGGGTGTCCAGGGTGTCCATGGGGGTGGGAGGGTTTCTATGAGGGTGTGAGGGTTGTCTAGGCGGTGGGGGATGTCCCAGATGGTGGGGGCTGTCCAAGTGGTGTCAAGGGGTGTGGGGGTGTCCAGGGCAGTTTCAGGGGAGTGGGAGGGTTGTTCACTGGGGGTGGACGGTATTCTTGGGTGTCCATGAGGGTTGGAGGGTTTCCATGAGGGTGGGAGGGTTGTATAGGGTTTGGAGGGCTATCCAGGATGGTGGGGGTTATCCATGGGTTGTCTAGGGTGGGTGTCTAGGGGGAGTTCTAGTGGTTTGGGAGGGCAGTCTAGTGGGGGGGTCTAGGATGACCATGGGGGTGGGAAGGTGTCCAGGGGTGTCAGGGCTTTCTAGGGGTTGGGGGTAGTCTATGGGTGGGGGATGTCCAAGGGGTGTCTAGGGGTTTGAGGGGTGTCCATTGTGGTGGTGGTGGTGGTGGGGGGGGGGGGGTTAGGTGTGTCAGAGGGATTTCTAATTGGGTGAGGGTGTCAAGGGTGTCCATGGTGGTGGGAGGGTGTCCAAGTGGGTCGAAGGGCTATCCAGGGGAGTGAGGGGATATGGAGAGGGTGGGGGCTATTAAGGGGTTTTCCAGGGGTGTGGTGTGGTGTCTTGGGGTGAGAGGGTTTCCAGGGATGTGGGAGGGTTGTATAGTTTGGTGGGGGTGTCTAGGGTGTACATGGGAGTGGGAGGGTGTCCAGGAGGGTGGGAGGGATGTCCAAGGGGTGTGGGCTATTTAGGAGGGTAGGGGGGGGGGCTATCCAGGGTGTGTCCGTGGGTGGGGGGGTTCTAGTGGGGTTGGGGTTTCCAGGGGTTCGGGAGGGTTTTCCAGTGGGGTGGGGGTGTCCATGGTGTCCATGGGGGTGGGAGGGTGTCCAAGAGGGTGGGACAGATGTCCAGGGGAGTAGGCGGTTGTCAAAGAGGATGGGGGACTGTCTAGGGGCAGTCTAGAAGTGTGGTGGAAGGGGGGTAGTCTAGTTTTGGTATGTTTTTTGTCTGTTTGTTGTCCATTTCAGGACTTCATTGGAAGGGAATAGTTGTGGTTGAATGGTTTTATTAAAAAAATTGTTTTTACAAGTTTTATTTTATAACTGATGTAAAAAATGCATGGGAATGGGGTTGAACACTGGTTATTTGAAAACCAATATAACAAATGCATAGTAATGGGTTTTTACATCGGTTATTTCATAACCGAATTAATAAATGTAATGGAATATTTTTTACGTCAGTTATTTTATAATCGACGTAGTATATATGATTTCATGTAAGTTATTATTTAACTGATGTAAAAACGCTTTGCTGATTGGTTTATCATGTCGTTTATGAAAATAACTGACGTGATAAACACTTCAGAGGAGAATTTTATTACATCGGTTAAATAAGAACCGATGTAATAAAGTATATAAGACATCGTTTATTTAAAACTAATGTAATAAATCAAGACTCCGATGCATTTTCCATGTTAGTGTTTTAGGAAACGAAGTGAAAAATGCTTCAGATTTTTGGTTTTTACGTCGGTTTTAATATAAAGAACGTAAAAAAACAATATTTATAACGTCTCTTGTAATAACATCAGCCAAAAGTTGATGTAAAAAATAAAAAGTAATTATATTTTTTTTTCTGCACTAGTGTTCATTGCCCACCCATGAGGTTCCTCCTCTGGTTTCATATAAAACATCCTCTAATAATGATGTCATAGGTGTACTTTAGAAAATAAAAATAGTTTCCCCATATACAACCAAAATCATGAATGAATCATCTACATATGTCCTCCAAAAAAGATTCATCTTGTTGTATTTTTATTGACTGGGGAATGTCCTACTCATAAATAGATGGGTACCCAACAGCCTCTGTAAGACTTACTAGAACCCTAGTGTATCTCACATGTCATAGTTTGAATATGTACTCCATTTTACCCCCATAAAATGAACTATATCCCAAAGAAACCACTCCCCCAAGAGATCCATGTTAAAATCATACCGGATTGTCAATAACTAAGCTCCATTTTTCATCTAGTCAACAATCACCCAAATAATATCATTCTTAATAGGTCTCCCTAGAATACCCACCACATTGTCTATATTAACTTCATCACTCTTACATTCAGAATTGGGAAATGGATGTAACACACCACAGGGTCATTAGTACTAAATTTTTAATTGATAGATGTTATAGAATCATGTCATGAAACCTACAGTTTCCATATTCATGTTGGGCAACCAAAAAAATTAATATAGGTGACACCAAGATTATCCTTCCACATGAAGACCAGAAAATCATACACCTGGTCATCACACATACATGTAGCTACAACAACATTACCCCATACATAGATGATATCATCCTAAAATATATTTTCATCAGAAGGGGACTCCACAACTTAAAGGAATTACCTAATGTGAATACACTATGGATCCTCATAATTTCACTCACTGGTCTATCATGGAATTAATGACTTCATTTATTTTGAAATGAGGTTATTTTTCTCATGGACCAGATGAATAAAAATATGCATCTCGACCAATTAGTTCATCATCTTTTAATCATAACATGAACCATAAACTACTTGAGTCTAAGTCATATGACATAAATATTTAACATCATTGTTTTTATTCATAGCATTTATTATATAATGAAACAAAATGACTTCAAGTAATCAACATATATTATCTTCTCGAGGTTCAAATATCACAAGAATAAAATGTATTTCATACTTCTTATATTAGTAAACCTACAAAATATTTATTCAAACAAGTAATTATGATTATACATTAAGGTATAATCCAAAACTAGAAACTCAATATTGTGCGTATTGAAATAACATTCATGTGGAATCAACTTTCGTGACCCATAAACAAAAACACAATATCCCATCATCACCTCTACTCTATTTGTAATCCCATAATCATCACAGAACATGGGATACTCCTCACATAGGATGGGTCAGATCAATATGACTATTGTATTCAAACACCTCTTGAACACCTCGAAGAAATTGTCACATGTTCAATATCATTACAATTAATCCACCTTTTAGTGAAGCCAAAATGTAGTGCTTCGAAGTAATAAAATTCCATGATGAATCTATGATAATAACCCACTAACCATAGAAAGAATCAGATATGAAAATCATTCATGGGATTATCCCATGAAGAACTCCAAGAACCATAAATGGATTCACTAGAACAACTTCCACTTAGATTATGTGGCCCTTGAAATATAGAACATACATCTATAATTGAAACTTAGGTAGATTGGATTATATAAAATGTTGTATTAGTTCACTAAAGATTGTGTTAAGATGTTATTCTTGTTAATGAATAGACTTGGAGTTCACCTACATATATTCCAAAAAATAGAAACTTATATAGTTATGATGAATATATTCGGTTTATCAAGTCCACAAACACACTCTAAGAGTTATTCAAAAAATTTGAATCACGATGAACATGTATAGGACATAACTATTATTGGATGTTGTCTATGGTATATAAATAGGTATAACTATAATTTTATTTTAACCTGATCTAAATTCATTTTTGATTATAATATTCTCAACTCGATTGGTCAAATATATAATTGACTTGTGGATGATGATATGAGTTCTTCATTGTTATCTGGTTCATGATCCGGTAATAAATATAGAATAACAATGTCTTATCAGCATTATGAGACTAGAAAACAAGATAAACCCTTGGAAATATACTCATCCAGATAAATCACTTATCGGATAATTCATCCACATGATTCTTATATTCATGAATCTTCTATTTTTCCTCCTATAATGTGGAGTAGAAAAATGATCATCTTCAGGATTTTTCTCAATTTTCTGCCCAATAGCTATCTAATGTTGAAGAACTAATTATTCCCTAATAAATATGCCCTGAAATAATTCCAATGTGGGAAGAATGAAATTATTCCTCACATACTCATCATCCATCAATTGTTTTGGAACATAGGCGGTGACCTCCTCCCATTACTGATGAACTGGACATGTAATGACTACCTAGATATACCATTATATGTGATTAACCTTACTACCAGCATCATGAGACTTAAAATTCACCCTCTTATGGTAACAATTTATCTGGGATCGATATGATACTTACATATCCATACACAAAATCATGTCAAAACATATCATATAAATCATTTAAATATACAAATAGAAATGATACACCCCAACATAAAGAACACCCCTTACATAATTAGATATCCCTGGACTGCTCTCCCAAGGTTTTTTCAATCATCAAAATACCACTCATAAACTCCACCATCAGATCCAAACTCGTCAAAACTGGAGTGGATGTGATTTTTTTTGAATGTTTTATGAAATAAACAACTTCCATTAATAAAATCTAGTAGAAAAGTACATATGACTGTCAATGGTCTATCCATTATATCATGAAGTCCATGATGATCTATATGTTACAGTCTTTTACATCTACAAAATATTGAAATATGAGTTATTTGAGTTGAAATAATATATGAATATGGGAACTAGGGTCATAAAGTAACACATCTACCTCTACATATTGAACGTTCATTAGTACTCCAACATCCAGATTGTTCTAGTATAGAGTACTCCATTCAAATACTGCATTTTTGTCTAGCTCCAACATCCCAACTCATTTGTTTTAGGATCGTATTAAACTATGGTATAGATCACATCCTCCCACAAAAAAGATTTTGTACTAGTGGACCGGGAAACATACAATGATACTGACCAAACATACATTACTAATGGATATTTACTTGATTATTTCCTTAATTAATTAATCCCCCTTCTCTCTCACCATTCCAATATTCTAGGTGACATTCACATGGAGATAATTTCTACCCTAGGAATATGTAACTCATGATCATTAAAGAAACCACCTGAAATATAGTGGAATCCATATTAAGGTTTAATTTAGAAATGAGATCCTCATTTAACAACTCAAAAAACATCATCAATAAAAATATGTTTTGCTTTTAATTAATCTTAATTTTATTTCAAACTCAATAATATTCACTATATTTTCATTGTACTCTACCTATGTTGGGAAAATTCACTATAAAACAGGGAAGAAACCACTGTAATCTATCATGGACATACTCCCATGGGTTAACTAAATAATCATTACTTATCTCATCTTCTTGAGTTTATCTGTGTAATTTTGATTCCATTAGCATCTTCTGAACTATTTGTACACCATATTCTTCAAATTATAATCCAATGTATTAATATATTACTAGATTATCTCTAGTATGTACAATGTTTATGTATTTCGTTTTTTAATAATTTCCAAATGTCTTCCTAAATGATGTAGGATTTTTTGGGTATACTATATCCAAAACATAGTTTCCTCATTTCATCACTTTTTTATTAAAGGTCCAAGGGTGATTAAAGTAGACATATAGTGTTAGATCAATCATATTATACACATACCATCCAAGGAGTCTTTAAAGAAATAGTATAAGGAATGAAATATTCTCATGGAACACAACTCCTTTTGCATCACATGTAAGTATCACACCCTCTGGACCCACTACTGGATGATCACTACCATCCAAGTCCTTCAATAATCCTATGAAAAAACATCATCTAGGTTTCATGTCTCTACAATTATAAAAAACATATGAGGACACGTAACTCATCATTATTAGATTTATTTAAGTGACTTCCAGAAGACTATAACATTTCAACCCTCACAGTCCATCACATGGTCAAAACCAAATCACTATCAGTACCCATGACTATCTCTCACTTGGGTAATGTCTAACAGTGGGTAAAAGCATCCATATATCAATGTTTACCATTTGAAACCAAATTATACATTTCCAATTATCGAATTTATCATCCTATATAATAATATGTTTACAAATAGGAAAATTTTCAATATTTCTATCTATTTAAATTTAGAAAATAAATTCCATTAAAACTGCGTATCCTAAACAAACTTTTTATGCATGCCTAAAATGATATATGTCACATAAAATACTACATTCCTTGAATGATGCATGTGTACTCATCTTCCAAGAAATATTTGGCTATATGTAACCTCATAAAAAATAATAACATCACACAAAATTTTCATCACATACGATCAAATGACATTCAACTGTAGGAGAAAAAATCAAGAACATAAATCCCCTTTGGGTTGTGGGTATTCTCCCAAACCTCTCATAGTTACTTGCATACATGAGCTCATGTACAAAGTCTAGCTCATTATAGTCATATGTATACATTTTCCAGATATTAATTTGATTCAAACTAAAATAAATCTATATTTGACACCAATTTGTGAATCCCCAACCCTGGTGAAACATGATGTGAACCGATCCAGTTTCCCACAAGATCATAAGCACATACCCCATACCCCAAAGGCTATAAACCAATAGTGAGGATCTGATATGTAATTTTTGGAGACATTACCTCTATATTAAAGAATAAAAACATATTATATCAACTAATAATTTCCAAATGATAACAATAAAATCCCAAAGATAAAAAACCAATAAAAAATGAAACATCATATGATTACATGAAAACAAGAAAACAATATATAAAACCAAAGTATAAAATATGTAATGTCATGTTAGTTTAACGTTTATAAATAAAATCAAGAATAATGACACAATGAAAACTACTATATGTATATGTAATTTATTCTAGTTCCCTCATCCATGACCTATCATAAGTCCCAAATCATCCATCTAAAATAGTGATCTAGACATTATCCTATATAGCTATCATCGAGACTGTTTAGGTACTGATCAAAAATCCTAAGTAGGTTCTGTGTATAACTCATTAGCCCTACCGAAATGGCGTTTAAAGAAATATTAATTCTATAATAGTGCATGATTATATATAAAGAAACAACGAATAAAATATAAAAAAATTATTTTTCAAATTTATTACTATTTCCATAAAATCATAACACCATGGGTTCATTGTGACAATTAAACCAAACATACATGTTTTATCATTTAGTATATTCTAAAACCTAAATTACATGGCTATAACAATTCAATAAATAATTTTCTTCCATTATTCATTTAATCCAATTTTTATTTTTCCTAGAACATCAATCCATGTACAAATATATTGATGGCCTAGAGAATCAGTTTGGAACCATGTTTGTATTTGGATAATAATTCTGTTTCTAAAACACCATTGGTATTTAGATAATATGTACATATCCAATACATTTTTGTTCACAGGTCAGAATTGGGGGCCTGAGGCATCTATTTAACACCTTATGGGTATTTGGATCATCGGTTCTTAATCCAATCTATATTCATCAGTTCATCACAAATATCACATAGATGAAATTATTATCAAGGATCATCATCATGATCCCTTTATTCAGTAATTTATATCATAGACAACATTTTAATAATTAATCAAAATCATATTTCATTAATTTATTCCAAAGTAATAACATAAAAAATTTATCATTAAATCATTTATAAAAAATTATTAATTTCTTATTAACTCATAAAAATTAATCTAATTCAGAAATATAACTCCCATTATAAAAAAAACAATAATATTTCATTCAAAATGAATACACCCATTATTTACCTTTAACATTTCTTAATTATCATTCAAGGATAATTTCCACTCCCCATAGTTTTATATGATGGTGGTGTCATGATTCACTAATGGGTCTATTTGATCCAATGGGATTCATGAAGGGTTTCATAAATATCATTTAATTATGTTTATACTTTTAATTTAAAATTAAATAGTTTAATATGTAAAGATAATAACACCATTAAATACTCTTAATGTTAATCATGTCAATGGGAAATAACAATTAATCAACCTAACTCAAGATCATTGATTAATTTTCTTTTAAAAGACCACACTAAATTTGATGTAGAACAACAAATATCAATTTTTTTAAGAGATCATGGATCACTGCATTTGAAAAACTCCAATGAAGCAATATCCACAAAAAATTATATCTAATCCATTGATAGTGGAAGAAAATAATCCATATATAATGGGGAAGAGATGTTGGATATAGATGAATATAGAAGAGGAACAGATTACACATCGTAGATGAGTAGACCTTTATGTTAGATCATTGATTCTCAAAGAAAAGTGTTCTAGGTCAATATTATATTTTTTAAGCCTCTAATAATGAAAATAATCATGTTAGGATGACATAGGGTTACTACGGTCAATAACTAGGGTTAAGGAATATTAATATAAAAAATAATGTGTTAAAAATCCCACCCACGCGGTTTCTGGAGAATATGTGTCTAGTTTTTTCAACGGTGTGCCTAAACCATTATACCCTACTCAATGGGTGAACAATTTATCCTAAGATATGCGTAGTTTGACAAACAATGTGCCAACCATGTAATCACCCACTATCTCATGGTTCATAGTTTGGTGAGGGTGAACACGATGTTCATTCAATATATTCACCATTTCATGGTGATCCAATATAGGGCTCACATTTATAAGTCACAAACTACATGGTTTAACATACCCATGATCCAACCATCCACTACCTAATGGGCTTCCAAAATTCCAAAAATTCATCCAAAATACATCCCCAATGAAAAAATAAACCATGGTATGTTCAAAACATAGGTTAAATAATGCATTAGAATGAGAATGAAACATCTTTGAAATGGTTGGGATAATACCAATATATATTACATATGTTTATTTAAACCAACATTATTAGATCCAATGAAATGTGTGAACAAATAACATCACTTTGTTAGGAAGTAGACTACTGTATACATGATATGTGTTAACATATTCCTATATAATAATAATTTAAATTTTATACATTATACAATAATTAGAGAATAATAATAATATCATAAATGTCATATATAAAAGTTTAGTCCATCATTATATGCAAATGAGATAGGGGATGATAGAAAACAAATAACACTAGTATGTGAGGGTGTTGTTTATCATACACAATAATAATGACATCATATCACATCTGATAGACGATGATATAGTCATATTCCAATCCCTTAAAATAAAAATCATAGTATGGGGAATATACTATTGTAATTTTATCATCATCGATTTGTAATAATTTTAGTAGGTCGAGAATGAAATAATATAAAATTATAATTTAGGGGTGTTACATATTCTTTAGAAAAATTCATTAGAATTATATTGGAATTCATAACAGGATAGATATGGGACCATACTAAGGCCTACATGTTGGGCAGAGGGAAGTACTAAATTGAATTTTTAATAGATTGTCTAAGAAATGGACTTTGATTGTGTAAAGGGTAAAGGGGTGGTGTGGCCTCTTATAAGTGATATGACTGGATCAATTTTAATTTGAGGAATATAAAAATTTCTATCCATTTTTTTATCATTCCATAAGTCTCCAAAATTGTCAATTATATATCTTAATAGGGATATGGTAAAAATATGGTCGACCAGGGGGTGTCGAACAAGTTTTGGGTCATTTATAGCACTTATTATTTTAGGTTTAACTCTTGTAAAGAGATTATTCGAAAATATTAACTTCATAATTTCATTAATAAAACAATATTCCAATAAAAAACATTATTTTTTGCAACTCATTAAAAAATATAAAATTTTAAAATAATACAAAAAAAATCACCCTAAGAATATTTTGAAATGATGATTTCTAAAGTGAATTTTATTTTACCAAATAATACTAGAAATTTTTTGGAAATTAATTTATTATTAGTCACAAAAATTAGTTTTTTGAAAATTTTAATTTCAAATCATAAAATGAATTAATCAAAAATTAGGTATTTTTTATATGTGAAATTTTTTTATTAAAAAATAAATTTAATACATACATATTTCAAATTAATATCACTTTGTTTAATAAATTGAAAATAAATTTATTAATTAAAAAATAATAATAATATTTAGGCATTGTTTTGAAGCTAAAAAATGTTTGTGTGTAATGAAACATATAAATGAAATTTAATTTATTTAACAGAAAAAATTTTAGAAACTCAATGTATTATATTCAACCACCCTTATAAAAAAATTTATCCATGAAAATAGTAACTCTGATACTAAAAATAAAGATACACCTACCGAATCAATTCCTCAGGTTCCCATGGCTTTTCTATATATTGGAAGTTTGACTACAATACTTTAACCAAGTGATTTGTGTTATTTCATATAAATTGATCAATTTGATATAGATTCTAATTTCATTTTCACTCATTTGAAAGACCATGATCCACTGGTATGACCTCTATGTTCTGTACTTGTAAAGGATTTGGTATATAATATCCTACGGGAGATATATAGAGGACAAAATTTACATGATAAAGGTTTAGGGGAAGTGAATACCAATATCCTACCATCATGATATGATTAATAATTTCAAAGGGATTTATATACCTATGATTTAGTTTCTTATTATTTCAAAATATCACTACATTATTCCGTATAGAAATTCCTAGAAAAAAACATGTCACGAACATAAAATTCTAGATCGCACTGATGATTTTCAATGTTACCCCTCTATAGACTCTTAACTACTTGGACGTTTTGCTAAATGGATCTAACATTTTATTCCATTTCATTACCTATTAAAGGCCCAATAGAATTATTTCTAAAACTTCATTCCAAAATGTTTGAGCCCAAAAAATATTTACATTGAGGGATTCTTAATAAGCTATATAAATTCTCATTTGAATTATATTATTTAATGAAATGTAAACTATATCAATGAATTGATCCCAAAAACATTTAAAATCCATATAACAAGATCTCAGCGTATCAAGTAGGGATCGAATTTCCATATCAATCGAAAATTATTTTAGATGATGATATAAAGTGAAGAAGTGTTATTTTCTATCGATATCAAGTTGAATACATATCCAGATCATAATATTAATTCTCATATCCCTATCATATATAATGGAATGTGGTACTACATGCATCTGAAAATTCCATTATTATATATTATGGATTGTTGATCAAGAGAAAAGAATTATTTAGTAGCAATGAATTGTTATGAAATTTTAATCTGATCAACTAAAAACCATATAACATTATTATATTAGGACATTTTTTTATTTCTGATGAAGAAATATAAGGGGATATTTTTATAATTCAATTATTGTATGATTAACAGGTGTAATAACCCCATATACTTTTAAAACCAGACATTTCTTACTAATATACCAAACAAAGAGTTACAAACTATGTGATATATTTCATCATAGCATACCACTAGAGACACTCTTTCAAATCTATATAAATTTTCCTATTTTTATAATGTATATATATTTAAGAACTATGAACATTATTTAACAACCACTTCTTCAAATTTATAAAGGGTGAGAACAATAAATAGTTCTAGAACCTTATCATTCTATCATGATCATGCATAAGATCAAGAACATTTAACACATCAGTTTAAGCACTATGTTTTTGTTTTTTTCCAATATGATTATTATTTGGATAGATTGTCAAAAATTCAATTGAGAAAGATAATAATCCCTTAATGCCTTCTATATTTCTAGGACCATCATTTTAAAATAAATAAATTTTGTATCATTTATGATACTCGAATAAATAATTTAATAGGATCATTTTCAATCAAGGAATAATCCACCATGTTCAATTCATCAGGAGGAAATTTATTATGTAATAACAACATTTAATCTGATCTAAACATCATCCCTTGTACATATTCAACTCCATTTATATGAATATAAAATTTAAAATATTTTTTTGGTATATATTCCACAGTTTTTTCCATAAGGATAAGTCCTCAATATATTTCATCCAGAAATTTCCATAGCTAATTTAAAATAATTCAACTGTAATTTTTACTGTCAAATAGAAATTATAATGATGAAAAAATATAACCATTTCATTCATCAAATTAATTCTTCACAATCCCTTCATGGAAGATTCAAAAAATATCAATAACCCTAATTTACATTATTTTAATCTAAGTACATATTGAATAACTACTAATCACTTTATATCACTGAAATGTTTTTCATATTCATTAGTTTGGAGGATTGTGGCTCTATCATATGTTAACATAGTGACTAGATTATATGGTAATGAGAAATTACATAAAGGAAATAGAAAAATAATTCCAAACGGAGAAAACTACAGATCTCAATCCACATTGGTGAAATGAAAAAAAAACTCAATATCTTCTAGAAATGATGGGTCTATTAATATAACCTCTCTTGAGATAATATTATAAAAAAATAAAAAACATGTCGATTGAAATCCCACATTTTAAATTTCTCATATATTTTTTCATTCCATAAAATATATTGTAATGTATTTAGGTTCTATTCATGATCTAGTATTATTTGTGAATAAATAAGAATATCAGCTACCAGTAATACCAATATATATTCAATGTCATCTCTGGAAAATCTATTAATTACTTCCATGATTATACTAATTGAATTAATTAGACCAAATGACATCATAATATATTCATAGTGTCTATAAATTGAGTTGAATGATAACATAGATATTTCATACTTCATGAACATTAATTGATGATATCCATATCAAATACCAATATTTGAACAAAAATATCTCCACATTGAAGATTAAATAGGACATAAAAATTGGGTAGAGGATAGTTTTTTATGAACCTAATCATGATCGGAACCTAATAGTCTATGTAGATTCACATCGCACCATTGTTCAATTTAGATAAAATAGGTGCACCCCATAGGGATACACTTTGCTGAATGAATCCCTTGTAATATTTTTCATGGAATATATTTAGTAATTCTTTTAACTCCATTAGGGATATTAGATAGAGATTCTTTGAAATTGGCATGACACCATGTATGACATATATTATGAAATAAACATCACATTTTTTTGAATCCTAAAAAACCATTCCCAAAAGGATTCAGAAAACACCCAAAAAATAGGATTATCATCTACGTTGAGATTCTACTCAAACATATTAGATAATTAGAACTATTGAATTTAAATCAAAACCCATATAATGGATGTGATTATCATCTTAATTTAATAATCACCATTGCAATGATATACTCTCACAGGTTGGATTAGAATATAAAATGTGAGTTCCCTTTCTCAACAAATGATCATAGATTTGTTTAGTAACTTCCACTACATACCTAATATAACATCAAATTTATCCGGAGGATGTATTCCCTTATTTGAAGGATGTACATTCTCACAAATGTATTCTGGATGAGAATCATAGATGTGAGATGTTATCATTGTACCATTTTGGGTTTTCATTGGTAATTAGAAATATAAATTTTCAGGTAAAATATTTATAACATTAGAAATTTCATTATATATGAATGAATTTATGCATATATAGTCTATCAATAGCTTTTCAGTTCTAGAGTTGATTGTAAGTGTCACACATTAGAAAAAAAATAATCTTATGAGGTCTTCATTTTGAACTATAGTTACGAGGTTACTTATGATGATCATTATCAAGAACCATCATATTTTGGAACTAGTTATCATAATTCTCATACTTATCACATTTTGAATAGTAAACTATGGGTGGTGGTTTCTTTTCTGATTTCTCATAATTTTTGTCAATGTCTAACATTATCCCATCACATCAGTATTTAATTTTACAATGGACGTCTCTTCCAAAGTTAAAAAAATTACTTTTTACAATGTGAAAATTCTCTTCATGTTTCCTCACACACATTGAGTATAATATAAATATCATCTTTTTCTCTTCATGATTTTATGATATTCCTATAAATTCAATTTTTCTCTTATTATCAGAACCTTGATATTGTAACTAAATTGAACCCTCCATTTCCAACCCAATTCCAAATTTAACAAACAATTCATTTATAAAATAGAATAATAATTCTAACTCCCTACAGGGACATAGTTATATTCCAATTAATAATAGACCGACCAAAAATTCTTATTGGTTGAATATTCTAGAATCTTACAATGCATGTTTAGTAAAATATTCCTCATATTTATCATAACACTCAAAACCCTTTTTTACCATAAAAACCTCCTAATACAAATTATTATAGGTAATTACAAGATGTTACTTATTGAATTTTATTAATGATATCATCCAAAAACATATATACAATTTCATCAGGTTTCATTAAATTCTTTATGAGAGGCAACCGTGGTTCTGCTTCACTTTTCAAATGATATAACAGAAAAATTATGTTTTCATGTTCAAAACATTAGATAAATTAACATATCATTTTAGTGGTATTCATATAGTATACAAAAACTATTTGCTCATATGTTACCATAATTGATATTGGTCGTTGAGTCATAAAGGACTCAACAGAATGTTGTTCCTCATTTTCCATTTCAGGATGTTCTTCATGATTCATGGATTATAAAATTTTGACGTCCATAACAATGGTATCTATCATTCTACCTCACATAAAATTTGGTTTTTTGGAGTAAAATCACTAAATTATTCATTACACTCATAAAAATCATGGTTCCATCTTGTTCAATCCATTTACAAAAAAATCCAAATGTATGTAAAATTTATCATAGCGAGGAACACCATTAGCTTTGAAAATCACATAAAGGATGGAAAAATCATGGTACCTTATTTTTAATCAATGTAAAATTAGTTTTATCCTGGTTCAATTACAATCATCATATTTTTAAATCATTTATAATGGAATATAATTTTTTTGTTAATTTCCAAAGAATATCTTCCCAGAGTGTTAAACCAAATATGCAGTAAGGCCCATTCTGATGCACTAGGTTACAGGCGAGTCCATCTCAGTAATATTATTTTTTGATTTATTACTTATATGTACATTTTTTCCATATACAAATCAAATTTTAGAATCCACATAATGAATTAATTTCATAAGATAAAACATGATCTTTCATTTACCAAAATACATAGTGATTTTCTAATACATTAAATCCTCCTAATACTTATCCTTTGACAGATCCTTTTAGATCATATTAATTGTTTATTATTGTATTTTGATATGTCTAACTAAAAAAATCCTCTAATAAAATTATAGAGACATATGGTTTTCAAATATATAGATATATTTCATTTTTTATGAACACTCATTATATTTTTTATGAAGGGTATACATTATAATTATTTTTCATGGTGATAATTACAATTAGTTCTTTCACTATTTAATGATTAATGATATTCTAAATCTGTAGTATATTTATATGACAGTTTCTGTGTTTTCTATGAGGCCTAATAGCCTCACAAAATACCCCTTCAGTATGAATTTAGATTGATTCATCAATTATTGAATTATTGATTTGGGTATTTGATTATATTTTCATGAAATCATTTTCTTAGTGTTCCAACCAACTTATGTTGGATTGATGGAGGTAGACCTCATTACATAGTATATCCAAGTATAGGCATTCAAGTAAATTAGATTCAGTGGTAGACATCATGTGGCTAGTCATTATAGGTTGCACATCGACATGATACATCAATTCATCAATCAAATGAAAAAAAAACACATTCCTAGTATCCAACATGGGTATTTTTTACTTAGGGATCACATGGAGGATCCAATCATTTAGGAGATGGATGATGATATGATTATGAATAGAGAAGTCACTCAGCGAATAATTACCTGATACAATGTGCTATAAAAAAATTTAGACATTGGATATACTACTATGGTAGTAGGAGGATTATTAGCAGGGATCTTCTAGACATTGCCAAAAAATAATCTTGGGAGTCTATTCTAACATGGGAGTATGTGGATATATGGAGGGATGAGCTAATGGTGGAGGGAGACTCTATAATAGAATTACAAAAATAGAACAAGGTGGCCAACACCAGTCATTGGGAGCAAGAAGTTGGGGTTGTATTCTACATTAGGAATTGGGGGTATCTAACCATACAACAAAAAATAATATTCAAGGTCTTATTTATGAATTTCTAATTAATGCATTTAAACTATTAGAGGTAGGAAAGTGTCATTCACCCAGAGGAATGGAGTTACATCATTGATTTGAAAAATTATATCATATGATATGTATTTAAGTTTATGGTTGATGATATAGTTAATTTCTAGAGATAAATAAATGTGGTACCCAATGTATTTACATATATTATAAACGGGATAATGTATATTGATACTAGTATAATAAAGTTAGTGAATGATTATTGATCATAAGGGAGAATAGATGATTGAATATTAGAATATGACATAGAACTGAGATATATATAATCATAAAGATTACAAGATAATGAAATAATATTGTTGAGTATTCCTAGAAAATTTTGTGTATAAATTCTATTATTCATTAATATTATTGAACTGATAATGCATTACAAAAATTATACATATGTAAATGTCAATTAAAATAGAGAAGAATTCGTAGTTTTATTCATGTGTAATGAATATGGAATGGGTGGAAGTACATGTGCTATAAATTTCCACTAATGAATGAAGTATGAAAAGAAAAAAAGGGGAAGAAAATAAGTAATTTTTTATTTCTATTAACATAGGAATGTGGTTCCTTTCATCTATGAATGAAACGAATAAGAATGAAGGATTTGGCGAAGTTTAGTATTCATAGAAAAAGTTGTAGAATGAGAATAAGTCTTTATAGTTTTTATTGAAGTGGACAATATTGTATAAAAATCTATAATTTTTTATATGATTGTATATGTGTGGTTTTTTTACAAAATAAGAATAATAAATAATTCTTTTTATAAAAGATTCAAGTAAGAGGAACTAGGTGGTACAACGTTGATATGAAATAATATACTTTAGTTAAAAATTTCATTTTATTTCAATATACATAGTATTCAGCTATCACTATATTTATCAAATTTCCAAAAGCATATTTCTATATAATCTATAGTATAGTCCCTATAAAATTATGGTCATAGGTTTATCACTATTGGGTCATGGGATAATTTTTTTCATTATCACCAAATATTATCCTTTATTATTGGTTGGTGGACAATTTATGCCATTATCTTCTTTCAGTTTGTGTTTTGATGGACTGAATGTGGATATAAATATGAGAAGTGAAAATGAGTGAGTTATTCCCCAAAAAAATTAAAACCAATGGAATGTAAAATATAATAAAACCAAAAAAGGAGTATTTTTTCACCCACAATAATTTAGTTCCCAATGTGTTGTGAACATCTGAAAGAATTCTTTCATGTAAAAACACAAAATATGAATAGTTCACCAATATTATAATGTTTTTCATCCAAATATATGATACATAATCATTATGGCCATAAATTATCATCTTAACTTGTAATAAATCTTGATGAACATCTGTTAGAGATAAAAAAATGTCATACATTTACTAGTTGATTAAAATTTTGACGTCATTATACACATATTACTTGATGATATTTAATTTTTTCATATTTTAATTCAATTATATTTGAAATTAACCTCATAGTTAGCATAATACCTTGGATATTAATTTAATGTTTAATTAAATAACTAACCTAAATTCAATTTATAAATAGTTCTATAATCTGATTTTAATTGAATAATTACAATTTGGAATAATTTTATAATACAGATTCATTAATTTACTACTTTCATAAAGTTTAGGCATATTTCAGATGACAACGGTCGATGAATATAGTGAATGTCAACATCAAGAAAATCATCATAAAAATATTTACTGGTAAAGTCATAGAAAATGTCAACGTACTTAAGTATTCATATAAATATAATTTTTTATCTATTTGTGGATGATATAGATTATTTATTGGTGAAAATTTTGTATATATGTAATTTTATATTTTTTCCAATTGAATGATTCTATATATATTGGTTTTTTAACATTACCACTGATGATAAGAGTAATGATCCAGTATGAATGATTTCTAATGACCCCTAAAAATACCTTTCCATTGAATATGTAATATATTTATCTTATTGTTGATCATGTATATCATTTTAATTTTTTTAAAAACAAGAAATGTTATAGTAATACTGTTTGTTGATTTTTTGATCCATTATTGTCACGACCCGTCCTCGGGGCCCGTGCCGTGACTAATTGGTATCAGAGGCGGTCGGTTCTACCGCAGACTCTGATCGTCCTTTCTTTCTATATGAAGCAATAGTGTTTAGTGTATTGAGTGTGGTTATCAGTTCAGGGAGACCAGTGTTGGTGCGGCGGCCGACGTATCCGTACACCAGGACCCTGACTCCTGATTTCCGACTTAATGCATGAAAACATTGATTGCGTGTGTGTTCCAAGTTTTCTTTGTGATTACTTGTGTCAGCTCACCGGGTATACTGGTCTGCTTCATGAAAGTCTCAAGTTTTCCTTGTGATTACTTGTGCCAGCTCACCAGGTATACTGTTCTGACTGTGGTGCTCTTGTTCTCCTTTTCAGGATGGCCCCGCGACGACAGCCAGCTAGGGTTCCGAGTGTAGGGCGCGACGGCAGCCCACCGAGCGACGAGGCCTCGGTGCAGGGCCCTTTGCCAGCAGTGGCACCGGCGGTAGCCTTACCCGCCGAGCCACCGATGCTACCAGTACCAGACGCTGACGATGCACGTCGCCTCAGGGCACTGCATGAGTTTCAGAGCCAGCGACCGCCCAGGTTTCGCGGTGAGGCGGACCCCCAGGCCGCCGAGGACTGGCTAGAGGCGGTGGTACGGATCTTCAGGCTAGTGAGGACACCAGCGGATCTCATGGTGATTCTCGCGGCGAGCCTCCTGCAGGCGGTGGCAGGACGATGGTGGAGCTTGATGCTCCAGGTTCACGATGAGGCATCCTTGCTCTGGGCGGACTTCGAGAGCCTCTTACGCTCTGAGTTCGTCCCGGCCACCCTCCGAGCGGTGCGCATCCAGGAGCTTCTCCAGCTGCACCAGGGCAGCATGACGGTCGCTCAGTACGCGGCGAGGTTCACTGACCTATCTCGCTACTCGACCGACATGGTACGGGACCCCTTCTTCCGGGCCCGGACCTTCGAGCAGGGCTTGCGACAGGAGATTCGGGCGTCGCTGATCTCCCTCAGCATTCCGACCCAGGCGGGAGTGCTGGAGCGAGCCCTCCTGATCGAGAGCTTCCTGGCAGAGCCTTCTTCAGCGGCGAGACCTAGCGCAGGGCGGCAGGTAGCTGAGTCTTCGGCAGCAGGTAGCCGACGGATGACTCTCGGGTCCAGGCAGACCAGACCCCCACGCAGACGGCCTCAGGACACCGGCTCAGCGGTGCGGGGCACACAGCGGAGTGACAGCCTTCCGAGAGGCAGGCTGTGCTACACCTGCGGCGGGCAGGGTCACATGGCTCGTGACTGCCCGACTCGCCGACCAGAGGAGCAGCAGACGGTGGAGGGGCCACCCAGGCAGAGGCAGAGGGTCGACCGTGGCGGTCCGCAGGGAGGAGGCGGACGAGGCAGAGGAGCTGGCCGAGCAGCGGGTGGTGGGCGACGCTTCCAGGCTCTACCCCCACCACCACCAGGAGGGCCACCTCGACCACATGGAGCTGGCGGGCAGGGACAGGCCCAGCTCCAGGCAGTGGAGGCCTACAACCCCGACTTGCCAGAGATGATTCGAGGTACGATCTGTGTCTATTCCACCCTTGCTGCAGTACTTATAGACACAGGAGCGAGTCACTCTTTCATAGCCTCTGCCCTTGTTCGGAGCTCGGAGATTCCGACTGAGCCGTTGGCTCGATCCTTACGGCTAGAGACTCCTACGGGAGCAGACTCGACGATTACGCACTGGTGCCGGCAGTGTGAGCTTACTCTAGGAGGCGAGAGCTTCGGCTGGGATCTCCTTGTAGCGGCGTCGAGGCCTTACGACGTCATCTTGGGCATGGATTGGCTATCCACGGTTCATGCCCAGATCGACTGTTTTAGGCGCAAGGTGCGATGTGTTCGCACCGACGGGAGCAGGTTTACCTTCACCGGTGAGAAGGGAACCTTTGCAGCACAGGATGGACTTCCGCGGAGGAGAGTGCAGCCCATCTCTCATCAGTTGGCTAGCCTCATCCTAGGAGCAGTGGACGTGCGGAGTCCGGTTTTTCATGCAGTGGTGGACCAGTACGTGGACGTCTTTCCCGACGACGTTCCAGGGCTACCTCCTCGTAGAGAGGTAGACTTTTACATCGACTTGTACCCCGGGACAGCCCCGATATCTACTCCAGCATATCGGATGGCCCCCGCCGAGCTTCGGGAGCTGCGGGTACAGTTGGAGGACTTGCAGAGCAAGGGGTTTATCCGACCCAGTGTTTCACCCTGGGCTTCCCCGATTTTGTTTGACAAGAAGGCGGACGGGAGCTTGCGACTATGTGTCGACTATCGTCGCCTGAACCAGGTGACAGTGAGGAACAAGTATCCGCTGCCACAGATTGATGACCTCTTCGATCAGCTCAAGGGAGCGCGGTGGTTCTCGAAGATAGACCTTCGGTCAGGCTATCATCAGCTCAGAGTTCGAGACGAGGACGTGCAGAAGACGGCCTTCAGGTGTCGGTATGGCCATTATGAGTTCTTGGTTATGCCGTTCGGCGTAACCAATGCTCCAGCAGTGTTCATGAGCCTCATGAACAGGATCTTCCAGCCATACCTCGACCGATTTGTCGTTGTCTTCATTGACGACATTTTGGTATACTCGACGACTGAGGAAGAGCATGCCTACCACTTGCGAGTTGTGCTAGACACACTCCGAGAGCACCAGCTTTATGGAAAGCTCTCAAAATGCCAGTTCTGGTTACGTGAGGTCCATTTCTTGGGGCACGTCATCTCTGAGGCGGGAGTTGCAGTGGATCCCGCGAAGATCGAGGCAGTGCTAGCTTGGGAGCCACCCAAGAGCGTGACGGAGGTGCGGAGCTTCTTGGGCCTAGCCGGATACTATCGGAGATTTGTGCCAGACTTCTCCAGAGTTGCGGTGCCACTCTCAGCCTTGACAAAGAAGGGGAAACCCTTTGTGTGGTCAGACAGATGTCAGCAGAGCTTCCAGGAGCTGAGACAGAGATTGACCAGCGCACCTATCTTGAGGTTGCCTGAGGAGGGAGTTAGATACGTAGTTTACTGCGATGCATCAGGGACTGGACTCGGATGCGTCCTGATGAAGGAGCGGGCCGTGATCGCCTACGGATCACGTCAGTTGAGGCCGCATGAGCAGAACTACGCCACTCATGATCTGGAGTTAGCAGCAGTGGTCTTCGCTCTGAAGACTTGGCGGCACTATCTGATGGGCGAGTGCTTCACAGTCTTTTCTGACCACCAGAGTCTCAGGTATATCTTCTCTCAGAAGGACCTGAACCTGAGACAGCGGAGATGGCTTGAGTTCCTCCAGGACTATGACTTTGAGATAGTCTATACTCCTGGGAAGGGGAACGTGGTAGCCGATGCCCTCAGCAGGAGGACGGGCATTCAGCTACTTGAGGAGGCGACGGAGCAGCTAGCCTCCTTACAGATATCCTTCGTGGATAGAGACGGAGCAGCCTTTCTTCAGTCTCTCACAGTCTCTCCTCCACTTCTACAGCGGGTCAGATAGGCTCAGCGTGAGGACGCTGACTGTGAGACCCGACGTGCACTGATATCCTCAGGTCAGGCGCCTGATGGCTTCTCCCTTGGAGCAGAGCACGACCTCCTTTTCAGAGGACGTACCTTCGTACCAGTCGCTTTGCGAGAGGAGGTGCTGAGAGAGTTTCACACTTCTCCCTTGGCGGTACATCCTGGAGTGGCGAAGATGTACCAGGATCTCAGGCGACAGCACTGGTGGCCGGGCATGAAGAAAGCTGTGGCAGAGTTCGTTTCACGATGCCTCACCTGCCATCAGGTGAAGGCAGAGCATCAGGTACCAGCAGGCTTGGTACAGCCCTTGGAGGTCCCGGAGTGGAAGTGGGACGGCATATCTATGGACTTCGTGACTGGACTTCCACGCACTTCCAGAGGTCACGACTCCATTTGGGTGATTGTCGACCGACTCACCAAGTCGGCACACTTCTTACCCATCAGAGAGCAGGGCTCAGTGGAGAGCTTGGGACGTCTTTACGTCCAGGAGATCGTACGGCTTCACGGTGTGCCATCGTCTATCGTCTCCGATCGAGATGCTCGTTTCACTTCCCGGCTTTGGAAGGGGTTGCAGGGGGCGTTCGGGACACGGCTCCATCTGAGCACAGCCTTCCACCCTCAGACGGATGGTCAGACGGAGAGGACCATACAGACACTCGAGGACATGCTCCGTGCATGTGTTCTCGACTTTGGTCGCAGCTGGGAGGACCACCTACCCTTGGTGGAGTTCGCGTACAACAACAGCTACCACTCCACCATCGGGATGGCACCATACGAGGCGTTGTACGGCAGACCCTGTAGATCACCGTTGTGCTGGACAGACCCTGGGGAGTCAGCACTCGTGGGACCAGAGATGGTCCGAGCCACGACAGAGAAGGTCCAGATCATCCAGGAGAGGATGAGGACAGCTCAGAGCCGGCAGAAGTCATATGCTGACAGGAGGCGGAGGCCACTAGAGTTCGAGGATGGCGACCACGTCTTTTTGCGTGTCTCACCTCGACGTGGTTTACGGAGATTTGGCCGAGGCGACAAGTTGTCTCCACGCTTCATCGGGCCTTTCCAGGTCCTCAGCAGGATAGGAGAGGTGGCTTATCACCTGGCTCTACCACCTCAGTTGCACCGGGTGCACGACGTCTTCCACGTGTCTCAGCTGAGGAGATACGTGCACGACCCGACGCACATCATCGACTTTGGGGAGCTGGACGTGGACGAT
The DNA here is from genome assembly GCA_963277665.1 of Viscum album. NCBI lineage: Eukaryota > Viridiplantae > Streptophyta > Magnoliopsida > Santalales > Viscaceae > Viscum > Viscum album. The sequence goes on along the minus strand of OY728150.1, from coordinate 1,133,517,729 downwards.
GGGGCGACTTTTGCGGAGGTCCCAGTGGAGATCGAGGATCGACAGGAGCGGGTCCTACGTGGGCGGTCGATTCCTCTTGTGCGCGTCAGATGGCAGCACATGAACCTCCAGGAGAGCACTTGGGAGCGGGAGGCTCAGATGCGTGCTCAGTACCCCCATTTGTTCCCCTAGTTTTTGATGTATCTTTACGGGGACGTAAAGCCCTGAGGTGGGAGTAATGTGAAGACCCGCAAATTTCAAGGAAATTTTTTTCTTAATTTTCTTTGGAATTTTACAAGAGCGCAGCTTCAGACGGCACCTGATTCCGAGGCCCGGTGTGCCCGGAATCAATTTCCGAAGTTTGGCTTGGGTACGTTCAGTGAACGGACGAGCGGGTTTTTCTATCTTTTGAATCGGTGCCCGGAATCAAATTCTGAGGGCACCGATGAAATCGCAGCGCCGGTATTTGCTTAGAAATGCCTCTTCCGGAGTTGCGTTTGCTCAGACGTGGTTTTTAAATTTTGCGGCTTTAAGTCAGAAATAAAATAAAGTTTGTGCGACAACTTTATTTTATTTCACTTAAGCTGCTTGGAAGCCACTTGAAGCCACTTAAGGGCGGCTTGAACTGAGTTGAACTGGATAGGATGCTATCCAGAAATATCCTACCCCCTTGGTAGGATATTTGTGAGGTGGGGCCCGCACGAGCCCCGCCGTTTCTTTCGCTAAGTAACGCACCCGCGAAAACCCGTCAAAGTAACTGAAAAGTCAACCGACGCGTTTTCTTTAATTCTTAACAGACCATTTAATTGGGCGGTTTATTTCGTGAATTAAATGGGCTGTTTCGCTCGTTGAATTAATTCAACGAACTGATGGGTCGTTACTTACGCTTTTGCGTTTGTTGGCATGTTTATAAAATAAGACCAACCTAAAAATCCTTTGAAAGGATTTGAGAGAATCTTTGTTTCTTCATCTCCCCGTGAAGAACGCGAAGAACGCCGACGACCGGAATTCGACGACGCACACCGAGATCTGCGACGTCGACGAGATTTACCCGCGACGTTCTTCGGCGACGCCTCTTCTTCCGCGGCCGATCCTCGTTCGGCAACTAAGGTGAGAATCGGATCGTTTAAATTCTCCTTTTTTTTCATGGCAACGGATTTAATTAATTAAATCCCTTTGTTCTTGATCCGGAGATTTGCGACGCGACGCCGGATACCGCGACGACGCAACGATCCCCCCTTCTTCCGCGACGAGCGATTCCGCGACGACCTCTCGTCCGACGACGACGACAAGGTAAGGGTTGATTTGAAATATTTTCCTTTCCCGTGATTTTTTTTCTTTTAAAATAAAGAACCGATCACGGAACAATTTTAAATTTATTTAAAATTGTTGATTGGTCATTCCTTGTTTCTCCCGTTGTTTATGACTAATGCGGAGGGTGCGGGTCTAACGAACAAGACCCGGCAACCCTCCGCCGATCTTCCTTTTTGTGCGGATTTGGCGGGCGACGGAAAAAGCACGACGCAAGGGCCAATTGTTGATTCCGCAGTGGAGATCGGCCCCCGGGAGGAGCATCGGCGCAGGCGGGAGGCAAAACGGGCCACCGGAGCAACTCCGGCGGCCCGCGGAAGGCGGCGGCGGCGGCGCGCCGCCGTGGAGAAGTTCCGCCGCGGCTGAAGCCGCGGCGGCGACGGCCGGTTCCGCGGCCGCGCGGAACCGGGGAGGGACGCGGCGGCCCGGCCGCGTCCGCGTGACAGGCGGCCCCCCGCGGGGCCGCGTTTTCCACCGAGCCGCGGGGCGGCGCCCCGCGGCAGCTTCCTTCGGCCGCTCGGCCGAAGCCGAGCCGGCCGGTCCGGTCGGCCGGGCCGCGTCCAGGCCGGACCGGACCCGGCCGAGCCGGTTCGGGCCGGGTCGGGCCGACCCGGTTCGGGCCGACCCGGTTCGGCCGACCCGGGGGGGGGGGGGGGGGGGTTCGGGCCGGGTCGCCCCGGGCCCAGAACCCCGTTTTCGGGCCTTCTTCGGTCATTCACCCATATCTTGGGCCTGGGACCTCCGATTGACGAACCGTCAGCGGCTACGCGATCCTTGGATCGAGACGGTCGTTTCGGTATATTATACTCGAGGTTTCGGAAGACTTTGGGTTCGGCCGGGTTGGTTCGTACACGAAACCAACCGGGCCCTCGGAGCGGAAACGCTCATAACTTGAGCTACGGACGTCCGATCGACGTACCGTCAGCTGTGGTAGTTTCCTCTAAGTGAGACAGAACTTTTGGCATACTCCGCCCGAGGATCGGATACAGGCGGAGTACGGTCGGGTTGGTTTTTCCCTGAAAACCAACCGGGCCCCTGGGACGAAAATGCCAATAACTCTCAGACCGGGCGTCCGATTGACGCGCCGTCTGTTGCGTTGAGATCCTGTTGTCGATACGGAACTTTGGATACATCAACTTCGGACTACGTGTCAGTTGATGTATCAGCCTCTCGGCTCGTGGAGCGGACCCTCCTAAACGAGCTCGCTATGTGCGGGAACCCTAGCGCTGGCTGTGACTTCGACGACAGAGCAGAGATCCTCCGTGGACTGCGACGACGGCAGAGCAGAGATCCTCAGTGGACTGCGACGACGGCAGAGCAGAGATCCTCAGTGGACTGCGACGACAGCAGAGCAGAGATCCTTCGTGGACTGCGGCAACGACTGTGCAGAGATCCTCAGTGGACTGCGTCGACTACTGCACTCAGCGATCCTACGTGGATCAGTGCTACCGGTTCTGTGTGAGCCTCTGCCTACAGGTTCTGTGTGAGCCCGATCCTATGTGGGTCCTTACTACCGGTTCTGTGTGAGCCACTGCCTACAGGTTCTGTGTGAGCCCGATCCTGTGTGGGTCTTTTGCGGGGGTTAGTACCTATCGATCCTTCGTGGGTCCGACGACTTAGATGGATCAGTGATCATCTTTGACGTCATCTGAAAAAGTATACCTGGTTGAGCTGAATCTTATGTTACTCTCCTTTGTGGATTGTGTTGAACTATCCTTTGTGGATTTTACTGTTTACTCTCCTTGTGGATTTGAGTCTTGCTTTCCTTTGTGGATTAAGTTGTTCTGAGCTCGTGAGCAGAGCTAGAATTGGGGACTTAGGTATATGTATGGGCATATACCTAAGTCGAGTCAGATGTTACTTCGTGATTGCATCTTTCTTTTGTGCTATATCCTTTGTGGATTTCGGGAGACCTTCGGGGGTCTCGGGGTCCTTACTGAGTAGTTGTACTCACCCCTGCACGGGCTATGCCCGCACCTTGTTGTGTTGGTTGCAGACGACGGACAGCGCTGATCACGGTTGGGGCGTGGAGCAGGACGGTACCTGGAGGTGGACCACTGGGCGGGACGTGCTCGGAGCGGACGTGGGACCCGAGGAGCCTGGAGGCTATCTGTACCCACCCTTCAGGTGGGATTGCCAGTGGACGACACGAGGCCGCCGTCTTTTCTTCAGTTGCTGTACTTTACTTTTCAGTTGTACTTTACAGTTGGGCTTGTATTTCCGGCCCCCTTTACTTTTCTGTACTTGTAGTTACTTTCCGCTTGCTGACTCTGTGTGGTTGTTACTTATAAAGGCAATGCCTTCCCTGTTTACCGGGAATTTACGCCTTGGTGCTAGTCGCCAGCCCCTGGCCTATGGAAGGCGGGCTTGGGGTAGTCACGGCACGGGCCCCGAGGACGGGTCGTGACAATTATGATACTCAATAATGAATAATGTTTAGATACATATTGAATGTAGTGTAATATTGAATCATATTAGATAAGAATTATTTTATGAATATTCAATACCTCTACCAAAATAATATATCATGTACCCTAAATTATTTTTTATCATTTAAGGGGATTAAACATAGAGAACAGTTTGACCAACATTAATGACATTGCTCTCAAATAATCTAAAAAATATAGCTCATCTATGAACATATAGGCTTTTCTCAATTCAAAAAGAATAAATGTGAATATTTCGATTACATTATTGAGAGATATAAAACAAAAATTTATTTATGGATTCCACGTGAAGCCCATATATTAATAGATAAAGGAGAATATAAAGACATGAAAATCATGATAGGAATAATATTTGAGAATGATCATGCTGGTGAAATCAAAATCCTTGGTCCAAGAAATATAGATCTGATCTAAGGAATGGAGAACTCAAAAAAGATCTCTTGGAAGAATAATGGATAAGAATAACCATGATTCTATAAATATTATTCCCAATATCAAAAAAATAACATACATGAACACGACCTTCGACAATGTTCATATTTTGATTGGAATGGTTTAGTAAAATTTTAATGCTATAAATATAATAGTTGTTTACAATATTTAATCATTATTTTGACAATAAAACGTCCATAATAATCACTATGACAATGTTTGTTAAATAAAAATATCACGGGTTGGTCCTAATGGAGGATTTAAAATGTAATTTATCCTTATATATTCAATTCTATTATACTACATTATAAATCATGATGACATAGTGAGTGTGAGGAAAGATAATTAAGGATCATTTTTTAATTATTCCATATTTTTTTAGTGTTATCCAAAATAGAAAAATATATCTCCCACTTAACTTTTGGTCTAATATTCATAAGATGATTTCATATTGGATTATGGGATGGAAAATACCTAGTGGATCTAGGTGTTGAACCAATGATTCATCAGTTGAGCATTTTCATTACCACTTCACTCTATATGAGGTTTGATGAATATTCATTATATACATTTTAGCGTTAATAGAGAATTAATTCATTAAATATTAAATATGAATAACATTTTCTCAAGGTTGAATGATTATTATCAAGTGAATTATTGATTAGAATCCATAGATAGGTGTGCTTGGTCTATAGTACTATCAATTTGTTTGACCTATTGTGTTGTTTCTAGGGTTGGTGTGTGTGAAACTACATCACACCTAATGAACATGTTATGACCAATGGGGACACTCATTAGTCTGAAATATATCCCTAGTGTGTAATATAATAATTTTTTTTGGTTTTGAATCCAATGTATTATAGGATACCAATGTGATCAGATAATAAGCTTCTAGGAATGTGGAATTTTTTTATGGAAAATGTTATCATATACAATACCCAATGAACCAAAATTTTATTGTTTTATGATACTCCATACCCATCATTTTTATCATTATTTTTCTTTATGTCGTTTAGGGGTTCTTTTGTTTAATAATTATTTTTTTCTAGTTATTTCACATATGGAAAAGGGTTTTCTCAAATGGTGAACCCACATATTTGAAACCATGAAATCTCAAACAATGGGGGTTTGCATGATTGGTTAGCTATTTGAAAGACCATGAACTCATCTATGATATACTATGTGTTAGAAACATGTTGTTAATTACTGGAAATTGATTTGTTTTTGTGTTTTTTGTTAAACATCACTAGGATGATCAAATAATTTTCATGATAATTTATTTTACAATATAGGTTAAAAATGTGTTAATGGTGGTGTTGTTTCCATGTGTATGCCAATTCTTTAGGATAAACATATAATAGATGATGCTAGAATCATGTATTGTTGTATTTAATAATTATCTATTCATTAATATGGAAATAGAATAGGTTTCACAAAGAATGGGGATTGTGAGGGGGTTCTTTTAAAGATACATTATGATTTGATGTTTTTCTCTATTATTACAATAAGTGGATCATAACTATTGTGTCACTTATTTATGTTAATTATAATGAAAATGAAAATCCTAAATGGATAATTGTATTAGGTGAATCAATAAGATATTTTTTAATGATCTAAAAAATGATATGGGGGAGTTGGATCATCACAATGTGATGATCTTATATATATAGATGAGGCTACCCCAACATCATTTTACTAGAAAAAAGTTAGATAAAATATGAAATTCCATTGATTTCATAAATATATGGAGCACCATGAATTTTTATTTCTAGGAGTGAATGAGAATCGTGGAAATACTAGTTATGTAATACTTGATTATAATTATGTCGGGTAATAATTTATTCCTGATTATTGGGAATTCCATGATGAATCATTGAGCATCATGAAGGCAGTTTTCATTACGAATGTTGCGAACTTCATGGAGGAGCATTGTATATGGCCATCCTAAACATCAGTTTTCACTGAATAGGGCTTTAAAAGATCCTAATATTAGGACAATAGTGTAAAAATATATTAATTCTAAGGGAAAATACATAAATTAAAATATACTAAAATGACGTCCATGTCGATAAACAATGTAAGACATGATCCAGGGTAGTAATCTAGATGGATTTTTATGAAGTTTTATGAGGGAGGCAATGTTCAATACAAAAAATCATGTACAAGATCTTGTATTATCATGGATTTAATGTGTCTAAACATCTATATTTCTCATCTAGTGAATATTAATACTTTTTTCTTTGAATGAATCATTTTTAGTGTATTCTCCATTGACTATACCTCGGTGGTTAACCACATAAAATTGTAGTCATGTCTATCAATATGTGAATGTTAATATTACATCACATTAACATATGATATGTTTATCTTGTTCGTAAGAACATAGGATAAAGAACCACAATTTTAAATGAAAAATCTAACTCCCAGATTTAGTCCTCCTTACTCTAGGTGATCTGGGGACCTTCCCTACGATCCATATATAGGGGGGGCACAATTACTATTCACAATTTTGGAAACCATGCAACACCCACTGTGACACTACTAACACATAATATTTTTATTCCAAAAATCGATTCATAAATTCATGAATCCCCATATGAACACCAACTAAACATGGATTGTGGTTTGATATATTCTTATGTTTTATGAGATCCTTAGAAACTATTTTCTCTCCTCCATACCTATACACTGGTAGATCAATTCTTGGGGAATATATTTTTATTCCTCCCATGTAATATTTTTTCTCTTGTTACTTTTCTCAAAATTATCTCTATCTCCCCTCGATAAGGCTTTTTTGATCCTCTATTTTTTGTGTTATCAATAATTTTTTATATTGAATAAAATTACAACACCATGATATCCATTTTAATTGTTATTTGTTGGTTTTTCCTATTTTAGGTGTAGTGATATGTTATCTTCATTTAATGGTATTTGGTCCTATTGAAATTTTCAATTCTACAAACCATAGATACCACTATATAAAGAATTGGACAATATTACCTTATACCTTAATACTCATTTTGACACTAACATAATCCAATGGTTATTCTCTATTCCAATTTTGTGGCGACTAGGACATGAAATCATAGAAGATAAGTTTTTTTAACAAGTTTTCTTTATTAAAAGTGGATGGAAAAAAGTAAATAAGGTTAAATAAAAAATCATAGAGCATGATCCATAATTCAAATAATTATATTAAAACCGAAAAAATATGATGAATATGTAATCCAATACATTGAGGTAAACTCAAATAGAAGCAACACTCCAAGCCCCAAAGGATCAACTACATGACCCACAATTAAGATGAACATTTCCCTTTCTCGAAGCTATAAGAAAGAAATATAAAATTTTAAAAAAAATAAAAGGTTAGCTTTGAACATATATCATAATAGGGTCCTAACATGTGTTCAATAATAGTATTCCATTATAAATAAACCAAATCACGATTCCAACTTTTTTATAGAAAATAAAAATTGTAGTAATATATCTTATTTGAAACAAAAAAACTCATTTCATTTCAATTTATTGAAATATTTAATTTGTGTGTTGTCTAATCATTTTATATAAAATAGATTATATAACTCACAAGGAAGTTTTAGAGAAGTAATATTAATAAAATCGAATATAAAACCAAATAATAACAATATAAAACTTGGTTATATGACAATATATACGAATGTTCTAAGACATGGGATCCTCAAACATATCATATCTGTGATCATAGTTATATATGTACACATGTACCTCAGATAGTGGTCAATGAGATCCCATAAATATCACATTAAAGACTGTATCTACATCACTTTTTTTGTTAGAGTTGTAAAAAAAATCATTTTCTATGGAATTACCATATCAACATAATTTTTTAAATAATAAACTAACTCATTACGATTACATGTGTTTAATAAATCATCCAACAATAGAAAAAATTAATTTAATACTATTAAAAAATAAAATTTACCCATTTTTAATTTCACTATACTAATTTCCACTTAAACACATTTTTCAAATGCATACAAATGTTTTACCAGAGGTAGGATAGGAATAATTACATTTTTTTAGTATATAGTTTGAGTGATCATATCTGGACATAGGTGGTAGTTATGATTGAGTTCCTATCCATCACTAATTTTAATGACCATTAAGTCATAATATTTTTTTTTGTTAAATATGCAATGAGTATTATTCGTAGTATTTTCCATACTATTATATTGGTCAGTATAAATCAAAATATTTAATTTCTTATCTAATGGGATAAATATCCCTTTCTTTTCTTATTTGATTTTTGTTTTGAGTAATCATTTGATGCCTTTTTTTCTTCTGATGGTGTGTAGAATTATTCTTCAAAGAAGACACATCAATTAGATCCAGGATGAATCTAATGATGAACCAATATGATAAAATCCTCTCACAGACCTAAATCTATTTGAGGTAGTTTTATGTGCAATCCATGTTCTAGTATAGACACCAAAACTCATTCCTATTCAGGTTTTATGTGTGGATCCTTGTGGGGTTGAGTTAGTAAATCATGATTAGGAGTTCCTAAACTTGAGGCCACCATCATTCAATGGCTCAAATGACCCTCAATTAGAAGAGGATTGGTTGGGTATAATTGATATTTTTTTTTGAATTCTTGTAAATTCCTAATTAAATCTATGTGAAATGTCACACAATCATGCTAGAGGGTCATAATAGGGGATGGCGGGGCACTATACTGACATTAAAGATGAATATGGTCATAAAATTGAACGAAAAAAATGTAATTTTAACATAATATTCCTATTGAGTGTATATTGTGTTGTCTAAGACTATGGAGTTTTTTCAAACCTGATAAAGATGGCATGACCATAAATGAGTATGCAAATCAATTTTGAGAGCTTTTAAAATTTTACATGAAAATGTGTCAAACTGGAATATGAAGACTTAATGGTTCGAGATCAGAATTTGATATGATATTCAATGTTACTTTTTCTTGATGATGATCCATTATTGTGTTGTGGTGGTGGTTAGAGGGTTTTTGTTCGAGCTTGATCTAGATGGTATTCTAGGGTTGGTGGGATTTATATTTTCACCGAATAGAATATCTGTGAGTTCCTTCAATGTAATGAAAAAAAATGATTACTGTCATGATGTATCTCAAGATAATAGTTCATATAAATATCCTACAGTACAAGGAAGGGGACCATTGATTTTCTACTAGTGAGGAGAATTGGGAATTTTAATTAATATTACATGAGGTGGTGAATTTATGTGGTTCTTATGAATACTCAGGTTAGTTGAAAAAGTTCTATAATTTTTACTCCACTCCACAGAGTGGTATAGTATCATATATGTCAAAAAGTGTTGTGGTAAAATTAGAATATTAATGAACTAATGTGTTTCTAGCATTTGTATCTGGATCGAATCAACTTCACGATGTAGAAGAGTCTCCATAGGAAATGAATATATGTATAGTTAGTATTAGAGGTTTCATAACAATTCATTCATTTTCAGTGACTACATTATATGATGCTAGTGAATCTCATTCATTCATTGTGTCCTATACATTGAATCTGATAAGTCTTTCTATAGTGATTTTATCATATGATATGAATATTACTAGGCCTCTCAGAACATATACAAGGTAGGGTATATGTTGTCCTTATTTCATCTGGTTATCAGATATTTATCATACATGTAATGTTTCGGTTCTCGACATGACTCCACATTATGTCTTTTTTAGGGTTGATTTGTTCATTTCTATTAAATGTAGAATAAAATACTATCATTAATGTGTCTCTTTTACTACACATGATGGAGTGTGTCGTATCTTTAAATGAGAATGGGATCCAAGGTTGAGCAGAGCTAGATATTCATATCTAGAGTGGGGGAAAGTAATTTCATTGCACACTTTTGATATGTAAAGGTGATCCTTGATCTATTATCTCCCTCCAGTTGTTTTCATGTATCTCGCTATTTATCTTTTTTAATTATCTAATTTTCCATATTTATTGGAGGTAGAGTTCTATATTTATTTAAAAAATGGTACTTAGATGGTGTCTATCACCCTTACAATATTGATCCATCTGAAATGAAATAGTTTAAGAATCCATTGTATTATAATATAAAGCAAAGATTCACACACTCGAGTGTGTCACATGGGTGGTTAATGTCCTCATTTCTAAGAATGATAATGGGTAACTTCACCTATTCATTGATTACCAAAAACGGATTTTATTTATGTTCATGAAAACAGTATCTATTTCAATGTAATGATGATCTATTTGATAAAATAATAGGGTAATTGTCATATAGTTATTAGTAGTTAAGAATAAATGAATCTGAGATTTAGAAAACTGCATCTCAGAGAAGGTAAAACAAATATGTGTACATTTTCTAGAAATATGGTCTAAGAAATTCTCGTACAATACTCATAGATTTATTGAATAGTATCTTATATTAACATATAGATACATTCAAGGTGGAATTTGTGGATTAATTCCCTAATAACAATTAGTCTAAAGAGAATCGTGTGCATTATCTCAATATTGATCTGGAATTTCTGAGATGTAACTAAATTTATTCCTAGATATCAAAATTAAATTTTTGGATTTGTTAGGTGATGTTGTTGGGAGACATGGTGTCACAACAGGGTATCTCATTTTATCTACAAATTTTGAATTTTCTTTAATGACATGGGAGAAACCAAGGAATATTTTAAGGATCCTAGCATCTTATGAATAACTGGATATTACCAGTAGTTTCTATAAAATTTATCAAACATAGATTCCCTAATGAAATATCTCTCTCATAATGTAGATATGATTAAATGTAATGAGAAATGTAATATTTATTTTTTAGATGAGACATCTTTTGACTACAATTTTAGTATGGTCTCATTCATTGGATGGGTAGAAATATGCATCCATTTTTCACACAATAGGTTCAGGTTCGGGATACGATCTTATGCAGGGTGATCATTTTGTTTCCTATGGACCTCAATATCATTTCCCACATAAGAATAATTATCCATGTAATGACTTTGAACATGAATATATGCTTTATGCACTTAATATTTGTTGTCATTTTATTTTGGTAGAATGGCTTGCCATGTTTTCATACCACAAAAGATTGAGTTTTGTTTCTCTAAAAAATTATCTTAATATTTTTCCACTTCATTTGATGGAGAATCAATATTATTTTGATTTTGGTAAATCATATACACTGGTGAAATTTAATTTCATTGCAGATTCTCTATATAGGTATCTTCTGTTCCAATACGTGAATGAATTATTGAAGGAGTTGAACATTATGGTTCTTTCTGCATAGTTTCATATTGGAGTTTAGAAATCAAGATCTAAGGTTGTCACGACTAGGGTCTAGTAGACATCTACTATTCTCAATATGAATTTTCATGAACAAAATCATAATGATGAAATTTCTATCATGAGAGACACTATTTATTGTGGGGGTATAATTTCTGAGTGTTCAATTTCCACAGATTGTATTATATGTTTTCTGAATAGGTTCTTTTTTCCGTGAGTGGTGAGAGAATCATTGATTCAGGTTTCAATAAAAAATAATGGTCTATGAATCTTGATACCATGAAAAAATCCTATTGTATTTCGTGATGATTTGATACTGGTGTAAGAGATGTGATATTTCTGGTTGTGACTCTCCTTGTTATATGTGCCAAAAATCCAAGTCATGAATCTATATACCTTCAGGTTTTCTTCAACCACATCCAATCAAAAAATGTACGTGTCATGATATCTATGAGAACAATTCTATTTTGTTTTAGAATTCATATAAATATAATAATGTGACTTTTGTTATGATCAATATGATGACCAATTTAGCTTATTATATACCCAATTGTAATAACAATGAAAATTATGGTGTTTTGAAAAAAATACGTGATATGTATTGAGATTTTTCATTTAGTTACACCTATTATTTTCTATGATTAGGATCTCCATTTTACTTCACACTTTTGGGGAGGCATTTATGAAGCATTGGGATGTGAGGTTCATTTACATATGTCATTCCATCTGTATTAAAATTCCTAGGAAGAATTTTTTGTGCTTATTAATGAGGATATTCATTAGATATACATTATCGAATGTGGGGTATCATGGTATCACTGTTTAGGTATGGTCAAGTTTTTATTATTAAAAAATAAACTATTCTATGATCCTTGTGGATGGTTTCTAGACATTTTATGTGCGACCATGTGAATCTATGTGGTGTTGGTCCAAGATAAGTGAGAGTCGCATTGTTGGACAGATCTTAGTTATTTAGTTGATAGAAAAGATTCCATTAAATCATCATAGTATATTGATAGGATATATGTGGTATGATCATATGACGATCATCTTTATATACCACTGGATTTTTCAATAAGTGACCAATTGTTGTAGAATTTTTTCCCCTTTGGGGTAATCTTTTGAATTGGAGATAAGGTAAGCATAATCCTCATTATGTGGGACCATTTGAGGTTTATGGGAAGGTGGGGAAAGTGTCTTATTGATTAGAAAATCTGGAACAAATGATGTTTATGTAAAACATGGTTCATGTATCACAGTTACGAAAGTACCTTTCTAATCCATCTCATATTCTGAGGTGGTGTTATCTTGATGTTGAGCCTTATTTATCTGTGAATGAGAATCCAATCAATATTGATGATTTTAAAACATAGGATATTTTTTTGGAAAAATGTATATTCTGTTTAAGACATATGATAGCACCGTTATGGGACTCATGAGTTGTGGTATAAAGTGTCACTAAATAGGGAGCATTGACGTCATCTTTCTAACGTAGATAATTCTTGTCTAGAATTCTAGTGGGAAAATATTCTATATTGGGGAAATTGTAACATATTGATACCATTTTAAAGAAGTCCATGAACCATATTCATTCTTTTGATTGGTCTAGTTTTGTTATGATATGTGTGAGAAGATGAAATTTATTGAATTATCTTAGGAGTACAGTGTTGTCACCCGGTTTTCCCAATCATGATGCCCACCCAGTGGAAGCTATGAAATTTCAAACTATGGGGTATTTAACCAAAGATACATGGTTTGAAAAAATTGTGTTCCTACCTATTAGAAACCACAAAACCCATATAAGGTAAATACTATAAGGGTTTATTTTATTGGAAACTTTGTGGTCCCCTTCGGGAAACCATGCTCGAAGACTTCTTTTAATTTAAATTTTTTTATAAAATGTTATGAAACTCCATATAAACGCTCAATTGACCAATCTTGAAATTATATGTCCTATTTGGTATTTTGATATCCAAAATAACCCAATTTCATATCTATTACTCTATTTTAAGGAAAAGATATTATTGGAGAATAGAAAATGATTACTTTTTTATAAGATTTCATCTAATGTTTCTTATCTCCCACTCTATCTATCTCTCCCCCATTTGGTTTGTCAGATAATATAGTTGTTTATAGGTCTAAACTCCATTGTTTTGGATCTTGAATCTTGGTTTAATTGTTTGATCTCTTTATTTGTTTTTCTACACTGGGGGTTCCCATTGTACGTGTCATGATACATGATCTTCATGTTTTGTTATGTGGATCCATTGAGATTTTTCAAGTTATAATCCTTTGATTCAACTTTTAAATGAAATATACTTGATATCTTTGTACCCCAAAACATGATGTGACAATAATATATCCCAAATGGAATTCCCGATCCACATAGGTTGGTGACTATTACCTGACATTAAAAATGATAAAAAATGGGATTAATGTTTCAACATAACTAGTGGATTAAAAAAACTCAGTATGCTTTGTGTTAAACTCGAAAAGGAGAATGTACCAACATTAAAAATGGTTTATTAAAAATGAAATATTAAATTGCAAAATTAATCCGATATAATGATAAAAATATAAGAATGAAGCAATTCACTGTGCCCCAATGTATCAATAAAAAATTACACCTCCAATCGGTGTTCTCCCCTAGCTCGAAGCTAAGAGAATAAATTTAAAAATTTATAAAATAAAATGTAGGGAATGAGGTAAAATCCTTGTAGGATCTCACTATGTTATTTATATTGATATTCCAACTTAAATAAACCAAATAAAATTTTCAATTATTAAATAAAAATAGAAAATATGTACATTTTCATCTTTAAAAAACATGATTTTCATTTAATTTATAAAATCATTTGGAAAATAAATTAAGTAATCAATGTATATATGAAAATTTATAAAAATACTAAGGAATGTATAAAGAGGTTCTTTTACAATTAATATAATATTTAAAAAATATCAGAAAACCCACACGGTCATCTTACAATTTGTATGATAGTTTCATGCTACGAGATCACCACCCATCTCATATTGGAGATCATAGTAATATGTGTACACAAATCACTAAGGAAAGTGTCCAAGTGAAATCATCAATATCCCATTTAGTATAAGATACCCCACACTATGTTTTTTTCTATTTTTGGAAAACATTAATCAGTTTCAAGCGCATTAGAATGTGTTCCCCATGTAACCAAATAACTTTCTAGGCTTTCATGTAATTAATAAATAAATACAAATGGGAAAACTATTTTAAAACTATATAAACCTCAAATATTCCAAATTTTGTTTCAATATTCCAATATCCATTTAAAAACCCATGTTTATTGTTTTTAAATTTAAATTGTCATTTCTAAACTAAAAATGTGGAAATTTTAATTTTTTATATTTTTTAAAAGAATTATAATTTTTTTGATATATTATTTAAGTACATGAAATCTGTGGTTGATAATCGGTTATTTTGGAAAAACATCCTAAGACTCTAATCTTCTAGAAACATATTAAATCATTACATCTCTAAAGAAAAACACTATGTGGTGGATCTTATCATTAATTGGATATCGATGAGTCTTATTTGGTCTCTTTCTAGGGGATGTGTATATATATATAATCTTGAAACCAATATGATATAGTGAGGATCCTATATCATGGAACTATTATAACTTTTGGTTGATAAATATGTGATTATATTTTTAGAAATTCCATTTTTTGTAAATTTTTTTTACACATTCCATTCGAGTTATATAAATTGTTTTATATATTGTTTTTACTTATTCCATTGTTGAAATGATTCCATAAATTGAAATTAAATGTTTGTTTTGTTTTAAATATGTAATTTTAAATCCAATATTCTGTTAAATAAAATGGAATTAATTATTTGTTTATTTATTACATAATATTATTTTTCAACATGTTTTAAGAGTCCATTTGGATTTTACCTCCCACCCTACCTTAACTTCAAGAATTTGTATATTTTCTAAAACTTGGTTCGAGCAATTGGAAATCCTATCCTTGAGGTTCCAGTTGTTTTATATACCTCTGGGCATAGAGGGATGCTTATTTTTCAGTTTTTCTTAATTTTTTTTATTTACATAATCATTGAACTAATTTTTTGAAGTTCCATTAGGACATCAGGTATAATGTTCTCTGGAATTATTTATAAGAACATTCTATTCAGTTTTTCCTCTATTGATATTTTAAAACTATTCCCAGTTTTTATCAACTATGATGTCAGGTTCTAGTCACTAATTAGGGGGGATCATGAGCTCACTTTGAGATATGCTTGTGATTTATCATGAATCATTTTAGTAGTGTATCAAGTCCAGTTCCTGAAACCAAACCTATTATGTACTTTAACAATATGGATTTAATATATGGGGTATAAAACATTGTTATCATGCATCGAATGGTATGAGTATAACACTCTTTGATAACCGAGGAATGAGTAAAACATCCTATTAATTTCGTAGGGAGATTTTTAAGGAGGGTCGTGAAAACTAATTAACAAGTATTTATTTATGGGGGTTGGTATTAATCTGATATGATACATAATTTCATAATAGGATTAGATGTTCTAGGAATTAAACTATGGTATTATTGGAGAAAATGGGCAAAGATAACTAGTTTCAGGCACATGGGGTCATGTTGTGACATGTTTGTGGACTGTTTTTTTCTATAACTTTGATATATTGGTGTAGTAAATGGTTGGTCATGAATTTACTATTAAATGTGATTAGAAAAACTATAGGATAATAAAGAGACATTATATATCATAATGGGGAAATTATATTTCACAACAACTTCTTTTCAAATAAAAGTTATTTTACAAATTTTCATCACCTAAATTATACAGTTAATTTGTTTAAAAACCAAAAAAAATTGGTATATATATATGTTATAAATGATAGTGTTTTGGTAAGTATCCTCTCAAAGAAAAACCAATGGTAACCATTAATAAATATATAAAGTATTATAAATTCTATTTTGATATCCCAGTCCAATGACATCATATATATGTAGTTCACATGAAAGAATGATAAATTTTTAGAGTTTTAGTTTTTATAAGAAGATATATTTTTTTATTATTAATTACATTAAAAATAATGCATTAAAACATAAATAATAAATGATATAACATATTATATATTATAGACTAAAAAATCATCTACATATTTGTGGTAAATTCAGTGGTATTCTTAATCTCATTAACCATCAATAAAATTATTCCAACATATATACATGACCATTTGATTAAATACTACAAAAAACCTTAAGTGATAAATATATATGATGTATTATAGGAAAAATAATGATGAGTATAAATAATAATATTCTATGTGTTCATGTCCTTTGACAAATAATTAAAAACAATTTTTTAATGTATCCAATGCCCTATTGTTAAAAAAAATTTGCACATAGAACACATTTTACTCTATTAATATCTTTCATGGAGCCCTATAAAAATTAAATTTTCCATACATTCATTAGGTAACTAATTTAACTATTTAAAACTATTTTTTTCCAACTTAACTAAAACATTAAGGATATAATTTGTTATGAAATTTTATGTTGACTCAAATAAAATTTATAATTTTTAATCATGAAAATTATTTAATCAATCAAACGCCAATTGTAAAAAAAGAAACTATATTAAATTTACAATTTAATTTGGTGAAATGAAGATTTAATTTGATTGAGTATGAGTATTTATGAAAAAAATGATTATTTTCACATCAATTATAGTATTAAAAATTTTAAATGTATTTATAGGAAAATGAATCTATAAATTAAAGTATATTACTAATGGTGGTGGAATAACATCCCATATATTTCAACAAAATTCTCCCTAAAATTCATTATCTTGGATAGAAAGACATTTATTATCAACTCTAATTCAAACATATCATAGAATCTGATGAATCCCAATTTATGTGTATCAGATTCAAACACATGTAATAAAATAACTTCATAACGACCAAATATATTATAATATATTTTAAATAGAATAAATATAAATATTCATTATTAATTAACATTATTTCCTGAAATATTCATTGACATTTTAAATCTATGACTCAAGATTCCATATTTATACTACTTAAATGAAAACTACATGTTCTATAAATTACTTACTATATTGAAATATCAAGATTTATTAAAATATTTGAAAACTAAATGTTTTTCACCATGTTAATTCAAAATTTCAAAAATAATTTTTATACCCTCATTATGTGGCATTAAAATTTAATGGAATTTTACAAAACCTATTTTGTATTTCTATGAAAATTTTCCAATTGATTCATTAGACTTTACTAAAAAATACATTAGTTTTGAAAAATCATGAATGAATATTTTAGAAATATTTATTGGACTATTAACTTATATTTTCTTCCCAAGTTTAAACTTTTACATACATAATCATTCAAAAAACATGAATACAATTACAATAAATGACAATTACATCACTGCTCGACATGTTTAGTTGAAAAACATTGTATTGAACTCATTCACAATATCAAAAATATTCCATTGATGATGATTGAATTATTTCAATAGATGTAATGATTCATAAAAGATCTATTATTGATTATTTCTACACAACAGTAACACATATATTTTATCTAAAAATAGAAATACTAAATTCTTTTGTAACATAGGAAGGTATCTAATTTAACACATAGAAATTATTTCTGTTAATTATAATTGAAAAGATTCTATATTTTAGGATTTCATAATAATTATATATCTTAATATGATGAAATCATGTTTTTATAACATAACTTTTTATCAAATGAGTCTCATGTTTTAAACTCATTTAACAATTAATTTTATTAAATATTATCCCTCTAAAAGGATGTTCCATTTTAAGCTATTTATATTAATTATTGGTCTAAGATTCATATATCAGAAATAAAGTGGTCGAATTATAATTTCATTAAATGCATCAAAATTTTGATTAATAATTATAAAAATATTATAATATAATGATATTGTATGTTTCTCATAATTAAAAATTCCCATATCTATCATATGGAGAAACCAAACACTATTCTAATAGTAAAATAATCCTGTTTTTAAATCCAGGATTAATGTAACTTGTATTATATATATATATTAAATAGAAATAATTAATATTAGGTCACTAGTTAAATTTTTTCCCAACACACGATACTTTTTTTAAATCAGTCATTGGAATGACCAATACCATTATATATTCGAGGTTTCTATAAGGCTTCAGTATGTAAAGAATCTTGAAAATTGTTTTTAATGGAGCACTAACCTCATTATATTTTAGCATATTTGTAATGGCCCAGACCTCTCCGGCCCTTTCCTTTGTCAAAAAGAAGGTCACGAAGTGTTCTGGAGGGTAAAATGGAATTTTCCCAAACTTTCCAGAATTTTGAAACTACATGCCATGTAGTTTGAGTACACGCCGTGTACCCCCTTTCCGAGTATACCCCGTGTTGCATTCCATGTCCTAGTTGTGTGAAATAATGGGTGCACGCCGTGTTCCCAGTTCTACACGCCGTGTAGTCTGTCCCCACGTACGCGTTACCAGTCAACGTCCATGTACCGTGTTGGAGCAGTGACCTTGCCATGTGTAATAATTGAGTACACTCCGTGTGTCAAAACTACATGCTGTGTAGTCCTTCCCCGCGTATGCGTTACCCTCAAACCATGTGTTGACCAGTCAACGGCTGTGGAGCCGTGTTGGAAGCCGCATGGAGACCGTGTAAAATAACCGATTACACGCCGTGTACCATAAAGTACACGCCGTGTACTTTTCCTTTTCTCACCTATAAAAGTAGGGGTCCCCTCCTCCTTTCAACTCACCCCCTCTCCTCCCCTTTCCTCTAAGCAGAGCTCTCCCAAGAGACTCGAAGGCTCCTTTTCTTCCATAACTTCTTCGTCCGAGCTCCGATTTACGATCTGTCAGCGGCCACGGGATCGTAACGGTGAGGCGGAACTTCCGAGCATGGATTTTTGGTCTTTCCTTCGGCCTTTCCTTTCCGAAATCCACCCGATGAGGTTTTTCCGGGACCCGACAGAAGTGACAGACGCCGACGGACTTCTTATAAAGTTGATCCGGGGGAGCGCTGTGATCAGAACCTGTCGATTTAGGGATCATACCTTCGTCTCTCTAATTTGTGCATCATGCGGGGTTGGTGTTCTATTGTTTACGTGAAACACTTTTGAACCGGTTTAATAAAGATAATAACTGTCTTAAACAACGGGGTTGGGAAGTTTGTGATTGTTGTTACTTTATACCCTATTATATTATGTTGTGAATTGAATGAGCTTCTGCCTACTGAAAATCATGGTCGTTGGGGGCCTTTGCTTATGAAATTAAATGTTTCCCTCTCATTCTGGATTTTCTTATGGATGGAAACTTTGTGGAATGTGGAATTGGTTAATCACGTAAAGTTGGATGTTTAAAATCTAGAACCCTTCTTTGATCACCTCGGTTAAACAAAAATGGAATAATGAACATGTGGGTATTGGCTTGGTTACATGGAATGTGATGGGGGTTTTCTTGTTGGTTGGTGTGAATGTTGTGTTGGTAACGGGCAGCGGGGCTCCAATAAATGGTATTAAAGGGATAATGATGTATGGTACAGTTGTGGTTATGGTGGTTGGAAGTGGGGATGCAGGGCTGGGTTTAAATGTGAACGGGATATGGGTTGTGAATATTAAATTAAAGTGGAAGAGTTAATAAATGGTGGGGCGTGGTAATGGAATGGAGTTAATAATCAATGGGTTGGTTGGTTGATAAGAAGGACTTGGTTTTGTTGCTTGTGTTTTCCGAACCTGATTTCTGGATGGAAGGGATATTTTTTAAGAACGATTGATGTGGTTGGTTGTGGATAGTTTCCCAGTAGTTAAGGAACTAAATAAGCTAATTCTGCTGAAACGTGAAAACCTAAATGGGGTTGTGGTTGTTTGTTGTATGCATGCTTCGTAGTAGCAGTGTCGAGGCACGTACTCAGTTTCTCTGTTTAGAAGCCATAGGTTAGGCTATGTGGTTGGTATATATATATATATATATATATATCTATATCTTTTGTGTTTTATTGCACCCCACCCATGTTGATCACTTAGTGCCGAACACTCCCATTTCATGGGACAGGGTGTTTTCCCTTAGTTACTAGCTCCTTCCTACGCCTTCTCCCCTAGACTGTGATGGCTTGAGGCGACCTTACACCTAAGACTCTTCGGGTAGGTTTCTATTGGGGTGGCTTTAGCCCAAGACTCTTCGGGCATGTTATACTGTTTCCTAAGAATCTTCGGGATGAGGCCCAGGTGTGTGAGGGCGGGTTACGTGGTTGTGAGGCCCAGTTGTTTGCGGGCGAGTTATGTGGTTGTGAGGCCTAGGTGTGTGCGGGCGAGATACGTAGTTGTGAGGCCCAGGTGTGTGCAGGCGGGGAGAGTGTGGCAGCATCAGGACGTTTTCTGTTAGGAAGAGCAGCTAACTAAAGGGAAATGGTGTGTGGTACCCAATACTCTTGTTTCTTATATACTACTACCTGTTGTGCTTGTGTTTTGGTGAGTGTGGCTGGTGAGGTTGGGTGGATAGAATTCCTTGCTAGGTTTCTTATATTGTTCTCACGGGACATTAGGATGTCTCCCCACTTGTGCACGAGAGCTTTAGGTTTCCATACTAGGTATACTTGTATGCTCACCCTACGTTTACTTTCAGGTTTCCAGGAGGGCTACCAGGGCCGTGCGGGACCCTACTAGTCGGACAGTTGGATTTGTTGCAGTGGTTGTTCTCTTGTTTTCTTTTGGTATTATACTTTGAGCTTTCTTGTACTTATACCTTGTTATAAAATTATTTAAACATGCATGTGGGTTTGGTTTGGGTTTATTTATATGCACTTGTTCTTTTTCCATTTTGGTGGTTGACTTGTCCTATTTCCCAATCCTAATAATAAAAAGGGTAATGCCTCCCATATTTGTGAAAACTCATACCCTTGGTGCTAGTCGCCACCCCGAGGCCTACTGGAGGTGGGACTCGGGGGTCATTATCTCCCTTTCACCATTGCCAGCTCAGGAGGGGCATCTTTGGTGGGAGGGGGTCGTGACAGAATGGTATCAGAGGTGATGGTTGAGAGATTGGATGGAGTCTGGAGTTAGGCACAGTGAGGATTGCATGGGATGGTTGGGAAACAGTGTTGGGTGATCTTGGTGCATGACATAGGCCAGGGAAGACCGGCTAGGACACATTATTTTAGGCCCCCCCGTGATCCGATGCAAGGACTCTGAGCTTACCGAATGACCAAGTAAGACTACATTGGTTGCAGGGTAGAGACCCTAGAAAAGGTACATGCATCATCATGATTTGTGTTTTACTTGATTTGGGTGTTCAGGGAAAGAAATCGAAATAAAATGATAAAATGAAACCTTGAGAAAATTTCCTTGCTACTTGGGCTTAGGCGTCCTTTGTTTACCATACAACTATGGCACCTGGACGTCAACATAGAGGTAGAGGAGTGGGACGCGGACAGTTGCACGCAACAGAAGTGGAAACCCTAGCAAGGCCAGATATCGAGAGAGATGTTTTCGGTTTAACTTAAATGCTCTCGTTTATGTTTTGGTTAAATTTAGGAGCATCACACTCCTTTGTTGAAACTCATTCCCGCCCATGCTTTGGGCCTGAACCTTGTTTTTCATGAGTCTATAATGCTAAGTTGTTTCCCTCTTTCCTTTAAATGTGTGTGAAGTGTCCTAACATGTGGGGAGAGGAGGACCTGAACCCTAATCAAGACGCATTAATGTGGATGTGATTATACCCGTGCGGGCGAGTCAATGACACCCAAAGTGGATAGTATCTTGATATGGGAGAAGGAATTCCCTAATCCATGTGTTGGGGTAGTGTGTTACTTGTTGGTTGTGTGGTGTTGGGGGTAGTGTGGGTTGAAGAATCCCAATGTATGAAAGTGGGAAGACCCAATTCTTAATCGAGACGCATTAATGAGGATGCGATTAAACCCATGCAAGTGAGTTAGTGCCGCCTAAAGAGGATAATATCTCGACATAGGAGAAGGAATTCCTAACACATATGACTAGGGTTGTTGGTTGGGTTCCTATTATAACGAGAACCCTAAGAGGTATCTTGTTGAGTTTCATCTAGGTTGGTTTTGAATTCTCGGGGACGAGAATGTTTTAAGAGGTATCTGATGTAATGTCTCAGACCTCTCTAGCCCTTTCCATTTTCAAAAAGAAGGTCACGAAGTGTTCTGGAGGGTAAAATGGACTTTTCCCACACTTTCCAGAATTTTGAAACTACACACCGTGTAGTTTGAGTACACGTCGTGTACCCCCTTTCCGGGTATACCTCGTGTTGCAGGCTGTGTCCTCACTATGTGAAATAATGGGTGCACTCCGTGTTCCCAGTTCTACACGCCGTGTAGTCCATCCCCGCGTACGTGTTACCAGTCAACGGTCATGTACCGTGTTGGAGTCGTGTCCTTGCCGTGTGCAATAAATGAGTACATTCCGTGTTTCAAAACTACACGCCGTGTAGTCCTTCCCCACGTATGCATTACCCTCAAACTGTGTGTTGACCAGTCAACGGCCGCAGAGCCGTGTGGAAGCCGGGTGGATACCGTGTAAAATAACCGAGTACACGCCGTGTACTTTTCCTTTTCTCGCCTATAAAAGGCAGGGTCCCCTCCTCCTTTCAATTCAACCCCTCTCCTCCCCTTTCCTCTGAGCAGAGCTCTCTCAAGAGACTCGAAGGCTCCTTTTCTTCCATAATATCTTCGTCCGAGCTCCAATTTACGATCTGTCAGTGGCCACGGGATCGTAACGGCGAGGCGGAACTTCCGAGCTTGGATCCGTTGTCTTTTCTTCGGCCTTTCCTTTCCGACTTCCACCCAAGGAGGTTTTTCTGGGACCCGATAGAAGTGACGGACACTGACAGACTTCTTCTAAAGTTGATCCGGGGGAGTGTTGTGATCAGAACCTGTTGAGGTAGGGATCTTACCTTCGTCTCTATAATTTGTGCATCATGAGGGGTGGGTGTTCTATTGTTTACGTGAAACACTTTTGAACCGGTTTAATAAAGATAATAACTGGCTTAAAAATGGGGTTGGTAAGTTTGTGATTGCTGTTACTTTATACCCTGTGATATTATGTTGTGAATTGCATGAGCTTCTGCTTACTGAAAATCATGGTTGTTGGGGGCCTTTGCTTATGCAGTTAAATGTTGCCCTCTCCTTTTGGATTTTATTATGGATGGAACCTTTGTGGAATGTGGAATTTTTTAATCACGTAAAGTTGGCTGTTTAAAATCTGTAACCCTTGTGTGATCACCCCGGTTAAACAAAAATGGAATAATTAACATGTGGGTATTGGCTTGGTTACGTGGCATGTGATGGGGGTGTTTTTGTGGGTTGGTGTGAATGTTGTGTTGGTAACGGGAAGCGGGGCTGCAATAAATGGTATTAAAGGGATAATGATTTACGGTACAGTTGTGGTTATGGTGGTTGGCTGCGGGGCTGCAGGGCTGGGTTTAAATGTGAATGGGCTATGGGTTGTGAATATTAAATTAAAGTGTAAGAGTTAATAAATGGTGGGGCGTGGTAATGGAATGGAGTTAATAATAAATGGGTTGGTTGGTTGATAAGAAGGACTTGGTTGTGTTTCTTGTGTTTTCCTAACTTGGTTTATGGATGGTAGGTATATGTTTTACGAACGATTGATGTGGTTGGTTGTGGATAGTTTCCCAGTAGTTAAGGAACTAAATAAGCTAATTCTGCTGAAACATGAAAACCTAAATGGGGTTGGGGTTGTTTATTGTATGCATGCTTCGTAGTAGCAGTGCCGAGGCACGTGCTCAGTTTCTCTATTTAGAAGCCATAGGTTGGGTTGTGTGGTTGGTATATATATATCTGTATCTTTTGTGTTTTATCGCACCCCACCCATGTTGAGCACTTAGTGACGAACACTCCCATTTCATGGGAGAGGGTGTTTTCCCTTAGTTACTAGCTCCTTCCTGCTCCTTCTCCCCGAGGTTGTGATGGTTTGAGGCGACCTTACAACTATGACTCTTCGGGTAGGTTTCGATTGGGGTGGATTTAGTCCAAGACTCTTCGAGCATGTTCTACTGTTTCCCAATAATCTTCGGGATGAGGCCCAGGTGTGTGCGGGCGGGTTACGTGGTTGTGAGGCCCAGGTGTGTGTGAGCGGGTTACGTGGTTGTGAGGCCCAGGTGTGTGCGGGCGGGATACGTGGTTGTGAGGCCCAGGTGTGTGCGGGCGGGATACATGGTTGTGAGACCCAGGTGTGTGCGGGCGGGATACGTGGTTGTGAGGCCCAGGTCTGTGCGGGCGGGGAGAGTGTGGTAGCGTCAGGACATTTTCCGTTAGGAAGAGCAGGTAACTAAAGGGAATGGTGTGGGGTACCCAATAATCTCTTTTCTTATATACTACTACCTATTTTTCTTGTGTTTTGGTGAGTGTGGCTGGTGAGGTTGGGTGGATAGAATTCCTTGCTAGGTTTCTTCTGTTGTTCTCACGGGACATTAGGATGTCTCCCCACTTGTGCACGAGAGCTTTAGGTTTCCCTACTGATTATACTTATATGCTCACCCTACGTTTACTTTCAGGTTTCCAGGAGAACTACCAGGGTTGTGCGGGGCCCTACTAGTCGGACAGTTGGATTTGTTGTAGTTGTTGTTCTCTTTTTTTCTTTTGGTATTGTACTTTGATCATTCTTGTACTTATACCTTGTTATAAAATTATTTAAACATGCATGTGGGTTTGGTTTGGGTTTATTTTTATACACTTGTTCTTTTTCCTTTTTGGTGGTTGACTTGTCCTATTTCCCGATCCTAATAATAAAAAGGGTAATGCCTCCCAAATTTGTGAAAACTCATACCCTTAGTGCTAGTCGCCACCCCGGGGCCAACTGGAGGCCGGACTCGGGGGTCATTATCTCCCTTTCACCATTGCCATCTCAGGAGGGGCATCTTTGGTGGGAGGGTTCGTGGAAATATTATTACCATGACATGATTTCATACATCAAATGAATTGGTTTTGAATCTATATTATATACACCATATTTTATGATTGGTAATGCAAGTGATGGTAATACAAGAAATTTATATCTATTTTATTTTAAGGTTTACAATAAATACCCTAGCTTAATAATTTCTCCACATTCTTAAGAATGTTAATCTCACCACACAACAACAATCATATGAATGAAAATATGTCTACGTAACATTAAAACAAATGTGTAATGGTATACATAAGACTAACTTGGTTCCAAATTATGATCATGGATTAGAATATTGTTTCAATCAAATATTTTAATACCTATGTATTTCAGGACATTAAATGAGTAATTATTTGATTACAATACCATCGAAACCAAAATTGTAATAGTTTGGTTTCATTAGTGAGTAGAAATATAAAAATATAATATATGTAAATTATGCATCATCAATAATAATGTTCTTGAATCTTTATATGCTTATTTATATACTATAACTAAAACATTTCATCATAATGTTGGTGAGTGAAATTTGAAAAAGGGTGAGATCATATGTATATCAAGGTTAAACATCGGATATATATAAGGATGATCATATATAATAATAAGATACACATAATTGTATGAGATTATAATCACAACAGAAAATGTACTTACTCAATATATAATAGATAAAAATCATGATTCACTTCATAAAACCAATTAATTTTAAATGACATGAATTATATGAGTTACAATTTCTCAGAATCCAATCATGAACCAAAATTTCCAATTAATAACATCAATGAATGCCATAAAATTATTAACCCATCAATGATATCGAACCCATTAAATATTTCATGGATAACTACCATGAAAATAAAATCTTAATGGATTGAGATACAAAACCTATTTCTCAAAACATTATGGGCCTAGCTTCACTTCTTATTTTCCAAATTTGGTAAATCACCCCTACGTATTTAGGTGTAAATCAGGCATCCAAAACTATTTCACACTATGGGTCAAGCTCATCAACTAATTTCCAATAATTATATCCTAATATATAAATCATTTGTTAATTCATTAAAGGGATATAAATGAACCACAATTAAATATTACAATACAAACATATGTGTGATGAAATATCAAAAAATAGATATCATATCATCGATGTATAAACTATACAATAAAATGGGTTTCATAAAATTTTAATAATTTCAAAAAACTATAACCAATTAAAAATGAATTCGTTCTATATAAATATAATAATCATAATAAAAAATATCTATATAAATAATAATGATGGTATTAGTTTATCATATACTGAGTAAATAATAATTATAATTAAAGGTTGTTCTCAAAGAATAAAAAGTCTATTTTGGGATTATAGCAATATTCAACGTGGAAAATAAAATTTTCATTTTGAAATAACAAATTTTTTTAAAAAAAATCTCATAATATTATTTTAAATTTTTACTTAATAAATTAATGAATCAGTTAATTTATGATTCTGATCATTTAAATTCCTTCAGGATAGTAAATTCATTTCAGGTTGCGTACATTGAAATAATGATTCATTTCAAATGTTGTATAAAATAAAAAATGACAAATTTATTAAAATGATAATAATATTCATTTTATATATTTTTATTAATACCAAAACATTGTGAAAATTGAAATAACAAATTTATAAGTTAATATTACTCTATTGTTGATACCAATTTAGCGAAAAATATAAAAATGGAAGAAAAAAATTCCCATCTTGTGAGGAAATAAAGCATTTTTCTTTTAAAAAATATTCATTCCTTTTTTAAGAACTAAAGAGTGGAAAATGAATGTAATACATTAAATTATAAATAATAAACACATGATAATAAAATTAATTGGTTTTTTCTTATAAGGAAAATATAATTTCATCAAATAAAATTTCAAGTATAAAAAATGACAATTAAAATGGTATTAAAACATAAATCTGTTGCCCCAAGTCTAAAATTTCTTCATATATGTTATAACCATCTATATAATAATGAAATATTTCCTTTAAAAGTAATATAGATATATAATAAAAAATCCTACCATATATAAATTATTTATCACATCATAACACCCATATGAAAAATATTTTTTACTACCATTATTTAACCATTTGATAACTACTTCCTTTCCATGTCATGTTTCATCTTGATAGTCTGGATCCTTATAAATTGATTTTGATTAAATAATCTGAAAAATGTTATTAATTTCATGTGAATAAAAATTTATAATTATATATAATTTGATAACTCTTAATATAATGTGGGGATCTAAAATAAATGACATCACTTCATGGAGACACGAATCAATATGTATGTCTATATGATGCTTCATCATTCCATTGAATAAAATAAAAGAACGTAAATAATGATTAAAATTTATAAAATCGTTAATTTATAATTATAGATTACATAATTATTAATTTTTTCTTTATAATCTTCAAAATTATGTGGTTATAATATATGAAACACAACTCTTTATATGGTTAGTAGTCCACAGATATACAGATGTGATGTTTTTATTGTACTATATGATGTAATTTAAGTGAATAATTTTTTTCACAAAATCAAAATAAAAATTAACATTAATTAATCTACTGAATTAATTATAATAAAATGAATGCAATATATTTAAATGTTTTCAAAATGGAATAAAATTAATATTACTTAGTAAAGATATATACAAAATTGTTCAGAAACCTATTTTTCATACACATTAATCCTTGAATGGGTGTTTCAATAGAATGAATAAAATATCTATGATGTTGAGAATGTGTCTAGTAATGAATTTCATTTTGTATTTTCTAATTAATAAAGATATTTATGTGGGGATATGAGAGGAGATCTGGTATCTCTTTATAAGGGAGTAAAATGACACATATAGAATTACATTAATAAATAAACAATATAAGTATATCATAATCATTTCGTGTCCACCAATTATATAACATTAAAAGATAAATGTGTTAAGTTTGAAAATAATAGTAAAATTTTTTGGATATATTTTATTCATTATTGATATGATAAAACATTTTAATCACATTTTATCCTAAAAAATGATAATTAATATTTTTTAAATAATAAAACATTTATTTGGAAGAAAATATAATAGGGATTGAAACCAATTTTTTAATTTATGATTCCACATTAGGAATCAACATAACTTATTAAATTTCATTATGTTGTAGATACCTCTTTCAACATAAAGAACCAAAATGAATGAAGAAAATTATGAATGAAAATATTTTAAATAAGAGTAA
Organism: Viscum album; assembly: GCA_963277665.1. Taxonomy (NCBI): domain Eukaryota; kingdom Viridiplantae; phylum Streptophyta; class Magnoliopsida; order Santalales; family Viscaceae; genus Viscum; species Viscum album. The sequence continues at coordinate 1,133,488,990 of OY728150.1, read as the reverse complement.
TAAGTTATTCACCATGATATAATGTTATAATAATTTTTAAAAGGAACATTTTGGTTATATAATATAATGTCACGACCTGTCCCCCGGGGCCCATGTCGTAAATACCCCAATCCCGCCTTCCATGGGCCAGGGGTTGGCGACTAGCACCAAATGTGTAAATCCCTATAACTATGAAGGCATTACCTTTATAAAATGTAAACTCGCACAACCAGATATCAAATGGAAGCAAAAAACTATGTAAAACAGTATAACAAGCGTGCTGAAAGTACAAAGGGGTCGGAAATACAATACCAACAGAAAGGTACAACTAAAACTGGAAGAAAGTACAACTGAAAAGAAAAAAGTTGAATGGTGAAGCTGCTCTTGGATCATCCCCCGGGTTCCAACCTGAAGGGTAGGTACAGATGTCCTCCTCAGCACTTTTCATCTATCAGTACGCTCCGTGTGCTATCACGCCGAGTGTCCACCTCCGGGTACCATCCAGTCCTCGTACACTCTGCCTCAGCTAGCGTTGTCCATTGTATGCATCCAACACAACGAGATGCGGGCATAGCCTGTGCAGAGGTGAGTATAATGATACTAAGTAGGGACCTCGAGACCCTCAAGGTCTCACAAAATCCAACAAGGATAAACCACATAGAAAGATTTCAACAGATAACCTTTAATTAGGTATATTCCCATACATATACATAAGTTATCAAATAACCCTTCTCAATCATGAGGAAAACTCAAAGGACATTGACTCAGCTCAAACCAGGGTTATATGCATGATGTCAAAAACACAGCAGCTGTAGAACTCCTCCTCTGTCGAGCACAGTAGTCTTGTCATGACTCCGAGGTGCTACCCACTAACCTTAAACTATTGAGGTACTCCTCCTCTGTCGAGTACCGCGGGTCTGTCGGCCCAACACATTAGCATTTCCCCGCCATGGGTCTGCCGCTACAACCAAGCGCACCCCCTCATATCCTACAGAGGTACTCCTTCTGTCGAGTACCATGGGTCTGCCACCCCAACACACTTGCGCTCCTCCACCATGGGTCTGCCACCCCAACATAGTAGTTCTCCCCACTGGGCTAGTCGAGTCACTCCGAATCGAATCAGACAAGTAGTAATCAGGTCTCAACCAGCTATAAGGTCTCCGTAATCTATATGCTCATCTCCAAGAGGTTCATCTACACGAGCTACTTATCGACACTCCATGTGTCACAAAGTCCCACGATGAAATATCTCAAAGATTTTTCACGACATATGGATCTCAATGCAACAGACGGTGCGTCAATCGGACACCCGGTCTATTAGTTATTAGCCTTTTTGTCCTTGGGGCCCAGTTAGTTTCGTGTACGAACCATCCCAACTATATCTCAAATATACCCCTAACTCCCATGGCGTATACTCAAAGGAACTGTTTCTCAAAGAGATTACTAACGCTGTTGACGATTCATCAAACAAACGTCCGGTCTGAGAGTTATTAGCTTTCCCTTTCCAGGGGCCCGGTTGGTTTTTAAGGAAAAACCAACCCGACCATACTAAAACTATGTCCAAACCTCAAGTGGATTATTCCAAAAGAACCGTCTCATCATGATTAATCCAACATTGTTGAGGGCACATCAATCGGACGTCTGATACTTAAGTTATAAGTGTTTCTGCTCTGAGATCCATGTTTGTTTTGGGTTCGAACCAACCCGGCCATACCCAAATTTCGCTGAAACCTTAAGTGTAATATACTGAAACTACAGCCTCTATTCGTGGAATCCTACGCAATTGACGACGTGTCGATCGGTGTTTTATAGCCCATGTTATGGCTGTTTAACCGAAAAATGGTCCGAAAAAGGGTGGTCTGGGCCCGGTCCGACCCGGCCCAACCCCCCTGTGTCGGCCTGAACTGGGTCGACCAGACCCGTGTATGGGTTCGGCTTGATAGGGTGTGGCCAGCCCGGCCCGGCTATCGCGGCCTGGCACAGACGGCACGACATGACACTGCCGGCGTGACGCGGCGGCCCAGCCGTGTGGCTGGGGCGGTGACGCCTGCCTGGTCATTTTGACAAGGCGGCGATGGTGCCCTACGGTGCCCGCCATAATCAATCAAGGGGGCGGTTTTCGCCCCACTTTTCTTCTGTAACGGAACCTGCAAGCACCGGTTCCTTCTCCACAGAACCCGCCGGGTTCCGCCCTGGTGCCCCCTCACTGGCAGCCGGCTCAACCGGCCGCCCTGCTTCCTAACCGCCGCGACACAACCGTGGCATCCCTTCTGGCGCGGCGTGATGACGCCGCTCTGTCTCCGACCTCCACGGCCCGCATGGACATGGAGCTTCTACCACACGGCGCAACAGCACCTCACTTTCCTCCAACAGTCGTGTCCTGCATGGTCGCGACCTCCTCCTCCTCAAGCGCGGTGCAATAGTACTGCACCCCTTTGGCATTGTCACGGCCCATGGTGGTTGCGGCCCCATTTTTCGCACAACTCTGGCGACCCTGTGACAAATTCCCTTCCGGTTTCTTCTGCGGTACTCTCTACCGGTGGCATCGTTGCGCCACCGCCATCGTTAATAATTCAAGAACCATTGGAGGGACGTCGAGTCGTGTTTGTTCGGCCCGCTCCTTCCGCATTAGATGATAACATTCAACATACCATGTATCACAATTAAAAGATGAGGTATGAGGATTTAAAATTAATCATGAATGAGGCACAAATTTTATTCAATCAAAAATTGATCTTAACCCCCTACCTTGCAATGATGCCGCACGTCGTCAATCTGCAAAAGACGAATGTCGCGGTGGATGGATGTCAAAGAAGAACGGTTCCGATTCCGTTGACGTCTGAGAAAGAGCTGTCGTCGATGGCGACGTTCCCCGCGGTGGTGTCTCCTCCCTTAACGCGGAGGAAGAAGAAAAGAAGGCACGTCATCGGTGACATCATGTTCTTCGTCGGAGGTATTCTTCATGGAAGGATGGTGTTCTTCGTTGGAGAAGAACACTTCCTTCTAAATTCTCTCAAGATCTCTCCCACCAATATTTCCAACCAAAATAATAAAATGGCTCTCCCATTTTTAAGATGTGTTGTGAAAATCAAATTAATTTAGAATCTTCAAATTAATTGATTGAAATGTGTTGGCATAATTGATTAGGGAGAGAGGTAGGTGAGAGGTCTCATTTATGGAGGGGGTAGTTAACAAACTTAATGAAAGAGGAGATTAATGTGGAGTTGCCACATTAAAGAAGGGAGTTTAAAAGAGTTTAGGGGAAGGTGAATGTTTGGGGCTCGGGTGGGCCCCACCTCTCTAATATCCACACATGGGAAGTTGGGTGGCCGTGGGCCCACCAATAACTTCCCATGGGAGGGATTAACTTCTAAAGACATAAAATTGTTCCAACAATTTTATTTAACATCTTAACTAAAACCCCAATTTTTAATATAGAACCCAAATAAAACGAAACTGCGGTAATGGTCCCATAAGCAATTACCGGCGTTGCGATTTCATCGGTTACCTCAGATTTTAAATCCGAGCAGCAGTTCAAAATATAGAAAAACATGCTCATTCATTCACTAAACATACCCAAGCCGGACATTGGAAATTGATTCCAGGAACACTGGGCCTCAGAATCAAGTGTCGTTAGAAGCCACGGACTCGTAAAATTTCAAAGTATTTATGAAAAAATTTACCTTGAAATTTTTGGGTCTTTACATTACTCCCACCTTAGGGATATATGTTACCATAAAGATACAACATAAACTAGGGAAACAAATGTGGGTACTGAGCATGCATCTGATTCTCCCGCTCCAATGTGCTCTCCTGGAGGTTCCCGTGCTGCCAATTAATGTACACCATAGGAATCGACCATCCACAGAGGACACACTCTTTTCAATCCTTGATCTCCACCAGGACCTCTGTGAATGTCTCCCCATCATCGATGATCTGCTCCCCATGATCGATGAAGTGTGATGGGTCATGCACGTATCTACTCATCTGAGATACGTGGAAGAAGTCATGCACCCAGTGCAACTGAGGTGGAAGGGCCAGGTGGTAAGTCACCTCGCCTACTCTACTGAGGACCTGAAAAGGTCCGATGAAACATGGGGATAACTTGCCTCCTCGGCCAAATCTCAGTTGACCTCGTCGTGGTGAAACCCATGGGAATACGTGGTCACCATCCTCAAACTCCAGTGATCTCCGTCTCTTATCTGCATAGGACTTCTGTCTTCTCTGTGCAGTCTTCATCCGCTCATGGATGATCAGCACCTTCTCCGTCGTAGCCTAAACCATCTATGGTTCTACACGTGCTGACTCCATCACTATCCACAATGGATACTTGAAACACGGCCAGCTGCTATGTCGTATCTTCTAGCAGCTTAATTCCTAATCTCTTACTAAGAGCATCTGCTACAACGTTGCCCTTCCCACGACTATGGACTATCCCGAAGTCATAGACCTGGAGGAACTCAAGCCATTACTGTTATCTTTGGTTCTGGTCCTTCTGTGAGGAGACACACATGAGACTATTGAGTTTTGAGTAAATTGTAAACTGTTCTCTCAATGAACAATGGTGAGACTAGACAATAGTAAGAACTCATCTCCACCCTTCTTCATCTACGTTCTAAAAGAGCTGCTAAGATTTATCCTCTACCAAAAAAATAAATCTGGTCTCATCCCCTGGATAAACCACGTTCTTTACCTAATATAGTCAATCTTGACCAGAACGGAACTATTTCATGATATAGATGATGTCATAAGACTGAGACGCTACTACCAAGATATCCAACCGTAAATCTAGCCTCCAAGGGTTGAGTCACACTGTCGGCATTAGTTTTTAGTTACTAGGTCTCTTCCAGTAGGAATATCGCAATTGAGGGACAAGTCAACAGTTTTAACTGGAACCTCTTAGTATCAACCATAAAAAATGGACAGGAATGTAAACGTCACAAAGATAAGTGTCTTTTATTACTACAACTCATAGTACAAAGACACATAACAATAACAAACAATAAAAACACGGAAACTAGAAGTCCCATGAATCGAGGCCTCCATGCCTGGAACAAGTCTCGCTCCCATCCACCTAGTTCCGGAGCTCCATAGTCATATGCTTCAGCTACATTAAGTTGTGATCTCCCATATACACCTGTTACCAGCAGTCGGGGTGGAACTTCTGGTAGGGGTGGTGGCAACACCTCGAAGCGTCATAGACCACCGGTTGTATGACCAGCTCCTCTGCCTCGGTTTGGTAGGTTCCTCTACTGCCTGCTTCTCATCTGCTGGACATGTTGGGTAGTCTCGAGCCAAGTGACCCTGCTTGCCCCATGCATAGCACTTCCTGCTCCTTGTTTATCTGGCTCTGTTTCGTGTGCCTCGCACAACCGAACCTGTATCCCGAGGTCTCCCACCAGTTGTCCTAGTCCGCTTGGACTTCTGCGTCATCTTTCTACTACCAGCTGTAGAAGACTCCGCTAGGGTCGAAAAACCTTGCGGCAAGGGTAGCAGCTCCTGAGCACGCTCAGAGTGTAGAGTCTCTAGTATAAACTCCACCCTGAAAAAACACCCAAAGTTTCCCCAGGTTAAGGTCATATCGTTGCAAAACTGGAGCATCTGGCTCCAACACCTCTCAGCTGCTCCCTAAAGGAGACTAACAACTAGGTACACCATCAATTCAGTGGGTGTCCCAGTTGTGTGTAATGCTCGTGATATAAACTCTAACCAGTACCCAGCTGTCTGAAAATTTGACTGGCCTCGAAACCTTAGAGGCCCCTATCACTGGAACTCGTGCAATGCGCTCAAGCGGCATGCACTCTTTGATGAAGTCTCTACTGGAGGAGGGCCGTGTACTGAGGCCATGCTACTCGGTGGCCTATCATCGCGCTCTCCACATGGTACCCACGATGATTGACTGGGTGAAGACATACTGAAAGAAATAGATGTGACATGGTCAAAATACTATACCTGGTGAGATGACCTGGTTTGAGATGATTTAAAAGAAACTTTTGAAAACACACACGTAATCAGTGTTTTCATGCACTGAGTCGGAAATCAGAAGTTAGGGTCCGGGTGTATGGATACGTCAGCCGCCCACACTGACACTAGACTCCATGAACTGGAAACCACACTTAGTACGCTTAACACTATTACTTCAATGAAAAGAAATACCAGAGTTCTAAGTTCTGCGGTAGAACTGACTCTGCTGATACCAATTTGTCATGACCCATCCCCTAGGGCCCGTGTCATAACTAACCCATTTCCTCCTTCCATAGGACAGGGGTTGGGGACTACCACCAAAGGCGTAAATCCCTATAACTAGTAAGGCATTGCCTTTATAAAAAGTAAACTCACACAACATGAGAGGAAACAGAAACAAAAACTAAGTAAAACAGTATAACAAGCATGCTAAAAGTACTAAGGGTCCGAAAATACATGCCCAACAGAAAGGTACAACTACAACAGAAGGAATTTACAACAGAAAAGACAAACAGATGAACAGTGAAGCAGCTCCTAGATCGCTCTCTGGGTTCTTACCTAAAGGGTAGGTACATATGTCCTCCTCAGCACACCACGTCTATCGGTCCACTCCGTGGGCCTTCATGCTGAGTGTCCCCATCTAGGTACCATCCAGTCCTTGTAAACTCTGCCTCGGTCAGCGATGTCTGTCATTTGCATCCAAAACAACGAGTTGCGGGCATAGCCCATGCAGTGGTGAGTATAACGATACTCAGTAGGGACCCCGAGACCCTCACGGTCTCACAAAATCCAACAATGATAAACCAAAAATAAATATTTCAATAAATAACCTTTACATAGGTATATTACCATACATATACCAGAGTTATCAAGTAACTCATCTCAATCATGAGAAAACACAAAGCTCATTGACTCAGCTCAAACCAGGATTTTATGCATGATGTCGAAAGCACGACTGCTAGAGAACTCCTCCTCTGTAGAGCACTATAGTCATGTAATGACTCCGAGGTGCTACCCACTAACCTTAGACTGCTGAGGTACTCCTCATCTGTCGAGTACCGCGGGTCAGTCGCCCCAACACAATAGTGATTCCCCGCCATGGGTCTGCGCTACAACCAAGCACACCCCCTCATAGCCTACAGAGGTACACCTTCTGTCGAGTACCACGGGACTACCACCCCAACCCTGTAGCTCTCCTCTTCCATGGGTCCACCACCCCAACAAATTAGTGCTCCCCACTGGGCTAGTCAAGTCACTCCGAATCGAATCGGGCAAGCAGTCATCAGTTCTCAGTATACTACAAGGTCTTCGTACTCCATATGCTCATCTCCGGAAGGATCTGATCCATGAGATACTATTAAAAACTCCATGTGTCACAAAATCCCACGATGAAATATCTCAAAGATCTGTCATGACATAGAGATCTCAATACAACAGGCAGCGCGTCAATCGGACGCTCGGTCTGTGAGTAATTAGCCTTTTTGTCCAGGGGGACTGGTTAGTTTCATTTATGAACCAACCCGACCGTATCTCAACTATACCCCAAACTCACTTGGGGTATACTCAAAGTAATCATTTTTCAATGATATTATCAACGACACTGACGGTTCGTCAAACAGACGTCCATTTTGAGAGTTATTGGCTTTTCCATTCCAGGGGCCCTGTTGTTTTTTAAGCTAAAACGAACCCGAACATACTCCAACTGCGTTCAAACCTCAAGTGGAGTATTCCAAAAGAATCTTCTCATCATGATGAATCCAACATAGTTTACGACACGTCAATCAGACATATATTCCTTAAGTTATTAGTATTACCGCTCCGAGGGCCCGATTGGATTTGGGTTCGAACCAATCCGGCCATACACAAACTTTGATGAAACCTTGATTGTAATATACCAAAATGAATGTCTCGATCCGTGTAATCCTACTCAATTGACAGTGCGTCGATCGGAGATCCGTAGATCAAGTTATGGTCATTTAACCGAAAACGGTCCGAAAAAGGGGGGTCTGGGCCCGGTCTGACCCGGACCAACCCACGTTGGGTTGGCCCGAACTAGGTCGACCCGACCCGGCTCCAGGTACATCTCGGATGGGCGCGGCCCCGCCCGGCTAGCACGGCCTGGCTCGGCCGACGTGACGCGGTGGCCCAGCCACGTGGCTGGGGCGGGGAATCCTGCCTGGTTATGCCGACCAGGCGGCGGCGGTGCCCTACAGGGCCCACCATAATCCATCAAAGGGGTGTTCCCCCCCCCCCTTGTCTGCCGTAACAGAACCGGAAAGCAAGGGTTCCTTCTCCATGGAACCCACTGGGTTCCTCCCTAGCACCCCCTCACTGGCGGCCGGCTCAGCCGCCCCCCCTCCTGCCTAACCGCCACGACACACCCGCGGCTTCCCTTTGGCCGCAACCCGATGACGCTGAACCGTCTCTTACCGCCACGGCCCGCATGGTCGCGACCCTTGTACTGCGCGGCTCAACGGCGCTACCCTTTCCTCTGACTTCCATGACCCTCCTCCTCCTCTGGCCTGGTGCGATGGCCCCACGCCCCTTCGGCATTGTCGCGGCCTGTGGTGGACGCGACCCCATTCTTCGCACAACTCATGTGACACGGTGACAAATACGCTGTCGGTTTCTTCTTCGGTTCTCTCTACTGGTGGTGTCGTTGCGCCACCGCTGTCGTCAATCCTTAAAGAACCATTGGAGGGACGTCGGGCCATGTTTGTTCAACACGCGCCCTCTGCGTCAGATGATATCATTCGGAAAACCATGTACCACAATTAAAAGATGAGGAATGAGGATTTAAAATTAATCAAGAAAGAGGAACATTTTTTATTCAAACAAAAAATATTCTTAAACCCCTACCTTGCAATGATGTCGCACATCATCAATCTGCGGAAGACGAACGTCGCGGTGGTCGGACTTCGCAGAAGAACGGTGTCGATTCCATTGACTTCGGGGAAAGAGCCATCATCAATTACGACGTTCCCCCCAGTGGTGTCTCCTCCCTTGACGCGGAGGAAGAAGAAGAGAAGGCATGTCATCGGTGACTTCATGTTCTTCGTCGGAGGCGTTCTTCATTGAAGGATGGTGTTCTTCGTCGGAGAAGAACACTTCCTTCTAAATTCTCTCAAGAGAGCTCCCACCAATATTTCCAACCAAAATAATAAAATGTCTCTCGCATTTTTAAGAAGTGATGTGAAAATCATATTAATTCAGACTATTCAAATTAATTAATTGAAATGTGTTGACATAAATGATTAGGGAGAGGGAGGTGAGAGGTCTCATTTACAGAGGGGGAGTTAACAAAATTAATGAAAGAGTAAATTAATGTGGAGTTAGCACATTAAACAAGAGAGTTTAAATGAGTTTAGGGGAAGGTGAAAGGATGGGGCTCGTGTGTGCCCCACCTCTCTAATATCCACACATTAGAAGTTGGGTGGTTGTGGGCCCACCAGTAACTTCCCATGGGAGGGATTAACTTCCAAAGACATAAAATTATACCAAATATTTTATTTAACATCTTAACAAACCCCCAATTTTTAATTTACAACCCACATAAAACGTAACTGTGGTAAAGGTCCCCTTAAGCAATTACCAACACTGTGAGTTCATCGGTTCCCTCAGATTTCAATTCCAAGCACCGGTTCAATAGATAAAAAAACCCACTCGTTCGTTCACTGAATGTACCCGAGCTATGTTTAGAAATTGATTCAGGGCACACCGGGCCTCAGAATCAAGTGCCGTCATAAGGAAAAGACTCGTAAAATTATAAATAATATATTAAAAAATATACCTTGAAATTTCCGGGTCTTTACATATCATGATTTTGTAGAAAATTCCAAAAACACATTATAGAATATAATCTTCCAATAATTTTATTAAATGAAAAGATCTAAATATTGGCCATAGTTTTAATAAAAAATATATTATCCTCACCAAATTCTAGATAGTGTTCCCAAATTCCAAATAATAAATTAAAATGTATTACTTAATTCTTATATCAAAAACCTGGTAAAAAATTTCACTCTAATATAATCTCGAAATTCTATTTTTAAATATAAAATCTTTGTTATCAAAAAAAATTATTTTAGTTGATAAAATTAATAATATATTTTCTCACCAAATTATATTAAACCAATATTTTTTTTAAAATTTCTTTTTTATGTATAAAATGATTTAAAAAAATTATCAAATACTACTTGTAAATTAATTTATATTATATTAACCCTTTATAAATATTATTCCTAATTTATTTATTCTTATTCATTCCAACAATTTTAACTTCTTGTTTATAATTATCATGTTTAAACAGTAATATTTATATCATGGTTTATATAAATTAATTGTTGCATGAAATGAAATATTTCAAAGAAATTATATTTTATTTAGTGAAAAATATATTATAAAATCTATGGGTTTTTTGTATATATAACTTATAAATAGTTAATAATTTTATGTAAACTAAATAATAATGTTTTATAATTCACATCATATCATGATTATGGTACGATGTAAAAAATTTTAACATCAATTTGACACCATGATACACAACCTTAAAATATATAATATGAAAATATATTTAATATAACAATGTATTTGAATTGATTCACTATCTATTATGTACTATATAATATGCCACAAAACAATTGTGGCCTTTTATATCAAAAATGTTATGTCCATCAATAGAATAAATTCTTAAATGTATTTACAAAAATAGAATATGAAAATTATACAATATCAGGTATCTTCAAATATTGATCATTATTTCATTTTTTGAATTTCCTTATAATGTTTTAATTCTATTCAAAGGTTTATAATGATATGTGAATAGGTAATTAATGTAATATAATGAATTATAAACCATAAAATCATGATATATCATCGAGACAAACAAAAAATTACATTATTAAGCGAAGAACCTCATTTTCCATTTATTAAATATCCACAATTACTACCTTCTACATGTATGGTAATGATCACAATTATTTATCTAACAGACTATGTCATCCTTGGTATATATTTTGGTGCTACTACGTCACCCAATTAATGAGTACAAGTCTCATGTACTGATGATATTCTAGTATATCAGTATTAAAATTTTATAATTAGTGATGTATATAAATATGTGGGAATAAGTCGAAGAGAGGATGACCAAAAACTCAAAACATTCAAGATGGTTTTTGTATATTATTATTGACCTAAACCATCATTTATTCATTAAATAATACATTTCATAACATATGTATAATAGGAATGGAATTTTTTTATGTATTCATCACATGATTCCAATGCTTCTCTCATGTTTTTAACATATTTAAATTATTATAAATGATTTCCTGTGGAAATATCAACCCTTAAATAATTCATTTTCATATATAAATCCAAGTATAATAAATATTAACATATAAAAATTATGATATCCCTTAACGTATAGAATATGTTATTCCAATGTTTCTTTCATTAAAAAACATTTCACATTCACCTATCATGCAATAAAAATTGTTCAATACATTGTATTTGTGTCAAATAAATATTACAATCCTCTTATTTTGATTTATCCTTTTGACTTATTAACTTTTAGTTTCATTGACAGTAATAATTGTGTTATAAAATGAATAAAAATAATTTTATTAATGAAGGGAAAATTAAATTGGGAAAATATTATGGTATAAATGGGGGTAATGACTTGTAATTTCTCTTAATGTGTGATGGGAAACATTTAGGAAATTAAATAAGTTCCCAACATAATTAACATTAATGGGATAATTTTTATAAATTAATGAAACCCATTAATTTTTATACATATAAATTATATATAGATCATCTTTTTGGATCTTCTAACGAAGAGAATTTATTTATGAAATTTTGAAATATAAAATTAAAACTGTAATATTTCCTTCAAATTTTGTTCATGTTGTTGTTTAGTTATTGATAAATTCAATGGTGACTATGAGAGAAATATATCATATCAGATTAATTTATAAATTAAGTATAATTGTATTTATTATGATCATATTAAATGATAATATTAATTCGATACCATTTCATGTCCGGTGATGAGGACTATACAATTTTATGTGATATGGGTGTTTGACACATTATATTTGGATATCATGTCATGATAATAATGGGGTATCATTGATTTTTAATCATATAAGTTGTGTGATAATATACAACTTATCAGTAAATAGATACACAAAAGTAGTTATTTATTAGTTAAAAATAATTTGGAGGTGTTTTAATGGGTTCTAATGTCTAAAATAATTATTTAGATGTTAAATTATGTATTCATTATAAATTTTTTATTAATGAAATCATTATTTTATACCAAAATAAAATGATTTATGATGTTCCAGTGTAATTATTGAATGTTATATGTGTTCCCATGGGACCAATATAATTAAGATTACATTATGTGTAAGATATAGTGGGTCATTTAAGAAAATCATTTTTATGTATATATAACATTTCTATCATCCCATTAATCTTATAGATATAAAAATTCATGGGTTTGATAAAAATAATTCTTAATGTATTAAGAGATTCAAATAATATGGGGATTCCATTAACGGAAAATATCTTTCAAAAAAACATTATATCCGTCAACCGCATACGAATAAAAGATTTATTATCTCAAATATAATTTCTTTCAATATTTAATGAATTCAATTCAAATGTATCATGCTTATTTTTTATTGAAATGTTTTTTTGCTTGTTTCTATTTCCCATGGATAAATTTAATCCCCTATAATTCTAGAAATAGTCGTGTTTTTCCGTCAATGATGATTTATAAATTTGAATTTTTATTTAATAAAAAATATAAAACTAATATACAACAATTGATGTTGATATAAATATATCACACGATACATTAAGATAAGTGTTATCATGGAATAATCATAGAAGTTAATCAAATTATAATGGGAAATATTGTGAGATAACGCAACCCATGACATTCTTGGTTCGTATATTCAAACACATAATATAGGGATGATAAATTAGTATAAAAATGGTATTTTTTAGTTATTATAAAAATAAATTATCAGGACCATACCAATCGGGGCCCACATATCTAGTAAGAAGTTATGTGTGACTAACCCAAGTATATCATCAAGAGGCTAGGGGAGGGAAACATGCAAGAGAATGAATAATTTAAATAGTTGGACTTAACCTACATAAATTTACTCACTCATACAACAATATATATCAAAAATTTAATGAGGAGTAATAAATTATCATTGATATATTTAATATAGTCAGGAATTTAATAACAACAAGGGTATACACTATAGAATGATATCATAAATACAATGTGAAAAAGGGGTGAAATACTTGCCCGAAAAAATGAATCGTTATCAAAAAAAATTTCTAGAAAAAGATTAAAACTTAGTTGTCTCATATTTAAATCTCTATGTATGACCACTGAACAAGGTCAATTAACCAATGTATCCCTATTCTCAATTGACGTCACCATTGATCCAGTTACGGGGAAACCCCCAATGTTGCTATTAGTATATAAATAAAAACTTTGGCACCAAAAAAACTAGAAATTAAATAATGTATAGATATCTTAGTTGTCAAATAAAACCATAAAAAGGGAACAAAACCCAACATATATGATCATAAATAAACCTAGATGATTGATATTGGATCATTGTCTTGCATCCCATCCAAGGATGGTGATTTTTTTATCACTTAACTTTTATCTCTAAATCCCATCAACTTGTATGTCTATACAAGAAACTGAATAGGGGACCCAGACATCATCACTATGTTTCATAGTCGAGGGAGAAAAATATCAAATAGGGGCCCATTGACATTGTACAATTGGATGTACCACTTATTATATGGATGGAAAAAACCAAATTTTTATCGATGGTTCCACTCAGTGGATACTTGACCCTTTCCCTGGTGCTAAATCGTGGTGTTACAAAGTAGATAGAGGTTATTCACCCTAGTAAATCAAGGGGGTTGGACTTAAACTCTATTTTGAGTAGGATAATTTCATTCCATGGTAATCCATAGGGTCTCAACTGCCATCATCTCTTTTATGATCCTACCTAATCATAACTATCAATCATGAATATTTTTTAAAAATTAACAATTATCACAATACCTCATATCATATAAGGACATCCAATATGAAAAAAATATTTGATTATGTGAATAATACCACTCAGGACACGATACTTTTTGGCTGAAATCTATTTCACAAAGAAAGAAGTGCATATAGTAGAGATCCCATAGAGATATATATGGTGTGTACATGAAATCATATGGTGTGTCACCTTGCCTCATAATTGGGAAATATTCTATTTTAAACACATCAAGGGAATCCATGTATTACTACATGGAATTAAAATGTGGTGTATGATGTGAATCATCCGCCAGATCCATTCCCATACTCTTATATCCCATGCCCATATAAGTTATCTCATCACTGTGTATATGAACATGTATTACTATATGGTATTGCTCATGTACATTGGCCATGTATATGGTCCTGGCTATATCTATGTCTCTGTAATATTGAATTACATTCTAAGACTCCAACACTAGGTTACACTTAATACGGGGTGTCCACATATCATGTGATATTTATCATTTCTAAAACCCTACCAATCACATCCCAGGGACTAAAATAAGTGTTTTCTTTTCAAACACATGCTGTGTAGTTAGATTTTCTATAGAAATAATTTTTCTCTAAATGGATCGATGATTTTCCATTTATATGACACTAAATTTCTAGTTAACATCCTAAATCCACCAAAATACGAGGATCTACTACCTTACAACAGTTTCCATCTATCAATGTATAGACAAGACTGTTTTCATTTCTATATAACGAAACGTCAAATGAATTAAGACTCTCCCTATCTCAAATCCATTATGAATCAACCGAATCATGAATCAGACTCTGATCTATAGCCATATTATCGACTTATATGTTGTTTTCAAAACCATTATGTCTCAATAAGTTTTATCATTCTCAAACATTGCCTGAAAATTTATGTCTAATATCCCTAGGAACATAAATGATGAAAAAGATGTATGGTGATTGAACAAAATAAGGACATAAATCCATCACTGGATGATGTGATCATGGCCAAAGATCATATAATGGGTAAAATAGGGGTGATTCTTAGAAGAATGAATGGAAAATTACAGTCAGTCTCTTATAAAGAGTGATAATAAATTTTAATAGAAATTAAATAATAAATACATTTTTTATATTTAACCAAACATAAAAAATATACATATTGATCCCTACTATCATTAAGAATTGATAACTATTTGACCATGCATTCTCTGTCAATGAAAATGATCAGTTGTTTTCATTTTTTTGCCTCATGATAAAACCCAATTAATTTATCAATTAGAAATATCATTTTTCCAAACACCAATTAAGAATTTCTCCCCTAGGAAAATTCCCCATGGGATATGCTACTATCCATAGTTATTTTCCACACAATAGTCTTTATTGATAGAGGATTTGGTATGTTTATTTTATTAAAATAGAATAAAAAATATTTTTTTCAAACACATGATCCAATTATAAGCTTCCAAATAACATCCAAAGCTGATCAACCGTGATTAATGCCTATGGTAATCCCTTCTTTCATGTACGGACCTGTCCTCGGGGCCCGTGCCATGACTACCCCAAGCCCGCCTTCCATAGGCCAGGGGCTGGTGACTAGAACCAATGACGTAAATCCTAATAAAAACAGAAGGCATTGCCTTTATAATAGTAAATAACACAACAGAGTATGCAACATATGTAAGAACAATGTGATATTGAATACAGAAGTATGTGCTGAAAGGTAAATGGGCCAGAATACAAACCCAACTGATGTACAGTACAATTGAAAAACTATTACAACTATAGTAAAGTAAAACAGCAACCACCGAGTCGTCCTCTGGGAATCCCACCTAAAGGGGGTGTATAAATAGTCTCACCAGCACCATGGGTCTATCCATCTGCTCTGTGTACGTCTCACCAAGTGGTACACCTCTGGGTACCGTCTACCTCTACAAGCCTCTACCATGATCAACACAGTCAATCGTCTGCATCCAACACAGCGTAGTGCGGGCATTTTCTGTGCAGGGGTGGGTATAACGAAACTCAGTAAGGACCCCTAGTCCCTCGAAGGTCTCCAAGAATCCTCGAAGGATAAACCACAATGATAAGATACAATCTTGAAGTATCATCCAACTCTACTTAGATATATGCCCATACATATACCTTAGTCATCGATTCGAGTTTGACTCCAACTCTCGAGCCCAAGCACAACCTAGTCCACACATGAATGAAGTCAATCACACCGATGTTAATGACTGAAAGTCAAGACTCATCTCACATTGGTATACATCATTTGTACAATGATAGAGATGATCAGATGTTGTCACTAATTGATCTATGCTGTCAGACCTACACAGGATACAAGACCAGCTAAGTTGTTGGACCCACACAGGATACAAGACCAGCTACTCTACCGGACCCACATAGGATACAAGTACAGGGGTCACACTGCCAGACCCACACAGGATACAAGAACAATAGTCATCGCTGCTGATCCCACGGAGGATCCAAGTACAGTAGTCATCGTTGCGGAACCCAAAGAGGATCCAAGTACAGTAGCGATCCCTGCCGAACCCACAGAGGATCTAAGTACAGTTGTCATCGCTGCTGAACCCATGGAGGATCCTAGTATAGTAGTCATCGTCATCGAACCCACGGAGAATCCCAGTACGGTAGTCTTTGCCGTCGCAGCCAGCACTAGGGTTCCAGCACACAACATGATCAATTCTGGGAGGGTCCGCTCCTCGAGTAAAGAGGGCGATACATCAACCATCGCGTCAATCGGATGCCCGGTCTAAGAGATATTGGTTTTTCCGTTCTAGGGGCCTGGTTTGAAATTACCTCGTTCCAAACCCGGCTATTTTCCAAAGTTGTCCAAAACTCACTTAGAGTATCGCAAAATGACCGCCATGTCACGAGGGTCCCAGTGCAGCAGACAACTCATCGATCGGACGCGCGGTCTTCATGTTATTCAACATTAAGTTAAAACGGGCCCGACCCGTTAAGCCTAGTGAGCTGGCGGGTCGAGTCAACACGGTTTTGGCGTTTCCGACTCGGCAGAGGGTCGGACCGGCCCGATGAGTATTTCGGCTAGGCTTGGCAGGCCGCGGCCCAACCTAGCTCGGCGCGACCCAGCCCGAAACGACGCGGCCCGACTCCGCTGGCAGCGGCTCAGCCCGGAGGGGCCGAGCGGTCCAAGGGGTGGCGCGACCCCCCGCTTTCCCGAACCGGCGGTGCCAAGCAGGGCCGCCCTCCAATCTAGCTGGCCGAAGACAGCCAGTCTTCCTGGCGCAAGCAGCCCCCTCAGGCGGGCTGCGGTCTTGCAGCGCGGTACCTTCGGGTGTCGCGGCTCCTTTACACGGCCGGCCGACGAGCTAGCCGGTTCGCCACCGAAGAGGCCCACGGAGCACGGGCCGCAGTCCTCCGAATCGTGGTGCCCCTTGTGGGGCCGCGATATTCCTTTGGCCTGCCGGCTTTAGCCGGACGGTTCTTCTTCAGCCGAGCGGCCTGCAGTTGCGGGCCGCGATTCTTCCGCATGCGGCCAGCCCGCGGTTTCCATCTTCCCAAGATGGTCTCCATCACAAATAAAAGATACTACAGAGGGCCGTGGGGCCGCGTGTGTTCGGCCCACGCCCTCTGAGTTAGATGGTATCAATTGTCCATAAACAACCATTCACATTCAACAATGATAAGTGTGTATTTTTACCAATAAAAAATTATAGAATTCCCCTACCTCAAAATAAGATCTATGGTAGTTGGGCATCACGGATGAGGGAATCGCGGGGAGACGGCGTCAACTCGTTGACGTTGGGGAAGAAGGAGCTGAGGATGGCGTATCGTCGATGTTCCTTGCGAGTGGATCCTTCTCCTTTGGCTTGGCCGAAGATCGAAGGAAGTGATTGTCATTGTTTGGCAGGTTTTCATTGGATGGACGATGTTCTCCATTAAAGAGAGGAACTCCTTCTTCAAAATCTCAAGATCTCTCCCCAATATCTTCTCAACACAACGAATGCCCCAAAATAAATAATATCTAAGGCTATTATTTTTATTCACACATGTAATTCGAAATTCAAACTATTTAATTAATTAATTGAAGTGTTTGAATTCATTAATTAAAATGTGTTGGAAAATATAAAAGAGAGTGAGAGGGAGGTTAAGAGATCTCATTCAATAAAGGAGAGTTATTGAATTAATTAAAGGGGGTGTTATTGGGGATTTGAGTGGAGGTGATAAGTTAGTGTTCGTGTGGGCCCCACCTCAAAAATATCCTCTCATGAGATGTTATGTGAGTGCAGGCCCCACTAATAACTTCCCCATGTAGGATTTAACTACCCAAGATAAATAAAAATGTTCACAACAATTTTATTTAACTTTTTTATTAAACCCGCAAAAAAATTAACTTTCAACCCGCATAAAACGCAACTGCGATAAAGGTCCTTTTAAGTGAATATCGGTGATGCGAGTTTACCTGTTACCTCATATTTCAATTCCGAGAATCGGTTCAAAAGATAGAAAAACCCGCATGTACGTTTACTGAATGGACCTGAACAAAACTTTAGAAATTGATTTCGGGCACACTGGGCCTCGGAATCAAGTGCCGTCAGAAAATGCAGACTTGTAAAATTCCAAAGTTTTTATGAACGAAAACATCGTTGGAAATTTCTGGGTTTTTAAATTTCATAAAAGATCTATGGAATAAAATTTCTCATTAGAGGTAACAAATATTGAAAAACTGATTATTATTGAAACAATTTCCATGTGTTCCCTAAAATATATTAATATTTTTAACTTGTTAATTCTAGGGTCATCGTACACCCAAACCCCAAATTTTTTCTAGGGATAGATGCAAATATATATAATGAAATATTTAATGGAGTAATCAATAAAAAATAGAATAATTACATTCTACACAAATTCATCATTTATTTCCTTCAAATTCATATGATACTAAAAAATGTGGGGGAACAAAGTCCAGATTAGACACTCCCACTCTTATGATCTATCCATCATCTTAATTTTATACCAAATAACACCAACTTATGGGATGTAAAATCTAGATAGGATACTCTACTTCTATTCATCGATATCTAATAGGTACATTGTTAATGTGTCTCCATCCTCACTATCCATATCACTATAGTCCATAATATGCATAGTACTGTGAAATTATTTCCTCTTCAATGACACATTATATATTCCAATGAATCTATCAAACTTTTAGAGAATTTAACTATGATAAAGAACATAACAACCATAATTATAATCTCTAATTCCTCGATGAACAACAGGGATACGATTATTTCCCGGAAACCCCATAGTAATCTTCATCATTAAGAGACTCTCAAAAAATCTTGGACTCCCTTTTTGAAATATAATGGGGTACACATAGATCATCAAAATATTTTTTAATACTCTAGTCTATTTTCTTGTATTCATCGGTCAAATATTTTTTTTCTCTCTCTCTATCCTACATTATATTTAACCAATCACGAAATGTATCACCAATATTTATCTACTATAACATTGATCTAAGGTGAAACCCTTATAGTTAGTTGAATGGATCCATACTATTAATAGATTAATAGTAGTTAATATAAAAAATCCAACACTTTATAGTGATCCTCCATGATTATGATAACATCTAAAACATATCCCCATCTTTTCCTCCAACACCTGGATTGTCAATGTTGTATGACCATCCATATGGTAATAAAATAGTTAATATATTTTTAATTGTGTCCCATAATCCTTCCGTAGGAATATCCACAACTACGATGTGAACCAAGAATCATGGTTTGAGACAGTCATTAATGGGACCCCTTAAAACCAAACGATATCCCACAAATACAACTACATCAAACGGTCAACCAATTTCTTTTTATCAGAGATTGATTAATTTTTGTGAGATCATGAGTTCTCCAAAAGTCCCCTAGATATCATCATGGCCTTTCGTAATCCGTGCAAGTACTATAATAAATCCTAGGGATATTCCATCCCATTTCCACTTCAATATCACAAGTGAATTTGTGAAACCTTATAGATCTCATTAATAATCCTTTAATAATTGTAATTGAGGAACTAAGAGGTAACAAACCATTAATTCACCACATGAAATCCCACTAGATTGAATGTTGAAGGCCCTTGTACATACATTCTACACAAGGGTGTACAACTTTTGGGGATGTGTGGAACTCCCTCGTTTCCTCCTCAAGAAATATGAATGAAACTACCATGCTTCCTATAAGAAGAATGATGTTCACATGTACTAAAAAAATTCTATATGGTGCAACTCTTAGGGATATGTAGTCATATAAAAAACATGAATTTATGTTAACACAACTGAGCATCTCTCAAATGTTGAAGATATATTGGAGTCCCACATACCAAGTGATAAAAGTATATACATCAATCATATAGCATGTTCATCTGAAATGCAGCCAACTACTCAAAAACCACCTCAACCAAAGCGAAAATAATGATTCATGTTAACTAATCCTCTAAAAAAATTCACTTCTTATATTTATATAATATATAATGTTAATATTCATAAGTAATCTCAAAACATCCCATATGTCTCATGATATCATATCTCTAAGAAAATATTTGAATATGACTATAGGAGTTTATAAAATAACCAAACACTTATCATGATGATATATCCTTTATAAATATTGATTGAATACTACACTTACGAACTCCTAGTTGTGAGTCATAATGTTCCTCTAGTGGAGTCTCAACTAACTAAACCGAAATGTGATAACTACATATCATTGCATCAACATGTAGTCAATATCATCACTATAGGAATCAAAAAATAGTATATAAATAATGTCATTATCTTTTATTATCATCATTTTATCATCGGTTGGCCTTTGCCTCATCTCATTGAAGGCTGCCTGACACATCTCACCTCATTAAAATAGCATCTCTATTGTAATTCCCCATCCCAAGAAGCCCAGAGATGGTGCATTATTTTAATACATTTTCATGATTACAAAGAATAAAATTATAATTGAATGATCATTTTAGATTTCTTTGATAAGTTATTACACAAATGAATATTACATTTCAATTCAAAACCTAATGTAAAACATAGATAATAATTTTATAAATCATGTATTGTTATATCATAACACTTAATATTAATCATAATAAACATAATGGAATCATGGAAAAATAAAACATATAAAAGGGGTGAGCTCAGATGCACAATAAGTGTAAAAAATATAGTAGAAGATGTCGTAAATAAGATTAATGTTTTAATGTAATGAATAATTATAAAACATAATCCTTTTAATAATAGTTTTGAGAATAAAATGTAATGAATAAAAAGAATAAATCAATTTAAACATTCATATAGATATTCTAATACTTGAAAAATTACTTGTAATATTAATAACTAATATCATAAAGATACAATGATTAATTCCAAACATCATAATCACACCATCAGACCCTTGGATAAGAAACCATATATAAATGTGTGAAAACCCAAACTAGTTTGTTTCATGAGATCTATCAATGCATTCATGGGTTTTGTGGGCCCCTCATCTCACATAATAAGTCCAATGACTTCCCCAAATGAAAAGGGTGAATCATACCAAACATAAAAATTCATATAAAAACTAGCATATAAAATGTTAATACATTAACCGTAAACCATATATTGTATCAATATAAATCATCCATAGTCAAACATATTATAACAACATTATAAAACTATGGAATATTTTATCAAAATAAATCAAAAATCAATTACTCATAAAACTGAATAAAGGAAGTGGAAAAAGATGAAAACAATCTCACAAAATCATAAATAATTAATTTTGAGAAATACTCATTTTTACTAGGAAAACATTTATTTCAATGACATGAATTTATAAAAGAAAATATTTCAAAAAAAAGGTTTATGAAGAAAATTGTCCTGAAACACATTGAAACATTTTTGAAGAATTCAAAAATTAACATTTCAAAATATTAATTATATTATAAGTAAATCTATAAATCTATTTCTGAAACATGGTCATGTCTGAGAATGATTTAAAAGAATAAAACATAGGTACTTTTAAAAAAAAATTAGATAAATTAAACCTTATATATAACCTTAAATATATTCAATTTGAATTTTTTTTAAGAAACATCAACATGGATTATAAATATGTCACAATAAATACATGCATATAAACAATCATTGATAATAATGAGATTTCAAATTAACCCTTATAATAAGAATGATTCATTCCACATATGTAAAAAACTCATGCATAATGGTATTAAGATATTATTAAATAGTACCAGAATCATAGTAATATTTATGATTTAAAATATGATTCATTTGTAAATTTATATTACTTGTTTATTAACAATTACATGTTAATGTAGTGTTTTGGGTAAAAACTAGTGGTTAATCATTCATGTTTTGACCTTTTATATTATGTAGGTCATTATTTAATTACATCAAAAATATAAAACATTAATTTTATAACATATATATTCAGAATATATATATATATATAATATTGAATGGAATACACCGTTCATGGAGATGGTAGCCCATATGTATTCCATAATATTGTTTTCTTATTTGTATCATATTGATTGGAAGACTGAAAAAGAAATATATGAATATATATTATTATAATTAAATTATATGTCATATATTTCTTACATTTTTATTGTATATATTTTTATAATCATTCTTCTATAGTTAATGTGGAGGATAAATCTCATTGCGTCATGGAGATAATTGGTCATATGTACGCAGGAGCGATGGCATCATCTGTAATGGAAACGGTTATGTAATTGGATAGAATATTAGAAATAAATTAATAATATAATTTCATATTTATTATTTGAAAACATTATATTCATCTTTATACTAGTTAATATAATGTATTGATGGGAAACAATTTGTATCATGGTATAGAGATATAAAGTCATATGTACACATGCACGGTGATATTATTTTTTATTGGCTAGGTAAAAATCTGAATATGGTGGTCCCATAGTCATAAAAATATATCATCATATATAATATTCTTAATTTATTATATTATTATGGAATCAAAATGTGAAAATCATGTATAATAAGAAAATAAAATTGAATAAGTTGGTAAAACAAATACCTATTTGTCAAATGTCTCCTTTTGATTTACACAAGAGGATCCCTTATGTTGGTTTTCATTCAAAATTATGATCTATAGGATGATGTTAGGGATTTTAGATGTAGAAAATTGATAGTTTTAATAGGTAAAAATCTCATTATTGTTGTGAACAAAAGAGAATGAGAGGTTTTCTTTTATAAGGGAGGGGATGGAATCTTTTTGAAACTCATAAACTATTAATTTAGTATAAATTAATTTTCAATTTCAAATATATCCAAAGTAAATTATTATTAATATAAATATATTATGGGTATAAATACTCTAATGTAGTTAATTGTATACATGTTTTGGCCACTAATGTGACCTTATCTTTTGGTTTTAACCCTTAGTTAAATAATTAAACTCTTACTATAAGAACATGGTTTTTTACACAATATGATTAATATAGTTATTGTAAAATTACAAACGAACACCAATTGGATCACTTAGAAAATATTTAAAATTATCCCAGTAAGTTGGATGAAATATGGGGTTTTATTAATTATAAAAACTTATTAAAACATTATTAATTCTTAAATACTACATTAAATATTCTATATCATGTAAAATTAATTATCAAATGAGTATATGGCATAAAATATTTCTAATTATATTTATTTTAATATTATTAATATAATTTATTTTATTCTCATTTTAATAATTCAATTACCGCATCATCATTCAATCATAATTGTACTAATTTTTAATGTCTAAAAATTATAAATAAATTATCATGATTCAAATAAACATTTTAGATTTCAAATTACGATTTATAGTATAATTTTTAATTTATATAAACATATATTTAAAATTATTTACTTAATAAAAAAATGAGTATGTCATTTTGAATTTATCATTAAGTAATATTTAATAAATGTCATATTCAAACCCATGTGTCTTCTATGAGTGTTAATTTCTAAATAAGGTTGATTTTTTTCGATTCCCACTCTTAAAATGCAATTAAGGCAAGTGTTGGGGTAATTTTATAATATTTTAATATAATTCATACCATTAATTACCAAATATACCCTTAACCATGGTTAGTAAAATGTTACCAAGGTTATCCTTCAAGAAAAAATTATATTTTTCTATTTGAAATAAATATAATATTAATTACAAGCATTTATTTCTATTTTTTTAAATTCAATTCACAAAAATGGTGAAATTATGATTAATGATTTTCCTGTAGGTGTAGTGCAAAGGTGTGTAAAAGAGAAGTTCAAAATCTCAATAAATTTTTATATCCAAATTTATTTTTAAAATGATTCCAATTACATCAATCGGATTGATATATATATATATATATTATTTTTCGATTTATAATTTAAAATAAATAAAAATTAAAATAATTATTAAAACTAAAATGTGAGTTTTGAACAACAATTCGGTATTTTCACTATTCATCCAAAATGAAACTTTTCAGAAAAAAATATCCCAAAAAAATTTGATATTCTAAATTCAAAAATTAACCTTTTTTTACAAAATAAAATTAATAAGGGTTTCTAATATTATTTTATTATTGTTCACAAAGTGTATAAAAAGTATTTTCTATTTGAAAATATTATTTCTAAATATACAACTATTTTACCGAAACACATACAATCAATTATAAATATGATGTTTTCTGTGAATAAATTATATATAAAATTTATTAATTATTTATTATTATTCATATTAATATATTTAAATGTTATGTTATAAATATATCATTTAAAAATATATAATATGAAACTATATTTTCACAAAAATTCAATGTTGTGTGAACACAAGACAAGTCGGTGTTGGGTGCAATGTATGATATTGAGTTTTTTTAATAGATAATGTACTTTGAAATAATGGGTTGTCACATTTTTTATTCCTTAAATAAATTCCTTCATCGTAATTTCAAATTTTACATAGAAAATGAAATTTTGATACTATAAAATTCAATTAGGGAAGACCTACATTAGAAATAGTGTTAATAAAACATCTTCTTAATAAGTGGAAATGTTAAATGCAAAGGTCACCACAAAATTATAATTTCCAATAGGAGAACAATTGTGGAATGTAATGATACATAAGTGGAGGAAAAATATTTATATAGAGTGATTCAGGTCATCAATCCTAAATAAGTAAATGATAAATTGAAAATTTTTAGCCTCAATGTCATAAATCAATAATGATTTAAAATACCAACAGTTCAAAAATAATAATCTATTAGTATAAAAAATTTTGGTTTATACTTTTTCCTATAGTCTAAGGAAAATTTTACTCTCAAGATATGTTCATGGGAAAACTCACATGATTTCATTCCATGTCTCAATGTTACCCTTTTGTTGTATATCAACATCTTTTCCCTTCATCTCAATAACATAGTGAAGGATATTCAAGATGATTTGTTATTCACAAAGAACTTTTTACAAATCATATAGTCAATAAGTATTTCAATCATCTTTCAAATTTTTACTAATACTAAAATAGATATATCAAAATATCAAATAAATATTAATTAATCTTCAAACAATAATATCCAATGTTCAACATAACGAATTCCAACCTAAAGACATCTCAAAATTAATTTTTTTTCCAAATTAACTTTCAAAAAATGTCTCTAAATTTCTAAAATAAATCATAAAATTTAATTTCCCTCAAAAATATAATATTTATCTTATTTTCACATTCCAAGCATATTATAACCATTATCATGTTAAAAACGTAATGAAACATTTCATTGGTCAAAATCATTATAGAATATGATCTATTGTATAATCCTTATGTGTCGCATATTTCTTTCAAATAGTACATCAATGATAAAATAATCAATTAGAATAATACATGAATCCAAACGTAATTATATTAATCATTCCCCATCATATGTGGTATTAAATTAATCAGTACCATGATCCATTAGCCACATTTGGGGTATATTCCTTTGATGAATGATATATTGATTTTTCTTGTGTCCCATATCCTTATAGTTGAATCATTGTACGTTAGAATACTTTTTATAACACTTTCAATCCCATGTATGGTGGCATTTCACTCCACCCTTGTAGAAAACATCCATTCCATTTTAGAAGGCACCATTGTGTTTCTCTCAACAATTATCAAATTTGTTAAAATACTTCTTCCCCTCCTTCCTTTTATCCATATTATTCCCAAATGACCTCTTATTATCTTACTTACCTCAACAGCTATTATACAAAGAGTAATATTTACTTTTCCCTATATAACTTTATATTATATCTATATATGATTAGAATGCATGTGAGACTATTTCTATTACACCCCAAAATGATAAAGGGTTAAATGAATAAATTATATCTTTCATGTCAACATGGTGTACCCTATTATTCAGCATCCAACATGATTATAACTTCATAGATAAGTAGTATTGGCCTAGATTAGTTATCAGGATGCGTGATCTTATGGGTTTTTCCCATTGTGTGTGTGAGTGGGGAAAAAGAACACTAGAAAGGACATTTTTTGGCCTGTAGGGACAATCATTAGTTAGATAACCCATTCGGGCATATGGGTGGGCCCCAAGGTGGGGACCACCTATCTCTGGGGAAAATGGTGGAACCTGGTGGGCCATGACTTGACGACCAAGTTAATGTGGGGCATCAGTATTGTCACTAGGAACCAACACATTTGTAACATTTGGTATCAAATGAGGAACCCAACCTTAAGTGTGGGGCACAAACTTGGATGATATGTAGGGCCCAAAATATGAATTTTTTTTCTCTTTGGAGGGAATGTAACACCCCTATAATGATAAATGGTTAAAAAACTAAATGATATGACTCCTTCCAAAAAGTAACACCTTATTTTTCTGGATCCTACATTATTTCAACTCCATGGTTAATCATTATTGAACTAGAGAGTCATTAGGATAGTGAACTTCTGGGATATTTCCCAGGGGGTGTGTGTGTGAGGACAAAGAACTCTATAAATGACATTTTTTGGATTGTGGAGATAGTCAATAGTCAGATGACCTGTTCATCAACGTGTGTGAGTAATAAGGTGGGGACCACATGTTTGTAGGGCAACTGGTTTTACCTGATGGGCCATGACCCAACATACAAGTTAAGGGGGGTGTTTGTACTTTCATTGGGGACCATTTGGTACAATTTACCTTTAAAATATTGGCGTAAGACCATAAAATATACAATAATTATTATACATTGGATCATGTGAATTGGTGAGGTTCAAATTCCTTATACTAGGTGCCATTTCTAAATGATGAAAAACCCTAGATTAGATCATGTTATAATGACTAGTCCAACAACTACATAATGTATTAACAAAACAAGTATATATATATATATATATTCATATTTAGTATCATAATCATAAACAAGGTTTATATGGCGCATATGTACTCATAAATCTATCATCACTATTAATAAAGAAAAGGTGAATTATCATAATAATAACCACTAAGAGAGTCAATCCAGCTATATAGTAAGGCACATTGTCTTAAACCAAGTTACCCCAAGTCATGTCAGTAACACCTTATCTGGTTTATTACTCCTATGATAATCTATTCTTGAACCACATCAGCTTGTAGTATCCAAACCTAAATGAATTTTTTTATAATACCCACATAATTTATATATTATCAATAGCATAGGGTGTTGTTTTATAATTATCTTCAATGTCTATAATAGTGTTATGTTCCCTAATCTAGTTTTTCTAAATCTAGATCTCATGGTTGTTTTCTAAAATTATTTTTATACCGTCTGTAACAATCCACCCCTAGAAGCCCAGTTCCAGTGCATTAATTTAATACGTTGGCATTACTACAAGGAATCAAATAATGATGGATCAATCTGTTTACAAGTCTTGTAAAATAGAATACATACATGAACCATACTATATGATTCTAAAAATAAATAGAAATAGAAATAATCATTTAATAACACTAATATTTTCTTAGATTTACCCTATATATAAATCATATTACATATCTTGGAATCCTGGTAAGATAAAATATATGAATTGAGTGAGCTCAGATGATGAGTAAGGGAAAACAATATATTGAAAGTTTTCATAAATAAAAATAAACATTTAAGTAATGGTATAAAAACATTAGAAATGTAAAAATAATTTTAACCATAAAAAAATATTATAAGTAAAATATTTCCATTTAAACATTTACATGGATATTCTACTTGTTTATGAATCACATTTAATATCAATAACTAATCTAAGAATTAGGGAATGAAAAATACCAGACATCATAATCTTACTGTCAAGGACTCGGCCAAGACACCATATATAAATGTGTAAAAAACCTAACCTGATTGTACCGTAAAAAATACTTATGCATTTAGGGTCTATATCAAACCCCACCCATCACTTACTATGTAAAATTAATTCCTCATATGAAAAATGTGAAACATATCAAAAAAAAAAAATTAATATTAAAATTGTCACATAAAATGATAATATATTAACCATAAACTATAAATGATATCAAAATAATACATACAAAGTCAAACATTTAATATAAAATTTAATACAATATCTTATATTGTATCAAGAAAAATAAACTTCAATTAATCATAAAATCCAATAAATGTTGTTGGAATATATGAAAATTATCTAATAAAACCATTACAAATTACTTTGAAAAATAAATATTTTTCATTCTAAATAATTTACACAATTCAACAAATGTTTAAAAAATAGAATTTAAAAATTTAATATTTTTGAATAAATGTGTCCCATACCACATTTTAAAAATTGAGAGACATTCAAATATTAATATTTGAAAATATTTAGTTCTATAAAAATTAATCCAGAAATCCCATCATAGAAACATAGATATTCATTTGAAATATTTAGAAGAATAAAGATTGCAAAATTTAAGAAATATTATTTTATTAATTATTCCTTTACATAAAATAATAAAAGTGTTCCTTGTAAAAACATGTTAAGGAACATATACATTGATGATATATATGTCCTAGTAAATACTTAATTATAAATAATCTTGGATAATAATGAGATTGTGGGTCATACATACGCATGAACATTGTTTCCATTTTCATATCATGTTGAAGAGAGGAAAGAAAATGAAATATATGTATATATATATTATTATATAATCATTTTTATCTCATATGTTTCATACATGTTCATTGTATATACTTTTAAAATAATTCTTGAATTGTAAACATAGATGATGAATATTATCGCGTTGTGGATATGGAATGTCGTATGTACGCATGAGCGATGGTATCATTCAGTAATGGTAAATGGTAAGGAATTGGATGAAATATTAATTATATAGAAACAATATCATTTATTGTTTTCTATGTATAAACATTGTATACATTATTATTATCATTGAAATAAGGTATATGAGAAAAATAGTTAACACCACACCGTGGAGACGATAAGTTGTATGTATGAATGCATGTTGATATTATTTTTTGTAGGATGGATGAAAGAATGAATTTTTTTGTACCATATAGATATAAAATATCATCATAATCTTTATTAAATATTAATTAATTTATTTTGGAAAAAACATAAGAAACAAAGTAGAGGGAGAAAATATCTTTGAATGAGTTGGCGAAACAACCACCTCTTCTTCGAGTGTCTCATTTTGATTATCATAAAATGATTGCCTAGGTTGTCATTATGACCAATTTATGGACATTAGGATGGATTGAAGGATGTTTCAAGTATATATTGGTAGGGGTTATCTGATCAAAATTTCTTTATATGATTGAATAAAAGAGTAGGAGAGACTCCCTTTTATAAGAGAGGGATGCAGAATATTAGGATGCTCCCAAACTGTTAATTTAATATAAATTTATATTCAATTAAGAATAGATCAAAAGAGAGTTATTTATAATATAAGTTGTGTATTAGTCCAACTACTCTCCTGAAATTAAATTTATATTTGTATAGGTAAAAAAATTATCCTTATCCATAAGCTTTAATCCTTAGATAAACAATTCAACTCTTACTGTGATAACAAGACTTTTTACACTACTTGATTAATATAATTATAATAAAAGTCTAAAAGAACCCCAATTGGATCATTTTTTAATTATATAATTCTATCATTTTTTAAATAAATATGTATTTTTAGAAATTTTATATCATTTAATAAAATACTATTTCTTTTAAAATATCATTAATGACAATTTTTACACTCTTTATAATGACGTTTTATGAAATCAAACAAACATGACTCCTCCACAAATAATCATCAAATAATCACTAACATGTAAAATGAATCTATAAAATTCATGTATGAAATAAAATATTTCAAATTATATTTATGTTAATTTATTAATATAATTAATTTGATTATTATTTTAATAATTCAATTACTACATCATCTTTCTGTCAAAATTATATTTTTTCATTAAATGTCCAAAAATTATAAATAAATTAGCAGGATGGTGATAAAAATATTATCATTCAAATTAATAATTTTAGTGGAATTTTTATTTTATATTAACTTATATTTAGAAAGATTTAATTATTTAAAAAATGAATATGCAATTTATAATTTTCCTATAAGTAAAATTTAATAAATACCATATTATTACAGAAGTGGATTAAAATGGTTATAATTTCATCATAATGTCTATTTTTTTCAAAACCCACTAATCTATTCAATTTAGTACAAGTTTTGGGGTAATTTTATAATGTTATTATATTATTATTACTTTTAGTTACTCGATTTATAGTTAACCGTGGTAAGTTCAAAGTGATCAAAGTTACTATTCACTAAATAATTGTTTGTCCTATTAGACAAAACATTTCACAATAATTATAACCATCTATTTACGTGTTTTGAGAATCAATTCAAAGAAGTGTAAAATTATGTTTAATGACATTCATGCAGAGGTGGTAAGAAGATGAGTAAAAAAGATGTCCAAAGTTTAATAAATGTTTATATATAATTTTAGTATAAAAATGATTTCAATGACCAAAATGGATCCAAATATGTATTATTTATCTATTTTGAATTTTTAATAAATTTAATGTAATCTAATTATTTAAATTAAAATCTTAGTTTTGAATAATAATGCAGTATTGTTCACTATATAAAAAATTAAACATTTCTGAATAATACCAAATATTGACCCGAATATTATGTTTATATTCCAAATTAAAAAATTAAATCTATTTTATGAAATTCAATTTCTAAGAGTTTCAAAAATAAATTTAATTATTATTCAAAAAAGTATATAAAAATAATTTCATTATCAAAATAGTATTTCTAGACATATAACTATTTTTCAAAAAATTATAAATACTAATATAAATATTATTTTTTTATGAGAAGTAATTATAAATAAAATATAAAAATTATTTAGTATTATAATTATTTAACTATTTACTAGATAATTTATAAATATTTCATTTAATTAATTATAATACAAATTTGGTGTTTCACAAAAATTCAATGATGTATGTAACACAATCCATGTCAGTGAATCCTGAAATATCAGATATTGAATTTATTTAAAAAGAAAATCTATTGTGAAATCTGGGAGTTTTACACCTATCCATATTAAAAATCAAAAGTAGTGTAAAATACTATTGAATTATTTCAGAAACATCATTTACAAAAATAACAATACATGGAAACATAGAACATCGAACACGCTCTTTGGTGGATCCAAAGAAAGAACAACATTGATTAGTCCACAGCTAAAACATCTTAAGAGATGAAATTCCCTATTAATTGATCCTTGGAGATACTAAACTATAATTTGGATGTTTTATAATAAATTTTGTTTCGCATGAGTAATTCTACAACCATATTCATGTATATTATACACTACTATAATGTAGAAAAAATGAGTATATTATCAAATATGTAATCCAATAATTTCTCAATGTATGGTGGGATGATCTAGTTTATAATATCAATAAACATAGTGGAGGATACATAACATCATAAGTAATGACTAATAACAAATTTTTTCTATAGGAAAATTATAATTTCAACTTCATAATATCATCCTCAAGAACAATAAGTTGGTGGTACACATACATGATAACGATCATATATAAGAAACTAACATCTCTCAACCTGTTGAAGAGTTCATATATCATAAAAAGGGGTATATTTTCAAAATAATTACATTAATTAGGTGATTATATTCAATGTAAAGCCTCAATATCTCATCTTCTTTTATCCATAATAGTACTAGGTATACTTATGAGGATACACGGGGCCTTAAAAAAACCGTTATATTTATTGTTCTATAACTACACCTATATCTCTCAGATATAGTTGGGTCTATCTAATTTATAATAGATGATATAAATTTAGTATTAGGATGCATGTAAATGTATAAATCCATCTCCCACGATTATGGATGTCTAGGGATGCCTGTATAGAATATGTCATTATGGTAATCCACTACCGAAGAAATCTTGATGATTATTGTGCCGACAAAATCAAGGGATTATCTCTAAAAATATTTTTTTATGGGGTAAAACTTTATCTAGCCTCAACAACCATATATACTATTAGATCATTCAAATCCACAAATTTTACTCTTATCCCATTTGTATGTATATGTCTCACTTACCTATGGTGATTGCTTTTTTTTGGTCAAAACCATGTAAAAATTTTTATACCCATGCTAAAATCTTCTGGATTCCAATTGATGGCCCATAGGTCCATGAAAAATAATATACATTGAGTACCCGATCACAATGTCACGAGATAAGAGATATCAAAAAATTGTACCATGTATCACTCTCTTTCGATAGCTATATGGATAACATGTAAAATGAATGATATAACTCTAAAACAAGGGATAAGATGATGAAGGAATTACTAGACCCTATTCCTAATATTAAAAGAGAAATCGTAGAAAATACATTGTTCATTGCATTAATAATCTAATGTTCTCCCTTTCTATATCCCTACATAGAATGCATATTCCTTCTGCATATAGTACAGGTTCACAAATCATGGTGTGGGCCACATGGTGGATATTGTGGAAGTAGACCATACAATTTACCTCCACTGGTATCTCCTACATATGGACCTATACCTTATCCTCTAATAGAAGTGCCTCCTTGAGGTCCAAATTGGATAAACCAAGGAGATAAATAATCATCTCACTACCTCTTCCTTGGTAGTTATTCTTATGATTGTATACCATCTTCGGCATCATGGGTTAAGAAGTCATGTTTAATGTGACATTCACCATCAGGAGCATAACATCACCACACTATTGGATAATAAAATTCTTTTTTTGACCATGCATCATAGATCCATTCTCTTGAGTGATATTGTGAGATGGTCTCTTGTGCTGACAAATATATAACTAGAATCTCCTAACTGATGAAGATGAATCATACCCTTGATAACCTCCACTAGTACAGCCTCTCAGTGCATCATCCTTGAACCTCTCTCTAAATATAGGTCACTTTATTACCATAGAATAATTAGGTATACACTGGTAAGAAATGATGGCATGGATTCATCTATAGAGTCTCTTCTCCAACTTATGTTCCCAAAAGATTGTATCACGTACCCAGTCGAGGGATAAATTTTATAGGTTTTCAAAACATTGCAGTAAACACAGTAACTATCATAGAACCCTAATTCAGATAATAATATTCTAATATAGTTGGAAATGAATAAAAATTGGATGTACACATCGTTAAATATCTTATTGAAGTCTAACAATGAGTCTATAACCTCATCATGATTATGTTTCATTAAACTCCACAGGCACCATAATGCTCTTTGGAAAGGATGGTCGACTTATGGATCCATAATATCTATTGAAGATTGTAAAATATTAAAAATGTGAATCATATAGTCAAAACAATATTGTTCTTCCTAAGGATTTGGATCTCCATTGTTCTTCATCAGTCACTTATGTTGGAACCCGTGTATCATTCTAGTCCTATGTGCAACATCATTTTACAATGATGGTTCTATCAAATACTTGATATGTGTGATAACTTCTATCTAACCCCATGTGGGAAACACAACATGATATAACATTTTGCATTGAGTACTCCTCATCCAATTAGTCATAACATGATCTTATATTGGTAACATGGATGATAGTATTAACCGATGCATTTTTATGTGATAAAGATGCACCATATTAAGAAGATAATATTTAGGGGTAGACGACTTAAGAAGGTCGGTTAAAGGACTCATTCATATATGATATATGTACCAATGATTCCTTATAGACTATTTCTCTGTTTCCATGTCATCAAGAATATAGTTAGTAACCTTCTGAATGGATACATCTGGAAATACCCCAAACAATTGATTTCATATGCGAATAAACTAACATGATATAAATTAACATTGTTTCACAAGGATTAATTTAAATCCACTCCATGTGTCACAATCTAAAAATGATCTCAGGGAATATTTCTCTAATAAAACACTATCAGGTGCAGACATATCGGGGTACTCTTAGATAGCATGTGGTTATGTGTGACCACCCCAATTCAAACTCGAATATTCAAGGGTCTATTTAGATGAATAAATAATCCATAAATGAAGTGTGATTCCTTAGATAATGTACCTACACACACACACTAAACACAGTATGCATTGAAAAGATCATGCAAATAACTAATGTTGATTAACATCCATTGTATCATCATGTATGTAATAAACAGTACAGAATATATTTTATAATGTTATTTCAAAGACAACGATAAAACTAGGGTAAATACACAACATGTGAGAAATGATGTATTAAACACCCAGAAACTAGGAAGAGTAAAAATGAGAGATCTCATCTCCACATAGCCATGTTTTACCAAAAAATGCAGTCAATTCAACATGGTATCACTAGGCCTTAGTGAATTCACTATCAGTCTTCTATTCATAATCATACGACATGAAACATGTTGCTAATCGCCTTCAGGGGATAGTATATACATACCATGGAAGATTCCACAAAAAAAAGGTTAATATGGAGACATAATATATGTCACCTCAACCCATAATTTGAATATATGAAAACCCAAAATATTTGGTATTAATGTATACTTAATAACAAGGGGATCCCTATCACACAAATCATCTAATATGGCGAGTCTTACTATATATCTGAATGTCTATCTTTGATTCACATAATCTCATTTTCCCTTTAAAGTACTCATATGGGTAACCCATATCCCACCACCATGCCGTATAATTCGGGGTGATAAAAATCCAGAAAATATTACCAATAGACTAGCACGATAGGGGGTACCACTTAATAGATAGATGACATGTAAACTATGTGAATTGTAGTGACACATAGTGGATATATGACTAATTCCTCGGTGTGAAAGGAGTTGCTACTATGTAGATTAAGTAATCATTACATGGGAAATTAGAGGGTTCCATTAAGAATATGTAGATATTGTTATGGACCCATTTCATTTTATGAAATTTGGTTTTACAATTTGGGTACCTCCCTGATGCACATAACCAATCACCGTAATCAGTTATTTATCATTAGAAGAAGCATCACATTTACAACACCTTTGATTATATCTCAAAATAATCTTTGAAGGATGCTATCATTTTCTACCTGGAAATTAACTCCGGTTACGATACTCATGGGAAAAAATATGATCATTAAAAAAGATATTTGGATGGTACAACTCTAGGTGATAATTATGCAGCATTATTCTGGGGTCACAAGGTGTGTGACCTCTCCTTGTGCCTGAGCATGTTCTCCCATGGACATGGCCTTGTAATTCATGTCACTATGCATGGAATTGATAGGTTTTACAAAAAATGTATTATCCAAATGAAGCCTTCTTTTTCCCTGCAATCCCTTCCCATGATCAATTTCAGTTTTCCATTTACGTGGTTACATCAATTTTCATAGTCGTCTCCAAGTATACAATCTTGGTTGTGTACTATGGATGTTTTTTGTGTCTATCCATGTCCATTTATGTTTTCTAATAAAATATATTTAAGAATTATACAATTTTAACCCCTATATTTTCATTTGGTCCACATGGTGTGTAATAATTTTATCCCCATGAAACCATTACGACCACAACCATGAGAATATATGGAATGTGTTATTCCGAATTACATGATAAGTAATCGGATTTTTCACAGAAAACATGTTACTCTATAAAGTTCCAATATATTACATTTCCTTCAAAAATCTTGACTATTTGTAAATAATGATTTTAAAAAATAAAAAAATCAACCACCGAAACTCGACTCTAATCATTCAATGGAAAGAAATTGTGAGTTCGATTATCACACATTAATCTATCTTTTCTAACCACCACGATGGATCTGGAATCAAAGATAAATCAACAAGATAGGACATCCAAGCATGATCCATCCTAGAAACATCCATCAATATATTCTCACTTGACGTACATGTATATTGATGATTGATCTCTATTGAAAAACTGACCCTATATTTTCTTACATGACTATTAAATTATTTTAAGGATATAAACTTAATATTATTACAGAACTATTCACAAAAGATTATGTATCATGGATAAATTAGGATAATACATTACATAATAATAATAAAAAATAAATAACTCTTTAAATTTGTGTTTCTTATCCACTTATATCTCACATTCTCTTTAGTAGATGTAGTAACATGATAACAGAAATAAAAAAAAAGGGTGAGTTAAAAGCCTAGTATGACGATAAATAAGGGCATGAATCAATAGAAAATGGTTGAGAATCATTATCATCATCATAACATAATTACATGATATTAATTCTAATAATGCGAGGTAGAAATAGACAAACACATATAGTGTGGTAATGAAAACAAATAATTCATCGTATCATTGTTGTCAAATAGTATACATAGTCGTGAACAGTGCTTGCATCTGATTATGACATATCATATCTTCATAATCATAACATTATCATTGTGAAAAAATATATGCATATTTTTTATTGATATTTCCAAAAACATATTGGGATGCATAACATTACTCAATTATTTACGGGACAATATAATTACAGGTGCATCCATCACAACATAACATTAACTTAATCAACCATTCCACTAAAAATGTATATAAATCAATTTAATGAAGTAACAATTACAAATGTATGAGTTTCATAAGGATTTAATCAATAAAGAATAAATATGTGGTTCACAAATGAAAATGGATAAATATATTTGGTACAATATTCATAATTCTTGAGTGAAGGAGAAACAACTCAAGAGAAGTCAAAATGTGTTTGGGAAAGAGGATTTATTTTTTTGAAAAATGTAGTATTTTGTAAATGATAATGTTAGAGAAATTTATATCTATAAAATTAAAATGCAAGAAAAATGAAATTATATTTTTGGAATATGAAATGATTTCTCACAATTAAATTTGTAATGATTGAGGAATATCCCAATGAATAAGAGGTGGGTACAAGAATACCCATACACTATATATGAGTGATTTAATCACCTTAAAATTCTATATGAAAAAATTATAATAATTAATTACTACATCTAGAAAAATATTTTATATTTAATTTATTTATTTCAATTTAATTATATTCACTATGGTGTATTTATATGAGTTATAGAAGTCAATTTTATCGTTTTAGAATCATTCATTTTCCTTGTTTCATTGTTGGTTTACTCGTATATAAATTTAAAAGTTCAAGTAAAATATAAATAATTCTATTGATGTGAGTTTATGATTTATTAATTAAATTAAATATGTTAAAAAATATTCAATTATATTTTTGATATATGTTATGTTGATAATTACTTTGATAAAACATTAATGAAAATGATTTTATATATTTTTTTGATTTTTATGACAAACATTAACATGTATCATTTTATTTAATGTTATGATAACATATTAATTCAAATATATGAGAGAAGTTGTAATATATATTACAGTTTTATGTATACATAATAATGGTTTTATTAATATCTAGGATGGTAGTAATGTAAAATGAAAACTCATCATCCAAAAAGTTGGTGACTTGACACATCACGAATGAGGTTTTCATTTAGTGAATAAAAGTATGATAAAAAAATTTAATTATGGGTATTACATAAAGAAAATAATATTAAAATATATATTTCATACCTGAGTTTTCATGCTTCATTGGATATGATATGTGGGGACATAATGAAAAATTAAATAAAATAAAATTATAATGAATGATAATTTTACCTTTTGATTTTTTTTTCATTTAGTACCTCTTAAATGCACTTGGGATTGGTCTATTTTCAATTTTTTTAAATTATTAACATGTGAAATAGGATTTATAAGGCAATTTTGAGTAAATAATACATGATTCATGGATTAGATGGGGTGAGGAGAGGAGGTGGTGAATACCGGTATTTATAGGGGAGGAGAGGGATATTTTCATATTATTTTATCCATTAGATATTCTATTGGATCAGGAAAATCAATAGTTTTAATTCTTGTTATTAAATATGGTGAATGGTTTACTATATTTCTAACCAATATATTATTACCTCATCTATACATCATCCATGGATCAATAATTCATGTATTAAGCTTATTTCATAAATTATTATATTTAACTATTCAATAAAAAATAAAAAAAATGAGAAAAATCCAAAAATGACACTAAGAATTTTTTATATGTATAATTTAATAATTAAATTTACTTTATGAAAAAAAAGTTACAAATATGATAGATTTAGAATGTAATTAAAATAATAATTTAATAAAAAATGATCAATATTAATATTAAAAATGAATTTATGTCATTTTGAAAAATTAATATAGGTCCCATTAAATTTTCTTGTAATTATTATAAATAAAATATCAATAGTTTTAAATATATTTCATAAAAATAAATTTTATTTTAAATTCTTATATTAATTATTCAATTATAATTAGAAATTTACATTGCAAAAAATACCAACACTTAATTTAACATTTTAAAATATTTTCTTACATATAATATTATATTGTTATATCATATTTTAATTTTTAAGATACAAATATTTTATTAATAGATAAATAGATGTGGATTTGATTGTATTAGATAAACTACTATTACAAATGTTCATGGTTATATTCCAATGGTCGGGTTACTATTCTATTGATACAAGTTTTATAATTTCAATAAATATAACTTATTTCATTCATCATTTATGAGAATTATTTTTAATAGGATTTGTATGTCATATACAAATTTTATAAATAGGTGGGGAAATTCTATTAATAAAAGTTTGGTTCATTACATGCTTCCACCATTTTGAAACATTTCCTCCAAATTACATTTTACAAAAAAAGGTGAAAATATGTGAGGGTACAACGCCTTAATTTCTTCTTCCAATTCCCATGTCGTATCATCATAATTATGAATCCTCCATAAAACATTTCAAATGTGAGTTATCTTACCGGATGTGAAATTTTTTATTTGGTCCATGATCATGATTGAATGGTATTCATTATTGAGGTTATTATTCCATTGTTCCACCTCCATATTCAGTACATGGGTGGGGTCAGGTATTTAATTTCTCAAGACATATACATGGAACATGTCATGAACTTGGTCCATATTTGGAGGAAGTGCATTCAAGTAGGCCACTTGTCCTATAAGATCAAGGATCTCAATTGTGCTAATGTAACATGGTATATGCATCCTTTTCAGTCAAAACAACATGAATCTTTTCAATTGCGATATCTGAAAGAATACATTATCACGATCATCGATGAAATTTTCCCTTTGACAGTTGTCAACATTATCATTTTCATACAATGATTTTTGTTAAAATTTTATTGGATGACTTGAACCATATTTGCATTATATTGTACAATATTTGGTCCTTGTAGATAACATTATACAAAATCATTGAAATAGGATAGAGTTCAACATCACTTCCACACTAGATCTTCACATATAGCCATCTAAATGCTCGAGTGATAGATATTGTTGTTTGAGAACTCAAACAATGGAAGATGATGACCCCATTCACCTTTGAATTTCAATGAGCACACTCTATTCATGCACATAAACAATCAAGTTGTCCTTTTAGATGAGCACATGGTTTAGGGCTGATATGTTTTGAGAAAATTCAATTTAATACTCAAATAATGTTGAAGGATCCTCCATATTCTATATTTGATCATTCTATTAGGATCAAATATGATTGAAAGTGGTACCACGTAGAACATGACTACATTCATCACATATATCAGGGAAACTTTGTTATGATATAGATCATAATTAATAGTGATAATGTTGGTATTATTTGTGAGTTTATCCACCACTTTCTTAATTTCATTTTATTATTAGATGTCATTGGTATACCTGTGAAAACATCTATGGTAACATTCTTACACATCCACATCTGTATAGGAAATGTTTTAATCGACCCCATTGTCATATGTCACACTACATTCACATTATGTCCGACCATGAAACATGAAATATAATCCACAATCTAAATCTTCATTCTTTTCCCACCAGAAGTGTTCTTAATGGAAATTGTACCACATGGTACTTCTATTATGGATAGATAATGGATAACTATGTGGATTAGAAAATTGAAACTAATTTATCTTTGGTGATAAAGGAACATATATCAACATTCCAAAAAAAATCACATTATTATAAATGTGGTACTCATGATCCATTATTTTCATTAAATTTTTTTCCTTATTTCTTAACTCTTAATAATATAAATGTTCAGACTTAATCATTTTTATTGTTAGGTAGTTGGACAATAATTTTGGGAATGTATGATGAACCCCATGTCATTATAATTTTCAAATCCATTCTTTTTATATAAAGGAAAATAATATAATTCTCAATTCTTATCTTATATAGAGTATCAAGTTCTTTTGTAGTAAGAGAATAAGTTATCTTGCATGCCTTTTATAAATGATATTTAATAAAATATTCACAGTAGTTGATTTAATCTAAACATCATATTTTATCCATGTTGAGTTTCTTCTATGTGAATGTAAAATTTACAATCTTATGGTCGGTATATATTTTTACCTTCTCACTGTTTATATAGTTCCACCACACTGTTAGGGTGAAGATCAAAGATGATAACTATAGATAATTTATCAGGTAGTTCTTCTCATGGATCATAAATTATCATGACGCACAAGCTATCACATTATAATTCTACATGAGTACACAACCCAATCATTTCATTGATATTTCACTTCATATAAAATGAAAAAAAACTCAGCCAGTTGTTAGTTTGAGTACATATTTACTGATTGGAAACATATTTGGCTCAATTAATCATTCTTAACATTATTCACTCGATACATACATTACCCCATTCCTCTATAACATAGTTAGTGGTCTAGGAAATCAGGAGATGATTCTCATAAAACATTTGTAGTAACATGTTAATCCTAGGATACTCATGATTTCAATGATAGTATTAATGCTAGTAAATTCATTAATTACATTTGTTTTTAAGGGTCCATATAAATTTCATCAATTGTGACCATGTGTACCATGAATGTAGCTCCATTAAAAGAAAAGTGACACTTTTTAAAAATGGGGTATAATTTATCCTTTTATAATATTTTTAGAGAAACCCTTAGATGTCCCACATGTTCCCCTTTCTCTAGGAGTAGATGAGAATATCATAATTAATTACTACTAATATTTTTGAAGGTATTGAATAAAGACTCTATTCATAAAATCCATAATGATTTTAGGGAATTTAGTTAGTCCAATGTGAACTAATAGAATCTCTTAGTTCATATAATTTTCACGGAAATCAATCATCTGAATGTCTTCCTTCCATTCAATCAATTGACGATATCCAGATTGGAGATTCATATTTGAGATATATTGACCCAATTTTAATTGATCAAATAGGTATTCAACCCTCAGAAAAAGACATTTTCTAATTATTGTGACCTTATTGTACTCCAGATAATTGATACACAAATACAATGATCAATACTTATTGATTACAAATAGCATTATAACACCCAATGGTGACACACAATAGTATATGAGCACTTTTTCGAAATTATCTTCTGCCTTCTTCCTTAATATATTCAATTTCATTAAGACCATACTAAAGGGTAATTTTGAAATATGATTTGTTTCATTTTTATGTTCTATTATGAACTCTAACTTATGATCTAGGGGAAGTCTAGGTAATTTTCTATGAAATAAATCAGTTTATTCCCTCACATTTTTCATTTCTGCAAGGATGATATATTCAATTGACTATCCAGTATTAAAATTTTATGCATATTGATAGGAAATATAAACCCACAACATTAAGAGGATTTCCAAATTATATTCATGGTATTAATTTTATTTTTAGAGTACCTTGGGATTGTTTGAATATTTAAGATACTCCCTTTTAATGATAGTTGATGTGGGCTCTGTTTAAAGAGGTACAATCCATGAACAAAATATTATTGAATTTAACCAAGGTGTGTATTATGATAACCATTAGATTAATATTTCTACATATTTTAATTAGAGAAGAGTCCAACACATGGGATTCAAGGAAAAACCAATGATGTGATTTGTTGGATATCATTAATTTTATTTATCTTGGATTTGATTCAATAGTTTTAGAAAACTTTTATGATATAAATAAATGTGTAGAACTAGAAAAAAAATTTACATTTATGAGTGAATATGATTTGTATCGTGAATGACATAATTTTCAATCTCCACATCATCAGTACTGATCAATAAAAAATTCCATTATTCCTTTTCATTTTCTAACGGCTGATACAAATTAACCTAAAAGATTTGAGTTTTTTCTCTCTCACTTATATAGTGCGCTTGCTCACTACAATTGATGAATTGAACCATGGGTGGTTCTCTCCATTATTTAATTTTATTTGACACATTATTATTGTCTCTTTCATATTCATGATCTTATTGTTAATCTCTCCCTCATATATAGCATTACCATCTCACTTTTTAGAAATTCCCATGATGATTATTCCCACATTTTTTGACATGTGATTGTGTGAGATTTCCTTCCACCTTTGTTATCAGTTCTCTAATTTGAAACACAATCCTTTTTTTATCTCTATATCCATGGGTCCATTCTCCAAAATCCACCTCCACATTCAGATCACATTTAACAACAGCTTCATAACACCGAATTTCATGAATAGTTATATCATATTGAAGGTGTGGTTTTAAACCACTACTGAATCTATATATTTTTCAATCATTATTTATAAAAATTACAAAGGAATATCTTATATGACATGTGAAATTTTATTTATAATAAAATACATATTAACATTATTTTTGGTTTAGATATATGGATTCTCCCTCCATCT
Source organism: Viscum album (assembly GCA_963277665.1). Lineage (NCBI taxonomy): Eukaryota > Viridiplantae > Streptophyta > Magnoliopsida > Santalales > Viscaceae > Viscum > Viscum album. The sequence continues at coordinate 1,133,445,595 of OY728150.1, read as the reverse complement.
CTATGAGATGGGTTTGATGGAAATTTTTGTAAGGAAATATTTTCTGAATGTCATCTCATTCCATATATTTTATTTCATCCATTAGATTTATATACTTAATCAATGCCTGATTTTGATCAAATATCCATGTATATGATAAATTTTTTGAGTCATCATATCCTTCCAAGAACAATAAAGTAGGACAAAGATATTATGCATTGAGTTGGTACACTATTCTATGTTGACTAGATTAGAATATTTACTAAATTTATGTGGATATTACCACATTAAATATTCAAGAACATTATCCTCCCTCTTACATGAAGTCATTAATTTCACTTTATTCGGGCTATTATTCATATCCTTAGATAGTTGGGTAAGAATCACCATGAAATTTTAAAATCAACCTCCCAATAAATATGGGGATATTATTTGGGTTATCATAATATTTTTCCCTAACATTGGTTTTTAGACTAGCTTATCCTGGTTCCACCTATTTTCTAAAATAAAATATTTATTATGATAACATAATTCAACAAATCATGATTCAATAATTTACTCCTTTTTGTTATTTACTCTAAGAGAATATTTATTTACATCCCTATATATAATATCATTACAAAACAAATATATAAGGAATTAGTATCTAAGAAAAATTATCACCATACCTCAATAATTTGCAATAAAATATAAATGAAAATTTAAATTCTTCTTCCTTTTCCATTGAAATATTACCTTCTCCTAAGATCACATAGCCACTACATTATATAAATCAACGAAATGGGTAAGATAAAATATAGGTAAAAGGATAAATAATAACAAGAATCAATATACCAAGGGTCTGAATATTCATCATAATCATAACATTAAAATAGTGTCATAGACATAATCAAGAGAATAATTATTATCTAATGGCATGTAATGAAGCAATTCATTAAAAAAATCATTCTTTAATGGTAAAATTACACACATAGTTTAAAAAAAATAAAGAAACATGTTCATTCATATCATATCTGTATACCAATTACATCATCATTTTGATAATATATTGATTCATGTTCATGAATATTTCACATTATCTCATGATATAGATAAAATTACTGAATGAACTGGAGTTTTATATAATTCTGGGATCACCTAACACATATTAAAATTAAAATTACATTGCATGAAACATGTAACATATATCAATAAAATTAACAAGGTAACCCATATAAAGTATTGATATTAATAAGTAATAAATTAATCATGAATAAATGTTGGGTTTTCAAATGAATCTTTTAAAACATATTTTATGTAAGATTCATTATTATTGAGCGAAGAAGAAACAACTAAATAAAAGACAAAACCATTTTTGGTAAGAAGTGTTCTTTTGTAAAATAATTGTCTTTTTCATAATTTTTTTTGTATACATGTATATCAATAAATTTATAATTTATTTAGAATTAAATAATATTTTATTAATATTAAACGAAGGTATATGTTGAAATTTTTGCATGAGAATGAAATATCCTAATGAAAAGGAATTCGGTTTGAGAATCCCCTTACATTTTTTCAGAATGAATTATTCATATTGGTAACCTTAATAATCAAATTATATTCCTTAATTACTAAATTTATAACACATTTTACATGTATTATTATCATTATATATTGTAAAAAAAATTATGTCAATTTTTATTAGTTATAGAATTCAATTTGAATGATTTGAGAGCCTTCATTTTCATGGTTTCAGGATGGGTTTACTTGTATATAATTATCGAATTTCTTGTAAAATTAAAATTATAGTTAAAAAATAAAAAATAATTCATTAATGACACGTTATATTCTCAATTTTTCCATATATAAATTAATTCTATGATATGAGTATGATTTATTAGATAAAATGTTGATGAAAATGTTTTAATTTATTTTCAAAATTTGTATGACCAACAGAATTTATGTCATGTTATTTGATATTTTGATTATATATTGGTCCATGTATATTAAGATTTTATAATATGTATATTAAAATATTATTTTACCATAATAATGGTTTCTTTACCATCCATGTAGGAGGTACTAGAATAGAAGAAAGCATAACGTCTATAAGGTGGTGAATCGACACATCAAGAATGATGTATTAATTTCTAGAATAAATGGAGAATTAAAGTGATCTAATGCTTGATATTCAATTAACATAATTAAATTAAATTATATATATATATTATACTGTAGTTTTCATCTCCCAATTTGTTGGATATTTTGGGAGATAACAAGAAAATAAAAAAATTAAAAGATAACGAATGTGGATTTTTACCCTTGAATTTCATCTCTTTGAGATCCTCCTTAAAGGGACATGGTTTTTCTTTATTCTGATATTAAATGCTATTGAAGATAGGTTAGAGGATTAGTATGGGAATTAGAAATAATTTAGACAAGCATCAAGGAATAGATGGTTGGAGGGGAAGATGTGGTGAGGACTGGTATTTATAAGGAATACGTAGGGTGTTTAAGATTATTTTACCCATTAGTTTTCTATTTTTTCCCAAAAAAATAAACATTGATTATTATTGTAAATATATATAGTAAAATTTTCAATTGAATATGAAACTATATATTCTTACCTCATCCATACATCATCAATGACATAATAATTCATGAATTATTCTCATATTATAAATAATTGTATTTCTAAAATCCAAAAACCACATATTTTAGAAAAATCCACAAAAATCAACAAAAATATTATCTTCATGTAGAATTAAAAAATGGAAGACATTTCATGATGATAATTTCAAAAATATGATAGAATTTATTTCTAATTAAAATAATCATTTTCAAAAAACATATATATTTATATATTATAACAGATTTTATGAAATTTTAAATAATTAATTAATGTCTCATATAAATATCTTAAAATTATAATGCAACAAAATATTGATTTATGAATCCTTTTTATGCATGTAAATTTTCTATTAAACAAAAATATTAATTATTAAATAGTAAATAATAATTTACATTTCACAAAAATACCAATACATAATATATTAATTTAAAATATTTATTTATTTCCATTATTATTTAATAATATTATATTATAATTTCTTTGATACATATATTTTGGTTATACATTCATAGGATAGGAAATAATTCTATTTTCCATATTACTATTCATAATTTTCATATTATAATTTATGTGGCCAGGTTACTATTAAATCATTACAGTTTCTGATAATTATATAAATATTACTTATTCTATTATACATTTATGATAGTTATGTTTTAATTGGGATATGTATATGATGAATTTTGTTTATAAATATAATCAGGGAAATTACACTGAAAAAATTTGGGCTGTTGTCCATACACTAGTACCAACAACATTTAACTACAACCTAATCCGTAATGATAAAAAACATAATCAATGGTGGGGTAAATCATAATAATCTGGACAGTTCAGAATTAGATGACTCGATTATGGAATAAAGTCAAAATATTGGGAAAATATGAGTGAAAATTGAAGAAAAAATTAAACTTTTATAATTGAGATATTACAAATAGGATTAATAACCAAAAAAATATTATTGAAAATAAATCCAATCTTAATATTTTATAAAAATGGGGAAACCATAAAAAACAATTTGACCTTGTTTTTGGGTATATTTTTGCTGAAGATCGCATTTTCAAATGATTAAGAAGATCCTCTCAAGTCACTACATACCGATTGGATCATCATGATCCAACTAGTGATCTACATATTTGGGTTTCTAATTTAAATAAAAATGAACCTATAATAAAATCCTCCCATGGTTGTGAGGGTAACCCGTGTTATTTTCAATTTTATGATCTTTGTATATGGAAGATTAAGTATGTTCATTTATTGAAAATAAATTAATGATAATATGATAATTTTTAGACACACCAATTAATGTTCACCTCTGATTAAATATCTAACATCGATTGACCATAGCTCACACCTAGTGTAAACACTACATTCTAGAATCAATTGTTTATCTAAAATTTCTCATCAAGGATCCCATGAAATGAGAATTTTTAAAAAAACAACTATTATCAAGGATTAAAAGGTATTAATATTTTTAATATATTACATTGGTTTCCTGAGACACCCAATAATTGTTCTAGATTAATTGAATAATCCATATATATATATATATTCATCATAATATTGTTTGGATAATTCCATAAAAACCCTGAATGGTTACATTTATATTTTTCAAAAATGAAGGATCGTTATATAATGATACCCATTACCATGACTACAATATAAGAAATGATGTTAAATGACAAAATGTGATAGTGAAAATATCATATCATTATATAGTGTTATGAGATATTAATGGTGTTGTTATATTGGAAATAGTTATGATATTACATTATCTCATTTTATAATATTGTGTATTTTTATTCATAATGTGTTCATTTATATAACGCATTTCATCGTTCATGGAATTAGATATTTTTTAAACTCATTTGTTAAATGACTACATAATTTATTTATAACAAATAATTTATTAAAAAAAGTGTATAAATTATTTACTACTTTTTCTAGATGTAAAAAATTATTTATAAATAAGATTTTTTCGTAATTGAAATATAAATATTTAATAAATAGTTTCCCATGATGAGTTTTTATAGATTTTGGATTATAATAAAATGTGATTTAATATATACGACCATTGTTTTATGTGGATTTAAAATGTTATTTAAATAGAAAAATTTATAAATATTCATATAGTCCATATGAAATATTCATATAATAATAATAAATAAAATATTTTATTTCTAAAAAATAATATATTTTAATAATAATTATTAGATTCATAATATGTCATTTAATTATTAACAAGAAGAATTAATATTTAAATATAAGTATGATGAGTTCTTATTGGGAATTAAATATAAAATTTTCATATTTATATGTTACAAATTGTCAATTAAATTAAGTATTAATAATTAATTTATTATTGTTTCTTTACTTAATTAATGATCATAAATTTTTCATTTTAGAATATTGTCAATAATTATTTGAAATTCATGAATATATAATTAATTTAATATATATGATTCCATGACTTCGTTTTAACTCAATAAACTACTTCTTATAAATCATATACCTAGTATATATAGAGTTGAACTGTCTGTTTGAATTTTTATTTCATCATACATAACATAAACTATGATATTTTTCGGTTATAAAAATAATAATTAATGTGTATTATTATTCCAATATATTAGGGATTACAATTATATGTTAATTTAAATCACACATGAGTATCAATATATGTATATTGGGACATTAGGTTAGGGTACACTAGAAATTTACTTATTGTTCAATTAAAAATGTGATGGTTTGATACATGAAGAACCCTAAACTCTAATGAGTATAATTATTAAAAACAAATATTTAAATAAATCACATGATGGGGTTTTATATTGGATATGAATGATATGTATTTATATATGTTTGTATATAATTATATTTTACTTGGAATGAGTATCAAAAAGAATTAATTTTAAAATGTGAAATATATTAGAATGATAAAAACATATTAATTTTTTTTTGATTTTATAACATTAGAATATTTATTTTTAGTTGTATGAATAAATTTTTAAATACCTTAGGGAACATAGAAAGAATAAGCTATGTATCCTTTAAAATAATTTAATTTTAGATTCATTCTAATGGTGATGCTTTTAAAAACCTAAATGATTAAATATGTAAGACCCCAACCATTATGTTCCCATAGACTATTTTGTATATGGAACTAATTCTATAGGTGGTTAAAAATATTTACCTTTTAATCAAATATCATATATAGGTTACACATGTTGTTATACTTTTCCCATTATTATCATGTTGGTATTCAGTACAGATAATTCACATGACTGATTTGAGAATGTTGTTGTCCAATTAACTATTTATGAGTTATATATATATATATAATTGATATAATTATATAGATAAAATCATCGTGGTTTAATAGATTATATTATATGAGTTATGTTTGGATCAAATAGAAATACAGACCCAAAAATTGAAACAATTATATTAAATAGTGTTCATTATTTCATTTTTAAATAAAAAAAATTGATACTCATTTGATTAATGATAACAATGTTGATAAAATGGAATCATTATAGAAAATAATATTAATATTACTTTTCTAAATGTATAATAATAATATTTTTAATCTCATTTTATTTCTGTAAAAAAAAATTATAAAATAAACATGAGAATATGAATTCGTAAAAAAGGATATATATTTTTATGAGACCCTATCAATACTATAACATTCTTGGGATCTATAAATGTTCAATAAAAAAGTTCAGATTCTATGTGTCTGAGAAAACCTAAAACATTATAAATGTATTCATTATGATAATTCAAATAATTTAGACACAATGGATTCTTCTATTGGGTTAGATCAATCCATACAATTTATCTGATAATCATTATTGAAAATGTTATTTTATTCAATTTTTAGTATAATATCAGTTATTATAATAAATATTAATCTAATTTCTAAAATATATTGTGTATTGTTTGTAAGGATCTATCGGTTTTTTACCTATGTTAGTGATGAAATTAAAAAAAATTTAAAAATAGAATAGTATAGGAAAAAAGATATTTAATGGTTATGTTTTCATTTTTGGAATTTCTATAATATGAATTTTCCTAACAATGAATTATAAGTTTTTATTAATAAAATAATAGAAAGATGAATTTAAAATTCCATAAATACCTTAAGGATAAGTGAAATCATAGTAGATAGTTCACTTCATGTATTTATGTTATATATATATATATCAATATCCTAGGTTTTTAAAAGTATTGCGATACGTGTAGTCTGTCAAACATGTATAAATGTACACTGTATTTCAAATAATGTAATTTTTTTTAATATGATTTTATCAAATATTTTAATTTATTGACAACTTCATTAAAAAATTAGTGAAATTGAATATTGGGATGGGTATTTATGTTATAAAAGTATTCTCTCATTGGATAATGGAATTCATTATGTATACATTAGTAAATGAATTTATTGGTTAGAATATATATATTATATAATTCTTTAACCCTATATAATAAATATAAAATAAATATTGGGAAAAAAATTCTATATTTAATTTGTTGTTTCAATAAAATTTGTTATTGTATAAGGGATGAGATCTAAATACCCACTAATATAAAATATTGATAAATAATAGTATTTATTAAAACATTCATCCAAAAACAATCAAATGGATATTATATATGGTTTTTAATTTACTTATTTAATATTAATGGAAATAAAATAATTGTTAATTTATTTATAAAACTATATTTGGGATTAGAAATCTAAATTTATAAAAGACTATTTTTAGGTGAGTTATTAGATTATGAATGAACATAGATATGATAAAAATAAAATAAATAAATGTTGAATCCAATTAAATTAGTATTTAATTATAAAGAATGTACTATATACAGTAAAATTATTTTATGATATATTGGTAATTTATGGACTATAATAAAAGATACATTATTCTTTATTTCCAAACTGTATTCTCTCAATGATATATTTTTAACTAATTGAAAATTAATAAATAGACGATAAATTAACTGATAAAAGATATAAAATAAATTATTTATTTTGTGAAATAGTTGTTTAAAAAAATATAACATTAGGTGTTTGGGTTTTTTATTGAATAAGATGTTCATGTATTGAATATAAGGATTATGAACCCTAATAACACAATTATTCATATATACTTTCATCATAGATGTCACCTCATTGATGAATATTATAGGAATATTTTTAATATGATTTTGGGGTGATATATATTGCATTACATTATATATAATATGGACAATAAAATATATTATTTTAGTAAACATGAGGTCACTAAGGTACATATATATATATATCCATATGGTAACACATATAGTTATGAATTCGTTTTTTATGATTATAATATAAAATAATGATAATATATATGATAATTTATATTTTTAGAAAAATAAATAAGTTCATCATTCATTCATTCATTCATATCTGATATGAATATATATTTGAGTGGAATTATTATAACCTGAACTGAAATGCCAATTAGATAATTTGTGATCCTAGTGGGTCACATGGACTCAAGATCATCTCCCTAAATTCCTTAGGCTTCCGACCAGCAATGAGGCACTAAGTTGTGTCCATGGGGAGACTATTTAGTATTTCCAGAGTGTATCACTATGGATTGATATATTTTCAGGTAAATAATGGAATCAATATAAGTAAAATAACATTACAATAGAAGCATAAAGGAATAATGAATAACTGGAACAACATATAAAAATATATAAAAGATGGTGATGATATATGTCATGTTCTATAACGAAAGAAAACATTTAAACAATGTATTAGAAAATACATTCTATAAAAATTTGAAAAAGAAATCCAAATCTATCCCTAGTATGTAACGATCCAGATATTCCATCTTCTACGAATTCTATCATATGAAAGCATGAAATTAGGTGTCTGAAAAAAAACACATCCCTTTTTCAACACCTGCATTCATGTAGTCTACCCATATATCAATGGAATCCCTCATAGGGTTTGATCTAATTATGATTATTTCACCACCAATGGTGCTTATTACATCTTGTCAATGTTATGTAAACTAAAATATTTTGATTGGCTTTATATATAAAATTAATAAAGTAAAATAATGTAAATATTCATGTACCTACATTACCAGATGAATGGTGTCTAAACATGAAAAACGATCATTAATTAATTAAATATTTTTTATATAAATAGATCACATGAGTTTTAACCAACATGATTATCCTAACTTTATAATGATATTAGTAATCGATTCATGTTGTACCTGGAATCCATGCTGTTATTTATAATGAATAGGTTATTATGTAATAACCAAAGCAACCATGACATCAATTGTCGATCCGAGTCAGGTAATAAACATCATAGTTATAGGGTAAGAGTGTAATCCAAAGAGCATCATCTAAGTCATTCTATAATATTTTAAATCTAATTGATTCTATGTATTACTTCTATGGTAATATGTTATATATAGAGACTCGGTCAAAGGGTACAACCATAGTGCCTTTTGTCCATAAAAGTCATGCAAGATCCAAGAAGTGTATGGAAGGAACCATGTAAATGACAAATATTGGATCCTATGGTGTCATAGAATTCATCCAATGGTAGAAAGTGATTATATTCCAAGGTGTTTCTCTCTGTTGGAATCTTGAATAAATGAATATGAATGTTTCCCATGACTACTCAAGGAATTAACATGTGAATCCAAAATATAAAATCAAGTATAACAATCATATAATGATGTATTTGATTAATTAAAATTAGGCACCTTAAAGTTGTTTAATTTTTTTAATAAATTTATTTAATGGTATTATCATCTAATAAGTTCATTTGTTTCATGCCATTTTATTTAGTTTAACATGGCTAATCAAGATTGCGACAATTTCATTCATTGGAAATTTGATTACATGGTTCTATCATTTCCCAATCATATCATGACAAGGATGGTCTAAGGACCTGTAACCAGGTGGGAATCATTAAATATATTCTAGGCCAAGTGATATCAATAATATGAATCCCAATTACAATTTAAAATTAATTTATCATGGTAAATCAAATACCTATAAAGGGTAAAGAGGTAGTAACACATTAACAATTATTCAGTAACCAATTCAGGAATAATTTTTCTATTTAATTTTTACCATTAGTAGGGTTGAACCTTGGAACAACTGATTGGTGTCTCAGATGCATATGACATACTATTTGAAGCATAAATTTTTTGAAACAACATATATAGGGTGGTCAGCGTTGTGTATTTTACCACCATCGATGAATAACATATATTGAATTGGAATTAAAAAAATGGGTGAAGTAGATACAATAATGTAATATAAATTAAATGTACAACACCTGATGAAATATGCAAGCACACATGGAAAATAATAAAATAACAAACATAAGTGATGTGTTATAGACCACGTAACTCATTATTATATTATGAATCTCATCTAATATCAGCCTCTAATTTTGAATTTATTGGAAGATATGTGAGGAATGGTTCAATACTGTGAGAATAGGTGATATGATCCTAAATATAAATCGCATTTTGTGATAGAAATAAATGAAAATAATTACTAAAAATGAATCATGTACTTACCAGTACTGATCAAATGAGACAATTGGTAAATCGATCAGACATCAAATGGATGCTCGAGATCAATTCATATAAGAGAAGAAAAGAATCATTCCTAAGAGGGAAATTAGGGGATTCCATCGATGGAATATAAAATATGGAGAAAGGGTTGATTTATTTAAATCACATAATGGAAAATGTAGAAATCACAAAAAATAGGGATTACATGGGTTTTCCACATGGTTTTCCAAACCGTTTGCCAACAATGATTGTTCTATTATAGGGATGGGGTACTAATATGGTTAGGGCACACAATTAGTGAAACCATGTACCAATTCTTCAAATAACCCCATCCAAATGTCATAAGTTTGTATCTTGGTCATATATCCCATAACACATGGTTATAGAAAACTGTGAACCCAATTACACCCAAATGTCCATCGTCACATAGTTATGAGTGACTATTAATCCTAGCACATATGGTTTCTACTCACCATAAAACCATTGATATTTCATACAAGTTTGGGTTACAATCTCTAAACAAGCCCCAAACAGCCGCAAAAACCATCATAAACACCCCGAGAATCAAGAATTGGTCCCAAATGATGAACTTTACCATTGAATAAATTATCTATACATTAGTGAAAAAAAATGTTCTTACAATATTCTCCCATAAATTAACATATCTTCAATTTCACATTCATAGGGAGGATAAATATAGTAGGAGAATTTATCTATCCTATGGGAACTCACATTGGCTCTTACACCCATGTTTCATCATTTAAATGTTTTGACATCCATATCACCCATAGTATATGGATATACTAGACTTTGAAATAATTCATGATACTATCGATGATGCAGATAGTATACTCTTAATGTGATGCATCAATATCTAACTGAAGTTATTCCCAATAAAAATTATTTGATATGTCAACATGATACCAAAAAAACATTGAAATGTGGAAGAATTCATGCCTGAAATTGATGCCTTGCTGGTATTAGATACCAATTAGCTGCCAAACCAACTCTCTCTAAAATCTAAAACAACCCAAAAAAGTGTGGTTGTTGCTTCATGTTCCATTGTATTAATATATTCCCTAGTCGGGGTGATACCCAAAAAAAGACAAAATCCCCGACCTCAAAAACTATAGGCCAATGATAATTATTGGTGTACTATTTATATCCATACAATGTAGTATACATATGCATACAAATCATTTGAACCTACTATGAATTCTCCTGAACAGGACATGGAGATAGTAGGGTTTCCTCATCTACCTCTAGCCTGCACCAAGTTGAATTAAACTGCCAGCCATACAAGGTCTCAAATGAAGCTGTATGAATTACCATGTGAAAGATGATATTTTAGGAGAACACAAAAAGAGGGTTACGATTCAAGTAATAATCATTGATGTAAAGGATTATTTCTTAGATAATTTCGTCAAGTACTTGTAATATTTGTTCCGAATGTCCATCAATGTGATGGTGGAAGGTTATTCAAAGAAGAACTTATATACCCCAAGATTTCTACAACACTAGCTATAATGGTTATGTGAAATGTTTATCCCTATATGAAATGATTATATTAGGGCCCCCATGTTGTAGGGTGATCCCACAGTCATACAATCTTAACATCTCATTATCTAAGAATGTTTCTCATAAAAGAATGTAGTGGATACCTTTTCTAGTCTACTAATGAAAACTCGTATATGCTACTACCTCTAGAAGACCCTGGTAAGAAAACTAAAATATCCATGGGAACATCATAAAATTTCCAATAAAGGAAATAAATATACAAAAATAAGAATATATGTATATGTTTCTCCACCTTCACCTAAGAATATGTGGAGGACCCAGTGATAAAACATATTATCAGACATTTCATCCCATGCCACCAATACTAGCATCCAATATCTCAATAAATCATGTATATTCCAAGATGAAATAACCACTATCTAGACTAGGACACCCACATTAGTTCCTCTCTAATATTTCTAGGATCCCAAACATGTCCATGTATAAACATTATTTTGTGTCTTTCCAAAGACCAATTTGGTGGTGGTTCATCTCCAAGAATACTCTCACAGAGAACCGACCCTCCAGGCTCTAAAAACAACCAACCCTTCACCATTATAAGGATGAAATATGTATCTATAAATAATGAAAGATAATTAATCTCTTGAATATCATGAAAATCAAGATAAATCTCAAAAAAGTGGTCCATTAATTAAATTTTTTTACTATCGTACTATACAACATGTTTCTATGTTTTCTCACTCAGTGCATCAACTATCACACTATCTTTTCTAGTCATATTGGAAACCTCAAAATCAAATAACTAAAGCTTTTTCACCAATATTCACATTCTAATATCATGTCACACTAAATAAATAAATATTTGAACCTATTATGGTCTATATACATAACAAATCTCTCTCCCAAAAAGATAATGTCACCACAAATGTATGGCGTGGACACCTATATCATGATCGATGACATGAGTCTTGATATTTCTCTCATGAGACCAAAACTACCAAGCTATGTATACAATGAATGGGTCCTCCAATATCATCATAGACCATAACATGGCCTTGGATGTATCGAAAAAAACTATATTTCCTCCCTATGTTCTAGAATAATAAAAATAGCTGTCGAGACAATCCTCTATTTTAGTTCCTATAAGGATTTCTGGCATAGTTATGACCATAATAAATTGGCACCCCACTTTATGTAATTGCTATGAAGTGATGAAAGGTGTGAGAATCCCAGTATAAAACACCTTCAATATCCATCAATCCCCACAAAACTTAATATAAAAAACATGTTCTTGGGATAATCCTAACAATTAACAATAGTAACATTATCTAGTAAACAAATAATCTAGATTTTGATATAATTCAACCCACGAGGTGAATTGTTTTGATCTATAATTGGTACAAATATACCATGTCGTATATATAATGCTATGTCAATATAATCATAATAATCTAATTGTTAATAGCATGGTCTCAAAATGTGTGAAAATACACCATGATTCCATCCGAAAAGACTATGAAAAAATAATACAGATTGGGGTGGAACACCCTATTCATCAGAGCCCTGCAAACATTGGGTGCATTTATAAGACTAAAATGTTGCAATGAGAAACTCATACATACCATTATTTCTATAGAATATTGTATGAGGTATGCGTGAGGGATTTACACACACCATATGATATCCCAATATCATGCCGAAAATAGAAAAAAATATATCTCTTTGAAGATGGTCACCAATATCATCTATTCAAGGAAGTGTATATAGTTTCATTACTATTATATTGTTCAAGCATCTATAATCAATGCATAGGTGAAAGGTTAAATATTCCTTCTTGTCCAATGATATGGTTTATCCCTAATAGTAAATTTTACTCCATATAAATCATTTGGTATCTAGATCCTCTAACTTCCACTTAATAACCTCGATCATAGTTTTTTCCATTCTATATAGAGGAATGGACACTACTATTTCTCCTCTAACAAGATCAATCATAAACTCTACCTATCTTTCAATAAGTAACAAGAAAAATCATTGGTGAAGAGGTTCATGAAATGATTTACAACTGGGTGGAATTCTTTCTGATATTGAACATTATATTTTTTTAAGAGACTATAAATATGGGAAATCACTCTACCTAGAGTAGGATGTTTTCATCCATCTCTATAATAATAATCATCCCACTCACCCTTGTGTAGATAACATCTTCCCATTGATTATGTAAATGACACCTATACTATAGTTGATGTATATAAAGGTGTGATATAGAACCAACCAATAATTACCGTGAATGACATGGATTCTCATCATCTCAATATCCAATAGGTCCCTTTAGAAAGGTACACTACTTACCTAATAGGGATAGTCCCTGCAATGGAATCTTCGCTATGACTATTCTCTCAACAGTGTATCCATATTCATTATGCCATCGAAATAATGTATTTTCATCTATATACTTTCAATGATATATAATGATATGATTGTTTTTGGAGCATATATATCAAACATATAATATACTATAGTGGATTTTATTTGTATAATACCTCTTACTATACATGGAAAACAACTTAGTCCTCATGTATCATTTTTAATTCACACAACTGTTTTGATAAACGACCTTATGCGATAGATGGACTAATATGATCACAACTACTCTACTGGCAGTGCAGGTAAAATAATATCTGCATACCATGTCCATGTCTTCCTCCTCATCCAATTCTTCTGGTGCTACTCCAAATCCCTTCTAAACACAACATAAATGATATTTCCCATTAAGGTTGATTTGATTCATAACCTCTTCCACAAGAAGCTATTGCAACGGTCTAATGGAATCATGTAATATTTCCCATTAATGTATAATCCTAAAATTCTAGAGGGCCTATATCCAAATGAGTCAACATGTACCCCAATCATCTACACATGGAACACTATAGAGCTAAAATATTGGTTATTGTTATTTTATTATGTAGATTAAAAACCATAATGATAACTTTATTCTACAGGAAGAAGTATTGGACAGTTGTTGAACTAGTAGTTTATGCCTAGGCTAATACATTACCTCTATATATTCTCAGCAATAAGATCTCAGTCAACAATATCATAGAATGTAGGTAGGAGAGAAAAATTCACCACAGTACAGATGTCATACATGATCCCATCCACTAAGAATCCGGCATTCAAATCCTCATAACCAGCTAGTAGTGGTGAAAATAGATGGGAAATAGTGAAACATTATAAATACTACATAACTGAAAAACAACCCTCCTTAAGACGCATGAACTATCTAGCTCAATCAACCCTCAGTATATGAGGAAAGTATTTATCTTAGAAGGAAGTCTAAAAATCATCTCATTCCCAGACATTATAGAATCGATCTGGGATTATTAGTTCCAACCAATGTTCGGATGAAACAAATAGTATATAAGATTTAATCATTAACCTCCTTGCTAAAAGAATCTCTAGATGCTCACTTATAAACATGTTGGTCTCCATTAGAGTCTCAAAAGCCTATGGACAATCCTCTACAAGAACATAGTTGGACGGTGCTACTAGAACTCATGGGGTCAGATCAACCATCATAGGTGTAGTTTGATAGGAACCTAGCATGTAATAAATTAGACATAGTAATATATCTCATAGCCATGTGAATATTTATAGATCATATACATTAGTCAATGCTTCAGGTATCACTACTTGAAATATGACTGAAATCTAAATTCAAACCATGTTTGGAGTGAGGTATTCACCAACATCTTGGCACACGACATGGGGATGTCATAGATTCATTGTTCTACCAATAAAAATAACACGCCTAAAAATCAGATATATAGAAATATTGTATGAATTAGAAAAAAAGGAATGGGATCAGTCCTCATTTCATAGTACCCCAACTACCGACTAAAAGGGCTGATATTATAGATTTCTCATATTTAAATTAGATGGGTTCAAGTAGATGTAAATTCAACAATAACATTCCTTATCATTTATGGGAAATAATTCTATTTTAATATTATATTATGTCATTTATGTCTTCATTTTATTATTTTCATAATAAATGGTTCCTTCAAAATGTATCACAATTCCCATGAAATTATGAACCATACACCTTATCACTTAAAACAACACCCATCTTATTAATTTATAATGGATTGACTTGGTAAATTAACCATTTCAACCAATCAGTTCCCATAACACCTTAGGATTTGAAACCAGAAATCACTTTATCTTGTATGTGGTGCAGTAAATGAATACAAAAAAAAGGCTCACTCATTAATCATTACAAAAAAATGGCAGTTACATTCACCTATATGTCATGGAAATATGTGTGGAATGTGAAGTCTAGGTATCTATGATTATTCTTTTAAAATGATCATGTAACTCTTATCATTGGTCCATTCATGAATGACATAATTAATAAGAAGAATAATAACACCCATTACTATCATTTACATCACCCATTAGTGAAATGTCAGCAACAGTAATTGGAAAATGCAGAACAACAATCCTAATTCCAGAAACACAACATTTACTCTGAACAAGATTTAGATACTCCCATGAAAAATATATAACCATGTTATAAGCATTACAAATCTCTTATATATTTGTCCACATAATAAATAATTTATGTAATTTTTATAATACAACAATTTGAAACCCCAAACCCTAATAGAACGCTTGGGTTCACCGAGGAAGATGGGTCACTATTCATTTAGCACATCTCCCCAAATGTGAGATGTTACAAAGTAGAAGTGTTTTTCATAGGGTGTTTCCATGGTGATACTATTCCCTCATCACCAGAGTGTACCACAAAAGTTATATGTAATGATAGATAAATACCTATACCAAACATAGGAAACTAAAAGCACAACATAAGTAGACATGAATAAAAATATACCAGAACAACTGAAAACAATATATAAAAGAGGATGATGATATATGTATTGTTATATAAAGCCAGAAAACATTGATAAAGAGAATTAAACAAAAATTATATGAAAAAGTAGAAAAATGAATCAAAATCTATCAGCACCATATTGATCTCTATCTCAATCATCTACTACAAGCTCCATCATATGGAAGAAATTTTTTTTTTTTGAATGTAGACACCTCCCTTTATCAACACATGTATAAATTGAAATGTTCTAGGTAACTAATGGTGCATCAGATAGGGTCTGAGATAAATCTATATAGGACACCACCAATGGTTTTTAAAACATCATGTTCGTGTAATGTAAACTAAAACAATTTTCAAGACATTATATAAAAATGTAAATTTTTATTGTAACATAATTACCAATGTACCTGCTTCAGCCTATGGATCATGTCTGAACCTA
This sequence comes from Viscum album, assembly GCA_963277665.1. Taxonomy (NCBI): domain Eukaryota; kingdom Viridiplantae; phylum Streptophyta; class Magnoliopsida; order Santalales; family Viscaceae; genus Viscum; species Viscum album. The sequence goes on along the minus strand of OY728150.1, from coordinate 1,133,428,568 downwards.
AACCCTGTTAAATAATTAACTAAAAATATATTACATAGATATTTTCAGATATTAATTTCCAAATGTGACTTCTTGACATTATAATGATATTAATTATTCATACATGGTGAAGAAGGTATACATGAGGTTATTTATAATGAAGTGGTTCAATTGAAATAACAAAAGAGACCATCAAATCAAGAGTCAATCCATCTCATGTACTAAAAGTATCCATGGATATAGGGTATATGTGAAATCAACCGAGATTCATCAATGAAATTTCACAAAAATGTTAAAAAAATCATTGTTTTATATCCAAGGTATAATGAGATAATAATTGACTAAGACAATGATTGTTCAAAAGGTACATATTGTTTATAAAAGTAACACTATATACTAGGATTTTATCCATGGAATAATATAAATGATAAGGAATATATTATATGGTGTCACACTATGCATCCTCTAATAGAATTTGATAGGGTTCCATGGTGGGTCTCACCTGTAAGAAACTACATCCTTGAATCAGAATGGAGTCCTTGAGTTCTCAAGGAATCCCCTAATGAATCCAAAAGATAAAATGAGTCTAACCACTCCTATAATTATGAAGACGTCCACATAATATTTGGTACCTTATAATTGATTAATCCATTTATTTAATGAATTTAATGTTCACACCATTTAATATGTTTATTTCAGTGAAGCTAGTACTTTCATTACTATGACATGGAAAATTAGTAATGAAAACATTTCCTTAATTTCACATTTAATTATTTAGTTCTATCAATTCCTTTCATATTTTGAGATTTTTGGGCTATGTAGGATAAACTACATTCAATTCATTTAATATATTCTATTCCATGTGATATCAATAATAAATTTCCAATAACCATTACAAATATATTTACCACATTGAATCTTTAAACATAGAATAGTCAAGATGAACTAACATATACAATTCTAGTAGGAAACCAATTAAATAGTAATTTTTTTAGGGATGGATTTATGTTAGAATGTTCAATCCAAAGAACACCTTAATTATGGAACATATGCACATAAAAGGAAACTAAAATCATAAACAATGGAAACACCCTACATAGGGTGGTCGACATCAAGGATGATGACACCAGAGATGAATAAAATATATGAAATGTGTCTTAAAAAATGTTTCCATGGACAAAAATAAATCCATATAAATTATAAAAATGATTCTAGATGAAATCATCATGAACATACAGAAAACTATAAAATGAATAAAAATGATGGATGATTTTTATATAGCATAACTCATCCTCATATGACTCTCCTCATCCAGTATCATACTCTAATTTTTCTTAGATTAGAAGAGATCAGAATAATGGTTCAATTACCTGAAAATATGAAATATGAAAATGCATATAAATAGAGTCATTGAGATAAAGAAAAATGAATAACAGATAAAATTGAATCAAGTACTAGCCTATAAGGGTCCAATGAGGAAAAAAATTCAATGATAAGACTACAGATGGACAATGAGGATCAATTCATTCTGAATAAGAAAAAGGGTGCACCATGTTTTAAAAAGGGGATTAATTTACTAGAAATGGAAATATGGAATAAGAGTGGGATTAATTAGATCACATGAGTAAAAATTAATAAACTCTTCCAAAAACAAGACTCACACGGTTGGAAAATAGGGTTTTCCAAACTATGTTCCAACCATGCACAACCATATGTTGGTAAGGGGAACCGACATGGAAAGGTCTAATGATTTGGGAAAACATGCTCCAACCATATGAATCACCTTGGGAAAATGACTAAATTTTTTTCAATGGTTTTGAGGACCCTACCACATGGTTATGGAAAATTGTGCACCCTAAAACACCCTATTGTCAAACACAGCATTCATAGGATAGATTGTGTAGCCTAGATTACATAGTTTCTTTTAAATATATAGATAGTGTATTTTTATACAGGTCCAGTATCTAGGATCTAAAAAATCTCTAGACAACCACACAACCTTAATGAAGTCATTGAGAATCCATAATAGTCCCAAAATAATGAACTGGAAATTTTTTTATAAGTTCCATATCATAGTGAAAAACATGGTTCATACAGGAATGATCATTAATCTACTATATATTATGAATTATATTATATTTAATTGATAACCAACAATATTTTAATTTAATTTTTTTAAATGATATACATTTCAATATAATGAGATAATATGAGATTCATATTTTAGTCATGATGTGAAATTATTAATTACGTTCTGGGTCAGTATATTTTACTTTACCATATGGTGTATAAAAAATAGTTTCATATTTACACTTTTTATGAAGGTTTCAATTTAACTCACACAATATTTGATTATTAAGGATATTTATTTAGAAAATTCATGCATTAATTCACTTTTTTAATTCTTCCATGAAAATTATATAATTATGGATTCTAGTTTATGTTAAAAATCATCTATTTTTTTTGTTTACCAATATATGATTTTCCAACATTCAAGAATATGATGGTTTCTAGGCCATCAATTGTGCATGAATAAATAAGTATATATATATAAATAGATAAGTGATATAATAAATTCTTAAAAAACATATGTTAGAGACAAGTGATGAGCTAATATGAACTATTGAATAGAATTATATGTAATCATAATCAATCCCAACCTATATAGGTGCAACAACAAGGTAGAAAATAATGGTTATGAGTGACACTTTAATCTCGCATCTATTAGATCACATGGTTAGAGACTATCATCCAAGTAAGAAATCCGGAAATGGGAATCACTACCCCCCCAATATTCATTATGTATATGAGATAATAGGATATCCACGAATTAGAACAAATGAGTATCTATTTCACTAAAAAATTACCACTTCTATAATAATACTAATATGTCAAATAGATCACTTCCTTATGATTTTTGAATGTGGAACTATAGAATAAATGTTCTCTAAAAACCACAACTACAAAGCCAAAAACTAAAATTCAATCTTTATGAGATTACCATAAAAATCATAGTAATAAACGGTTGGGTGAGCATTAGGGAGTACATTGTAGATTTGCCTTTATTAATATTCAACATCACTATGTTACAATATTTAAATTTATGAATAGTTACAACCAAAAAATTAAAAAATCTGTAAATATTAACAAAAATAATGATGAATTATCATATGAATACAATTAGAATCTATAATTTACTTTTTCTACTATTGTAACCTCCACAATAAATTATAGATTTGATACCCATAATTCCATAAAAGTATAAAAAATGTGTACCATGGGCCTAGATTAATTCATCAAATATCATACATGTTAGTTCATGGATTCCTCAATATGAAACATGTACTGAGCTTATAGGAACACCCCTCAACAGCAGATGAAGAATGACATAGTGAAACAACAAATAAGAAATCATGAATATCGACTACAAACAACATTTCAACATCTCAACAGTAAATCACATATCTACTAACAAACCATAAATACAATATAAAAATATTTAACAATATTATAGGGTGTCATGAACATTTAAATCATGAATCATATACCCTTACCCAATTATCTTCAACCCCCACCACCCCAATTACACAAAATCTTCGACAACTTTTAACCACCACCTCAACATCAAGTACACCACCTAGAACACACAAATTATTCTTTTTCCTTTCTATTAATATCAATAACAACATAGTAATAGAGTCTTACATCTAGATTATATAACACCCATCATAAAAATCCATATATTTTATCCATAACAAAATATACAAATTTATTTCAGAAAATTTCATAAAATGTCATCAAAAAATAATTGTCAAACTATGTTATTATGAATCCGAACTACATAGACAAAAATTGGACATAACTTTATTATTTCCATCCCAATGAACTTATAATTTCGAAAAAAAAATTCATTCATTCAATCAGGGAATATTTAATCAACAAATCATTAAAAATCAATAGTATAATTTAATTATAGCATGCAATTAAGACATTCCATCCACACCATTTTTTCACTTCCATCACATATTTGTGGTCCTATATATTAGAAACCAATTCATCCATTATGTGATTTATTTTTATCATTACGATCAATTAACTTATTATATTTTTAAAATTATTTATATCCCACAATCATAAAAATTATTATATTACATTAATTATTTTTACTATAATTAGCTTTATATATTATCAAAGTTCATATCCATATTTTTTCCCCTCTTAACATTCCCCATTCTTCATTATTATTTTGTAGACCAATCTAAAAATAGTTAATGGAATCCATATTGAACAACAATGTATTAAAAACCATTCCCATAATTGATAATTTCTAATTAATAATTCATTAAATAAAAAACACAATCTCAATAACCTTTTATGTTTGGAATTTTGTAATATTCAAGAGATATATACTACAAAACAATGTTCAACACACTTTTACCTTTATATATAATATTGAGATATAGTTAATTTTTTATGTAATCATTATCAAATTAATATTCTAACTTTCATTTCAATTTAAAGTTAGTATTTAATATATCACTTTATCCATGTTTATAGAAATTAAAAACAAAACTATATAAAAACCAATACATTAATACTAAAATTCTCCACATTTAAAATTTCATTCATCCTTAACAACCCTAAAATTTATCAATATATATATTATAATGTTCTATAGTAACTCCAATGTCAATAAGGCCACAGAAATATTATAATATAGAAATCATATGGTTTATCAAAATCTCTTCATGTCCCAAGATCAATCTAGCGATTGTGTAATTCCCATATAACTTACATCATCTATTAGTTAGTGTTTTATATATTAATTTCCACTGAAACTATAATTACTCCCACTGAAACAAACTCATTAATATAGTATAAGAACAATATTTCATGTGTGGAAGGAAACATGGTAGCTTTTATATGACGCATTATTCCATACGATTGAATATATGTCTATAAAAACCCAATGTTATGTTGATTTGAATTAACCATAAATAAAACCAATCCCATGTGATGAAAATTAAATAAGAAACTTCATGAAACCTAATGAATCTAATCTATAATCCTTATATGGATTAATACCCCAAGGGAATGCAGACTGCCATGGGTTCTATCATCTAGATAGATAAATATGATATAAACCAATGATATGGGATGGCAATGAATAATAAATTAATTTTTTATAAAAAAATTACATGTCTATAAATACCATCAAAATATCTTTCCTAAATATAGTTAAATAAAATTGAAAAAACAAAAATTCCCTGTGTCTAATTTCCCATATTCTGTCAATGGTCAATTCACCCATTTAAATCATAGAGTATTGAAACAACCATTTTCCCCATGGTGTAGGGAAATTCTCATAGACATTTTGGGTAAAAATAAAACCACCAAAATATGATCTAGACAATGGTGAACTGATATCACCATTTTCCCCACCTCATTCTCCCTACCTTTCATGAAGACCACGATATGAAATTCAACAATTGCATCATTCCTAATTCACAACTATAATCACTATATGAAGAAATCCTATAAAAATGAATACCTTTATGGATTTTAGGCCTTCTCTAAGATGATGGGATGTTCCACACCTTTAGATAGATCATTTTACAAACCCTATTTTATATAATGTAATTTTTTTTTGAAATAACCCTTTAAATAATCCTTCGTGGGTATTTTATCCAATTCTTCAACACGAACCACCCAAAAAATTTGAATCACTATGAAGTGATGTGGGATCTATGATCCATCTTAATGAGAGGATGAGAACACCCTAATGTTATGATATTAGTAATGGTATTTACAGATTTTAATCTTAAGGACCTACATTTGAGATCAATCTAACCTTTGTGGGGATTTCCCAATAGTTAATACCTATAGACATTCATGTAATTAGTTACTTGACCACATGTGATTTATCCCCTTGAAAATACAATATAATCTAATATAAATATTAAAAATACAATATAATATAATATAACTATTAAAAATAAAGTTATATAAGGTCAAAAGAAATTAACATTTTAGCATATGGGTTTTAGTGTATGTGTGAAAAAATTACAATTATACGTCGTGAAATTTAACAAAACGAAAAAAACTATATTAAAAATTGAAAATTCAATTGATTCAATAAAATATGACCTATATTCTGAAATTTCCTAAATTGATGTTAAAAACATTAATACCAAAAGAACCAATAAAACAATATATTTACTAGGGAAACACCAGAATAAACCCTATCATATCACATTTGAATATGGGAAATTATTTGAGAAATATTAGGCATTTATGGTAGATACGAATCAATCGATTATCACCCCTGAGGATTTAAAATGGGAATTGTGGAAAGAAATAGGCTCTCAGAGAATAGAATGTAGACCTTATGTTTTCACATTAACATCGATATAAAAAGACTCATTATATGGACTATATTTTTGATAAGTTTTAAAATACCAAAACAAAACATCCATGAATGATACGTCTTAAATGGGTACATCATATAGATAAAATAACCAACCACTGGTACTCGCAACCAACTATACTGGAAACCAATTCCCCCTATTCCATGTTAAGATCCCCATTTTATTTCTTTATGATTTATCATTTTAAATTCCAAAATATTTGTAAATAAAGAATCCGAAAGTTTTTTTATGACAAACGATTATATGTTTATAAATTCAACCAGTAATTATTTCAAAAAAAAAAATTGAATTCTACTATAAATACATAATTGAAATAGGTGGTTCTAGCCCCAAATATTTATATAATTACAATACATAGTCTAATAAAAATATGGAGTCATGGTAATGTAAAATTTATATTTTTGTAAAGAATTATGTTTAAAAAAATTATAACACTAATGATATGACAATCATTCTTTACAACCTACAGTGTTATGATACAGTGTAATTTTAGAAGATTTCCAAAACATCCTTATAAAAATAATCCCACATAATAAGGGATTCTCCTCTAACCACCTAGCTACATTGTTAGGAGTCTAAACTAGAAAAATACATCATAGATATATCAATCCATAATGAATAATAACATTCCCAAATAATTGAAAATTTTAAATTGATAATACATGATAGATCATGGAATATCCAACATTAAATAAGAACCCAAAAATAGATCTCATTCACTCTCATATGAAAAAATATATAACTAAAACATTATATGAATGAAATTATCCTAATGATATGTAATATATATAGAACTAATAAATATTAAAAATCTAAATAATATAGTCATATAAATAAAAATATGAAATAAATTAATATTAATGGGTTCACCAAATTTTTTCGTGGAACCTCTTTTGGTTCCCTGTTTTTTATCTCCCCCCTTCAAAGATCCACATTCTAAAATATGAAAACTACACATTGAAATCAAAACTGATATGTAGTCATTAACCATACAATTAGAAGAATTTATTTTTATTGTAGTATATTGGTTCCATTTTATTCATATATAATCCTACTTGACAAACACATAGACTCAATAGAGAATCCATATATGCTAGAGGTTTTTCAAAAGTAGTGTGGGACTAAAATTGTTACCTTGGGGGGACTATACCATATTGATATGTACTAAATATAGTGGAATAATAAATAAGTAAAATATATTTTTGGTAGATACTAATTATATTACCACTACATAATTTCACATAAAACCAACCTTGCATGGAATATAATATTATAAATATAATAAATTGATTCAAGTCAAAATGGAATAAAAAATTATTACGGTCAGTTGAAAATAAATAAGTAAATATAATGTACCAAATTCTGTAGGCTATTAAATTACATGCTCAATTCAGTTATCCCATTCCATTTCTCAGTCTAATACAATAAGTAGTCATTTAAAAAAATTTATAGTCCTAACCTATATGTGTGATATCTACTTTTGTGCAAAATTAGTGACCCGAGTTGGGGGTGAGTAAATTTATGTTTCAACTAATTATATTATATAATTCATTTTATTCAGTGACCACAAAATCATAATGATATGAAATTTTTATATTTGTGTCAAAATGGTTTAGGTGATCTAGGTAATACCCACCTATAATTCCTATGTTAGCTGTCTTTGGACATATTAATAATATATTAGAAATATAACCCATCGAAATAAACTCAAGTATCTCTGAATAAGCATCAACGATTAATCCATTGAACTGGTATAATAAACACCATATATTTGAACTATAGGAATCCAAAGAATACTCAAATTCATAATACATATGTAACTAGTGGTATATACCATTGGAATCAAGTTACAATGTCAATATCAATAGTATATTAAATGTAACGAACTCCTACATTCTACATTCTAATATTGATCTAACAATCCCGAAGGATGATATCCCTAGAAATATGTAATGTGGTAGGATATGAATTCATGTTGTTAATCTAATGCATTTAATATTTTTTGAAAATATAAAAAAATATGATATCTTATCACATTCATTCTAATTTATTAGTAGTTTCACGATTATTCGGTTATTATAGACTAAGAAATTGATGAATGAAAGAATTTAACCAATCCCATATTAAGATTACCACTTGTAATTCAAATAAATGAATTGTTTATGATTCATTGGGTTCAAATATGGAATTTTAATCTAGAACCCCAGTTATTCAAATGAAATTATACATTAAAACCATAACAAGTATCATAGTGTAATTAAGGCTATTGTGCATATGGTTTATTTTGGAAGAAATGGAATTTAATTCAAACATTAATGAAATAATAAGCAACACCATTCATTTAATCCATGAATCAATCCATTAATTAATTATTAACCCATAATATTTTACATTATCTTCTAGAAAGATATATCATTTAATTAAGGTAGAATAAACTAATTAAAATTTTTACTTTATAACATTAACATAAATGAATCTCAAATAATCAAGATACCATTGAAAAATTTATTATATAATTATCAGATTACAGTGGTTCAAATTAATTAATTAGAAACCATTCATACCCATTATCCAAAAGGATACATGGTTATCATTAAATTATCTATGTGGAGGAAACCCATGTAAACAAGGTATATAGTAGAAAATTTAATATCATATTGTTTATACATTTAAATCCATGTTAATTATACATGATGTTCAACAGAATAAAAGACGAGTTTTCATAAGGTGGTGACCTCAAACTATAGGAAAGGAATTTTCCATTTCCTAATATTTTTTGAGTAAACCCATATTTCGTAATGATACCAGAGATTTTACATAAAATAGTAATAATTAAATAATGTAATGCACGTTATATATGATCTATTTAATAGTATCTATCAATTATGGAAGGGTACCATGAGAATGACCCAATCAATAGGTCAATAATTTTTAATAATCATATATAGCCTGTTGAAATGGTTAAGTTTATTAAACAACCTCACAAAACATGAAACATTAATTAACGATCAAAAATAACATCAACTTATTTCTATGGAAATGATCAATTCCTGAAAAAAAATAGTTCATATATGCTTAATTAACTATTTTATAATTTAAGGATACTACATATGAAGAAAATATTTATTTAAGGGAACTAAATTAAGGAGACTAAATTTAAAAATGAAAACTATTTTTTCCTGAGGTAGTGTCATGAAATATTACTAGTATTCATAAAAAATTGATGTTTTTATAGAAAATTATTGTGGGGCACATTCATATTCCTTAAAAATATAAAATTCCCAAATATTAGACATATACTACTGCTACAGTGGAATAAAAAATAGAAATAAAACTTATTGGTAAATAGGGAATAACCCACAAAAATTGAATGATGTAACATGAAATTGGATGAAAATTATAATTTATGTTATATAAGTGATTGAAATAACATGATATCTTGATCACAAACTACGTCATTCATTATTTCCAAGACACAAAAAAGATCTCCCATAGTGGAAGGGAGAATGGGAAGGAGAGCAGAGGAGGTGTTTTTTTTGAAAGATGGGGGAGAAGTGGGTCAAATTTTATATGATTTGACAATAAATAATAGTTTTAAATAGTTTAATAATGTTCATGATTGAGGTATATATTTAACCAATTTGTGTTCCAATTATCTTGACACAATTTCGAAAGCACTACCATGTAAAATAGCTACAACAAACGATTTAGAAACAAATTCTCATGTAGTGTTGACCCCATTCAAATATATAGACCACTGTATATTTTACTAAGACCCACATGTGGTGTATAGAATCTATGTGTCGTAAAAATAGGGAACATGATTTGGGGTGTGAGGATTTCTAAAACAATGTTACAACTATGTTCAGATATATGTTTATCCCAAATAACTATTTCACATTACAAAAATACCAAGACTTATGAAGAACTTAATGTACCTCATATGCCTCATTCCAGGACCAAACACATCATGTTTTAGCACCCGTACATTCATAGTTCCATTACACACCTTGATTTGGTATTTTTTTAATTCACTTAATGAAAATAGATTTCCCCCATGAATTATCAAACTGTATTGAAAGGAAATCTTATTTCCTCACCACCGTAGAACCTCACATACAATATATGTGCTAGTGGATATAATTACAATATCAAACAGAATCCATAATCCATTAAAATTAATTCATATTGAAATATTCCATTTTAAATCAAGAGTTGTGTTTTTAAATGGATATAAATGATCATGACATGAAATTAGTTAAAATAGGATGATACTAATATTCCTTATCAAACACTTATATGATTCTCCCAAAACATGGTATATAAAGCGGAACCATCATTATCAACCCATTGAAAATTGCTAAATCATGGTGCTCCCTGCAATAGGGATTTTCTGACATGATCAATTTAAAACCGTGGGGCCTATCACCATATGAATTAACTGTAAAAATAGATTGTTATTAGTCTACTGACCATTTTCAACATGGTTCCCAAAATAACATTTCTCAAAACACATTACAGATATATTAACATATACCTAATAATATTTTGAAAACACATCTTATAATGGAAACATCTTATTATTCATTAAAAATATTACAATATCAGTCATTCCTCAAAAGGAACCCGACCAATATCTAATGTGATTCTAGTGTATCCAAAATCATTTCCTAGATACAGTTTCAAACATACCTCAAACAACTACACATGGGAATGAGTGTAAAACTACCTCCCATAGAGACTTCTATAAAATTATTTATTACACTCACTAACATTCATGACTTCCCACTCCTATTGCATTTTCCCTTAAAGGGGTCATATGATCATCAATGAAAACAATCAAAAGCTCTTACCCATCCCGTGGAGAAATTAATTGAAGTCGACATCAAACGTTGATACCCTATAGTCTTATGAAAAGATCATGATACACTTCTTGAATAATAGAAAATATTTTTTTACCAATCATTAACATAGGAAGAGATCACAATACACTTCAATAACCTGATAAAACATAATGTTACTCATTAATAACTTTAGAAATCATCCGGTAACACATCCATTACATAATAAATTATTATGTTACCCATCATTAACATGTGAGAACGTAATGTTACCCTTTTGTAATGTTATAAAATCACAAATTCAACTTAAAAAAAATTAATATTTCAATTTTGTGGGAAACACATGATTTAAGGTGTAAGTTCCATGAAAAACACATAATTAATCACTGAATACCCCAAAACCATTATCATGGCCTAATGGTATATTTTTATGAACATACCCAAAAACATACTAACATTAATTTATAGTACATACATAACTAGTCCTGGATCACTATAAGCATATTCCTAATAAACTATAAGTTGCCCCCCTTCTGAAATTACCAATTAATGGAATTACTACGTAATATATGGTTCCATATTTATTAGCCCGATCATGTTATCATAGATTCCAAACATACCAATGATCATTTAGACATATTAAATGAATTTATATATAGACTAATAATGTCCTTAAATGGTTTTTTATACAAGATACCATCTCAATATAATTCTACATTTTATCCACGAACTTGAAACTGGTGTTCCATTGTTCATAAATTTCTCATGAATCTCAAATCAAAATATATTATCCAAAATCAATCCAAAATTTTATTTGTCTTTTATATTCATCATCAACTCTAATACTATAATAATATAATATAGTATCTCACATGCTTCTAGATTAAGTTTTGAGCATTCTATAATTTCATTTGATGGAAGTGTTCCCTATATCTTGATGGAATCATTTTCCCTATCTTACACAATGCTCCCCACTAATGGAGTGATCCAATAATAGATTCACAACAAACAAAATATTAAGGAAGGTAAAATCATTCTTCACCTCCGATTATTGTTTTGGGACATTAGAACATACTTCTTTCAACCTGAAACATAAACCTCAATACATTGATAAAATAATAATAATATTTCCCAAGAATAATCCATCCCTAAGATACATGTGGTGAAAATTACCACCACATGAGTATTATTCCAATAACATGTAAGCATAACTAGAATATATCCTTACATAAACATGTGATATATTCTCTCCCTAAACTATTCTCATAGACATCATAAGAAGAATAACCTAAATAATAAATCTTTTAGTATTTGTATTATATTACATTGTCATATTATTTCATTATCCCGATCCCTAGGATAACATAGATTAATATTAAAATCTCAGAACCAGATCACTCACGACAAGATATTAACACCCATGTCACTAAGCATCATGTATGACATGTAAATTTAGTCCCAATGTACTAACAAACATATTATAAATAGTGATGAAATTACACCTCTCAATGAGTTAGCATGATCATATCACTTAAATTTCTTCATAAAGATAATGTTTACTTCCAAAACAAACTCTACTCATTTCACTAATATATCATTCAAGGATACCACCTATGACGACATGTATTACATCATTCGTTCAAAATCACAATTCTACAGACATCCCAAGAAATCTTGAGTCCCAATGACACCATACATACAATTATTCACTTCTTTTTAGGAATCACAAAACCCAATATTCATGGTGATTTACACGACCATTACCAGTTTAATGACCATTTGAGCTATACTCTATAAAAAATCAGGTTGGGTCATGTAAAAAAAGAAAATTCTCACCCTCCCAATTTAATTTCTATATATTTTTAAATGAAATCATATATGATTCTATCGTTTTTCAAAAGAGTTAAATTTCTTCATGACTACCCACCAACCCAAGGAATCTATTACAAAATAAGAGTTCTACTCAATCCCCATCATTAAATGAAAACACTTATTATTCCTAAATACATGGTTCATGAATTATTTAATGCCAATAAAATATAAGGGGTTTTTCATAATGTATATAACCAATCACATTCAAGGGGAAATGACTCCAAATCTTGTTTCAGGACAAAAAGATCACTAATATAACATATAAGAAATAAACCAACTGATATTCCTAAGATATATCCATGTTCCCATCATAAGATATTATTAAATGAATAAAAAAACTAACTCCCACACTATGAAATTTTATATTAAATACGTTTTTTTATTATCAATTACATCAATTCGAAATTTACATAAAAATTATACAACTTAGGGAAATGAAGATTCATGTACATTCTATGAACGAAAATGTTTTATATGTTTTACATGACACTTTATTTAGTTGATATTGCAATTAACTCCAGGAAAATCAGATCAAAATATCCATTAACCATTTACCTATAAATATTTTTTATGAACTACGATCACTTAAGTGAAATAACAATCAAAATATTTAGAGGAAAAAAATCTTTAGGATTTAACTATCAATATACTTAACTAACAGCTCATATTAATAATGGAAAAAATAGAAAATATGTGTTTTATCATTTTGTGCAGTTCATTTAAGTATTAAAACATAAGACATTTATATGAATCATTTCATGTGTACTTTTAGACTTGTTAAATATATATCCTTCTTGACATAAAAATTAATCAAATGGGTTATGTTAAATGGAATGTGATGAAAATATCCACTTATGTGTGTCATGTTGTTCCTACCGGGTTCATTTATATGTGTATACATTTTTATTTTATTAATTTAAAGCATAATTAATTTTAATTCTAATCACATGTATCTGTAAAAAAATTATTGATAATTATTTAATGATTTGTAATAGAAAATCATATTGGCCTTATTTCGGTTTTATATAATGATATGGTCAACCTATGAGGGTCGAGTCAGTAACATTTGAATTCAGTTATATTATTTCCATTACAATTTTATAATGGTATGATCCTTATAAATTTAAATTGGAATAACATTTTACTGACAAACATCATTAGCAAAATGGATTTATTAAAAATAATACATATAATTACAAGAACATGTATAGAGCGTATTATATAGAGATATATTTATATGATTTATCTAAAAGGATAATATCATGTATATTAAGATTCATTTTTATGGTTAGACATTAAAACATTATGTGGAAACCAGTTCAAATGTTTTTTTTGAATCCCATTTAACTCTCATATACAAGAAATAAGTATAATTTTTTATTCAAAATTTGATACCCATAATATTTAATGATTCCATTTACGTTAATTCACTAAATTTTTTATGGGTATTCAATTCCATTAATTATTTTTAGGCTTCAAAAATAAAATGAAATCATCATAATACATGGGATGATAACATTTATGTTAAAGAATATATTTTATTTATCCAATATTATTCTATAATTATCAAAAGGAGATCTATCACATAAGAAATAATAATGGAATATCGTTATGGAAATCCCACATCCATGGTATGGATGTAAGTATAATAATGGCATGTTAGTCGTGTGTGCCTAGAATAATTCCTAAACACAAATCATCTTCTTCTATAATAATAAAAGAGATAAATCACATAATCCAAAAACAAATATAGGGACATCAAACAACTCAAGGTGAAATAATAATCAACTATAATAAAAAAACATGAAGAATAGTCCTATCTAATGAATCTAGTTTTCGTACAATGCATGGATTGATCGTTCCTAGAAATGAGCTAGTTACCATGTTCTTACACAATATTATTATAATACAATCATGATAAAAAACAATATAACAATGTTAAAAAATACTTATGATACCATATTCTAATATCATGGTCCACGATTAGTCAGAATTTACCAATACCAAGGGTTATATGACCACATGTATGCATCCTAATATGCTAAAGGGTTCTAATAATTTACATCGTTATAATTGTGGAATGATAAGGATACGATATTCTATATATTATTACAAAATATATTAGAAGAATAAATAACTAAAATATTAAATAGGTATTTAATAATAATATAACAACATGATATGTTCCACAAATACCAACCATTCATGGAATATAACACTTCATATACATTTCAGTCAATTATGTAATAGTGGAATAAAAATTCTGCATGGTCAGGTGAAAATAAATTAATATATATAATTAACCAAATCATTTAGGAAATCTAGGTATAGTATTGATCCATTGATTCCATTAAAAGTAATATAATATTGTAATAAATAAAAATTATGCGTGATATATAGTCCCACACATTGTACATGAGATATTATCATGTACCAATTGGTGGCCCAAATAGTGTGAGATTAACATTTAGTAGGCCGACACCAATAATGTATTATGCATTTCAGATCTTGAGAATAGAAATTTAATGGTGTGTAGATTATATATAAGAATATTTTATGTATATGTGAGTCAAGGAAATTCCTCCTTATTCATCCTAAGATAGCTTCATTAAAAATAAAAATAATAGATCACTCATAAGAACCTTTCCTATACACTCATGTGGTTGGGATGGTACGGACTATGATATACTCTATAATAACAATTGTTGGATCGAAATGATATAGATAATTATTGTAGTATCTATTGTTTCTCAAAATAAAATAGGCGGGGTGAATTTTATACTTTAAAATTATACGGAACTTTTAAAGACGAAGGTGTTTAAGAAGGTTAAACAAGATAATTCACAAAACCTCTAGTTCTTCAAACTTTCTTGATTTAGGAAATATGATTTTGAGGATTCGATTCTGGAAATGTGATTCCAGAAATAAAACTTTACAAACTTTTAAAAATATAAAGATTCTACCTTAAAGAGTATAGAATGTCACTAGGTCAGAGTATACAAGTATAAGACAGTATAAGATAATTATTATTTCCTCAACAAACAAAATGCATCAGAAAACTTAAAACAAACATGTAACAAGTAGTAAATATTTTAACCCAATGAGAAGGGTATCCAAAAAACTTGGATAAAGGTCCCTTGATTTATTCTTTCAAGAAAGTTTGTCTTACCCACACAAGGGTAAGCCCTCGATACGAAGATCAGAGTCTATATTGTTATCCCCACAAGCCCTCAACTTCATGGTAGTCAGCACCTATGTCTTCTTCAGAAAGAAAGTCATCTAACTTTAAGGTAGTCGACACCTCTATCTACTTATCCTCGGAAGCCCTTGAATGAAGTCAGCAACATTCAGAGTCGCACATGGAAATTATGAACAAGAAGTTTAGTACTCACAATGTTTGAAAGTCTCTCTAAAGAAATCACTTAAACAGATTGTAATATCTAGAGTCATAGAATAGTTTTTCTAAAGTTATGATCTCTTTCAAATGAGCTCTTATTCACTGGCACTACTTCAACGGTCGGCTCCCTCCTCCAGCGGTCATATTTTCCATTGAATTTTAGAGGGACATGTAAACGTGTCACTCAAACAAAGGTTAGTTAGTAATAGAAAGCCCATCATCATTTTGAAACTATATCAAGGATAAGAATAGTATGATTTTTTTAACAAATTCATTTTTCAGAGTCTAAGAAAAAATGAATGTTTAGAGTCTAACCAAAAATTATTCGGAGTCTATAATACCTAGATATTAAAATTCTGTATATCATGGAATTCAGATTTAGAATTCTATAAACATCAGAGTCTGAATTCTTTGGAATTCATCATCTGAGTCTATAAGAATTCAGTGTTGGAGTTCATGAGAATTTGGTGTCTGAGTTCATGGTAATTCGGAGTTTGAGTTCATGAGAAGTAGGAGTCTAAGTTCATGAGAATTTAGTGTCCGAGTTCATGAGGAGTCGGAGTCTGAATACATAAGAATTCAGAGAACTCAGTGTCAGAACTCATAAGAGTTCAGAGTCTAAATTCAGAGAACACGGAGTAAGAACTCATGATAGTTCAGAGTCTAAATTCAGAGAACTTGGAGTCAGATCTAATAAGAGTTCAGAGTCTAAATTCTGAGAACTCGGATTCAGAACTCATAAGAGTTCGATGTCTGAATTTAGAGAACTCGGAGTGAGAACTCATAATAGTTTGGATTCTTAATTCAAAAAACTCAGAGATAGAACTCATAAGTGTTCGGATTCTGAATTCAGAGAACTGAGAAACTGAATTCAGATCTTGAAGACAGAATTATTTATATCTATGTATATTTAAGATTCTGAGGATTTGGATAAGAATTTTTTTTATACATAGAGAGAAAATGAACAATGAAAAACAAGGTAAAGATAAATTTCCTTGGGGAAGAAAAATTTTCTATGTAAGTAAAACATAGTTTAAAATGAAATTTTCCTTAAGATGAGGTGTTTGTGATTTTCAAGACATGAAGGAATGGTAAAGTCATAAGGAAACCTTATTGACTCCAACATCTCCCTCTTTTTGGAAATCACAAACATTCTTACAGAAAAGAATATAAAGACTTTAGAAACTACTTTTCTTTACTCTGAAATTAAAACTTATCTCTCTTGACACTTGGGCGCATATGAATATGAATAACTCTCCCATAGTATTTGGACAAACTAGGATCATATTCTAGATTTATAGAATAGGAATTATCATTTTACTTCCTATGGAAAATCATCGTGGATAATAACACTGCATTAGATGAACTCCCCCTTACATAGGTAAATTTATTCTTTACATTGAATTCTATTTTCCTTTTTACACCTTTGTGATTTTCAAAAAGAATTAAAGGGAAATGGAAAAATATAATATGGTACATGAAATATCAGTACTAAACAACCAAAAGATAAGTAACCAGACATTTAGTTATAATTGGAAAAAATTATTACAGTGAAAATACAATAAAAGATCGGATTTAAACAAATTTATCCTTACTTTTCCTTGGGCATCAACTTCTTCACTATTGTTTTGAGCTTTTTCTGCTCCTTGTGGTCTTCAACTACTCATTTAAGAATCTAATCTTGATCCTCAACTATGTTCTCTAAAGCCTTTATTCATTCTTCCTGAGTCTTAAGAGCTTCTGCCTAAGCCTTTATGAATTCCTATTTCTTGAAAAGATTTTCATCTATCCCAATCCGGTGATCCCATTATTTCTTCCAACTATGTGAAACTGAATACAAATTCCCATTCAGATCTTTCACTTCATGAATCTAGGAATTCTGTTCCAGAGTAAGTTTCTCTTAAAACTATTTGTGATATCCTTGATCTTCACATCTTCTATGTCAAATGAATCCTTGACACTATCTTGGAACTCATCAAGATTTCTCATGTCGACTATTGTTTTTCCTAACCAAATTGTCATCTTCTTGCATGATCATTAATAGGATTCCTAGTTAATGAAAAATGATTTGAAAATAGCTTCAATCTTGACACACTAATCCATCACCATGGATACTGAATCTGATTTCTTATTTAGAGTGTGTTAAAGCTGCTGGCATCTCCAGCCAATACTTGGAAATATCGGAATAGTCCCATCAAGCTTCTTTAAGGACTAAACCATGAAATCATGTCCTATAGATGATGATTCTGAATCATAAACATTACTTGGTCAGGGATCTTTCTCTAACTCATCATCCTTCCTCTTTGATGATCCACCAGCTTCCTTCTTCTTCACAAAGGCTTTTCTAGGTGTATCAAAAACCACCTTCTTTCCCTTACCAATCTTTGGAATATCTTCCTCTTGGTTCGATGATATATGTTCACAATCAGATAATTGAAAAATTCTATCTTCATCAAACTATTCCCTATGATATCCTGCCTCAACATCATCAGGATGAATGAAATCATGATTATAACTTTCTTCCCCGGACAGCTTATTCACTTCATCTTCACCATTCTCATCTTCTGCTTTCTCAACTTTACCAGGAGTAACGAGCTTTGAAGACTCGTCTTTAGAAGTTTGGATTGAGAGCTTCTCGTATGGACTTCCCTTATCATGTATGTCCTCAAAATGCTTAATAAAATCTTTGGTTTCACCACTTCTTCCTTCCACTTCAACTTTTTTGAAAGCTTCTTTTTCTTCTACAATTTTTATTTGACTTTTTCTGCAATGACGAATTTCTTACCCAGAGTCTCAAGTAAATCTTCTACCAAGAATGATTTTGGATCCAAAATACTTTCAGATGCTTTCCTTGAATCCTTCAGGAGTGATTGAAGAATTTCAACTTTGGACATCTTATTATACTGATTCTTTTCTTATGCTTGCTTCTCAAGCTCATCAGCTATATTCTATTTTAAAGCATTATATCCAGCAGGATCCAAACCAAAACTTGGCTCCCTTGGTTTCTTATTCTTCTTATCATCCCCCTATTTAGCTACTGCCTCATCTGGATAGGATTTTTTCTTCTTAGTATTTGGTGGTGCGGATTGGGATTCTTTAGCTTCTGGTGTTTTTTCATTCTCTTCTACTTCATTCTCATTCCTCTTCTTTCACCATTCTTAGAGGTCTCAACAGCCTCCTTTTTCTTTGAGATAACTTCAAATTCTTCATCAGGAAAATCATAAAAATATCCATATTCCTTAGAAAATCCTAGTTTCATCCTCATAAATGTTTCATCACTTACCGACATGACTTTTAAATTCCTTGGTTTGGAAGTGCAAGAAATTTTGAAAGAATCTAAGCTCCAAACAATCAGCTTTGAAAGAATGGATAGATACATAATTATCTAAGACTTATATTTCCAATCATTATATTCTCAATCATAATTAGAATATGATTAACCAAATTTATCTTCCTTAGATTCACTAAGAAATCCATGATATACTTGAAACTTTTCTTTAATTTATCCTTATCCCATTTCCTCAGAATAATGAATCTTTGAACCAATAATTCAAGAATCTGATAATTTATAGATAGGTGAAAAATCTTTAGAATCTTTACATCTGAAAGTCCTAATAAAGCCATCACCTTCACCTTATCAAAAATTACTTTAACTTCAGGCATCTTTTGAGAACAAAACTATGCCTCACCCTCATAAGGAACTCCAATTATGCTAGCTGCCTTGGTGTAAGAAGCATCACAAGTCTTCCCGTAGCTCTTAAAAGAGAGCTTTTCTTTTCCTTATTCCTTGAAAAAACATGATGACTCATAGAACTCCACCAACAAGCCTAGATACACCAGATCCTGAACTTCTGGTTTTGATAATGAAACACTCTCCCATCAATTCATCTTGATTTTCATCAAGATTATACAGTCATACTTAGCATGAAATTTTGGATGAACCAACCATTCTCTATCAATCTGCCACTCCGAGATTGGCTTGACAGTTGAAATGTCTTTCTTAGAAGATAGATCAACATATATTCAGAAGGAATAAAATATTAGAAGTTCGCAACGTGATTAAGTAGAAGGGAAGGACTTCGGTACACGAATTCTTTGGAATTGATATGGGACAACCATTTCAGGGTCCTTTAATATAGGTTTTTTAAATGATGATTCTGCTTCAATACCCAATGAAATAGTTGAAAATCTTTCGGATATGATCTGACAGTTAAATTGATAGCTGCAAGGAAATCGTGGATCCAATATTTTGAGGTATTTTTATTAAATAAATTCTAATTTATGACAAGTAGTACTTACACCGAATAAGAAAAATTTAAAATAGATGAAAATAAAAGCAAATAAAAGATGATTAAAAAAGTATAAGAAAGGAGACATACCATTCAGATTTCTAGGAAGATTATTCGTATTGATGAAAAAATTATCTTAAAGAACTTTAGATTCTAGAAAATTTTGATTACGAAAATTTTGAAAAACTGACTACAAAATTTTTAGAAAAACATCATCACGAGAATATAGAAAAACATCATTACAAGAATTTAGAAAAACATCATTACAACAATTTTGAAAAACATCATTAAATGAATTAATAAAAACATCATTATGAGAATTTATTTAAACTTCATTATGAATGTTTAGAAAAACATCATTATTAGAATTTAGAAAAACTTTTTTACGAAATATTAAAAATTATTCATTACAGAAATTTATAAAATCATTATTACGAAAGATTAAAAAATCATCATTATGAAAATTTAAATAATCTTCATTATGAAAATTTAAAATCATCATTACGAATGTTTAATAAATCATCATTAAGAAAATTTAGAAAATCATCATTACGAAAATTTTGAAAATCTTCCTCATGAAAATTTAGAAAATATTAATTACAAAAATTTAGAAAATCTTCATTTAGAAAATTATCATTATGAAAATTTAGAAAACCTTTATACCAAAAATCTTTATTAAAATAATTTAGAAAGTCTGATAATTATAATTTCCATTACAAAAAATTTAGAAAAACTTACTACAAAAATTTACATTATGAAAAATTTAGAAAATATATCTATGAAAATTTCCATTATGAAAAATTTAAAAAATCTCACTACGTAATGTTCAATTACGAAAGATTTTAAAAATATGACTACGAAAACTTCCATTATGATATATTTAAAAAATCTAAGTACAAAAATTTCTATTAAGGTAAATTTAGATCTAACTAACAAGTAGATGTTATCTCCCTATGAAATTGTCTTTATTACTCTACGTAGATTGGTTTCATCAAGGATGTTAACAAAGGAATATTACCTTATGGTTATCATTCTGAACTTCTATTTAATGTATTCAAATTTATCGGAGGGTAAATATTTTGGAAAAATATCATCTAGTTTGGTGTTGTGTTATGATAAATTGAAGAATGATATCCCCTTTTTGTGTGTGATACCTAATAATGTGATTCCTAATATCTATGTATTTTTCACGATAGTGATGTTCAAGGTTTTCTCTTAATGCAATGGCACTAGTTTTATCACACAAAATTTGTGTTTTGGTAAAACTCATATCATAGTCTGTGAGTGTGTTTTGCATCCACAACACTTGAGAAAAACAATTTCTAGCTACTACATATTCAGCTTCAGCAGTGGAGAGTGCTACTGAGTGTAAAATTTGTCATGGCCATGAAACTAAAGAATCTCCTATGAAATGACAAGTTCTAGATGTACTTTTCCTATCCATTCTACATCCACCAATGTCATCATCTGAAAAACTTTAAAAAAAAATCATTTCCAGAAGTATAAAAGAGTCTAAGATCTATAGTTCCCTAGAAGTAGTGAAAAATTCTTTTCACTGCCTTTATATGAGATTCCATAAGATTGGATTGATATCTTGCACATAAGCGTACTGAAAACATTATGTCTGTATGACTAGCTGTCAAGTAATGTAGACTTCCTATAATTCCTCTAATTTTTTTTGATATACTAGTTTCCCTTCTTCATCTAGATCATATGAATTTGAGGTACCAATGATAGTACATATACTCTTAGTGTTTTCATATGCAAACTTATTAAGAAGATCATTAATATACATTTGTTGGGATATATAGATTCCTTCTGGTTTTGAGAAATTTCTAAACCAAGGAAAAAAGATAACTCACCCATCATACTCATTTCAAACTCATATTTCATTAGATCTACAAAGGAATCAGTTAAATATTTCCAAGTTGAACCAAATATAATGTCATCAACATAAATTTGAACAATTAAAACATTTTTCGTATCTTTCTTTATAAAAACTGTTGAATCATCATTTCCCTTAACATAATCATTTTGATACAAAAATCATGTTAGTCTATCATACCAAGACTGAGGGGTTGTTTAAGTCCATACAATGTTTTTTTATGTTTAAAAACGTGTCCAGGATGTTTTGAATCTTCAAAACTAGGTGGTTGTTCAACAAAAACTTCCTCTTGAACATAACCATTAAGGAAAGCACATTTAACATAAATTTGAGAAGGATTGAATTTGATGAATGATGGAAAGGGAAGTAAAATATGAATAGATTCAAGTCTAGATTTTGGAGCATAGGTTTTTTCATAGTCTATTCCTTTTTGTTGATTATAGCTTTTAGCTACCAATATAGCTTTATTTCTTAAGATAATTCCATTTTCATCACACTTATTTTTGAAGTCCCATTTGAATCTAATAACAGAAGTTTCATTAGGTCTATCAACCATGGTCCAGACATTATTCCTGTAGAGACCCGTATCCTGACGTACATTGACATTACATTACATTTGCGGAATACTTAGTACATAACAAAAACACACACACAAGGATCGTAATAGTTTAGTGTCTTTGGAAACTCGGAACGTAATCTTCTAATCGTGGTG
The DNA here is from genome assembly GCA_963277665.1 of Viscum album. Lineage (NCBI taxonomy): Eukaryota > Viridiplantae > Streptophyta > Magnoliopsida > Santalales > Viscaceae > Viscum > Viscum album. The sequence continues at coordinate 1,133,405,165 of OY728150.1, read as the reverse complement.
AAAGATCTTCAAAATCTCCCATAAAGATCTTCCTTTTTTTTACCTAAAACCATTCTTTATATCCTGGGGAAAAGAAAACATAAAAGGGTGAGCTAAAATGCTCAGTAAGGGTAAACAAAAGAAATATCAATCACATCATATACATAAGCACATAACTTTTGGAAATCTTAACCTGCAAAAGAGATCATAATTTCATAACATGTGGTAAATCATGGTAGTGAAATGTAATCACAATAATCATAACTTAAAACATGAAACTTTGTGGCATTCACACATAATCATAGAGAATCATTTCTTGTTAGTCAAGACTCATTGCCAAGACTATCTTAGTGGACAAAGTCCCTTTCTGAATCGAGTAACCCTCGTTTCAGTCCTGTTTCACTGAACCGGTATAACCTACCGTTCCAGCCCTGTCTATCTCATGAGATATAAAATCTTTACCCAATGCATTGGAGGGAGATATAGGTCCCACCCATCTTATAATGAATCCTTTCTTATGAGTGCCACATAATCATAAATCATACATTATCGCATAACCCATGTAATAAAAATGGGAATCTTAAACATCATGACATCATAAAACAATTCATATAAGATAAAGGAATTCATAAAAATAATTCCATCACAACATAATCAAATCAATGTAATAATAGGGATAAAAACAGAACCCTTTGTTATCTTAGATGGAAAATAATTTTGATAATATACTTGAACTTCATTCTTGAGGAAAATATCCTTTCTACTTCAAAAACACTTTTCCTTTCTTAACATGTCATACAATTTTAAACTAAAAGAAGTTGATTAAAAATAATCATGAAAACTTATAAAGGAAGATTCTTGGAAATAATGTTTTAAAAATCCATTCAGGCCGTATAAGTTAAAAAAAAACATTCTTCGTACTTTTGTCGGAAAAGTCAAAAAGTACCTCGTACGAAAAACGACAAAAGATTCCTTTCATATCTTTTACAAAAAACTCATAGAAGGGTAAAATTGGATATAAACTGTTGTAGAAGGATGAAAATAATTTTACATATTGAGGTAACATGGATGTGGATGATAAAATACACCCCAGTAAATACCAAAGTAAAAACAATCTCGGATAAAAATGAGATTGTGATATTTCCCTTACCTTAGGTCTGATTTGCTTCATATGTGTCCGAACCTCCTGTATAATGATTTAAATAATGTCATTGACTTATTACAGAATCATATTCATTGTTATGATATCATATACGGTTCACTTATGACATTATATTACCCGTTCTTTTGTAAATTCCATGTTAAAGAAGCGTTTTGGGTAAAATCGTTTCATTTATCGTAGGTGTTTTGACTTGTTGTTCTTGACATTATTATTACTTATATCATGATTTACTTACTTCCAGAATATAAAATATGATTTATATATCATATATATTCAGTATATATATATATAATAGATAGATAAATGAAATGAAAAACACCGTTCATCGAGACGGTAGTCCGTACGTACGCATGAACGTTGTTTTCCTTTCCTTATTGTCTTGAATGGAAGTAAGTAGATGACATATATATATATATATATATATATATATAAATCCAGTAGCTTTATAATGTCATATATTTCATTATTATTTCTTATATATACTTTATAATCATTCTTAAATGGTTAACATGGAGAATGAATCTCATCGCGTCGTGGAGACGGTAGTCCGTACGTACGCACGAGCGATGATATCATTTCCATAAATATTGAATTGAATTGGAGTGGTTTATAAAATATATCAGAATCAATATGATTTTGTAATAACTATGTATAGTTATTCTTTACACCATTATACCCATCCATGTAAGGTGGTGGTGGAAAATAGATTACACCACGGCGTGGAGACGGTATTCCGTGCGTACGCACGCGCGGTGATTTCTTTTTCCGTAGGATGGATAGATGGTGAAATAGGGTTGTTTCATACTTATAATAACATATCAGTATATGAGTGATACTGATGTTATTACTTCATAATGAAACAACCTAAGAAGAAGAAGTGGAAGAAGAAATAAAGATGAAAGAATTGGTAACGGTAATTACCTCTTCTTTGAAGCGCCTCTTTGAGACCTCCTCTTAGGGCACTAAAATTGGTCTTTGAGGAATACCAGAACCTCTAGGATGTTTCTAGGGAAGTGGAGAAGAGATTTTGGCAGGGTTTGACCGAGCTTGAGTGCTCAAATTGGTGTGAGGAGGAGGGGGAGGAGGTGTCCTTTTATAAGGGAGGAGAGGGGCACCTTAGGAATATCTCAAAATATTATTTTATATTAAAGTCAAAATCGGTTTATAATGGTTCCAAAGGGTCTTATTTCTAAGATAAAGTGGGGATGGGTCGAAATCCTATCATCCAATAGGATTTAGACAAGTTTAAGGTATTATTTTAACCTTATCAATTAGATTTAACTCTAAGTTAAATAATTTAACTTTTACCGTGTCTTTTTGTTTTCTTTCACTATATGGTTAATACACTTACTATAACATGACAAACGAACCCAAAATTGTATATTATTAACACATATATCCTTATCTAAGTCATTTGGCCGAACCTTAGATTTTTAGGAATAAAATAACAATTAATAATATAATATTTGATTTAAAAACTATTTTGTGTCAATTTTGACACTATTTGATATATGATTTTTGTGAAAGTCATAACAGAATTATATGTTCGAAAAAAGTTGATTAAATCAATAATAATATATCATAATAACCTAGAAAATTAGTGGAATTCATAAAAAGTCTCAAATTACATTTATTTTTGTGTTTATAACATCAATTATGTCAATATTTCATAAATAAGATAATTACTCCATCATCTTTGTGTCATAAATAAATTAACTTATTTGATGTCTAAAAATTACAAATAAAATACCATTCTGTAGGAAATCTTTTTAGATTTCTAATGAATATTTACAATCGAATTTATATCATGTACAACCCTATATAAAAAATGTTTTAGTAAATAAACTTTGATTTTAACTCTTTTAACTCTTCTTTGAATTAAATAATAATAAATGTCCTAATCTAATCCAAGTGGGCCTAAATGATAATAATTTACACTTAAGGTTGTTTTTGGTTGAGATACACTTGTCCAATAGAATTAGGACATGTGTTAGGGTAATATTAATATCATTCTTACCCTTAATTACCCTATTTACTTTTAACCGTGGTAAATAAAAGTAAAAAGTTACTATTCACCAAAAATTATTTTCATCTCATTGAACCAAATTTTACTTACTGACATCAACCGTGTCTCTCAGATTTTTGAAATTCCATTCACAGAAGCGGTAAAATTAAGTTTTATGAAAAATTTAGTTTTTTTAACTACCACTTAGTAGTTTCACTATTCATCAAAAATTGATGTTTTTTAGAACAATGCCAAAATTTCATCCTAAGCTATATTTCATATTCCGAATTCAAAAATGAAGTCTATTTTACCAAATTCATAACATAGAAGTTTCATTAATTAATTTTATAATTAAATCCCGCTGTTAAAACAAATAGCGTGTTTTTAAGAAACAATATCTATCAAAAGATTGACACTTGATTATGTCTGGTTTAAATGTGAAATTACATTCAATGACCAACATTGTATTAAATTGTAAAAATATATTCTAAATATACTTTAAAACAACTCAAATTAATAATTTATCACTATTAATTATTTTGATTAAAAAAGTTTTTTTTAATTATAATTTAGTAATTTTCACTATTCATCAGAATATGAAAGTTATCCGAAAAGTACCAAAATTTCACCTTAGGCTAAATTCGATACTCCGAATCCAAAAATGAAGTCCATTTTGAGAGCTAAAATTTCTAAAATTTAAAAAGGTGGTTATTACTATTCATAACGGCTAGTTATAATAATATTTTAATAGCATATCGTTGTTTAGTGAAACTCGGTATTGCGTACTACACACGCTATCGAGGAAGGTCGTGATTGCGTGTAATGCAAGGTAAGTCAAGGATGCGTGTTGTGCAAGCTCGTTTTGGTGTAGCGTACAACACAAGACATTAGTGAAATAAAAAAGAATATTTTTCATAAAATCTCGGGCTGTTACATTCTACCCCCCTTAAAATGAATTTCGCCCTCGAAATTCGTCGGGGTTATAAATGGTTTACTATTCGAAAGTTTCTTTAATAGAAACCCACATCGTAAAAAGGAATACCAAAACTTGGATTTAAAAACTAAAGTATGAAATGTAATGATTACCCAAATAAACTAATCACTGGGTTTACACATAGGTGAAAATATGGATATGGAAGAGAAATCTAACCATCATGTTCTGATGGAGAGTGGTAGAGAACATGGCTATGGAAAATCCAACAATCACAAAGCCATAAATTTGTGATGATCTAAGGTACCATATGATTCATCAGATATAAGATCACTAGGACAACATTTTTGGTTTTCAAGATCGTTTCCCTAAAGTTAAAGAATTTGAATTAGAATAAATACTTACTTTATTTTGGTACAATCTCACTATTGTTCGTGCCTTTAACAATTTCCACTTCATCTCTTAAATAAATGAAGTTGAATTTGTTATTCGTGAAGTGTTAGCAGATCATGTGATAGAATGAAAGGTCATTCCATCTGTCTCAAACAAAAGGTTAGCAAAATTATATACATAAGTCGATCTATAGTGAGATTAATCATATATGGTTCCTAAAATGGACTTTATACTTCACATATCATACTGATTAATAAAACTAGTTTCTACTAAACAGGTACTTCCTGTAGGTCAGTGGTAGGCGATAAAGGCCAGTCGCACTTCGGTTGTGGGTTCGATTTCCACAGCCTTGTCCGACGCGATGGGCTGTCGCCCGTCCTGCATGTTGTCCTTTTTCTAAAACTATATTACTATAACATCCCATCAATAATATCGAGAAAACTTCTATCCTTAAACAATACTAACTTATGTCCAACATAATCCATTCCAATCTTTAGGCTTATCCATAATACTGCAGTCCACTCTCATAACATAGTGAAAACGATTACCAGAGATTTAACACCATCGTCGATCCCCATATATCATAAGATATGTTTTGTTGGTCACATTCCAAACATTCAAAGTCCTTAATCATGTATTCTCTTGAATACCTTAGTGAAAACATGAATACAGTTAAAATTTAACACTTTCCACATACCAAAATCCTCAAAATTCTATATACTCAAACAATGATATCACTTAGTCCTTATATCAATCATGAGCTCATGAATACCGTTAAACATTTTGTTTTCTCGTTTTCCCTTCATTATGCGCATATCATCTTATTTCCAAAAATATCTCAATAACTTTTAATACCACATTAGACCAATACATAAATATTCCAATACTCCATGATACAACATTATTTTGGAATCCCATTACATAAACACTTAATCATTCCACCACATTGTTGTCATATTCAACATTGCCAATAGTGATCGCATGTGACTTCCCTTTGTCCTTTGCCTTCAGTGGTTTCTCATGTTGATCATCACTAACCCTTGGATTAGGGCATTTATTAGCATAATGCCTCATTTCCTTGCACTTGAAGCATTGAAGTGTTGGTGGTGCATTCTCTGCAGTGTTTGATTTATTCACATCATTAGAAACCCTTTTTCCATTACTTCGACACTCAGCTGCTCGATGACCTTCTTTTCCACACTTAAAACATTTTCTAGTCCCTTTAAGACAATCTCCACCATGCTTCTTTCCACACTTTGTGCATAAGGAAACATTCATCTTCTTTTCACCATTATTATGAGATTTCTCCTTGAACTCCATATTTCGTTTCTTGTCAAAACCATGAGATGGATATGTAACACCAACTTCCATTTCTACCTTGATAGCACAACGCACAATTTCTTCATAGCTACTGAAGTCTCTTATAGCTAATGCCCTTCGAAGACTTGGTTTTAAGCCACTGAAAAATCGATCAACTTTACTTTCAGGTTGGATGATAATGCCAGATTCATACCTTGCAAGTCTTGTAAAATTCGCTTCGTATATACCAACAGATTCATCATCCTTTTGCTTTAGTTCAAGAAACTCCTTCTCCATCTTTGTTTGAAGAATACGAGGGAATTACTTATTGAAAAATAAGTTCTTGAACTCATCCCATTCCATGGACACAATTTAATCTCTTTGCCTTGTATTCTTAATAAGATTCCACCATTGATCAGCTTCACCTTCCAAACGATATACTACTAAGATGACTTTATCATGTTCAGAACATTGAAGAACTGAAAATTACTTTTCAGTGGTACTGATCCATTGTTCAGCAACAAGTGGATCAGAAGACCCACTGAAAGAAGGTGGACGTTGCCTCATGAAGGACTCAATAGAATATTGTTCCCTTCTCTGCTCATTTGGAAGTCCAGAATGATTCATAGCTTGTGTAAGTATAGAAATAAGATTTTTCACTCCATCTCCCATAACATTTGTTTGTTCAGGAGGACAATCATTGCATTGTCCATTGCATTGATCAACATGGTTCCTTCGGGTTCCATCCATCCTCTAAAACCCAAAAAGAATAGCGTGAGAGGCAAAAATCATGCTAGGGAAAACAACATAATAAAGGGGGAGTACCTTCAATATCTAACATCTTAGGTTTAATTCTATGATCGTTAGCGTAGTTCTAGTACTATAACCTATACGTATACTTAACCTTAGAGACATCCCTAGACATACCGTAGAAATATCTCTAGGGATCTCACTAACGTTTTCGCATCCTAGTTTCCAAAGGTTGACTAAACCTTTCCTCTGATACCAACTATAGAGACCCGTATCATGACGTACATTGACATTACATTACATTTGCGGAATACTTAGTATATAACAAAAACACACACACAAGGATCGTAATAGTTTAGTGTCTTTGGAAACTCGGAACGTAATCTTCTAATCGTGGTGAAAGCTCTTCAAAATCTCCCATAAAGATCTTCCTTTTTTTTACCTAAAACATTTCTTTATATCATGGGGAAAAGAAAACATAAAAGGGTGAGCTCAAATGCTCAGTAAGGGTAAACAAAAGAAATATCAATCACATCATATACATAAGCACTTAACTTTTGGAAATTTTAACCTGCAAAAGAGATCATAATTTCATAACATGGGGTAAATCATGGTAGTGAAATGTAATCACAATAATCATAACTTAAAACATGAAACTTTGTGGCATTCACACATAATAATAGAGAATCATTTCTTGTTAGTCAAGACTCATTGCCAATACTATCTTAGTGGACAAAGTCCCTTTCTGAATCGAGTAACCCTCGTTTCAGTCCTGTTTCACTGAACCGGTATAACCTACCGTTCCAGACCTATCTATCTCATGAGATATAAAATATTTACCCAATGAATTGGAGGGAGATATAGGTCCCACCCATCTTATAATGAATCCTTTCTTATGTGTGCCACATAATCATAAATCATACATTATCGCATAACCCATGTAATAAAAATGGGAATCTTAAACATCATGACATCATAAAACAATTCATATAATATAAAGGAATTCATAAAAATAATTCCATCACAACATAATCAAATCAATGTAATAATAGTGATAAAAACATAACCCTTTGTTATCTTAGATGGAAAATAATTTTGATAATATACTTGAACTTCATTCTTGAGGAAAATATCCTTTCTACTTCAAAAACACTTTTCCTTTCTTAACATGTCATACAATTTTAAACTAAAAGAAGTTGATTAAAAATAAACATGAAAACTTATAAAGGAATATTCTTGGAAATAATGTTTTAAAAATCCATTCAGGCCGTATAAGTTAAAAAAAACATTCTTCGTACTTTTGTCGGAAAAGTCAAAAAGTACCTCGTACGAAAAACGACAAAAGATTCCTTTCATATCTTTTACAAAAAACTCATCGAAGGGTAAAATTGGATATAAACTATTGTAGAAGGATGGAAATAATTTTACATATTGAGGTAACATGGATGTGAATGATAAAATACACCCCATTAAATACCAAAGTAAAAACAATCTCGGATAAAAATGAGATTGTGATATTTACCTTACCTTAGGTATGATTTGCTTCATATGTGTCCGAACCTCCTGTATAATGATTTAAATAATGTCATTGAATTATTACAGAATCATATTCATTGTTATGATATCATATATGGTTCACTTATGATATTATATTACCCGTTCTTTTGTAAATTCCATGTTAAAGAAGCGTTTTGGGTAAAATCGTTTCATTTATCGTAGGTGTTTTGACTTGTTGTTCTTGAAATTATTATTACTTATATCATGATTTACTTACTTACAGAATATAAAATATGATTTATATATCATATATATTCAGTATATATATATATAATAGATAGATAAATGAAATGAAAAACACCGTTCATCGAGACGGTAGTCCGTACGTACGCATGAACGCTGTTTTCCTTTCCTTATTATCTTGAATGGAAGTAAGTAGATGACATACATATATATATATATATATATATATATAAATCCAGTAGCTTTATAATGTCATATATTTCATTATTATTTCTTATATATACTTTATAATCATTCTTAAATGGTTAACATGGAGAATGAATCTCATCGCGTCGTGGAGACGGTAGTCCGTACGTACGCACGAGCGATGATATCATTTCCATAAATATTGAATTGAATTGGAGTGGTTTATACAATATATCAGAATCAATATGATGTTGTAATAACTATGTATAGTTATTCTTTACACCATTATACCCATCCATGTAAGGTGGTGGTGGAAAATAGATTACACCACGACGTGGAGACGATATTCCGTACGTACGCACGCGCGGTGATTTATTTTTCCGTAGGATGGATAGATGGTGAAATAGGGTTGTTTCATACTTATAATAACATATCAGTATATGAGCGATACTGATGTTATTACTTCATAATTAAACAACCTAAGAAGAAGAAGTGGAAGAAGAAATAAAGATGAAAGAATTGGTAACGGTAATTACCTCTTCTTTGAAGCGCCTCTTTGAGACCTCCTCTTAGGGCACTAAAATTGGTCTTTGAGGAAGACCAGAACCTCTAGGATGTTTCTAGGGAAGTGGAGAAGAGATTTTGGCAGGGGTTGGCCGAGCTTGAGTGCTCAAATTGGTGTGAGGAGGAGGGGGAGGAGGTGTCCTTTTATAAGGGAGGAGAGGGGCACCTTAGGAATATCTCAAAATATTATTTTATATTAAAGTCAAAATCGGTTTATAATGGTTCCAAAGGGTCTTATTTCGAAGCTAAAGTGGGTATGGGTCTAAATCCTATCATTAAATAGGATTTAGACAAGTTTATGGTATTATTTTAACCTTATCAATTAGATTTAACTCTAAGTTAAATAATTTAACTTTTACCGTGTCTTTTTGTTTTCTTTCACTATATGGTTAATACAATTACTATAACATGCCAAAAGAACCCCAAATTGTATATTATTAACACATATATCCTTATCTAAGTCATTTGTTCGAACCTTAGATTTTTAGGAATAAAATAACAATTAATAATATAATATTTGATTTAAAAACTATTTTGTGTCAATTTTGACACTATTTGATATATGATTTTTTTGAAAGTCATAAAAGAATTATATGTTCGAAAAAAGTTGATTAAATCAATACTAATATATAATAGTAACCTAGAAAATTAGTGGAATTCATAAAAAGTCTCAAATTACATTTATTTTTGTGTTTATAACATCAATTATGTCAATATTTCATAAATAAGATAATTACTGCATCATCTTTGTGTCATAAAGAAATTAACTTATTTGATGTCTAAAAATTACAAATAAAATACCATTCTGTAGGAAATCTTTTTAGCTTTCTAATGAATATTTACAATCTAATTTATCGCATGTAAAACCCTATATAAAAAATGTTTTAGTAAATAAACTTTGATTTTAACTCTTTTAACTCTTCTTTGAATTAAATAATAATAAATGTCCTAATCTAATCCAAGTGGGCCTAAATGATAATAAATTACACTTAAGGTTGTTTTTGGTCTAGATACACTTGTCCAATAGAATTAGGACATGTGTTAGGGTAATATTAATATCATTCTTACCCTTAATTACCCTATTTACTTTTAACCGTGGTAAATAAAAGTAAAAAGTTACTATTCACCAAAAATTATTTTCATCTCATTGAACCACATTTTACTTACTGACATCAACCGTGTCTCTCGAATTTTTGAAATTCCATTCACAGAAGCGGTAAAATTAAGTTTTATGAAAAATTCAGTTTTTTTAACTACCACTTAGTAGTTTCACTATTCATCAAAAATTGATGTTTTTTAGAACAATGCCAAAATTTCATCCTAAGCTATATTTCATATTCTGAATTAAAAAATGAAGTCTATTTTACCAAATTCATAACATATAAGTTTCATTAATTAATTTTATAATTAAATCCCGCTGTTAAAACAAATAGCGTGTTTTTAAGAAACAATATCTATCAAAAGATTGACACTTGATTATGTCTGGTTTAAATGTGAAATTACATTCAATGACCAACATTGTATTAAATTGTAAAAATATATTATAAATATACTTTAAAACAAATCAAATTAATAATTTATAACTATTAATTATTTTGATTAAAAAAGTTGTTTTTAATTATAATTTAGTAATTTTCACTATTCATCAGAATATGAAAGTTATCCGAAAAGTACCAAAATTTCACCTTAGGCTAAATTCGATACTCCGAATCCAAAAATGAAGTCCATTTTGAGAGCTAAAATTTCTAAAATTTTAAAAGGTGGTTATTACTATTCATAACGGCTAGTTATAATAATATTTTAATAGCATATCGTTGTTTAGTGAAACTCGGTATTGCGTACTACACACGTTATCGAGGAAGGTCGCGATTGCGTGTAATGCAAGGTAAGTCAAGGATGCGTGTTGTGCAAGCTCCTTTTGGTGTAGCGTACAACACAAGACATTAGTGAAATAAAAAAGAATATTTTTCATAAAATCTCGGGCTGTTACAATTCCTTTCAAATTCATTTAGATCATCTTGCAAAGCTTTTATCCAATAATCATCAATTAATTATTCATCAGTGATTTTTAGTTCTAATTGGAATAGTAATCCTGGATGATCTACTTCATTTATTAAGGAACTTATAGTCCTTACATGTTGATTTACATCACCAATTATACTATCATTTGGATGATTCTTAAGAAACAACTAATTTGTGTTTTGTAAAACATGTTCATCAAAATAAGGTAGGAAGCCTTTTTGGGTAAATTCTTCAGAAAAATTTTCTTGGGCATCTTCCTTATTAGAAGGGTATTCTAACAAAGGTAGATAATTATTTTTTAAAAACACATCTAAAGATGTAGGTTGATGTTATTTAAAAGCAAAGGGATCAGTTTCATAAAATTTGACATGTACTGTCTCTTCAACAGTACAATAATTTTTATTGAAAACTCTATAAGCCTTAGATGTTGTGGAGTAGCCTAAGTAAATTCCTTCATCAGATTTTGGTGAGAATTTTTTTAGATTATATTTAGTATTCAGAATTAATACCTTGCATAAAAAAACCATGATGTAGGAAAGTCTAGGTTTTCTACCATTCTATAACTTATAAAGAGTTTTATTAAGAAAATGTCTAAACAAAACTCGATTTTTAGTATAACAACCAGTACATACAGCTTCAGCCCCAAAATGATTGGCTACAGAATACTCAGTCAACATGGTTCTAGTTATCTCTTGAAGAATTCAATTACTTCAATAAACAACACCATTTTGTATAGGTGTTCTGGGTTCAGAGAAGTAATGAGTAATGCCTTTTCTACAAAAAAGTTTCAAAATAAGAAATTTAAAATTCTCCTCCATGATCACTATGAATAGTTATCAAATGAAGGTTTTTCTAATTTTTAACTTTTTCTCTTAAACATTTGATGTATGAAAAAGTTTAATATTTCTTTTCTAGAAAATAGACCCACATAAATATAGTGTAATCATCACCGAATAAAAATACATTATATTTGCCTCCAATGCTTCCAGTTTGTGTTGGACCAAAAAGATCCATGTGCACTAACTGTAATGCATCTGTGTTTGAGACTTCATCGACTGATTTAAAACATGATTTATGTTGCATTCCTTATTAACACATATCAAAGACCTTTGAAGAATCAAATCTATGCTTCGGTATATCCTTAACTAGTTTTTTCTTAGAGAGTCTTCATAGGTTCCAATGGTTACAATGTCCTAACCATATATGTCACAAAAATGAATGAACATCCATTGCACTAAGTCAAGGTATATCTTGGATTCTATGGTCTTTTAGTTTAGTCTATATACATTCTCCTACCTATTGGAAGAAAGAATAAACTCTTCCTTGGAATTGTGTACTAAGCACTTTTCATTCATATAATTCACAAGGTAACCATCATGACATAATTGACATATGCTTATGAGGTTGTGCTTAAGACCCTTAACAAATAAAACATTTGAAATCAACATTTGTCCAAGAAGAACGATGTTACCTATACAAATAATTTCTCCCTTCGCATTATCTCCGAAAGTTACATTTCCTCTATTTGTCTTCATAATAATTACAAAGTAGTTTTTGTTACAAGTCATATGCAGAGAACATCAAATATCATTGTACCATGTATTACGGTGGGTACTTTATTTACTTTTATGAAAATAAAAGAGTTAGACATTCATAATCCAAACATTCTTTTATCCGGACATTTCAGAAATAAAAATTTTAGGCAGGCACATTTTCTTATAAAAATACACTTTATGAAATAATAAAGATTGTGTTTTGTTTAGGGAACAATTTTTTCCCAGGGTCCACCACACTGACACGTAGTGCAGAATGGAGCACTTTGAAGAAAAAAATAATTGTTACTAAAAATCGGTTTTGAACTAGTATAACCAAAATTACAACTAATCCTTAGAGGCCAGATTTGTGAATACATTTTATAAAGATTTTCCTTGCCTAAGGTAAAGTTTGAAAAACACTTATTCAAGGAAAATATCTCTGTCTTTATTTTAATTACTATGTTTCTGTCACCCAAATCATTAGAATTAGTACTTGGGTTAGGTTCCAAAATTTTTTTTATAGAAATTATATTTTTTAGATCCTTAGAATGTTTATCCTTCTCTGAATTTACTTCCTCAAGGTTTTTTTAAATACATTCAAAATAAAGTTTTTTATTATCAAGATCTTAAGAGAGATATGATATTTCTATAGTAAGAATAACACTCCTAGAATTTTCCTTATAATGATTTTTCTTGAGTTTTGAATTCACATTCTCAAGAAGCATAAAAACCTAGAAACTTATTCATAGGTAGGTAATGTATTATCTATATAAGAAGAATATTTTTCATCTGAAGAGTTATAATATTTACGATCACTATAGTTATAATTTAATGATATATTGGTCATGGATTCAGTATTGTGTACCATAGCCATTAAGTAATGATTTTCAATAGGTATTCTGGCTATTAAACTGAGATTCTTCTTTCCAAAATATTCCTAATATGATGATTCATCTAAAGAGTCTCCTCCACTGGCACTGCAGGTGTCATTAGCATTCAAAACATTCTTTCTCTAACTTTGTAGCAATTCTCACTATTTCTCTCAGATTTCATTTCCATACATTTTTTACTCTTAAACATAGGACAATCAGGTCTTATATGTCCAGCTCTTTTTCATTCATAACATGCGACTTCTGAATATTTCTTATCTTTCCTTTCTTTCTTCTTGTCTCTGGATTGAAAATTCTTATGTCCAACAATCTTGTTCATCCTACAAGCATGATTGGCTAGTTCATTTTCTAAAGATTCACTTCCACTAGATTTAGATTGTATAAAATCCTTCCTAGATTTAGATCTTGTAACTCTTTCGAGAGTCTTGTCTTTCATATGATTTGAAGTTGTTGTTAAAGCAACACTTACATTCCCAATCTTCTTCTTAATATTTTCAGCATCTCTCTTCAATATATTCTCATTTTGAATAAGAGTACCAAAAAGTTCATCAAGAGAAATCTACGTAACCTTATTATTCTCATCTATAACTATTCTCTTAGATTCCCATTCATTGGGCATGATGTCTATGATCATGTCTACAAGAGCATCATCATCTAATCCTTTCTCAACCATATATTTTAAACTATTAACAATTGTCATAAATATTTGTTGCACCTTACATATGGGTTCTCTATAAGGAAAGTAAAAATCATGATATTCTTCTCTGAGCATGGTTCTTTTTATTTCAATAATTTTTGAAGTTCCAAAGTGTGTCACTTCATTTTTCTTCAAAATACAATTTTCTGCTTCACATGATGAAATTTCAATGTATATATTTCTTGTCATCGAACAAAAAAAAAGTATTGTATACCCTATAATTTAGTTGATATTCATTCTTTTTCTTGATTTGTGAAAGTTCTAACTTCCTTTTCAGGGATTTTATATTCTCCAGTAAGCATAAAAAAATTATCTACTCCGGTATTGATGATAAATGACTTCATGTGATCTATCCAATATTCGTAATCATTCCCATAAAATATAGGTGGTCTAGTTGGATTTCAGTTGTCAATGGAACCTACATTGATTCCTGTCATCTTAATGAAAATCATTCCACACAATCATGTTAGTAATAAAGTTTGTAAATAGGGAAAATATTCCTAAGCAAGGAAAAATATAGAAAAATGAAAAAATTGAGCAAGAAAACTTATATGTGAATATAAGTATTTCAGATACATGCTCTGATACCAATTGTTGAGATGGTATGGAGTATGATATACTCTATAATACAAAATGTAGGATCGAAATGATATAGATACTGATTGTAGTATCTGTTGTTTCTCAAAATAAAAGTGGGGGTGAATTTTATAATTTAAAATTAATTGTAAAATTTAAATATGAAGGTGTTTAACAAGGTTAAACAATATAATTCACAAAACCTCTAGTTCTACAAACATTCTTCATTCCAAAAATATGATTCCGATGATGAAATTCCAGAAAGGTGATTCCAGAAATGAAACATAAAAATATTTTACAAAGATAAAGAATGTACCTTAAAGCGTTTAGAGTCTCACTAGATCAAATTATTCAAGTATAAGAAAGTATAAGATAGTTATACATACCTCAACAATAAAAATGCCGCAAAAAACATGAAACAAACATGTAACAGGTAGTAAATCGTCTAAACCAAAGATAAGGGTATCTAACAACCGTAGATAAAGGTCATTTGATTTATACTTTCAAGAAAGTTTGTCTTACCCACACCAGGGTAAGCCATCGATACGAAGATCAGTGTCTGTCTTGCTATCCCCACAAGCCGTCAACTTCAATATAGTCGGCACCTCTGTCGTCCTCACCATGGAAGTCCTCGAACTTTAAAGTAGTCGACACCTGTGTCTTCTTATCCTTCTAAGCCCTCGAATATACTCAGCAACATTCTGAGTCGCTCGAAGCAATTATGAACAAGATGTTTTGTACACAAAAAGTGTGAAAGTATCTCTCTAGAAATCACTTCAACAACACGTAATCTCTAGAGTCATAGATTTTTTTTTCAAAAGTTATGATCTCTTTCAAATGATCTCTTATTTATAGGCACAACTTCAACGGTCGGCTCCCTCATCCAACAGTTTTATTTTTCCATTAATTTCTAAGGGACCTATACATGTGTCACTCAAACAACGGTTAGTTAGTAACAGAACACAACATCATTTTGAAACTATATCAAGGATAAGCAATGTATGATTGCTTGAACAAATTCATTTTTTAGAGTCTAAGAAAAAAATGAAAGTTTGGGGTCTAACCAAAAACTATTCGGAGTATATAATTCCAAGATATTCAGAATCTTTTTATCAAGGAATTCTGATTTAAAAATCTATAAACATCGGAGTATGAATTCATAGGAATTTAGAGTTTGAGTTAATAATAATTTGGTGTCCGAGTACATGAGAATTCAGAGTCTGAGTTTATGAGAAAACAAATTCTGAGATCATGAGAATTTTGAGTCTGAGTTCATGAGAATTAAGAGTCCGAGTTCATGAGAATTCAGAGAACTCGGAGTCAAAACTCATAAGAGTTTAGAGTCTAAATTCAGAGAACTCAGAGTCATAACTCATAAGAGTTCAGAGTCTGGATTTAGGGAACTCGAAGTCAGAACACATAAGGGTTTTGTGTATGAATTATGAGAACTCGGAGTCAGAACTCATAAGAGTTCGGAGTCTGAATTCAAAGAACTCAGAGTCAGAACTCATAAGAGTTTGGAGTCTGAATTCAGATAACTCAGAGTTAGAACTCCTAAGAGTTCAGAGTCTGAATTCAGAGAACATGAAACCTGAATTCGGATCCAAAAAACAAAATTCTTTATATCTATTTATATATATGATTTCGAGGTTTTGGATACGAAACTGAATTTTATACTTAGATAAAAAATGAACAATGAAATACATGGTAAGGTTAAATTTCCTTTGGGATGAAAAACATTCCTTATGAAAATAAAACATTGGGTAAAATGAAATTTTATTTAAGATGATGTGAATGTAATTTTCAAAACATGAATAAATAGTAAAGTCATAAAGAATCCTTATTGACTCAACACATGTTTCTAATAAAAAAATATTAATGATTAATCCATGGAACATGTTTAGGAACTTCCAATTGTCAGAACCATGTGATTCCAGGAAATGTTCAAAAGAATTCGTTGTCTTGATCCTATGATCCAACTTTTGGTGATCATGACATTGGTTCATCCTTTATAGTTGAATATGAGGAATGAACCCCCATCTTTACAATTCTTAATAACTACCAACCAATCTTCGAGATATATTACAAGGTAATAACAAAAGTTGCTGGATCATAATCCAATGAGTAAGTCCAACTAATTTTGTATTCTGGTAAATCTAGATAAATTTCGGACATTATCCCATTAATTCTAATTTTCTAGTTTTTTTAGTTGAATAATTTGTTCTGGGATAAGGAATTCACAATTTTAGTACATTTACAAGATCCGTGGTGGGATATAACCTTTCCATTAACATCATTGAGTTTTATGAAATTCATAATTCTCACAAACATAACTCGGAACTAGAATCAATGAACAACCCACGGTATGTCTCACTATAAATGTAATTGGTCTCTTTATAAAAGAAAGGATATATGTAAAAATATCACCCATATAGTGTAGATATTTTAATTTAGGAAGAAAAGAAATATGGGTCATGGAAATTCATAATGAACACAACTTGAGACTTTTATTAACTATTAATATAATGTAGCAGAATTTCCGTATAAATTATTTTGAAGTTGTATGGTATTATTTTGAGACCACACGATTTGATGACACATGATTCTAATGCCAGGTGAGCCTGAAAAGTAATTTTGACATTTTTTATGTTCACATAAGTAAATTTGGAATCAGGTTTGTCCATCTTTTGAACGAGTTCATAGATTTTGAATCAGAGGGCACTGTCGTACTTGGAATGCCAGAATTATCTTAGAGAGGACCTAACATCGGCATGGAAGGGTGTGACAGAAATGTTAATTTTTGTACTATTTTTGAAAATAATGAAATAACATAAAATTTAATTTTTTTCATTATTGAGTGGAAGAAGATATCATTATGTTTTGGCGATGAGGTGCATTGATGGATGCTCATTAATGGCTTGTTATGTTTTAGCGTAATGAAGATTTATGTGAAGCATAACATGTATTCTGTTTCATAAATGAAACAACGTAACGATGCAACATTGTAGCAGAATATAAATGCTGCGACATGTTCCCTTTTTATGGAATAACACATTGGAGAATTGAGAGTTAAACTGAATACAATTCTCTAATGAACAAACATGGAGTTTTCTCCCCATCAATAACAATGTATATCGATGGAATGTTATCAACTACGATGCACCTTAAAGAACGAATCATGGAAGTAATAAATGACTTTGAAATCTTAAACCTTCATGGGAATACCGCTTCAACATCCAAATACTTTGAGTTATGGTTTTTTAGGTTTTCATCGTTTTTTATTCTAATTAACAAATGTTGATCAACCCACGAATAGGTTGATCTGTGGATCATCCATTCATGATGAGGGTGATTGTTTCTTGGGATTTATGTCTGAGGATAGATTATTATCAATGGAAAATCATTCCCAAGCATCCCATATTTTAAATTTATAATGTGGATGGAACGATCCAAAATAATAAAGTCCCAATCCCCCTCTTCATTTTTCCTTAATCATGGAAAATATTATAAATGGTGACAAGACAATTTCCAAACATTCGTAGTGAAGGTCTTACGCCAAAGAGTCCATAGGTGCAATTCGTGTGAAGAACAAACCACCAACGAGGAACCGGTGCTCTGTGGAAGGGACCATTGATGGTGGAGCACAGTGTCAGCCATGGGTTGGAGCCTCCACACCACTATGACGTGTCGGGAAGAACCACCGGCTAAACTGGTAGTGAGCAGGAGAGACACATCCCGCAACAGCAGTCTGCGGGTCTCGGAGGCAAGCATTCTTCAACCATCTATGAAAATCTAGGCCGAAAATATTGGCTAGATGCTTCACAGTCAGGCCATAGTCACATGTCCGTATTGGAGGAAACCACCTCGTGTCGACTACTATGCGAACAGGGGTACCAGACATAGCTTGCAGTCACATCTTGGCGAGACAGAAGGCCAGTTCCCCTCTTGCAGACTATGAAAACTAGTGGGTCAGACCCATGGCCCAATCAACCGGACCCTGGCCAGGCTGGGTCCAGGTTGTGTCACTATCCCCATGTTGATTATATGGACCTCGGGAAGAGTTAGGTCTTTTCGGTCAGACAAGGTAGGCCCGAACCCAGACTCCTCCATCCCCATTTTGAAAAAACATTCATATAATGAAAATTTGGCATCTGATTGATCTTTCGTTTGCGGAATTGGATCCCTTGAGATGATGCGAATCATTTGGAATACTCTATGAAGGATTTAATGGAATTTTAACTTCAACAAATGGCATAGGTAGTTGTTCTCCCGATATCAATCAAGCTACGTATGGAAACCCTACAGTTGGGTGAAACCTGAAGGTTGATAATGTGTGACCCTGTACGGATAAGATACTACTGCCTAGTGGGAAGAATATTCTTTGTGTCATCAAAGAACCAAGGCGGGGAGTGGATTTTGTGTTTCCTAGAAGACCAATGGAACTCTAAATGAGGATTACCTTAGTATGACCATAGTGGGAAGCGAGATATGTTGACCTGACATTCCCACAATATCGAGCGGCTTCTGTGTAACACAAAATATTGATGATACTCATTAGGGATCAGTAGCACATCACTGTTAGGTTCGTGGGTTGTGGCTTCTGTGTGACCCTGCAGGCCTACTGTACTCATTGACCAGGATTTCTCCAGCAATGGATGTTTTCAATGAAGTGACTAATGGTTCTACTATCCTAATCTAGACTATAACTGGTGTGAGATGTTTTGATTCATGATCATTCTTAGATATCATGATCTGTGGGATGTTTTTGTATTTCTTTTGGTAATTTACATTATTATTTTGGTTTCCCTACATTTTTTTACTCACCCATGCTTGTGGTTCACCAACGCGTTTTTTGTCTAGTATAGATGACATCCGCCTTGATGAAGGACTAGGGGGCATAAGACCAAGTGGTTCCCAGTGAGATCAGCAAATAGAACATACTTCCATGGCTTCCATCAACTACTATGTACCAACCCATCAGGTGGTTTTTTTCCCTAGATGGCTATCCAAAGTTCCTTTTTTACAATCCTGTTTTCTAGTTAGTGTATTTTTTTGTTTATATTCTATCCAATTTTATATTCAGTAATACATACAATATGTGTTTATTTATATTGGGAATTCTTGTTTATTTTTATAGATTTGGGTAATGGTTGAGTGTGTGTGTGTATATATGTACTCCAGAAAATGAATCCCACCCATAGTTTCATTCCTTTGGTGCTAGTATCCAACCCCTGGCCTTCATGAGGCTTGTTTGGGGTTTGTCATGGCACGGGCCCTAAGGGATGTGTCGTGAAATATTGGTTTCAAAGGGGGTCAGTTATACCTCCATGAATGAGAATATGTTTGTTTTGGGAAACAGTGTTGAATGTTTTAAGTTATACATTCATATTCGGGGAGTCTTGTGTTGGTGTGGCGGCCGACGTATCCATACTCTAGGACACTAAATTATGATTTTCAGCTATATAAATGAAAAAATAGGTTGCATAAGTGTCTCTTATGATATTCTTGAATAATTGTAGGATCACATGGTATAAACATATTTACTATAGACTGTCATGATCTATTTTAGGAATCCTCGACACATATATCTATCTAGGAATCAGATGCATGATTGTGTAGATAGCCATGCAAGTGATGAGGTTTCAGTTCAGGGAACCTTGATATAGATATCCCCACTCGGTGGTGAAATGTTGTTTCCACCACCCGTTGATCAGCAGTTCCAAGCGGTGTTTCCGAAAAATTACATATATAGACTCAGTTCATTGCATTAGTTTCAGAGAGAGAGACCTCATAGTTTTAGGGGATAGATAGATCCTCATGTCACTGAGGACTGGATGGAGGTAGTGACATGGGTATTCCACCTAAGGAGGACAATGTTTGACTGGATGGAGATCTTAGTTGCGATACATCTTCTGGGATTATTCTAGAGATGGTAGAGTCTTACAATTCAAACTCATGATGAGGTGAAAATCACCTGGACAGACATCGAGTGGATTTTCCAAGAGGTGTTTTCCCCGCGACATTGTGCACTGTGAGGATACAATAATTTCTTCATCTACAATAGGGAAGCCTGTCAGTGGTGGAGTACACTGCGAGGTATACAGACCTCTATCACTACTCCATTGAAATGATATGTAACCCTTTATTTAATCCCCTATGCATTCAGTAGGGACTCATATTAGAGATCATGAAATCCATGATGTCTCCCTGCATCACCACTATGGCTAGAGTGCTAGAGCGAGCCGATATTATGGAGAGCTTCCTAGGAGAGCAGACACCAATAGCTAGAGGAAACAGTAGTTCTCACGAGACAAAGTATTTAGTGGTGAGCACCCACAATAGACGCAGGGGCTCAGGTGCTCTAGGTCCTTTATGGGGTGACCCTAGGACTTGAGATTGGAAGTACGAGGGCTCCCTAGGTAGTGGGAGTCATCAAAGACCTAGGTTGTGCTCCACATGTGGTGGGCAGTGACTGATGGCTCATGAATACCCTACCTGCCACACAGATGATTAGTAGACAATCAAGGGACTACCGAGGAAGAGGAATAGGTTCATGAGAGAAGGTTTGTAGTGCGGAAGACGTGGAAAGGTACTTGGTCGAGTGACAAGCGTTTGGTGACGATTCTATGTGTTACAACAACCACCACCACTAGTTTGTCCACCACAGGCTTAGGGAGCCAGTAAAAAGTGGTGAGACTAGATTTAGGTGTTGGAGGCCTCTGACCATAGTGCTCCTAAAATTATTTGAGGTTTAATCTATGTCTTCTCCACCTTAGTTGCAATTCTTATAGACACAGGTGTCGGTCACTATTTAATAACCACAGACCCTGTTCGAGTCTTGGAGATTCTGGGGGATTTGATGGCTCATTCAATAAAATTATAGACTCATAAAATAAGGTATTCTTTGATTACAGATTACTTCAAGTGGTGTATTCTTACTCTTGGAGGTGAGAGTTTCTGCTGAGATCTCTTAGTAACAGTAACGAGGCCTTACAATGTCATCTTGTGTATGGACTGGTTATCTATAGTATATTCTCAAATAAATTGTTTTAGGTTCAATGTGTAATGTTTCTATGAGTATGGGAAAATTATTTCTTTACCCAATTAAAAGGTAATATTTTCCACATAGAATGCAACTTCTAGGATAAGGGTATAGTCAATCACTCACCAATTGGATAGCCTCACCCTTAATGTGGTGGACGAGAGAAGTCATAGCTTTCCTGTAGTGGTGGATCAGTCTGAGGATGTCATTCTGGAAAATTTTACCGGACTAACTCTTCGTAAGGAGGTACAATTATGAATTTACCTGTACGTCAGGATGACAACGATATCCACACCAGCATATCAGATGGATCTCACGGAGAATCATGAATTGAGGTTTCAACATGAGGACTTGCATGAGAATGGGTTCATAAGGCCTAGTTCTTCACCATGGGTAGCCCTAATATTGGTTTCCAGGAAATAAAATGGGAGATTAAGGTTATGCGTGGAAATTCGGCACCTGAAAAAGGTGTATGTGAAGAAAAATTATCCACTTATGAGGAATGATGACCTCTTCGTTCAGCTGAAGGAAGAGTGGTGGTTCTCGAAGATACACCTCAGATCAGTTTAACATTAGTTCGAGTATGGTATGAGGATGTACCAAAGTCATCATTTAAATGTTGGTATGACCACAATGATTAATTGGTGATTCCCTTTAGCGTGACCAATTCCTTAGTTCCATTCATGGGACTTATGAATAGAATCCTACAACCTTACCTTGGTCGTTTCCTAGTGTTATTCATTGATGAAATCTTGGTGTACTTAGCATTAGAGGAGGAGGATCATACACACCTAAAGATATCAATATATACACTCTTAGAGAACCAACATTATTATATTCTCTCAATGTGCGAGTTCTTGATTCGAGAGGTTTAATTTATGGGAAACATCATCTCGGAGGCTGGAGTTGTAGTAGATTCGGAAAATATATAGGCATCACATTCATGGGAGCCACCTAAAAGCATGAAGGAGGTGCATAGTTTTGTGGTGTTGTCCATACACAATTGGAGGTTTGTGACCAACGTTTTTAGAGTATCTTCACATTTATCATCCTTAACACAGAAGGAACAACCATTTGTGTGGACAGAGAAATGCCATCATTGATTCCAGGAGCTGAGGTGGAGAATAATGATTTAACACATCTTGAGACTACCAGAAGAGTGTGATGGGTATGAAACTTTTGATGACACATCTGGGATAAGACTAGGTTGTTTCTTGATGCAGGAGAAAGCGGTGATTGCCTATGGCTCATGGAAGTTGAGGTATCATTAGCAGCATTATGTGATCCTTGACTTAGAGTTAGCATTTGTGGTCTATGACTTGAATATGTGGATTCACTACTTGATGGGTGAATGTTTTTCCATCTACTATGACCAAAAGAGTCTTAGGTATATCTTCTCATATAATGACTTCAACTTGAGGTAGCAGTGATGGCTGGTGTTCCCCCTAGACTATGACTATGTTATAGTCTACACTCCTGGGAAGTGGAATGTGGTCGTAGAAGTACTCAACAGGAGGTCTGATTTACACCAGCTGAGTGAGGCAACATAGCAGCTTTCCACAATGTGGGTATCCTTCATGGATAGTGATGGATAGTCTAATCTTTAGTCGATGACTAACACTTGTCTACTCTTACAATGAGTTAGGGAGGTTAAACATGTGGATGTTGAATGTGAGGCCTGACATGATCAGTTATCCTATGAGAATGTTTCTAATAGATTTTTGATAAGTGAGGATAACACCATTATTTTCAGAGGACACACATTAGTACCAATGATGTTATAGGAGGAGGTGTCGAGGGAGTTCCATACATCCCCTTTGTCGATATATTTCTTATTCTGGAGAAGATGTACTAGGACCACTAACACCAATACTAGTGGCTAGTGATGAAAAAGTGGTGTCTTAGTTAGTTTCATGACGCCTCACGTGTTAGTATGTGACAACTAAGAATTAGGTCCCAGTAGGCTTAGCATAGCCACATGAGGTACTAGAGTAGAAATGGGATGATATCTCCATGGACATCATGACGGGGTTAACACACACGTATACGCGCCATGATTTTATTTGGATGATCGTTCACTGACTCACCATGTTGTCCCTCTTCCAACCCATCCGGGAGAAGTAATCTATAGAGGGCTTGGGACACATCCAAATCCAGGAGATGTTGAGGATACATGGGGTGACATTGACAATCATCTCATAGAGTGATGAACGCATTACATCTTGGTTGTGAAAGGGATTTCAATAGTCGTTTGAGTCACCTCTGTGCTTGGGAACAACTATTCAACCTCAGATAGATGTTCAAATGATGTAGACCATTCATACCGTGGAAAAAATAATTCATACTTCATTCCTTGTTTTAAGTTATAGTTGGGAGGTCCTGTCACGACCCGACCCTACCCGTGCTCAAGCCGCAACTACCCCATGCCCGCCTCCATAGGCCAGGGGCTGGCGACCAGCGCCGAAGGCACAACAACTCAGGGAGGCCTTTGCCTAAGCACCTGTACACACACATGCAGCACAGTCAATGCAAAAGTGCAGAGTAAAAGAAATGACAAGCAGAGTAAAAGTGAAACTGCTAAATAAAAACCACAAATGTGCATCGACCTCTAAACAGTACAAAGTACAAGATGAAAGTAAAATGAAAATAAAAGGGGAAAAACACGCGCCCAACCAAAAATTCCACAACCCGACAATAGGTAAAACAACAGAAAACAGCTGGGAGGGTCCCACACCTGGAACCCGACAACGACCACCGCACACGGTCCATGCTCCTGGCTCCTAATCTCCTCTGACGTCACGACCAACCTGTCCATCGTCTGCAAGGGCACACCAAGTGCGGGCAAAGCCCAAGCAGAGGTGAGTATAAAAATACTCAGTAGGATACCCCTAACGCTCGAGGGAGAAACAAAGGAGGTACCGAAGGGTGAGTAGTAGAGCGAACATGAAAGGTAAAGGAGTATAACAGAGAGTGTAGTAAATAGTCCAGCTCAACCCAACAAGAAGGAAGAAGGTAGACTCATCCAGACACAAGGAGCTGTAAACGGTGGGAAGATGAACTTTCCGTCGAGTCTTCGCTACTAATAGCAGGAGAGTAGACTCGTATAACCATGAGAAGCTAGAAATGGAAATCACGTGGTAGACCCCACGCGTCTTCACCTATCCTGGAAGGAGAGTAACCAAACCAAAGAAGTGGGTACTGGAACAAGGTATATACAAATACATATACTCAATAAGAAGCCCGAACAAGGTCGTAAGGGGATCTCCATCCCGTAGCTCATCCCAAGATAAGGGAGTCACCAAAAGTCCTAGAAGTAACACCATCGATGCACAACATCCCACACGTCTTCCCTAAACTACAAGTCAAGGGCTCAATCACCGTACCTCAACACTATCCGCTTTGGGCGGCACTGACTCGCCCTTACAGTTTTAGGTATCATCACAAGGACGCATCTCGGTGGGGAAATCGCTCCCTGTACTTGGGAGTTCTGGGGGAACATCAAACCACAACTCGTCACTGCCCCACAGTCGAGAGGTTTTCTCAAAGTCAATAGGCGACCCCCTGCCCAGCCCCGCTGGAGGGTCACTAGAAGTCGACGGGTTCCCACTACTGGGAGACCCAGAAAGTCGATGGGTTCCACACTGTCCAGTACCATAACAGTGTAATCCACTGGAGGGAGACCCGGATAAAGTCGGTGATGGGACCAGTTCCCATCCCAGCTGGAGGTAACCCGGCATCAGGGACCACTGACCAGCCCAGTTGGAGGTAAGCCCGACATCGAGGACCACTGTCCAGCCTAGCTGGATGTAAGCCCGACATCAGGGACCACTGCCCAGCCTTGCTGGAGGTAAGCCCGACATCGGGGACCACTACCCAGCCCTGCTGGAGGTAAGCTTGGAACTGCTCTGGTCATCCCTGCTGGATGGTACTGCTCGGTGAACACTGTTGTACTGGCCATCCTTGCTAGATGGTACAACTGGCAAGCCCTGCTCGAAACAACCTCAGCCCTGCTGGTAACAACCTCAGCCCTGCTGGAAACAACCTCCAGGGTAGAGGATCAGTGCCCGCGTAAAGTGTTGGTCACACTGAAACCACCAGAACTCTACCAGGGAACACAATGCAACGAGAGAAACTCCCGAGGCCTCTCAAGGTGATCACACTCTAAGCCACTGAGTCATTGTCGAAGCGGACTAAGACAACTAATCTCAGAAAGTGGGGAAAACACCCACACTGTACGAACACCCGTAGTCGCAAACGGTGTCACAGTCTGCTGAAAGGGCACAGTACTGAAACCCCTCACGACTGCTGAAACAGAGGAACCAAACTATCTCTACCGGCCAAACCATCGAGAACGAAACCAGGGGGAGACAACTCAACCCTGCTGGTCAACAAGCGAGAATAGGACCAGGGGAAACTCAACCCTGCTGGTCAACAAACAAGAACATAAGAACCCTCTACGTCGCGAGAGGTCAAAAGTACATAAATCAGAACATGACATGCACATGGGGCCCACACGATGTGTGGACCCAATTTAACCCCAACTGAACGCACAAACTTCCTCAGGTACAAACAACCACATGTACCTCCAAGTGTTCCCGTATACTCCCAGAGTATACCACATTCCAGACGAAAGGCTATTGTGCACATGGAACCCAACATCAACATGAAGGCGTGACGTAACAACTCTAACCAGCCACATCAACGGTTGAGGCACATCCAACCACATATCTTCACTCACACGGGAGTGCACGTGATCACCCACGAAGGGTTCTCTGCAAACACGGCGAGAAGAACCACCATCAGAGCACCTTTCACATTTCTACATTTAATAAGATTCCTCAAGAGGCTCCGCATAACCAAACGGATCGCACCATTGAAAACATCACGAAAAAACACGTGAGATAGACTACATACTCACCTCAAACGGATATCCGACAGAAAAGTCGCAAACACTGCCTCACGCCCGAATGGCGTCCCGTGATCCCGAGACTCGGCCTCGAAAACAGTCGGACGCATCACACCATTGTGATCCCCTCAGGTTAAAAAGACAAAAGACTGCTCACTTGAGTGTAACAGATATCTGGAGAAAAAGATGCATTCCGGCACACCGCACACGAGCGGTGCTACGTGGGACCCACATCCCGGTCCCAAAACACAATGAACGGATCGCAGCGTTATGATCCTCTAGAAAAAGAACACAAGATGGACTAATCACTTGTCCAAAACGGTCGCCTGGTGATAGAGATGGAAAATCACCATCAACGCCCAAACAGCCCTCGCGGGGGCCGCACCATCGTGCGGAATTATAGCGAGCAGACGACGCCAACACGATTCCCTCGAAAAAACATCCAACATCGACTGCTCGCACGCCCCAAACGGACGCCCGATGAAGAAGTCGCTAAACGCTGCTCGCAGCTCAAAAGACGTGCCGTGGGGCCCGCACCTCAACTTCGGCCTCAACGTCTGAAACCACCCTTGAATGCTTCTCCCCGACGCCAGGGTCCCAACGCCACTAACGGAACTCAACGCGGACGTCAGATGCGTTCGTGATGCTCAAAATACGAAACCCCTAGAAAACGCTCGTCCACTTAATGCACCTATCGTGCCAACGAGCCCCTCGTTTCAGGAATTAAAAATTTCTGAAACCATATCAAAAGGTCCACCTTAACAGGAGGTCTGCGCTGCCACTGCTGGCAAGAAAAAACGGACGTTTGGCTCATGAGCCACATCTGTCACAACCTTAATAATAATTTATTATTATTGATTTCAAGCTCCTCAGGTCGCCCGTCTTCGGGCATAGAATCCAAAAAAAATGAAACCCACCTTAAAAAGAGCGCGTCGCCGATACGAACTCCCCGCAGGAGACGACACGTCAAACGGACGCACCGTCTGGAACTTACGTCCCCCCGATTGCAATGGGGACCCAAAGGGGCCCAGTCCGGACCGCCGGCCCGGTCCCGACCGCCGCGGCTCACTCCAGCCGCACCAGACCCCTCGAGTTTGGTTCTCCCCAACAGACCGGCCACAGGGCCGGTCTTTGTCACCTCCCACCGGACCCATGTTCGGCGGGTCCTTGTCCACATCGCACACCCAAGGCACGACGCCTCGGGTTCCTCTATTGAGGGCGACAGGACGATGCCACGCCGCGGCCGCCTCATCCCCGATCTGCCGTCGGCCGCACCCGGCCCCACCAAAGCCGCCTGGCGTCGCTCGCCGTCCACGAGCCCTGAACGACAGCGAAGCCCCCGGCTGCCTTCACCATGCCCCGATGATGGCCACTGTCGAACGCCGCCTGCGCCATGAGCCACCGCGTGCCGCCGCCTGAGCCCCTGCCGCACCGCCGCTAGACCTCACCGGAGAACCCAAAACCGCCGGAAAAATCCTCGAACACCCTGTACTTTGACTCGCAACTACGGACGCCTCAGAACCCCAAAAATTAAATCCGAGATATGCGTCGGGAAGCTCAGAAAATTTACTACACAACAGTGGGATTTGTTCGGAAATTAAAAAGCAATTTGACACATATAAATGGGTTCAAAGAAGGTGTGGAAAAGAAAAACGCATCAAAACCCTACATTGTGGGCGTTGCTCGGAGCTTCGTCGCCGAACCGCCGCCTTGCCGGAGACACCTTGCCGAAGTGGAGGAGGAGAGGATGGAGGAGGGGTTTTTCCAGGGGTGGAAATGAGGGATATGGGAGGGTTTGAATTAAGTAGAAAATAAAAATTAATTTAATTAATTTTTATTAATTACCCACGAAAAGACCCACCTCCGAAACACTAGATGAGGTCATGGTTAAGCCTCACCTAGGGTAAAAACCACTTCCCGAGCACAATGGTGGTCTCAAAATTTCATTCCAAGCTCCTGTTTGAATGTCATAAAACTGAACGCCCAAAGCTGCAATATTACCAAAACGCCCCTGGCGACATTTTTCACAGACGGCCCGAGCCCGCAAAACTTATAAACCTCCTAGGGTAAACGACACATTCCTAACTCAATGATGCCCTCAGTTTTCCTATCCAATCCACCGTTTATGTGATACTTTAGTATAACCATTAAACGAATAAATTAATTAATTAATTTATCCTTTTAACGTTCCGAAAGAGAGCGAGGGGTCGAAATATCCCGCGCCGACACGTTTTATGTCGTTCGTAGGGTAAACACCCCATTCTGGACCCATCCGTACACTCAGATATCTGATATAATGCACCGTTTATGAGTTATACCATTTATTTGGTGTGCCCAGTGTGAACACACTGAAAATTTAATTCTGACCACTCCGGGGCTCGGAATCACACACTGTCGGAAGGTGCTTCTCTAGAATAACATCAAGAATATTCCAAAGTGTTTCGCAGCAAAAACTGGGTTCTTAAATCATTCCCTCCTTAAAACTTTTCATCCCCGAAAAGCAAAACAGGGAAAAACTCAGGGTACTAAGCCCACACCTGGCTCTCCCGTACCCAGAAGAACTCTCGCACAGCTCTACGCCACCACACACAGACCAAAGGATTTGATCTGTTCATGCACGGTCTACCCTTACCAATGTCGTGCATAGGATCACGCACACCTCTTCTTGGGTGAGTCATGTGGGAGAAATCACGCACCCAAACCAGCCTTCGGGGTTAGGGCAATGCGGTAGGAAACCTCTTCATCCCTCTACATGGTCTTAAACGGTTAGAAGGACCTCAGGGGTAGATCACCTCCCCGGTCAAACCTCTACATCGCATGCCGCGGCTGGAATCACCACCCGCACCTAGAACAAGGCCTAGGGATTCTCTACTTCAGAATATTCATATGGTGAAACACCCATGGATATCTGGTCACGCAAGGTTCCACAGTCAATGTCCCACAACCAAGACCCTCTTACATGCTCGGAAGCGAAGGAGTCAACATCATCGACTAAAGACAAGGTCCTAAACCTTTTACCTTACCAACACAGGGTTATACCGACGCCCCGTGCCACCCTGGTAACACCTCAAACAAGGAGCAAGGAGGAAATCATCCCACACACATAGCCTAACAAATCTACTACTAAAAGTAGAAGAGCTGTAGAGTGTACCTCTTATCACCTCA
Source organism: Viscum album (assembly GCA_963277665.1). Taxonomy (NCBI): domain Eukaryota; kingdom Viridiplantae; phylum Streptophyta; class Magnoliopsida; order Santalales; family Viscaceae; genus Viscum; species Viscum album. The sequence goes on along the minus strand of OY728150.1, from coordinate 1,133,375,323 downwards.
TGATCTGAAGGATCGTAGATATCTAAAGCTCGTGGCTGTCCATGGACCCAACTGTCAGCTCCCGGAGCATGACGTGGACCGCCTAGTGGTGATGGGAAGACCTAGTAAAGTCGTCCCCCACTACCATCTCCTCCCGCTCCTATTCTAGCACCACCTATCTTGGTACTATTCCGATCACGGCGCTGCCTCCATCGTGGTGGTGCACCTGCTGCCTTCCTGAAGCTCTCCGCATACCTGGTCGGGCAGTCCTGTTCTAGGTGACCTCGCTCATCGCAAGCATAGCACCGAATCTCTCCAGGATGCAACGGTGCCCTCCGGTTCCACTGTGGTGTACGACCACACCCCTGAGCCTGGTTGTCAGAATGCCACCTACATCGAGGTTCTGCTTGCCGACGCCCGCTAGCTGTGGCAGACGTCTCGGCTCTAACGTGCATGCAACCACCACCAACTCTAGAATGTGACCGGAATCCCTCTGTCAACAACACCTGCTCTAAAACCCCGAAATATGTGGAAATTCCCAAGGGTACTATGACAACACGAATCTCTCGGTGAAGACCCTGCTGAAACATACGCGCTCGGATGTGGTCGTCATGGACCATGTTCGGGTAAAAGCTTGTACGGTCTGCAAAACTAGCCGCGTACTTGGCCACCGTCATCTCTCCCTGTTGAAACTGAAGGAGCTCCTGAATCCGAATGGAGCGCATGCAGGAGGGGAAAAACTCCTCACAGAACAACAACTGGAAGTCTCCCCATGAAAGTGACGTCTCGTCAAAAAACTGAGTCACCAGACTCCACCAATGCCAAGCTGATCCATGAAAAAGGCTGGCTGCCAAAGCCACTCTCTGATTTGCTGGCATCTACGCAAGCCTGAAAAGGTGAACCACTGCCTCTAGCCAAACCTCTACTACCTAAAGGTTGGGCTCACCACTGAACCTCAGCGGTCTCTGTCGCTGGAACTCACAGAGCATACTCAACCTGCGCTCAAGCCCCGCCTGCTCTGTTGAATCTGTCTGCTGCTCAATAGGTGGGGGTGCTGCTACCGGCCCACCTGGAGAAAGGGGCTTTCATGATGGGTCCTGGACTATGGACTCATAGCTCACAGGGTCATCTTCATGAACCAAAGATGGTATCTTGGATGGATGTCCTCGCGGAGTCATCCTAAAAATTATCAAGGAATGCCGCGGTCAGATGAGCATATATGTATATACCAATACCAATGATGGGGAACTAACTCAAGAAGGACAGTCAAAGACACAATCCTATGTGATGCACAAACCAATTTTCCCTGCAAAAAGTGTCTCAGTATGCCGAGTCGACAAGCGGGTTATCAAGGTCCTGGTGAATGGATACGTTGGCCGCTGCACCATCACTAGACTCCCTGGCCTGAGAGGCGCTCTCGAGACACATCAACACTTTTTCCCAATATCCCAACCAATTCCTTTTATTTTAGGGACGTCCAGATAATGTCCCAAGTAATGAACCACCTTTGATACTTCTTTTTCACGACCCGACCATACCCTGGCTCGAGCCGCCACTACCCAAAACCCGCCTCCATAGGCCAGGGACTGGCGACCAGTGCCGAAAGCACAACAACTCGGGAGGCCTTTGCCTAAGCACCTGCACACACACACGTAGCACACCCAATGCATAAGTGAAGAGTAAAAGGAAAGACAAGCAGAGTAAAAGAACAACTGTTAAATAAAAACAAAAAATATGCATCGACCTCTAAACAGTACAAAGTACAAGATGAAAGTAAACTGAAAAGAAAAGGGGAAAAACACGTGCCCAACCAAAAATTCCACAAACCGGCAACAGGTAAAACAACATCAAATAGCTGGGAGGGTCCCACAAATGGAACCCGACAACGACCACCGCACGCGGTCCATGCTCCCGACTCTTATGCTCTTCTGACGTCACGACCAACCTGTTCGTCATCTGTAAGGGCACACCAAGTGTGCAAAAAGCCCAAGTAGGGGTGAGTATAAAAATACTCAGTAGGATACCCCGAAGGCTCGAGGGAGCAACAAAGGAGGCACCGAAGGGTGAGCAGTAGAGTTAATAGGAAAGGTAAAGGAGTACAACAGAGAGTTCAGTAAAGAGTCCAGCTCAACCCAACAAGAAGGAAGAAGGTAGACTCGTCCAGACACAAGGAGCTGGAAACGGTGGGAAGATGAACTTCCCGTTGAGTATTCGATACCTATATTAAGAGATTAGATTCGTCCAACCATGAGATGCTAGACACAGAAATCACATGGCATACCCCACGCGTCTTCACCTCTCCTGGAAGGAGAGTAACCAAACCCAAGAAGTGGGTACTGGAACAAGGTATATACAAATACATATGCACAATAAGAAGCCTGAACAAGGTCATAATGGGATCTACATCCCATAGCTCAGCCCAAGAAAAGTGAGTCGCCAACAGTCCCTGAAGTAACACCATCGATGCCTAGCATCCCGTACGTCTGCCCCGAACTACATGTCAAGGGCTCAATCACCGCACCTCAACACTATCAACTTTGGGCGGCACTGACTCGCCCGCACTGTTTTATGTCGCGTCACTAGGACGAGTCTCAGTGGGGAAACCACTCCTCGTACATGAGAGTTCTGGGGGAACATCAAACCACAACTCGTGACTGCCCCGCAGTTGAGACGTCTTCTCAAAGTTGACAGGCGACCCCCTGCCCAGCCCCGTTGGAGGGTCCATGGAAGTCGACAGGTTCCCACTATTGGGAGACCTGGAAAGTCGACGGGTGCCACACTGCACAGTTTTGTAACAGGGTATTCCACTGGAGGGCGACCCGGCTAAAGTCAGCGATGGGACCACTGCCCAGCCCAGTTAGAGGTAAGCCCGACATCAGGGACCGCTGCGCAGCCCGACTGGAGGTAAGCCCGACATCATGGACCACTGCCCAGCCCCACTGGAGGTAAGCCCAGAACTACTCTGGTCATCCCTGCTAGATGGTACTGCTCGGTGAACACCGATGTACTGGCCATCCATGGTAGATGGTACAACTTGCGAGCCCTGCTCGAAACAACCTCATCCCTTCTGGTAACAACCTCGGCCCTGCTGGAAACAACCTCCTGGGTAGAGGATCGGTTCCCGCGTAACGAGTTGGTCACACCAAAACCACCATAACTCTACCAGGAAACACAAAGCAACGAGAGATACTCCCCAGGCCTCTCAAGGCGATCACGCTCCAATCCGCTAAGTCACTGTCGAAGAGGACTGAGACAAATCATCCCAGAAAGTGGGGAAAACACCACACTATATGAACACCCGTAGTCGCAAACGGTGTCGCAGTCCGGTGAAAGGGCACGATACTGAAACCCCTCACGGCTGAAGAAACAGAGGAACCAAACCATCTCTACCGGCCAAACCATGGAGAACAAAACCAGGGGGAGACCACTCAACCCTGCTGGTCAACAAGCGAGAACAGGACCAAGGGAAACTCAACCCTGCTGGTCAACAAACAAGAATAGAGGAACCCTCTACGTCACGAGAGGTCAAAAGTACATAAAGAAGAACAAAAAACGAACATGGGGCCCACACGACATGTGGCCCCAAGTCAACCCCAACTGAGCGCACAAACGTCCTCAGTTACAAACAACCACATGTACCTCCATGCATTCCCGTATACTACCAGAGCATACCACGTTCCAGCCCAAAGGCTATCGTGCACATGGCACCCAACGTCAACATGAAGGCGTGACGTAAAAACTACAACCTGCCATATCAACGACTGAGGCATAGCCAACCACATCTCTTCACTCACACGGGAATGCATGCGATCACATGCCATGGGTTCTCTGCAAACACGGCGAGAATAACTGCCATCAGAGCGCCTTTCACATTTCCACATTTAATAAGATCATGCAAGATTATCAACAAAACCAAACATATTTCACCGTTTTAATCCTCGTGAAAAAATATGCGAGATAGACTATTTACTCACCTCAAACGGATATCAAACGGAAAAGTCGCCAACACCGCCTCACGCCCGAACGACGTCCCGTGATCCTGAGCCTCAGCCTCAAAAACAGACGGGTGAATTAAACCATTGCAATCCCCTAGGGAAAACACGTCAAAAAGACTACTCACTTGAGCACAATAGATATCTGGAGAAAAAGATGCATTCCGGCGCACCACACACGAGCGGTGCTACGTGGGACCCGCATCCCAGTCCCAAAACACAACGAACAGATCGCACCATTGTGATTCTATCGAAAAAGTACACAAGAAGGACTATTTACTTGTCCAAAACGTTTGCCCGTTGATAGAGATGGAAAATCTCCGTCAACGCCCAAACAACCCTCGTGGGGCCCGCACCATTGTAACGTCCCGGACCCTCGTGCCACGCAATGGGTGCCCCGATCCCGGTTCGCCACGTGACCTCGAGCACATTTCCCAAAACTCCAGAGGCTTCTGACTAGAAGCGAGGGCCCAAGTCTGATAGTGGGGAAACTATGCCCTCATTTGTCAAACTGTAGCGTAGGAGATTACCAAAATAAACAAACAACAACAGCAGAAGCAGTAAACATACACAAATGAAATAACTAAAGCAATGGATATAACCAACAGTAAATAAGTGATGATGCTACATGATTCAAGTTCTAAGAAAACAACCAGAACATGTTATACATCAATACAGTACAGCAGAAAAACAGAGTACAGTAATGCAAGCAAAACAGCTAGCAGCGGCATCGCAAGCCTAGGCTCGGTCCCATGCCCTCCTACTCCTCAACAACAGTCAAGTACCTGTATAAGGACTCTTGCCCCTATCTACACCGGCAGCAACGTAGTCTGTTTGGGCCGAAAAGCGTGACCCAAATAGGGTGTGAGAAATAAATATCAGTAGGCACCCACCAAAGGCCCGTGCTCAACTGTGTGTCAAAAATGCAACAAGTGTGCAGTAGTAAAATGAAATAACTAATTAGTACTCAAAAGTAACTAACTTAACAGTTAAATTTCCATTTTATTATTCATTTAATTCCTTTAATTTAGTACCATTTTTGTGCTCAACAGCACCAAGCCCTCAGGCTAACCAGAACCGCACCCTTAGGATAAAATAGTAACTACGCCCTCAGGCTTGCCCTCAGGATATACAAGAACCAAACCGCAGGTATTTCCCTCAGGCGTAACAGAAATTATTTCCCTCAGGCATACGAAGTGTCGCCCTCAGGCACAGAAGTCAAGCCCTCAAGCATGAAAGGTTTCCCTCAGGCGGAATAACGACAGCCCTCGGGCTAAAACAGTCACACCCTCAAGCTAATCACAACAACGCCCTCAGGATAAACAGGTAACCATGCCATGCCCCACATATCAAAATGTAGTAAACAAGAAATTCCTCTCAAGGAAATTCTACAGTTACTACATTTAAGGCATACCCTCGGGTATCCTGGCCAAATGGATAAACAGAGGAACACACCCTTCGGGATGGTCCTGGATCCAAGCAACGATCCCAAACAACATTTTATTATCACAATTTAATCACCTATGAAATTCTAGGCATTAAATATAGAAACGACCACAGACACACGACACCCCAATATGGGTTCGTGGCACAAAAACACACAAAAACGCACGACAGTTAAAAAATAAACACAAAGCCACCTACCTTATACGTCAACGAACGCTATTCCCGAACGCCGGCTCCCGAAACACCCAATAATGGCGTAGATCTGACGAAGAAAAAAACCATTCAAACGTAAATAACTTCCGTTAGGGGAAGAATTGGTAAGAACGTCTTAAGGAGGAGGAAAGTATTACCCGTGCGGTTCCAGCGAGATCGTCCGAAGCCAAATCTGATTCCAGACGAACACCAGGCGGATCTTCAACGGTCCTGCCGTCCTCCTTGGCTCCAAAACGGCTCAAGTGCCTCCTCTTCCAAATAAGGAGGATACTGCCTGTTTTAAGCCAAAAAAACAAAGTAAACGGTGTGTACTTCCAAGTACACGGCGTGTACTCCTTTCATTTAACTGCTCAAAAGGCGGCACCGTCACACTGTTCATACGTCGACATGAGTACACGACATGTACTCTCGAGTACACGGCGTGTACTGTCGCCCAGCTGGCGGCGACGCCACCACCTTACTGTTTAAGCCTACCGACTGACTACATGGTGTGTAAAGTACCAATACACGGCGTGTAGTCGGTTCCTACACCCTTCGTCGCCGGCATGGCTACATGCCCCATGTACTCATCCCAACACGACCAAAAGTACACGGTGTGTGGATAAAGTACACTGTGTGTAGTTCCAAAATTTAGGATTTTTCCCCATTTTCCATATTTTCTCAAAATCACTTAAGGAAAAGGAAAAGAAGAAGCCCGTACCTCTAAAACAAGAACCGGGTTCTTACAAACTTCCCCCTTATAGCAATTCGTCCCCGAATTTCCCTTTCAAGGGTGGAGAAGAGAATGCTCAGAACAGCTTTGGCCATTGAGCACGTACATCGGCCTCCCTCTCCCAGGTCTCGTCCTGCACTCGGCCATACTGCCATAACACCCGTACGAGAGGAACTGACCGGCCTCGGAGAACCTTTGTGCCCTTATCAACGATACGGATCAGATGCTCCTCAAAGGACACATCATGCTAAAGCTCAACCTCCTCTGTCTGAAAGGTGTGAGACAGGTCTGAAAGGTAGCGACACAACTGAGACACGTGGAAGACATCGTGCATGGCTTGGTACCACTGCAGTAACTGCAACCGATAGGAAACCAGCCCAACTCTCTCCAGAATCTCAAATGATCCCACATACCTCGATGAAAGCTTACCATGTCTCCTGATCCGTTTGTGTCCCAGCCTTGGCGAAACACGCAAGAAAACCTGATCCCCGACCACGAACTCCAAAGGTCATCTGCGGCGATCAACATAAGACTTCTGACGAGACTGCGCGGTATCCATCCGCTTCCAAATCAACTGGACATGCTCAGATGTCTCCTGCACAAGCTATGGTCCCAGTAAAGCTGCCTCACCTGCCTCTAACCAGCACGAGGGTGATCGGCATGGCCTACCATATAAAGCCTCGTATGGTGCCATCTCAATAGTTTCCTGAAAACTATTGTTATAGGCAAACTAGACTAAGGGTATATGCTTCTCCCAAGATCCCCCAACGTCTGAGACGCATGTGTGCAACATTCCCTCTAGCACCTGTATCGTCCGCTCTGATTGGCCATCTGTTTGAGGGTGGTATGATGTGCTCAGAAGCACTTGTGTACCCAGCGTCCTCTGAAAACACTTCCAGAAACGAGACGTGAAGCGGTCGTCTCTATCTGAAATGATAGAACGAGGGACCCCATGCAGACGTATGATCTCTTGGATATACAGCCTTCCGAGCTCGTCCACACCAAAGGTCTCCTTGATCGGCAAGAAATGAGCTACCTTTGTGAGTCTGTCCACAACAACCCACACGGAGTCATTACCACGAGGTGACCTTGGAAATCTCGTCACGAAATCCATTGTGACATCATCCCATTTCCATTCCGGAATGGGAAAATACTGTAACAGCACAGATGGTATCTGATGCTCTGCCTTCACCTGCTGAAAGGTGGAACACCTCGTAACAAAACCAGCTATCTCTCTCTTCATACCCGGCCACCAGTACTGACGTCTCAAGTCTCTGTACATCTTGGTAACCCCGGGATGAACTGCCCAAGCTGATGCATGAAACTCCCGCATCAGCTCCTCACGAATATCCCCTAAAACCCATACAAGTCCATGGAAAAGAAAACCACGTCACCACTTATCGTCCAACCGGGAGTAGGGTCCTCACTTGCCACTGAATCCCATAGAACTAGGCCTTCTGAAACCGATAGCTGCCTCATCCTCACTCTGTCCAGGAGGGTAGAAGTCACAGATAACGAGGAAAGATAAGTCTGCCCATGACTTTCATGCACCTCCAGATGCATCTCAGAGAACAAAGCCATAATCTGCCATTCACCACTGGCCTCCTGCACTGCCTGTATCTGAGTCTTCATGCTCAGTGCATCGGCTACTGCATTACCTTTACAAAGTGTATAGGAAAGCTCAAAATCGAAGGACTGTAGGTACTCGACCCACCTTCTCTGCCTTAGATTCAGTTCACGCTGAGTAAAGATATACTTGAGGCTTTTTTGGTTGGTGAAAACCACAAAATGCTCTCCCAATAGGTAATGTCTCCAACAGCGCAACACATGCACAACTGCAGCCAACTCGAGATCATGCGTCGGGTAATTCCTCTCATGTTGCCTCAACTGCCAAGACCCGTATTCCACAACTCGGTCGGCCTACATCAAAACGGCTCCCAGCCCAATACCTGACACATCACAGTAAACTGTATAGCTCTTCCCCTGCTCTGAGAGTATCAGGATCGGTGCTGATCTCAGCCTTCCCTTCAGGTCCTGAAAAGCTGTCTTACAAGATTCTGACCAAACGAACTTCACACCCTTCTTAGTCAGACCTGTCAACGGTGCTGCTAAGCGGGAGAAGTCCTGTATGAAACGTCTGTAGTAACCATCCAGCCCTAATAAACTTCGTATCTCAAACACGTTCTTAGGCTGATCCCATGAAACTACTTCTCCCACCTTCTCTGTGTCCACTGTAACTCTTGCCTCTGAGATGATATGACCCAGGAAGTGAATCTGGTCCATCCAAAAGTGGCACTTCGAGAGCTTAACATATAGGCGATGCTCTCTCAGTGTACTCAATACGATCTCAAGATGGGTGGCATGGTCATGTCGAGTGTGAGAGTACACCAAGATGTCTTCCACAAATACTACCACAAATGAATCAAGATATGGATGGAACACACGATTCATCAGAGCCATGAAAACTACTGGCGCATTCGTGAGTCCGAACGGCATAACCGTATACTCATATAGACCATACCTGCTCCTGAAATCTTTGAGAGGTATATCAGATGGTCTAACGCGCAGTTTATGATATCCGGATCTCATGTCAATCTTTGAGAACACTCGTTCTCCAAGAAGCTGATCAAAAAGATCATCTATCCTCGACAATGGATATCGGTTCTTAACCATCAACTGGTTCAGCTTCCAATAATCCACACAAAGTCTAAGGGTACCATCCTCCTTTTCTCAAAAAGGACCGGAGAACCCCAAGGAGATGTACTGGGTCAGATAAAACCCTTTCCCTACAACTCCTCTAACTGCCTCTTGAGCTCCTGTAACTAAGGCATGGCCATCCTATAAGGAGGAATGGACACCGGTGCTGCTCTTGGAACAAGCTCGATAGAGAAATCCACCTCATGCACTGGAGGTAGACCTGAAAAGTTGTCCGGGAAGACATCCCTGAAACGATCGACAACTGGAGGGAAATCCGCCTGAAAAGTCCCCTGGTTATCCAGATATAATCTCGCAATCTGGGCTGTGACTCCACCTTGCCCATGATGCTCTGTTCCAGCTCGACTCGCCTGAACATCCCACTCGCCCTTGTATAGAAATTCCCCACCCTCTGGTGACGTGAAACGCACCCTGCGACGATAGCAGTCTACAAAGGCTCGAAAGGGAACCAGCCAGTCCACCCCGAGAATGATGTCATAGCTCGTCATCTCCAGGACATAGAGGTCCCAAAGGAAGTGACACCCACCAACCTCAACGGGCACTCCTTGCACTGACTCACACCAACCGTCCTAGTCCCCAACGGAGTGTCTAGCGTTAAGATAGAAGAAGAAGTAGAAACACCGAGCCCAAGGATCTCTACAATGGGTACTAATATTAAACTATTTGTAGAACCCGTATTAAAAAGTACTGATGACAGGACAAAAGCTACTAGAATAGTACCTCTGACTGTCGAAGGTCCGGGATCCTGCTCCTACTGGGTCTATTGCACTGCATATGCCTGTCCAGTGTAGCGACCCTGCAACACAGCCTCGCTACCCTGAGCTGTCCCACCCTGTTGCCTCTAAGATCCTGGTGTCTGACTACCACGACCACAACCACCATCTCTGCCTACACGCCCTGACGTATTCCAGTTCCCGGACTGGTAAGAATCCACTGGTACTTCTCCTGCACGTGGAGTCTTGACAGAACCCCTCTCACTAGCCATTGGTAGAAACACCCTGCAAAAGCGATGCAGATGACCCATCTTGCCGCAAGCTCGGCACTCCACTGGGTCTCGTGGACACTGCAGCCTCTTGTTCCCCTCTCTGCCACACTGGTAGCACCTGATCGGGCCACTTGAAGAAGCTGCCTGGATGGTACTGCCACCCTAAGAGAAGTCCATCTGTCTCTTTCTCTTGCCAGCAGAAATAGTACCAGTAACTGGTGCTGAACCGCCCTGGCCCACACCACTTGATTCCCGTAGGTTCTTCTCTATAATCAATGCCTAATTCACAATCGCGTGTATATTAGGCAACCTGAAAACATTCACCAGCGCTCAGATGTCATACCGAAGACCATCCTCAAAACTTATGGCTCTCAGCATCTCATCACCCACCAGCACAGGTGCAAAGCGCTGAAGCTCCGTAAAAGGAGCAGAATAGTCCATCACCGACATAGCTCCCTGCTGCAGATTCATGAACTCTCGATCTCTATATACCCTCAGTGTCTCGGGAAAGAAGAAGTCATAGAAGACTATCTGAAAATCCTCCCACTCCATGTCCCTGTGATGCTCTGACTGGGTGGTAACATCCTACAACCTCTTGGCGGAATCACGCAGCATGTAAGTCGCGAGCTTGACCCTCCGCCCTGGAGGCGTCTCAAGATTATAGAATATAGTCTGCATCGATCCTAGCCAAGACACTGCAGCCTGTGGTCCACTATCCCCTGAAATCGTAGGTGGATGCTGCTGCTGAAAAATACGCGTCAGCTCGGCCATAGATGTGGCAGCCTGCGGTGCTCCTTGAAAGGTCTACATGAACTGCAATAAACCTTCATGGAACTGCACCTTCGCACCAGTGTCCGATATAATAGCTAGTGCCGCATCTGGCTCTACTGGTGGATCAACTGGTATCCCATGACCCACCATCTCTGGAGTATAATCGTCGCCGCTCTCCTGGAAAAGAACTCTCAGTTGTCTAGGAAGCATGACTCTACAAGGTCAAAAGAACACCTTAGATTCAAGATTATCATGACTGAAACGAAGGAACCACAAAGGAACAAGAGGAAGAAGGCGTTTCAAATTTTTCAAAACAAGACTACACGACATGTACACTGACTACACGACGTGTACTTGACTTCCTTTCCCCTGGCCGGGTCCTTCTACACGGCTAGGCCACACGGCTTCCGTTCAAAAAAACTACACGGCATGTATAATATCTACACGGCGTGTACGATGTTATTTTGCAACTGCCTGTGTCGTCTGTGACACAACCGACTACTCAGCTTAACACTACACGGCGTGTTACACCCGTACACGGTGTGTACAACACCCCGTTTCCTAGCCACACAGCTAATTCCACACGGTCTGTCCTCAGACAAGACTACACGGTGTGTCCCATAGGTACACGACGTTTTTAAAAGAAGGTGACACCGACTCGTGTTGTTAGTTACACGGCCGATTCCCCAGGTCACACTACACGGCATTTGCATCATTGACACGACGTGTTCTATCAAGGAGTTCACTGACCCGTGTTGTTAGTTACACGACCGGACTCCGGGTCAACACCACACGGCATGCACAAACCTACATGGTGTGTTTTACCCAAGCCCTTACCTACCCTGTGTTGCCACCCACACGGTTTGTGACACAGGAAGAGACTACACGACGTGTACTCAAAAAGTTCTTTTTTCTTCCCGAACAGAAGAACACACACGGCGTGTATATGGTCCTACATGGCGTGTATTCTGGATTTTCCGGATAGTATGCCTCAGAAACATCTCCGGAACACAGAAAATACTGAAAACAACACCTAAGTGTCAAATTTTGACCCGTGGGGGCCCACACTCTCCACGAATCAAAGTTTGACATCTTATTTGTGTTATAACCAACAATCAGTCAATGCCCCCACCAAATTCCGGTCAATGGGGGCCCATACTCCCCAAAAACCAATGTTTGGAGTCCATTATATAAACAAGCTCAACTAAAATACCATATCACAAGGCGGGTATTTATCACGCAGTTATCACAACAGCATGCTTTATTAGCACAACAACTATCACAACAGCATGCGAATTTCTAATACACCTACATGGCATGGAAATTTTGCATGGCATGTGATATCTAGCATGTCTCTATATGATGCATGAGACGGCATACCCTCATCTCATCGGGTTGCAACTAAATAGAACCCACATATAAAATATAACCAGCACAATCCAAGTGCGCCACCCAGCGGTGAAAACATATCAACCGTAAAATTGAAAAATCCAAAGAATGAAAAATACAAGGTAGACTGAATTTTCCCTGTACACGGGTTAGCTACGCTCGGGCACATCATATTACCAACTACCGTTCCATCCTATCCCTGACTACGGCTCCAAATAGTAAATCAAAGAAAAGAAACATCCTCTGATACCACTTTGTAATGTCCCGGACCCGGGTTCCACACAACGGGTGCCCCGAGCTAGGTTCGCCACGTGACCTCAAGCGCATTTCCCCAAATGCCAGAGGCTGCTGACTAGCAGCGAGGGCCCAGGTATTATAGTGGGGAAACTATGCCCTCATTTGTCAAAGTGTAGTGCAACAGATTACCAAAATAAACATACAACAACAACGGAAGCAGTAAACATACACAACTGAAATAACTACAGCAGTGGATATAACCAACAGTATATAAGTGATGATGCTACATGATTCAAGTTCTAAGAAAACAGCCAGAATATGTTATACATCAATACAATACAGCAGAAAAACAGAGTACAGTAATTCAAGAAAAATAGCTAGCAGCAGCATCGCGAGCCTAGGCTCAATCCCATGCCCTCCTACTCCTCAGCAACAGTCAAGTACCTGTATTTGGACTCTTGCCCCTATCTTCACCTGCAACAATGTAATCTGTTTGGGCCGAAAATCATGACGCAAACCGGGTGTGAGAAATATATCTCAGTAGGCACCCACCAAAGGCCCGTGCTCAACTGTGTGTAAAACATGAAACAAGTGTGCAGTACTAAAATGCAATATCTAAGAATTACTCAAACGTAACTAACATAAAAGTTAAATTTCCATTTTATTATTCATTTAATTACTTTAATTTAGTACATTTTTGTGCTCAACATCAGCAAGCCCTCAGGCTAACCAGAACCGTGCCCTCAGGCTAAAATAGTAACCACGCCCTCAGGCTTTCCCTTAGGCCATACAGAATCCAACCCGTAGGTATTTACCTCAAGTGTAACATAAATTCTCGCCCTGAGGCATACGAAGTGTCTCCCTCAGGCATAGAAGTCAAGCCCTCAGGCACGAAAGGTTGCCCTCCGGTGGAATAACGATAGCCCTCGGGCTAAAACAGTAACGCCCTCAGGCTAATAACAACAATGCCATCAAGCTAAACATATAACCGGGCCATGCCCAACATATCAAAATGAAGTAAACAAGAAATTCCTATCAAGGAAATTCTATAGTTACTACATTTAAGGCATACCCTCGGGTATCTTGGCCAAACGGCTAAATAGAGGAACACACCCCTCGGGATGGTCTTGAATCCAAGAAACGATCCCAAACAGCATCTTATTATAACAATTTAATTATATATGCAATTATAGGCATTAAATATAGCAACAGCCTCAGCTACACGACACCCCAACATGGGTTCGTGGCATGAAAATGCACAAAAACGCACGAAAGTAAGAAAATAAACACCAAGCCACCTACCTTATACGTCAACGAATGCTATTCCCGAACACCAGCTTCAGAAACGCCCAAGAACGGCGTAGATCTGACGAAGAACAAAACCCATTCAAACATAAATAACTTCCATTAGGGGAAGAATTGGTAAGAACGACTTAAGGTGGAGGAAGGGCTTACCCGTGTGGTTCCAACAAGATCTTACGATGCCAGATCAGATTTCAGATGAACACCCAACAGATCTTCAAAGGTCCTACCGTCCTCCTCGGCTAGAAAACGGCTCAAGTGCCTCCTCTGCCAAATGAGGAGGCTACTGCCTGTTTTATGCTGAAAAAACAAAGTACACGACATATACTTCCAAGTACACGACGTGTAATCCCTTCATTTAACTATTCAAAAGGTGGAACCGTCGCACTGTTCATATGTCGACATGAGTACACGACATGTACTCTCGAGTACACGGCGTGTACTGTCGCCCAGCTGGCGGCGATGCCACCGCCTTACTGTTTAAGCCTTCCGACTGACTACACGGCCTATAAGGTACCACTACAAGGTGTGTAGTCAGTTCCTACACCCTTCTTCACCGGCATGGCTACACACCCCATGTACTCATCCCAACATGGCCAAAAGTACAGGGCGTGTGGATAAAGTACACGGAGTATAGTTACAAAATTTAGGATTTTTCCCCATTTTCCATATTTTCTCAAAATCACTTATGGAAAAGGAAAAGAAGAAGCCCGTACCACTAAAACAAGAACCGGGTTCTTTCAACCATCATGCGGAATTACAACGGCCAGACAACGCCAATGCGATGACCTCGGAAAAACACCCAACATTGACTGCTCGCACGCCCCGAATGGACATCCGATCAAAAAGTCACTAAACGGTGCTCGCAGCTCAAAAGACCAGTCGTGGGGCCTGCGCCTCAACTTCGGCCTCAATGCCTGAAACCACCCTGGAAAGCTTCACCCCGGCGCCAGGGTCCCAACGCCACTGACGACACTCAAAGCGGACGTCGGACGTGTCTGCGCCGATCAAAATACGAAACCCCTGAAATATGCTCATCCACATAAATCACTCGTCATGCCAACGATCGCATCATTTCAGGGATTAAAAATTTCTGAAACCGTCTCAAAAAGTCATCCTTAACACGAGGTCTACGCTTCCGCTGATGGCAGGCAAAACGGACGTTCGGCTCACGATCCGCATCCGTCACAACCTTAATAATAATTTATTATTATTGATTTCAAGATCCTTGGGTCACCCGTCTTCAGGCACGAAATCCAAAAAAAAACCCGAAAGCAAACCTAAAAAAATCACATCGCCGATACGAACTCCCCGCCGCAGAAGGTGCGTCAAACGGACGTGCCGTCTGGAACTTACGTCCCCCCGATTGCAAGGGGGACCCAAAGTGGGCCGGTCCGGACCGACGGCCTGGTCAAGACCGCAGCGGCCAGCTGGCCATAGCTCACTCCAGCCGCATCGGACCCCTCGGGTCCGATTCTCCCCAGCAGACTGGCCACAGGGCCGGTCTTCGTCGCCTCCTGTAGGACCCGCATTTGGCGAGTCCTTGTCCACGCCGCACACCCGAGGCGCGGCGCCTCGGGTTCCTCTACTGAGGGCGACATGACGAAGCTGCGCCGCGGCTGCCTCGTCCCCGATCTGCCGCCGGCCGCACCTGACTCCTCTGAAGCCGCATGGTGCCGCTCACCATCCGCGAGCCCCGACCGACACCAAAGCTCCCAGCCACCCTCGCCTTGCCCCAAAGCCAGCCGCTGCCGAACGCCGCCTGCGCCATGAGCCACCACGCGCCGCCGCCTGAGCCCCTGCTGCACAACCGCTAGACCTCGCGGGAGAACCCGAAACTGCCGGAAAAACCCTTGAACACCCCGGACTTCGACTCGCTACTACGGATTCCTCAGAACCCCAAAAATTAAATACGAGACATGCATCGGGAAGCTCGGAAAATGTACTACACAACCGTGGTCTTTGCTCGAAAATTAAATAGCAATTTGACATATATAAATGGGTTCAAAGAGGGTGTGGAAAATAAAAACGCAACAAAACCCTACCTTGTGGATGTTTCCCAGAGCTTCATCGCCGAACCGCCGACTTGCCAGAGCTTCCTCGCTGGAGTGGAGGAGGAGATGATGGAGGAAGGGTTTTTCCAGGGGGTGGAAATGAGGGAGAGGGGAGGGTTTGGTTTAAGTAGAAAATAAAAATTATTTTTATTAATTTTATTAATTACCCACGAAAAGACCAACCTCTGAAACACTCGACGGGGTCATGGTTAAGCCTCCCCTAGGGTAAACACCACCTCCCGAGAACAACGGTGGTCTTGGAATTTGATTCCGAGCTCCCGTTTGAAAGATATAAAGTTGAACGCCCAAAGCCTCTAAATTACAAACACGCCCCTGGGGCCATTTTTGACAGACAGCCCGCGCCCGCAAAACTTATACCCCTCATAGGGTAAACGGCAAATTTCGAACTCAATAGTGACCTCAGTTTTCCAATCCTAGATAGCGTTTATGAGATAATCGAATTTAACCATTAATCGAATAAATAAATAAATTAATTTATCTATTTAACGTTCCGAAAGCGAGTGAGGGGTCCAAACATCCCACGCCGACCAGTTTTATGTCATTCCTAGGGTAAAAAACCCATTCCGGACCCATCCGTACACTCAGATCTCTGATCTGAAGCACCATTTAGGAGTTATCCCATTTATTTGGCGTGCCTAGTGTGAACACACTGAAAATTTAATTTTGGCCACTCCGGGGATCGGAATTGCACGACGTCTGAAGGTTCTGCTCTGGAATAACATCAATAATATCTAAAAGTGTTTCAAAACAAAAAATAGGTTCTTATAGGTCCACCTACCACACATGGAGTTTTCATACTACAAAATCCATCACTCCACCAGTGGCATGGAACCATTTGAGTCATTTTATAGGGGACAATGTAGATCACCTCTATACAAGATAAACCCAGGGGGAGTCATCCTCATGGGTCCAGAGAATGTACGAGCTACCACTAAAAATGTGATAATTATACAAGAGAGGATAAGAACTGCAATGAGTGTGCAGAAACCATACGCTTATAGGAGGCAGAGACCATTAGAGATTGAGGAGGGAGACCATGTGTTCCTTATGGACTCACCCTGTTGAGGATTACAAATATTAAGTAGTGGAAAAATGATATCTCTGAGGTTCATCAGACCTTTTCAGATTCTCAAAAGTGTTTGGGAGGAGGCATACCTCCTAGATCATCCCCCATCGATGCAGCAGGAGCAAGATCTTTTTCACATGTCACAATAGAGAAGGTATGTGCATGATTCATCACATGTTTTCAAATGTGGTGTGGTGGACATTAATGACAGGGTGATGTTTGCAGTTTATTCAATGGAGAGAGAGGATTGATAGGAGGATTTCATTAATGGGTGGTTTGTTCATATGGTGCACGTTCGGTGGCTGCACCAAAATCTACAGGAGATCACATGGGAAAGTGAGGATCAGATTCAGTCTCTGTATCCCTATTTGTTTGATTATCCCTTTGTTTTGGCTATTAGGGATGTAAATCAATATGATGGGGAGAATGAAATGTCGAATTATTTCTGTATATTTTTTTTCAAATTGTATTGAATTATTTTGATACCAAATTCTTTAATGGCACGTGTTACCGAGGACTAGTGATCCCATGATAGAATTTTGTTCTTTTTTTTAATTTCACTTAAGTAAATATATGAGAGGGTTTTATAACTTATGAACCCATGCCCAGATCCATAATCCGAGGGCACTGTTGAACTCAGAATGCCATGATTCACCAAGAGAGAACTTAACATCGACTGGCATGGGTCGGAAATAAATTTTAATGTTTAAACATTTTTAAAAAATAATAAAATAACATAAAAATATAATATATTTTCATTCATGACATTGAGAGGCTGATAACGGTTCTATAGTTTGCTGATAAGTCCCATAAATACAAGATCTTTAATGTGCTGAATCATCATGGTCAAACCACTTTAATGTCGAACTTCTTCGAGGTAGGGTTTTTTTGTTTATGATTTCCCCTTTCATTATTCTCAACAATGAACACAGATAAACCCATGAACCTTTTGATTCGTAGAGCGTCCGTTCTTGCAGGAGGGTTATTGTTTCTTGGGATTTCTCCACGGGGTTAGATTATTGTTTATGGGACATGCTTCCAATGCCTTCCATATTTTAAACATCTAACGCTGAGGGCGTAGTCTGAAACGATCAACCCACAACCCCCTCGTCCACTTCTGTCTGGGTGGGAAAATCTTAGAAATGGAATTAAGTAAATTTTTAGGCCTTCGTAGGTAAGTCAGTACCCAATAGAATGCATATGCACAATTGGTGTGAATAATGGACCACCGGTGGGGACCCGGTAATCTACCAATTAACCTGCCGGTGTGGTGGCGATAGCCAGTGACTGCTGGTGGTGGCCCGTAGTGCCGTCCACAGGCTCGAGGGTGCATTCAATGATTGTGCACTGAGAAGAGACATCAGATGGTAAAACATTTGGCTATAGTTACGTGGCCCGTGTCTACGTCGGCTTGGTGGCCCGAAGCTTCAGGTCTCAGTGGCACGCAGTCTTCAACCAGCTGTGGAAAATCATACAGGCCGAATTGGCCTACCATGTCACAGTCGGGTTGCAGTCACATAAATACGTTATAGGAAATGACATCACGTCAAATGTGGGGTGATAAGGGGTTCCAAATGTGGGTTCTAGCTGCTTCCTAGGAAGACTAAATGTCTATTCGCCTATGGCGGAGTGGGTAGACCATTGGCCTGGACCCGCACCAATGGGCCTATCCAGCCACATTGGGGCGGACCAACATCCCAAAAATTAGACATAGGCTGATTATAGGTTTGTGTTGGGTTAGTGGACCCCGGTTGGGTCGGTGGACCCTGGTCCAGGTTGGGTTGTGTTGGTGGACCTCGGGTCGGGTCGGTTCGGGTCGGTCCTACTGGGTCGTATAAGACCAAGACCCAATTGACCCCTTTTTTGAAAAAAAATCAATATCTTGCAAACTTGGATTCAAATTGATTATCCAATTATGGGTATGTAACCCTCGCAATAGGGAAAAACATTGGGAATACTCTATGGAATATCTCATGGAAGCTGAAATTTGAAGAATGTCTTGGGGAGCAGTTATCACGATATAACTTTTATTATGTGCAGAAACACTACAGTTGGCTGAGACCTAAATACTTCTGAATAGAGACCCTGTGTAGATCATATACTATGGAAAAATGGGAAGCGACATCTATGTGACTTGACATGCCCATGGTGTGGAGCATCTTCTTTGTGATATGGTAGACCCACGATTGAAGACACATGGAGTACCTTTGTATGGCCATAGTGGGAAGCGGCTTCTGTGTGACCTGGCTAGCCCACGATGGGGAGATATTTCTATATAACCAAACATACCCATAGAAATCATCAGGTATGAGTACCCAAATAGGCTTAAGTTAGGGAGAAGAAGATTCTATGTGACCCAATAGGCCCACTGTACTCAATAAGGAGGAGTTCTCTAACTTCCAATGAATTTGGTGATGTGACTTCTCGTTCTACTATCCCACTATAGAATATGCCCGTTTGAGTTGAAATGATTAGTTATCATATTTGGTGATCATGAATTTTTGTTTGGTTGTAGTTTGATTTTTGTTCATTCCTTTTTTTTGGTCCCAAATTAGTATTTTGTTACTCATCCGTGTATGGGATTTGACTGCACGTGTTGTGTCAGGTGCAGCCAACCACCATAATGATGAAGGAATAGGTGGCCCCAGACCCGGTGGTGCCTAGTCAAACCATGCAGATGAGACTTACTTCCATAAATTCTCGAAGCTATGTTGTAATAAACAATCATGTGGGGTCTTCAGTGGATGGATATCTACGGTTTCTTTAGTACTTTCCTATTTTATAGTAAGTCAATTTTGGTTTTTTATTCTAGAACATTCGACATTCAGTTTTACTTGTACCCTTTTATTATTTATAGTGGAATGTTTTTTTACTTTTCCATCTACGAGAAGTGTTTTTGTGTGTGTGCGTACATGTACTAGGCAAATTCCTACCAATAGCAGATTGATTAATTCAGCACTAGTCTCCACCCCTTGGCCTTCGAAAGATGGGCTTGGGATATGTCATGACATGGTCCCCAGGGGATGGATCATGACAATTTACCCATTAGATTCCCATTTCATTTTTAAATTATTTATCTTTTAATTATATCAAACTCATCTCTTAAATATCATTACATTAAAATAGAAACCTCATAAGATATCAAATAATCATCATTCCAATGATATATTGGTAAAAAATCTTAGGGATTATAGATTTTACATTTCATTTAATATATTCTTTTCACACCCTAGATCATATCATATATAAGGTTACCAGTCCATGCCTAAGATAAACAAATCCCATTTGTATGATGTTCAAATTTAAAAATCAAGAACTTTAATGTAACCCATTTACATCAACATTAACATTACATTAGGATCAACATAACAAATTATGATTTTCATAAAATAGGAGAGATCACGCTCTAAGGGAATTATATTTTTTCCATTGTTCATGTGGGTAAAACCCTAGGTCGTATATCTATTAGACCTACATCTATAATTAGCAATAATTTAATTAAGGAATGAACCCTATAAGTGATCTACTTAATAGGTTTGATGAATTATGGATGGGAACCTAAATTTTAACGGATTCAATAGGCTAGAACACTTTTATATTCCTTACATGATCCATGGAATAGGTATTATTAAATACATACCCACACATAAAATATAAATTCAATAATGGATCATATAAATTCAAATTTATTTCTAGGATAATAGTCTCGTTATGTGACCTATATTGACCATAATAGTTCATTGGAATGTTTGATAATTTTTGGACACTACATAAGAAGAATAAATTAATTTATGGTATTGAAATTAAAGATATGTAATTTGATATTAATAAATATGTGAACACTAGGATGTGGCTTGAATAACATATATTTAAATTTATAATGTAGTTAGAAATCAATAAAAAAATATACCACCTAAATTATCCTTAAGGTTAATTACTCATCTAGTATGGGTCGTCAATTCATTATTGAATAGAAGACGATGAAGAACTGAAAAACGCACTAAAAGTATAAAATAACCCATATAAATTAAATGAGGAGACATGGAAGTAAAATAGTATATGAATTGATATTGTAGGATATGTAGACATACCAATAGATCTTAGTCACAAGTAATGGTGTTCAATTATTCCCAAAAAATAGAGATGATATCACAAGGGGGATTAGAGAAGGGTTATGTGCCTATAGGTGGAGTTTCTAAGTGAAAGAGTGAGTACAAATGCGGGAAAATTTTATATGGATAAAAATTAAATATCATTATTTATCATATTTTAATTATATCCATGGTTAGGATACATCATCAAGAAAATATTAAAAAAAATTTGTAGACTCTATATCCATTTCAACCCCGCATAGCATGGTTAAAACACACAATTTACAAAACTGTTTCCCAACAATGAAGACCCCCCCCCAATTTGTATAAATAAAAAAAATGGATTGATTAGGCCTAAACATGGTTTAATAAAAATGTGTTTATTAACATAAAAGATTCAGAATTTTTAATGTTGGGTCAATGATTCGTGTGCATTAATAGTTCATCTAGGTATGTTTATTCTAAAATTTAGGTTTCTAATCCATATGCTAGCAATGATTATCAGGGTGCCAATGGTTTCCCTAGGGAACAAATCACTTTTAAAAACAAAAATTTAGGGTTTCCAAAATTTGAAAATTTCATTCAAAAACATGATTTGATATTCTATCCATTTAATAAATGAAAACACTAGGTTACTATGTAATTATTGACCTCTATGTCCACGATTTAGTATAAATGTAACTATCCCATGAAAAAAAATCATGGAGGATCTAACAAAGAACATCGGTACATCATTCCCATGCAATTTCATAATATTACCATACAAAAATTCAACTTTTAAATCATTAAATGAACTTGATAATGGTTTTTATGGAATATATTTTTATCAAAATGCATCATGGTAAGAGTGACCACACAATGAACATAAATATCACTGATAAAAACAACATTTAATAAGAGAAACACATCAGCACATCCTCTACTCTTCAAAAACAACTATACAAGTTTTTCATCATCTACAAACTGCATTGAATCTACTTAATTATTCCAATAGGAATCATTTTTGAAACCGTAAAATTCATTTTTATTATTGAAAAAAATCCTAACAATAATGTGAGTAAAATATAATTAGGAAGAAACATAATTTGACCTAGCTTTTAATTTAAATATATTTGTTTAGAAAAATATTTGTTTTTCCCAAATCGATACATTAAGATAATCTATACTAACTATTTTTATCTTGTTTTTTTTTCTGATTTTTGTCAAAATAATATTTTCTTAATTATCATATAGATAAGGAATCTTTGTTCCGTGTTTTTCCATAAAAAAACCCTTACGATGGTGAATTCATGGTGAAAATTAGATTGTCTATTGTTTTACCCATACACACAGAATGAATTCATGATTTTGTTTATCACATAATAAAAAAATTCACAAATTTTTTATCCATGATTGATAAAGTGATATATATTTTATTTCTATATATCTTCTCATATTATAATGGGTTTTTCAATAATCTTATCAATCATTATCTTTAGTTTATAATTTTGGAAATTAAATTATATCATTACAAAAACATATAAAAAATGATAAAATTCATCAAAGAAAGGAAAAATGTTGAATACAAAATTATTCATAAATTAATGTACTACAATAAATCATTTCATAAATATTTACCTCAAAATATTGATAAGAAATGTTTTTTATAAATCTCTAGGAAATTAGTAAATTTTCTACATAAGTATTTATTAGGAATTAATTTAATAAAATTTCTAAAAAATATCAAACCAGTTCAACATGGAATTTTATTAATAAACAAAAAAGGAAAATCATTTAATAAATAATATTTATTTCTTAATTAAACACCTAATTTTTTTTTAAAAAAAATTTATAGAAAAAAAATAATGTTATGTTTATTTATGTAAGATTCTTATAATTATAAAATATTTAATATTTTATGTACTATTTTTATATTAATGAACTACATAAAAATCCAAAATATCATACCTACAAAAAATTCATACTAAAATAATGAAAATATATCCTGAGTGAAATATAATAATTGATATATTTTTATTTATGAAAATTTTAGAAACACCTAAGTATTATTAGATAGGATTTGGTTCATCTAATTATCATTGAATCTAATAAATGAATCAATAAAAGTTCTCAATTCATATATTTAAAAAAACATGGAATTATTATGCATCATTTACTAATAATTTCTAATATATTATCTATACGAAAGAAACTTATACACTAGAATAATGAAATAAATTATATTGGAAAACATGATTATAATATGTATACGAAGAATCATTCCAATTTCGTTGACGTGTTATAAAGAATTCGTATTCTAATTAAATCATATTTTAATCTTACTTTTAATATGATGAAATAAATTCCAAATGAAACTCACTATCGTTTATTTTTAATCAACAAATGTTAATCACAAAAACACTTATCAGATCCATGTCGAAAACTCTAATACCACTAATGAAATAATTCATACACCTCAATAGGATATATACCCTATAAAATTCAACATTTCTCCTAACCACATTCAATAGTTTGTAAATTTACTTTTGTGGGGTCAAAAAATACCCAAATTATTAATGTTGTTGTCTATATGATTTATCTATATTGCATTTTAGTCTCTTATTTCAATTAAATCCTACCAGTATAGCTCAATCTAAACTTGATTCTAACTATGATCTTTATTCTATCTCAAACCAATCATCATTGATACAACTCTATCAAGACCCATCCCCATCACTAGTAACAATCATTTCATTCATTAATTTAGGTGAGTAATGAACACCGGTGAATTGCTCATTTATTTCGTAGGATAGTTACAAGAACTCAGAGTATTAAACAATCAATACGAGGAATTATTCTGCTAAAAAAGATATATATAATTGATAAGGTGTGATCCACAACTCTACACCATTGAATATCAATTTCATAAATAAATGTTTATATAATGAATGATACTTGTTTGTCAAATACGTAAGATCATGATAATATATTAATATAAAGAACTCTAAACCCTAGTTAATATACAAAATACACATAAGATAACCAAAATATATATCCAATATTTATTAGATAATCCAATAAACACATACCAATTTATATTTAGGTTTACATTTTAGAGTACTATGTAGGATATTATCTATTAAATAAATTAATGTATGATTTTAATAATAATTTTATAGTTATGAATTTTGAAAAAACCCCACTATTGAAAATAAAAATACAAGAAGTATTAGAAAATATATCATTCATCTGAATATTATTGAAATACATAAAAAACATTTCTTCTAATTCTATAACATCCTAAACAAAATCTATCACCATCATTCATTATTCCAAAAAAACAACACCAAAAAATTACATCTTCTAAGAATAGGCAATTTAATATCATTTTATTAATTTCATATAAAGGATTACAAAATCTCAAACCAATAGAGAGCCTGTAATAACTCCCATGAACAATATATTAATGTTATAAGATTGATAAAATGAACAACATTTCATGAATATGAACCAAAAAAATATACCTACCTTAAAAATCACATATCCACCTACCAATACAAACTAAAGTCGACATATGATTACCACCATATATGGGTATCAATTATGAGTATTGAATTTACCAAATTTCTACCCTCCACCATGAATGACCCCTTCCATACATAAAAATTCATCCACTAAAATCTTATTATTTGGTACACCTCATATCAATCCCACACATGGAATGATCTTACCTACTTTGACCATTTAAAATACATGGATGTATGATTCAATGAACATTCCACATCATTTATAACACCCTTATATTTTGTTATTTATTTTGAAAAAAGTTAAACGATTCAATATTTTCCATTTTATGCAAAATTGAATATAGATTATGTTAAATGATTGAAAAAATATTGGATCGAATTTAATTCATTAATATGTTAATTATTCACTACACAAAACACATATATTATCTTTTAGTAAAATAAAAACCATGTTCGTCTTCTCTTAGACATAATTTTATGCCCTTTGATAGCATGTGTTACCCATAATGTTAATTTTTACTAAATTAAAAAAAACTATTGGTATTATTATTAAAATATTATTATATATTATATATAGCCTTTTTGATTTCTATTTTGAATAAAATTAAGTAAACTATAATATATGGATTATTCATGTATATAAGAATAATATTTGGGTTACTAATTTACTATAAACGAAAATAACACTCTTTTGAAAATATAAGAAATCACTTGCTGGAAAATAATATTTATGTTATAAAGTATGTTTTACATTTTCCACTAAATTAAAACACTTTTTAGAGATTAATATAATTAAATATATATATAATATATTCAATATACTATTTAACATTAATTTTATGTGTTTTCTAGAAAATATATAAGGATAAATTCAATTTTATAAATAAAAAGATATATTTTTCAAAAAGGTAGTTTTAGCACAGTTTAGTGGAGATCCCATTTTAAATATAATTTTACAATTTTTTTTATCTTTTTTAATCTAAACTCCATTTTTTAAAGTATAAAATCAATATTTACTTTGGGTGAATTGTTTGTAGTTTTTGTTATGTTTCTTTTATTATTGAATAGTGAAAGATACTAAATTTTATTTAAAAATTTCTTGTAATTATATTTTATTTTAATACATACATTTTAATTTTTTTATTGTATAACTATATAAAATATATATCAATTAATCTATTTTTTGTATTTTGAACCAATTTAACATTTATATTATATATTAAAACATTTCGATCTATTGACCAATTTCACATTACACCCCTTTTGGATCATCTCATCAATTTGATTAATATAGTATTAATTTATCCCAAATTAGATATTATGGTTTTTAAAAATGGTTTAAATATTTTTATTTTAAATAATTTATAATTTCTAATTTAGTGAACATAGTTATTTGTAACAAAATTGTTTTTGAAATTAATTAAAATTAATTACCTGGTTAATCGAAAAAACGTGACAGGCCCAGTGAGGAGCACATTGGTGATGCGGAAGACCCATGCTAGGGAGAGACTTGGTGATATGACAGACCCATTGTACATGACAGGAGATGTACCTCAGCCGACCACGAGGGGGATTGCCTTGGTGATGCAGTAGACCCACAGTGTGGAGAGCCTTGTTGATGCGACAGACCCACGGTACTCGACAATAGGAGTACCTCAACAGTCCAAGGTTAGTGGGAAGCACTTCTGTGTGACACAGTAGGCCCACTGTACTCGATAGAAGAGAAGTTATCTAGTAGCCGGGGTGTTCGACGTTGTGATTGAGAATGTTGCTTGATACTACCCCTTGAATTAATCCTGGTGTGAGCTGAGTCAGTACCACTCTATTTTTCCTCATGATTGAGATGTATAACTTGATAACTTAGGTATTGTATGAGCATATACCTAAGTAAGTTTATCTGTTGATTTCATGCTTTTTTATTTACCCTTGATAAATTTTGTTAGACCTAGAGGGTCTCGGTGTCCCTACTGAGTATCGTTATACTCACCCCTGCACGGGTAATGCCTGCAACTTGTTATGTTGGATGAAGACGACGAACATCGCTGACTGCGGCCGAGAGTACCAGGATTGGATTATACCTGGAGGTGGACAATCTGGTGTGTTGGTATGTAGAGGATAAGGGTGGATGTGGAGATCTGAGGAGGCGATCTATAACTACCCATCACGTCGCAACCTCGGTGGATGATCCAGTAGCTGTCTTTTCTATTTAATTAGTTTTATTGTATTTCAGTTGTACTAGTACCATTACTGTTGGGATTTTATTCTAGCCCATTTTTACTTTCATCAATCTTTTGGTTATACGTTTTTCTTGTGTTCGTATCTTATTGTGTGCTTGGTTACATGAGTTTGC
Organism: Viscum album; assembly: GCA_963277665.1. NCBI lineage: Eukaryota > Viridiplantae > Streptophyta > Magnoliopsida > Santalales > Viscaceae > Viscum > Viscum album. The sequence continues at coordinate 1,133,348,494 of OY728150.1, read as the reverse complement.
ATTTTATAATGGCAATGCCTTACCAGTTTTAGGGAAACTTTATGTTGATGCTGGTCTCCAACCCATGGCCAATGGAAGATGAGATTGGGGTAGTCACGGCATGGGCCCTAGGAGACGGGGTGTGACAAATTGGTATCAGAGGGATTAGTTCTACCGAAGAACTAGGACTCTGATCTTTTTTTTAACAAAAATAATTTTAAGTGTAGTGATTATAGTCTTTAGTTTAGGGAGGCCAGTGTTGGTGGGGTGGCCGACATATCCATATACCAGGACCCTATCTTCTAATTTCTGACTCAGTGCACGAAAAAACTGATTGTGTGTGAGTTTTCAAAAGCTTTGTTTTGAGTCAGCTCACCAGGATTAAATTATTAACTGTGGTGTACCTGTTTCTTTTCAAGATGCCTCCATAAAGACAGCCAACTAGGGTTACAATAGTCGTACACACTGATAGCCCACTGAGCGACGATATCTTAGTGCAGGGCCCTATTCCAGAAGGGGGACCAGTGGAGGCACCTGTAGTACCGTTTCCCGTTATGCCACCGATGCCACCAGCCCCAAATTCAGATTGTGCAAGACACTTGAGCACGATGCACGAGTTCTAGGGAATGAGTTCACCTAGGTTCATGGGAGAGATGGAACCACATGCGGCTAAGGATTGCATAGAGGTTGTTGTGAGAGTCTTCTGACTCATAGAGACACCAGCTGATCTCAAGGTGATTCATTCCACTGGCCTTCTACAGGCAACAATAGGTAGATGGTTGAGCTTGATGCTCCAGGTTCACGATGAGGTGACGCTTCTCTTGGTAGAATTCGAGAGCCTATTTCGGGTAGAGTTTGTTCGAGTGACTCTTCGCATATTGAGCATACAAGAGATACTTCATTTGTAGTAGGGCATCATGATTGTGGCTCATAACTCAGCGAGGATCACTAACCTCTCATGTTACTCCACCGATATGTTATGAGACCCTTTATTCAAGGATCAGACCTTGGATAAGGGGCTCAGGAGGGACATCAGGGCTTTGATGATTTCACTCAGTATCCCAATGCAGACGGGGGTGTTAGAGAGGTCCCTATTGGTGGAGAGTTTCCTTGATGAGAAATCATCAGTAGCGAGACCCACTACCAGTCATTACTTAGCAGAGTCTTCTGCAATAGGTAGCAGACCAATGTCACAGAGGTCCAAGAGGACCATACCTACAGGTGGATGACTGCATGACTTAGGATTGGTTGTGTGGGGCACCCAAGGTGGAGACAGTTATACCAGGAGCGGGCAGTGTTTCACATGCGGCGGGTAGGGTCACATGGCTCGTGACTGTACGACCGGTCATACAGATGAACAATAGATGATCGAAGTACTACCCAGGTAGAGATAGAGGATCGACTGATGTGGTCCGTAGGGAGTAGTTGAATGTGGCCGAGGAGATGGTCGTGTAGCTGGTGTTGGGAGACTATTCGAGATGTTACTTCCACCACCCTAGGAGGTCCACCACGAAAGCATGGAGCCAGTGGACATGGGAGATCTTAGCTCCAGGTAGCTGAGGCCTATGATCACACTTCTCCAGAGCTGATATGATGTACAATATGTGTCTACTCTACCATAGCTGCATTACTTATGGACAAAGGTGACAGTCATTCATTTATTTCCACTGTCCTCATTCGGAGCTCGGAGATTTCGGCGGAGCCATTTCCTCAATCCTTACGGATAGAGACTCCTACGAAGGTGGATTCGATGATAACGCACTGGTGCTGGCAATGTGAGCTTAATCTATGAGGCGATAGCTTCAGCTGGGATCTTTTAGTAGTGGCATCGAGGCCTTACGATGTCATCATGGGTATGGATTGGTCATCTACATTCCATACTCAGATTGACAGTACTAGGTGCAATGTGTGGTGTGTACGCACGGATGGGAACGAGTTTACCTTCCCTTACAAGAAGGGAGCCTTTTTCGCGCATGATGGACTTACCCAGAGGAGAGTTCAGCCGATCACTAATCAGTTGGCTTGACTTACCCTCAGAGATATTTATGTGAAGAGTTCGAGCTATCCTGTAGTGGTGGACCTGTATGAGGATGTTTACCCTGATGATGTTTCAAGTCTACCTCCTTACAGAGAGGTGTACTTTTACATTGACTTGTATCCCTAGATGAAACTGATATCTACACAACTGAATCGGATGGCTGCGACAGAGCTTCATGATCTGTGGGTATTGTTGGAGGACTTGCAAGGAAGGGATTCATCGAGCACAATATTTCTCCTTGGGCAGCCTTGATTCTGTTCGCTAAGAAGGCATATGGGTGCTTGTGGCTTTGTGTTGACTATCAGTTCCTGAACCAGGTTATAGTGAATAACTAGTACCCACTCCCAAGGATTTACGACCTCTTTGATCAGCTAATGAGAGAACGGTGGTTCTCGAAGATAGACATGAGATCAGGATATCACCAGCTCTGAGTGTGAGACGAAGATGTGAATAAGATGTTATTTAGATGTTGATACGACCACTATGAGTTCTTGGTTATGCATTTCGGTGTAACCAATGCTCCATAAGTGTTCATGGGACTCATGAAAAAGATTTATTGTCCATAACTTTGTTTAATTGTGGTAATCTTCAATGATAACATTCTGATCTACTTGGCTACGAAGGAGGAGCATGCCTATAATTTACAGGTAGTACTGGACACAATCTGGGAGCACCAACTTTATGGTAGGCTCTTGAAGTGCCAGTTTTGTATCTGAGAGGTTCACTTCCTAGGGCATGTCATATCGGAGTCTGGAGTTTCATTATATCTAATGAAGATTGAGGTGGTACATGCTTGGGAGCCACCCTGGAGTGTGACATAGGTACTAATATTCTTGGGTTTGGCTGGATATTACTGGAGGATTGTGCAGATTTCTCCAGAATTGCAGCACCACTATCTTCCTTGATGAAGAAGGGGCAACCCTTCGTTTGGTCAGAGAAATTCCATTGGAGTTTTCAGGTGATAGGGCAGATACTAACTAGTGCCCCCCCATCCAGAAGCCTTCGGTGGATGGCATAGGGTACGTAGTTTACTGCAACACATCAGGGACCAGACTTGGATGTGTCCTGATGTAGGAGAAAGTAGTGATCACATATGGTTCTCGACAGCTATGACAAGATGAGCAGAGCAACACTACCCATGGATTAGTGTTAGCAGTAGTGGTCTTCTCCTTGAAGATGTGGCGATACTATTAGACATGCGAATATTTTATTGTGTACCATGTTCACAAGAGTCTCATGTATATCTCCTATCAGACGGACCTGAACATGAGGCATCGACGTTGGATTGAGTACCTCCTAGATAACGACTTTGAGATAGTCTATATCCTGGGGATGGAGAATTTTGTTGCAGATGCACTCAGTAGGAGATCTGGTATACAACTACAAGGCAAAGTGATGGAGTAGTTGGCTAATTTATAGATATACTTTGAAGATATAGATGGAGAAGAATTTCTTAAGTCTCATATAGTCACTCCCAATAATTTTAGTGAGCCAGGGAGGCACAACTTGAGGACATCGATTGCAAGGCTTTATGTGCTCAGATATCCACAGGGTATGCACTTGATTGATTTTATGATGGTCGGGAGCACGTCATCCTCTTCAGAGGAAGTACCATGGTACCAGTGTAACTTCAAGAGGAAGTGTTGGGATAGTTCCACACACCCACTCTAGTGGTACATCCAGGAGTGGTGAAGAATTACCATGATCTCTGACGACAATACTGGTGGCCGGGAATAAAGAAAGCAGTAGCAAAGTTTGTCTCTCAGTGCCTCACATGTCAGCAGGTGAAGGCAGAGAAACAGGTACCAGTAGGATAGGTTCAGCCTTTAGAGGTCCCATAGTGGAAGGGGAATGTGATTCCATGGACTTTGTGATAGGACTTCCATGTACATCCAAAGGACATGACTCGATTTGGGTGATCGTTGACCAACTCACCATGTCAGCCCACTTCCTACCGATTAGAGAGCATGGTTCAGTATAGAGCATGGGATGCCTCTATGTGTAGGAAATTATGTGGCTACATGGAGTACCCCTTACGATTGTTTCCGATCGTGATACATGTTTTACTTCTAGGCTATGGAAGGGGTTGTATGAGGATTTCAGTACACAACTTCATTTGAGCACCAACTTCCATCCTTAGAACGATGTCCAGACTAAGTAGACCATTTAGACCCTCAAGAACATGCTACATGCATGCTTCCTAGACTTTGGTCATAGCTAGGAGGATCACATTTCCTTTGGTGGAGTTTGAATACAACAATTGCTATAACTCCACCATTGAGATGACACCTTTTGAGGCATTGTATGGGTAAACTTGCAGATCACCCTTGTGCTAGACTGACCTAGGGAAATTAGCACTAGTGGGACCAGAGATGGTATGAGCTTCCATAGAGAAGGTGAAGATCATCAAGGAGTGGATGAAGACTACACAAAATAGGCAGAAGTCATATGCTGACAGGAGACAGAGACCTCTAGAGTTCAAGGATTGGGACAAAGTCTTTTTACGGGTCTCACCTAGACCCGATATGCAGAGATTTGGACAAGGTGGAATGTTTTCTCTGAGGATAATTAGACCTTTTTAGGTCCTCAGTTGATTTGTCGAGGAGGCTTACCTCGTATCTCTTCCACCTCAGTTGCAATGGGTTCACGACATCTTCCAAGTATCCTAGATGAGGAGATACTTGCATGACCCTTATAACATCATCAACCATGTTGAGCTGGACATCAACGATGGGGTGAATTTTGCGGAATTTCTAGTAGGGATTAAGGATCGACAGGAGTGTTTCCTTCATGGACGGTTGATACCTCTGGTGCACATTCGCTGGCAGCACGAGATCCTCCAGAAAATCACATGAGAGCGAGAGGCTCAGATGCGTGCTCAGTACCCCCACTTCTTTACATATTTTGTGTTGTGGCTTACGGGGACATAGAGCCCTGAGTTGGGGAGAATGTACAGACCCAAAATTTCCATATAATTTTTTTAAATAATTGGAAAATTTACATGTCTGTGAAAATTTAAGTCATGTGATTTTGAGGCCCAGTGTGCCCGGAATGAATTTCTGAAATTTTTTTCAGGTACATTCATTAAACATGTTAGCAGGTTTTTCTAACATTTGAACTGCTGCTCGTAATTGAAATCTGAGGGCACCGTTGAACTCGCAGCGCCAGTTTTCTCTTAATGAGACTTACACCTTGATGGCAGTTTGTCGATGGAAGAAGTTAGCTTTTGGGATTTTCATGAATGAATAAAATAAAAATAAAGTTGTGTAGATTTTATTTTTATTTCATTTTTTAAAACCTTCACCAGGAAGTTGAGAATTGGGGACCACCAGACCTTAACATCCAATGAGTGGTTATGGTGGTTGGGACCACCCAAGCCTAACCTCCCATGAGATGTTATGGTGGTGGGGACCACCCGAGGCTTAAACCTCTCAAATACATCATTAAATGTGGGAGAGCCTCTTCAAAGCCTCCAATATTAATTGTGCCAACCCTCCTCCACAATAATTAAGCCAACCCACCACTTTAATTTTGTCAACCTATGAGATTAATTAACCCAATTTGAATTATATGCTAATAAAAATAATAGATCATAATCAATTATTTTGGGGAAACCATTTATTTTTTTTGTGGAATTGAGAGAGGTGGAGCTTTGGGAGAAAATCTCTTCAATAAAGAACGCCAATGAACAACGGCTATCCTTTGGAGATTTATTCTCCAAACTCAATCGTAGGATCACCAACGATGCACGAATTGACAATCGTAGAAAACGCCAACGTCCATTTTTTCCCAACGATTCGTCTTCTTCCTTGCAACCTCACCGACGTCATCAAGTGAATGAGGATGGGTTTTTTTATTTTTTATTATCAATTCCCATGTACACCCCTTATATTTCTTTTGCGGTTTGGTAACAATTACTATGGGAGGATAGGATTTGACGTTCATTTTCATGTTCTTGATGATCTATATGCTACCACCCTAACGTGGAGGGTATGGGCCAAGAAACATTTCCTGACCCTTCGGAAAATCATGTGGTGTTCTTCACAATGGAGGAGGATGGAAACCATACATGGTTGGGGAACGAGAATGGTGGTCAGCACCACCATCGTCCGCGACGAAGGCGATGGCACAACGGCGCTGCCCCGCAGCCTCCACACCGATTGCGGCCACCGCCGCTGTCTGCAGCCTCCACACTGCCGCCCCACGGCCAGACTGCTGCCCCACGGTCGAGGAGCCTCCCAGTGGCTGGACTCCAGTCTCGCGGCCGGACCACCGGCCTAGGGCCGGACCACCTCCCTACTTCCAGACCGTCGCCACACGTCCGGACCGCCACCCCACTGCCACCCCGCGGCCGGACCGCCGCCCCCCAGCCAGACCACCACCCTACAGCCGGACCTCCGCCTCACAGCCCTTCTGCCACCCTGTGGCCAGAATGCTACCCTACGGCCAGACCGCTGCCTGGCGGCCGCACCACCGCCCAATGTTTGGACCGCCACCCAGCGTCAAAACCGCCACCCCGTGACTGGACCGCGGCCTCGTGTCCAAACCGTCGCCCCGCATCCGAACTGTCGTCCCCGACCAAACCATTATGTAGCCTCGCACCCTAGCGGTACCCTCCACGGCTCCTCACGACACCATCTGTGGCCCCTCGTGGCCTGCCGGTCCGGACCCAGTGGGTCAGGCCGCATTGCGTACTGGGTCCACTATGACCCATTTACTATCTTTGTGCCATTACATTGGCACCTGACATCTATTTGACGAACCTTCAACAGAACTGAAAATCATGGTGTGAGACAGTCCCTTTGATTATACCCCACTGGAGTTTTGGACTATGATGGATAATGGTCTGGTTAGATCGAGCACGAATCCATCAGGGCCCCCGAGACTAATATTCTAATAACTCATAGACAAAGCATCTGATTGACGCGCCGTCTATTACGTTGAGACCCATATGACGTGGCTGAAATTTGAGATACTTCTTCGTTGGGACATCATGGTAGTTGGTGTATCGACCAGTAGCTTGTGGAGAGGATCCTCCCGGAGATGAGTGATCATAGTGCGGGAACCCAGTGGCTATTTGAGACTTGATGACTGCTGACCATTTCGACCCAGAGTGATTTGACATGCCCAGTGGGGAGCACCTTGGTGATGTGGTAGACCCACAGTGGGGAGTGCCTTTGTGATGCAACAGACCCACGATACTCGACAAGAGGACTACCTCAGCAGTCTATAGATATTGGGAAGCACCTCTGTGTGACACGACAGGCCCACTCTACTCGATAGAGGAGGAGTTCCCCAGAAACTGAGGTGATCTACATTGTGACTAGCAATGTTATTTGATAGTACCCCAAGAATGAATCTTGGTTTGAGCTGAGTTAGTACCTTTGTGTTTTTTCTCATGATTGAGATGGATTACTTGATAACATTGATATATGTATAGGCATATATCTATGTAAGGTTATCTGTTGATTTCATACATTGTGATTTAACCTTGATGGATTTTTTAAGACCTTGAGGGTCTCGGGGTCCCAACTGAGTATCATTATACTCACCGCTGCATAGGCTATGCATGCACATTGTTGTGTTGGATGCAGTCGACGGACATTGCTGACTGATGCTGAGAGTACCAGGACTGTGCGGTACCAGGAGGTGGACCATATGGTATGGTGATACGCGGAGGAGACAAGTGGATGCGGATTGCTAAGGAAGCGATCTGTACCTACCCTTCAGGTAGGAAGTTCAGAGGAAAATCCAATAGATGTCTTTTCTCTTTATTCATTTGTATTGTATTTCAGTTTTACTTGTACCTTTACTGTTGGTCTTGTATTCCGGACCCCATTTTTCATTCAACACTGGTTTGGTTATACAGTTTACTATGTTTGTATCTAGTTGTGCTCTTGGTTACATGATTTTGATGGTTATAAAGGCAATGCCTTCCTAGATTTTGGGAAAATGCCTTTTGGTTCTAGTTGCCAGCCTCTGGCCTATGGAAGGTGGGCTTGGGGTAGTCACGACACAGGCCCTGGTGATGAGTCATGACATTGATTCATTCACATATTACATGGGATGTATTAATGAATGTTTAGTAATATTATCCAATATATATAAAATAATAATTATAATTTTATTATATTAATAATTTATATATACAGATATTTATTTTACATCCTTTATTTCATTTCGATAATAAAATAGAAACTGTTTTCATAAGTACATACAACCTTTCATATCCATTAACGATGTATTCTATTTCATTTTTCTATCTTTGGTAGATTAATATAAATATTATTATTTTGAATATATATAATTTTTATATCATTTGTTACATTCTATGAATAATTAAATTAAGATATATGTAAGAGGATGAAGAATAACAAGTTAAATCATATCCGAATAAAATTGGACATTACCTTAAACATAACATTATCATGTAATCATTAATAAAGGTGTAATAAAAAATCTTAATATAATTAGATATTTTATCAAATATTGGAATATGGTTATCCTAATTATGTATACTATACAAATATTTATTATATAGAAGGTTTTAATGTGTACAAATAATGTCAATTTGTATGGTAAGGGTTTTCTCATCTGACCTTTATTTTTGTGGTATTTATTCTTTATTTACGAAAACTTACTTTGGGTGTTGTGTATATTTCCAATGAATATATTATATGATTATATTCCTTAAATTTATGGTTATTTACATATCCATTTTATGATCCTTCATTCATGTTGTTTATGGTTCAAAAGTTACCAATTCAGTAGTGTATCTTTTTCTCTAATTTTATTATTTGAGAAACACGTCGTGTTATGCCCCAATAATATTTTACAAGGTGTATACATGGTTATTTTAAATTTTATATCATGAATATACTTTCTTTAATGAAATTTTACGTTGCATATAATGTTTTTATTTCATGGGTTTTATGGATCATTTGTTACCAAATCGATACTGTAATTTTGTCTCAATTTTCCTTCTTTGAGACTGATGTCATGTTATCCTCCAAAATTCATTTATAAGATGTATGAAATGATCTTATAAACATTTAAATCATTAATATCCTTATTTTAATGATATTTTAACCTTCATGTATTTTTAATTTTTCATTTAGATTATGATTGAATGTTAACAATGTGATAAAAAAAATTTCTATAATTTTTTCTAACGGTGCTGTTTTGTCCAATTACCACAACAATAAATTTATTTATTAAAGAAAATTACTACAAGAGATTGAAAGACATGATTTTTTTACAATTCCTATATTAAAGATAAAATAAATCATAAGGGAGTTCATTTAACCATGTAATGTCATTGTTGATACTCATATTTTCAATCACATAAGAATACATATTTCCATTTATGAAAGGATAGAGTCAAAATATAGCTGGTATCCATAAGAGAATGTATATGGACCATCCAATGTCAAGTAATCATACATTCAAGGTTCACTACAATATTTTAATGATCTTTCACAATAGTCTTTAAATTGATTTCAATCCAACGACTGTTCAATCCATGTTTCTTCTCAAAAGTGATAGAATGAAACACTCCTATCATTTCCGCATCCAAATATGAGGTGACACTACAACTGCCATATAAGCACCATTGTGTCGGACGAGATTGGTTTTTTTTGATCACACCACAACCCAAGGGTACTAGGATTCCTTTAGAATCACCATCATCATTTACTTAAATCCACCCTTGGGGTAGATTTCAAGAAATCATCAATAGTGTGTCTAGGATGAGGATTGATAACCTTCCCCCCAAGCTTCAACAGAACCCCAATTTTGCTAATTATATTATTAAAAAGTCCCTTCTGAATTGAATAGGATTCTTAACGGAAATGAAAATTCTCATCATTCCTTAATTAAGACTAAATGGGTAGTTTCTTGGAATAAGAGCATTCGTATCATATCATATGTCATGGATAAGCTCCACTATGACAGTTATGAAAAGATTCGTGATTTGGTGAGACACTTTCATATATACACAACACTGTAGTTTACTTTTGGTAGAGTCATGAAATAAAAATCTATAATAAAAAATATCAATTTAATAATTCATAGAGCATTGGTCATAACACCATAAAGAAATAGGGGGTTAATGTCTTCCTGATGTTTATTATAAAGACAATATTCAGAGAAATGATGAACCCCAAATAATTTGATACAATTGTCTGTGGGGAACCTTTTAATATAATTAATCAAAAACATCATGAATCATAGGGTTTTAAATAATTTTTATTCAATGTTTTTCAGCCAACAGAAATTGTTGTCAAAATTAGTAACAATACATTAATAATGAATTTAGAGTCAAAAATTCCAACATGAGAAGGTTCTCTAATTAAACGATCATCAATGTTGGAAAATGGGTAGTTTTAAATGGAATTCTAAATATTTCCCTGTAAAATAATTCTTTGAGAGCGTAACATATCATTAATTGTATTAATAGTTTACTCATGTGGTTTAGTGGGGGAATCCATTTAAATGAGAGAAGCAACTGTCCATTTTTCAGGCCAGATGTTCAAAGAAGCGTCTTTTCTCACCATCCATCTAGATTTTGTTAGGATGATGGAAAATTAATTTTTAATAGATCCCCAAATGAAATAGAAAATAAAATTTAATTTTCGATTCTCTAATTTTTCATCAAATCCGTTTTAGAGGAAAGTGAGTGCATTAGAGTTATTATGAGGAAGGTTCCATGTGATTATTTCAAGCATGGATTCATTGAAGATTATTGGTTTTTTATGCCGAGACAACCTTTATCCAAATTCTTGGAAAAAGTAGAACCCGGAGTATTCACAATTTTCCTTTCCATCATGTTCTAACCCACACAATGTTTTTTATGGAAATTTTTTTAAATACTAGAGGGCCATTTATAAACCATCATAGAATATACTATTTTTGAAAAAGAAATGTACTTTATAAGGCAGATCATGTCATCCATGGAGAGGGATTTCCCTTTCCATGAGGATATTTGGTGGAGGATTTGGTCGACATTTGAAAAAAATAATATAACTAGAATTGGGTCTACCACAAAAATGGGAGCACAACAATAGTTGATCTGGATGGATCATTTTATAATTCTAAAAAAATGGATAATATTTTATTTTTTATTATAAGGAACCATATTCCAGAAAAATATATAGTATATTCTCCAAATAATGGTTTTACTTGAAACATATTCATAGTGAGAGAGGGGAAATTTGAGAATATTGATATTTTGTTGATTACCTTGTAAAAAAAATGATGTCATCCGTGTATAAGAGATGTTTCAGTGCAATCAAATTCTTGGAGGCATGAAATAGTTTAATATTGTTCTAGTCCACAAGACTAGTGAGTAATATGCTTATGTTATCTTCAGAAATCGAGAAAATATAGGATGAGAGAGGGTAACCCTTTAATAAAACATTATATAATTTAACATTTCTCAAAGGATATCAATTAACAAGGATTTATATGAAGGTAGAATTGAAAAGTGTTTTTATTCTACTAATCATTGAGTAATTAAGAAAACCCTGCAGAACACTGAAAAGAAAACACCAATCAATGTTGTCAAAATAATTCCAATTATCATGTTTGATTAATATATTTCCACCTATACCAGATTTATATAACAATTTATTTCATTCTATGGCATGGAAAATACAATATTTGATGGACCTTTAAAAAATGGGATCATAAATACAATTTTATGGATGATAGAAGAACGTATTTTAAAAAGATGTAGGGTAATGATTTTATAATGAGTATTAACAAGGGAAATATGTCTAAATAGATGAACCTCTAAATAATAATACACATTAGGGATTAAGGAAAAGAATTAGGACTTCATCCCATGGGTGATGATATCATTAGAAAATAAATGCCATACCAATCAACAAACATCAACTCGAATCACTTCCCAAAATTACTTATAGAATCTATTATTGAATCCATCGGGACTCAGAGAACTATTAGGATTTATGCTAGAGCCAATTTTCTCTAATACTATGATCATTTGGAATGCAATTGTCAAATGAGTTCTCGTATTCATTTACCATTACCAGAATGACATCAGGTAAAAGGTCATTATTAACATCATCCTTCTTGAAATGTTTTTCAATGTATGAGGAGACATGATTAGAAATTCAATATTCAGTATGAACGAGGTGGTCCCCATATATTAGGAAGGCTAGAGTTCTAAATGATTTCATATTCCATTGAATGGAATTGTATAATTTAGTATTTCTGTCACCATCATTGATCCATTTAGCATTAAATGTTTCTCTAAAATTATAGTTGAATGTGAGCAAGAAAACAAGATTTGTAGTATTATTGATATTTTATTGTGGATCAGAAGCAAAAATTATTACGTGTAGCAATGTTTTGAATATAGGAATGTTACTTCTTCAATATAAGCAGGACAATATCAATTTTTTATATTTTGATCAACACCATTCCATAAGAACCTGTTTTAAATTTGTTAATTTAATGATACCTAGATAATTATCATTGTAATTGCATATGGAGGACCATGAATTTTTTATAATGTCAGAATAATCATGTTACAAAGACAATGCTATATTAAATATAAAAGCTTAAAATTATTCGTTTTATTGATAATGAATTTTACCATGATAGGATGGTGTTCGTAATTATGCTTAACAAGGTTGATGCTAAAGATGTAGTCTCATTTATCCAGGGAAAGAATATTTGGTAATGCTCTATCTAATTTACTAGAAAAAACTCTATTTTAATGCTGTATATAGAATGTATACATGGTTTAAGTGGGATTAATTTCAATAAGATTATTTTACTCAATAGTGTTTTTAAATTTTGATGATGAAATAGTTGTGTGAGATGGTCCAATTTCTCACATTGGTCAAGAATGTCATTAAAGTCACTCACTACAAACCAAGGGTCATGTTTGTTATTTCTTAGGTGGTAGAGATCATTCCAAATGGGTCACCTATCATGGTATATATTCTCAGAATATATAAATAAATTGTAGATATGTGGGTGATCCAACATAAAATCTTAGGTAATGGACTACTCAATGATAAAATGTTAACAATTTCTAATAAAGAGTGAGCAACGGTCCAAAGGCTCTCAACAACAAAGAATGTTTAACATGGTCTTAAAAATATAAACAAACATGAATATATGCAATGAACATGATATAAAACTAATTTTTGGATTATTAATTTCAAAAACCATAGGATGATGATTATTGATAAATAATTTTAAGACGGTAAATTTGTCAGGGATTTCTATACCCTAAAAATTACAAATAAATATATTCATAAAAAAACTATTTTTGTGTTTGGATCTCCATTTTCACTTATTCTAAGAGCTCTTACTTTTGGATGATATCTTGGTTGTTTTATTCGTGGTCAGGTTGGTTTTCCATTCCTTATTGATCATAGGAGAAACATGTAGGATATTTGTAGAACCTTCACTCTCTTCAATAGATATTGGGTCACACATATTTTTTATTTTAAGGAGATACCATTTCATGTTATTTTCATTCAATGGATTCTCAATTGGGTTAGGTAGGTCAGTATTGGAAATATAAGAATCATAAATTGATGTCAAATTTGTGACCATTGCGGGACCTATAGAAGTATCCAATTGTTTTCCATTATAAACACATGAATTAAGGTAAATGTTTTCCAAATATTATCAAGAGAATAATATTTCCAGTCATGTTCGGTCATCATATTTTTATCAAATCCATGATCAGTAGAATTAACATTGATATCCTCAATAATATTTATTGCATGGAAATTGTTTTAGACCAACATGGATAGAGTCAATTCTATTTATAGAAATGTCATACTCCCCACTCAGTGTAATCATTGGGAGACCAGTATTCAAGTCACCCAATTCAAAAGTTGGGGCCACCTAACTTTTAGAATTGAACTCCTCTTCTATAATAAGTACCCTTTGAGGGTCAACCCACTTCTTAGGGATTCTATGGAGGTTCATGTGGGGCTCTGAAATCACAATTTTGAGTTCAATTTGGAACTATTTGAATATACCCATTACACTTGTTTCAATTTCCTCAATTAAACATTCCTCTAAAGTATCATTTTCAAGTTCTTCCACTAACATAGACCTATATTTTCAAACGTAAACCCCTATGGGAATCATGATCATTGATTGTACTAACCATTTTTCATTTTTCTTCCTTGAGGGATCGGGTTTCTCTAAGGTAGTTTCGTTTTCTTTATTTTGACTCTTGGAATTAGTACATTTATTATTGTTAGATTGGGTATTCTATTTCATCAACACTATACAATCTAAAATTAAATGGATTGTGATTTTCAATACTCACTGAATAGAGGCTTGCATTCATATTCAACCTTCACCTCAGTCCTATAATCATTATCATTAAAATAAATACATCGCGATAGCATATATTACAAAATAACATCAATCATTACTATTGAAAATATACATAGTACCCCATTTAATGTTCATTAAACAATCCTATGTGGAGTACTAATGCAACATGATATATCTTTTATGATATTTGGGGTCCAAAAAAACCAATTCAGGTTATGTAATCTAATCCAAATTTGCACAGTTGTGTTCCTATAGTGTTCATCTTAAAAGACAATATCATTCATTGAAACACAGTAGGACATGTTTATGTTGAATATCACATATCTTCCATACCATGTCTAATTCATCATGATAGGTAAGAAGGATATGAAAATAGCCTTTACCTAGCATGACATGTTTCCAATTTGAAAATCCACAGAAGTTGGAAATTAGGGGTTGTATAACCAAATATGAGCAATGTTTATCAGCTTTTAAGTATGAAATGTGATCCGTAACTAAATACATACCCCTTTTAGTTTGATGTTAAGGCATTTACGGATCTGTCTATAATGAAAATCCTCCATCCTCAATATTTTTGAACATTGCAGGATTTGAGGATGTTTTCTTGAGTAGATCTTAACCCATGAGGGCCACGATGAATAAAAGACCTTTAGATTTGTCATCCAGTGTTTGGAATGGATTATCACACACAAGTGTTTTTTCATTCTTCATTTCTAGAGAGGTGGAGTAAAAATAATGCCCCCTTTCGGGATCAATGGACACCATGACTCAGTCGTTCTATCATGTAAAGACACAAAAATATCTACTTTTCTAATGATTAGGCATTGTGTCTTACAGGTTCCCCGATCTATTCCAAGAGACTAAAAAAATCCCAATCCCCAATCTAATACACCAAACACCATTTTTCTATAATATCATCATTTATCACAATAAAAGTATGATTATGATTCCATTGAAGAAATATTTTGATACATATATAAATAATTATTTATATATTCATTGACTTCTAGTATTTTATGATATCATCATGTATTGTTACCATTTATCTACTCTCTAGTAGTTAGGAAAATTAAGAAATTGTTTTAAAGTGAATATGAACTTATTTCTCTTCAGTCAAAATGATGTTTTATTCAAAAAAAATTATTTTTCAATAAAATCCATGTTTTTTATAATATACCTTCTAATATAATTTTAAATTAGTGAAATTTAAAAAATATTATGTTTTTCTATAGTTTTTAATATAGATTTAACATGATACATTTTAAATAATCAATTTTTATCCAGGAAAAATGTTTTCAAAATATTACCAAGATTCCATTATATATTTTCAATTTTATTTCAGAAGAAAATAGTTTTCAATAGTTTTTTGAATTTTAAAAATTATTTTCTGAATAATAAAATACATTTTACCCCAGAATATTTTTATATGTTTTTAAAAGATTCTATTATCTATTTTTCAAAGTGGTTTTCAATGAAAATGATATAGAAAATGTTATATGATTTATAATGGATGTTTATTTCGATTAAAAAATTATCCAAGAGTACTAAAAAAATCCTCATCCATATGAGATGGCATCAATTCATATATTTTATGCATTAATGGGGATATAATCCATTGAAACCATTCTAATACTCAATTTGAATGGTTTGTGTTAATGAAAATAATTTCCCTTCCATGAGATATTAAATGATAAAATGGTTTTGAAACACACTTCAATTATTGAGCCCTTATCGGAAGAAACATTTAAGAAACATATCTATTTTCAGTAGGTTATGATATGATGAAATGTTGATGATTAACTTTCCATTTCATGGGTTATGATTTGATGTTTATGAAACCTATCACATTTTATGTTTCATGCTATGATGAATTTGTTATTATCTTATAGAACGTGTATGTATTCATTTATTATGTAATGGATGGACCTATATCTCCTTCCAAAATATTGGGTAATGATTTATATATCTTGAGTATAAGAGGTATGGAACGAAGAGTTAACATAGATTAGTATGGAAAGGATGAAATGGTGAGAGAACTTAGTTAAGTATGATAGGACTTGAATGAGTGGTAAAATTACATCAATATGACAAGGAAAAAATGAGGGGATTAAGTCGTTTCAGCCTGTTTGGGTAGGACGAAGGAGTAAAATCTAATAATTATGATTAGGATGGAATGCGAAGTGACCTAATTTATTATATCAGTGATAGAATGAAAGTGAACTTGATTTAGTACAAATTTTCTAGAACGAGGAGTGACCTCAGTTCAATAATACAAATCTCGAATAAGATGAGAACATGGTCCAGAAATACATGTATAGAATGGGGAGATAAATAGGTTTAATAATATAGGGATAGAATGTGGAGTGAACCCGATTTATAAATGGAATTTGTCCACTAAGATGATCGTGGTAGTAATCCATGACTTCCATGTCAAATATTTTATACATATGCCTCAATTCCATATCGTATTCTTACATTATAATTTCATGGATTATTCTCAGGTGTTATTTTTGATTCACGATTTATGAAATAGCATTACATATTCCACAACTATTGATTTTGATCATTTATATGCATCATATGATCATCCCAAGATATTTTAATCTTCTTACACCCTTATTATAATGATTATTCATAATATCTCATTTTTTAACCTTGCTGGGCATCTGACTTCATCAATTTCTATTGATTGATTTCTATGGAATATGCGGAATTGTTTAATGTAGGAGTACTCAATGGGATGATCATGATAGGATAAATTTAAGATATTTCACAAACATAAAATAGTGGGTTCGAGTTTTCCAAAGACTCTAAACTATTACAGTCATCCAGTATGTATTTTAGTAATGTCTTGATTATTCAATTAAATTGATGTAATATACATGTGTGATAATCATGGGTCACAATATAATTTCCTTCATGAAAAATTCATATATTTTAGACAATTTTGTTTACATATATCATGTAACACATTTTACAAAAAGGAAACAACACTATTAGAAAAAATAAAATTTATGCAAAAGAAACAAAAAAACAAAAATTTTAAAAATACATATTATTTAGAAAAACAAAAATTATTAATTTATAGAATAATAATATATTCATTCATTGAATAAATTATTATTCAAAAAACACATGTTATTATTAATATTCTATTTTTTTAATTTGTTGTCAATAAGTTTTGACAATGAACATACTTTTTTGTTTAAAATATGATGATTGGTGGATAATACTAAATGTTTAAGAAATCTGACCGATGTGTTTAAATAATGAAAAGTTTTTCATTATATTATTAAGTGCATATTTTTTTATTTAGTACTGATGCTTATAAATAATTTCTTATGAAAAAAATATAATTCTATAATAGGGGATTATAATTTCATATAAATAAATTTTATCATTTTATCACTTTGAAAGAAATCATTTGAGGCTATGTTTTTTGTGATTATTATATTAAAAAGATAATGAAATAATCCAATATAGGATTCAATCTAATTTATTGACATGTTGTATGTATCCATAATTATGTGGGACATCTAGCTCATAGTGTATCTTGGCGATGATGGTGTATTAGTGTGGTGGAGGATACCATGCACATGCATTGTGGGAACTTATAGTGCCTATCTAGTGAACATATTTTCCCATATGGGGTGGTATATTACACATTATTTAAGTGTGGTGTATCTGGGATCTATCCTTTGTGATGTGTCAAATTTTATATGAAAAAATGAGTCATATTATGCGATACCATAATTTTGTAGTGACCATTATGGGACTGGTCCAATGATGTTTATGGTTCTATCACCATTAAAACATATATAATGAATATTTTCCTTCCACTAGAATTAACTCAATCCATATTATCATTCCATACATCAAATATATACCTCAATCCTTTGATTACAATAATCTTCCTGAAATAAATTTTTAATTTGTCATGTTTCTCAAGGTTGAACCTCTACAAGCTTTGCATTCCCATTAATGTTCTTTATCAACGCTCTTTGAATTAGAATTCAGAATCACATTAATATGAAATAATTTAAATGAATATATAATTATTTTACATTCATTTATAGATAATTTGAGAATAAATATTGTAATTTTTTATGAGAATGAGGTAACATTAATCCGTACATGATACAACAAACATAATTACTCTATGGTTTTAGAAAAACTATATTCATGCTTGGGATAATAGGAATGAGGGAAATTTAAATTCTTGTGCATGTTTATGTGATGGAGGGGATGTATCATGCGTTTCTCATATCACTTTGAAAGTGTATTTCTTGATTCATTATATATTCTTTATTGATTAAAACAGTAAAATCATGAAACACATTCCATGAATTAATGAAATATCATTAGTTTGAGAACATCATGAAGAGTATATTTCATATTGACAAGATAGTTTAACTAGATTTAGTGTTCAAGCATTAAACATTTCATATAAATGAGATAACACTTTAATAAAAAAAGTTACGAGATTGAGAATTTTTATATATCCTTAATAATATTTTAACAAGATATTGAGAGGACCATTTTTTGTATCACATAATCATGAAATGTTTTAAATTAAAATGAGGTACAAATTCACTAAATATTGGTTAGTCATTTCTTACTGAATCAATAAATTTTCTATAAGAAATATATCAGTGTAATTATTTTGTTGATATATATTCATATCATATTAAAATATATTAATAGTTACAAGGATCATGAATTTTTTTTGAGTGCCCTTATTTTATTTAAAAAATAACAAGAGTAGAATAATCGACATAGTTTGATTATCGAGAAGGATTACTACTCCATGTAAAGTATATGTTTTCACAATACAAAAATGTTATTTATATTGAAATTCCATATCTTTATGGGAACTATAATTATCTAGTTGGACTCTGGCACATGATAAAAATTCAGTGGGACTCTGATGTGTATAAATGATGTTGCAATATCAGTAAAATTGTGGGATTAATAATAAAGATACAGACGTGGGACTCCTTAGTCACCTTCACATATAAGATCATATGATCTCCACTTTGGATTTTATGTATAACCAATTTGGTTTTAAATATTTGTGGGAATTTATCATTACCAAGACGTAACAATGAATATATACTAATGTTTCCATAATCATTGGGTATAACTGGTTGAAAAAAATAGATGTCCATAGTATCGAATTTGAAAAAGTATTTTCAATTTTTTATTTAATTTATGAATATAATATTGGATCCATGTATCCTAATTGGTATTAGAGGGAAGGCTCCAACTATGGTTTCATCTACATTTAATCAAATGTAACATATATCAAAAGAATTAGTAGTATGAATTTGATATTAAAAAAGATCTTTATGATATCAAGATGGAATATTCTACATATACTATAGATGTATAAAATAAAACATTTCAGTGAATACATTTAAATAATGAGGAGATTAGTATAAAATTGATAAATAATAACTAAAGATATATAATTATCAACATATAAAGGTTAGTTCAGAGATTTTTATATTTTTAGTGACAATAGATGATTAAAATTTTTATGAATCAATTTTAACATGTCATAAACATGTATTAATTTAGAAAACAAGATATCATTTGATGAAATATACCGAAAATGTTTCCACATATATGACCAATGTTTTAAAGGGAATTTGTCATAAAAAATTATCACTTGATGAAGAGTTAAATTAAATGGAAGCGGCATTTTTTAAATTTATGGATTATATGACACACTAAGAAACAATGTTAGAGAATTGGATGAAGTAATCAATCTTTTAAATTAATGATACACATAATCTATTAATGAATTAAATGATTTTTGTGACAAATAATCCACTAAGTTTTGTTTTAAAAATATTTCCATGTTCTATAATAGATTCATAGTAAATCAAATATTTTAATATTCTTATGTTGTGGTTAATGATAAAATAATCAAAGGTACTAAAATTTTGACTCTGATGGATAATCAATTACATGATGAGGTGATCCAGAAGATAATGATTCAATGTTAATAATCATGTAATTAGTTGAATCCATGAACATGTATCTCAAAATATAATTGCATTAATTATTATTCACAGTGATAAATATAGTAGAGTGACAAGTTGAGACATCCAAAGATGCTGGAAAAAGAAGTACTACCAAGAATTATTCACTAAATCAGATTATTTTTAATATTTTTGAACAGATTAGTAAAACGATATTTCCAAAGGATAACTGCATGATAATAGGAAAATATAACATTTTTTCAACACAAAATTTTATATACTTGTGTTGTTTTCCTGAATGGTGGAAGTCCGATTATCAAATTCTATAAACGATAGAGATTACAAATTCTCAAGAATCCACAATATCACCAAATATTGTTTAGAAGAAGTTTATAAATTCTTGATCCCTAATGAATGTACTACACTAAGGTTATGATGTCAAATACGAACATGGTATCAAATATAAAAGGAATATGTCACAAAAGATGAAATAATGAATTATTTAATAATGTTTTTTCTATTATTAATTTGGGAATATTGAAAAAAAAATTTGGAACAATATTTTAGTATATCAAAATTAAATAATTCATACATTTTGGTGGAGAAAAGATGAAAACAATTGGATACCTAAAAATGAGATGTATATTTCATAAAAACAAAATCATTCAATAAAGAGTATTTATGAACAATTATAAAATTTATGTGATTATTACAATTGATGTTTTCATTGTTATAGTCTTTTATATTATGTAATAATCATGATATAATCATTTTCTGATTTAAAGAGGATTCTCCAAAAAGGGATACATGAAATAAAATTGGATGGATGGTCTACCTTTAATGGTTGAACAAATTAGAATACTTTTAAAAAGATAACTCCAATGATGAGTTTGAAAATTTTTTTTATGTGTGTAATAGAAAAGAAGTGATTATTATATTATAATTGGGAAGGTCTAATCATGGCCATTTTGATCTGGTGTCGGACATCAGTGCTAATGGAATAAATGTAGTTTTGAAGAATGAATAAATCTACAAAAATAATAATCTTGATAGATTTGGTGTAAGGGATCACTAATAAATATTCTTATATTTTTTTAAAAGGGTAACAATATGAATGATAAATATTATTGTGAAATAATTAATATATCTTGGAATTAAGCTATCTAATTGTTGACATGGATTCCAATAAAATATAATTTTCTGAATAAAAAATGGAAATAACATGAGACATCATATAATAAAAGTATTATTGTGAAAAAATTATTTAATATATAAATAGAGGCTCTTCTTGTTCTGAATAAAATCTGGATCATATAGAAAATATTTTTAGATGAGGAAGGAAATATATAACATGAATTTTTTTCTAATAACCTGAAAAATATTGTTTCACATATGATGATATCCATGATCAGAAATCCCACTCATGACTATTTATCAAACTAAGTGTAACTAGAGAAGAAAATTTTTCCTAAATTTATATCATAGTTGTTTTCATATAGGTAATTTAACGTGATGCATATATTCTGGGGGAGACATAAATTTTATGGATATTAATAAAAATATTATTGCTATATTTTTACCTATCTTGAGTGGCTAGTTTCAAAAAAATCTATGTTTTAAAGATTTCAATAAATATTAGAAGTTGTTTGTATTTTATTATCTATGAAGTCCAATAATGATAATGATTTATATAGTGTTTCTCGTGGGTGATCATAGAAGAAAAACTACAATACATTTATATCTCAATTGATATACCATGAATATTGAATGTACTGGTGAGTTATATGTTTGACTATTAGTCATTATTAAATCTTTTCAAAATTGCAGTTTGATGATTACATATTCTTATCCCTATGATTAAAAATAAACTCAATGATAGAGGGTTATAACATATGATTGTAGAAGGGAAATTAAAATGAAAAAGGGGATGTAAAATCATGTACATAAATTATTATAATCTGTTTTAAAATTTGATTATTGAAAATTTGTTGAAAATATTATGAACTACGACTGAATGTAGGTTTTAGTGTTGGATAAATAATCCCTCAAGTAAGTCTATTTATAAGTGAATTTTTCTACAGAGCAGTTTTATATAGGCAAAAAAGTGCAGTATGTAGACCACATTGGGGAAACCATTTTCTGGAGGATTGTAGTTCATGGGAGGTTGGATGATTGTTGGATGTGCGTATTTTCTAGTTGAGAGTAAAAGATTTTAGGAGCCACAAAGGGTTTCATTCATAGATGTTTTTAGACTACGTGAGTAATGAAAGGCGCTATGTGGACCATGGAGGGAAAAACAATTTGTGGGAGGATCAAAATCTATGGTGAAATCTATAATACATCAATGATTGGAGGAAAATGGATTATAATACTTTTCAGATCTATTTAAATATATATGTAATGTTAATCCCATCATTAATCAGAGATATTTTCATTATAAAACATATTGGATTTGTAATGAAATCAATGAAGTTTGAAAGTGTTCATGATAAATAATTCCATGAAGGAAATATTCATGAGTGGGATATGATAAAATATGTAATGGTTAAAGAAGTATATTCATCGAAGGGGTTTTGAAGAGCATAATAACCCGCAATGGAAGAATAATTCACAGAGGAGAGATGGTCTATAAAACATCAGTCATTCATGGAGGAGAATTGGTCCTCTGAAGAATAATTAATATATTAATCAGGGATGCTTTATAGAAGACAAAGGTGGTTCATGAAGCATTCTAACCACATAGTGCAACATTGTTCATGGAGGACTCAAGGAATTTTTTAGAGGATTATCTTGTGAAAGTAATTTCCCCAAACTAATACAACATGGAATATTTCATTTCATATATGGATGAAAACGGTAAATAAATAGGGCATTGATCAACTGTTGAGGACACATTCTATCATGAAAATGAAGGGACCTAAAAGACCATAAACTATGAGTGGATACCATCCATGGGTAGTGAGAAAAGTAAGAGGAAGATGGTGATGAATTCCACCTGTAGTGTGATAGAGAAAGAGACATAATGAGTTACCCTTGGGAAAGTAGTGAGATGACTGTAAACATTGAAAATGCAGTGTGCATAGAAATAAAATTGATATAGGATTAACCTTTTAATGTAGAATTGATATTTATTGAATTTAGTACATCGACACATAAATTTTATATTCTCTTTGGATGTATCCCAGTGAGGGTGATCCATGTAAAATCGAGGAACCCCATTCATGATTCAATTTCATTTTAGACATCGTTACACGAGTAGGAGAGAAGAGCTTTTTGTTTAAATATGGAGCATGATCTGATGGTGAAGTAGTTCTAATATGTCATACCATGTTTCATCATCCACCACTCATGGTGTTTAACCAAATTGGGCTAAAAAAATTATTTGAGAAAAAGGATGTATTTCATTAGTTTGCAATCATTTGAAGAAATGGAGCCTATCAATCATATATGGATTATGATCATCGATGGGAACAACATTCAATTATGGAATAATCAGATGCAATGCTACTTTTGATCATTATGAATGGATGACTTTATAGGTGAACTAAATTTTGGCCAATATATATATTGGTGTTTTATCAGATGTTGATAGAAGTTAATTTGATTTAAACACCAAAGGAATCAATTATTTATGGGGATCTATATCAATTGAAATCTATACGAAGGAGATGTCATGTAAAATATCACATACTATATGGTAAATGTTATTCAACATTTATGAGGGTGAATCAAATGTTAGTAAATAAAAGTGGGATGTATATTGAACAAATCGAAGGATCTCAAAATGAAGCCTAAATAGTCAATTGATAAATTCATTGATTTGGTGAAAATTATCAAGGAAGACATGCAGATTCATGGAGATGTTATTGATGATATAAATACACTCATGAACATCATGAGAAAACATCCACCTCATTTTAATTAAAAGGCATATTTATTGGAAGATAATGATCCTAAGGAGCTAACATTGGATAACTTGGATAATTCTCTTATTTCATATGAAATTATAAATGATGATAATGATGTTGTAGAAAAGGATAATAACACAAATATGGAGATAAATTTTCACATGTAGTATTCCATGTTCATGCATTCAATGTGGAATGATATGACATTTTGTGGAAAAGAGACATAAGGATTGAAGATCAAAATTAAGACAATGATCAAATTCTTCTAAAAAATATATATACCTACATTAAAGGAAAGTAAATGTTAAAATGGATCTTCATTAAAGAGAAAAGTATATCTTCTAAAGAAAATGTATGTTCAATAGAATCTGAGGCATATGAGCTGTAGGACTGAACTGATCATAAATCAAATTCTATGGTGGTAGCTGTGGGAAATTACCAATCTAATAAACAAAAAATTATTTATGCTAGGGAAGTAGATGGAAGAGTTTCCCTTCATGTGAAATTAGAAGCTTCTCTTAATAATGTTTTTTTGGAATGAAAATTGATGAAGGCTAACAAATTTGTTTATGATTCCAAACATTAAATATAGTAGTAAGAAGAAGTGAAGTTTGAGATGAATAAAGTATCATTAAAATTGAAGTCTTCATTTCCATAATGATTAGAAAAGGTGATTGAGTATAAAATCAACATTAAATAAATAAAAACATGGATTGATATCAGGAATACTTATAAAAAATCAAATGTATCGAATAACATGAATATAAATTTCTAGTATGCGAGAAAAAATCCAATATCTGGAGAAAATCATTATTATAACCAAGTAGGACACATAGGAAACAAAAAAAAAGGAAAATTATAATTCAAATTTTCAGTAATACAGAAAAAGGAGTGTTCAAAAAGCAATATTATGGATTGTAATGATACAATTTGTGTTGGGAATTATCTCAATAATAAAGTTGTAATGAATGATGTTAGACTATACACGTCCACATTATGGTTGAATATTTATTTTGCTATAAATCAAAATCATTATACTCAGAGAACCAATGGTATAAATGATAGTGATATATGAACACACATGAATTCACACCAAATTAGATGCCATTGTTGTAGAGATATGAGAAACTCACAAATGGATTGTTCCCTAGAAAAAATTTATCAAATAGAACTAGACCAATATATGCCGCAATAAAGGGCTTAATATTCTATTACATCATTTGATGGTCACTTTTTTAGGTGTGGAGGATTCGCGCACCTGGCGAGGTACATTTCATTGAAAATGTAATGAAATTTGCAGAAGTAGAAAGAATATAGTTATATGTTGTAATATATGGAATCATTAATTGAGAAGAAAATAAAAAATAATTTCTCATTTATACATGACGAAGTGGTTCCATCATAATTCAAGGAAAATAATGATTATGAATCCATATAAATAATGAATTAAAAATCGTAGACCACAAATAAAATATATAAACCAAAAGTGGCTGTAGATATAGATATTAAAGCATCTGACTAAACATGAATATGGATCCTTAATAGTGGATGAATGTATTAGCTGATAAGAAATAAACCTATTTGACCATAATCATGCATGATAAGGATTTTATCATAATATTTGTTAACGATGACTGCATGAATATTATTATTTTGGTAAAATCTAGGATTCAGGAAAAATAAATGACACATGTTAATGCCTTAGTTTTTTATGGTCTCGGTTATAACATTCTTAGTGCCAATCAATAGTGTGACTTAATACATTCTATATGGATTTCAATAAAATTATATTTCATCATGGAAAAATATGGTTAAGATGTTCATTAGGTAAAGAATAAAAAATTATATCATCATCTTGTTAGTATTGAAGATGATATGTGTTTTTTTCCAAGGAATATGAAAACATGCTATCCCATACAAGCCTTTTTCACATGAAGAAAACGTCCATGGATGATGTGGTGAAATATTATATTTTTCATAACCTCTATTGGTTATCACATATTCGTATTCATACATGAAATGATTGGAAAAAAGGGAATATCATTCAAAATACATATAAACGAAAAAGAACAAAGTTCATCAAGAGTTCTTGAGTTAGTGCATATTGATACGTATGGACCTGTTTCAGTTGTTTCTATTGATGGGAGGAGATACTATGTTATATTCATTGATGTTTTTAGCCAATTGGCATGGGTATGAATCATAAACCACATGTCTGAGGTGTTTAGTTACATTTAAAAATATTGATAGGGTGTTGAAAGGATGTTATGTAAGAAAATAAAAAAGATCAGAACAGTTAATGGAACCAAATTCATTAATATCCATGTTAAATATTATTTCATGAAACATCGGATATGGACCAATGTTTCAGTAGTGATAACTCCACCACATAAATGAGTAGTTGGAAGAATAATCATAATTATGAACAATGTGGATAAAATAATACTCATTGAGAAATACATTCCATATAACTTTTTTTAGAAAGAAGGGCTGATGACATTTGTCTACACATCAAATAGAGATTCATTATTTCCCAACAAATAGAGGACTCTATTTGAACTATGGTATGGAAGGAATACAATGATGAAGTACATTAAAGTGATCATAAGAATGTGTTTCATTATTAATAATTATAAACATATAAAGTTTGAATCATATAGAGATGATGGGATATTTATTGGGTACTAATAGAAAAGAAAATAATATAAATTCCTCAATAAGAGGCTAGAAAAGGTTGTTGAAATCCATGTTGGAACATTAATAGAGAATGAGAAAATTAATCAGAAAATAAATTATCAGTCTTGGGATGATAATGAAGAAGATATATTCTTATCCATGGATGGTCCATTCCTAGAGGATGATTCATAAAATTATTTGGACAATAAAAATGATGAAAATAATTCAATACCTACAAAACTAAAAAATAGATGTGATGAAATTGATAGACAGAACAAAATTGGATACTATACATCACATGTGTATATATGAAGGATGAAGGCTCTATAGCATGCATCTTAATTATCACGGGAAGAAACTAAATGTTTTAGTGAAATAGTTGGAGATTATAATTGGGTTCATGATATGAATGAGTATATTGACCAAATTGAGAAGAATGATACATGGGAGATTCTTTTAGGCCAAAAAATACAAATGTCATTGGGAATAAATGGTTCATTCATAGAAAAATTATTGAACATTGTGTGGTAATTCGAAATAAATAAATACTTGTGTGCAATGGGAACTCCCATTTAGAGGTTATCATTGTTGATGAAAACATTTCACCTATTTTAGGGATAAAGACTAATATTTTTCATGACCATAACAGTGAAAATAATGTTCATGGTTTTTCAGATAGACATCTAGTTAATGTTTCTGAATGGGGTTCTAGTAGAATAATATAATATTGTGTAGAAAAATGGTTTTTTCATTCATGGAGATGATAACATAATTTTTTACCACAAAAATGCTTTATATGGTTTCGTAAAATAAACAAGAGATTGATATTAAAGGCTACATCAAAATCTGAAAAAAGAATTATTTTTTAGTGAGGTAGAGTTGATTTTAGTATATATTTCAATCATGAATGTTATAAAAATATTATAGTGATGGTATATGATGATGATATAATATTAGGTGTATTAGATAAAGCATAATGTAAGAAATTTTCAGAATTCATTATAAGTTAATTTGAAATGTCGATGATCAGTTTATTTAAATTTGTCCTCAGTTATTTTGTGACAAAAGGAAATAATGGCACATTTATTTTTGAATAAAAATATACTATTGAAATTGTATGATGATTTTGAAGGGATAATTCCATGGAGGTGAAAACTTCAGTGGCTACATGGATGGAACTATCACTGGTTTTTGAAGGCAATGCCGAGAATATCGATGAATATTTGATAATAATTGGTATTATTTTGTTATTGATATCAAAATAACCTGATATTATATTTTCCACATTTAATGTATCATGATATAAAACTAATTTCAAGGAGACCCACTTACTTGTAGTGAAAATAATACATTTTTATATCAAGGGAATGATGGAGTTCAATTATATGTATAATAATAAATCATAGCAAGATTTATTGTGATATATAGATGCGGATGGGCTAGATCATCATATGATAGAAAATCGACATCAAGGGGTTCTTTTTTATCTTATTATATTGTGGATGGAACTATATCTTGGTGACATGGTAATTGAATTGATGTATCTGATTAGAATCCATAATGATAAATACAGTGTTATAAATCTGAATAGATTTACAGTTCATCACTAAATGAAAAATCACATTAAAATGATATATTTTCAACATGTATATGGTGGATCATGGGGATGTGAGTTTGGTGAATGTTCCTACAGATATACAGGTTATAGACATTATAACAAATGCCTTACAAAACAAATAATTTCAAAGCCATAGACTGGCTCATGGAGTTCATTCAACTCTCTGTATATGAAAAATATTTGATGTGGGACCCCCTCTCAATGAGCTATTATGTGTTTTAAAAAATGTTATACTATGTGATTTTATCATGTGGATAATCATTATGACATGTCCTTTATGATTGTTATCAAAGAAGAATAAATTATGGCTACAAAAGGGGAGAAATTTTCTTAATCATGACATTTGGATAAGTTGATTTGTGAAGGAGTGACATATTTGTGGGTAATTGAATATAGTGATTCTAGAGGTGATTGATAAATGATTATATATCTATACACATGAGGTTAGTGATGAAATGTGAAGAGTGATATTTGAATGGAATGATGTGATTCATTGGTGAAGATTTCATTTTAATATTTTTTCTCACACCGAGCATTGATCATGGGGGATTAGAGTGTGTGTTGATTTAATCATTGTTCATAATATTAATCCAATAAAGAAAATGCAGGTAGAAGATTTAATAATTTGTAACAATGTACCAAAACAATAAGAATTGTCAAAAAACCCAAATGTGTAGAATGTTGGGAAAAAACTTCAAAGAAATACCGTCATTTTTAGGGTGACATTGTTTCTTGAAATATCCCGATGGCCATGAATCATAGCTCCCAGACCACATAGGAGGTTCACCGAACAGTGAAGGAAATCAGAAAAGTGAATATTTATGCATAGTAGTTCTATTAGTATCGTGAAGTGAGTTATGTGGACCGTGTAGGGGAAACTGTTTTCTATAGGATCATATTTTTATTGAGGGAGGATGTTTGTGGGATGTTCATTATTTATAGTTGTGATGCAATGATTTTAGGTCCCGTAGAGGTTATCATTCAAGGAAGATATTAGCCTCTATGAGAAATGGAAGGTCGTACATGGAACACATAAGAAAAAGTGGTTTTCTAGTGGGGAATAGTCTGTGGTGATGGCTTTATTGTATCGAAGATTACAGTAAAATAGGTTATAGGTTTTTGCTGATCTATTTTCCCATATAATTACCACTAATCCCATCATTAATCAAATTTATTATCATAATAAAACATTTTTTCTCCTAGAAGAATATGGTGACATCTATAAGTGTTTGTGTGGAATAATTTTACAATGGTGAATAGATTCTAGAGCAGGATTCTACAAAAAGAGCATTGTTCTACATTTACAGTTCATAGAAGGATTTTTGTAGGGGCACCGTAGATAACAATAAATGAAGAATAATTGGAGGAGAGGTGGCCAATGGATCACCAACTGTCCATGGTGGAGAAGAGGTCGATGGAAGAAGAATTCTTCTAAAAATTAGGTATGGTATATAGAAGTCAATGGTGTTCTGTGAATGAATCACACTAGGAAATGTTCTGTAGTTCATGGAGGACTCGAGGAAGATTGCAGAGGAACATTTCGCGAGAGTAATTTTATCAATATAATTGTATCTTAAAAAGTGGATTTCATTTATGGGTGAAAATGATACATCAATAGACCATCTATAAACAATTTAGGATGAATGTTTTTATGGAAATGAATGGACCTAAGAGTACATAAACTATCACTATATCCATTACATGAGTAGTGACCAAGAAATAGGAATATGGTGATCCTTTACACTGGTAGGGATATAGAGAATGATTCGCCAGGAGTGACCCTTGGGAAAGTTGTGAGAATTCCCAAAACCATGAAGAAGTAGTGATCCAAGTCATATATATGTTAAATCCTGAACCATGTAATTTTCTAGTGGGCCTTTATAAATTTGGTACATCGGAACATTTTAATTGTGGGATCTTTTGACAAATCCCAATGATGGTGAGATATGTAAAATCATATTTTCCCTATCATGATTTCATTTCTATTCCTACATTATTATGGGGGAATAATTTAATAGTGTTTTGTTTAACAACGTAATGAGATTGGAAATGAAGTAGTTTTAATCTATCATGGCTTAATCCACCCCCTCTTAGTGTATTTAGCCTAAATAGCCTAACAATATCATTGAAATTATAATTGAAATGGTTATTTGGAGCAAAATAAAAATTTATATATTCAAGAGAACAATTTGTTTATTGTGTTTGTGATGAAACTAAATATGTTCTCAACATATTGTAGTGATGAAAAATCAATATGTTTGAAATGTGATATTTTTTGGGACATTAATAAATCTAGGACATGTGCAATATATTCTTAGAGGATTTATGTTGTTTTTATATAGATTAATACATGAATAATTTTTTTATTACCTTTGTAATTTATAATTTAAATTCCATAAAAAAGTGAAAATCAATATTTTGAGAATTAGAGGATAGAATTTGATGGTAATGAAGATCATAGTATTATCAATAAGGATGATAATATTTTGGGAAATCACTTTTATGAGGAATCTATCAAAATAATTTACTACTATAAAATCTAGTGTTTCATCTCAATCATGAACATGTGGGAGGTGGACTCTACAACACAGTACAACCATCTCATTAAACATACTATTGGTTTAAGAGAATATATATTATAGAGGAATGCGTTGGAAGGCATGGTGGGTAAAGATAGAACCCATGGTTTTCACATGCTGGCATGTAGTGGTATGTATTAGTGATCTACCAATGAATATATGTGTCATGTATTTGATTTTCAAATATGGTTATGGAATAAAAGGTGGATGAATTGATAAGGATTATTAATGCATTGATGAACATTTGTGAGAATGACGTTAGAGTCATCTGATATTGCATTATATTCCCCCAAAATTAAATTTTTTTCATGGACATCTAATCAAATTTTTCTAGGACATCATATCACTCAGTGGATTTATCTTCTACCACAATCATTTTATTCGATGAATCATAATTGTCCAAAAGTGTTGTTCATCGAATTCATCGTGGATAAAAATATTCTAATAAAACTGATTATTTTTTTTATGCTGAAGATCAAATAAGATCATGATTTTTTCACAAATACATATATGTGTTTGATGATTAATTAGTTCATTTAATAATAACATCAAATCAAGTGGATAATTATTAATCACAATTTTTTGGTGAATATAGTTTTTTTCCTTTTCATGGATAAGAATATATAATGTTCTGAACAAAAAACTTTTGGTGATAATATTTGTTATGGTGGGGGAGTAATTTCTGGCGAAATTATCTACAAATAAAATATAATTCGAAAATATATTAGCATGATTGAAACATAAATTTGAGTGATATAATATATAAAACTAGATACTTTAATACGATCATTATTCATATAATGGTTCCATGTCATCATGTTATTCATTTTTGTTAACGATGGAATGAATATATATATATATATATATAATTACATGGACCTAAATTTTGAATGATTACATTGGGAGCATTTTATTGAAGAATCTAGGATGAATTTAATGATATTGAGGTCACAATAGAAAATAATTTATACATTAAACAATACATCTACAAGGTTTCATGAATTTTTATATTCATGAATTTTATAATATTTTTGTGTGAAAAAAGACTAAAATGATGAGTTTATGACATAGAGGATTACTACCATGAGGTTTCATAAGATTGGAAAAGTGTTTTTTTTCATTCATTCTATACACATTCACAAAAATTACATAATAAATTATAAATATATTGATGAATAAAAGAAATATTTTGACTCCTTGATTATCACAAGTATTATTTTCTTAAGTGATAAGATATATGTGGTAATGTTGGTGTTCTTACTTCGTTTTTTACATGTAAATGAAATAAAAATTTCATAATAATTTGATGTATTGTTTGTGAATTTTTGTTTTTTTGTTAATCACAATATAGATGATGTTCAAAATACCTTATATTTAATCTTACATGCATAGATTTTGAGAATTTCAGTTGCAATATACACTAAAAGAATTGTGTGATGTGATTTTAGATAATGTAGGGTATTGTTTCATATTTAATATACATGAGTAGTGATTATGCAAAGATATGTTTATATTATCTAATGATAAGTGATGAAACAACCCGAGTTTCTATGAATTTGTTTTTGAAATAAATTAAATTTATTTCATATATTTTGTTTCTACTAACATGGAGT
Source organism: Viscum album (assembly GCA_963277665.1). Taxonomy (NCBI): domain Eukaryota; kingdom Viridiplantae; phylum Streptophyta; class Magnoliopsida; order Santalales; family Viscaceae; genus Viscum; species Viscum album. The sequence continues at coordinate 1,133,315,760 of OY728150.1, read as the reverse complement.
TAATATTTCATTACACACAACACAGATGATATATTCTGTTTCATGCTAAACTATGATTCAAAAAACCATGATATTGTATTAATATGATTATTTAAACATGAAAATAATAATATATCTGTTATAATTAGTGACACTAATATTAATAAATAGATTTTAATTATATGGAATATTTTTTTATATAATGTAAACATACTAGTTAAAAGGTATATAATCTTTATAAAATTGTATATAGGTTTTGAAAATACCATATCTAAAAATATAATTATAATTCCAATGTCTGAAAAATTAGTTTATTAATTCTTGAAACAAATAGAAAACATATTTTATTCAATTAAAATATTTTTTGAAATAATAAAATTTAAATTTTCATTGGGTGAATTTCTAATAATATTATAAAAAATATATATTTTCTTAGAGTAGTAAAGAATACATGTTTTTATTAATAATTTTAATTTAATTAAAGTATTTAAAATAAGTAGCAGAAAAATGTTTTAATATTGTTTTAAAATTATAATTAGTACAATTATATATCTATTGAACCTATTTATTTCATTTTAGTAATGTTTTTAATTACTTTTGATATAATTTGTTTTCAATCTGTTGAACAATTTCTATGTAAAAACATTCATTATCATCATATCAGCTGGATTAATTTTAAATTAAACATTACCACTTATGTGAATGTCATTTTGGGAAAATTGATTCAATATATTGAATAAAAATAATTTATATTTTATAATAATGTAATAATAATTTTTATCCATAATTAATATTAATGACCGTAAAAATTATTTACTGTATTTAAGTTAAAAAAATCATTATATAGGGTTAAACTAATAAATATGAGGGCTAAAAATAACCTAAATCATGTCAACACATCTTTTATGAATGTATTTGAACTCGAAGTTGTATATGTATCAAGAATACTATATTGTAATCTTTTTTTGAAGAGAAAATATCATGCTACACCTTCTTGGTGTCAATAAAATTAAACTGTGACACTCACCTCACAAATAAATAGTCACAACTCTATTCTCCACTTTACACATTAAAAAACATAAATATACCTGACCTATCCAAAGAACATTCAAACACCCATCTTATCACATTACAAGACTAATCCCGGTAAAAAACAATCATATTAATACATTTGGTGAAAACCTAAAGACAAAACATGAAGAAGATGTAATGTTCTTCAATGATCTTTTTTCTTATTTTTACTCTTAGACTTAATTAAAATATAATTAAGAAATTATGATATGATAAAATAAATAAGATTAATATAAATTTGTTTTTTATTATTAGGAAATGATTTAAAACTATAACTACATCCATCAAAATGGTTATGAAATCATTTTTCATCTTTACGGTGGGCAATCGCCTACTAAGTAGATTTTATTCATTCTTCCATCACTAACTCTCACATATGGGTATAATGGATAATATAAATTATATTAATGATATTTAAACCAAAATAATACCTTTGGAGTAATCATATCATATATAAATTATTACATTCCATTCCATAGGGGATATGAAAATATCACTCGTGTGTATGGACGAATGTCGACATGTGGAGGGATGTGATTTGTATTTCATTATTGTTTCCAATAAAAGATAAAAATGATAGATATATGGTTTACAAGAAATAATAATAAATTTTGTGACATATTTCTCATTATGTATTGATTATATATCATTTTTATTTTTAACTCTTCGCATACTAAAATATTATAACACAATTCATTTATTTGTTGTCCATCGCCATCATTATGCAATTTGAATCACTTTTCATCTAGACACCACATAGAAGAGATGTATACATACATTTGTAGAAATAAAATTGTAATCATATTATTATAAAAATTATTTGAATATAATATATTATGTAACACCTTTCCATAATGATCATTGAATAATGGAAACATTACACATGAGTATATAGGACGTACCATGTCCTTAATCATAACACAATTAATTTATAAAAACCACATTTCATGATTAGTCATAAAAGTTTATTTGATGTAATAATATGATAAATTTTTCATTATTAAATCTAAATTCGATGAAATAATTATAATATTAATAGGATATAAAATAACAACTCAAATCATATACTTAAAAAAATGCATTTAACACCAGAAACATGATTTTAATAAAAAATTAGTTATAAATGGGTAATAATTGGTCACAATTAAAGAATATATGGTATAATATATATCAAAATTGTTTTATAATATATTTATATTATGATTATATTCATTATACAAGAGGTTGAAATGTGTGTGAATGAATTCAATACGTATGGTAAGGGATTTACAATTCACATTTACTGATTTGAGAAACATTCCATATTCACCACCAAATTAAATTATGTGTTGTGAATTAAACCAATGAATTTATTTTATGATTATTATACTGAAAATTATTTTTTATTACATAAAAATTTTATATCTTCTCTTTTAAATGTTTACAGTTCAAAAGTAAGGAATACAATAATGTATTTTTGTCTCCATTTTCCTTCAATGGGATATATTTTATGTTATGCACCTGCATTGTTTTTTTAAATATATAATGATCCATTGACATTTAATATCACTAATTATCTATTATCATGATATTATATGTTTCATTTTATTTTATTCTTTCATGAGTTATTCGATTCAATGTTACCAAAGTTGAAATGTTATTATGATAAAATATCATAATTTTTTATATTGTTTATTATTATTCTTATAATGATGATATATTTTGATCAATCATTCAAGAAACCCTTTACATTTCAGACCCTATGGTTATTTCATAATAGTAAAATGGTTCTATAAAACTTCCACAATGTATATATTCTATATTTCAATAGACTTACTCATTGGTAAAATATTCTTTATTTTTCCCTTTGGTAATTTTTTTTACAAAACAATTTCATCAAAAAATGTTATCAAAAACTTTTTTCAAACATAATAATATTATTTATTAAAAACTTTTAAACCCATGTTTTTAATTTAAATATAATTTTTTAATGAATCTTTATAATATTTTAAAAGAAACACTCATTACAATTTAACTGAAAACGTGAAAGGAATCATGGTTTTTCGATGTACATCATGAAAAGTGTTCCCTTACATTATCACCATTATTTTATTTGAAGCCTAATTTGTATTGTTTCATGATAATATCCTTGAAAATTATTTTCAAAATGTAATGTATTTTAAATATAAATTTTCAATGTGGAATGTAAATTTTCCTCCAGAAAAAATTTAAATAAATTTTAAATATTTATATAAATATTTTATAGTTAATTTTGAAATTTATGTCTTTAAAAAGTGTTTTATAATGTTTAGTTTTATAAATTAATTTTTAAATAATGTTAATTTTCCTCCTCAAAACATTTTAAGTTATTTTTACTTCAAAATAATTATAGATATATGATTCCATCCATTGTGATTACTTATCATTTAATAGATATATTATGCTATGATACCAATCATATTCATTCTATGAATGGTTTTTTATGCCAAAAATATGTTTATGGAATGTTACCCTCTTCCCTAGAAAATTTCATGTTAAAATATATATGAATCATGCATCCATTCATGGTTTATGATATGATTAAAAGATTAAAAATACCATTTTGGTTTCATATATTATGATATCATGAATTTTATATGATCATGTGGAACACATTTGTTTGTTTTTCCATATTGGATTTGTGGGAACCATTTGTTACTCCAATGGATTGGGTAATTATTATTGTTATATGACCTTAAAGGGTACACAAGAGGTTATCCCAATCACGAGATATGTTATAAGGAAGCTTTTCACAATCCATACGTAGGTATATGGTTGGGTAGCCCAATCAAAACGTGCTATGAATGTATTGGTGGATATCATTTAAAAAAGGTTTTATATTCTTTTGTGTATACCAAAATTTATGGTCTTATACCTATTATATGATCTTATCACTAATTACCATTGATTACCATCTGATTCATGCCTTATGAAATACTATTCATTAATCCATTAATCATATTATTATCATTGATTTGTATGGTGTGGTTATTAAATATTATCGTCATGATCTCATACAAAAATCTTCATATTATTCAAACATTCCACACATATATACCCTCACTAATCATATAATGTCAAATTTTTTTTGTTTTCATTTCCTTATGTTTTTAAGAAATATATTATGTAGGATTTGTACAAGAAGGTTATTAATTATGATCAACATACTGGTAGATGATGTATATCACCTCTGAACTAGTTTTCAATGTTTCCATGATTCTAAAGGATCTATTTCTATAGAGAACAAAATTTTCATACATAACTATTGAATCATTTCAAATAAAAAGAGCTTAATATAGTTACAATAAAATGATCAAAAATATTTAGTTTCATTGTAAAATAAAAACCATACATGATCTGATGATAAAATAAATGTAAAAATTTATTTAAATACATCATCATAATCTATAATAGATCACATTCTCTTATATATAGGTAATTAATAGAGGATATACATCAATTAAAGGGGTGAGCTAAAATCCCTAAAAAAAGATAAATAATGACCATTAATCAATATATCACGGGTGATCATAATTATCATAATAATAAAATAATTAAGGCATCATAAAAATAATAACAAGTGGAATCATCAGATAAACTAATGGATTGTGGTAATTCATAAAACTGAAACATAATGTCTTTGTTTCATAATTCAACACGTAGTTCTGAACCAAGATAGAATCACATTCACACAAAAAAATGTTCATAATAATATCATCATAATTAAAAACAATTATGTTTTAATTTTCACACATATTTCACATTATCTCATGAGATACATCACATTACCCAATGCATTTTAGGGCTATATAATTATGGGTGCACCCATCACTTCATTATATTTACATAATCATGCATGGTAGATAGAAAATATATCAATCAAAGACAAGATGTAAGCCATATAATGGAATGAGTTTCATAAGGATTTAATCAATCATGATTAATCTAGTTGTTCTCAAATAAAAATGAAAATCTTATTTGGAATAAGATTCATCATTCTTGAGCTAATAAACAAATCATGAGAAGTCAACATGTGTTTTGGAATAAAGAGTTATTTTTTATCATATTTTTATATTTAAAAAAAGAATATGGAAATCATGTAGATTATGGAAACCATAATAGTTGTAAAATGAAATTATATTTTTAAGAATATTAAAATAATATGGACACTAATATTTGGCATTAGAGATGAATAATACAAAGAAAACAAGCTGATTTTCAGAATCATATTTCCATACGTATTGATTCGATGTTAAGCTTAATATACTAGATAATCATATTAGATTAATTATTGACTAAATAAATTAAATATTAAATATATATATAATTATTATAATTTTTTTTCTTCAATTATTTCCATTTTAATGAGTTATATTGTTAAATTTCATTATGTTGGGAGTGTTTTGTTTTCACGGGTTCATTGTAGGATAACATGAATATTAATATAGAAGCTCATGTTAAATTTTAATAACTCTAAATTACTGAAATTGTTTATTATTAATTAACATAGATAAGTATAAATGGTATCATGGATAATTTTTTATATGGTATAAGGGAGATTAATTATATAAAAATGAAAGAAAATATTTTAATTTATTTTTATCAATTTTTACAACCATCGTAAACATGAAATATATTATTTAATATCATGATTATATATCGATTCGACTACATGAAAAAAGTTATTATATGTAATACTAAATTTAATTTAACCATAATAATATTTTAATACCATCTATGAAGGTGGTAATAGGAGATAAAATATTGTTATTCTCGTATGTAGTGAATTGATACATTATTTATGATTTTTTCATTTTTAGAATAAATAGATAGGAAATGAAAGTTGATGATGGATATTCCCTTAACATAAAAAATATTCCAGTATATAAATTAAATTGTATTTTCCATTACTATTTAGATTGGATAGTCTAGATTTGAATAATAATAGAATTTTTTTTAAAGATAATGATAATAGATTTTACCTCTTGAATTTTTCCCCTTCAAAACCACCATATTTCAACTGGTATTAGTATTTTGATGAAACAAATAGCTCTAGGAATTTTAGATGTTTATTTTTTTGGTAATTGAGATTATTTTATACACTATACTTAGCATGGAAGGTCTGAGGATAATATATGGAGGGGGATGATATTTATTGTGGAAGAAGGGAATTGCTAAATATTAAATTCATTATTTTATTATTCTCACTCAAGAATTTGAATAGTGATTATCATTATCACTAAATATATTAAATTATGTAAGATATCTGTAAATTATTGTTCTTACATAATATATGAATCAATAATTAATTTATTTTTCTTATATCATAAATTATCGTATTTCCCTACTCAACCAAAAGTCATCATTTTTTGAAAAATCCTAAAATTTCACCCTAACCATTTTGTGAAAATTTTAATTAAAAAATCGACCAATTATTATGGAAATAATGGTGTAGATATTAAATATTTAATTTTTAATTAGATAAGTTTATTTTAAAACATATCAATTTTAATATTATAACTGATTTTCTGAAATTTTGAGAAATTAATAAATTCACATTATATAATCATATAATTTAAATACATTCAACTAATAATTTAAGAATCTACTTTAAGAAAATAAATTAAACTTCAAATCAATAAATTTGTACTAAAATTAAAAATAAACATTTATACTTCCCAAAATACAATAACTTATTTTATCTTTTTTAATGTATTTCTTTAATAACACTCACTTATACACATAACATATTTTCATATTCATGAAACATAATTTTTAATTATAACATTATAGGTGACGATAATATGATATTACAGAGATTATTATCCAATGTGTAATGTAACTATTCCAATGATCATGTTATTATTACATTAGTATAGGTTCTTTAATATCCTTAAATGTAACATATTTCATTATTAATTTATGGTAATGATGTTATTATTGGGATCTATATTTTATTTCAGTTTTTTTTAATTTTGGAAGGAAAATATCATTTATAAAATTTTGGGTTGTTAGATTCTTTGACCCTTTAGTAATTATACACATGAAATTTCTTTTTACAAGATATATTGATAATAGGTGAGGGTAAATGTAATTTAGTTCTTCCTTTAGATTCCATGTTGTATATTCATACTAATGATTCCTCCAAAAACATTGAAAAGGTGTGTTTTATTTGGGAATAGTATTATTTATCTTTGATAAAAGACCATTATATGCATATCTTTATAGAAGATGTCATTATTTGATTTACCCCCACTAGATTCAGTACATGATATGGTTAAGGTATTTATTTCCATTGGAGATATACATTAAACACATCATGTACAATAGATATATTTTTTGGGTGTGAAATATGATAGGCCACTAATCCTAAGTGATATTTTATCTCAAAGGGACATATTTACTATAGGATAATAATACCTTTCATTCCTAACCGGATGACTCATTTCCACGGTGTTATTCAAAAGAATAAATTTTCTCCAATATCAAACTACAAGTCCCTTTGAATATAGTCATCATCATTCCATTTGTGACTCTATGAAAATATGATATGTTGTCTGATGGATAAAACCCTCTATATCATCTATTAGACAAGATCAGTACCAAGTTTCTTTAGTTCTACAAAATCATCCCAACATGTATGATTATACATTTCTTACCATTATGAACATCATGTATAAACATATAAATACATGAGTGAAAGATGTTTTTGTATGATAACACTTCCAATGGGAGATACTGATCCCATGGAAATTTTAGTTACTTTGAGATTTCCTATTGAATGTACAGAAGCATTTGATAGTCCATTTAGATTAGCCCTCAATTTGGTTGTGATTGGAAATGCTAAAATTCAATGAATTGCATAAATCATGTAAAATACTTAACCAAAATTTAGATATTAACTATGGATCAGGATTAGAGATGATCATTTGTGGAACCCCATATATCCTCACTACTTACTTCACATATATCATTGAATTTTTTTCATCTAATATATCAGCACTAATTGGGAAAATGTGAGTATTCTTGGTTGGTCGATCCTCCACAATCCATATAACAGTTTCTTCTATGGATGTAGTAATATGGAAAGTGAAAATGTTCATAGTTACATTCTCCCACATGTATATGGGTACATGAAATAATTTCATCACCCCTTGGAATTTTTTTCTCTGCATTATCATGATAAAATAAAATGTTCTTTATGATGTTTTTATTATTATCATTAAAAATGTTGTCCCTATAACAATTCTCTTGAAGAACATTGTACACCATGGTACATCCAAAACAAATAGAGAATAATATGTTATGTGAATTATCCAATAGCCTGTAATTTATCAAGTGTGATGAATGCACACAAAGCCTTTATTGATACTTAATTACATCATCACTATTGATGTGTAACTCATTTATTGTTACTTCTATTATTTCATTTACCATCTTTTTTAACTTTAGATTATCCCATTATTCCAAAATAATATTCATTTGGATAGATGGTTAATAATTAATTTGGGAAAGGTATGATGAATACCTTATCGTTAGGAAATCAAAATCCATCTTCTCTATATACATAATTTTTTTTTCTTTTTAAGTAAACATTATAGATAGTGTAGTGGGTTACTTTCTTCTATGAGCATCAGATACCTTGTTTTCCAATCCCTGATGATAATTAATAATGAAATAATAGTCCAAGATTATATGTAACCATATTATATGAATAATTTTGAGTTACTACTATTTTAATATTAACTTTATACTCTTTTGATTATTATATTTGTTACACTTATAAAAATAGATGTGGTTGAACTAAATCATTAGAGCATATATCATAGATGCTAACTGCAAATCATGTGGAAGATAGTTCTTATCATTGACCATGAACTGTCAAAAGTCATAGGCCGTTATATTATCATTATTAATGATTAAAAAACATAATGTATTCATTAATTCTTCACTGTATATCACAAAATGTACTCCACTTGTTGGTATTGTGAGTAAAGGTGCATTGATTATCCTCTTATTTTTCTCCATGAAGCCTTCCTCACATTCTTTCATCCATTCTAACATTACCCCTATCCATGTTACCATAGTTAGCGGTCTAGACTATCTATATAATTTTATCACAAAATAACATTATTAAAGTTCTAATACAAGAAATATTTGGATTTTTTACCCTAGTGGGTTTGGGTCGTTTCACAATTACAATTGTCTTTGAATGATCTATAGATATTCCCTCACATGTAACTGTGTGACCGATGAATGTTACATGACACATCCAAAATCCACACTTCATATACACGGAACAAAATTTATAATTCCATAATATTTCGAATAGAAAATTTAATATTCTCCTTGTTCATCATTACTCATAGAGTATATGAGAATATCGTAGATAATCAACGAAATAAAATTTTCATAATATTTTCTTATTACTCTATTCATCATATACATGATGATTATAAATAATTTTAGTAAAAAAAGGGAATCACTAGAAAGGTATATTGTCCACACCCTGTACATAAATAATTCCTATGAATATATTCTTTCTTCACATTCAGTTGATGATATCCTCAATAAATATCCTCTTTTTGAGAATTATTGATCTCTTTATAGTTCATAAAAAAAATCAAACATTCTTATAAGTGGAAACATGTTCATTATGGTGATCATATTATTCTCTCAATAATCAATAAAACTCATCATTGATCCATCCATTATAATATATAGAGAGCACTAGTGCACCCCATGGTTATTCAATAGGGTGTATGAACACTCTTCCCAAGTTCTCTTACATCTTTTTACATAACTCCTCATGTTTGATTGACACCATCCGGAAGGGTAATTATGATGTATGAGTACCTATGGTTATTATTTTTATTGATAACTCTGCAACACTATCTTTGTGAATTGAAGGTAAATATTTAGGGAAAATAACATTTTATTCCATAATAGGTTAAATTTATTCTATGTAGATAATTTTCTTTGAATTAACCATTTGAACGTAGTAATATTATTCATAGTGGTACGACCAATAGGGGCCTATATTCCCTGAGAGGGGGGGGGGTGAATCAGGGTATGGATATTCTTTTTCAAAATTCTTCTTGCCCAACTGGATCATGACCTCTTTATTACAAGGGTCACTTTGTTTGCACATGTGTGTTTATTATGACCACTTTATTTCTTATTTATCTGATGATGATGCTTAAAATTCAATTCATGGAAGTAAGCCAGCATACATATAGATTTTTAATTGGTTCACCCTCACTGGGCTACGTCCAAGGAGCATACAACGTCGATGTGTCGATGAACCAATTCCACTAAATCAAACTTCAGTTTACAAGGTTCGGGCTAGATCACTTCTATGCCCACACTCACTGCCTTTACAAGATTTTGGGTCAGCTCACTACTTTCCCAAGGGTCAATCACTGTCTCTCTCCCTCTGGCTCAATGTCAGTGGAGAAAATCACATTCTTCCTCTTCTTTTCCTCACTACTCTGGAGAGGATTTAGTCACAGTTTATATACTTGTAGGTCTCTTCACTATCACTAATGAAAACATCCTCTGTTGTATGTGGATGCTCTGTTGAAGTCCAAATTTTACCAGTAGATGAATCCCACTTTGCACCGAAGGTATCTAGAAATCCTTCAACTTCCACGCAGCCCTGAATCACTACAGTGCATCAACCATACCTGGCACCCTTCTCTATGATGGCACACAACTCTTGGGGTGAAAGTTTTAACTGGTGCACAAGTCCACCTAAACCACTTACGCGAAACAAGTTTCTGTAACTCCAAACATGCATGACTCACTCACATTTACGCCCAAACCAATTTGGGTACACAACCATCAACTGTCCCGCTTCTTCAAAATATGTTGTGCAACTGTCACTAAACCACTAGCGCGACACCTTCTTCTTCAACTCAAAACTTGGGCAACTCAAAACCTATCTCTTCCAAACCACCTTGGGCGCACAACAATCAACTGGCGCACAAATTCTAATTGCATGACCCACCACCACGTGCGCGACCACCACACATGCACATCAGGATATCTAATTTTCTATAAGTGTGGAACTCATACAGAATGATGAGGGGTTGACCTATATTTATAGGCATTTGGACACCCTATGAGATGGCGCACAAGTCTCTCCTTGGCACGTAAGTTTCTGCCGCACAAATCACTTGCGCGTCCAATACTAAAACATGGGTTCCCCTTTTCCATTTTCCATATTATGATGTTCTAATGTTGAAAAAAATATCTCACAAAAGTTTCCTATTCTTCAAGTCAACAGCGCGCAAGTCCCTTTTCAAAAACCACTTTTCTTCTTTTGTCGATTATCAGTCCCAAAAATCTGGCAAACACTGGAAAATGGTTCCACCTTATATCTTCACTTTTTGTACTTCATCCAGATCAACCATTCCTTTATCAATGTTATTGAATCAAAAATGGATCATCAACCACATCCCTTGAACTCAACATGCCACCATGAGATACCCTTTTTCAACAAATTTGTATGTCATGGTTTTCTTTGTCAACAATCACAACACAGATGTCCACTTTGTCAACAAACACAATCATCTCAACAATGATTCAATGATACCTTGATGGATTTTTTCCCATCACATATGTTATCCACACCCACAACATTGAGGGATTTTAAAAATTAGATTAATTATGTTCCATGAATTTCTAGAGGATGAAGAGGTGATTCATGATATGAAAAGAGATTCCCTTTTTTATAGTTAATGTGTTATCTATATAGGGATCACCAATCCATACACAATATAGTGTCAAATTAAACTTTTGTAATTTTCCAAAAAATATATATAAAAATCCTACAACATATGAAAAATGAATCAAAGTCAATAATTTGGGGTTCAATAATCACACCAATAGGTTTTTTCACAAAAAACTCAACATCATGGTATTAGGGCATCAATTAAATAGTTCTAGTTAAAATAGTAGATATAAAAGAATGTGTATAACAATAATTTTATAATTATTCTCCCATTATTAATTAAATAAGATTTATCACTAATACCACATCATTTTATTGAAATAATTCAGAAGTATTGATGGATAACGGTTTCCCTCATTCTATTTTCATTGGTGGTTGTTGATGCTGATTACACTCTAGGAGTCGATGTTTTTTCAATTAGATCGTACAGTATTGTTTCTCCCTATTGTTTAAGCATCGAATAATGGGTATTTTTAATTATTATATCATATTTGATCTATTTTTCGTGTCTCAAATAAATTCATGAGCTTAGTAGAATTTAATCCAACAATTGATGTATTTCCCCATTCTAATGAGGATATTCCCATGATGTTTTATCCCACATTTTTGGACATGTGAATGTTTTATTTTTCTTTCTATGTTTTTTAGATCCTCATACTAAAAACACTATCTTTTTTACTGTCTTTATTATTATGGGGACCTTATACAAACTCCATATCAAATTTGAGATAACATAAAACAACATCATAATAAATTCAAAAGTCATAAATAGATAGAGGCTTTAGGAGGTGTGGTTTTAAACTAGTAATTAATATATATATATATATATATATATTTATAATATTACATATAAAAAACCGAAGGAAATCCCTTCATTCCTCTGAAAATTTCTTCATAATCTTTAATAGATTCACCACCTTTATTCTCCATATTTTTGAATTATAATTTAAAATATTTTTCAGTGTTCAACTGAAATACTTGTTAATAAATAATTTCATACATTATTCACACTCTATCTATTATATTTCTTCAATTTTCTAGGGGATCTTAAAAAATTACCACCATTGATTAACATATCTGTCTAAATGATAAAATACACAGAGTCAATTTCTACATCATAATATAGTGATGCCTATAAAAGATCATCTATGTTGAGTTGAACCACTATTTTGAAACAAGTGGTTCAAAAGATCTATAAAATGATGGTGGTACTTTCTAAATAAAATAATAGATATCTAGTTGAAATATCTTAGGATAAGGTAGATTTTCCACATTGTCTATGTTATTATTCATCTCCATAGATAGCTGGGTATGTATCACTAAGAAAATTTTAAACCCACATCCCAATGAACTAGGGGTAACATTTTGGATGTTACAACATTATCCATAAGAAGGGTTATTTTACCCATTTATCCTATTTCCCAACATTTTTTAAAATATTAAATTATTGAAGAAAACATAGGTCAAAAATTCATGAATAAATAATTTATTCCATTGTGAAATTTACTCTAAAATAATATGTTATTGGATCCATATGTTTATTAATTCTTTATAAATTATTTACGGTAATTAATCTAATCCAAAGGGTTTTCACTGACATTTTCAAGACATAATTTGAAAAATAACTCAATTTTTCTATGATACAAACTATAATGACCTTACATTTCTTACGTAATTATTACATCATTTTAATGTCAAAAAACATAATAGAATTACAAAATCCGGATCAAAAGGTTTATTATCTTAAGAAAATTTGGACCATTGATTAAATGAAAATTAATTATTAATGGAAATTTATTTAAACCATTCATTATTATCCATAAATGTCACATTATCCATAGTAAAGTAATCATAAAAGGATATAAATAAAATAAATGGATGAGCTAAAAGACCAGTAAAATTATAAATAAAGGGAATGAATTAATATATCATGCATGGGAATAATTATCAAAATCATAACATAATAATATGATCATATTCATAATCATTATAAGAATCATTATATACTAGAATAAAATGTGGGTATTCATAAAAATGAAACATCTTGTTTTTGTGGTCAAATACCACACATAGTATTCAAAAAATGTAGAATCATGCTCATGCATAACATATATGCATACTTTCTATCTCTTAAATTATAATTATTCTTTAGTATTTAATAATCAAATCAACACCAAATCCAATGAAAAATACCCTCTTAACCATGTTAACAATAATTCTATCAATGGTTCTAAAATAATGGTTGCATCTGGTCATGCTATAAAATATAGGAATTCACTGTCTAACCTGATTACCGTGTATGAAATCACACAATCTATTAATACTAAGGTAATTGCAACCATTTACAAGGAATTGGAAATTGTCAATCCATCGAGTACACACTTGTTACAATACCCTAAAATGCCAGATCTCAAAGGTTCCACTAAGAAACTTCAACCATTGAAGGATTATGGTGAGGGGATACCTGACCCAGAAATTAATGGTTCATTAATTAAACCTAATTTGAAATATTTTTTTTGATATTAATGGTACCTCTTCCCTATCTAACAATGATACTACTCTAGAAATGAAATATAAAACCAAAACGAAAGGGAATAAACTAGTTTTTCTCCTACTAAAATCATCAATTCTATAAATAGTCACGTTGTCTATAAAAACCTAACCATCCAACCTAATGTTGTTCAAACCATGACACAAACAAAAAATAAATTACTTAATCATGGTAATACACCCTTGGTACATGAACCTAATCTTATGTAAGAAAACAATTACACCTTAGTGAAAAAGCAGTGTCAACCTTTGGATCAGGGCACTGTCAAACAGTAAACAACAACTCTTTCTAAGGCTCCAGGTTCACCTATTTCTCAACATATAGTTAGTAAGCACATCTCTAAAAGTCTAGAGCTTTATTTCTAAACAATTTATCAATACTCTGTTTATGTGTTCTATGAATTCTATAGGCAAAAATATGAATCATCCTGTAACACCCAAGACTTTTATGAGAAATATTTTGTTTTTATGTTATATAAATCATCAAAGGAATCTTTCACTACACACAAAACTAGCTTGGATTGCTTTACACGCAACTGCGGCCTTCCTCAATAGCTTGCGTCATAAGCAATACCGAGTTTCACTAAACAGTGATATGCTATTAAACTATTATTAAAACTAGCCGTTGTGAATTGTGATAACCACTTTTTGAAATTTTGTAAATTTTATTTTTCAAAATGGACTTCATTTTTGGATTTGTAATATCTAAATTAGCTTAGGGTGAAATTTTTGTACTTTTCGGATAACTTTCATATTCTAATGAATAGTGAAAATTACTAAATTTTAATTAAAAACAACTTTTTAAATCAAAATTATTAATAGTGAAGAATTATTAATTTGAGTGGTTTTAAAGTATATTTATAAAATATTTTTACAATTTAATACAATGTTGTTCATTGGATGTAATTTCACATTTAAACCATACATAAACAAGTGTCAATCTTTTGATAGTTATTATCTTTCAAAAACACGCTATTTGTTTTGACGACGGGAATTAATTTTTAAATTAGTTAATGTAACTGATATGTTTTGAATTTGGTAAAATATACATCATTTTTTAATTCATAATATCAAATATAGCTTCGGCCTAATTTTTCGTATTTTTCTGGAATCTTTCATTTTTTGATGAATTGTGAAACCCCTAAGTGGTAGTTAAAAAAACTGAAATTTTCATAAAACATAATTTTACCGCTTCTGTGAGTAGAATTTCGAAAATCTGAGAGACACAGTTAATATCAAGGACACAAATGCGGTTCAATGAGATGAAAATAATTTTTGGTGAATGGTAACTTTTTACTTTTTTTTACCACGGTTAAAAGTAAATAGGGTAGTTAAGGGTAGAAATGATATTATTATTACCCTAACACATGTCCTAATTCTATTGGATAAGTGTAATTCGACCAAAACCAACCTTAGGAATAAAATATGACCATTTAGGCCCACTTTGATTAGATTAGGACATTTATTATCAATTTATTTAAAGAAGGGTTAAAATAGTTAAAATCAAAGTTTAATAACTAAAGCATTTTTAATATAGGGTTATACATAGGATAAATTCAACTATAAATATTCATTAGAAATATAAAAAGATTTCCTAAATAATCATATTTTATTTGTAATTTTTAGACTTTATATAAGTTAATTTATTTATGACACAAAGATGATGCAGATATTATCTTATTAATGAAATATTGACATAATTGATGTTATAAATACACAAATAAATGTAATTTGAGACTTTTTATGAATTCCACTAATTTTATAGGTTAATATTACATGTTATTATTGATTTAATTAACTTTTTTAGAATTAATCATTCTGTTATGATTTTCACAAAAATCAATTACTAAATAGTGTCAAAATTGCCATAAAATAGTTTTTAAAACAAATATTATATTATTAACTGTTATTTTATCCTAAAAATATATGATTCGGCCAAATGACTTAGATAAGGTTATATATATTAATAATAGGGTTATTTTGGCTTGTTATAGTATTTTTATTAACCTCATAGTGTAAGAACACAAAAAGACACCGTAAAAGTAAAATTATCTAACTTAATGTTAAATCTAAATGATAAGGTTAAAATAGGAACCTAAAATTGTCTAAATTCTATTTTATTATAGGCTTTCGACCCATACCCACCTTAGATTCTAAATAAATCAATTTGGAGCTATTTAAAACCGAATTTGGCTTTATAATAAAATAATATTTTTTGTTTTTCCAGAGGAGCCCCTCTCCTACCTTATAAAAAGGCACCTCCTCCCCTTCTTCCTCACACCACTTTGAGCCTTCAAGCTCGGTCAAACCCTACCAATTTTCTCTTTCCACATCCCTAGAGACATCCTAGAGGTCCTGGTATTCTTTTAAGGCCAATTTTAGTGTCCTAAAAGGAGGTCTCAAATAAGCGCTTCAAAGAAGAGGTAATGTCCGTTACCGATTCTTTCATCTTCATTTCTTCTTCCACTTATTCTTTTTTAGTTGTTTCATTATGAAGTAATAACATCAGTATCACAAATATACGGATATGTTATTATAAGTATGAAACAACCCTATTTCACCATTTATCCATCCTACGGAAAATGTAATCACCACGCGTGCGTACGTATGGAATACCGTCTCCACGCCGTGGTGTAATATATTTTACACCACCACCTTACTTGGATGGGTAAAATGGTGTAAATAATAACTATATATGATTATTCTAAAGTTATATTGATTATGAAATTGTATATATACACTCCATTACAATTTCACGATCATGGGAATGATATCATCGCTCGTGCGTACGTACGAAATACCGTCTCCACGATGTGATGCGACTCGTTCTACATGATCTTCATTGCATAATGATTATATAAATGAATTGAATGAATGAATATATTACACTAATACTAATCTGTAAATGAGTTATCTATAACCAAAAAATAAGAATAATAATTTATTCGATAAAACACGCATAAGAACAGAAAGTAATAAACACCCGAATAACAAGTAGTAATGAAATATTACTAATAAGAAGCTAAGAATATGACCATATATGATATCATAAAAATAATTATGATTTTAGAATAAGTCAATAACATTATTTAAATCATTATATAGGAGTTTCGGACAATTACGAAGCAAATCAGACCTAAGGTAAGGGAAATATCACACTCTCATTTTTATCCGAGATTGTTTATACTTTGGTATTTACTGGGGTGTATTTTATCATCCACATCCATGTTTCCTCAATATGTAATATTATTTCCATACACCTACAATTTTTTAAATCCATTTTAACCCTTTTTTGAGTTTATAGTAAAATATATTAAAGGAATCTATTGTGGTTTTTTGTACGAGGTACTTTTTGACTTTTCCGACAAAAGTACGAGAAGAAGGTTTTTTTAACTTATACGGCATGAATGGATTTTTAAAACATTATTTCCATGAAGCTTCCTTTACAAGTTTTCAAGTTTATTTTTAATCAACTTCTTTTAGTTTAAAATTGTATGACATGTTAATAAAGGAAAATGTTTTTGAAGTAGAAAGGATATTTTCCTCAAGAATGGAGTTCAAGTGTTTTATCAAAATTATTTTCCATCTACGATAATATAGGGTTCTGTTTCTATCCCTATTATTACATTGATTTGATTACGTTGTAATGGAATTATTTTTATGAATTCCTTTATCTTATATGAATTTTTTTATGATGTCATTTTGTTTAAGAATCCCATTTTTATTACATGGGTTATGCAATGATGTATGATTTATGATTTTGTGGCACACATATGAATAGTGTGATTATGAGATGGGTGGGACCTATAACTCCCTCCAATGCATTGGGTAAAGATTTTATATCTCATGAGATAAACATGGCTGGAACGACAGGTTAAACTGGTTCAGTGAAACATGACTGAAACGAGGAATGAACTCGGTTCAAGAAATGGGATTTGTCCACTAAGATATTCTTGGCCATGAGTCTTGACTAATAAGAAATGATTATCTTTGATTATGTGTGTATTCCAAAAAGTGTCATGTTTTATGTTATGATTATTGGGATTACATTTCACTACTATGATTTATCCCATGTTATGAAATTGTGATCTCTTTTGAAGGTTATGATTTCCAAAAGATATGTTCTTATGAATATGATGTGATTGATATTTCTTTTGTTTACCCTTACTGAGCATTTGAGCTTACCATTTTCTATGGGTTTTTCCCAGGCCAGGAAGAAGGTTATTAAGTATGATATGCCAAAAGGGACTATAGATATGATGAAATAAATGGGAGATAGTGTAGAAGCTTTATGAACCATTTGTTTATGTTTCCCAGTTTCTAAAGACACTATACCTATACAGTCCTTTCATGGTTTTGTTATATGTTGTAATAAGTATGATTCAATTTTGAAGTAATAACAATGTATGTAAAGTATGGGTCGTTATACATCCAATAAAGGAATCAACAATGATGAACCATGTCACATCAAGAAATGAACAAGAATAGACTACTAACACTCAAGAGGATAGAAGGTCTACTAGAAACAATTGTTCTGAAAAATAAAAGTAGAGTTATAACTCTTATTTTAGGTTTAAATGATGATACTCTATTGTAATTTTCACGTTATCACCAACTTGGACATGTTCATTGTTTTAAAAAAATGGTTAATGACCATCATACACTATTATTTATAATTATTGATCCTTAAATTATATTTTCCTCTAAATACTCATTTTTATATCAACCTAATTATGTGTTTACTTGTGAAATAAATAATACTCTAAATGTGGATTCATTTTATATTTTTTCCCGCTTTTCATTACAGAATATTAGGGTTTTCAATATCTGTGGCCATATTATTACTTTCAACTTTATTTTTTAAGGCACACACACATTTTTCTTCTTTTTGGTCTAGAAATAGATATCACGAAATAATAACTCTTTGGAATGATCTCTCATATGTTAGCACTAGAATTAATTCCCCATACTTTTTTATCAATGACATTAATGAAATTCTTAAGTGATGCGAGAAAATTAGACCCTATCATGCTTTTATTTACATGAGAGAATTTATAGCCTCAATCAAAGACAACAACATCTTGGAAATTAACCTCTATAGTGCGAATTACATAGGTATATGAGAAATTATAACAAACTGGGTCCCTCAAAACCAGATAGAGCCATCACAAATGTCCCTACATTAGGTAACTAGGACACTATCTCCCGCACCACTCCTCACAAGCTCAACTATGATCATCACCCCATCCTGGCCAATGTCCCCTCCAATGTCATGGATCCAATGTTTCCCTTCATATTTAAAAATGTATGTTTCTATGATGTCATGGGAAACTATACCATCCACAACATTTGGACCTCTATGTCTCATAAAAATGAAGACTTTAACTATATCCTCAAATTAATACATCTTCAAAAGTCTGTAAAATATTGTTGAATATCTAAAGACAATCAATTTAATAATGACATATTAATTCTTGAGAAAGAAATAAATGATATTCAAATCAATAACACCAACTATAACATTAACTCTAATCCGACTCAAGATCTAAGCATTGTGGTCAAACTATACTCTTTACCCACGTTTAAAGAAAATATGAGAAAACAAGCTTTTAATGATAAATGGTTAACTGGCGGTTACATCAATAACAAATTCTATAACTCGCTTCAATGAATTAGGAAGGCCTGCAGACCATTAACCTTTCTAAAGGAAGGGAAAACCTACTTACAATGAAGAGGACATTCCTCATCATATCATCTCCTAATATGAATCCGTCTTCAATGGTCGTGATATTATCAAAGATTTCTTCATGAGGTCATTCCATTAGTGATCATTGACAAGGACAACACCATCCTCTTCAACATTCCAATGGTGCATGAAATTAATGAAACTGTCCTTAGTTTGAATCATGATTGTAATCTAGGACCTAATGGATTAAATAATGGTTTATTTCTATATTATTGGGATGTGATTGATATCAATGTTTGTAAACTGGTAAAATCCATTTTTTCTAATTATGGGCTTCCTCATTCTTTCAATGTAGTGTTTCTCACCTTAATCCCCAATGTGGATAATTCCTTTGACATTCACTTTTTAGACCCATTTCTCTTATCAATACTCTTTCTAAAATCATCACAATAATCCTTGCTAATAGGAATTCACCGACCATAGACAAAATTGTTTCCAGGAACCAATTTTTCATTATAAAGGGTAGATCCATTTAAGAATGTATATTTCTTGCCTCCGAGTGTGTTAATAAGTTGAACAAAAAAATAGAGGCGACCACAAAACTATTAAACAGGACATCATAAAATCCATTGAGACTATTGGATGGTGCTTTATCTTAAAGGTCCTACAAGGTTTTGGGTTTAGTTTCTATTTTATCACTTTAATCAGAACCATTTTCAACTCGGCGTCTATCTCCAGTTTGATCAATGGCTCTCCCAAGTGCTACATTAAATGCACCAAAGGTGTCAGACAAGGTGACCCCCATTCTACCATCCTCGTCTCTATAAAAGAAGACTATCATTTTCGTTTGATGAACCGTCTTGTGGTTCATAATAAGTTAATTCCCATCCATGTCTCTATAAATGTGAATGCTCATACTCACCATATTTATGTGAATGACATCATTATATTTCTTCAAGGTGATAAATGGAACATTCTTAACCTAATAAACCTTTTCTGACACTATGAAATGTTTTTTTGAAAATCCATTAGTTGGAACAAATCATGCATTTTGTTTGGGAAGAACATTCCTCCAACAATAAAATGTAACATTATCAGAGACCTTGGTCTAAAAGAAGTTACGATCCCTTTCACTTATCTTGGTGTTCTTACCTTTTTGGGTAGGCCAAAGTCATGTCACATTGCGACTATAGTTAACCAAATTCTAAACTATATTTCTTCTTAGAAAGGTAATGCTCTCTCCATGGCAGGTAGGGCATTACTTGTTAAAAATACTATTTTCTCCTTTATGGTTTACTCCTTGATGGACTACAAATGGAATAATGTTCTTATTGAAAATATGAACATTTATATTAATAATTCCATCTAGACCGGTTGTTCTCTGGAATGAAAACATGTGACTATTACCTAGTCCATCTATTTCATGCCCATTGAGAATGGTGGTATTGGTATAAAAATATAAATTTCATTAATGAATCGATCCAGGCTAGGATCACATGGAACCATATTCAAAATAAATCATATGATATTACCATTCTCGAAAATATATTCCATGACAATTTTATGGCAGGAAATTCGAACTACATTAGTTCTTCTATTTGACTTTCCATCAAACACTACATCAGCAATATTACGAATAATTCCAGACGGATGGTCTCTATTGGCTCTTCCATAAAAATACTATTGAACAAATGGACTTGAAAACCTTTAATTTCTATTATAACTTACGATCAAACAATTGAAAATATCAACAACACTATCAAAGATATTTTAAAATCCCATCATGATCACCTCTCTAATGTTGTTCTCAATGTCAATGGAATCTATTCATTCACTTACATTGATGATTTCATAATATGTGAACCAGATCAAAATCATTTTATTTACTCAAAAAAATTATACAATCATTATTGTCGTAACTCTGAGAACAATTACAACTTGCTAAAACAATTTGAAAAACCAAGGATTAATCCTTAGAGATTTACATTCATATGGTGTCCAGCTCACAACAGTGTCCCCACTGATATTTGTCTATAATATTTGGGGATCCATCTTTTCACTAACTATAAATATAGTAATCCACACCAAGAAGATTATAACAACATATTATTTTCTTGTGCTACTGGCTCTTTTCTTTGGAACTATATTCTTGAAAATTTTAATTACAAATTGTTTATTATTTACTATGTCAAAACCCAACTAATGAAATGTTTGGAAATAGAAGGCTCTCAAAATATTAAAAACTGTTTCCATGCTATAGTTTCTGATCACCACCATGTGATTTAATATGATCAGGATGCTGTTACTTATAAAAATTACATACTCAATCAAAATGCATGTCGAATGAGGATCCTTATTTCTATACATAGAGTTGCTTTATAGATAAATAGAAATTTCCACAACATCTTCCTTGACAAAGGAATTCTAAAGAATCTATAGATTAATGGTAATTTCTTTCAACCACATCTCTCTCGGGTGGTGTTCTAGAGAGCCCATTTCCCTAGATGGATCAATATCAATATTTTTGGCATATATTAGGGAAACTCGGGCCCTGCTGGGTGTGGTGCTAACTTCAGGAATATCCTCGGTCAGATTCTTGGATGTTTCATGGGTAATTGTGGCATTTCCACTGCCCTTGAAGATGAGATTCTATTTTTGATACATACCACTGATTTATCCATGCTCTTTGGTTGGAACTACCTCTGGATTTAAAGTGACTCAAAGGACATCATCCATGTGATTTTGAATGATGTAACTCATCTCGCATGGATGAATATTATGTGATTTATGTAATGAAATCATTCACTTATTGATTATAACATTATCATAACAAATTTTTATAAAGAAGAAAACATAGTTCTAGATGGAATGGCCTTCACGGTAGTTGATGAAGACATTTTTAGGTTTCATAAATCCTCATTGATCTTATTTAATTTCATGGAAAAGGGTTTAAAATGATCTTGTATTTTTTACTTTTGTAAACATGCTTTTAATAATATGTTTTCTTTGGTTGTTCTGGGCCAACACATCACTGTACCTCAAAAAAAAATATATTCATACTCAAAATAACATCAGAGTGAAAAAAACGAGCATCATGTTCACACATATTTAAAAATATCACATTATATAAATGGAATTATAAAATTCATTTCAGTGTTTGATGTGAAACCTGAATTTTGGTATTCATCCATTTCCCAGACATATCTTATGGATATTGGGTTTTCTCTTGAGTTTCATGTGTTCAGAATGTAAATTTGGTGTTTTTGTGTTCTATATTTAAATTATGAGTCTTAAAATATTTGGGATGTATTTGGAAATGTCCATTATTAGTGGGATGTTATAGGTAGGTGTTGGTGTCTTTGAAAATGAGTTGGTAAAACTCAGATAGGCCCCTTTTATGTCATAGGTTTGTTGGATGATTTATTCCCTTGAGTTATAAGGATTATGTGGTAAAAATAGTTATTTTTGGATACCCTTTCCATGTATCACATTTAGTTTAATCTTACAGGTATGTGTGTAGGGGTCACATAGTTTGAACATGGATTAACTAACCGTGTTGGCTTAGTGTGCAGCTCGGGCAGCACTAGGCAGTTCGAAATTTCATAGTTTGCACATAGTTTGTCATCCTATGTGATATAACCATGAAACCCACTTAGGAGTGAGTATTTTGGAATTATAATATTATTTTTAATAGGGTTTTCATCAATTAGACACCCCCATTTGAACTCTTATGACCTTGATTCATTCCATGGGGGTTTATGGAACCACAATGCCCCTCCAACTAGGATTAATCATTATTTTATAGTGATTCCTCACCGATATATATTGTTTAGAGCTCCTTTTTCATTTCTATTTATTTTATCTAATTTTACCCTTCTCTTGTAACCATAGTGTCTATGTGTGGATTATTTGCATTCTTAGTGTGGTGTAAAATTAAGAGTTTTTTTTGTTTATGGATCCACATTATAGATCACAGATCTGGGAACAATAATAGTTCAATTTTTTGGTGTGCGTCATTGATGTTCCATGGATTTTATTTTAGTTTCACATTTCATATTCCTTTATGATATAATATTCATTGGATTCTTTCTATCCCACAATAATTTCATACTAAATAATGACGTAAAATATTTTTTATTGATTTTTTGATGTGTAATGTGAGTATTTCATTATTTTTTTAATGTATATATCATTATATTGTTTAATATTCCACACAAGGTATTTGTTGAATGAAAATTTGTCTTTTGTGAGTAATGTTTTTATGAAAATCATTTTTTTCATCGTTAATAATTATATATAATATAAAATGATGACTATAGTTTTTTTAATGAGTTTAATGAAGTTTTATGACTAAAATAATTGTTTTCCTTTGATTTTTGAAAGGGGAAAGAAGTGTGTGTTCATCTCTCAGAAACACAGTTTGTTTCTTATAAATATAATAGTAATGTGGATGGAGAATATGGCATGTTTGGGAATATTTTAAAAATAATATGAATTGTTTAATATTAAAACCTCCATTAGAAATTTTTTTTGGATTATTTATTTTTAATCAATTTAATTTCTATGTTGTAAAATCCTCATGGTCCATTATGATAATTAGGGATCCTTGATACAATCTACTTTGTGATATATTTTTTTAGTGGAATGAGATCGATCGTTGGGGTGGATCTACATGGTGCATGTTGTTTGGATAATTATTTATATAGTAATTTGATTGGATTCATGGATGGTAGTAGTTGGATCACCCCATTTATAAGTGAGACATGGGAACCTGGCACTGTTATAACAATTTATTAGAAACAGTTCTTCACTAGTTTTATTATGCACTAGAAAGTGTCCCATAGAATGATTATATATTTAGTTTTATTACTATGTTATTTCACCCCTTGTTTTGTGCTATGTGGGGTGTGGCTGAGTGTATTGGTAGATTTGATGGTATCGAATGAGGTATGATTTCCAGGATTAGTAATCATGTATTATTATGTTATAGATTATTTACAATCTCCATGGCTCCCCCATTTCTATTGGAACATAACTTCTGGTAATAATTATTGAGATTCTTGGTTACTTTTGCATGTTTATTTTTATTTTTATCAATATATGATTATTATTGTTCTCTCCTGTGGTGTTTATTTCATGGAAATTAATGTGTTGGCATCCCAAGGTTTATAAATATTGTTCTCAAATGTGTATTATGTTACCTTGTACCAAAATAAAATTAATGTAACACATTTCCCCTCTAAAATTCCAAAGGATCGACATTAGAAATGAACCAGGTTTTGAAATTAAATACGAAAATGGACCATTGATTATTTTCATGTAAATTTTTATAAAATATTACATTATATAATGTATTTAAAACTTGAATTCAATGCTTCTTTTATTTTAATGAATGTTCATTGTGAATAAATTCATTATGTACACCAAATTAGTTTTAATACTCATACATATAGTTTATCTTGTTTTTATTGTGTGGTGGATGTATCAAAACGATGTTTATTGGCATTTGAGATGGTCATTCTGGGTGTTGGAAAGTAACCCTTGTGGTCAAATTTAGTTGTGTGGTCATTAGGTGTTTTTGGGATTTTATTTTATAGTTTCATTTTACATTCTAGATTCATTTATAAAGGATATTTAGTGTGGATATTTTTATATCTATTGGGATTGTTTTTTTATTTCCAATTTTTAGTTTATTTTTTTGTGAAATCAATCCATTTATTCATATTGTTGTTGGTTGACATTAGTTTCCATCTCAAGGGGATCTGTAATGCCCTTCGGGGCATGTCACAGATCTTCTTGGGTGACCGGTTCAGGTTTGACAATGGTTGGTTTGTGAAAAAATGGTTTTAGAGCCATGTTATCCATTGATGACCTTATTTTTTATAGTTCCCATTACTAAATAGTGATTTGAAGGTAGATGGTGTATGACTGTCGGGACTCAAGTGGTAAGATCTATAAGGGTTTATTGAACCCATGATCAATCTAATCCCCAGTTTCCATGGGATGTCATGTATTGTTGGATTCTTCAGTCATTGTGGATTGTTAGGGGTTGAAGAAAAGAAACAGGAGTTGGGATAAAGGTATTTGTCTGTTAAAAGGGACTTGTAAGAAATGTAGATCCAAGGACATAGTCATATAAAGATTCTCTGTGATGGTGGAATGTTTTTCATATGAAGGCCAACCATATAGTTAATCCACCCATCATCACTACTTCCCACTTGGGAGTTGTATGGGCTATTACTTAATTCAAAAAATTAATTTGAATTTTTTTAGTAATTATTAATGCAGGGTTTTAGAGGTAAAGTTTTGATTTTTTGAAACAAGAAAATGGATTTTCAAATTTAGCCTTGGGGGAGGCCCTTGAAAATTAATTTTTTAAAATTTAAATCTTGGGATAAAATGGATGTGATTTACCCAAACTATAATTTTATAATAAAAACATAGGTATTATGCAAAATAGTTTTCTAAAAGAGGATTTCTAATTTGGAATTTGTTTTAAATGAAATTGTGTGGGTTTCAAATCATATGGTTTTTATGGAATTAGAATTTTTTAGTGTTTTGAATTTTTTTTTGATTTAAATGAATTAAATTTTTGTGTTGAAAGTCATGGTATTTTCTTTCTGATCATGTTGTAATGGAATAAAACATGGAATCTGAAAATGGGTTTTGCACATGGGGGTTAGTGAGACTTTGGAAGGGTTCATGAATTTTTGTATTGGTTTGAATAATTTTTTTGTATAATGATAATCTTATTTTTTTGACATTTTGTGTATTCCATGAGTGATCACATGCATGGATACGTGTGTTAAGTGGTTTAATGATGGAATGGGTGGTGAGTGATCAGGCCTATCATGGTTGATTAGTGCATAAAATAGCATGATTTTATATGTGAATAGATTTTCATATAAAAGTGAATTTGATTGCGACACTATGAAATACCATCGATGAGTGTAAAAATCCAAGAAGATTGTTTTCATTTTAAAAAATGTCATTATGATGGGAATTGTGGTGTTTTTGAAATCCAATGGTTGTGTTGTTTTTTTCTATTCTATTGATGTGTTGTTTATTTTGTGTGATTCCTAGAGATTTGGAAGTGATGATTATGTTGGGTTCTGAGAGTCATTTTTTGAATGTAGTTTGTTCTTGAAGATGCACTTAGTGGGTCTCTAGAATGGTTTTAGGAATCTTTAAGCTGGTTTCCCTTTGTGATCGTGTTTGTTTTTTGGAATGTTTCAATTGATGAGCTGGTTTTGATAGAGTTATTAGTTTTCAAAACTCCATGACTTCATCTATGGATTATAACCGAATATAAAAATTCTACTTGATCATCATAAAAATTTCATTCTGATGTTACAAAAGTAAAATCCACCCCTTTGAAAGATACCCCAACCTGTTATAATGTAGATTGTTTTTTAGTATTTATTTAAACTGCCATAATGATATGATAATTCTATCAGTTTTCTAAGGTGTTATATTTTGTGTTTGGTGTCTTTCATTAGGTTCATCATTTATTATTCTCTTTGTCTAGAGTGAGAAAGAATGGTGTGTGCATATTCCATGTCCCTATTTGGGTAACAGTTAGTTGTTGGAGAATTTGAGTTTCTTGTTGTGTCTTGATCTTTTGTTTTTTTCAAAGAGTTATTTGTGTCTTCTTGTTGAACCAAAAGGATAAAAAAATTTTAAGGACTAAATCTCTTGGTTACAATGTAGTGGTTTTGTAAACATTAGTGCTCTAACAACATGACCTAGAGTGAAGCTGAAATGTAGTCAGAAATCCCACGAGTGTGGTAGTGATTGTCTAATATTGTGTTTCAAATATTGTGATGAAGTAGTTTATATATATTCTATTGTGGTATCTATATTTCTATAAATTATATATTGTTTCATTTGATGTAATGGACTTCTCTCCCATGCAATGTCTATGATTATTCTTTAGTGGATGCATGATTTCGATTCGTGTCCATCCATTGAACACCAGTGGGAATTGGTTACATATTTTTTCTGTAGCCATTCAAAGGTGATGATTTGGGGTCGTTGTTAGTAGGGGTTTTACTTACCCAAAAATTGGGCCCCTTCCCTATCATCCCCTTTTGGTGGGGATTTTTTGGTAATTTCATGGATGTGTTCATTTTTTTATTCTTTCTAGTTCTTAATGATATAGACAACCATAAAGGGTTACAATGAAAATTATTCTATGATAAATATTTAACTTGTTGCTTCAAATGGTGTCGAGTCAATTCAGGCCTCCCAAATTGGTGACCTATTATGGTTCGGTTATGCTGATTTCCTAATCAAACTATATTTCTTTTGAATTGGATTTATTTTTATAATTCATTTACTATTTTTGGTAAACACTGGGATTTTTGGAGTGAACCCAATGATTTTATTCGAATTATTATTTTGATCATTTTGGTTCTAATTTCCCATTGATTCTCATTATGTGGTTTCAGTTGGATTGAATATTTCAGGAAAGAGGAATAACTTATGTTTGACATTGTTTGGATCTTTTTAGATTGATCAGTTGGATATTATTGTTCTGAGAATCCTTAGTTAGTTACTTAAGAATTATAAAGTGTTGTGTCCTACTTGTGGTGAACATAGTTATGGTGGATAGAACTGTTAGACATAGATTTATGATTTCATCCATTTCCAAAACATAACTTCTGGCTCTTTGTTTTTCTCTCAAGTCCCTGGTGTTTCATATTTAAATTTATTGCATTGGGTATTCATGATTTAAAGTATATGTCTTGAATGTTTTATGGTGTTTTATAATTATCTATTGTTAGTTGGAAGGTATAAGGATGTGGTGTCCTATAATATGTGTTTATAAAAATCATAGTGGCCCCTTTTTGGGGTATGTTTGTGGGCTATTTTATTCCCTAATGATATATGGGTTTTGGGGAGAAAAGGATCATTTTTGGTGACTTTTCTCAGGTCACATGGTTAAGGAACATAGTTAGTTTATTCATACACATAACATTATAGATGTTTGATAGATTTCATAGGGTTTGACAAACCATACAGACTAAGTTTGAATCTGATGCATGATAAGGTAGTATGTAGTGGAACGATTTTCACATTGTTTTTAAACATTTTGATCTAACCTAACATCCCACTCGAAAAATGGTTATTTTGGATTTTATTCCTATTTTTAATTTGGGTTTCTAACTTAGACATCTCATTCGAGCTTCCATAACCTATATTCCCTCCATTAGGGTTGTGAAATCTATGAGCCCTTCTATGTGGGATTCAAGGTGATTTCTTTGTGATTCTTCATCTGAATCGAATGTTTATGGATACCTTCCCATTCTCCTTTTCATTTCACCCATTTCCCCCTTCTCCAATAACCCTTGTGACCATGTTTGGATGATTTTTAATCCTAGTGTTCTATAATATTCGTGTTTCTATTCATTCAAGTAACAAATTGATAGAACATGGTGCTTGGAAACTAAGTGTCATGTTTTCAGATGTGCGTTGTTGATGCATCATTGATTTGGTGTAAGTTTTCCTTGGTACTTTCCATTATTATTTAAGATTCATTGGTTTCATACTTTTTAACCTTATTTTCAGGATACAAAATGATTTATTCTTTTTCTATTGATCTCTGGGATTTCAATGTGATGATTTTATTATTTTTTAAGTATATAGCCTTGTTTTGTTAAATATTGTAGACCACGTGCTCGATTAAATACCTGGTTGGCTATTATGAGTTATATGTGTTCTATAAATCATGTTTTGTATTTGTTAATAAGTATGTCTAATGTAAAATGATTACGTTGGATGTCATGAAAGAGTTTCATTTGGTTTTATGTTTAAAATAAATGTGTATTTGGATTTTGAAATAGGTTTGACATGTGATGATGTATTGTGGACCATTTGGAATTTTAATAAAAATGTATTTATTTTGTAAATTTTGTATGAGTTCTTTAAATGGATTTTTATAAACATTTGTGAAATGTATGGTTGTGTGTTTGCAATTTTTGGAAATATGGTTTGTTTTTTCTAAAAAAGATGGTTTTGTGTTAGGATCATAAGTCTTGTATGAATCTTTTATGAAAATAATAAAACTTTTTATTACAAAAAAACATTGTTGTATGAATATTATACATTGTTTAGGTTTAATGGATGGGATTTCCACATTTTGGAATACCTTTAATCCATTATTATAATTTTAGATCCTCAATACGGACTCCATTATGACCTATTTGTTCCATGGCATGAAATTGATCCTTGGAGTGTCTTGGGGAGATGCGTGTTGATTGAATTGATATTATATATGCATGTGATTGGACGATCAACTAGAATTAGTTGGCTCAACCCATTTATATTAGAGGAATGGGAACTCTGAAAAATGATATAATATTATAAGAATTATTGATGCACTACTTATATTATGCACTATCCAGTGGCCTATAACTCGAGGATATATAGAGTTTTATTTCTATGGGATTGGATTTCTCGGTATGTACAGTGTGGGGTGTGGCCGATCGTATTGATTGACTTGACTCCTTCATGCGAGGAATGAATTACAGTATGAGTCTTCTTGTATTGGTATATTCTAGATTAGTGATGATCTCTTTGGTTCACAAATGTCTAGTGTCAGTTAGTTGATGATTGAGATACATGGTTACCCTTGTATATTTATATCAATTTCCTCAATTTATGATTATTATAGTTCTCTCATGTGTGGTTACTTTCGTGGAATTTTATCTGTTTTCTTCTAAAGAATTATGAAAAATGTTTTCAAAATTAAAATTTGTTATGAACTATTGTGTCATTTGAAAATAAATGTATCACTTTCCCACTTGAAAATTACAATGACTCACTAATTGAAATGATATTAGTTTGTAAATGAAGAACGAAATTGGACCAATTTTTTTTACGTAAATTTTGAAGAAAATATTACATTATATATAAAATTTAAAACATGAATATGGCGTTTCATTTATTATGGAGGAATTTCATTGAGAATATGTTATCTATGAATTATTACTATGTTTTAATACTCATGCCTATAGTTTATATTGTCTTTAGTTTGTGGTGTATGTATCATCTTTGTGTCGATCGCCATGGGTGATGGTATGTCATGGTGTTGGAGAGTGACCCTCGGGGTCATCAGAAGATGTGTGGTCATCAGGTTTAATTTTTAATTTTATTTTTTAGTTTCACTATATATTCATCTTCATATATAAATGATGTTCAGTTTGGATACAATTATATCAATTGGGGTAATTTGTTTATTTCCAGTATTTATTTATTTATTTTTGCGTGAAATTATTTCGTTTGTTAACTCTGTAGATTCCCAACAATAGTTTCCTATACATAGGAATCAATAGTGACCTTAAAACCATGTCATGGATTAAATAAAGTTACCGTTTTGGGGTCAACCTATGTTTTTTCATGACACAATGAAATTTCTTCCACACCTGTCACATCATAACATTAACACAATCATTCATGAAACATAGAGTGTATATCAATCAATGTTGTGATGTATCATATATAAAGTGAGAGGTTTCATAATTATATTTCTAATCACAAATAACCATGGGGTTCTCGAATGAAAAATGAAAAAACTATTTGGTATAGGATTCTTAATTATATTGTGAAGAAGAAACAACTCAAGGAAATTCCAAATGTGTTTTTAAAATAAGTGTTCTTTTGGAAAATCCATGTAATTTTAATAAAATATTATTTGAAACACATATATCCTCGAAAAAAATGAAAGTGTAATGAAATTATTTTTTTGGAATGTTAAAAAATATCCAAACTGAAATTTTTCATGAATGAGGAATAACACAAAGATAAAGAGTTTGGTTTGATATATTGATACCTTATTTCTGAATGATTTATTCACAATAATTTGTTCAATAAAAAAATTTAATTCATTAATTATGAAATCAAAATAATCATATTCACATAATTTATTTATAATAATTTAATGAAATTATTTATGAAAATTTTGATTTGTAATAGAGATTAATTTCATCGTTTTATGAGCATTTGTTTTCATGGATTCATGGTTAGTTTACTTTTATATTATTTTTTAAGTTAATATAAAATGATAAAAATTCTACCAAATAGAAATAATGTGTTATTAATAGAATTAATGTTGTTAAAGGGTAACATATATAATTTTTTATGGTATGATGATGAATTATTTTATAAAATGTTTGATGAATATTTTTAATTTATTTTGAAGATTTTAATGACTTCCAAAGAAATTTATTGTTTTTTAATAAAATGAATATATATTGGATCCAATACATTATAAATGTTTTAATATGTATATTAAAATCGTATTTAACCATAATAATTGATTTATGACAACCTTTTATGTCGGTATTGTTAAACGAAAACAAGTCATCCAAAAAGTGGATTAATCAACGCATCATGGACGACGTTTTCATTGTTGGAAGAAAAGTATTGGAAATGCTATTTGATGATGGATATTAAATTCAAATAATAAAATAACAAAATAAATATAATACCGAATTTAGGATTCCACTTTAAAAATGACTGGTGGGGGAGAATAAAAAATGAAATGATGTTGAAAGAGAATGAAAATGGATTTTATATTGTGAATTTATTCACCTTGAGAAACACCTTAAGTCACCTCCATTTTGTCTTTTGACGAGACAAGAAGAACATGATCATGGTGAAGAGGATTGGAAATTGACATGGATTGAATTTAAACATCATACACCTCTTTATAGTGTGAGAAAAAAGGTGTTTAGAGTATATATTTATATGTGTGGGAGATATGTATTATTTATTATTATTTATTATTTATTTTATAATTTAGGTTCAAAACAATTAATATTTATTATCATTATCATTAGTTCTTTTAAATAATAATGTATTGTTTGTGATTATGATTCATACATATACCCTGAATCATTAATTCATGTAGTTATCTTATATTGTAATTTATTGTATTTGACTATTGTCAAAAAATTCATCTATATAAGAATAATATATGAAAATAACCATAATAATTTTTAAATTAATTCTGTTGATTAATTGAATCCATTATATAAAAATTATATTCTATATATGATAAATTTAATTTAGAATTATAATTATAATTTAATCGAAAAATTTAGATTATAATTTTATAATTGATTTTAGGATATTTTTAAAAAAAATTAAAGCCTCATAAAAATATAATATAATTATAATACACAAAATATTAATTTATGAATTAAATTTAGGATAATAAATTTTCATTTGTATGAATATAATAATTATAAAATTGTAATTAGTATTTACTTTACACTAAATACTCACACAAAATGTATAATTCTCCCAACATTTATGTACTTACACTATGATATAATTATATTATATTTTTTTTATATAAAACATAAATTTTATTTATACATTCATTGTTGAAGTTACTATTCAATTTGTAGAATTATTATTCTTAATTGGTTCTATTACTATTCAAATAAGAAAGTTATTATTCCACCAGTATAGGTTAATAATTTTCTATAAATATTTATGTATTTTTATTGGGATCGGTATGTGATTTCATTATTATATAAATATAAGAGGGAAATTCCATTGAAAATTGTTTTTTTTGACTATTAATTTATGATCATATAGTGTGTTTTTGTGTAATGTAATGAATATTCATAAATATTATTTATTATTTATTTATTAAAATCTGTTGTCGCTATAAGTGAATGGTCTGTTGGATGAGGTTGTCTTTTGTCAGATAATGATGTTATTGAAATAGTTTATATAAGAAGATTAGTATATCCATTTTTTGGAAAAAATGATATCATGTTATGTTATTGGTGATGATGTTAGAAGGTAACTACGAAATATAAATCAATGAAAGATATCTTTAAAATCATTTGATGTCTAAAATTGGACTGTGCATTAGGATAAGACATAGAATGAACTTTATTTTTATATAAACAAGTTTGAGCAGGTAACACTATGGGGTGTATTATAATGATCCTCCAAAAGGACCCAAGAGTCACTTGTGTTTTTTAGAGATTTAAATATCTAGTTTTAATCTATAGTGGGAAAATATTAGGCCATATTGTTGACAGTAATGGAATATTCAATTAATTAGTCTACCTATATATAGTGTATAATCTATAATCGAAGTTATGTAAGTACTAGTTTTTATTACCGAACCATGTAAATATATGGTGTAACTGATTTCATTAGAATTCAACATATTATATAATATCCAATAATCATATCTACTGATTATGTTTTAAATTAAAATGTTTTCCATGAAAAATATAAAAAAAATTAATAAAAAAAGTTACACCTGATTCACCCACTTCTCAATTTGACTACATGATCCAGTGGTCACTAAACATTCTATAAATCATTGTTTACCCACGGTCAAATTTTAATTCATCTTATGATATTAATGCTCCATCTTTATTACACCAATATTCTCTCTTTAATTCATGTCCATATTTATACCCATAACTATATGAAATATAGTCATCCATATCATGAAATATTATTATTAGAATGATCTATTAAAAAATAGTCCGCTAACATTTTTAAAAACATTCAGTCACTATACTTTCTTATTCCTTTAATAATTGTGATAATATCCAACTAAATAAGCTGTAAAGGTTAAATATTGTATTTTCCACACTATATTTAATTTCACATACTTTATCATCTTTTCAAATACCAATTTAAAATTTATTTATGGAATTTATATTAACAAATCATATATTAACACACATTTTTACTTCTCACAAATTTAGAATGATTAATTTCATGAAGAATACAAAAATAAAATTACCTTTTATATATCATAATTAGTAATAAATGGCAATGGTATATATAATCACATCGATCAACACCCATCCAACATTATGATTTCTTATAATATTTTTTAATATTTTCATATAATCTTAGAAGAAAATATATTCTTACAGATGTTCCATTTTAAAAATTTTGTTTTGTGAATCCCCTTTAACCAGAGTCATGGAAACCAACTAAAAAATAGTAAACTATAAAAATGATTAGAACAAATAAAAAAATCGATGCTTTTTGAATTTCATTATTTATTACAATCATTAATTTATTATCCTATTATTAATGTGATGATGTTCCACTAAAACTATAAAATAATAAAATATACTTAAAAAACAATTAATATTGAAATCATGATATAATGAAAATTATTTCGATTCCAATGATCCATAGAAAACTTTTATCATTTAATAATTAATTTCACCAAAAAATAACTACTTATATTTTCATATAATTATAAAAATAAAAATAAAATAGTAATATTAATACATTTATTGAAGGAATTAAAATATATATAAACCTTAATATTATTACCAAATATATAAGATAATTCATGAAATCCCTTACCTTCAAAATATGAGAAATATTTTATTAAGAGCATCACACCCATGTTGTATAATCCAAGATTTATTTCCAGTAAGTTTGTTTTTAATTCTTATGAATAAATAATATTTTTCATAAAAAATTATTTAATAAATAAATTAAAATGTAAATTAAAAATTTATTAACGTATTTTGAATTGAAGTAATTTTATTTTCTAAATATAAATATTAGAATTAATATACGGAGAATTTTTTATATTTTTGAGAAACAGTATAATTTATATAAAATAGTGAAAACACTAATATTACAAAAAACTATCAGATTTCTAAGATTGTAATTATTCAAATTTAATTTATTGTTTAATTATTTTTTACTAGATACGTTAGATATATTATAATAAATATAATAAAAATATATTATTTTTTGATTTGGTTTATATTCTTATAATTTTTAAAATATAATTTATTTTTTTATTCAAATGAATATCATTCCATGATAAAATTATTTATTCAATTATTTATAATGTTTATTATTTTTATTATTTTGAATGAAAAATATTTTTGATTTTATTTATGAAAATAAAATTAATTAATATGTAATGAATCATATATTTATTGATGTAAAATGAAATTTATGATTAGAACATTCATTTTTCTAAAAAATGATTCACATTCCATATTATATGATAAAATAAATATTTAAAATTTATTAAAATTTAATCTATTAAAATGAATATTATATTTTTAATTTATATAATTAATATTCAGATATACATTGAACTTATTTTTGTGTCATAATGAATTGTAAAATAATGAATATTTTCCATTGTGGATAAGGTTATATTGGTTTACATGAGTTTATAATCTAACTGATATGGGAAAAACATTCACTAAAATGTGTATTATGTATTGAATGGATATTTAGAGTTTTATACATCCTTTAAAATTTTTGTTCTATATCTTCATTTTTTATCTATGTGAGTTATCCTAATATGATAAGAAATGATTCAAAATATTTTTTTTAGTTTCATATCTAATAGCTCATATTTTTTGGAGAATCATTTACAGAGCACAGTTAATCAAAACATACGACCAACTATAATTCTCAATGGTGCATAAACTGGAGGGTTTCACAGAACATATCAAACCATAAAACCTTTTATAAATGTAAATTTAAATTATTTCAAGTGGTATGAAGAGGTGGCCTTTATAGTGGGCATATGGGTTTTATAACATTGTATAAACCGTGCAAGGAGAGAATTCTATGGGGCAGTTTTGGTGCATTTTTTGAAACATGTTTGGCCAATTGCATAGCCAAAATGTGTTCCCATTAAAAACAATTTATATTCATAAAAATCCCTTACTTATTATTTTCATTCCATCCACTATTTTAATCATAAATCTCACTACATCCTCATAGTAAATGTTTCCATCACCCATCGACATAATTATACGATTCTATATTTCTAATCTCTCCAGAATCTAAATTTCTCATTGCTTTTTTACATTGTATATTAGTACATAATCCATTGATTTAGATTTCTTCCTTTATTCATTGATTTTAAAATATTGTAAAATAAATTAATGTGAGATAATATTGTTTTTTATTATTCTTGTATTATTTCAATTTATCAGGTTCTAGAAAATATTTTTAGCAAATACATGCAATGATGTTGTCTATAATTATAAGGTATGTAGTCTAGTAATTCCCTATAAAATTATGGATATACTATATCATTAAACATTGGGATGCATACTATTAATCACATGTGTTACCCTAAAAATGAGTAACCAATTTATATTAATATTCTGTTGATAGAAATTATCCAATAGAACCGTATGATTTTTTTTAGATTCACACTTCTATGTGTGACACCCCTATGTGTGGGTTTGTTAAATGCACATGACATTATAAATTTTCATGTGACGTAAAACCCTTTAATATTCTATTTTCATGACACTAAATTGAAAATTATATATTGAATTTGAGGAAAATGATTTGGAAAGACCGAAAAAATATCCCATTTCTATTGTAAATTTTATGCCCATTATAAAATTGGATTTAAAAAATGTTTAATTATATACGGATATATCCCAAAAACAATTATAATATATTAAATTTGTTGACTAATTTTTATTACTATTGGATCATGTATATTAATCATTCTCAAATAGTAATAGGAAATTTTGGACATAATGTTTCATGGTCAATTTATATTGGATGTTGGATATAGAATTTCACGACTATTATTGAGAGGTTGAACATGAAGATTTATTCTCTTTTAAAGTGAAGTTTGGAATAATAACACAAATAGTTATTTGGATTTAAAAATAACAATTTCTCTATCCCTTAGTGTTTGTTGGGATAATGACCTCTTTTAGATCAAGAGACTCTTATGATTAGGTATAAACTATTTTAAATGAAGCCTGAATCCATGTATATTTCTCAATCTCTATTTATATTTCAATACATGCTATACATATATTGATAAAAATATATACATACATACTCAAATATATATATATATATATATATGGGGACATGTCTATAGAGAAATTTTGGCCAGTGGCGGTGTAGGTAAATTTAGGTGGGTGCCATTTTGAAAAATTAACTAAATAAGATTTGACATCCATGACAATAATATGTTTATTATACCTAATAATTCTCTTATTATATTCCATTTTAAGACTATATTAGAAAATTTTTCATGTGGAATACTCTTCTTTATTCACACCCTATTCAGGTTGCCGATCAGTAACTCAACAGAGCTCATAGGTGTAGGTATGGACAAAGGTATACATCAGACTATGAACACCAGATATTATTTAATATGATATAGGATATGGGAAATGGACTGAACTGATTCTTTTGATATTGTTGGAGATATATTTGAATCATTTCTTTTCATTTTTATTCTTGTTTTATATTCTTAATCATATTTCACCCATGTATCCCCATTTTTTATAGTATATAGAATGGAAATCATTTTATTAGAATTTTTTAGTTATTTACTTTGCCTATTTTATTTATCATGATGTTGGGTTCTACTACTCCAGATTACTATACATTTAAAATGAATATTAATTTATTATACCATTTTGAGACACTATAATTATGTTTGTATAGTCACACCACCATGTCATTAGAGATTAACAGTGATTGTCATAATCCTATGGTTTTTGGGGAGGTGCACTTGATCCATTTTCCCAACCAAACTATTAAACTATTCATAAACCCATATCAAGATGTCACAATGTGGTTTCAGATAATTTATTCATTTATTCATTCTATTTTTATTAATATATTTAAAAAATGAAATGATTAATAATTTGTAATAAACATGTTCTTTGGTATATCTAATACATGTATATGGAATATCCAAATTACAAAGTACAATACTCAATGGTATGGTTTATTTTTGTTTACATTGTATTGGTTTCACTATTGTGGGACACAAAAGAATTAATGAATTTACTATTTTTTTGGATTATTTATTAGCCTTGGATCGGTGTGAAAAAGATGTATTATCTAATGAATCATTATGGGAACCTAACCACTAACACGTCATGCTGATTCCATTCCATCTATATTTATATTCGTGCATTTATTATAACATGTTTTTTTGCCTCAACTTTCATACATATATTTAAACTAATTTTTCTTATAAGGGTAAAATAATTTTATTTATTAATGTCTCTACAAAAATATAAATGGTATTTGTTTCATAAATCTTGATGTGTGAACCATTTTTGTCCTATTAAGTCATTTTTGGACTATATAGCATTGGGTACACGGTTGGAAACATCATTATATAATGTTTATATGATGAAAATTGGAATGTATAATGTGTGTGTGGACATCTATAAATTAGGAATGGAGATCAATATAATTAAACCGTTTTAAATGATTTTTATAATTATACGAATTACCAATTTCACCATATATAGCATGACACATTATACCATGGAATATCATACCTATTTTATGGTTCCATGATATATATATTTATACTTATATATATTAAAAATTGAATTTTAATTCTTATATTAAATGGATACTATTAAATAGGGATACCAATTGGAGTAGAATTTTTTTTTCTTCTATAACATTCAACTAAAACTCTATATTCGTGAAACTATGATATGAAATTGATATCATGACCCAAGAAGACAGTAAAATTGAGTTAAATATATTGTAATTATAATACTATATGATCATATATGCCTCTTAGAATGGGAATTATGGGAAGAAAATAGGGTGTTGTCTCTCAAATGAGAATTCATACACTTACCTTATTTATTTATTCATGAAAAATTATTATATAAAATACATTTTTGATGCATGTATTTGGGATTAGATAACATTTCCAACATTAAATCATTGATTTGTGAACTAGGATTGTGATATCAACCATAATGTAGTGGTGGTGGGCCTTGAGCCTCATGTATTACCTCATGTAGTCCTACATATAGAACCCACTATTTTCTATAATGTGGTAGCTGATTACCTATACAATGAGGTGTTCCTACAATTTATTTTTTCCATTTAAAGAACAATATGGAATTAACATTGAGTTATAGAGTTTACATTACTGTTTCAGTAAAAAATTCCACAAACATTCTTAGGCGATGCTACATTCTAGGCTACTGATTTTTGGTTTGAGGAATCATTATCTGTGTTCAAACATAAAGTGAGGCATCTACATTATATTATCAATATAAATACATATTATTTAGGCTTTTTCAATGAATTTCTATAATATTATTAACCCAGAAGAACTACATCGTGATATAGTCTCGAGGGACATCCATATTGTCATATAAGATTACTTCTATTCTAAAACATTGATGGAATACTTGGTTAAAGAGTTTATGAATCCACATAATGTATCAATGAATTTAATTGAGTATTCATGTCATTTAATAGAACATTGGAATTTCAAACCAACAGTTGTATGTTAAAATTATACTACATTGAAATAGTTCAGGAATGGGAATGTATATCCATATGATGATTGGTTTGTTTCTTTGGTTGAACGTCATTTCTATTATTTTGAATGGGGCCCTCACCAATGACATGAATTTTGAGGATGCTGAATGAATCCGCCATGGTGGTTAAGAATATATATTGGGAATTAGTTCATCATTTCATAGGAAGGGATTCATGGTGTCTAACATTAGGGGAAGTCGAATTCTCATTGAACATTCTTTCTATTACATTATGCATCATTATTTTGGGATTCCATGACACCAAAAAATCCAATGGAACATTGAACTAATTTGTCTTCAAAAATAAAATAGGATGTTCTGTATTCATAATTTGTGAATAACCATACCTATTCTTTCTAGTGAGATAATTTTCACTAACTCGATGTTCAGTACAAGGTCCATTTTATCCACACCATGTGTGAAATTAGAGTACTTTAAACCATTTAGGTATATGAGGTGGTTATTGTTGAGTGTATTAGAAACTGAACATCTGGTTTCTATAAAGTGATTCCTCTTAGGGTATTTAGGATTTATCTTAAGTATGTAGATCATGAATGATATATGAAATATATTCAACACCTAAGTTGAATTGTGGTGAACCATCATCTATATGAGGTACTATATTAAAATCCACTTATTTAGTGTCTATCCTTTTTTTATATAGGTTCATAACAATGTTTCATATCTATCTTAATTATGGAATTTCTTGTCATGAAAATGTAGTATTTCTATTGAGTAATGATTAAATATACTCTAATGGTTATTTGATCTGAGCATGTACTCTAATATAAGGAATTCCCCGTTCAAACTGAAGGATTTCTTATCATATGGGTCCTTTTTTCAATATTTAATTCAATGGATTAATTCATGGAATGTATTTCATTGTGATGTATCATTACTATGTTGTTTTTATCACATATAGGTTTCCATTATATCACCTAGAGTGGTATCCACCTTCAAATGGTTTATCGTATGTCTGGCGACATAGATCTACACACAAGCCTCAGTAGGAGGGCCATGTTATAGTTTATATAGATAGTATTTTTTACAGAAGATTGTGAACTATAAAATACAGATTTACCTCTGTAATTGGATCATTACAATGACATATTCCCATATGAAATATCAGGATTACAACCTAAGAGAGAGAGAGATGATGGATACTACAATGTTGTAGGATCTCAACAGGAAGTTAATTGATTTTAAATAAAATTGGTCAATAAAACCTAGTGTATAAGAATGGGGATATAAAATTCTTATCAACAAGAACATGGTTGGGACCCTCATTTATATTAGGGATTATATCTAGTTGAATCTATGTATGTTTAAAAATCAGTAGCCAATGCCTCATATAAATGCAATTTTTTTTATCTCCAAGTATATCAGTTTTTCTCATAGATTGACATGTGTTTTTATAAAATTTTGTAAGGGATATAACCTTAGAAATACCATGTATAACATTCCATATTTTATATGGATTATACATTTATTGTTTCATGTTTTTTGGTCTCATGATGGGTATGAGTGATTTTCTGTTTTTGATGGAAAAAAATTTCCTCCAATAGTTGGATTCATTTGTGGTAGTCATCATGGATGCTATTTTGTTGTACACGAATACATGAAAAATCCATAAAAAGTACATTGATATCAATTTTTTTTCACAAAGAGATCACCACTAGTATATTAAGATTATAAATGACAATTTTAGGATTCATAAATTTGACATAATGAGTCAGATTTTCCTAGAATAAAATTTCTCTCTTGACCTAGAGACAGGGAGGATCATGGATTCCTGGGATAAAACCAATGTTATCTTTATTATTCAGATATTCTTGGGACTTTTTGGAAAATATTGTAATTTTAATTCCTCATTTATCATGCCTTATAACACCTATTAGGGGATATATATTGAAGGTCGTGAAATTTTTATAGTCAGAGGTATTAATAAATTTCTTTGGAGTTGATAGTAATAGTTACTTAAACACCCATCTTAATTATAATGGAGTAATGAGAAAGTTATATTATTAATAATAACACGTTTCTAAATGATAATAGAAAGATTTTGATGCATATAGATCGATTTGTGGCATATATGTGTCAATATTTGAGACCCCACACAAAATACGGTTTGAGCTATAGATCTTTATTACATTCAATTTTGAAGGAATTATTTTTCAGGAGAGTGTTTCATTGTATATATAGTTCATAACATCCTTAAATACTTATTCAAACATAAATGCTTCAATCAAAATCTCTGAAGTTGGTTTGAATACATATAATAATTTTAATTTTTGCATACATATACACTTGGGAAATACAATGCAATAGTGGGAGCTTGGATCATGAATACTCAAACACAAGCTATTTAAGAGGCCATTAGTGAGTGGTAGCTGATGGACTTTTTTGAGTTTTTATGGTGGAAGAAAACAATTATTGGAATATTGTCCTTTCTTTATTATTAGTGATATATTCAAAAAATGATATATTGATGATAAGAAATATTTATAATCATGACGGATTATACCTAAGGAATAGTGTTTTGGGTGGGGACCCACATTTTTTATTAGACATTAATGTATATGAGATCATACATACTAATTTATGTTTCTGGGAAAACACATACATTTGATCGGTGTGGATGAGAGGGTTTAGTGCCTCTTCATGAACTGTACATCTTGACTTGTATAAAAGTACATGAGTTATTCATCTATTAATAGTGGCCTAGTAATAAAAGTTATATAGCTGGTTTCACTACTATATGTTCCACTTATAAGCAGCTGAATGAAGTAAACAAACAACAAGAGGGACTTTTACATTCATTACTTATTATATAATGAAAATAGGATAAAATAAATATTTAAATTGGTATGGTCATACAGAGATCCTTGTGGGGAAATTAATGATTATGGGTGATCATTAATGGAATGAAAATGGTCACCCCTATTCTAACTATCATAGGGACATTTTTATTGGAAGGTATTGTATATATATATATTCCATGATGTTCATATGACTTTCTGAAGTTCTATGTACCAACATGTTAGAGAGAGACACTAAAGTTTCATTATATTTATGCATGTTGTTACAAAAGGATCTTGTATAACATGTGATTTAAAGAACATCCTATCTATGAAATCACTTGTGATTCTAAGAAAATCCAATAACCATATGATTGATGTGAAGTCCGAGTGAACAATACATGAGTCCGAAGAAAAGCCTTGAGAATGTATCATTAAAATTATAGGTTTTTTTGGGAGAAAAATCTACCTCTCATAAAAATTTACTATATTATTATTTGTCCTAAAACTATATAGATGAAACCATATGAGGCCTTATATTTTAGCATATCCTTTGAACCACTATGTTTGTAGAGTGGTGAAAGTGAGTACTACTCGGATCTTATATAATTTAGTAGGTGTCGATTCCGAAAAAAAAATTACGTAAT
This sequence comes from Viscum album, assembly GCA_963277665.1. Classification (NCBI taxonomy): domain Eukaryota; kingdom Viridiplantae; phylum Streptophyta; class Magnoliopsida; order Santalales; family Viscaceae; genus Viscum; species Viscum album. The sequence goes on along the minus strand of OY728150.1, from coordinate 1,133,271,946 downwards.
GTATGGCCAAAACTAATTCCATGAACGGGAATTATATAAATATAAATTGAAAAAATAAAGTGGTAGATGTCCGTTATCATGTCTTCTAAAATTTCTCACCCAGATTGGGCCATCAAATGATTAAGTGGTAGGGAAATATATCAACTTGGCTCATCAGATTTTTCTTTTTTTATAAAGGTTAAAGTAAATAGATTATTAAGTATGACTTCCTCATGGATATATGGCTATTCATGAAGTCTTCCATGTTTCTCAAATTTTTAATTATCATTTAGAAAAATCTCTTATTAATCATCATAATGTATTTGAGTTGGATTTTGATCATTTTTTATAGGAGTATCCCAAAAAAATTATTGAATGGATTATGATGCACATAAATGTAGTTAAGTCCCCATAGTTTTGGTTCTATGGCAGAAAGACCATTTATATAATGATTCTTGGGTGAGGGAGGATGAAATATGTTTTTATTTGTGAATTTTATATTAATATGATGATCAACCATCATTATAAATGATATTTAGGGATTCATTTGTTTAGATGGGGATGATATAAGATCTTATATTTTCATAGAGGTGTGATCCCCTTTAAATTTGGGTGTAAACCAATAATTTTTTTGTGTAAAAATATAATCCCAAGAGGTAAATGAAACTTATATAAGAATATGGGGCTTTTTTATTCTTAATAATATGGTTTTATTGTGAAACAAGTGAATATCATCATTAGATCATAGAAAGGGATATCCATGCTTCTTAAATGATTGATCCCTATAAGGGATAACATATTTTTTTAAACCATGAACCATAAGATGCCTAGCCATGTAAATTGGTTAGTTTAGTTTCATAGGTAATACTTATTATTTATGTATTTTTTAAATATGTATAAACATTCTAAATTTTGTGTTCTATGGGAAAATTTGGTTCTTGGATGTCACACAATTTATCCAACCACGTGACCAAACCATACACAATCTTAAAATCAATGAAATAAACATTTCTCCTCCATATTATCATCATTAATTCCAATTTTATCTTTAAAAATCAAACAAAAACCTCAGCCATTATGTTGTATTCTATATAGTCCATCAATAAAGGCTTCAATCAGTCTTATCCATCTCACATCGGAATAAATCTTTGTTGTCCATGTTTGGTAGCGGTTAGTATGATATTAATTCCCCAACCATACATCTGTTTTTTTGTACGTCATGATAAATCTCTGCAAGCTAACATTTTGTTTGTTTATGTTTTCAAATATTCTTCTAATTTATCTTGTAATATCCAATGTCATAACCTCATATTCGATGAGGAGTCTGCTTGTATAAAAATGTATATGGTATAGTAATTTTTACTACATGATTTGTTGTTTTCAATCATGATCTATTCTTCCAAATGTCTAGAAACCCACACATGATTATAAAAAGAGTAAAAAAAAATTAATTGATGATCCCTTGTTTGAAATTCTCCCAAATACCCTTGTGATTTAATGTGGATGTAAACCATGATGATTTTGACTACTAAAACTGGGATTATTGAATGACCATGACATTAAAAATTATTTTATAACCATAACATCTTCTATGTGGGCTTTTCATTTCTCTAAAAATATATTTACTATTTAAATTTGTGAAAAAAAATTATTAGACCATATATCTTGGACTTTGTTCTATTATGTGTCATCTCCATGATCAAATGGGATTTAATAAAATGTGAATGGTATATTTATACACACATTATAATTTTTATATATTTAAATAAATTGATTATTACATTTATAATTTGATCACTGGTATTTTTTATTGTGGAATAGTTTAGGGAAATGTTGGACATGATGCTTCATTGTCCTTTGATGATGGATGTTTGAAATTATATTTCACATATTCTAATAAGACATTAGAAATAATCACTGAATCTCTATGGAAGGGTTTTGGGAATGATGAATCTCATAATTGATTTAGATTGATAGAGATGAATTATCATATTCTCTTTTTAATATCGAGACAATTCACTTATATAATTCCTGAAACATCTAGAATTATCCCTTGAAAAATTAGATCCATACCTTGGGTCCTGAAATTTATGATGTATCTACATATATTTACTTATATATTTTACATAAATATTAATTATTTCTAAATAAATTCTCATATATATAAACACATAATGACTTGAGTTCAAAGACATTCTAACCTTGGGTGAAGTATCTAGAGTCATATGGGTGTCCCTTAGGAGACCATGCTGAATTGGTTACAATATATAACATTGAATTATATTTAGTATACATAAAAAATTATCATTTTATAGTCATACAATTTTCATACTAGAATATATTATTGGTGGGCTACTAATTTTTACTCCCACCTTGTTCACACGATAGATGAGTACCTGAGCTGATCTCATTGACATGTGTAGAACAATAAGAAGAATTCATCTATTCACACCAAATTTTATATACTATAATGGAATATTGATGTATAGGTTAAATATGATTCTAATGATATTTTATTGATATATATCATTATATAATGTTAATTTATTTAGAGCATCTTATATTCATATTTCTCTTGCTCCCTTTGATCCCCATTTTTATAACATATAAAAACAACATCATTTTGAGAATGACTCCAATGGTCATTTGTTTGACGTAATTTATTTATCTAGATGTTAAGACATACTACTCTTGTTCATTATTATCCATTTTGGATATTTCTTAATTTATTATATTTACGTTCTACACTCTGATACTGAGGGTATATTCTCTATAATGTACTATCGTAAACCCTTAAATATAAGAAGTAGCCTATGTTATATAGGAAATATCTCTTGATGAAATGTTGAATATAAGGCTCCACCCTTAAACATAACCAAATATTGAGTTATTTCATGAATTGGACAATGGGGATCTCTTCCTATTTATTTTTTTAGGTATTTTTCCATAATTATTAATATACCTCTCAAATATTACAATGTAGACACTTCTAATCCGACCAATTTTTTCCCAAAAAAGCTCATTAAATAACACAATAATTACTTTCTTGATAAAAATCTTAATGAATTATTCTATTCACTTACCCATTTTTATAACCGATGAAAAACATTCCAAAAACATGGGATGACAATAAAAATATCTGTAGGGGATATAAAATAAGGGAATAAAGCATTATTCCTTGAATACATACAAATCATGAAATCATATTTTTCAATCATAAAACATAGTCTCTTTATCATAAATCATGAAATCACATGATTTATGAATAATTCAAAGAAATCATAATTCATAAAGGTAACTTGTGGAATCCATAACATAGTTACATTGTACCATTCACATCTTCACAGGGAGTTACATTTGGAATACTCATCACTATATGTTTCCTAAATATCATAGTATAATCATTATTGTTTACATATGTCATGTTACCCATTTCATTAGAGAGATATCTAAGGCTCACTTGGACTTGTTTTTTCATGGAACCACCAGTATACGTAAACAATTTCCATGAACCATAACAAATTCATATCTCATAAAACAAGAATAATCGAAAGATAAGATGTTTATATTGCAATAACAGTATATCATTTCAAAATACTGATATAATCAATGTTTTATCAAAATGATTTACAATACCAAAATATGTAAATATGGTATAATATATTTATATTCCTTTTATAAACACTATTGCTTGTTAAGGAATCTCAATATCAAATAATGATTACAACAGCGGAAAGGTTGTTGTCATCACATACGATAAAAAGTAGCATTTCCTTTTTCTTTTATTAAAACACATCGTAAAACAAAATAAGCCTTTTGAAAACTGTTGAATGAAATTAAAAAAATGGGTTTTATTATACACCATATAAAATAAGATATTGTATAAACCCAAATATTCCTCAATGAAAATATATTGAGATGAAGTTCATTACCTTGAGTCCGACAGGTCTCGTTAATTATTTATAATCCCAAATAACAAACATAGATTAATTTGTTCATGATTCAGAACCTTTTTCAAATTTATTATTCATTTATATTACTTATCATCATGTTATAAGTATGACATAATTATTTCTGTTCATTTCGGTCATTTGGTCAGTATTCAATACTTGAGTCAAAAATGAACATCTGTTGATGTAAATTTTCCATGTAGTCAAAATGACATCATCTAAAAATTGATATTTTTATTTAAATACCATATATATCTCTTATTTATGTATTTATATTAGTCAATATCATTTTGATACAATAAATGAAATGCATCGTTCTTGGAGATGTTAAAATATACGTACACTTGAATGCTACTTTCTTTTCATTGTCATATTTGAAGAAATGAAAACTAAATGATACCTTGGTATATTATTTTTTCAGTAAAATAACATATTTTATAAATGATAGATATGTTCATTAACACCATCCATTTTACATTTCATTTATGGTATGGACGAATCATATCACATTGAGAGTGTGGTATTCCGCATTCCTCAAATGAAATTATCATATTCACAGATTATAAAAATCATAATGGATTCATTTAAATTAAAAATACAGAAGAATACAAACAATAAAAATATAATATATATCAAATATAAAAAAATTTCCATCATAATCGCCATCATACGTTTTGGTAGGAGAAAATTTATCAATCATCATTTTGTGAGGCAGTAGTTCACTGTACACATAAACAGTATGTTCATATCAATTAGATAGAGGTGTGTGTAAATGTAGTTATGATAATTATTAGAGAAAAAATAATTGTATATTAAGGATAATTTTTTCCTGCAATCAATGAATATTAATTGAATAGGTATTGGATATGGATAATAAAGTAATGGATCTAGAGAGATGGCGTTACCTCTAAATCTAGTAACGTCTTTTGATTTGAGACAAAAGGCTTTACAACATTTACTTTTACACATTGTAAGGCTTCTAGGAGGGAGGTAGATATATTGGGAGATTATTTAAGTATAAGTTTTCAGATCTATGGTGATTGAGTATTGTGAGTATGTGGGTTGAGGTGTTGGATTTTTATAAGAGGGATGGGAGGCACTTTATGAAGGTCTTGAGATATTATTTTATTATAAATTTAGTTTCATATTAAAATAGTATTAAAAATTATATTTAAATGAAATTATTTTTTTGTCAAAACATTCTCCTACAATTTATTTTAGAGAAGATTCAATCACAAAGTTAACCTTATCTTCAAGCATTAACCCTTAGTTAAAAACATTAACTCTTACCATATCTTCGTCCATTTTTAAAATATATGGTAACTATAGTTCATATAAAATACCATGAGATCCATAAGTGGGTCACCAATAACATTTTAAAAATTATTTAAGTTATTTGGAAGATTATTATATTCTTAATACTGATATATCAAATAATAAAATTGTATTTGTTATAAAAAACTCGTTTATGTCAATTTTGACACTATTATGTAATTGATTTTTGTTAAAGTCATAACCATGTTATTAATTCGAAAAATAAATTAAATAAAAAAGAATATGTCAATATCTTCTTGAAAATTTGTTACTGGAATCAAAATTTTTAAATTATATTTAATTTATTATTTATAATATCATTAATTTGAATCATTCATTATTAATGTAATCACTACATCATCAATTTTTCATAAATAAATTTATTTATTTAATGTGTATAATTTATAAATAAAATACCATGATGTTGTGAATATTTTTACCATTATAATTCATATATAGATTTTTAGATATAACTTATATAACCCCATATGAAAATTTATTTAGTAAAAGATACATGTTTATGTTATATTTCTCTTTACAATTAATTAATTCCCATAAAATTCCATCCTCACACCGAAGTGGCTCCATGGGGTCCTAAAATCAACAAAAAGATTTCCATGGTTGGGAAAATATCTTAAAATAAGATTATTACATTTTTCAGGGTAGTTTAATATTATTATAATATTATTTTTCTACCCTTATTTACCCAATTTACCCTTTCACCATGGTAAATAAAATAATTGATGCAGTTATTATTCATAATGTCTTAAAAAGGAACATATTCACTAAATTTTTACCATCTAATTAAAAATATGTAATGAATATTTCCAAATTCGAAACACTAAATTTTACATAATTAATTTGAAATTAATTCCTGGTTTAAAAAATAAAAAACATTTTTTAAGAAGTAATAACAATCAAAATATGGACATGTGTTTATGTCTAATTTAGAAGTGAAATTACTTCCTAAAAAAATTGGATTAAGTTATGAAAATATAATCCAATTATATATTAAAATAAATTAATATGACAATGTAACTATATAAATAAATTAGATGAAAAGGGGATTTTAAATTAAAATTTAGTATTTTTCACTATACATTAAAATAAGAATTTTGATGGAAAAATATTAAAAATTATTCCAAAGTAAATTATTAAGACACTAAACTAAAGAAGAAGATTATTTTATAAAATATAACATATAATGGTATCCAAAAATATATATAAAAATGATTCTCCATCAAAATGTGGTAAAACTATATTTTGAGAAAAAAATTCCTTTTATCTGAAAAACAGTATTTGTTATTATATCATATCAAGAAAACATATAAAATGAATTTAGAAAATAAAGATGAATATATTGTAGATATTATTTTCATAAATAAATATACATAAAGAGTTTTATAATTTTATAAACATTATTATTCTATTTTAAATAGGTTTTCAGAAAAACACATCCCATATATTCAATTGGTTTTTATTACTATTTATAAAAAATTTGGTAACCAATGAATCATTATTCAAACATGTGTAAACCATAATTTAAAATTTAATTAGTATTATTAATTCCCTCTATCCTAATGGATAATCATTAAATAATATTCAAAATTATTATATTATAATTATATTATTTTCGGTAAAACTAAATGTTTGGCACAACATATGATTTTGGAAAAACCCTTTGTTAAATTTCGAGTACACTATTGAAAAAATAATCCCCCTTTAACATAAAAGTAATATTTTATCTATAAATATTAAAAAAATTATTATTCTATAAATAACTGGGTTGTTACATCATTCCACCATTTTGGAAATTGTTCCCTCGCACATTAAAAATTGGGCTCGAAATATTCATTGAAAATTACACATAGAAAAAATATTCAATAAAACAATAACATTAAAAGAAATAAAAGGGATGTTAAAAGGACACCTGATATAACACATACTAGGGTTCTGTGTTGGAAAATATGGATATGAAATAAAAACTATCCATAATGTTCTAATCGAGTGCAATAGAAAACATGATCAGGAGAATGATAACTACAAGAAAACCACAATCTTACGATGTGTTAAATAACACAATAATTACTTTCTTGATAAAAATCTTAATGAATTCTTCCATTCACTTAAAAATTTTTATAACCGATGAAAAACATTCCAAAAACATGGGATGACAATAAAAATCTCTGTAGGGGATATAAAATAAGGTAATAAATCATTATTCCTTGAATACATACAAATCATGAAATCATATTTTTCAATCATAAAACATAGTCTCTTTATCATAAATCATGAAATCACATGATTTATGAATAATTCAAAGAAATCATAATTCATAAAGGTAATATATGGAATCCATAACATAATTTCATTGTACCATTCACATCTTCACAGGGAGTTACATTTGGAATACTCATCACTATATGTTTCCTAAATATCGTAGTATAATCATTATTGTTTACATATGGCATGTTACCCATTTCATTAGAGTGATATCTAGGGCTCACTTGGACTTGTTTTTTTCATGGAACCACCATTATACGTAAAAAATTTCCATGAACCATAACAAATTCATAACTCATAAAACAAGAATAATCGAAAGATAAGATATTTATATTGCAATAACAATATATCATTTCAAAATACTGATATAATCAATGTTTTATCAAAATGATTTACAATACCAAAATATGTAAATATGGTATAATATATTTACATTCCTTTTATAAACACTATTTCTTGTTAAGGAATCCCAATATCAAATAATGATTACAACGGTGGAAAGGTTGTTGTCATCACATACGATAAAAAGTAGCATTTCCTTTTTCTTTTATTAAAACACATCGTAAAACAAAATAAGCATTCTGAAAACCGTTGAATGAAATTAAAAAAATGGGTTTTATTATACACCATATAAAATAAGATATTGTATAAACCCAAATATTCCTCAATGAAAATATATTGAGATGAAGTTCATTACCTTGAGTCCGACAGGTCTCGTTAATTATTTATAATCCCGAATAACAAACATAGATTAATTTGTTCATGATTCAGAACCTTTTTCAAATTTATTATTCATTTATATTACTTTTCATCATGTTATAAATATGACACAATTATTTCTCTTCATTTCGGTCATTTGGTCAGTATTCATTACTTGAGTCAAAAATGAACATCTGTTGATGTAAATTGTCCATGTAGTCAAAATGACATCATCTAAAAATTGATATTTTTATTTAAATATCATATATATCTCTTATTTATGTATTTATATTAGTCAATATAATTTTGATATAATAAATGAAATGCATCGTACTTGGAGATGTTAAAATATACGTACACTTGAATGCTACTTTCATTTCATTGTCATATTTGAAGAAATGAAAACTAAATGATACCTTGGTATAATATTTTTTCAGTAAAATAACATATTTTATAAATGATAGACATGTTCATTAACACCATCCATTTTACATTTCATTTTTGGTATGGAGGAATCATATCACATTGAGAGTGTGGTAGTATGCATTCCTCAAATGAAATTATCATATTCACAGATTATAAAAATCATAATGGATTGCTTTAAATTAAAAATACAGAAGAATACAAACAATAAAAATATAATATAAATCAAATATAAAAACATTTCCATCATAATAGCCATCATACGTTTTGGTAGGAGAAAATTTATCAATCATCATTTTGTGAGGAAGTAGTTCACCGTACACATAAACAGTATGTTCGTATCAATTAGATAGAGTTGTGTGTAAATATAGTTATGATAATTATTAGAGAACAAATAATTGTATATTAAGGATAATTTTTTCCTGCAATCAATGAATAGGAATTGAATAGGTATTGGATATGGATAATAAAGGAATGGATCTAGAGAGATGGTGTTACCTCTAAATCTGGTAACGTCTTTTGATTTGAGACAAAAGGCTTTACTGCATTGACTTTTGCACATTGTAAGGCTTCTAGGAGGGAGGTAGATATATTGGGAGATTATTTAAGTATAATTTTTCAGATCTTTGGTGATTGAGTATTGTGAGTATGTGGGTTGAGGTGTTGGATTTTTATAAGAGGGATGAGAGGCACTTTAGGAAGGTCTTGAGATATTATTTTATTATAAATTTAATTTCATATTAAAATAGTATTAAAAAATTATATTTAAATGAAATTATTTTTTTGTCAAAACATTCTACTACAGTTTATTTTAGAGAAGTTTTGATCACAAAGTTAACCTTATCTTCAAGCATTAACCCTTAGTTAAAAACATTAACTCTTACCATGTCTTCGTCCATTTTTAAAATATATAGTAACTATAGTTCATATAAAATACCATGAGATCCATAAGTGGGTCACCAATAATATTTTAAACATTATTTAAGTTATTTGGAAGAGTATTATATTATTAAGACTGATATATCAAATAATAAAATTGTATTTGTTATAAAAAACTCATTTATGTCAATTATGACACTATTATGTAATTGATTTTTGTTAAAGTCATAACCATGTTATTAATTCGAAAAATAAATTAAATCAAAAATAATATGTCAATATCTTCTTGAAAATTAGTTTATGGAATCAAAATTTTTATATTATATTTAATTTATTATTTATAATATCATTAATTTGAATAATTCATTAATAATGTAATCACTACATCATCATTTTTTCATAAATAAATAAATTTATTTAATGTGTATAATTTATAAATAAAATACCATGATGTTGTGAATATTTTTACCATTATAATTAATATATAAATTTTTAGATATAACTTATATAACCCCATATGAAAATTTATTTAGTAAAAGATACATGTTTATGTTATATTTCTCTTTACAATTAATTAATTCCCATAAAATTTCATTCTCACACCGAAGTGGCTCCATGGGGTCCTAAAATCAACAAAAAGATTTACATGGTTGGGAAAATATCTTAAAATAATATTATTACATTTTCCAGGGTAGTTTAATATTATTATAATATTAATTTTCTACTCTTATTTACCCAATTTACCCTTTCACCATGGTAAATAAAATAATTGAGGCAGTTATTATTCATAATGTCTAAAAAAGGAACATGTTCACTAAATTTGTACCATCTAATTAAAAATATGTAATGAATTTTTCTAAATTCGAAACACTGAATTTTACATAATTAATTTAAAATTAATTTCTGGTTTTAAAAATAAAAAACATGTTTTTAAGAAGTAATAACAATCAAAATATGGACATGTGTTTGTGTCTAATTTAAAAGTGAAATTACTTCCTAAAAAATTGGATTAAGTGATGAAAATATAATCCAATTATATATTAAAATAAAGTAATATGACAATCTAACCATATAAATAAATTAGATGAAAAGTGGATTTTAAATTAAAATGTAGTATTTTTCACTATACATTAAAATAAGAATTTTGATGGAAAAATATTAAAAATTATTCCAATGTAAATTCTTAAGACACTAAACTAAAGAAGAAGTTTATTTTATAAAATAGAACATATAATGGTGTCCAAAAATCTATATAAAAATGATTCTCCATCAAAATGTGGTAAAACTATATTTTGAGAAAAAAATTCCTTTTATCTGAAAAACAGTATTTGTTATTATATCATATCAAGAAATCATATAAGATGAATTTAGAAAATAAAGATGAATATATTGTAGATATTATTTTCATAAATAAATATACATAAAGAGTTTTATAATTTTATAAACATTATTATTCTCTTTTAAATAGTTTTTCAGAAAAACACATCCCTTATATTCAATTGGTTTTTATTACTATTTATAAAACATTTAGTAACCAATGAATCATTATTCAAGCATGTTTAAACCATATTTTAAAATTTAATTAATATTATTAATTCCCTCTATCCTAATGGATAATCATTAACTAATATTCAAAATTATTATATTATAATTATATTATTTTTCGGTAAAACTAAATGTTTTGCACAACATAAGATTTTGGAAAAACCCTTTGTTAAATTTTGAGTACACTATTGAAAAAATCACCCCCCTTTAACATAAACATAATATTTTATCTATAAATATTAAAAAAATTATTATTCTATAAATAACTAGGTTGTTACATCATTCTACCATTTTGGAAATTGTTCCCTCGCACATTAAAAATTGGGCTCGAAATCTTCATTGAAAATTACACATAGAAAAAAGATTCAATAAAACAATAATATTAAAAGAAATAAAAGGGATGTTAAAAGGACACCTGATATAATACATACTGGGGTTCTGTGTTGGGAAATATGGATATGAAATAAAAACTATCCATAATGTTCTGATCGAGTGCAATAGAAAACATGATCATGAGAATGATAAATACAAGAAAACCACAATCTTACGATGCATTAAACAGTCTTTCATTTCCCTATAGGAAAAGTAAAATGAAAATGTATTTATTCTAAGGTCATTTTCCTAATGTTGAAGAATTATTTTACAATATAGAATAAGAACATAAGGAAACATACTTTTCTTTCATACAGAGTCTCATTCTTTAATAAATATCTACCCCAAACTCAACTTTCCTCCAAATGATGAGTATTAAAGATGACTTGGTCACACCGGATGTGTTATAATCAACTTATTGAAAATAATGTAATCCAAAAAATATGAACAATAGATTTCCCTTGTCTATAGACATTAAACAAAACCAAAATGGTTAGTATAATATCAGATAATCAACAAAAAGTATAATCCTTTATAAAAAAAAATACTACCGTAAGTCTCCAAAATTCAAAAAAAAATACCCAAAGTTCAATAAAGACCATTCAACACACATTTTTCCTTAAAATTATTCTATGTTGTCTAAACTAAGATTGAATCCCATTAATTCAGAATGATTTTATCACATAGTCTTCCATGATAAATCTTAAAAAGTTTCTCCAAATATCACTGACTACTCTTAAAGTCTCACACTTAAAAGTTATTAACATAATAAAATGTTCTCTATGATAGGTTAATCATTCCCACAAATATCCCAATTCGACATTTTTCCACAATAAAGACATATAATAAATTTTTTTTTCTCCACAAGTGATTTCCCATAGTATTCTATTTATCATAAGCACATTGTGTTCCCAAAAGAGCGAACGTCAATCCAAAAATACATTTATCACTTAATCACACAAAAAAATCATATACTAAGGATATCATTTTAATGAATCATATTTTCCCTTAATAAACATATTCTTGATCCAAAAAATAATTTAACTAAAAAAATTCATACTAACTTGGGAAATCACATAGACCAATTGTAGGTGATAAATCCCAGTCGCACTTCAGTTGTGGGTTTGATTCCCACGGCTATGTCCGACGTGACGAGTTGCCACCCATCCTACATGTTTTCTATTTTCTAAAACATTATAATTCTTAAAGAATTATCATCATGAGATAAAATCACAATTTAACCTCAATTTTATCCCTTGCCTTTCAAAAGGTAAAGACCCAAAATTACCCCAAATTCAATGATCATTAAAACCCTAATGGTTCTTTATAAAAATATCCATAAAAGAAAATATAAATCATCCTCAATTAATATTTTTACATAAAAGACATATGGGATACACATAATATAATTTTTATAATTTAATCCCATCATTAATATATATAAATATATCATCATACATAGATCCAACAGAACTCTTAAATTCATAAAATGTATACATAAGAATCATCAATCATTTTTATTAATCATTTATACATATTTGTCTAAATTATTTGTTGATAATTCTTTCTTAAAAAAATATCATTAATATTTTCTTAAGATTTAATAATTTAAAAAATTGAGCTAATAAATAATCCAAACCTTTTATATGTCATTTAATGTTTCCTCATCTTCTTTTGGAATGGAATTAGGTTTTGGTAAACATATATTTTTACGGTTCTGATGATCCCATTCTTGAACCTTCTTAGTATAACATCTATTTTCATAATGATTGTGTACATTGCATTTAATACATTCAATTGATCCCTCAAAATGAACTTCTTTCAATATCCAAGAGACAACTAAATTCTTCTTTTTCCCGTGTTAGCTTATTTATTTATGACCTCCATTACCACATCAGTAGCATCATCATATCACATTAAATCATTTTCTTCAGAGTTTTATTCCTCAGCATTGACACATATGTTTTTTAACATACATTACTTTATGATTATTAATTAAACTCTCTTAGGGTTTTGTTTCTCACATATATGATTCCTTAGAGAAACCACCAAGGGTCATGTGGTCAATAAGGACTCTAGATAGTTGGTTATGAATAACTGTAAGAGTTATTTTTTTATCCCATTTTATTTGGATTTATATTCCAATAAATACCTCAGTTTCCTTCACATCCATTTTTTTTGTTCCAGCTACATCCATCCATTTACTAAAACAAAAAAAATCAGTGTGAGTATATCAATAAATTCATCGTATACTATCTTATGAAGAGGTTAAACACTGAAACAAACATCTCCATGTTATCTTAAAATAATTTAATTTATCTAAAAATAAATTTGAATCTTTATATACGCTTAATATTATGGATAGATCAGTAATGATTAAATAAAACTGAAAACCCTAAAGTTATCCAAACTGACCTATGATACCAACTATAAGGCCCCATACTTAAACATTAAATAATATTTATTGATGTCAAGAATTAGATATTTATGATCTTTTCAGGTTTAGAGTTTTCTTGAATTAGGCCACAACTATTATAATACATGTCAAATATTACAAAGTAGACACTTTAACTCTAACCAGTTTTTCACAATAATAAAACTCAATAAGAAAACAACAATTATTTTCTTGATAAAATGATTCTTGAATTATTCCTTTCTCTTACCCTTCCTTATGACCTGTAAAAAAATTAAAAAACGTGATATGAGTGTTAAAAGCTAGAAAAGGGATATACAGTAAGGGACGAAAAAAATTTCATTAATACATTTAAATCAAGTAATCATACCTTTCAACCATAAATAATAATATCATTAACATACCTCATAAAATCATAAGATTTATGAATAAGAAATAGAAATCATAATTCATAAAGGTAACTTGTGGTGTCTCTAACATACATACATTGTAGAATTCATATCTATATAGCGAGTTACGTTTGGAATACCAATCACATTGTATTCCTTAATTCTATTTGGAGAAACATTAATGTTTACCTCCATCATGTTACAAAATGAATTACAGAGCTATCTTGGGATCACACTCCCTTGGATTCTCAGGTAACAACCCGTATATATAAATAATTCCCAGGAACCATGACATATTCATAACACATAAATCAAGCATAATATAAAGATAACATTTCCACATTGCAATCAAAATATATCATTTCAAGATATTAATATAAAAAAAAATTTATAACCACCATTCTCAATACCAAAATAAGTAAAAAGATTATATGGTATTTTTTTCATTTGAAAAACTTTATGTATTCATATGTAATCCAAAGATCCAATAATTCATGCGATCACGAAAATGATTTTGTCACTTTGTATGTTAAAAACAATCATTCCCTTTTATGTTTAGTAGAACACATCGTAAGAAGAATTATTCAATTTGAAAAATTTAGAGTTAAATTAAAATAAAAGGGTATAATTATATACATTATAAAATAAGTACGTGTATAATCCAAAATGTTACTCAATGAAATGAGATTGAGGCAAAGACCTGTACCTTGAGTCAGACTAGTCCTGTTCCTTCTTTATATTAATGAATAATAAAAATTATCAAATTTATAATTTTGTTACAAAATTTTTCAATTTTATTATTTATTTTATATTACCTATTATTTTGAAATAATAATTAGATAATTATTTATGTTCATATTGGTCAGTTTGTCGATATTTGGTTCATGAGTCGAAAATGAACTTGTTTTGATTTAAATTGTACATGTAGTCAAAATTATATTTTCTACATAATGATATTAATTATTTAAATAGAATTTATATCTTGTATATATGTATTTATAATAGTACATAATATTTGGATATATGAAATGAAAAGAGCCCTTCACGGAGATAGTAAGCCGTAAGTATGCATGAATGATACTTTAATTTAATTTCCATATATAATGGAATGAAAACTAAATGACACATCGGTATATTATAATTCCAGTATAATATTATATTTTATATACATTACATATATTCACCAACTGCATCTTTTATACATTCCATGTATGGAATTAATGACTTATGTCACTTTGAGGGGGCGATAGTCCGCACTTCCTCAAATAAAATTATCATATTTACACATTATGGATAGAATAAGTGTATGATCAAAATAAATAATACAGAATAATATAGATAATTTGAATATTATATATATCATATATGAACACATTTCCATAATAATGGCCACCATGAGAAGTTTACCAATCATCATTTCGTGGGGCATTTGTTTGTCATAGATAGAAATAATATGTTTGTATCCATTAGATGGAGGTGTATGATATTTAGTTAGAATAATAATCATAAAAACATTCTAGAATATTTAGGAAACTTTAGTTGTTATGTATTCCATAAATAAGAATTTTATAGGCAGTGGAGAAAGAAAAATAATTGAATGGAACGTGGGAGATGACGTTACCTCTGAATTCGGTAACTTCTTTTGATTTGAGCCAAAAGGATTTAATGAATTTCCTTATTCCCATGGTATTTATTATAGGATATAAGAAGGAATATTGGGAGATTATTTGAGTAGAATTTAGATTATCCAATGGGCTATAGAGATATTAGTCCGTGGGTAGAGGTGGTGTCCTTTTATAAGAGGGAGGAGGGGCATTTTAGGAAGGTCTTGAAATATTATTTTATAATAAATTGATTTTCGGTTTAAAATTGTCCAAAACTCATTTATTTTAAATATATGATTCTTTTGGGTTTAAAATCACTAAAAATTCTGTTTTAGACATGTTTACATCTTAAAAGTATCCTTATCTTTTAGCTTTAACCCTTAGTTACAAACATTAACTCTTACCTTGCTATCTTGAATTTTCATAATTTATGGTAACTATAGTTACTAAAAATTACCAATAAATTCATATGTGGATCATTAATAAAATTTTTAACATCATATAATTCATTTGGAATATTCATAGCTTTTGAGGACTACTATATTATTTAATAAAATATTATTTCATTTCAAAACTAATTAATGTCAATTTTGACCCTACAGAGTAATTTATTTTTGTTACAGTTATAAAAAAATGGTTCCATCGAACAAAAGGCACTAACATGAATATAATATGAAAATATCATCAATAAAATTCATATATTGCATAAAAATATTCATATTACATTTAATTAAATATATATAATATAATTTATTTGAATCATTCATTAATAATATAATCAATGCATCATAAGTGTGTCATAAATAATTTTATTTATATAATGTATAGAAATAAAAAATAAAATAGCATTATGTATTAATAAATTTTAGCTTTTTAGTGACTATTAATTGTCTAAGATGACACTAATATGACCCCATATAGTTTTTTTATAATGAATGATACATGTTTTTTTATATTTCAAATTAGTTTAAATTAATTCTAAGAAAATGACATTTATACATCCATGTAGCTCCATGGGGTCCCAAAAACCACCAAAGGATTCCAATATTCGTATATAATTTTTCCAATATGATTAAGACATATTTAAAGGTAGTTTAATATTATTATAATACTATTGTTTTATCCTAATTTATGAGATTTATCCATTAACCATGGTAAATAAAATAATTGTTGATGATATTATTCATAATTTCTAAAAATAAAAGGTACATATTCATACAATTTGGAAATTTTGATTCCAAATATGGAATCCATTTCTCTAAATTTTAAAAAAATAATTTGAGGTAATTAATTTACAATTAATTCCCTTTCTCAAAACCCACAAATG
This sequence comes from Viscum album, assembly GCA_963277665.1. Classification (NCBI taxonomy): domain Eukaryota; kingdom Viridiplantae; phylum Streptophyta; class Magnoliopsida; order Santalales; family Viscaceae; genus Viscum; species Viscum album. The sequence goes on along the minus strand of OY728150.1, from coordinate 1,133,254,769 downwards.
GATTTTTAAGAAGTAAAAACTATGAAAAGAATAAATAGTTTTTATGTCCAATATAAAGTTTAAATTACATCAAATGAAAAAATTGAATTCATTTATAAAAATATAATACAATTACATTTTAAAACCAATTAAAATTTAAATCTAACTATATATATATAAGATGAAAATAATGTTTTGAATTAAAATACAATATTTTTCACTATTCATTAAATTAATAATGTTATCAAAATAATACCAAAAATCATCCAAAGTAAATTATGATGTCCATATATTATAGAAGAAGTTTATTTAGTCAAATAGATCATATAAAGGCATAAAAAATATATTTAAAAATGGTTCGCCCTCAATAGGTAGTAAATCTGCATTTTGAGAGAATTGTTTCTTTTATTAGAAAAAATTTAATTTGTTGTTATACAATATATATAAAACATATAAGAAAATATTAAAACATTAAATATAATATATAACATAAAATTTTAATTAAATATAAATTCATAAAGGATGATATGTATTTTTAAACATAATTATTCTCTTTTAAATAGGTTTTCATAAAAACATATCCTTTATATTCAATTGTTTTTTATTTACATTGATAATAAATTTGGTAACAAATGAATAATTATTTAATAATTTATAAAACCCATTTCAAAACATAGTTGATACTATTTAATTCTATAGTCACAAGGTCTAGGTGTTAAATACTATTTTAAAAAATAATATTATTACTATATTATTTTTCAGTTTAACTAAATGTTGTGTGAAACATAAGATTTCAGAGAAACCAAATGTTGTTTGGAAAATAAGAAATAAGGAAAAATTTCCCATTTAACATAAATGTATTATCTTCTTCATAAATATTTACATAAAAGAACAAGATTTATTCTATTAATACTTGAGTAGTTGTATGGAAAAATGGACAGGTCACTTATTTATGAAAGGGATCAGGGTGTCATAAAAATGTTGTTGGTTAAATTATATTTTCCCATATATTACCAGTGCATTTAATTAATTTTCACTTACTTCCTTATTCATGAGAATATAAATTTATGTTAAAAAATATATTTTTTAATTACATTTTTTCCCTATTATTACTTATAATAGGAAACATATTCTACACCCTTAAAGACAAGAATTCATCCTCGTTATGGAGAAATTACCAACCTGAAATCCATCCAATATTCCATTATTTTTATCTTGAGCTACAGTTAATCCCCAAATACCATCCTTATATTGTTAATTTGTTTTATAAAGGACGTATCTTAAAGCTTAGTTAATCTTCTTGAATATTTCAATCATTATTCTGTTTTATACTTCATATTAATCTACGTTATCCATAATATGATATTGACTCTAGAATAATCAATATATTGAGATGTTCACATGATTATAGGACAACCATTTTCTATATCATTTAAGAAATCTCCAAAATAAATGTGTTGCTTATGAAAACGTGTGGAATATATCTACTAAATATAGATGTGATTAATATTCTATCAACACCTCACATTAATGGATATAACAAATGAGTTAAAAAAATATTTATTATTCCTATTATAATTATTTTTCTTAGATGATAAAATATTATTTATGATGATTTATATTTTATAAAATGGAATCTATGTTTATACATATTAATAATCCTTACACTCTATAAATGGTGAAATTCCTTTTTTGTCTATATATTTTATGGATATTTATAAATATGCAACTAATTAAAATATACAATATTTATATTATAAATAAAAATAAGTTGAAAGGTATACCATTATAATTAACGAAGAACCATTTTTACAGAATAAAAATAGTGATTCCCCATGATTTTTTATAAAATATTTCAATTTATATCAATTTCCTTTTATTAAAATCCCTTTTTACTCAATACTTTGACTTTATGAACCATGATATACTATGAAATTATTACGTGATGATTATCATGTATACTTTTATTTTGAGGGTATGAATAATACTAAATAAATTATTAAAACAAAGTTTTTACACATTTATTAAATGAAATAGTTACTTATCAAATATTTAGAAATAAAAATGAATACATTTTTCTATAATAGATCTGGGTTTATAAAATCATTATTTCTATGTGATATATTATTTTATCATAATAAATTAAATTAACCATTATTTATGAATAATATTAATCTTTTTAAGAGATTTTATATTCATTAATTTGTTTTTTACATTAATATATTGTTTTATAATCATAAAGTGCTAAGAATCAGCCTAGTTTTATTTTTAAAAACACATTTCTTTTAAAGACAATTTTTATTATATTTTTTTTTTCATTTCTTAAACATTTGATTTATTCAAATTTTAAAACATTGGAAATGAAAAATTGATTCAATAATTGGAACTAGAAGCTTCATTATTGGTAAACTGTATCCTTCGATTTTTTTTCATAATTAGAAGTTTCCATGGAAGATATTTGTCTCTTCTGTAAGCCTAAAACATTAAAAACATGGTTAAAACTGTGTGGTAAGGCCAAAAAACATCCAAATAACGTGTCTTTTATTATGTTGTTGTTCCATTCAACCATAACAATCATACCATAATCAGATTTTAAATTTCCTGCACATTAAATAGATAATGACCCTATTCATATTTTAAATATATATTAAATACAAAGTTTTACTCTAATTGTTTTCGTATCTCTAATATTCTTATATGAAATATATGAGGATATGTTCATCGATAAATTTTTATTATATATATAATTAATTTTTTCATTGTAATTATTTTATAATTTTTAGTGATAGAACATTTATCTTTATGTATTATAGAACGATAACAAAATTCTACTTCTAATAATTGAAAAATAAGTTATTTAATTTTTGAAATATTATTTTAAATTATACATTGATGATTTTTTTGCTAAAAATAATTTATTAGAAATAATATAACATATTATTGATGCGTTAATTTTTTTATTTTAATACCATTTTTATCCTGATTTTTTTTAAATTTTAACTATATAAATATCCTAAAAAAATATTTTAATGCTATATTTTTTTAAATAAAATACAATTAAATTTGATAAAATTTATAATAACCATTTTTAGCAATTTAATAAGACATTGTTGATAATATACACTTGTGTAAACTTATTGTTCATTTATATTAACACAGTGACATCCAATTCCCAATAATTATAAAAACATTGATAGAGAGGTAATTGTTGAAAGGGTTATAATGTGTTAGATCTATATCCTAGGTGTTATAATATCACCAAAAAAAGTATTAAAAATATAAATTTATAGTATTTTAATACATATACATCCTATATTAAAGAAATATTTATTTATTTCTTTATGTATTAGAAAATTAGTTAAAATTAATTTGTACTGGTATTAATTTTATGGGATCATCATCCCTCAATTTTAAAAGGTAACATCATCTTCTTCTGTATTCATAACGATTGGTCCCTTTTGTTTAAGAATAACACCCATAATACCTTTATATATTTATTACCTATGTACATGATCCTTTGTTCTTATATTAATATTAATAATTTAATGCTTACTGTGTAATCTAGAAGAGGTCATTCAAAGAATATGAAATCAAGTATACTAACTCGTTCAAGTTTGTTTATCTTATTTCTTCTTTCAAATAAGTTATACATATCGTTAAATAATTTATATATTATAATAAAAATACATAGATGTTATTATGATTATGGTACAATATTATTCCAACTATTTTATATTCCATGGAATGTAAGAATGTCGCTCATGTATACAAACGGGGCACCATCTCCACATAGCAATGTAATCTGCTTTTCATCATCATTTTTAATAGATGGTTATAAAATTGTAACTATGAATATATAATATATATATATTATAATTAATGTTATGTAAATATAATAAATCATTTAACTTCATACACATTGACCTATTAGTAATGATTACATCTCCCATGTGTCCATGTGAACTACAACCTCCATGATGTGATGTGATTCTTTTGTTATATATTCAATTATTGGATTATTCATATTAAGTATATAATTAATATATATTATTTATTATTGATGACGAAAAATCAAAAGACGACATAACAATGAGTAGGAGGAAATGTGAAAACCACCAAACAGAAACATACCAGAAAAATAGAAAAGTTAATAGTTAGAAATTGTGATATTGACAATGAATTATTAATAAATTGGTGATTATATGTTATTATTTGACCACTTGTGTTATTAAATGTATTTATATGGTTTTATATAAGACTATAATAACTTTCAAATATTTATAATGGAGTTTAATATAACAAACAATAAAGCATTCCATATTTTACTTTTTAAAAAAAAATATATCTTCTTTTAAATTATGAATTGGAATCTTTTGTTGATGGTATGAAAAGAATATTTATTTTAACATACACAACTCAAACGACTTTTACAACTGACATATATAATATTTATATTGAAGATTACATTATATGTATCCATTTTAATTAAAATGAAAATATATTTAATGATATTTTATATTCATTATGTTTTTATATATGTTATTTTATAATCAAAATGGAAAATTAATTACAAAATTATCTAATGATCTTTTAAAATTATCATCATATATGTCAAAATAATTTTATGATTATAATACATCAATATGGATATTATAAAATGATTCCCTGAAAAATATCTCATTAAATGATTCATGATCATTTTTTGGACAAAGTATATTTATTTTTTATGTTAGTTTATCCAGAATAAATGCTTATTGATTGTTAAGGAAAGTAGATTATGTGATAGTGTATTCATATAATAAATGATTAAGACTTATCATGTGAAGGGGAGCAAATATACTATTTTGACCCACAATTAATTGGTAGATCTCTTGTAATGTAAAATTTTGGATATTTGGAATAAGAGTTTCCCATTTAAATAAGTTGTTTGCTCATCAAGAAAAAATAGCGTGTTTATAATTTCCAACATTATGAATTCCATCCTTTTGAAATAATTATCTAATTTCAATGTGATAATTATAATAATTATGATATAAATTTAATTATTTCAGAAAATATGATTATTTATATCTAATTATTCGGTATTCATTTATTCCTTCATTAATTTTCACGCTTCATTTATTTTATGAGAGATTCCTTTTTGCACATTCACATAATAATTATCTGACCTCGCACAATTTTTAGTTTCTATTATTGAGGACTATAGGAATTGTACTATGGTTGAGATATAAGGATAATATAAACGATAAATATTTCTATGAAAAAATAATATGATCTATTTTTTAAAATAATGTAATGTGATATTATAACATGTATTATGTTTTCTAAGAACACTAAACTACTTTAATATTCAGGATGATATTTCTAATCTATAGTAAAATGTAATAAAGTTTCGACATGATATATGATTTTTGGGTTATTATAGTTAATGTTTTTATTATTTATATTATATTATAAATATGGGAAATAGAATTATAAAAAATGTATATGAGAACATAATCCTATAACAGACTTTATGGATAAGTGTATGTATATGATGAAATCCGAAAATAATAATGGTATATATTTTTTTATTTCCATGAAAATATTTCCATTTCTAGATACTGTAAAGGGGATGTGATCATGGATAAGATATATCTATTGGTTTTATCTTTAAATGTTTTGGATTAGGTATTTACTAGATCATCAATAGTGAATGATGATGTGTCTTATTAGTACACCCATAGATAGACACTCCTGTGGGGGATGCATTAGTTAGTTAACAAACTATTTATGAACCATGATAGAATATTTGAAAACATGTTTATGAAATATATATATTCCCCATTATACTAAGGTAAGTATTCTTAGATTCTTTGTGCATAAAATATAAATTTATGTTTAAATTTTTACATGTATTAGAATTATATTATATGATTCATAATTTTATTATATAATCAATCGTAAGAAATGTATCTAAAATTTCTCTAAGTGGAAGGAATAGAAACCCCATAATTTCATGTAATCTATATTGGGGAATCCCTATTGGAAAAGACAATGAACATGGAGTTTGATGGGGATATATAATTGGAAAAATTATAACAATATTGGCATACCCAACTAAAATTGTGACCTATATCCCACCTAAATGTTTTTGTCTACTGATCCAAAATATGATCTACAAATACTATACTTCCACTTTAATTGTACATTCTATCATTCAATCTTTCCAAAAGACTAATTGTTTTTGAGAAATGGATATATTATCTAGAAAACACATTTTTCATGTTGGAAGGTAATAACGGTGATATTGTTATTTGAATTGTTCGTCATCTCATGGGGGATACTAATAGATAGTTGTGATTTCATTAAAACAATATGATTATATATTAAATAATCATCATACTGAAGATGGATTCTAGTTTTGTTTAATAGATACACATTCCCCTGTGAATAATGAACCAATATTAGAATATTGTTCTCGAGTCTATGAAAAAATTGAAGAGATAAGTGTTTGTTATATAGAAATAAAAATTCATACGGATATAAATACATAATATTAAAAATGAAAATATTCAACAAATTAATATTTCATGATGTTATTCTGGGATAAATACAATCCCTTAAAGTGAAATAGTATCCCAAACATTAGGATCATATTAGGAAAAAATATCATGTGCTTTAATGATAAATACATAATTATCCTTGTATTATAACTTCTATGGATAACCGGAGATGGAAAAATAAATTTTTATCTTGGGAAGAGAAATATTATTAGGGGTAGAAGACAAAGGAAAGTTTAAAACATTTTATACTTGTCTAATGAAACACCAAGGTACATGATTGCAACAGATATGAGTTTTATTCATGTTTTAGAATCAATATATTATTCTTATGAATGAAAGTGTAAGGGAGAGAATTTTAAAGTATAATACATTAACCATAAACAGACAGGTCACAATACCAACTAAGGCCTCAAATATTAAGGGAAATTACAATTAAACAAGAAAACCAAATATTCCAAATATTATAAAAATACTATAATTGAAGATTATGTTAATTAAATTGTCGTGAATAAAACACATTTAATCCAATCTTGAGTCACAAATGTTTTATTTTGTTTACATTCAACCAACTCATTCATATATAAATTATTTTACAAGGGTATCGTATCATCACCTTAAATATTGGATATTGATTTTGTAGTGAAAATTATTAGTTCTATGATTATATAATCTCAGGAATGTATGCCCTATCTAATATAATTATCTAGGATTATACTTATTTTACCTATTTTTATTCTTCATCGAGAGGAATTTTATGTAATTCATGGTATGAATTGTCTATCACCAAATTGGTCCAATTATAAATTTTCATGGTAGATAAGTTATGTTCAATACATAAAATCAATATACGATAATCTATAATTCTGATGATGAATGTGAAATTCTAGTGTACAATTCTTCTAATAAATGGGTTTTAAAGCATTTTGAAGATTTATATATATCTGAACTATTTATAAATAAATACAAAATTGAATACTTCTCTATTATTCATGAATATGCTAATACATTCAATGATGAATTTCTGAGCCATCTCTAAAATTATGAAGTCAGTTTTTCGCATATAATATACTTAGTGCTACCCCTATTTCAATGATACAATATAGAATGACCATTATTGATTTATAAGGAGTGTAAAATTAACTCCATGACAATCTAGATAATGGATTTATTTTGACCCGTGATTTACTCTGTGGTTCGCCTATAATATTTGTTAAGAAGAATGGTGGGTAATTTATTGTTTCATTTATTTTCATGAACTCAACATGATCACTATTTAGATCATGAATCTTGAACCTATTATAAATTAAGAGTCTGATAAATTTTGAGTCTACAATGTTTTTTCCAATATTGTTCTGTAATCAATATATTATAATATATGGTTCATGAATGTCGGTGTACCCTAGATAGAGATATATATGAGTTTTGGTAATTGTGAATTTATATTAATTCAAATTGGAGTAACTAATGATCATGTTATATATATATATATATTTATATTTAATAAATATTTGTTTGTAGATTTTTGTTCTCAGTTTTTTGTTGACTTTATAGATTAAAATATTATATATTCGATGAGAGTTGAATAGAGTTAATAACAATTTAGGATTTTAGTGACGAACATATGGAAGGATAAGATACACTCCAAATTTACCAAGCATGATTTATTCAGAATGATTAATTCTTTAGTAATATAAATTATTATGATGGTGTATTGGTATATCCATAAATTATTAATGTTATTGAATAATGTTTGAGACATACCATGATGACATTGAAACATTTGTTTCATAAATAGGTATGATAATATTTATATTTTTTAATAAATTTATCTTATCTATCAAATCTAGTAGTTATGATCACTCAAAAGGAAGAAAAGTTCTTGTTGACCGATGAATATGATGGGAAATTCAGTGATCTAAAGGTAATATATGATATGTGATCTTATACTATGATTTTAGTAAAGTGTTGAATGGATTTTGATATATAATGATTCATTAATGAACAGATTAGTATGCATCTTTATACATAAATTCATGCTGATAGCCTATGCCTCTTTAAAAATTGGAAAATCATGAAAATTATTACATGACTAATGATTTTATTAATTAAGATATAATTTTCACTTTTAAAAAAAGAATGAATTTTCTATAAAGTGAGAGGCATCAAATATAAACATATCATAAATGGATTAGGTCTTTACAAGTAATTAGTTTAATATATGTTTGAGTAGATAGTCTTATTACTTCAAATAGTAGGATTGATCAATAAACAACCACTATAGGAAGGTGGACATGGTGGGTAATGCTCTGAGTCATATATTATACGATAGTATTTATAATATGTAAAAGGAATGAGATACAGTATTTATGGTTATTTACAAGCTTGATATTGTAATCTGGAGAAATGAGGAAAGATCATTTTTTTCATAGATGAACATTTAATCATCCATCAATAAGGGGATGAGGAATTGGTATACGGAACATGATGAGTTATATATTATTCCAACCGTGATCATGATTTGATGATATGGTTTCAAAATAATGTATTATTCTTATTTGTTCTAATATTGTAGAATGAGATGTTAGTTGAAGTTTATAATTGAACATTATATGCTCGTCAGAGAAGTATGAATATTTATAAATTTATAAAAGAGTATTTATAGTGTTATAACATGGAAATTTATATTGAAGAGTATTTACCCATATTACAATTATATAAACATGTTAGCAAAACATGAAATATGTTTAGGATGAATTTATATCCATAACCCACATATGAATGGAAATATAAAAACATCACATTAGGTTTTTTTATTGGACTACCCAGAATATAAAAATTCCATAATTTGTTTTTGGGTTTCAATCAATAAACTTATGAAATATAAACATTTTATTTCCATTAAAGAACGATTATGCTTTGATGAACATAATAGGTTACACAATATAAAATATATAATATTAGACAGTGAATCACTATCGATTGTACTAAATCAAGATCCATGGATTACATCAATAATATAGAGACGGCATAATCATTTCATGTGTATAGTTTAGAGTTTCAGTACAAATTATCAACATAATATATATGGTCATACAAAGATGAAAATGTATACTTTAGAAGACATATTATGATATTAATCTATTTATTTTAATAGTTTTTTTGAATCATCCTGATTTTTTGGTGTAGTTTTCAAACAATAATATCTTTCAATTGAAAATTCAGATTGATTATCATGAATACCTATGTGAAAAATTTTACATAAAAAAAAGGTAATAGGTTGAATTTGGGGAATGAAAGATATAGACACGTGATCAAAATATAGATATGGATTACAAGGTTAGATCAATTCAATAATATTATAGGACCACTCAGAGTCAGTAAAAAATTTATTCAGGTAGTCATCAAAGATATCTAGAGTTCAACATTGGTGAAAATGTATTTCAAATAATATATAATTTGATGAAGGTAACCGTTTTTGGATATAAGGTAATGTTGAGTACTATAAATATCAGTATCATTAATTTTCTTGATTATATCAGGATGGTATCTTATCTCTTATTTCTTCAACAAAATCTCTATCATGTTCAAGATGTGTTCCATGCATCTCCTATGAGAAGGTAGATACATGATACAAAATATTTAAAAAATATATTGGACATAAATATAAAGATAAATATATCATATAATGTAAAACTACTAAAATTATGAAATAAATATATAATTTTCCAGGTAATCATCACATTAACCATGTAATTGTTTTCGGAAACCATTAATTTTGTGGAACGAATATGAAAATAAGGGGATATGATGAGGCAAAAGTACCCATAGTTTTTTATATCATAGTAATGGAATTAAGATGTAGATATTATTATAAAGTGTTATAATATAATATATTAATATTTTATTATTTATTTCTCTTTAAGTAAATTATATTCCATGGATATAATACATTAAAAAGAACACTAAATTTAATAAAACTGTGATATACTATTTACTGATTATGTGAGGGTTATTATATAGACATTGGATTAGTAGGTACATATATTAAAAACTAATTTTTCATAAAACAATGTTTAAACTTGTCAAAAAATTGTTCATTGGTTAATAATTGATTGTGAATAAAAATAAAAACTATTGAAAGAAAATGATATTTTTCTCTTAAAAAAACTATTTTTATGCATGGAATGTTTTTTCATGTAAATAAATTATATTAATAATTATTATTGAATGATATTAATGACATGTAAATATTATATATCAAATAAATATTTTTATAAATATTTTAATACATTACTAGAAATTTTATGACTACAAATCTATTTATTTTGATTCAAAATATAATTTTCTAAAATTGATTTTCATTTCAGTTATAGAGCATGTTTTATAATGAATTTCCTGTATTTTTATAAGTTTATCAATTAAAATTTAAATCCCAATTCTCAATCATGAGATTCATGTTTTTAATATATTCTTCTTTTATATTTTGTCATTATAAATTCAAGGATTTCTAAAGAATTTACTATCCATTTATAATGATCGAAATGATATTTTATATAAATATTAAATACATACTTTTATCATCTTTGATTGAATATCAATATTTTTCTCTATATCGATTAAGATACTGTATTAGTTTTTATAAATGTATATTTTAGCTATAAATTATTATATTTCAGGAATTTTTTATAATAATGGATATTGGTTGAATTATTATCTTAAATTCTTATGAAACACTACCAAAATTCAAGTTCATATAATATATTAATTAAAAATATTAATTTTAAAATTTTAAAAATTTAAAAGTAATAGTATTTGATTAATTTTGGTGTTCTATAAAATTTAAAGACAAATATAAAATAGTATTTATTTTTTGTATTGTTTGATTGTTATTACATTTCCATATTTAATTATATAATGTCTAATAATGAAAAATGTCCAAAAATGACATTTGTCATATATTCTAGTAAATAATATTCTATAAAGTAATTCAAATTTCATAAAAATGTTTTACATTGATATGTGAATTATGTATGATCTATAATTTCATATATTTTCAAATATTATGAAAATATTCATTTTATATAAAGATTAATTACCACAAATTCTTAAAAATAATTGTTATTGTAGTTTTTATCAAAATAGTTAATAGCAGGTTAAAACTAGGAGTCATGGTTTAAAACAAATTGTATCATCCCAGGTCCAAAATCCACTCAACTGGTGCCCCATTCTCGGTTGGCCACATGGCCTCATGAACATTTCTTCCAATGCTAGAGGCTTTTGACTACTAGTGAGGGCCTATGCTATGATAGTGGGGAAAATATGCCATAATTGGCAGAGTGTAACATGACAGAATAAATAATAACAATTGTGGATGTAGTAAAAAACAAAAAAATGTTTTAAACAATTGAATAATACATGGTAAAAATAACCAGAAGACATAACATATCATAATTATGTTGCATGTTACATGTTCTAGAGAAGCATCGAAAACAAGGCACACCGCAATCAAGTACTATAAAATACTAAGGTATAAAAATAAAAAAAGTAATACATCTACATCACATGTCTTGGCTCATACGCATTCTCTCCTTATCCTATGCAGCAATCAAGTACCTGTATAAAGATCCTTTCCCCTATCAACACCTACAACAATATAGTCTATTTGGGCCTAAAAATATGACCCAAATAGGGCGTGAAAAATGAAGCCGAGTTGGAAACCACCTAAGGTCTCTACCAATCTGTTAGTGAGTATATGCATCAATTGTGTATAGTAATGAAATGATGCAAACTAATAGGTTCTCATAAGTAAAAAATACTAAATGTACTGGTATTCATTTATAGAGTTCACTGTGTTCATTAGCAATACATTTACCAAAAGTATTTAAGTCTCAAAATTCGTCCTAATCATAACATTCCCCACAACAATGTAAAGACACCAGATGTCTCAGAAGACCTTCAAACAAGTAAGTGGAGACTGAATCCATGATTGTTCATTGGCTTGAGAGATTTTTCACAATTCACTCTATTCCATAATTTAAGTATAAAATTAGTCCATTCATGAGATTCCTAAGATTGAATTGATGTATCACTACATGTGTAATTCTACCAACACCCTATGAGTCTGTCCTCAGTGGATCTACTATAGAGCCTTGAGAGTCACTATCAACATTGGTATAAGTTCATCTGAGTCTGTCCTTAGTGGGCCTAATAGGGAGCCCCATGGTATCACTCTATGTGTAATATAAGATTATGTCAATTTATTTTGTCCTTAGAGGCCCAACTATGGAGCTCAATTGTCACTAATGACATATAAATCAAAATCCTCTCAAGTCCATCCATGGAGGTCTATAATGAAAATATATATCACCCAATGCTATTCATTATTTACTCATTATCATTTCAGAAATAATTCAAACCTTCTTAAACAAGTAAAATCCCTCCGAGGAAAAAAAGGGGCAAACACAATCCCCATGACATATTAAAAAATACATACAGTTCTAACAAAATTTCAATTTCATTCAGTAATCAACTTTATTTTTAACAAACCCAAAGGTATGCTATGGAATTCCCATATACATCCAATTCCAAAATGCCTAAACAAATTATCCACGAGAAACACACCCACAGGGAGCCCATAAATAAAAAAATGAAGCTAAGAATGCATTAATTCATTGATTTCATTTACATAACAACATTATGTAATAATAATGGTCATGTTACATTTATTGAAGCTCCCTGAACAAGTTAATGTTGCACAATTTCACATATAAACATTTGATCCATTAAAAAGGGGTCCAAAACCACATACCTTATCATATACTGATTTTCTTCATCCAGTCTCGACATCCAATTCCTGTTAAAATAGTATAGATCTACAATGTAAGGATATTTCTTCAACATTAAATAACATATTTGATAACTAAAATCACTAATTATGGCTCTAATGTAATCGATAACTTTCTTATGGGGTTCAAACGAGACCGACGATGATCTAAACAGAGATCAGATGCTTAATTGGGAACCAAACCCCCTTCTGGCACTGCTGGCCAGTGAACCCAGTGCCTCCTCTTTCAAAAATGGCATAAAATAAGGCTACATCATGTTTTAAAAGAAAAACACATGGTACATGGCATGTATGTCCATATACATATTGTGTATATCATTTCATTATTTCTTTGACAACTGACTTCCACCGACTCACCTTCCTAGAAATGTCGACATGACTACACGGCATGTACCAATAAGTACACATCATATAGTTGGATTTTCCAAATTTCCATGTTACATTGCCCACAATCCATGTATTCACTTTACATATAGCAGAAAAAATGGTGTCTTTCTCTATTACACTGAATGTAACATACGATTCATTTACCTTTCTCTAATTTCCAACAACTCAAAGGAAAATGAAAATAAGAAACCATAGCTCAAAAGAACCAGGTTCATAAAAATATCCTATACATGTCAAAATTTCATTTTATGAGAATATATAAACTAATAATCATTATTAAATATTAATATATTTGGTTTTTATACATTAATTTAATAATAAATGTATAATAATTTAATAAATTATGAAATTCCTAGGATTCACCTCCCGTAACAAATAAAAGTGTACATCCTATTCTTTTTTTTTCAGAATGATTAATCTGTCATGTTCATTTATTATATACCCTAATATATTCCTAGATTCATTAATTTTTTCACATATCCCATGATATTATCCTAATACAAATCATTTAAAACTTAATGTGTACACCAATGTGATTCTCTCAAGGAATGGGTAATCATGTTTATCATCTCATGATTGTTTATTTTTACACCTACATACAATAAATGAAATATATGAATCCTAAAATAAATTATATTTTATTTTAAATATAGTAATATTTTATAATGATTATATAAATATATTTTCAACAAGTTTTTTATCCAATGTAATGTAAAAAATTACTTCTGTATATGTACGACTTACTACCTCCATATATTAGTGTTTTTTTTCAAAACATTATACATTAATCGATATAAAGACAAAATTAGTGAATTTATATCAGAATTATGATATAAATATGGTTTTATAAATATTATTTATCTTTTATATTCTCTCTCTTACACCCATTACAAAAATGACCACTTTTTATGTGATAATGTGTGGACTACTACCACCACAAAATAATGTGAATCACTTTTAGTTTTAACTTATAATGAATTATTCAAAATTAGTATATAATTAATACACACGGAATTTAAATCATTATTAAAAAACAAAATATGATATATCTATGATAAATATTCAATAAATAGGGCTACCAAATTGAAACATATATGAAGAGGGAAATAGATAACTCAGGGATGTGATTATTTTTATAAATAACCTCACCATGTTAACCCATAGTTCATGGTTAAATTATTAAATTAGATATAGGAATTAATAATCATATATCATAGAACTTATTAGTTTAGTATTCCATAGTATCTGGATACATACAAGGTACCATTTTTCTATTGGTAATTTGAAATAGAACATTATAATTGAATATAATTTTCATCCTTGAACTCATTCAAATATTTCATATTTATAACCTTGGGAAAATTGGGAAAAATTGAGATATGATATTCCCTGTAAGAATTATTGTTAAAATAATATATCTTGATTAAATAATTCATAGTAAATATATCAATAGAAAATAATAGATAACACATTCCATTTAGTCTATAACATTTTCACAAATTGAATTCATGGATAATATCTTAGTGAAAATTCGATGGATAAAAATTAACTGAATTATTAGTGATGGAAATATTTTCCTATTTGATATCATGTTATTTGGAACATTATACCATTACTGGCACATGATTTCACATGTCATTTTATCCATTATGGGTAAAACCCCATTTTACTTGGGAAACTTATTTCTCTCATGATATAACTGATGCATTGAGGGGTTATCATTATATGACCAGCACCTAATCTTGAATTTCAAAATAACTCACTATATATAAAATGGAAGTTTTAATTAATGAATCAAAACTAATTAAAATAATATATATATATAATAAAATAGGTACATATAATGTTATTTCCTTAGTTAATATAATCACATTCAAATTAAAACATATACATAAAAATGGAATACAATATTGGAAATAATAATATCCATGATACATAAAGTAACGATATTTATGAGATATTAAATGTTTAATCAATTTTGATCATAAATAGAATATTATTTATTAATATAAAACATAGAAAATAAAATATGTTTATAATATTAAAATATGACCTGATAATGTGAAATTGATGCAAACTTGCCAACGAGCCCATACCGTAGTGGTAAGGGCTCCGGATTGGCATCCAAGAGGCCTGAGATCAAAAATAGGTGGAGAAGAATTTCTGGTTACTTTAGCAACACTGTAGCCGTACTGTAGTAGTTACTACTCGATAATGTAGCACCTGGAACTATTCACTTGATTTGGGCCTTTGGGCCACTAGTTTGGGCCTACGGGTCTCCAGGGCCTTCAGGTTATCAAAGGCCTTCGGGCCACATGGCCTTTGGGTCACGTAGACCGTGGAGTAGCCCAGTTCACACAGAAAATGCCTCAGAAGGGGATCAATGCAACAGGAGTAGCAGCCACCAGATGCAGAACTAACCTGATTTGAAGAATGAGAGGGTATGACAGCCGCCATCGAGACCAGGCACCGTGAAACATTGTATGGGGCAATGCTAGCCGATCAGCAATGCAAGGTGGGGAGCTAAGTAGATCAATGATGCAAGATGCTGGGAATGGGCAGTTCAAGTGGGATGAGCCTACGGGTCATGTAATGGGCATGGTATTCCTCTAGGCCTTTGGGTCATGTATTGCAGGTCATGTCGGGCCTTGTGCCTTGGTCATATGGGTCATGTGCGGGTTCCCCTTAAACCCTTAAAAGAGGGATTATCTATAATAAAAATAAAAATAAGGCCTTCGGGCCATTCAGACAAAAATTGAGCCAAACTCTCATCGAAATATCAAATAAATGAACTAAGAATTTTTAAAATGATTCAATTGTGTTTATCTATTTTAAATCAACATAAAATAAATTTAAAATACATATCAAGATATTAAAATATCATTTTCTATAAAATTTTAATATCAAATTATTAATGATGTGGATGGTTAAACCAAGGATTTGAAATAAAGTTTTGAAATCAATTATCCATTCTAATATATTGAATCATATTCCCCAAAAAAGTATAAATCATCATATAATAATTTAGTACCATGAATATAATTATATTCTCTATATTATATATCAATGGTTAGTATATACACTTTATAAAATAAATAATCTATGATTATGTTGTATATCTCAACAATTTAAATGTTATGTAAAAAACCCATACCTCACACTTCCCTTTAGTGGTTTATAATTTAACATCATGTATAATTTTTAAAATAATTTTATTAATTAATAAATAACTATAATAATATATATAATACCATATATAATATATTATTACCATCTTATAAAAAATCCATTAATAATATTTCATTATATTTATTGTTTTGGGTGTGTTTGTTTCAGGGTTTTATGATACGTTTAGTTTTGAATAATTATTGAATTTATTTTCATATAAAAATAAAGCAAAATAAATTGAATGATATGGTCTTATTAGACTTATATATTTTCATATTTTCCAATATTTAATTTTATCTCTTAAATATAGATGATTTATTTGATAAAATGTTAAGGATAATTGTTTCTGATATTTTTTCTTCTTTTCCAACCAATTCAAACTATATTTTTTCAATCTAATATTATGTGTCAATATTAGATATATAACATTAAATTGGTTATAAAAAATATTTTAAATATTATTTATCAAAAATAATAATTTCATGTCTATATTTGAAGGTGGTAATTGAAACCCAAAACTCATTATTCAGAGAGACAATTATCTGCCATAATTTGAACAATGGTTTCAATTATTTCAATAAATATAGGTAATAAAAGTAATTTGTATAAGATATTACATTATAAAAATAACATACCATTATTTATATAATTCATGTCTTATTATTCATTGATGGATGAATGAGGTTAGGACAAGGAAGAAGAAGAAACCAAAAAATAGGTTGTTTTTAAAATTAACAATTGAATATCACCTACTTCAAAGATCCCATAAAATTATGGAATTGTTATTTTTGATTGATAAGTACTACATGGACGTGGGGATATAAATAAATATATAATTTTTAAGATATCTTAGTAGTATCACTGTTTTTTTTAGAAATGGGGCGGTGATAAGATGTATTTATACATTTGGAGGGGTGGTTTTAAGTGATTAAATTGTGGTTATATTATATTTAAATCCCAAAACATTTGAGTAGAAATATAGCCAAATTATTATAAAGATAATTAATAATTAATGTATTTACATTTTTATTAAAAAAATAAACAATCCATTTAATGTTTTATTCTTTAGGTTTTTTAATCTTTTACCTATTAACATTAACATGTTTCATTCTATTACATTTAATAAGGAAAATATTTTTTTATCATTGTAAAATTTAAATGAAAACAAATGGAAATGAACTAAAATTTTATTTTTTTCTATTTAATCCAAAATATTGATTCAATTTTAATAAAATTGAAATCACGTATTTAGAAAAGGAAATTAAAAAACTCAAAGATGTGATGAATGAAGAGGGGTTTCAAGAAATGCATTTTTCATGCAAAAGATTATTTTATATTAAATATATGAATGATAATTTTAATTTTATAAAATTAAATTAATATTTATTAAGATATAATACATAAATTTCATTTAAACATTACATATTAGAGATTGTTTTCATTACTTATCAATGAGAAGCATTATGTACGTTGAAATAACTTTCCGAAAAAAAAACATGTTGAACCAAAAAAAATATTCTACAAGAAAATATAATTTGCATTAAAAAAATATTTAGATTAAAAAATCTTAATAATATGAATGTTAATTTAAACCATATTTATTAAATAATGGGATTTTTATATTTCTTAATTTTTTAAAATAATTTACATTTTAAAAAAATGTATTTTTATATATTCACTATGAAATAATATTTCAAAAAAACATATACATGTAAATAAATTTAAAATTTAAATTATGAATCCATATATAATTTTTACTCCATAAAATAAGTTTTCTAATTTTTTGAAAAAAAATCAATATATTTATTTTCCCACAGAGAGGAATACAAATCATTTTGTTGAAAAAAAATATTAAAAGAATATAATTGATTCACCAAATATTATGTATTAATTTAAAAAGAAAAAATAAATTTTTATGCAATATTAACATCATAATTATTTCACAAAATATTAAATATTATATACATCTTCAAATTTATAAACTAGTTTATAAGGATTGTGTATAAATAATTATATTTTTTAGTTCATTTAAGAACTATATTCTATGAAATGTAAGATATCGAACAAAGTATTATTTTCAAATATCAATGTATTACATTATTGCATTCTTCAAAATATTTTGACATAAAAATTTATTTTTTTTATTGTTAGTTTGGGTTTAGAATTATAAATTACCCAACTGAAAATCCTACATTGTAAAAAGGGATAATTAAACATCTTTTTAAAATTATATAAAGGGAAAAATAAATGGTAACAGGAAATCAATGATTCGATATTAGAGAACAATAGTTGGATGTGAAAACATGGACATGTAAAAAAAATTAAAATATTAATTTTTTATAGTGAGTGATCTAGAACATGGTTATTAGAATGTTTACCATCATAGAACTGTAAATATGTGTTGGGTTAAAAGGCCATTGATTTCTCCATCAGAAAATTAAATGAAGAATACATTTATTCTAAAATTAATTTCCTTGACTTTAGGAATCATTTAACTTATTAGAGTAATAACATAAAGACACAAACATAATTGATGGGTCATGTATCAACCATTAAATAATTTCCTCCACAATCTAATCCCTATCTCTAAAAGACAATTCAACTATTTTCCAAAAATAATATTCCACAATAATATATTATTATTAATCAATTAGGGTTCCTAAAATGGAATTATCCATTATTGGTTACAACATTTGATTAATAAAAACATAATTATAATAATTTTTACATAACATAGGCTTGTGGTTGGTGATGTATCCATTTAAAAATTTTGTTGAGGGATCAAATATCATTGCCAATAGGAATGTAGTGTGTTTGTTGTCTAATATGTTGGTTGTCCTTTTTTAAAACAATATTAATATAATCAATATAAAATTCAAAAAAATTAACCATAATTGTTATCTCATACATTCTATTTCCATTAAAATATATTATCCCAAATTTCATCATTCTTTCATGTATTTGTTAGTAATCTCCTAAGAAGGTCCATCGCAATGTCATCCCTTAAACTAAGAAAAATATATCAAAAAATAATTTATTATGCATGAAGAAGTAAAATTAAATTTTAATGGATCATAATACTAAGAAAAGGTTAAAATCCATTCCTTTTGTATAAAATTAATTTTCAAAAACAATATTCTTGTAACATGTTATACAATATTTATAAATACATTTTTATTTATAACATCATCAAATGTTACACATAAATAATTTCTTAAGGGGTCAACCTTATGACTCATCCAAAATATCAAGATCAAAAACTATTGAAATAATATTACTTAATTTACAAAATAAACATACCCTTAATATCTCATGTAAATTAAAGTGTAATGACCAATACTTTTTAATAATATTTATATCATAAATCTGTGTGTAATTTCATTTTATACTCCACAAAACTATATACTTTAATTAATGATGTGATACCATAGTATTTTTGTTGTAATATGACCATTGTTCAAAATGACCGTTGTAACACAAACTCTTATCATTATAAATATTGTTTATAAATACGAGTGATATTTGTTTGTTAATACAGAAGGAAGAGTCGATAGCCTCATCTAGAAGACTCAGGACGTACGAAGACATTCTGTCAGAGCTTAGGAATGTGGTAGCATCTCTTGGCTTTTCTCTGGACCAATGACAAGATGTGAATCAAAATGTGAAGCTTGAATGGAATTGCCTAAAGGAGAAGTTCAAGAAACTATAAATCACCCCTCAGGCAATGTTGTCCAAGCTGCCCCTAAGATTATATCACCATAGCACACCTTACACTTTGCTGTTATACAGGTTTTATAAGGGGCTATATAAAGAGACCATATTTATGTTGTGTAATCCTTTTGTAAAAATAAAATTGTTATTTTTTATTATGTAAAAGTTTTGAATTTCAAATCTCTAGATAAATGTATGATGAAGATCCATATTACTAATGTTTTTTTCCAATAAAGGGGTATTCTGAAATATTTCCGCTATTTTTAAATAACTAATAATTTGTAATGATTTCTAGAAAATGGACTTCTATAATTGTGACCAGTATGAAATTTAGAGTCTAACAAGATCAACTTAATTTTTTATGAATAGTAAAGTATGAATAGTAATATACCTTTATGAATAGTAAATCGAAAAAATAGAACCTCCACCCATGAATGTAAAAATATAATTTAGACACCATAAAAGTGAAAAATATAGTCATAATATAGGTATTGGTATTTTTTGTATGTCATAAATATTTTAATTAAAATTTTATAATTCATTTAAAATTTTAATATAAATATTTATTTTCTTAAAATATAATCATAAATTTTTATGTTATTATCATATGGTTATACGATGATTTTATGGGACCTTGATTACTTTTTTATAGTGTTATAATATCAGTTATAGTTTAGAGTTGATTTTTTGAATAAATAAGGATTATATTTAAAAATTAAATTCAAAATATATAGAAAATTAAATTCATAAAATGGAATTAAATTTTGAATTCAAAGAATAAATATTAGGTTAGGGTGAAGTTTTGGGATTTTTCTGAAACAGTTTAATTTTTAGTGAATAGTAAAAATACAGTTTTGAGTTTTGGGAGTTTAATGATATCATTGATGATTTAATAATGATGTAATATATCTGGTTGACTTGCGAGTACTAAGATATGTTATCAGGTGTCCCAAGTGGAAAATACCATGGGAATATACCGTGGTCATGCCGAGGGTTTTGCAAATACCACATATGAGGTGTCCCTTGTAAATTAATTAATTATTCCCTTAATTTTCCTATAAATACCAATCCATTATTTGAATAATTTATATCACAAATCCTTTTAAACTAATCTCTGGTAATTATACCTTCTAAGGAGTCCTCCCAGGGGGCCCTCAAGCCCCCCATGGTCCATACCTTTGAACTTTCAAAGATACTTATCAAGGTAAGTGAACCTTTCACGCTCCTCTTTTTAGTAATGATTTCCATTATGTTATGTCTTAAAGATTCCAAATTCTTATGTGAGGGTATGTTTTTATACATTTTTATTACTTTTCATTTTATTTCCAAATTACTGGATACCTTTTCCGCTATAATCAATTTTTTTTAATGAATTTTTAAGTGACGCTGTTAGGATGCTGAATTTTTTGTAAAATAAATAACATCTTCTATTTTATTTCATGATTCTATTTCATGTGGGATGTCTTTAAAATATTCATAACATGATATTATTATATAATAATACTGTATTATTAATTATTCAATATAGTTTAACCTTTCCCCCATTCTTTTAATGTTTTTTAAAATGATGTTATGTAGCCGTTAGGTTACAGAATTTTCGTCTCAAAATATCTCTTTTTTATCAATAAATTATCTTGTATTTTTGTTGTGGATATGCAAATATATTTTCATTTCTAATGGTATTCATGAATACATAAAATTTATCTATTTGATTCTCTAAATGACATATATATAACCTTCACACCCTTTCCATGCATTATAAATGACATAACGATCTTATTTTTAGGCAAGTTTTAAACATTGCGATTTTGACATTAATCCCATTTCTTTTATTATACAAGTGTTATTTGTGGAATTTTTTATTATGATATATGTGTTTCACATAAAAATAGATTCATTTTAATGGTGCACCCTGATAGCGCACCAATTCATTGGGTAAAGAATTAATCAGTAGAGATGACCAGTTTCACTATACCTTGTTGAAAACCCGTGGTAATGTTTTTATGACACGTTGGGATTGAAACATGGTGATATGTTTATTAATTTCTAAATGAAATGGTTTATCCACAAATGCATGTTGTGACTCATGTTTTTTTATTATGATATGTCTCTTTTTTCATTTTCTCATTTCTTGTTGTTTTCATCAAATTCTTATTGATATCACAAGTAAATTGATTCCCTTGATTTCCTTACTGGGCATTCTTCCCACCCTTTCATTTTTTGTATGTCTCCAGGTTATGAGATGAAGAAATCATACTTGGTAGGAACTTATGATGAATCCTTACAAGTGGATTAGAATAACGATCTATGTTTTTTTCATGATTAATGTTCCACATTTCCAATACAGTATACATTAAAGATCCTATGTTTTTAAAATGTAATGAAAGGTTATGTAATAAAAAAGAGGGATGCCATAATAGGTATCAATGGAATGTTTAGATATTTATGGAAATTAGACTATGAAAACAATTGGACTAATACAATAGAAAATTTTAAATATAGGAAATATTCATGGTATTTTGTTGAGTATTAAGTAATTGGTTTATCAAGAAAATACATCCATATCTAGATACAATAAAGTAGAGGAAGATCTGGAACATATGTACATAGGAGTGAAAAATATAACAAGGAGTTTTAGTCATAACCTAGGGTAACTTGGTACACAACAATAAGCTTTTCTGAACTCTTAGTTATGACACTCATGAGGGATATGTTTGGTTAATCACAATATTTTTATGAATCATTATGAGGGATTTATAGAGAAATGTAATTTTTTAAAGATTTATGTATTAAGATATAAAATACTTTAGGGTTAAACAATTCATAAATCATATAAGTTCTTCACTATGGTTTTATTATTTTAGAAAATGGAGGGAAATTGGAGGAACCGTGCAAATGTTGACCGTCAAGAACCAGGCACTGACGACCCTCTGATAGAACCCAAAATGGAAACATTCATGAGAATGATCAACCAACTGACTTAGGTTATGGGAAATAACGTGAATCAGGATGATAGACCGATCTCACCCTGATGGAAAAAAATTTCTATTAAATACTTTATGCATCAACGACCACTAACCTATAGGGGATCTACTAACCAATTGATTTCGCAATAGTGGATCTGCTCTATCAAGAAGATCTTTGCTCTAATGCACTGTTCATAACAAGAGAAGGTCACCCTGGATATCTATCGCTTAGATGGAGAAGTTGATTAGTGGTGGGAACGGATTAAAAACATGAGGCCTAGAGTGTAGGTTGATGCTATAGACTGGGAAGAGTTCATAAGGATTTTCTTCAGCAAGTATTTTCCTCGATCGATGAGAACAAGAATAGAGAAAAAGTTTCTCATTCTGAAGTAGATGTAGAATGAACTTGTGGGGTGCTATGAGATGATCTTAATAAGGATTTCATGTTACATTTCTGTCTTTTTCATGGATTCAAATTTTAAGGATAATATATTTTTTTAGTGGACTGAGACCTCATCTGCAGAAGAATATAGACAATAGAGATTATGACAGCTTTGTAGAGGTCATGAAAAGTGCGAGGAATATTGAACTGGAGTTTGTTGATACTCAATGTTCTCATAAATCCAATGAAAAGAAACTATTTATGGATACATGATTAGGGAGGAGCATTGATCAGGTAAGTGGAGGCTAGAAATTGAAACATCCCATGTGTAATAAATCAGAGAATATGAATTCAGGGAACTGCCTGCTCGGGAGTAGGAAATGCTACAACTGTGGAAGAGATGGTCATATCGCATAAAATTATCATAGTGAGGTAAAGACACAACTTCCCAATAGTAACGAAAAAGGGATGATGGTGTAGGCCCTACATGACGTCCAATGCAATAAGTATTGACAACTTGGGAACTTTTCCAATCACTGTACAAATCTGAGGGTAGTGGAGGGGAATCAACATTAGGCTCAGCATAGGCCAAGGTAAAAAGGTCATGCTTTTGAAATCACTATGGGTAAAATTGAAGCGCCAAATGATGTGGTGGTAGGTACTCTTCATGTTGTGTCAAATCTCGAATGTACTTTGTTTGATTATGGTTCTATGCATTCTATTATTTCCTCGTTTTTTTAAAAGAATATAGAATCATCCCATGATTTTCAAAAAGTAGAGTTATCAGTCAAGACTCCTATTGGGATTATCTAAGAATTGGCAGTGTATAGAATCTCTAGTATTTGCTTTAGTGAGAACAATCTTATTGAAAATCTAGTAGTCATTCCCATGATGAAATTCGACATTATACTAGTGATAGACTGGCTCTCAATGTATAATTCAAAGATCAAATGTAGAAGCATGTAAATATCATTAGTCTTGACTGGAAAACATACAGTTATCTTCCATGGAGAGATATCTCAACCTGATATTTTTCATGAAGAACCTCTTATATCCTTCTTTATGGAGTTTATCATTGAATAAGTAGAAGGAAACGAGAGTTTGAGGATAGAAAATTTTCCCCTCATCTAGGAATACATTGACATATTTCCGGAGGAGTTACCTGGACCTGCCCCAAAAAGAGAGAAAGATTTCTACATGGAACTTATACATGGGTCTCATCCGATATATAAGACCCCCAATAGGATAGAAAATGTGGAGCCAATATAATTAAAGAAACAACTTCATGATCACCCTAAGAAGGGGTTTATCTAGTCGAGTGTGTCTCTTTGGAGAGCACCTGTTCTCTTTGTGAAGAAGAATTATGGATTGATATGGCTATGCATTGATTATAGAGAATTGAATGGGATCACAGTGAAGAAAAATACCCTATACCAAGAATTGATGACTTATTTGACAAACATCATGGGGCTAAATTATTCTCTATGGTAGATCTTCGATCTTGTTGTCCTCAATTGACGTTGAAGAAAGAAGCTATTCCAAAAACTGCCTTCTGAACAAGATATAGGCATTATGGGTATGTTGTTATGCCCTTCCGATGAACTGATGCACCAGATATTTTTATGGATTTGTTGAATAGAGTCTTTAAGGATAACATTGATAACTTAGTTGTGGTTTTCATTGATGATATTCAGATATATTAAAAAATTCACGAGGAGCATCAGGATCATCAAAGTGGTATTTTGGAAACACTATGGAAGGAAAGGCTTCTTTGAATGTTTAGAAAATGTGAATCTTTTTTGCAAACAGTTTCTTTCTCAGGGAAAATTGTTACAAATGAAGGAAACATAGTTGAACATACAAAGACAAAAGTTGTATATGAGTTGCCTCAACCTACAAAAATATTTGAGATTCATAGTGTCCTTTGTTTTGTGGGATATTATAGGAGGTTTGTGATAAAGCTTTCATGAAATTCTAATCCATTAACCAGGTTAAATCGAATATGGGACAACTTCATTTGGAAAAAGGCGTGTCAGAAATGTTTCCATGATTTGAAGAAGAGATTTGTTACTGCAACCATGTTAACTCTTACATCAAGTGTAAAAGGATTCTTTATTTTTAGTGATGCATCTATTAAAGTTCTTGGGTGTGTTCTCATGCACAATAAAAAATTCATTTCTTATGCATCTCGACTGTTGATGACTCGTGAGAAGAACTATCATACACATGATCTGGAGCTGGCTATGGTCATTTTTTCATTGAATATATGAATGCACTATCTTTATGGAGAGAAATGTGATATATACACAGATCATCAAAGATTGTAGTATATTTTCACAGAAAAGGAATTGAACATAAGGCAGAACAGATGGTTGGAACGTCTCAAAGAAAATGATTGTTAAATTAATTATCATTTCAGAAGAGTAAACAATATTGTTGATGCATTAAGTAGGAATGACCTAGTTTTTCTTTCCATGATGAGGATACAAAGAGATCCTTTTATCAATGACCTATTAAAGCTGGACACGGGAATTATAAGGGAAGGGACATCATCATACCTAACCCAAATTATTTTTAATTCGTAATTACTAGATAATATCAAGAAATATTATAAAGAAGATCCTTCATTATAGAAGGAGATGATGGATAAATCCCATAGCTCTACTTTCTTTATACATCCAGGAAGAACAAAAATGTATAGGACATTTTTGATCATTATTGGTGGGATAATATGAAAAATGGAGATTTTTTAATACACTTCAAGGTGAAAGGTATGTCAGAAAGTAAAGGCAGAGCAAAAACATCTTAAATGGGTATTTCAACCAGTACCCATACCATCATTGATGTGGTTCAATATCACTATGGACTTCATCACTGGTCTACAAATAACATCCAAGGGAAACAATGCGATATGGGTTATTAAGGACCGTCTCACAGAGACTGCACATTTGATCTTCAATCAGGTTGATTAATCCCTTGATCAACATTACAGGATTTACGTGAAGGATGTGGTAATGATTCATGGTGTTTCATGTTCTATCGTAGCTGATCGTGATCCATGGTTCACATCAAAATTTGGGGGAAGTCTTTAACATGCTCTGAGCACTGAATTGAATTTCAGTATTACCAATCAACCCCAAAATGATGGCCAATTTGAAAGTATTATTCAAACAATCGAGGATATGTTGATAACATGCTCAATGGAATTTAATGATGGATGGGATCAATATCTCCATTCAGTTGGGTTCTCTTACAACGACAACTTCCACTCTATCATTCAAATGGAACACTATGAAGCCTTATAAGGGAAGCTTTGTATAACTCTTAAATTATTTCATAAATTTGGAGAGAGAAATCTTCATGGGCCTGATTTTGTGAAATAGATGACAGAAAATGTCCATGTCATACAAAAATACTTTAAGGCTGCTCAGATTCGGAAAAATAGATTTACCGACAACCATCGAAGGGACATGGAGTTTGATGTTGGTGAAAAATTCTTTCTCATAATCTCAACTAGGAATATATTCATGAGGTTTGGGAAGAAAAGGAAGCTCAGACCTAGGTACATTGTCTATAAGGCCCCATCCTTAAACCTTACTTAAAATTGAATTAAATGAATAATTCACATTGAGGATCTTTTCAGGTTTAGAGTTTTAGAGAATTAGGACATAACTATTACATCTCAAAAGATTACAAAGTAGTATATTCTTCTAAATTTCTATAAAATAAAAACTCTTAAATAGAAACATGTCTAGTTTCATGTTTTAGGTAGCATGACTTTCCCTTGATCCCATCCTTGACCCTATTCCACGCTAAGTCCTGTGAAAAACATTTCAAAAACTTGGGATGAGCATAAAAACTCAGTAAGGGATACACAAAGAATAAAAACTGTTAGTTTATCAAAACAAAAAGTAAACCATGTATACTTTATCAAAGTAATACTTTTCACCTTTATGAAGTAGTAAAAACTCTTCACTGAATAAAATATCATTACTTACCTTTTTGTAACCAAAGGATTACCAGAAAACCCATATAAAGAACACATAACATATATAAAGGTAACTTGGGACATAAACATACTTATGTGGAATAACGATACGGTCGAATCCCACACATATCACTTAATGGAATATCCATACAACCAATTTCCATACATACTTAATGGAATAGCCATACGGCCGACTTCCATACCCAATGCATTGGAGGTTATAACGTAACCACCCGTCCTGGTATTCATGGCACCACCTGTCATATGGTTTATAATGTAACCACCCGTTAAAATGTCCAAGTACCAATATAAAATCATAAAACATAAAACCAATATAAAGGAATGATAACATTTCCTCATTTCAATCACAATATATCATAAATATATTGACATAATAGAATCCTTTATCAAAACCATTTTCAATACCAAAATACAGAAAAGAGTATATGGTATTTATTTTATTTTAAAAACATTACTGCTTGTTGAGGAAGCCAAAGAACAAATAATACTCACGGCGGCGGAAAAGGTCGTTGTCACCGCGTACGTTAAAAGAAACATTACTTTTGGTTATTTTGTAAAACGCTTCATAGAAAAAGATTACTTTTGTATAAAAGTAAAAGTCAAAGGGGTTTATACACCGTATAAAAGAAAGTTGTGTATAAAATGAAATATGCCTCAATGAAAGGAGATTGAGATGAATTCCCTTACAAAGATGGTATCCTTGGTTTAAGGATAAATCAATTACATAATTATGTGTGACAAACGAATACACCAAATATAAGTGGATATTAAGTGTAAAATAATCAAAGGTCATTCACACATATTCAAAGGATGACATATTCAATAACTACGTGTCGAACCCAAAGAAATCGAAATTGGGTTAAGAAGTTCCCTTGACAGCCTAACAGCGTCACATCAAAATGAGTTGATGAGAGATAAAAAGTGTATCTCATCACTTGGACATAAAATTTACATCAATAAGGATATATGAGAACAAATCCCAACATAATAATATGTAAATTAAAAGACCCAACAAAATAAGTCTTTTAAAAAAAGGAGGGTGAAAGGTTCCCTTACCGACTTGGGTATCTTTTGAAACATACGACCCGTGAAAGAAGGGAAATACATCATTGATGTAAATACTCATAAATGAAGGAATATTACACAATGAGTAAAATAATGTTCAGTACATACACCACTCAAAGGAAATTGTGGCAAATGTAGCATAAATCTCACGAGAATAAAAGTGAGATGAAAAATCACTTACGAAAACTCGACAGTCTAACGGCGCCACTTAAAACTTCCAAAAATGGATTGATGAGATCAAATAGGGAATATCATCACATTACAACAAAATTTACAGTAAGAGGAATATGAAATAACATCCCCCATCATAACAAATAGGATCTTAAAAGAAGTGACATAAAGGGGAGTACTTAAAAAGAAAGAGAGAGGTTAGATCTCTTACGAAAATTCGGCAGCCTAACGGCGCCACTCAAAACTTCCAAAATGGATTGATGAGAGAGAATAGGGTCTCTCATCACATGAACATAAAAATATCAGTAAGTGTAATATATAATAACATCCCAATAACAAGAAAGATGCTCTTTAGAGGTAATGACATAAAAGAGTGCACTTAAAAAGAAAGAGAGGAGTAAGATCCCTTACCTCGGGTCCGACTTGACTCGATCGTTCTTTAATGTCCTGAATAATAAACTTGAGTTAATTTATACTTGCTTAAGAACCCTTTTTCAAGTTCATTATTCCTTTTATATCACTTATTACCATGTCATGAACACTATGTAATTATTTAATTTAATAACGGTCGTTTTAACGATCACTGGTACTTGAGTCAAAAATAAGCCCTTTATAATTATATGTTGTTCATGTATCCATTATATCCAGAGTGGTATTCATGATGTAGATGTCATATATGTCATACATATCCAGTACATGCATGCATTTATAATATTACATAATCATTTAGAGAAAAGAAATGAAATGCACCTTTCATGGAGATGGTAAGTCGTACGTACGCATGAACGCTACTTTCATTTCTTTGTCATATTAATGGAATTAAAACTAAATGAGAGGTATGTATATTTTAATTCCAGAATTATATTCATCATTTAGATTTATCATTAATCATCTATATCCATTATATACATGTACTTATAATAGTACATTACATTTAGGGATAAGAAATGAAATGCACCGTTCATGGAGACGGTAAGCCGTACGTACGCATGAACGCTACTTTCATTTCTATCTTATACTTTAATGGAAAGAAATAATAATGATATAGAGGTATATAATAATTACAGTATAAAATTATATATAATAACATTAAATCCATCCTTTATACGTCCCACGTATGGCATTAACGAATCACATCACTTTGAGGGGGCGGTAGTCCGCACTTCCTAAAATGAAGGTATCGCGTATACCCATAATGGAAGCCATAAAGGTAAGCCACAAATGAAAAATAAAGAAGATTAAGTAAAACATAAACATATTATATATCATATATAAATATAGTTACATCTTAATGGCCACCTTTGAAGGTGTTAAAAGAATGTTGAACAATCATCGTTTCGGGAGGCATAAATTCGCCATCCACGGAAACAGTATGTTCGTTGACCATTAGATGTAGGTGTGTGTAATTGTAGCTCAAATCCTTATTATAACAACATCCTAGTATATTTTGGATACTGGAGTCATTAAAAAATAATAGAATAAAAAGAGTTTAGGGGGTTGGAGAAGCAAAATAAAACAAAAGGACTCAAAAGAAGACATTACCTTAAAATCGGGTAACTCCCTTTGGTTTGAGCTCAAACGCTTCCTTGGGAAGAATTCTGCCCAAAGAGGTGCTTCAGGGAGTAAGAGAGGGAAGTGGAGAGAAAAAATGGGCAGGGGTTGGCCGAGCCAAAGGCTTTGGAAGTTTGGGTAAGGAGGTAGAGGTGGGGGCCTTTTATAAGACGAGAGGAGGGGCACTTTTGGAAAGTAAAGAAATATTACTTTATTTGAAAATGTGTTTCGGATTTAAAGGGTCCCACATTGATATAATTCGAGGATAAGGTGATAAGGTTTTGAAATCCACTCATCCAATAGGTTTTGGACATGTGTAGGTCTTAGATATTACATTATCTTTCCATTTTATTTAAATCGTTAAATAATGAGGTCATCGCTGCATCATCATGATGTCATAAATAATTTACTTTATTTAATGTCTAAAAATTATAAAAAAAATACTATGATGTAGAAAATCTTTTTATATTTCCAATGACTATTTATAATCAAAAATCGGATCTTTATAACCCCATGTAAAAATTGTTTTCGTAAAACATATTATGTTTGTGTCATTTTTACTTTTACATTAAATAAAAATTTATTTATGTCATTTCCCAACCAAAGTGGCTCCATGGGGTCCCCAAGTTGACCCTATGGCTTGTCTTGGTCGGCCATGACACATCCAATAAGGTTAGGACATGTTTCTAGGTCATTCTATATTATTAAAGCATTATTTTTACCTTAAACTACACTAATTACCACTAATCGCGATTAAGAACTTAAAAGTTACTATTCACCAAAAAATTATTTTAATCTCATTGAACCACATTTTACTTCTTAATGACAACCATGTATGTCAGATTTCTTAAATTCAAAACACAGAAGTGGTAAAATTTTATTTAAACGAAAAATCAGTTTTTATAAGTACCACTTAGTGGTTTCACTATTCATCAAAAATTGAAGTTTTTCAGAAAAATCCCAAAAATTCACCCTAAGCTATATTTGATATTTAGAATTCAAAAATGAAGTCTATTTTAAAAAATTCAAAACATATAAGTCACATTAATTAGTTTAATAATTAATTCCCGCTGTCAGATCAAATAGCGTGTTTTTATGAAACAATAAGTATCAAAAGATTGACACTAGTTTAAGTCTGATTTCAAAGTGAAATTAATTCCAATGACCGCTATTGGATTTAATGGTAAAAATATATTCTAATTTTACTTTAAAACCAATTCAAAATATAATCTAATCATATAAATAAATTAGATTAAAAAGAGTTTTTGAATTAAAATACAACATTTTACACTATTCATTAAAAAAAGAACTTTATCGGAAAGATACCAAAAATTTACAAAAAGTAAATTTTGATGTCCCAGTTCTTAAGAAGAGTTTTATTTAGTCCAAAATGATGTATAATAGTGAACAAAACTATATTTAATGACGATTCTCCATCAAAAGGCGATAAGTGAACCTTTAGTGAAAACTAGGGCATATACGTCTAAAATTGAATTCTTTCCGTATTTTAAGCCTTTATCTTTTATTGGATAAAGTAAAAACATTTAAAAAACATATATAATCATATTTTAGTTATTTCTATCCATTTCCACCAATACAACAGCTACATGTTAACTACCATTTAAAATAATATTATTTTATTATTAGAGTGCAACGTAAGATTCCCAAGATACTCGTTGTTGCGTATTGGGTACGCCATCGAGCATTACATCCCCTTTAAATTAATATTAATATTTGATTCACAAATATGGATAAATATAAAGATGTTATATTCTTTATTTACCCGGGGTGTTACATCCTTCCCCCTTTTGGGAATTGCGTCCTCGCAATTTTAAAATTGAGCTTGGAAACATCCTTGAAAGTCCCACATCGGAACAAGAGTCGGTAAAACAATCACTTTAAAATAAAGAAAGATAAGTACAAAGGTCACCCGAGTTAACCCATACTAGGATTCCAAGTATGAAAATATGGACATGGAGGAGAAAACATAGGGTCATGTTCTGATGAAGAGTGATAGAAAACATGTTTAGGAGAAAGTTAACAATAACAAAATCATAAACTTGTGATGGGTTAAACGGTGTTGGGTTCCCCAGTAGGAAAAGTTAATAGACAACATTTTTGTTTTAAGTTACTTTTTATTGAGGAATTTATTCTTGAGATTAACTAAAACATAAGGAAACATACTTACTTATCATGTTGACTTTCAACTTTTACTAGATTTCATACACAGACTCATATTTTCTCCAAAAGATGAGTATTTAGGAAGGCTTGTTCGCATCAAGAGTACTATAAACAACTTATAGAGGAGCACCTAATCCACAAAAAAAAAGAACTATACATTTCCCATGTCTTCAAACCTTAACCAAAACTAAAACCAAAAAGGCTAGTACAAGATCAGATAATCCAGAAAAGGATAACCCTTTATAACAAGAAAATCTATTCTTAACCTCCAAAATTTGTCCAACAAAACCCAAAGTTCAACGAGGACCATTAGATAAACAATTTTTCCATAAACTTCTTCAAAGTAAACCAAACTAAGATCGAAACCCAAATATTTGAAGGATTTAGTCACATAGTCTACCAAGTTAAATCGTAACATTTATCTCCAAACAACATCAGTTGCTCCTAAAGTCTCGTATTGAAAAGTAATTAACCTAATCACATATCCTCCATGATAGGTAAATCATTTTCATAAATAACCCAAAATCAACTTACTATTAATTCATAAAATCATATAACTAGAAAGAATCAGTCAAACTAACCAGGGACTTCACGTAGTCCAGTGGTAGGCGATAAATACCAGTCGTACTTTGGTTGTGGGTTCGATTCCCGCAACTTTGTCCGACGCGACGGGTTGTCACACGGTCTGCGTGTTGTCCTTTTTCCAAAACCATATAATTCTTAAAACATTCCCCAAAATGAGATAAAATCTTCAAGAATAATCATAACATATTTTAACCTCAAGTTTATCTCATTCCTTTCATTTTCCATCATATCATAGAGTAACCCATAATTACCTAAAAATTAAGGATCATATAAACCCAAATGGTTACCTTAATAATTATTACCTGAATTTCCACATCGAGTTGGCCATATTGTACATGATGCATTAGAGAACTCACCAAGGTTCAAGTGGTTGATCATGACTCCTTGACAGTTGGTTTAGAACAACCATGAGATTCCTCATTGAATCCCCCAACTCATCCAGTATCTTAATCAGAGAACCACCACAGTTTCCTTCAAACCCATTGTCACTTTGGTGCCTGATAGATCCATACATTTACTAAAACCAAAAGGTCAGTGTGAGTATATCAACATAACCATCATGTATTAATGAGGAAGATAAACACTAAGATATTCTTACTCATTCACTTTATCTAAAACTAGGACTCTGTCTGAAATCCTAACCATTATGGTAATGTCACTTATGCTTAAAGAATACCCTAAACTCTAAAGTTATCTAAACTGACCTTTGATACCAACTATAAGGCCCCAGCCTTAAACTTTACTTAAAATTGAATTAAATGAATAATTCACATTGAGGATCTTTTCAGGTTTAGAGTTTTAGAGAATTAGGACATAACTATTACATCTCAAAAGATTACAAAGTATTCTATTCTTCTAAATTTCCATAAAATAAAAACTCTTAAAAAGAAACATGTCTAGTTTCATGTTTTAGGTAGCATGAATTTCCCTTGATCCCATCCTTGACCCTATTCCACGCTAAGTCCTGTGAAAAACATTTCAAAAACTTGGGATGAGCATAAAAACTCAGTAAGGGATACACAAAGAATAAAAACTGTTAGTTTATCAAAACAAAAAGTAAACCATGTATACTTTATCAAAGTAATACTTTTCACCTTTATGAAGTTGTAAACACTCTTCACTGAATAAAATATCATTACTTACCTTTTTGTAACCAAAGGATTACCATAAAACCCATATAAAGAACACATAACATATATAAAGGTAACTTGGGACATAAACATACTTAAGTGGAATAACCATACGGTCGACTCTCACACATATCACTTAATGGAATATCCATACGGCCAATTTCCATACATACTTAATGGAATAGCCATACGGAAGACTTCCATACCCAATGCATTGGAGGTTATAACGTAACCACCCGTCCTGGTATTCACGGCACCACTCGTCATATGGTTTATAACGTAACCACCCGTTAAAATGTCCAAGTACCAATATAAAATCATAAAACCTAAAACCAATATAAAGGATGATAACATTTCCACATTTCAATCACAATATATCATAAATATATTGACATAATAGAATCCTTTATCAAAACCATTTTCAATACCAAAATACATAAAAGAGTATATGGTATTTATTTTATTTTAAAAACATTACGGCTTGTTGAGGAAGCCAAAGACCAAATAATACTCGCGGCGGCGGAAAAGGTCGTTGTCACCGCGTACGTTAAAAGAAACATTCCTTTTTATCGTTTTGTAAAACGCTTCGTAGAAAAAGATTCCTTTTGTATAAAAGTAAAATTCAAAGGGGTTTACACACCGTATAAAAGAAAGTTGTGTATAAAACGAAATATGCCTCAATGAAAGGAGATTGAGACGAAGACCCTTAAAAAGACGGTAGCCTTGGTTTAAGGATAAATCAATTACATAATTATGTGTGACAAACGAATACAACAAATATAAGTGGATATTAAGTGTAAAACAATCAAAGGTCATTCACACATATTCAAAGGATGACATATTCAATAACTACGTGTCAAACCCAAAGAAATCGAAATTGGGTTAAGAAGTTCCCTTGACAGCCTAACGACGTCACATCAAAATGAGTTGACGAGAGATAAAAAGTGTACCTCATCACTTGGACATAAAATTTAAATCAATAAGGATATATGAGAACAAATCCCAACATAATAATATGTAAATTAAAAGAACCAACAAAAGAATTCTTTAAAAAAAAGGAGGGTGAAAGGTTCCTTTACCCACTTGGGTATCTTTCGAAACATACGACCCGTGAAAGAAGGACAATACATCATTGATGTAAATACTCATAAATGATGGAATATTACACAATGAGTAAAATAATTGTCAGTACATACACCACTCAAAGGAAATTGTGGCAAATGTAGCATAAATCTCATGGGAATAAAAGTGAGATGAAAAATCACTTACGAAAACTCGGCAGCCTAACGACGCCACTTAAAACTTCCAAAAATGGATTGATGAGATCAAATAGGGTATCTCATCACATTACAACAAAATTTACAGCAAGAGTAATATGAAATAACATCCCCCATCATAACAAATAGGAGCTTAAAAGTAGTGACATAAAGGGGAGTACTTAAAAAGAAAGAGAGAGGTTAGATCTCTTACGAAAATTCGGCAGCCTAACGGCGCCACTCAAAACTTCCAAAATGGATTGATGAGAGAGAATAGGGTCTCTCATCACATGAACATAAAAATTACAGTAAGTTTAATATATAATAACATCCCAATAACAAGAAAGATGATCTTTAGAGGGAATGACATAAAAGAGTGTACTTAAAAAGAAAGAGAGGAGTAAGATCTCTTACCTCGGGTCCGACTTGACTCGATCGTTCTTTAATGTCCTGAATAATAAACTTGAGTTAATTTATACTTGCTTAAGAACCCTTTTTTAAGTTCATTATTCCTTTTATATCACTTATTACCATGTCATGAACACTATGTAATTATTTAAGTTAATAACGGTCGTTTTAACGATCATTGGTACTTGAGTAAAAAATAAGACCTTTATAATTATATGTTGTTCATGTATACATTACATCCAGAATGGTATTAATGATGTAGATATCATATATGTCATATATATCCAGTACATGCATGCATTTATAATATTACATAGTCATTTATAGGAAAGAAATGAAATGCACCGTTCATGGAGACGGTAAGCCATACGTACGCATGAACGCTACTTTCATTTCTTTGTCATATTAATGGAATTAAAACTAAATGAGAGGTATGTATATTTTAATTCCAGAATTATATTCATCATTTAGATTTATCATTTATCATATATATCCATTATATACATGTACTTATAATAGTACATTACATTTAGGGATAAGAAATGAAATGCACTGTTCATGGAGACGGTAAGCCGTACGTACGCATGAACGCAACTTTCTTTTCTATCTCATACTTTAATGGAAAGAAATAATAATGATATAGAGGTATATAATAATTCCACTATAACATTATATATAATAACATTAAATCTATCCTTTATACGTATCACGTATGGCATTAACGAATCACATCACTTTGAGGGGGCAGTAGTCCGCACTTCCTAAAATGAAGGTATCGCGTATACCCATAATGGAAGCCATAAAGGTAAGACACAAATGAAAAATACTGAAGCTTAAGTAAAACATAAACATATTATATATCATATATAAATATAGTGACATCTTAATGGCCACCTTTGAAGTTGTTAAAAGAATGTTGAACAATCATCGTTTCGGGAGGCATAAATTCGTCATCCACGGAAACAGTATGTTCGTTGACCATTAGATGTAGGTGTGTGTAATTGTAGCTCGAATCCTTATTATAAAAACATCCTAGTATATTGAGGATACTGGATTCATTACAAAAGAAATTAATAAAAAGAGTTTAGGGGGTTGGAGAAGCAAAATAAAACAAAAGGACTCAAAAGAAGACATTACCTTAAAATCGGGTAACTCCCTTTGGTTTGAGCTCAAAGGCTTCCTTGGGAAGACTTCTGCCCAAAGTGGTGCTTCAGGGAGTAAGAGAGGGAAGTGGAGAGACAAAATGGGCAGGGGTTGGCTGAGCCAAAGGCTTTGGAAGTTTGGGTAAGGAGGTAGAGGTGGGGGCCTTTTATAAGAGGAGAGGAGGGGCACTTTTGGAAAGTAAAGAAATATTACTTTATTTGAAAATGCGTTTCGGATTTAAAGGGTCCCACATTGATAAAATTCGAGGATAAGGTGATAAGGTTTCGAAATCCACTCATCCAATAGGTTTTGGACATGTGTAGATCTTAGATATTACATTATCTTTCCATTTTATTTAAATCGTTAAATAATGAGGTCATCGCTGCATCATCATGATGTCATACATAATTTAATTTATTTAATGACTAAAAATTATAAAAAAATACTATTATGTAGAAAATCTTTTTATATTTCCAATAAATATTTATAATAAAAAATCGGATCTTTATAACCCCATGTAAAAATTGTTTTTGTAAAACATATTATGTTTGTGTCGTTTTTACTTTTACATTAAATAAAAAGTTATTTATGTCATTTCCCAACCAAAGTGGCTCCATGGGGTCCCCAAGTTGGCCCTATGGCTTTTCTTGGTCAGTCATGACACATCCAATAAGGTTAGGACATTTTTCTAGTTCATTCTATATTATTAAAGCATTATTTTTACCTTAAACTACACTAATTACCACTAATCGCGATTAAGAACTTAAAAGTTACTATTCACCAAAAAATTATTTTAATCTCATTGAACCAAATTTTACTTCTTAATGACAACCATGTATGTTGGATTTTTTAAATTCAAAACACATAAGTGGTAAAATTTCAGTTAAACGAAAAATCAGTTTTTATATGTACCACTTAGTGGTTTCACTATTCATCAAAAATTGATGTTTTTCAGAAAAATCCCAAAAATTCACCCTAAGATATATTTGATATTCCGAATTCAAAAATGAAGTCTATTTTACAAAATTAAAAACATATAAGTCACATTAATTAGTTTAATAATTATTTCCCGCTGTCAGATCAAATAGCGTGTTTTTATGAAACAATAAGTATCAAAAGATTGACACTAGTTTAAGTCTGATTTCAAAGTGAAATTAATTCCAATGACCTCTATTGGATTTAATGGTAAAAATATATTCTAATTTCACTTTAAAACCAATTCAAAATATAATCTAATCATATAAATAAATTAGATTAAAAAGAGGTTTTGTATTAAAATACAACATTTTACACTATTCATTAAAAAAAGAACTTTATCGGAAAGATACCAAAAATTTACACAAAGTAAATTTTGATGTCCCAATTCTTAAGAAGAGTTTCATTTAGTCCAAAAGGATGTATAAGAGTGAACAAAACTATATTTAATGACGGTTCTCCATCAAAAGGTGATAAGTGAACCTTTAGTGAAAACTAGGGCATATACGCCTAAAATTGAATTCTTTCCGTATTTTAAGCTTTTATCTTTTATTGGATAAAGTAAAAACATTTAAAAAACATATATAATCATATTTT
Source organism: Viscum album (assembly GCA_963277665.1). Lineage (NCBI taxonomy): Eukaryota > Viridiplantae > Streptophyta > Magnoliopsida > Santalales > Viscaceae > Viscum > Viscum album. Next base: position 1,133,215,716 of record OY728150.1, on the reverse strand, counting down.
AGTTATTTCTATCCATTCCCTCCAATACAACGGCTACATGTTAACTACCATTTAAAATAATATTATTTTATTATTAGAGTGCAACGTAAGATTCCCAAGAAACTCGTTGCTGCGTATTGGGTACGCCATCAAGCATTACATCCCCTTTAAAGTAATATTAATATTTGATTCACAAATATGGATAAATATAAAGATGTTATATTCTTTATTTACCCGGGGTGTTACATTGGCACCTATGAAATCCTTGATCATATGGGAGTAGTGGCATATCTGCTAGCACTTCCTCTAAATCTAGCACAAGTTCATGATGTCTTCCACATATCCATATTGTGGATGTACATACCTAACCCTTTCACAAGTACTAAATCCAGATGTGGAATAACTGGAACATGACCTCTCTTCTGAGGTACAACTGGTAGAGATACTGAATCGTAGAGACAAGGTTTTATGCAACAAGACTACCCACCACGTTAAGGTGTTGTGGAGTAACCACAAATGCGAACATGCGACATGGGAACCAGAGGAGTCTATGATGCAGAAGTACCCACACCTTTTCTCTTCATAGGGTACGAGATAAAAATTCAAATATGTATGTTCTTAAGGAGGGAATAATGTAATGACCATAACATTTTAACAATATGTGTTTCCATAATTTGTGTGTTACTTTATTTTATACTCCAAAAAACTATATCATATAATTAATGACATGATACTGTTGGGTTTTGACTGTTATATGACTGTTGGTCAATATGACCATTGGAAAACAAACTCTTAAAATTATAATAATTGTTTATAAATACATGTGATCTTTGTTAATTAATAAAAAAATGAGAGTTGATGGCCTCATCCAGTAGACTCAGGCCTTACGAATCCCATCTGTCAGGGCATGGGAAGGAGGTAGCATCTCTGGGGTTTTCTCTAGACCAAGCCCAAGCAGAGCTTCAATATATGTAGCTTGAAAAAAAGCGCCTAAGGGAGATGTTCAAACAAATATAAATCACCACTCGAGCAATGTTTTCCGAGCCACCCCAAAATTCTATCACCATAGAATACCTTACACTTAGGCCCTTTGCAGGGGTTATAAGGGTATATGTAACAAAACATTAGTTATGTTGTGTAATCTTTTTTCATAAATAAAATTGTTATTTCTTGTTATGTTAAATTTATTAATTTCAAATGTCCGGATAAATGTAGGATGATGTTTCATATTATTGATGAAATTTTGAAAAAGGTGTGGGTTAAAATTTTTAGTAAACCACAAATAATTAATATTGTGAAATGATTTTTAGAAAATAGTCTTCTATAATTGTGACCAGTAATAAAATTTAGAGTCTAATAAGATCAATATATTTTTTGGAGAATAGTAATGTATGAATATTAATATACCCTTTTGAATAGTAATGAATAGTAATGAATAGTAAATCATCCAAAAAAGAAGTTTCACCCATGAATGTATAAATATAATTTAGACATCTTAAAACTGAAAAAATTGTGATTATATTAGTATTCATATTTTTTTATGTCATATATATTATAATTACAATTATATAATTAATTTATTAATTTAAAATAAAAATTTATTTGCATAAAATTTAATCATAAATTGTTACTTTATTTTCTTATGGTTATACAATAATTTTATATGTCCTTGATTAATTTTTCAAGGTGTTACAAAATAAGTTATAGTATTAGAGTTGTTTTTTATAAATAATGATTTTTATTGAAACTTTCATTGAAAATATTTTGAAAATTATTTCTATAAAATGGAGTTCCTTTTTTAATTCAGAGCATCTATATTATTTTAGGGTGATTTTTTTTTGATTTTTCTAAGAAAGATGAATTTTCGGTGAATAGTAAAATTATACCTTTTAGTTTCATGTGTTTAATGACATCATTGATGATGTAATCATGATGTAATAAATTTGGTCGACTTGTGAATAGTTTGATATGTTATGAGGTGTCTCAGGTCGGAAATACCATGGGAAAATACTAAGGGAATGCCCATTGTTTTGCAAATACCACCAATGAGATGTCCCTTAGAAATTAATTAAATATTCCATCACTTTTCCTATAAATACTAAAACATTACCTCATTAATTTAATTCCAAAATAATCCCCAACAATGTAATGGTCTTTCTAATTCCCAATAATTCCTCCCAATTTTCCCTCAACCACCCCATGGTATTAACCTTTGAGCTTTAGAAAATACTCTTCAAGGTAAGGGAACCATTCACCCTCCTCTTTTTCGTCATGATTTAATTTATGTTATTTCATCTAGTTTATATATTTTTATGTGTGGGTATGTTATAATGTATTATTAGTATTTTCAATTTATTTTACAAAATATGAGATACCCTTTCCACTCTCATCGATTTATTTTCTGAATTTTTAAGTGACGTCATTAGGCTGGTAATGTTTTCGTAAAAAAACAACATCTTTTCTTTTCATTCAAGTTTCCTTTTCATGTTTTATGTAAACAAATATCCATACCATGATCTAATTTTGTATACATACTATATTATAAATTATTTATGAGTGTTTGACTCTTGAACTCTATCTTTTTAATGTTTTATAAAACGATGTTATGTAGTCATTATGCCGCAGAATTTTCATCTCAAAATCTCTCTCTTTTTCTCAAAAAAATCACTTGTATTATTTATGTAAATAACCCAATATATTTCTATTTCCAAAGGTATTAATAAATGAATAAAATTTATCTATTGTATTCTATAATTTACATACATATTACTCTCACTCCCTTTCCCTGGGTTATAAATGACATGATGATCTTATTTAAAGTGCTCTTTAAACGTTAGGATTTTGACATGAAACCCATTTCATTGATTATACATGGGTTATTTGTGAAATGTTTGATTATGATCTATGTGGGTAAAATTAAAATAAATACATATTAAGGCTTCTCCATGATAGAAGTCCAATTTATTGGGTAAAAAATTAATCTCTAGAGATGACAGGTTTCACGATAGCTTGGTGAAAAACAACAGTAATGTTTTTATGACACCTTGGTAATGAACCTTGGTGATATTTTCATGAATGTATAAATAAAATTTTGTGACCACATATTAATGTTTTGATTAACTTTCATATTATTATGATATGATTCTTTTTTCCATTTCTCATGCCGTGTGGTTTTCATCATGTTCTTATTGATAACACAAGTAAACTGATTCCCTTGATTTCCCTACTGGGCCTCCAGCACACCCTTTCCATTGATGTATTTCTCTAGGTTATGAGATGAATCAATTGAACACAGTATAAACTTATTATTAAACCTTAAATGTGAATTTTAAGAAATTTTTATATTGTTTTTATGTTTTATTTTCATGATTTACAAGACACTAGACATTAAAGATCCCTTGTTTTTAAAATGTATTGAAAAGTTATGTAATAAAATTGAGGGATGCCATATTAGGTAGATCATAATCATCACATAAAAAATGAGTAAGTAACATTATCATGTATTCCACTCAAACTTGATAATAAGGTTATTTATAATAAAACCTTGTTAAAAACATGAATGATTACTCTTTATTTGAAAAAATAAAAAATTATTGGATATCTCAATATGTTAAAATATATTGTCTACTCCATCACCAGAATCATAGATTACTTTGTCAAAAAATACATAATTAATTCAATAGTAGTTAGTACTACCCAATTTACATTATCCATATCAACCATCTCTTCACCCCAACATAATTATCACACCATTATAAAAATATTAAGGGTTATCATTCCTGTAATTTTTTTTGAAAAATGATAACATTTCAATAAATCACATTCCCTTGTCATTAGAACAATTAAACATATGCTATAAGTCAGTAAATAAAAATAACCGTGATAAAATACTAATATAGATCATAATACCATTAATTATAATTTAATAAAACATATTTCATGGATCCATAAAATAAATGTACAATAATTAATAAATTTTAGGATATATAAAAACCATATTATGGGAGTCGATTACTTTTCTTATTCTGAGGTATATTCATTTGATAATGGAAGAATTAAAATACATAATTCTCCATATCCCTATAGTTGAAGCATTTAACATTTTAAAATTATTTATATCCCTTATAATCATGTGTATAGGGGAGTTCTTGTGTATACATGAAAGGAAATAATTATCTTTTTTAGAATGAACCTATATGTTTTCTTCCATAGTTATAACATTTTATAAAATCCTATTTTGACTTTCTTATCGTAACATATCCATTCCATTTAATAATCATATTTTATTTATTCCCATCAAAGTCACCATATATAGATATATGATTCACCATCTTATTAACATATGATTCACTGTCCTCATATGATGAGAATTTTTGGGAATTGGGTTCCATAATAATGATTGGATTAAGCCCACACATGTAATTATTATTATTTATTTATAGATCAAATGTATTGGTGTAGTTACCATTCATTTTGATACACCCTCTATATTTACAATGGAATCCACTAGATAATGAATCATAATATATTGTATAATATCTAAACAATTATAATAAATTGAAAAGTTAGAAACAAATAATCAATATATCATAACACTAATTTTATTGTGTGTATTTCCAGACTTTTTATAGGGGTTCATTCTATAATATATAAATTTCAAAATATTGATTTAGAGGATTATAATAATAATGAAGTAATACCAACACTAATGACCCCGACCCTCGTATCCTATAGTCGGTGGTAACATTATTACGTTATCACTTGGTATATGAAATTTCATTCTAAATGTCTCACATTATTGCAAGTATTAAAGAACTAGACACATATATGTTACCATTATTAAAATTTTAATAACAAATAAAACATGTAAATGCAATGTAATTTCCTCCTTCAACTCATTCAATATTTTCATCTTCGTTACCAGGGGAAAAGGGATGAAATAATAGGTTAATCGCTATAACAAGTAATATTTACAAACAACCAAATATATGAATACTAAATAAATGAATCATTAATATGGAATATTAAAATAACTAAAGATTCATTATATTTAGTCAATAATGTTTTCACAATCTGAATCCAGAGGTAATATTATAGTGAAAAAGTTTGAAATAAAATTTATGAAAATTAATAATGAAGTAAATTCATAAATATCTTATGTTATATATATCCTAGAAACGTGATAACAATACCATCAATACCTTTCAAAATATAGTTTAACATCCCCTTTTGAAATCCCATTAAATTAGGCCAAATAATTCATCAAATGACACTACCAACGCGAAGAGGGGATTTTTGATATATGGCCCCCACTCATTAATTCTTATCCATATCATTCATTAAATATCAAATAATCAATTTAATTCCCGAATAATTTTCATTACCAATAAATATAGATATTGAGAGTAGTTTATAGATTTATCCACATTTCTCCCATTAATTAAATCACTATCAATGTAAACACTGTATATAGAAAATATTATATGAATTTTCAAAGAATCATATCCATTATAGAATAAATATGGATATTTATGATAAATAATATTTTAAATGAATTTTTATCATAAATAAAACCCATTTTTTGTATATATAACATATAAAAAAATAGGTTCGTATTATTAAAATATGCCTCAATGAAGTAAAATTTGGACGAAAGTCGATTAAAAATATAATATAACTGTATATGTGTTTATCAAATTAATCCTAGATTTTTATCCAATATAATCCCAAATAAAAAAATTTAAATAAATATTATAATATATCATTATTTAACACAAAATCTTAAAATGAAACTATCAATGAAGTACTAGATTGACCCAGTAATTGGAAACTGAATTATGATGTCACTTACATTTTGTATTCACCCAAACTATATGACACATAAATGAAACAGTAATCAAATAAATCAATGGATTCCATGAAGATTATATGATAGATAATATGATATATCATTTGGAATTTTATACACAATATAAAATAAATAAGCAGTGACTTATGTATATATCTAAAATTAGTAAATGTGATACCTGAAATACATACCTCGTGTATCTAATTAGTGGTGTGTACATTTAAATTCAATATAATAATTTAAATAATCCTATTAATATATTATAAAAATTTAAAAATATTTATAATACATTATATGACACATTTAAAACAACTTACCACCCACTAATTAATAATATTTCATTTTTTCATTGTTTTTCATGTCTTTGTTTCATCGTTTAATGATCGGTTTAATTGCATATAATAATGGATTTTGTTTTCAAATTTTAAAAAAATCGATGTGAACTGAAATGGTATTCATTAAATTAAATATTTTTAAATTTACCTATATAGTATTTTTATATTTTACATTAGGATTATTCGTTAGATAAATTATTAATGATAAATGTTTAATTAATTTTGGTTGTTTTCCCATTCATTACGATCTAGTTTCTTTTAATTTAATAATAATATATCTATATATGTATAATAGTTTAAAAACACAAAATATGTTATAATATAGCATTTAAAATATGATATAACCATAATAATAATTTAATGGAAGTCCCTGAAGGTGGTCATAGAAAATGAATATTCATTATTCACGGAGGTAGTTAACCACCATAATATGGAAAACTATTTAGTTTATTTGAATAAGAGTTTTAAATAAAATAGATGGATATAAGATATATAATAAGAATCATAATTTATTTTCTGTACATGATTATATAGTTATTATTCAATTATGGATCATGGAGCACATGAGTTTTTAATGAAGAAAAGGAAATAGCAGATTTGATTTTAGATAATTAACTTTTGAATATCACCTCCTTGAATGATCTCTTAATGTCTATGGAATAGAGTGTTTGGTGATACCACTAAAATTGGATCCATGTAGAGTGGTAAAGAGAGGTTTTGGATGATATTTGATTAGTTTCATGTTTTGTGATAAGAACTGGGTGGTGAGGAGTATAAATTATATTAGAGGAGGGGTGGTTTTAAGTAATAAAATGATTATTATTTTATACTTATATACAATAGAATTTGGATGAAATTAAATCATATAAATTAGATTTGAAATTTATTTTTTATAGGAAATTTATATTATATAAATACATTGAAACCCCATTTAATGTTATAGTAATTATGTATTGCAATTTTCAACTATTAACCTATTCCATTATTCTTCCTATTCTATAGTAAATAATTACTTTTCCAAGATAAAATTCCAATGTCTAAAAGTTATAATTATCATACAACCATTTAATTAAATTCATATTCCATGTATGGAAAACGTTTTAAAAATTCAATTCAATGAATTTGAAAAAATATATTTATACGCAAACTCATAGACATGATGGAAACGATGGTTTTCAAGAGGTGTTTTTCATATAAAAATGAGGATTTAATATTAAATATGTGTCTAATAATTGTCATTTTATGAAAATAAATTAATATTTCATTATATATAATCCATAAATTTAATTTTAAAAATTCCTTATAAATTGTTATTTTAAATAACTAAAAAGGAAATACATTATGAACACTTAAAAAGTTTTTCTGAAAAACATAATATTTAACAAAAAAATTAAATTATTCTAAAATACAATAAAATGATTCTTCTAAATAATTTAAATTGTTTATATAGATATAAATAGTACTACTATTATATGAAAACTTATTCACAAAAGAACATGACTTTTCAAATTCATAATGTGTTGAAAATAGATCCCATTTTAATGGATATAAAAATATTTTTCAATATCCACTAAATAATTAATCATTCCAAAGTAGTCTAAAAATGTAATGATAATATAACATTAACACTATGAATGAAACAAATTCATTTAATAAAATATGTATTATAAATTTTCCAAAAATTAATTTTATTTTTTTCTCATAAATATTTCTGTGAACTGTTTTTTAACATATAATTAAAGAATAATGTGAATTTTCTAAAAAATTTGTCATCATTTCAAAATAATAAATAAATTTTTATTTAATATGTGAATTATTTTAATTTTATAATGTAGACATTATAATTCATATCATAAAATTTAACATGTAGTTCAAAATGGTCATGTTAAAATAATGATATTTTGGAGTTCATTTAACCTCAATGTTCTCTATAATGTATGTTATCGACCATAGTGTTGTTTTATAATATTATGATATAAAAATATTATTAATTAATTATTAATAAAATAGTCTTTATATATTTCATTTGGATAATATATGTAATTGTAAATATATATATATATATATGTATTTTTATTATAATAATAAATACCACTTCTTTATATATGAGCTCCAAATCACATACAAAGCATAATAATCTTGATGTAAGGGTTTATTACAGAAACTCACCATTGATTAGGATTTATTATATTTATATTTCCATTTTTTGGAATAATTTAATTCACCTATCTTCAACACCATATATTGTCTAATCCTCTGTTAATTATTGAAAATTATATTTTATCCTTTTATTTTCCTATATTTAAAATATTAATTAGACAAAAAAAATGTTTTAAAGAAAACTAAACATTGTTTTATTATTTAGCTGGGAATCATTTCATTCTAGTTTTATGTTTTAATTACAAAAAATATTAATAATGTTTTAATTATTCTACAATGGTTTATTAGTGACTTTTTTTTCTTCTTTGACTTTATAGGAAATTGTTTGATAGCAATATTATTGTCTTTTTTGGAATGAGGCACATTTTACCAAAGGTGTGAACAAAATTAGTATTTTATGTTAAATTTAATGAAATTATTTTCATTAAATTGCATCCATCGTTTACATTGAGTTATCATTTTAGTTTTTCCATGGTATTTTCCAAATAATTTTTCTTTGTAACTATTTTTAAAATTTTATGATTTTAAATAAGTATTGTCTATATTGATTTTTTATTTTCCAAAATATATATTCCAGTTATCTTTTAAAAAAAATTCAACTATTTAAAAATCATATAATGAATATTATAATTTACTAAGTATATAATTTATGGAAATCATTCAACAATATTTTCTATATTTCATCCGATCATTTTTATTTGGGACAAAATTAGAATTATATAAGCTTGTTCATTTTTTAAAGTTGGTTATTAATTATTATGATATATTTATTATATTATATTGTTTATGTATATGATAAATTAAATGTTCATATTATGTTTTGGGTGGGGATAATAAATAGATAGACCTTATATTCACCGGTAGGTCTCATGAGATAGATATATTGGGTATTTGGAATAGTTTTTACCCATTTCTGTATGATGTATTAATATGATGACACAAAAGTATGTTTATGATATCGTAAATTTTTCATTGCATCATTATGAAATCAATTATTAATATCTAGGTGATTATTCAAAATTTTATGATATCGATTGAAAATTTTGAAGATCACTTTGTAGTTTACATTTCATTAGTTGATCATTATTTATTATTACAATATTATTCATTACTTGTTTATTCTATTCTAGAATAAATTATATGGATGTTATTATTGGAAATTAGATATCAAACATTTATTGCAATTCATTTCCATATGAAACTAGTAAGTGTACATTGACATTAATAAAAAGAAACAATATAGGGGGAAATGATTATCCTAATGAAGTTATTATGTTGTGTCCATATTTTTAAATACAATGAATGATTCAAATATTTGTGTCTTATTTCATGAATAATAAATAATTGAATATCATAAATTAATTTTTTTATCTACTCATAATGTAATAAATTCCTACTATACCTGACCTAAAAGGACTTGGCTTGTTAGACACATATAAAAGAAAAACAGGTAGTGAAAAAATGATTAGGAAAATGAAATATTAATAATGAATGGGTAATAAGAAATTATAATTAACCATGTATGGTATCATATTTTTGAATATAAATTTTTAATAGTTGTATAATAATTTTATATTCAATATATAGTGGGTTATATACCCTTATGATGAAAATTATAACTTAAGAAAGGGTTTCTTATACTACTTTTGTTTCTATGATACATATGCTATGTTAACTATTAGTTTTATTAATTTATTGTATATACTACACATTAGATTTTATATATCATGAATATATTAATATATATAGTGGTAAAATTTTTAATTCATTTTATTGAATCCTGATGATTATGATTCAAAATTTATCAATGTAGATAGAGTTTTGTAATGCATTACCTTTATTGATCAATGTTATTTATTTTCTCTCATATAATTATAAAATTTTATGTTATATATCCTAAAAGGATTATAAATTTTATACACCTATGTTTATTTCATGAAATTATGCCTACCCAATTCATTTTACTGTCTATATTTACTTAATATTTTGAATGAATGTTATTTAGGAAAACTGACTGTGTTTTTCTCAATCGTTGAGATTCATTTTCACCCATGAAAATATTCCATTAAAATATGTTAAATATTATTGTTATAAATTGGAATTATTTATTAAATTAATTTGAAAAATATTTTAATTTTTAATAAAACTCAAAATGGAATAATATTGTCAATTTTAGAATGGGGAACTTTTTACAGATTGTCTAAATGGAATTTTCATTTTAACTATTATTGGATGAACCTAAATTTTTTAAATCACAAATGTTATTTTAGTTTATGATTAAAAATAATACTTACTCGAGAATTTTAAATAAATTTTTTTTCTTTAATATTCATGATGGTTAAGTATTTTAAATTTTTTAATTTGAAAATAAAAACTGAGTTTTCCTCATTAAATGATTAATTTAAATATATAATTTTTATCAACATTTTGGATATCGTTATAAATTATATTATTTATTTGAGATATTGTTTATTGATACCATCAACCATATTTCACTAGATGACTTATGATTTTCTTTCTTTTGTTTGGTTGTGGAAAATATTAACATTTGTATGCTAGTTTTTCAATATAATTATTTAAATTTTTTATTTGTTGAATTTTTATTAATTTATATAAAAATGATGAGTGAACTATACATATAATGTTAGGATTGGGGACAATTATAACTCGTTGATTCATCGGTACGTCTAAATAGACTAATGAGACTGGGTATTTGGAATATGTGTTGTATGTTTATGCTTGATATCTTTGTATGAGGAATCAAAAGTAAAGTGATGATGACTCACATTATGAATAATTTCATTATGAAAGTAGTTATTTTTATCCATGTTATTATTTATATTTTTTTATGATTCGTGGACATATTATCGATTTTATTAATGTATATATATCTAATATTATATTAATTTTTATCACTTCCATATTATTCCTTCTTCATTTTTTTGGTTTATTTTGCTGTAATTTTTCCCATACTGAGAATCTATGCTCATACATTATGATGTTTTCCATTCCCACCATGATGGTATCTTTTATTTACATCAATGATCTGCTGAAGGTAATAATAATTTTCTCTTAATAAATATTTGTTTCATTGGATTTTTTAATGTCTAATTTGATAATCATATATTAATTCAATCTACCCAAACACTACTAATCTATAATATCCTTCATGATGTGATTAAATGTATAATGGAAAAATAATGTAAAATAACAAATTACTACATGCAACAGTATTTCTGGTGTTTTAGTAGGTATCAATGAAATTTCAGTATAATCATTGTGAATAGGATTTAGGAAAACAGATATTAGAAAATGAAACCCTCTAAGGGACTCTAATGATAAGTTTATGTATGACATATTATCAATTTTTTTGTAAGGTAGATAATTTAGGGTGACCTTTAAATTAGATCTCAACCTATATATCTTCATATCGACATGGATATGTTATAGATTCTCCTAGAAATAAGAACGCTGAAAAATGATTATTGAGTATCAGCATGATCTTCACTCAGCAGATGATAGTGGTAAAAATTATACATAAATAACTATAATCTTCTATAGAGTATTCTTTAGTTAATTCAAACATACTTTATGAATGATTATGAATGATCTGAAAATATTTTTTATTATTTTTTACATTATAATGTACATTAAGCCTTGGATTATGAGAATTTTTTTGAATAAAAATTCATCGTATATTATGCATTGAAATAAATTTATAATTATATACACTGATTTAAAAATATTAATTTAATTTTTTTAATAAAAAATATTTTATTGATTTCAAATTGGTCATAGAGAATGCATTGTAAAAAAAATAATTTAAATAATCTATATGGGATTTCCATCCAAGGATTGATAGAGAATATAAATATGGCCCTAGAGAAAGACATAAATAAATTATAACTATATTTAGGATTTTATTCTTATTTGGACCAGTATCCATTCTTAATAGAAGAACATATACATTCCTAGCATGGTGCAACAATTCATGACCAGTTCATCTGATAGAAAACATTATCGTGAAATGGGACTACTAATTCATTACTAGATGATCATTAAATATAATTACTGGTGAGGAAATTTATATCTTTAGGTGAATAGAAATAGATTACTTAATCATAGATGATAATCATCTTAACTATCCCACTGAAAAATAGTTTTTAATAATCTATATTAAAAAGGAGTAAATTGAATTTATTATTATAGAGTACAAGACATTCATGGAGATAGTTTTTGATAAGTATGTCACTCATAAGTATAAAACTAATTTGAGAGATATTTCCATAATTAAATTCAAAAAAATGGAAAATATGTTGGAATATTTTTCTAATTATATAGGGTTAGCATCCCATTCGACAAATTAAGTATGCAACAAAACAACTAAGATTTATCTCTTAGTTTATGGGATTAAATATGACCTTTTAATGGAATTGGTGTACTATAAATTTTAATTTTATGATTATATATTATCTTATTCCATTAATAAATATAATGAATTATCCCATTCATATTATTCTCTTGTTTAAAAAACAAAAGAAGCATGAGGAAGAGAATATTTGAAAACACAATATGTCAAATGGGAATAGAGGAAGGTTATAATTAACATCAGGAAATAAATATTGAAAGAAACACCATGGGAAATTCCTAATGTGAAAATATTTTTTTTTCAAAAAGTCTTTAGAGAAACCACATAAGTCTCATGATTATAATGTAGAAAAAGATATATCAAAATACTAGTGATACAAGTATAAGAAAAGGGGACACAATTCTAATAAATTACCCAATCGCTAGGGGAACAAACCTTTGAAAAGGCCAATGGTGTATATCATGTACTATGTGATCACTATAGCGATGATAGATGTTTGTAAAAATTTGGTTGAATTTTTTTATTTTAAACATAAATATATTTATTTATTAATTGATACTGGATCCTCACACACTCGTATATCATCCATGAATCCCACTAAAATTAGATATTATCCAAGTACTATAAAAAGGGTTTTTTCAATGTGAAATCCTTATGAAATTGTTATTACAATAATGTTATTTTAGTTTGTTCCCATTATGGCACTACACATACCCTATTTTCAAAATTGATTATTTTACAAATTTTTTAATTTCATATAATACATGGAATGGATTGGTTTCCATATTATAATGTGAAAATATATTATCTGGAGAATTAGATTATTATTTGTGTTGTGTTTATGTAATCCCTTATTATCATTGGGGTGACATCCACTACATCATCTCTGGATCCACCAACAATAGCACCATTAATAAAATTAGTAGAGGATAACATTATAAAAAACATATTAATGATATTGAAATCCATAGAAAAAAGGATATTAATTTTCAGAAAAAATAAATTTATAAGATTCATAAATAACTACAATTACATCCACTTGACCAGGATGTTATGTTTCCAGCAGATTTTAAGCAAGATGGAAACCCTGTAGCTGAGTATCCATATAGGAAATCCACAACATTATTTGGGAAACTAAATAAACATGAAGTGTTGCATTGTGTTAAGTGATTTATATTCCCCGGTGTTTCACCATGGAAGCCCACTATTGTTTTAATTATAGTGAAATATGTTTCAATGAGATCATTAATCGATTACTAAAAAATAAATTCTATTAACATGGTGAAAATGTATCCTCTACACTTCATTGATGATATATTTTATCAACATATTGTACATAAATGTTTTTCTTAATTGATATTTTATTTAGTTATATAAAACGATATGTAGTGAAGTATACTATTCTAAATATGGAATTTCAAATGATGTACTGTAATTATAAATTTACATTAATCCCTTTTTCATTGACTAATTAACCATTTATTTTTATTGATATGATGAAAACTATATTGATTAATTATCTCAATAATTTCATTATTTTAATTATCTAGTGATATCATCATATAATATAAAATCAATAATGATAATATAATTCATTTAGGAATCATTCATTAGAATCTAATTAAAAATGTGTTGTCTATAAAATACAAAAAAATTGAATCCTATCATTAGGATATTTTTTCATTGCTATGTTGTGTATATGTACAGATTATGAATTAATATTTCAAATAAAAGTTTATGGATGGAATAGAAATTCCATCAAATATAACAAGGAATGTAGTCTACATATATTAGAATGTTAATACCAATTATTTTTTTAAAATTATTTGGGAATAGTTAACTTATTATCTATGTGGAAACATAAATCTATTATGTTCATATGTTTAGGAAAATGTAATTATTTATTTTTAAATTTAAGAAGGGTATTAGTTAAGGCACCAATATAGAATTTACCATGATAAAGTGATGGATTTTTTATATATAGGGATTTATTTAAGATTGTACATGGTTGTGTCTTATTAAAAATGATAGTTTTTTACTATGGATAAAAATGTATACGGATACCTGGTTAAAATTATCTAACGAATGATAATTAGTTGAAAAAATAGTTATTGTATTGGAGATATAGAGGCCTTATGTTTATATTAAAGGATATGAAATCCATATAGATCATACAGGTTAAATTCAATCTTCTCACAAAATGAATATCATCATCTGGAAATAAAAATTGTTATCACTATTGTATTATTATGATCTCTCAATACAACACCACTATGTAATGGATAATAAGGTGTATGATTCATTGAGTAGAAAAGACGATGATATTTTGACTAAAATGATGGTTAGATAGATATTATATTCATGGATATAGTTAGGATTTCAATAAAATCATTATGATATGGTAAACATCACATATTTTCCAATTGATTCTCAAAATATCCTCATATAGAAAATGAAATGTACTTATCATTATGATAAGCATATTCAAAATAAAATAAAACCCATGTATGATTGGAATTTTTTAGATTTTGTCTATAAAATTGATATAATTATATTTGGAAAGAGTTTATGAATTAAAACCTTTCCTAAGATGAAGTGATAATTAATATATGAATCATAAATCTGAATTTTTTTGAAAACCATAATAATAACAAAAAGTATTTTGATTTATTGGAATTATTTTTCTGATTTTTTTAATATTAAATTAAAACATGTGTGTGATGACTAATGTGTTCTCAACATGTGAAATATAAATAAAATATCCTACAAGAATAATGTTACCTATACCTATTTTTATGTACATATTTGTTTATATTACCAAATAAATCATCGTTAAATTGAATTATGGTTTCACGAAATAATAATTTCATATGTTCTATAGAATATTCCATTATAAATTATACAAATTCTCTCTATATATAGATGGATCTAAATCTTTATTTCCTTACACGACTCTATATTAAATATTTTATAGTCTAAATGGTGATCCTCTTTTAATATAATTTGATCTTGATATATGGTTTAAATTCAATTATTTGGGGAATCGTTAGAATGATTTTAACACTACACTTCAGTCATGAACTTCATGTAAACCTCTAATTGATGGGTATTTTAAAAGGACATAAAATAAAATAAAATAAATATTGTCATCATTCTCACTTGAAAAATATCAAATTTCACATAGATATATTCAACAGTGTGCCTATAATATAAATTCAGATAATTTTTATTAACTTTGATGAAATTCATTTCATATGTGATTTTTTAATTTCAAAATTTTCTCAAGGTTAGTTTTTGAAATTTTTTCTAAATAGATTATTTAGTGATTAATAATAACAAATTTAACAATGCAAAAAAATCACAGTTATGAGATCATAATGAAATAATAATTATTTTATTCCTATAGACACATATTTATAGAATATATATATATATATATATATAATTTTTACAATTTAGATATATATGTATTTTTGAACTCATAAATTTAGTCTCAATATTTTGGATATCTATATAATATTTATATACCAATAAAAAACATATTTATATATTATTTTTCAATCAGTTATTTAATATGTTTATGTCTATTTTAGTTTTTTTGTAAATAAATTTTTTTCTATTACTATTTAAAAAAATCTTATAATATCAATTATAATCATTTATATAATTTATTTTCGTGTAAATTAATTTTTATGATTTAGTTTTTTTTATAATAATTTGTTTTCAGTTCATTTTACCAACATATGTAAAACTATATTCATGGAACATATTAATATTAAATCTTAAAAAAGTAAATATATATTTTTAATAATTATAGTTATTTTTATTTATTATGGTGAAATTAATTTTTTTAATAAATAATATTAAAAAAAATAATTTATTTTTATAACCATTATGTTTAAAGTGTTTTACAAGGTAAAAAATAAAATATATTCATCAAAAAGACACACTAAATTGTCTAAATATTATTGTTTGATGTGGTATAGAAATTATCATATATTATACATTATGTAATTTTCATTTCCATCTATATTTTTATTAAAATGTAAGTATATTATTTTAAATTTTCAAGTAATTACATGTGTATCATTGAACCCAAACATATAGAAAGGTGCCAATTCTCCAAAATAATTCACAACATATTATACATATATCTAAGACAATAAATTCCAAAACACAATTCTTGTACCCTTACTTTAACTATTTAACATATTTTATTACCCTATTCCCTTACGAAGAAGAATATTGATTATGTAATGACCCAAACTATTAAAAATGAATATCCAATTTGGATTTAATTAATTGTATTTTTATTTAATATTATTATACAAAACACATGAATTGACATTGTTTTATTATATCCCATTGGATTTAAATGACTACTGAGCATATTTACCACTGAAAAAATAGCTAGTACATAGTGATTGTCACGACACGTCCTTGGGGCCTGTGCTATGAATACCCCAAGCCTGCCTTCCATAGGCTAGGGGCTCATGACTAGCACCAAAGGCGTATATCCCTATTTTGTGCAGGCATTGACTTTATAAAATTAAACAAACACAACATAATATGCAACTGAAGTAATCACTTAGTAATACTTAATACAAAGTAAGTGCTAAAATGAAAAAGGGCAAGAAATACAAGACCAACAGTAAGTACAGTACAACTGGAAAGCTAGTACAAGTGTAGTAATGTAAAACATCTACCACTGAGTCATCCTCCGGAAATCCCACCGGAAGGGTGGGTACAGATGGCCTCCTCAGTACCTCAAGTATGTATGCCTACTCCGTATACGTCTCTCTAAGTGGTTCCCCTCCGGGTACCATCCATGTAATTCCCCGACCCCAGTTACCCAGAGTCGGTACATTATTACATAACATTGGCATGATCACAAGAAAGATCAAATCTCAAAATACTAATTGGTTTAGTAGCTTTGGAAACACTAGACATATTCATAATGTTTTACATTACATCATAAAGTGAAAAACTACAACAACAACATATTGTCTCCATATTCCAAACTATTATCCCCTCATAATATCCCTGTAGGTCATTCATAATTTACTTCTTCACATCCTGGAAAAAATAAAACATAGAAAAGGGGTGAGCTCAAATGCCCAGTAAGGATAAAAATATAGCGGGAACTTTCATAAATAAGAATAATCATTTAAGGAAATGTATAACTAAAACAAAAGCCTTTTAAAATTGAACTTCAACATAGTATAGAAAAATAAAATGAAATAATTCCATTTACATACTCAGATGGATATTCTACTAATCGAATAATCACATGAAATATCAATAACCACTTTCATAATGATGGAATGCATAATTCCTGACTATCATAACCACATAGCCAAGTCCTCATGCCAAGACTACAAATAAGATTTTTCCAAGGCCTTGTTCCAAGACACTAGTTTGTCTCATGAGACCTACTGATGCATCGAGGAGCTATAGCAGGCTCCACCCGTCACATATTAAGTCCAATGCATTCCAATATGAAAAGGTTTAAACATAACATAAACATTTGTATTAAAACTAGCATACGAAATGTAAATACTTCATCCATAAACCATGAATGGTATAAAAATAACACATCCACAATCAAACATATCACAAAACCTTCAATACAATATAGAAGTTTTGTATCATAATAAATCAACTTCAAAAAAGCTTAAAATCCATCAAAGGATGTTGACATAGATGAAATCAAAAAACTTTTTAGAGAAATATATCTTCTTATTTTGAAATCATTTAAGAGTCATATATCTATAAAATAAAACATTTTCTTTGAAAATATTCTTATAATCTTGTAAAATAATCTTCGACAATTTTATGACGGCAGAAAATAGCCGCACCCGCCGTATAAGTTAAGAAAACATTCTCACCTTAATTCTATCTAAATGGTTAAAAATGACCTTGTTTAGAAAATGACGGAAAGATTCCTTTATAAACCACTTATAAAAGTCAAACCAGGGTATAAATGACATTAAACCATATTCTTGTAAATATTAAAAATGTTTTTATGAAACATGGATGTGGATGATAAAGAGATCCCAGTAGATTATTACGTATAAACAACCTCAGATAATGAAGGGATTGCCAAATAAACCAATAAATTGTACTTTTCCTTGGTTGGGGTAGGTTAACCTCCTGTATAATGGTGAAATAATTGTTATTAAATTATTCAAGAATCATATACATTAATATGATATCATATACGATCTTTTAACATTGATTTGTTAATAATATCTTAGTATTATCGTTGTTTCGGGTGTTAACTTCCTCGTTTTCTTTTATATGTTTTGCTACGTAAGCTGTGTTTGTCATGAATAGGTTGTATCTTAATCATATCCTGATTTATTTCAAGTCCTTAGATACTATTATTAATCATCAAATGAGAATTATACTTAAATGGATACGATGGAGAATGAATCTCATCGCGTTCGTGGAGACGGTAGTCCATACGTACGCACGAGCGACAATATCATTCTTTTGATATTAAAATAATATATAATTGGATGGTATATCATATATAAAGAATAATTATCATGTTATATTTATTATTTACATGAGTTTCACATGATTATTATACCCATCCAAATAATAATTTATTGAATAACAATTACACCACGACGTGGAGACGGTAAGCCGTACGTACGCACATATGGTGTCATGTTATTCAAATGAGGGATAGAATACTGAATATGGTTGTACCATATTAATAATAAAATTACAGTATATATAAGATACTGAAGTTATTATTTTAGAATGGCAATAACAAAGAAGGAAGAAGTGGAAGAAGAAAGGAACTTGGAAATGGGTGGTGAAATCATTACCTCTTCTTCGGGTTCTTCCTTTTGATTTGATCAAAAGGGCTCTTTAAGTTGGCTTTATGACTAAAGTAAGGCCTCTATGATGAATTGAAGAATGTTGAGAGAGTATTTGGGCAGATTTTGGCCGAACCAAAAGGCTTTCAAGGTGTGAATTAATGAGAAGGAGGAGTGCCCTTTTATAAGAGGGGTGAGGGGGACCTTTGGAAAAGCTAGAAATATTATTTTATAATAAATTTATATTCGGTTTCTAATGACTCGAAAGTGGATTATTTAAAGGTTAAGGTAGGTATGGGTCGAAAACCACTCAACCAATAGAATTTAGAAATGTTTGGGTTACTATATTAACCTTATCTTTAAGTATTAACTCTTAGTTAATTAGTTTCACTTTTACAATGTCCCTTTATATTTTTATATTATATTGTTAATAAACATACTATATACAATCAAGAGACACCCAAGTGGTCCATCAATGATACACCTATCATGATATAAGTCTCGTTTCCGAACCAAATATTTTTAGGAATTTAATATCAATTAATAATATAATATTTGTTTTAAAAACTCTTTTATGTCATTTTTGACACTATTCAATAATTGATTTTTGTAAAACTCATATCAGAATGATTACTTCTAAAAAAGTTAATTAAATCATTAATAACATGTCATATTAACCTATAAAATTAGTTTAATTCATTAAAAGTCTCAAATTATATTTATTTGGTTATTTAAAGTATCAATTATTTTAATTTTGTACTATTATGTTAATTACTTCATCATCATTGTGTTATAAATAAATTAAATTATTTAATTTTTAAAAATTAAAAATAAAATATAATTATTTAGGAAATCGTTTTAGATTTCTAATGAATATTTACAATCGAATTTATCTTATGCATAACCCTATATTAAATTTTTTTTAGTAAATAAACTTTGATTTTAACTCTTTTAACACTTCTTTGAATTAAATAACAATAAATGTCCTAATCTAATCCAAGTGGACCTAAATGATAATATTTTATTCCTAAGGTTGTTTTTGGTCAAGATACACTTGTACAATAGAAATAGGACATGTGTTAGGATAATATTAATATCATTTTTACCCTTAATTACACTATTTACTTTTAACCGTGGTAAATAAAAGTAAAAGTTACTATTCACCAAAAATTATTTTCATCTCATTGAACCACATTTTACTACTTGATATTAACTGTGTCTCTCAGATTTTCTAAATTCCATTCACCGAAGTGGTAAAATTAAGTTTTATGAAAAATTCAGTTTTTTAACTACCACTTAGTGGTTTCACTATTCATCAAAAATTGAAGTTTTTCAGAACAATGCGAAAATTTCAGCCTAAGCTATAATTGATATTCCGAATTCAAAAATGATGTATATTTTAAAAAATTCAAAACATATAAGTTGCATTAATTTATTTTATAATTAATTCCCGCTGTTACGACAAATAGCGTGTTTTTAAGAAACAGTATATATCAAAAGATTGACAATTGTTTATGTCCAATATCAAAGTGAAATTAATTATAATGAACACCATTGGATAAAATGGTAAAAATATATTCTAATTATACTTTAAAACCACTATATAATATAATTTATCACTATAAATTATTTAGATTAAAAAAGTTGTTTTTACGTATTTTTTACTATTCGTAAAAATTGGAAGTTATCAGAAAAATACCAAAAATTCAACTTAGGATAATTTCGATATTCTGAATCCAAAAATGAAATCCATTTTGAAATACAAAATATATATAATTTCAAAAAGTAGGTATTACTATTCATAATGGCTAGTTTGATTGGTTGTGGTGTGTTAGAACTCAATGTTGTGTACAACACACGCTATCACATTATTCAAAGAGAAGAATACCGTAGAAGCTTGGGGTGTTACATTCTCCCCTACTTCAAATAATTTCGTCCTTGAAATTTATAGAATACTACCACATGAAAATACTCTGGTGGTTCTTCATCATAATTTACTCATGTTCCCACGTTGTCTCTTCCATCTTATGGTTTTTCCACAAAACATTTACCAGACGCGTCGTCCGATTTCTCAGCACATGTTCTCTCTTATCAAGAATCCTGATGGGCTCTTCGCAATAAGAAAGATCGGGTTCCAGTTATAATTCCTCATAGGTGAGTACTTGCGTTGGGTCAGACATGTATTTCCTCAATAGGGATACATGGAACACATTGTGAACTTTGCAGAGACATGGCGGCATTGCCAATCGCTAATCTACAACCCCAATTCGTTCTAGAATTTCGAAAGGTCTGATGTACCTAGGACTAAATTTACCTTTCTTACCAAAACATATAACTCCCTTCCATTGAGATACCTTTAGGAAAACATGATCACCGACTTGAAATTCCAAATCCTTCCTTCGATTATCGGCATAGCTCTTCTGCCTACTTTGAGATTCTTTGATATGGTTTTGGATTAACTTAACCTTTTCTGTCGTTTCCTCCACCAGTTCTGGGCCAACATGTTTTCTTTCACCAACGTCATCCCAACAGGTTGGTGTACGACATCTCTTTCCGTATAACGCTTCATATGGTGCCATATGAATACTCGAATGGAAGCTATTGTTGTAGGAAAATTATACCAGAGGTAAATATTGATCTCACATACCCTGAAATTCAAGTGAGAAGTATCTCAACATGTCTTATAAGGTTTGAATAGTTCGTTCTGTTTGTCCATCTGTTTGAGGGTGGTAGGAAATGCTCAAATGAAGTTCAGTATCCAAGTATTTTTTAAGTCTTTTCCAGAATCTTGAAGTAAAATGAGGATCACGATCAGAAACAATCGATAGGGGTACTCCATGAAGTCTCACAACTTCATTAATATATAGTCTTGCTAGTCATTCAAGTGGTAAATCTTCACTTATTGCAAGAAAATGTGCTGACTTGGTAAGACGATCAACAATGACCCATATTGCATCGTTCCTTCTAGGAGTCTTTGGTAGCCCCATGACAAAGTCCATCGTAATATTGTCCCATTTCCACTCCGGTGTGGGAAGAGGTTGCATGACTCCTCCAGGATGTTGCCTTCCGGCTTTCACTTGTTGACAAACCATACATCTTGACACAAAATCAGCAATCTCTCTCTTCATGTTGTCCCACAAAAAATGTTCCTTCAAATCTCTATACATTTTGGTGCTCCCAAAGTGTATAGAGAAATTGTAACTATGAGCATCATCTAGCAATTCCCTTTTTAGATCAGGTATATCGGGAACACAAAGTCTCTTCCCAAATTTCAAAATTCCATCTTCATAGACAAAGTCTCTCAATCTCCCATCATTCACATCTTTAATCTTCTTTTCAAATTCTTCATCATCGGTCTGAGAAATCTTAATCTTTTCTAGTAATGATGGTTTGGAAACCATTTGAAAAAGCATTGATGTTTCACCTTCCCTGGTTATTCCCATGTCCATCTTCACTAGATCCATGAAAATTGGATCCCTTTAAATTCTCATATTGTTCAAAACTCCATGTTATTTTCTGCTCAAAGAATCTGCCACCTTGTTTGCCTTCCCCGGGTGGTAGTGTATCGTGCAATCATAATCCTCGAGTAATTCAAGCCATATCCTTTGCCTCATGTTGAGTTCTTTTTGCGAGAAAATATACTTCAAACTCTTGTCATCAATATAAATCTCACATTTTTCACCATAGAAGTAGTGCCTCCATATCTTCAAAGTAAAGATCACAGCTGCTAACTCGAGATCATGAGTAGGATAGTTTTGCTCATGAATTTTCAACTGTCATGATGCATAGGCAATAAACCTATCATTCTGCATAAGGACACAACCAAGTCATTTCTTTAATGCATCACTATAAATAACGAACCCATCATTCCCCGATGGTAGAGTCAATATAGGATCACTGACTAATCTTTTCTTTAGTTCTTCAAAACATTCTTCACACTCTTTTTTCCAAACAAATTTAACCCCTTTACGTGTGAGCTTCATTAATGGGTTAGCCAATCGGGAAAAATTCTGGACGAAACGTCGATAATAACCCGCCAAACTAATAAAACTGCGTACCTCAGTTATACTCGTAGGTACTGGCCATTCTTGGATTTCCTTGGTCTTAGAAGGGTCAAAAGAGATTCCATCTTTAGAGACAATATGGCCAAGAAAAGAAATCCCCTAAAGCCAGAATTCAGACTTGCTAAAATTCCCATATAATTCATGTCTTCTCAGAGTCTTCAGCATAATGCGCAAGTGATTTTCATGATCTTCTTAGCTTTTGGAGTATACCAAGATATCATCAATAAATACCACCACAAATTCATCAAGATATTCCTTGAAACTATATTCATCAGATCCATGAATATAGAGGGTGCATTAGTCAATCCAAAAGGCGTTACAATAAACTCGTAATGCCCGTACCTGGTTCGAAATGCTGTCTTTAAAATGTCTTCCTTCTTCACACACAACTTATGGTATCCAGATCGAAGGTCAGTCTTTGAAAAGTATTGAGATCCATGCAGTTGGACAAATAAATCATCAATGCGAGGTAGGGGATACTTGTTCTTTATTGTTATGGCATTGTTCAACCTATAGTCGATACATAACCTCATAGATCCATCATTGTTTTTAACAAAAAGAACAGGGGCTTCTCATTGAGAAACTCTAGGGTGAATAAATCCCTTATTACTCAATTCCTCTAGTTGTTTCTTTAGTTCAACTAATTATATAGTGGACATTCTATAAGGGGTCTTCGATATAGGCCTTGATCGAGGAATTAAATCAATGGAAAACTCAACTTCTCGTTCTGGATGATGTCCAGGTAAATCGTCCGGAAACACATATACATATTCTTTAACAACAGGTACATCCTCTATTTGAACATTCCAATCCTCACCCATTGTAATTTCATCCTCTTCCTCCCCAATAATTGAATTTAGTTGAGCTACTGGGGGTAGATCAAGATAAGAATTAGGTGGTGATGATTCTGGTCTAAATATAAGGTGTTCTTTATCATCATCATCAAAAATCGTAACCTCCTTCTTCTTACAATAAATCTTCACATCATAGTCCAAAAGCCAATTCATACCGATGATTATATCAAACTCAATCATAGGTATGACGATATGATCAGCAGATAAAGAACATTTATGTGCTCTAATGGGGACTGATTCACAAAACATTGTTGCAATGATACTTCCCTTAAGAGTTTTAACTGACAACTCCCTTGTTAAATCAAATTGAAAATATCTAATTTTTTTTAGAAAACAGGGAAGATATGAAACAATGCGATGATCCAGAATCAAATAATGCATTTTCTAAACTTGACGAAACCATTAAATTACCTGCCACCACATCTTTTGGAGCTTCTACCTCAGCAGTAGTGATAGCATCAGCCTCACCTTGATCCCTTGGCCTTTTCTGAGGTAAGTTACAATGATGCTTAGGACATTAATTTGAATAATGTACCATCTCCCTACAATTTTAGCATTGAACATTGGTAGCTTCCTTCTCCCTTTTCATTCACGAGGATGGTGGCCTTTTTCACCACACTTGTAACAGACACCCATTCCCTTCAAGCAAGTACTGGGGTGTTTCTTCCCACATTTACCATAGGATGGATATTTAACCTTTCCCTTCTTCCCCTTATTTCCATTCCCAGATTAATCAGTAGATCTATTCTTCTCTTTCTTTTCTTTAAAGTCATAAGACTTATAAAATTCCTTTTCTGTCTTGATAGCACATGAGAAAATGTCTTCGTACGACGAGAAGGATTGTGAGACTAATGATCGACGGAGAAATGGTTTTAACCCATCAAAGAAACGATCAATCTTACTTCTTGGGTTACTTATATAATATCAAGCATACCTTGCTAACCTTGTAAAGTTAGCATCATACATTGCGACATTCTTATCCTCCTTTTGTCTCAGACTAAGAAATTGCCTTTCCATATCTGCTTGATGGTCGCGAGGAAAGTATTTTTCTAAAAACAGATCTTTGAACACCCTCCATTACATATTTGATACTTCATCATATTCCTTCGTGTTTTGAATCAATGACCACCATTGATCAGCTTCTCCAGTGAGGCAGTAAACTGCCATGATAACTTTTTCCCTTTCACTACTCCCCAAATCCTGAAATATTTTCTCTAGGGAATTTATCCATTGCTTAGCTACAAAGGGATTTGTACTCCCATTGAACATTGGTGATTTTTTCCTCAGGAATCGATCTAACATTGATCCTCCATGCTGCGGATTAGGGTTCTCCATACGGGTAAGGTTATTATTCATAACCTGAGTGAGTTGTCCTAGTATGGTGATTAGCTGATCGCCACTAGTTTCATCCCCAGCTCCACTATAATTATCTTGAGCAGGAGGGAAATCCCTACATGGAGTGCGTTCATTGATACAGTTTCCATTTCTTCCACTAGGCGCCATTTTTAAAAAATGGCATAAACTAGATCAGTTTACGAATCAAAATACATAATTCCATACTTATAAAACACTTAACATAAATTGAACTATTTATGGATATAATCTATAATCATAAAAATGTATTCTTTGAGGAAGTATATACTTATAAACCCTTCATAATGATTTGTAATGAAAATGAGATTTATCCTAAGCATATCCCCTGGGAGTGTCGTAAACAAGAGTGCAGCAAGGCCCGTTGTCATGCACCAGTTCCCGTTCGAGTCTAGCTCAATGCGGTGTTTTCGGGTTTTACCCCTAGGCACATCTGTGCTAGAGCCACCTCTACCTGCTCGTATCCAGAAATGAATGTATTTCTTAGAAAACACCCAAAATATCTACAATACCAAAATTCTAGGAAGTTCTTCTATACTAATTCTCAATGTTCACCTTAGGTCTACGTGCTCTAATCAGAGTTTATCTAAATCTTGCTTCCAAGGTTTGTACTAAACTTTCTCTGATACCAACTGTAATGCCCTAACCCCAGTTACCTAGAGTCGGTGCATTATTACATAACATTTTCATGATCATAAGAAAGATCAAATCTGGAAAGACCGATTGGTTTAGTAGCCTTGGAAACACTAGATATATTCATAAAGTTTTACATTACATCATAATGTGAAAAACTACTACAACAACATATTTTCTCCATAGTCCACACTATTATCCCATCATAATATCTCTGTATGTCATTCATAATTTACTTCTTCACATATTGGGAAAAATAACTCATAGAAAAGGGGTGATCTCAAATTCCCAGTAAGGATAACATTATAGAAGAAACTTTCGTAAATAAGAATAAACATTTAAGGCAATGTATAACTAAAAAAAGCCTTTTAAACTTGAACTTCAACATAGAATGGAAAAAATAAAATGAAATAATTCCATTTACTTATTCACATGGATATTCTACTAATCAAATAATCACCTGCAATATCAATAACCACTTTCATAATGATGGAATGCATAATGCCAGACTATCATAACCACATAGCCAAGGCCTCGTGCCAAGAATAAAAATAATATTTTGCCAAGGCCTTGTGCCAAGACACTAGTTTGTCTCATGAGAACTACCGATGCATCGAGGAGCTATAGTGGGCTCTACCCGTCACATATTAAGTCCAACACATTCCAATATGAAAAGGGTTAAACATAACATAAACATTTGTATTAAAAATATCATAAGAAATGTAAATACTTCATCCATAAACCATGAATGGTATAAAAATAACACATCCACAATAAAACATATCACAAAACCTTCAATACAATATAGAAGTTTTGTATCATAATAAATCAACTTCAAATAATCTTAAAATCCATCAAAAGGTGTTGACATAGATGAAGTCAAAACTCATTTTAGAGAAATATATCTTTCTATTTTGAAATCATTTAAGAGTCATATATCTATAAAATAAGACATTTTCTTTGAAAATATTCTTATAAGATTGTAAGGGAAGCTTCAACGATTTTATAACGGCGAAAAATAGCCACACCCGCCGTATAAGTTAAAAAAACATTCTTACCTTAATTCTGTCGAAAAGGTTAAAAAGGGCCTTGTTTGGAAAATGACTGAAAGATTCCTTTATAAACCATATATAAAAGTCAAAAAAGGTTATAAATGACTTTAAACCATATTCTTGTAAATAGAAAAAATGTTTTGAAATTCATTTTTATGAAACATGGATGTGGATGATAAAGAGATCCCAGTAGATTATTACGTATAAACAACCTCGGATAATGATGAGATTGAGAAATAAACCCTTACCTTGTACTTTTCCTTGTTTGGGGTAGGTTAACCTCCAGTATAATGGTGAAATAATTGTTATTAAATTATACAAGAATCATATACATTAATATAATATCATATATGATCTTTTAACATTGATTTGTTAATAATATCTTAGTATTATCGTTGTTTCAGGTGTTAACTTACTCGTTTTCTTTTATATGTTTTGTTACGTAAGCTATAGAGACCTGGCCTTTTCTTTCATTACTATTACATCATTTCAAAGATAAACAACATAATAGTATTACACATGGAGGATCAAAAGGTTTAGTGTCTTGGGCAAACTAGGATCACACATAACAAATTCAACTTCAAGCATAAACATTCATTTAATTTCTTCTTCTATAGCTTCTTAGTAGAACTTGTCCTCTCCTTAGTACATGTAGCCACATGAAGATATACATCAAAAGGGGTGAGCTAGAATCCCAGTAAGAGGATAGATAAGAACAATATATCATGGGGTGAGCATAATCATAACATAGGCAAAAGATCATGAACATGAGAGGAGCATAAGTAAAAGACTTGAAATGTGGCAATGCATAAAAATGAAACATCATGTCTTAGTGGTTAACTACCACAAATACTTGTGAACAAAGCTAGAATCATTTTCACACATCATTTCACATTTACTCATGATATTAATCACTTTACCCAATGCATTGGAGCGCTGTATAATTCCGGGCGCACCCGTCACATTTAAACATTCATATTGCGCTATAAAATTCCGGGCGCACCCGTCACATCATAACATTATCATTATCATGCTTGCCACATAAGACACATATAACCCATGGAATGGAATGGGTTTCATCTCATAATAACATATTCATATGCTTTGGGTTACCAAAATAAAGAGGGAACAACATACTTGATACAAGAACCATCAACCTTGAATGAGAGGTAAAAGGTGAGATCTTGAAAGAAGAGTTCTTTTGGAAAACATTTTGATGGACATAAAAACCAGTGAAAAACATGTATATCCTAGAAAAGTAAAGGAAATGATGAACAAATGATCATTGAGGAGTAACCATATCGAACATGGAGTGAAAGAGGGAGAACCCAAAGGAAGAAAATTAGGTTCGAGATTTCCCCTTACCTTGTACTCAAATGCCTCCTTCTCTTTAATGTCCTATATAATTACATTATATTCATTAATTAGAAATCCAGAACCATGTGTACATTAATATGGTTCATTCTAGTTTCATTATGTTATATTATGCTCCTTTGGATGACTTATAGAGTTTAAAAACATCGATCGAGGATGTTCGTTTTCATGGTTTTCCTGAGGGGTTCACTTATATTATTAAATTAATGTTTGGGTAGATCATGGGTAAACATCCAGAACTGATATTAAATGTTATTAATGATATTACAGAAGCTTAAATGATTTTATAATGAGTTATGGACGAATCATTAGATAAGAATTAAATGAAGATTATTTGGGTTAATTTGAGCGATTTTTGGATCACAACGAACTCATTTTAACTTTTCACTTAGTAATATGGCCATAGGTTATTTCCAGAACATAAAATAGAACATAATACATATAACATATTCTGGTTCAACCATAAAAATGGTTTCATTACAATGAAAGAAGAGAACATGTCATTTTTGAAGGTGATAAATTATCACCACATGAACAACGTTCTCTTTAATAAAATAAAAGGAAGAGGGAAAGGGTGTGGGGTGATATAATATACCATTAGAATCATAAGATTACATTATATGTATAATACTGGAGTTACAAACCAATTTGGATGAAGATAAGTAGGGAGAGATCAAGAAAGGAACTTGAACTTGAAAGGAAATTAAAGGAGAAGAGAGAGAAATTACCTCTAGAATCTTCCTCTTGAGATCCTCCTTAAGGAAGATAGGATTGGTCTTTTGATGAGACCCGAAGCTTTTAGACATTGGGGGTGCTAGGGAAGATGTTTGGGCAGAGTTTAGAGAAGGCTTTGATCTTGAGAGGTGTGAGGAAATGAGGGAGTGAAGGGTGGCTTTTATAGTGGAGGGGAGAGGGGTTTCCTTAATATAAAATTGATTAGTTTATTAATTTCACCAAAGACAAGGAATAGTGAGTCTTGGATAACCAATAATAGTAATTTTATAATGTAATCCCGAACCAAGTGGGCTTACATCAGCAGAAAAACATCAATGACTCAATTAATACATTATTTAGCTTTTATTGTGAATTATCGGATTCCACTATTCATAAAAAATTCAAGTATCTCAGAAAAATCTCAAAAATTTACCCCAACCATTTCTCGACGTGTAGAATCCAAAAATGAAGTCCATTTTTCAAAAATTATTTTCTAAATATTGATAATTTAATATTTAATTAAAATCATAATTTACTTAAAAAAACATTTTTTAAAAATTAAAACTGATTTTGCAGTTCTTTCAAAAATTACGTAGGGTCTTATAAAATTATCAAAAAACTATTAGACATTGATTCAATAATTTATGAATACATTACAGGAAAAAAAATATTCTTCTAAATTAATTAATTAATTATAAATAATTATTTATAAAATACCAAAAACGTTTACTAAGGTCAAAGTGTCACTTTTTAAGATGTCTAAATTTTATTTTATTATTCATAGGTAATGTTCCTCTTATTTACTATTCATAAGGGTCATGTTACTATTCATAAGGGTTGGTTACTATTCATAAGGGTAGGTTACTATTCACCAAAAAATATTTTTGTTTCATTAGACTCCAAAAACTATATTGAACACAACCGTGTATGTTGGATTTTTTAAAATTCCAAACATAGGGGTGACAAAATTATGTTTAAGGGTCACTTATCACTTAGTAGTTCATTATTTTGTGTTATTATGACATAGATATAAGAAGAGATTTTTCTATTGAAATACTTTGGGTCGTTACATACTTCCCCCCTTAAGAAATTTCGCCCCCGAAATTTCACATTACACAAACAGGTGAGGGTACTTCTCTTTCATTGCCTCTTCCGGTTCCCAAGTTGCTTCCTCAAATTTTTGGTTCCTCCACAACACTTTAACAAGGCGGGTTCTCTTGTTGCATAGAACCTTATCACTTCGATCCAAAAATTTTACCGGCTGCTCCTTATAGGAGAGATCATCATCCAGCTGTACCACCTCTGAGTTTAGTATATGTGAGGGACATGGTATGTACTTCTTCAGTAGTGATACATGAAACACATCATGAACTTGAGCCATATTCGGTGGAAGTGCCAGACGATAGGCCACAGCTCCTATATGATCATGGATCTCAAAGGGGCCAATGTACCTTGGGCTTAGCTTCCCTTTCTTTCGAAATCTCATGACTCTCTTCCATGGAGATATTCGAAGGAAGACTTTATCTCCAACGTCAAACTCCAAGTCCCTTCGACGATTGTCATCATAGCTCTTTTACCGACTTTGAGCAGGTTTGATGTGTTTCTGGATGACTTGAACCTTCTCTGTCATCTCTTGAACAAGATCGGGACCAAGCAGCTTTCGTTCTCTAACTTCATCCCAACAGGTTGGAGTTCTACATCGCTTCCCATAAAGAGCTTCATACGGAGCCATCTGAATACTCGAGTGGAAGCAATTGTTGTATGAGAACTAAACCAATGGAAGAAGCAGATCCCAACCACCTTTGAATTCAAGAGAGCAGGCTCTTAACATATCGTCAAGCGTCTGAATTGTCCTTTCAGATTGGCCATCAGTTTGGGGGTGATAGGACGTGCTGAAATTTAATTCAGTACTCAAAGCATGTTGAAGGATCCTCCAGAATTTAGATGTGAACCTTGGATCACGGTCAGAGACAATCGAGAGTGGAACACCGTGCAATCTCACTACTTCCTTCACATATATCCTTGAAAGTTGTTCAAGCGATAGGTATTCTCGAATTGCGATAAAATGGCTAGTCTTGGTGAGTCAGTCAACTACAACCCATATCGCATTATTCCCCTTTGACGTCTTCGGGAGACTCGTGACAAAGTCCATAGTAACATTTTCCCATTTCCACATGGGTATAGGAAATGGCTGCATCATACCCTTGGACTTTTGTCGCTCAACTTTAACTTGCTGACATACCAAGAACCTTGATATATATTATGAAATATCCTTCTTCATGTTATCCCACCAGAAGTGCTCTCGGAGATCCTGATACATCTTGGTACTTACAGGATGGATAGAGAAAGTTGAGCTATGTGCATTATCCAATAGCTCCTTCTTTATCCCAGGTGATGAAGGCACACAAAGACGCGTTCCAAACCAACTCACACCATCATCGTCGATATGGAACTCTTGCAGCTTCCCTTCCTTTACTGCATTCACCCTTTTTTGTATCTCCACATCGTCCCTTTGTTCTTCCTTAATCTTCTGTTGGATGGATGGTTGCGCAATCATTTGGGCATGGTAGGATGTATCCCCTGCCCTTACGATTCCCAAATCAATCCTTTGCATATCCAAGAAGATAGGGTCTTTCTCAATCCTCAACATGGATAGAGTAGAAGGTTCTTTTCTACTTGGAGCATCAGCTACCTTGTTCGTCTTTCCAGGATGATAGTGAATAGAGCAATCGTAATCCTTGATTAGCTCTAACCATCTCCTTTGACGCATGTTGAGCTCCTTTTTTGTGAATATATACTTTAGGCTCTTGTGGTCGGTGTATATGTCACACTTCTCGCCATAAAGGTAGTGCCGCCATATTTTCAAGGAAAAAATCACGACTGCCAGCTCTAGATCATGCGTCGGGTAGTTCTGCTCATGGATCTTCAACTATCGTGAGGCGTAGGCTATCACATTATCATTTTGCATGAGTACACAACCCAAGACATTCTTTGAAGCATCGCTGTATATCACAAAACTTTCTCCACTTTTCGGTAGTGTGAGTACAGGTGCAGTGATCAACCTTTTCTTTAGCTCCTTGAAGCTTCCCTCACATTCATCCGTACATACATACTTTACCACTTTCCTTGTTAACTTAGTTAGCGGGCTTGACAATCGTGAGAATTTTCTCACAAAACGTCGATAGTACCCAGCTAATCCAAGAAAACTACAGATTTCTGTGACACTAGAGGGCTTGGGCCATTCTTCAATCGCCTTTGTCTTTGAAGGGTCCACAGAAATTCCCTCGCTTGTGATCACATGTCCCAAGAACGTGACTTGATTCATCCAAAAGTCACACTTGCTGAACTTGGCGTACAACTTCTCCTTTATCAATGTTGCCAACACAAGTCTTAGATGTTCTTAATGTTCCTCCTTTCCCTTGGAGTAGATGAGAATATCATCGATTAACACTACCATATATTTGTCAAGGTAATGTTTAAAGACTCTATTCATCAAATCCATGAATATTACAGGGGCATTAGTAAGTTCGAAGGGCATCACCAAAAACTCATAGTGCCCATACCTTGTACGGAAGGTAGTCTTCTGAATATCTTCCTTCTTCACCTTTACTTGATGATATCCAGAATGAAGATCCACCTTTGAGAAGTATTGACCTCCTCTTAACTGATCGAACAAGTCATCAATCCTTGGGAGAGGATACTTGTTCTTTATGGTGATCTTGTTGAGTTCCCGATAATCTATACACAGCCGCATGGTACCATACTTCTTCTTCACAAAGAGCACTGGCGCACCCCAAGTTGATGCACTAGGGCATATGAACCCTTTGTCTAGATGCTCTTGCAGCTGCTTCTTTAACTCCTCCAGTTCGATAGGAGCCATCCTATAGGGGCACTTCGAGATAGGAGTAGCTCCGGGTATGAGTTCAATTGAGAACTCTACCTCATGATCCGGTGGAATTCCATGTAACTCTTCGGGAAATACATCACCGTATTCCCTTACGATGGGAATTTCCTCAAGGTTGGAACTTTCTTCGACTCAACCATTTGGGCGAGGTATTCTTCTTCATAGGGAATCAACACCCACACCATTGAAGGATTTTTCAAAGGATATTCATGATCTTCCTTGCATTTGTAGAGGAGCCTGGGATGGTTCGGAATATGAAAATATATTTCCTTTTCCCGACAGTTGATATGTGCTCTATATAACGAGAGCCAATCCATTCCCATTATAGCGTCGAATTCCACCAAGGGAAGTATTACGATATTTTCCGGAAGAATCTTCCCACATACGTCAACAGGAGAAGAGTCAAACACTTGGGTTGCAATGATTGCACCACTTGGTGTTTTTACAGATATCTCTACTTCAAGGTTTCGGGGATTCGATTTTATAGTTCTAGAAAACTTGCAAGATATAAAGGAATGTGTAGAACCAGAATCAAATAAGACTTTTTCCATTCTTGAGTGAATAGGAAGTGTACCTTGTACGACTTCATTATCATGTTCCACCTCTGCAGTAGTGATGGCATATTCCTTCACTTGTTACTTTGGATTTGGGTGTTGTTGGCGCTGATTACCCTCGAGAGCTCGAGGTTTAGTGCACTGGTTTGAATAGTGCCCTAGCTCCCTACAGTTGTAGCATTGAACCACGAGTGGTTCTCTCCTTTCATCGGCTACATTATCCTTCCTTTTCATGTCTTTTCGACACTTGTGAGCTTGGTGTCCTTCCTTCCCACACTTAAAGCATTTCGTCATACCTTTGAGGCAGTTCCCATAGTGCAACTTCCCACATTTTTTGCATGTGGGTTGTTGTGTTTTCTTCCCATCTTTATCACTAGATCCACCAGCTTGAAACTCCATCTTTCTTTTCTTATCACCATATCCATGGGACCATTCTCCAAACTCCATCTCCACTTTGAGAGGACACCGAACAACTTCTTCATAACTCCCAAAGTCTCGAATTTCAAGAGCCTTTCGAAGATGTGGTTTTAATCCACTAAAGAATCTATCAATTTTGCTATCATTTTTGATAACAAAACCCGAAGCATACCTTACGGGCCTTGTGAAATTTGCTTCATAGGTTGTGAAATATTCTCCTTCTTTTTTGCTTGAGCTCTATGAATTCTCTCTCCATCTTCGTGCGAAGAGTTCTTGGGAAGTACTTATTAAGAATCATTATCTTAATGTCTTCACATTCCATCTCTTCAATTTCCTCCCTTGGCATGGTGTTCTTAATCAAAGCCCACGATTGATCGGCTTCTCCATCTAGACGATAAACGGCTAGAGTAACCTTCTCTATCTTGGAACAGTGAAGAATAAAAAAGATCTTATCCATGGAGTTGACCCACTGTTCCACAACTAGTGGATCAGAAGATCCACTAAACGACGGTGGTCGTTGCTGCATAAAACATTCGAAAGATAATTTCTCCCTCTTTGGTGAAGGAGGAAGTTCCCCATTATTATGGTTATTATTCATAACCCGAGATAATTGAGTAAGAATCACCATGAAGTTTTTAACTCCACCTCCAAAATCATTGGGGATGTCATTCGGGCAATCGTTGCATTGGCCCTCGCAAGAGTTGTTGGCCTGATTTCTCCTGGTTCCCACCATTTTCTAAAATAGAAAAGGTTAGAACAAAACATAAGTAAACAAGTAATGAATAACTTATTAATTTAAACAATTATACCAAAAACATAACATATGGGATCCCTAGGTAAATATCCTTGTGTGCATATTTGTACTTAGTCTCATGTTGTAGGTTTTCTCTAGGGTTCACTAATCCTAATCCCCAAATTAACAAAACCATTCCTCTGATACCAACTATAGCGACCCGGACGTTTCTTACATTACTATTACATCATTTCAAAGATAAAGAACATAATAGTATTACACATGGAGGATCAAAAGGTTTAGTGTCTTGGGAAAACTAGGATCACACATAACAAATACAACTTCAAGCATAAACATTCATTTAATTTCTTCTTCTATAGTTTCTTTGTAGCACTTGTCCTCTCCTTAGTACATGTAGCCCCCTGATGATATACATCAAAAGGGGTGAGCTAAAAGCCCAGTAAGAGGATAGATAAGAACAATATATCATGGGGTGAGCATAATCATAATATAGGCAAAAGATCATGAACATGAGAGGAGCATAAGTAAAAGACTTGAAATGTGGCAATGCATAAAAATGAAACATAATGTCTTAGTGGTTAACTACGACACATACTTGTGAAAAAATCTTGAATCATGTTCACACATCATTTTACATTTAATCACGAGATTAATCACTTTACCCAATGCATTGGAGCGCTGTATAATTCCGGGCGCACCCGTCACATTTAAACATTCATATTGCGCTATATAATTCCGGGCGCACCCGTCACATCATAACATTGTCATTATCATGCTTTCCACATAGAACACATATAACCCATGGAATGGAATGGGTTTCATCTCATAATAACATATTCATAAGCTTTGAGTTCCCAAAATAAAGAGGGAACAACATACTTGATACAAGAACCATCAACCTTGAATGAGAGGTAAAAGGTGAGATCTTGAAAGAAGAGTTCTTTTGGAAAACATTTTGATGGACATAAAAACCAGTGAAAACATGTATATCCCAGAAAAGTAAAGGAAATGATGAAAAAATGATCTTTGAGGAGTAACCATATCAAAAATGGAGTGAAAGAGGGAGAACCCGAAGGAAGAAAATTGGGTTCGAGATTTCCCCTTACCTTGTACTCGAATGCCTCCTTCTCTTTAATGCCATGTATAATGACATTATATTCATTAATTAGAAATCCAGAACCATGTGTACATTAATAGGGTTCATTCTGGTTTCATTATGTTATATTATGTTTCTTGGGATGACTTATAGAGTTTAAAAACATTGATCGGGGATGTTCGTTTTCATGGTTTTCTTGAGTGGTTCACTTGTATTCTTAAATTGATGTTTGGGTAGATCATGGGTAAACATCCAGAACTGATATAACATGTTATTAATGATATTACAGAAGCTTAAATGATTTTATAATGAGTTATGGACGAATCATTAGATAATAATTAAATGAAGATTATTTAGGTTAATTTGAGCGGTTTTTGGATCACAACGAACTCATTTTAACTTTTCACTTAGTAATATGGCCATAGGTTATTTCCAGAACATAAAATAGAACACAATACATATAAAATATTATGGTTCAACCATAAAAATGGTTTCACGACCAGATTGAAGGTAGAAATGGAAGAAGAGAACATGTCGTTTTTGAAGGTGATTAATTATCACCACATGAACAACGTTCTCTTTAATAAAATAAAAGGAAGAGGGAAAGGGTGTGGGGTGATATAATATACCATTAGAATCATAAGATTACAGTATATGTATAATACTAGAGTTAAAAAACAATTTGGATGAAGATAAGTAGGGAGAGATCAAGAAAGGAACTTGAACTCGAAAGGAAATTAAAGGAGAAGAGAGAGAAATTACCTCTAGAATCTTCCTCTTGAGATCCTCCTTAAGGAAGATAGGATTGGACTTTTGATGAGACCAGAAGCTTTTGGAAGTGGGGGGGGGGGTTTCTAGGGAAGATGTTTGGGCAGAGTTTAGAGAAGGCTTGGAGCTTGAGAGGTGTGAGGAAAAGAGGGAGTGAAGGGAGGCTTTTATAGTGGAGGGAAGAGGGGTTTCCTTAATATAAAATTGATTAGTTTATTAATTTCACCAAAGACAAGGAATAGTGAGTCTTGGATGACCAATAATAGTAATTTTATAATGTAATCCCGAACCAAGTGGGCTTACATCAGCAGAACATCATCAATGACTCAATTAATTCATTATTTTGCTTTTATTGTGAATTATCGGATTCAACTATTCATCAAAAATTCATGTATCTCGGAAAAATCTCAAAAATTTACCCCAACCATTTCTCGACGTGTAGAATCCAAAAATGAAGTCCATTTTTCAAAAAAAAATTATAAAAATTATTATTTTAATATTTAATTAAATTCATAATTTACTTAAAAAAACAGTTTTTAAAAATTAAAACTGATTTTGCAGTTCTTTCAAAAATTACGTAGGGTCTTATAAAATTATCAAAAAACTATTAGACATTGATTCAATATTTATGAATACATTACAGGAAAATAAATATTCATTTAAATTAATTAATTAATTATAATTATTTATTTATAAAATACCAAAAACATTTACTAAGGTCAAATTGTCACTTTCTAAGATGTCTAAATTTTATTTTATTAGTCATAGGTAATGTTCCTCTTTTTTACTATTCATAAGGGTCATGTTACTATTCATAAGGGTAGGTTACTATTCATAAGGGTAGGTTACTATTCACCAAAAATTATTTTTGTTTCATTAGACTCCAAAAACTATCTTGAACACAACCGTGTATGTTGGATTTTTTAAAATTCCAAACATAGGGGTGACAAAAATATGGTTAAGTGTCACTTATCACTTAGTAGTTCATTATTTTGTGTTTTTATGACATAGATATAAGAAGGGATTTTTCTATTGAAATACATTGGGTCGTTACATAAGCTGTTTTTGTCATGGATAGGTTGTATCTTAATCATATCCAGAATGATATCAAGTCCGTACATACTATTATTAATCATAAAATTAGAATTATACTTGAATGGATATGATAGAAAATGAATCTTATCGCGTTCGTGGAGACGGTAGTCCGTACGTACGCACGAGCGACAATATCATTCTTTTGATATTAAAATAATATATAA
The DNA here is from genome assembly GCA_963277665.1 of Viscum album. Lineage (NCBI taxonomy): Eukaryota > Viridiplantae > Streptophyta > Magnoliopsida > Santalales > Viscaceae > Viscum > Viscum album. The sequence continues at coordinate 1,133,177,381 of OY728150.1, read as the reverse complement.
TTGGATGGTATATCATATATACAGAATCATTATCATGTTATATTTATTATTTACATGAGTTACACATCATTATTATACCCATCCAAATAATAATTTATTGAATAACAATTACACCACGACGTGGAGACGGTAAGCCGTACGTATGCACGTATGGTGTCATGTTATTCAAAGGATGGACAGAATACTGAATATGGTTGTACCATATTTATAATAAAATTACATTATATATAAGATACTGGAGTTATTATTTTAGAATGGTAATAACAAAGAAGTAAGAAGTGGAAGATGAAAGGAACTTGGAAAAGGGTGGTGAAATCATTACCTCTTCTTCGGGTTCTTCCTTTTGATTTGATCAAAAGGTCCCCTTAAGTTGGCTTTTTGACTAACATAAGGCCTCTAGTATTAATTGAGAGATGTTTAGAGAGTATTTGGGCAGAGGTTGGTAGATCCAAAAGGCTTTGAAGGTGTGAATTAATGAGAAGGAGGAGTGCCCTTTTATAAGAGTGGTGAGGGGCACCTTTGGAAAAGCTAGAAATATTATTTTATAATAAATTCATATTCGGTTTATAATGGCTCCAAAGTAAATTATTTAAAGGTTAAGGTAGGGATGGGTCGTAAACCACTCAACCAACAAAATTTAGACAGGTTTGGGTTACTATATTAACCTTATCTTTAAGTATTAACTCTTAGTTAATTAGTATCACTTTTACAATGTCTCTTTGTATTTTTATAATATATGGTTAATGAACATACTATATACATCCAAGAGACCCACAAGTGGTCCATTAATGATACAAATACAATTATATAATTCTCTTGGACGAACCTTAGATTTTTAGAAATTTAATATCAATTAATAATATAAAATTTGTTTTAAAAACTCTTTTATGGCAATTTTGACACTATTCAATAATTGATTTTTTGTAAAAATCATAACAGAATTATTACTTCAAAAAAAGTTAATTAAATAATTCCTAACATGTCATATTAACCTATAAATTTAGTTTAATTCATTAAAAGTCTCAAATTATATTTATTTGGGTATTTATAGTATCAATTATTTTAATTTTTCACTATTATGGTAATTACTACATCATCATTGTGTCATACATAAATTAACATATTTAACGACTAAAAATTATAAATAAAATATCATTATGTATGAAATTGTTTTATCTTTATAATTAATATTTACAATCTAATTTATCTTATGTATAACCCTATATTAAAAAAGTTTTAGTAAATAAACTTTGATTTTAACTCTTTTAACCCGTCTTTGAATTAAATAATAATAAATGTCCTAATCTAATCCAAGTGGACCTAAATGATAATATTTTATTCCTAATGTTGTTTTTGGTCAATATAAACTTGTCCAATAGAATTAGGACATGTGTTAGTGTAATATTAATATCATTTTTACCCTTAATTACCCTATTTTCTTTTAACCGTGGTAAATAATAGTAAAAAGTAACTATTCACCAAAAATTATTTTCATCTCATTGAACCACATTTTTCTATTTGATATTAACAGCGTGTCTCGGATTTTCGAAATTCCATTCACAGAAGCGGTAAAATTATGTTTTATAAAAAATTCAGTTTTTTAACTACCACTTAGTGGTTTTACTATTCATCAAAAATTAAAGTTTTTCGGAACAATGCCAAAATTTCACCCTAATATATAATTGATATTACGAATTCAAAAATTATGTCTATTTTACAAAATTCAAAACATATAAGTTGCATTAATTAATTTTATAATTAATTCCTGTTGTTACAACAAATATTGTGTTTTTAAGAAACAATATATATCAAAAGATTGACAATTGTTTATATCCAATTTCAAAGTGAAATTAATTCTAATGAACAACATTGGATAAAATGGAAAAAATATATTCTAATTATACTTTAAAACCACTAAATAATATAATTTATCACTATAAATTATTTTGATTTAGAAATGTGTTTTAGGTATTTTTCACTATTCATAAAAATTGGAAGTTCGTACAAAAATACAAAAAATTCAACTTAGGATAATTTCGATATTTTGAATCCAAAAATGAAATCCATTTTGAAATATAAAATATATATAATTTCATAAATTAGGTATTACTATTCATAACAACTAGTTTGATTGGTTGTGGTGTATTAGAACTCGATGTTGCGTACAACACACACTATCACATTATTCAAAGGGAAGCATACCGTAGAAGCTTGGGGTGTTACAATATAGCTCTACAAGTCTCTACCTTTATCAGTGTTGTCAGTCGTCTGCATCCATCACAACGTAGTGTGGGCATAGCCCGTGCATGGGTGAGTGTACGATACATAGTAAGGACCTCGAGACCCCCGATGGTCACCCAGAATCCACGTAGGATAAACCACAGAAGAAAGATACAATCATTAAGTATCAACCAATTCTACTTAGGTATATGCCCATACATATACCTAAGTTATCAATCACAGTTCGGCTCCAACTCTCGAGCCCAAACTCAATCCATTCCACATAGGAAAGAAGTCAATCACATCGATGATAATGATTGGAAGTCAAGACTCAACTCACACAAGTATACATCATTTGTATAGAGATAGAGATGATCAGATGTAGTCACTGATTCATTTAAGCTGTCGGACCCACACAGGATACAAGACCAGGTAAGCTGTCACCCACACATGATACTAGACTAGATACTCTGTTGGACCCACACAGGATACAATTACAGAGGTCAATACTGCCGGACCCACACATGATACAAGAACAGTAGTCATCACTATCGAACCCATGGAGGATCCCAATACAATAGTCGTCGCTGCATAACCTACGAAGGATTCCAGAATAGTAGTCTTCACAGTCGCAACCCACTCTAGGGTTCCTGCACACAGCACACTCGATTTCGGGAGGATCCGCTCCTCGAGCAATGGGGTCAATACATCAACAATCAAAAATTCTAGAGTTTATTTATCCCAAAGTTCCGCCTCATCAAAAGAAACCCAACGCGTTAGACGGTACGTCAATCAGACGCCTGGTCTAAGAGTTATTGGTTTTTCCATCATAGGGGCTCAGATGTAATTACGCTCATTCCAAACCCAGCTATTTTCCAAAGTTCTCCAAAACTCACTTAGAGTATCTCAAAAGGAACGCCTCATCGCAAGGGTCCCAGTTCCATAGATGGCGCGTCGTTTGGACATACGGTCTTGAAGATATCCACATTTAAGAAAAACGGGCTCGGCCCGTCACGCGTGGTGTGCTAGCGGGTCGGCCCGACCTAGTTCGGGGGGTCCGACCCAGTTGGATGGGTCGGCCCAGTACGGTGGGGTGAAAACTGGAATGACGCTGTAACCCGACCCATGTGAGGGTGGCCAGGCATGGCGGGGCGCGACCCGGCCCAGGCGACAGGATGCCCGGCCCGTGCAAGGTGTCCTGATCTATACCGCTGCTAGCCAGTCACTACTCGACCAACTGGCTAAGTGGCCCAGGGGCGCAACCCCCTGGATTTCTGAAATGGCAGTGCCGAGCGGCGCTGCCCCTCCTCTCCGGATGGCCAAAGTCGGCTGGTCTTCTCTGGCACGAACGACCTGTACAGCGGGCCCATGTCCTCCCGCATGGCACATGCGGGTGCCGCAGCCTCCTTTAAACCGGTCGGCAGGCGGTAGGACGATTCACCGGCGAAGCGGCCCGCAGAGCACTGGTCGCGCTCTTCCCACAACGTGGTGTCATGGAGGGGCCGCGGTCCTCCAGCCAGGACGGCTACGGCAGGCCGGTTCGTCCAGCAGGCAGCTCGCAGATGCGGGTCGCTCCTTCTCGGTGTGGCAACTGTGGGTGTCGCGGATTGCCAACCCAGCTGGCTAAGGCCGGTTGGTTCTTCAGCACGACTGGCCGATAGTTGCGTTCTGCGGTTTTCATCCATGCGGCCGATGCGTGGCCGACGCTACCACTGCTGCCTCTGATCGTCGTCGCCAAAACAAACAATAATTTTCAAAGGGTCGGAAGGCCGTGTTTTTTCATCCCGCACCCTCCGCGTTAGGCGATATCAAAATTCCATAGACGATCACTAGAATTTATCTACGACTAGTGTATAATTTTATTAGACAAAAATTATTCAAACCCCCTACCTTGATTTAAAGAATGGTGCATGTCAACGTGCAGTGGAAGATGATCGTTGCAGAGGTCGGACGTCGCAGATTACGGACGTCGATTCCGTTGATGTCGAGGTGCATCCGAAGGGAAAGAGTCGATGAAGAAGTTATTCACGTTCTTCGTCAGAGTTTCTCTTCATTGAAGAATGGTGTTCTTCATCGGAGAGGAACACCATTCTTCCATTTCTCCAGAGTCTCTCCCCACCAAAATATTTGTCAAGAAAAGTTTATAAGAAGGCTTCTAAATTTTAATATAATTTCCATGCAATTCAAATTGATTCAAATGAATTCAAAGATTAATTAAATGTGGAATTTAATTAATCCTTGGTGTTGGAATTAATTAAGATAAGGTGAAGTGTTTAGAATTAAAAAGAGAGGAGGTGGAGAGTTTTAAGAGTTAACAAGGGGGTTTCATGGGGTTAAAGGGGTAGTTGATGGGTTAGGGGCTCGTGTGGGCCCCACCACACAATATGCTCTCATGGGAGGTTATGTGGGTTTGGGACCCACCTCTAACTTCCCCTTATAGGAAATAACCACAACATAATAAATTAAATAAAATTGTGTACACTTAATGTAACACCACAATTTTATTTTTAATTTTTTACGAATTCCCAAATTTATACTTCTCTTCTCGACCAAACACAACTGCGGTAAAGGTCCCCTTAAGAAAATACCGGCACTGCATGTTCATCAGTTCCCTCTTATTTCAATTCTGAGTACCAGTTAAAATGATAGAATATCTCACACGTACGTTTACTGAACATACCCGAACAAAACATCAGAAATTGATTCCGGTCACACCGGTTCTTGGAATCAAGTTCCTTCAGAAACCCCGGACTTGTAAAATTTTAATGTTTTTAAAAACAATTTTCCTTGAAATTTCCGGGTCTTTAAATTACCCCCACCTTAGTGATTTATGTCCCCGTAAAGCTACAACACACACTAGAAAAACAACATGGGGTATTGATCACGAATATGAGCCTCCGGCTCCCATGTGCTCTCCTGGAGGTTCTCGTACTGTCAGCGAATGTACACTAGAGGAATCGACCATCCACTTAGGACCCACTTATGTCAATTTTCGATCTCCAACAGAACCTCCATGAATGTCGCCTCATCATTGATATCAATCTCCACCGTGGTAGATGATGTGTGATAGGTTGTGCACGTATCTCCTTAAAAGAGATACGTGGAAGACATCGTGTACCCGATGCATCTGAGGTGGAAGGGCCAGGCAGTATTCCACCTCGCCTAATCTACTAAGGACTTGGAAATGTCCGATGAATCATGGAGACAACTTTCCACCTCAGTCAAATCTCCGTAGACCTCATAGTAGTGAGACCCGTCAGAAGACATGGTCCCCATCCTCAAACTCTAGTGGTCTATGTCTCCTATCAGCATAGGACTTATGTCTGCTCTGTGCAGTCTTCATCCGCTCCTAGATGATCTGCACCTTCTCCTTCGTAGCCTGAATCATCTATGGTCCTACATGTGCTAACTCCCTTGGGTCAGTCCTGCACAGATGTGATCTGCATGATCTGTCGTACAGTGCCTCGTAAGGTGCCATCCCAATGGTGGAGTGATAGATATTGTTGTACACAAACTCCACCAAGGGTAAGTGATCCTCCCAGCTGTGACCAAATTCAAGGACACATGCACGGAGTATGTCCTCGAGAGTCTGAATGGTCCTATCAGTCTGGCCATTCGTCTGAGAATGGAAGGCGGTGCTCAAGCGAAGCTATGTCCCAAAAGCTTCATGTAATCCCTTCCATAGCTGAATAGTGAAACAAGCATCTCGATTAGATACTATAGTCAATGTCACACCATGAAGTCATACGATCTCTTGAATGTAGAGGCGTACCATGCTCTCTAATGATCCCTTATCTCTGATCAGTAGGAAGTGGGCCAGCATAGTGATTCAGTCAACAATCACCAAGATATAGTCGTGTCCTCAGGATGTACGTGGAATCCCCATCACGAAATCTATGGTTATCCCATCCCAGTTCTACGCTGAGACCTCTAAGGGTTTTACTAAGCTTGTAGGTACCTGGTACTCCACCTTCACTTGCGGGCAAGTGAGGCACTGTGAAACGAACTCTGCTACATCCTTCTTCATACCCAGCCACCAGTGCTATTGTATGAGGTCCCGATACATCTTCACCACTCATGGATGTACTGCTATATGGGATGTGTGAAACTATCACATCACATCCTCATGTAATGGAACTTGGACCATGGTACACCTCTGAAGAGGGGTACATGATCCCCACCTCCAGAAAATCCATCAGGTGCCTTCCCTGAGGATATCTCAGCACGTTGCGTCTCAGAGTCAATGTCCCTATGATGTGCCTCTCTGTCTCACTGAAGAAGTGGGGGAGTGACTATGAGAGACTGTAGAAAGGCTTCTCCATCTATATCCACAAAGGATATCTGCAACACGGCTAGATTCTTTGTCGCCTCTCCCAGCAACTGAATACCCAATCTCCTACTGAGAGCATCTTCTCAGCAAGAATTCTCTCCACTAGAAGGGCTCGCTCTAGTACCCCCACCTGCTTCGGGATTCTGAGCGGAATTATCATAGCCCTGATCTCATGACTCAGTCCCTGCTCGAAGGTTCAGGACATAAAGAACAGGTTTCATACCATATCTGTGGAGTAGTGTGAGAGATCAATGAACCTTGCTGATTACTGAGCAACTGTCATGCTACCCTGCTGCAGATGTAGTAACTACTGAATCCGCACCACACGGAGGGTGGCTAAAACAAACTCCGAGTGGAAGACACTCTCAATGTCTATACAAAATAAAAATGCATTGTCATGCACCTGGAGCATCAGACTCCACCATCTACCTGTTGATGTGTGTAGGAGACTCACGGCAAGGACCACCGTAAGGTCGGACGTTTTCCATACCAATCTAAAAACTCTGATGACAGGCTCTAGCCAATCCTTAGCTGCCTGTGGGTCCGTCTCTCTACAGAACCTGGGCGGAATCTGTCGCTGGAACTCGTGTAATGCACTCAAGCGGCGTGCACTGTCTTTTGCTAGGGTGGGTGGTATCGATGGCCCATCGGGTAGTGGTACCGCTGGTGCCTCCACTGCGATGGGGCCCTACACCGAGGCCTTGTCGCTCGGTGGGCTACCATCTCATACGTAACATGGAACCCTAGATGGTTGCCTTAATGGGGCTATCCTGAAAAGAAACAGGTGTGCCATGGTCAAAAAAGTATACCTGGTGAGCTGACACAAAGTATTCACAATGAATACTTTTGAAACACACATGCAATCACTGTTTTCGTGAACTGAGTCGGAAATCAGAGGTCAGGGTCCTGGTGTGTGGATACGTCAGCCGTTGCACCAACACTGGACTCCCTGGACGGAATACCACACTCAATATTCTTAACAATATTGCTTCAAAGAAATAATGATCAGAGTCTTGTGTTCTGCGGTAGAATCAACTCCTCTGGTACCAATTTTTCACGACACGTCCTCGAGGCCCATGTTGTGGCAACCCCATGCCCGGTTTCCATAGGCCAGAGGCTGGAGGATAGCACCAAAGGCATAAATCCCTATATTGGGAAGGCATTGCCTTTATAAAAGTAAATAGACACAACAGAGTATGCAACTGAAGTAAGCACTAAGTAATACTGAATACAAAGTAAGTGTTGAATGGAATGGGGCAGAAAATACCAGCCCAATAGTAAGTACAGTACAACTGAAAAGCTAGTACAACTGCAGTAAAGTAAAACATCAACCACTGAGTTGTTCTCCAGAAATCCCACATGAAGGGTGGGTACATATGGCCTCCTCAGCACCTTTGGTCCTTCCGTCCACTCTGTGTAAGTCTCTCCAAGTGGTCCACCTTTGGGTACCATCTTGCTTCACAAGTCTCTACCTCTATTAGTGTTGTTCGTCATCTATATCCAACACAACGTAGTTTGGGCATAGCCCGTGCAGGGGTGAGTATACGATACTCAGTAAGGACCTCGATTCCCATGATGATCTAACAGAATCAACTAAGGATAAACCACATAAGAAATATACGACCAAGAAGTATCAACCAACTCTACGTAGGTATATTCCCATACATATACCTATGTCATCAATCACAGTTCGGCTCCAACTCTTGAGCACAAACACAATCCAGTCAACACAAAATAGAATTCAATCACATCAATGATAATGATTGAAAGTCAAGAATCAACTAACACATGTATATATATTTCTTATAGCGATAGAGATGATCGTATGTAGTCACTGATTCATCTAAGCTGTCAGAACCACACATGATACTAGACCAGCTAAGTTGTCAGACCCACACAGAATATTAGGCCAGCTACTCTGTCGGACCCACATGGATAGAAGTACAGAGGCCAATACTCTCGGACCCAGACATGATACAATAACAGTAGTAATCATTGTCGAACCCATGGAGGATCCTAGTGCAGTTGTGGTTGCAACCGAACCCACAGAGGATTCCAGTACAGTAATAATCGCAGTCGTAGCCAGCTCTAGGGTTCCCGCACACAGCACACTCGATTCTAGGAGGATCTGCTTCTAGAGCAATGGGTTCGATACATAAACTATCTCTATGTCCAGAGTTGATGTATCTCGAAGTTATGCCTCATCAACATATACCCAACGTGACAGGCAACACGTGAATCAGACGCCCAGTCTATGAGTTATTGGCTTTTCGGTCCAAGGGGCCCGGTTGGAATTACGCTCATTCGAAACCTGGCCATTTTCCAAAGATGTCCAAAACTAACTTAGAGTATCACAATAGTACTTCCTCATCACAAGGGTCCCAGGGCCACAGACTGAGTGTCGTTCGGATGCATGGTCTTGATGATATTCATGTTTAAGAAAAAAAGGCCCGGCCCGTAAAGCCCGATAGGCTGGCTGGTCGCCCCGACCCAGTTCAGTGGGTCCGACCCAGTTGGAGGGGTCAGCCTGGCCTGGCGCGGTGCGGTCCGGCTCGGGCGACAGGCGGCCCACCCCGCGTAAGGTGGCCCGGTCCGTGCCCCTAGCGGTCGGCCGAGCTGTCCGCGGGGTGCGGCTGCCGATTTTCCGAAACAGTGACACCGAGCGGTGCCACCCCTCCTCTCCGAACGGCTAAAGTTGTCTGGTCTTCTCTGGCGCGAGCGGCCTACACAGGGGGCCTCCTTCAACCCCAATGGCAGGCGTCCTGCCAGTTTGCCGCCGAAGATGCCCAGAGAGTGAAGGCCATAGTCTTCCCGCAGAGCGGTGCCTTGGAGGCGCCGCAGTCGTCCATCCCAGCCAGCTACGGCTGGCCAGTTCATCCAGTAGGTGCCCCGTGGATATGGGCCGCTCCACCATCACGCATCACCTACTAGTGACGTGGATTTCCATCCCGGACGGTTGTGGCTGGCTAGTTCTTCAGCCCAAGTGGCCCGCAGTTGTGGCCCTCGGTTTTTGTCCAAGAGGCCGACGCACGACCACCACTTCCATTGCCGCCTCCGATCTTCATTGCGAAAACAAAAAAGAATTTTTCGAGGGTCTTCGGACCATGTTTTTTTGGCCCGCGCCCTCTTCATTAGGTGATATCAAAAGGTCATCGATGATCACTTTCATTTATCAACGAAAATTTTATAATTTTATGAGACTAAATTTGTACAAACCCCCTACATTTGTTTCAAGAACGGTACACGTCAACGAGCCCTGGAAGAAGAGCGTCGTGGAGGTCGGATGTCACTGATTACTGACGTCGATTCTGTTGACGTCGGGGTGTATCCGAAGGGAAATCATCGATGGAGAAGTTTTTCTTGTTCTTCATCAGAGATGTTCTTTATTGAAGAACGATGTTCTTCGTCGGAGAGGAACACCATTCTTCTAATTCTCCAAAGTCTCTCCCCACCAAAATATTTCTCAAGGCAAATATTATAACAAGGCTTCCCAATTTTAATAGAATTTCCATGCAAATCAAATTGATTCAAATGAATTAAAAGATTAATTAATTGTTGAATTTAATTTATCCTAGGTGTTGGAATTAATTAAGAGAAGGTGAAGAGTTTAAAATTCAAAAGAGAAGAGGTGGAGAGTTTTAAGAGTTAATGAGTGTGGTTCAAGGGGTTAAAGGGGTAGTTGATGGGTTAGGGGCTTGTGTGGACCCCACAACACATTATCCTCTCATGGGAGGTTATGTGGGTCTGGGACCCACCTCTTACTTCCCCTTGTAATAAATAACCAGAACTTAATAAATTAAATAAAATTGTGTAAACTAAATTGAACACCACAATTTTTTTTTTAATTTTTTACGAATCCCCAAATTAAAAATTCTATTCTCAACCAAACGCAACTACGGTAATGGTCCCCTTAAGTGAATATTGGCGCAGTGAGTTCATCAGTGCCTTCAGATTTTAATTCCAAGCACCGGTTCAAGAGATAGAAAAACTCACACGTGCATTTACTTAACGTACACAAACCAAACATCAGATATTGATTCTGAGCACACCGGGCCTCGGAATCAAGTGTCGTCATAAACCGCAGACTCGTAAAATTTCAATGAATTTAAAAAAATTACTTTAAGTTTTTGGGTCTTTATTGTGATCACATCATTAGTATAAATATAGCGTTTTAACAAATACAATATACATAGATAAAGGAAGTGATGTATTAAACAAGTATGATCATACATTATGATGACCATTTATCGATGCTTCCAATATAGATAACATCCTTTGGATTTTACCTCGACCAATCCTAAGCTAATATCCAACATCTTAAGAATTAGTCAAATCATATTTGTGATATGTTCATGATCATCAAGATCACATCCCAAACCATGTATGTTGAAACATCCCAAGGAAGCCTCACCATAACACACCTTACTCTTAAAGGTTTTTATGGTGTATTTAAGGGATAAATGTCAGGAATCTAGATATAATAGTATGTACATTATATTTTATATAATATGAATTTATTTTTATCATATTATTGTTACTTTATAAAATAATTTTAATATAATCCAAAAAATATTAATAGAATTTCCTGTAATATTAAAATTCAATTATAGAAATTATTTAGAGGAATTGGTGGATTATTTATATAAAAAACATTTTCAGAAAAATATATTATTAAATAATAATTGTTAAATATCAATTATCATATAATTATTATGAACTCAAATGTAATTTTTTTAATGGTTCAAAAACTATTTTTTTCAAAAAACCATCATTTCCCAATAAATATTATTTATTAACTTAAATGTTACTAAAAATAATTTATAAATTTTTTAGATAAAATGGATATTGTTTTTTATCAAAAAGATAATATTATATATTTGTTATTATTCATAATTTTTGGAGATGTTTGAATATCCAGGTAAATGTACAATATTGTATAAATATAAATTTTGTATTATAACAATATAATGACCCAAAATTGATATAATAAATATTCTTAATGAGATCCATGAACAAATATTTTTTTCCCTTTAAAATAATGTTATTTTATTTTCATTTTATTAATTTTATAACTCTTTTATTATCCTCTAAAACTATTAATATATTTTAATGTTTTTAATTAATTTCAATAATATTATGCGTCACTTCCAAATAATCATGTGTGTAATTATATTTATATCATCCATTGAAATTATAAAATAATCGAAATCAAACATATTTGGGTGAAACCATGGGAAATACCATTAGACGTTTTGTTATTTCGATTTTTTTATTATATAGAGTCCAAAATCTAATACTGTGAAATAATACAGAAGTCCCTAATCCATTCCAATATAATCCTACCCTACTACCATTTATCATTGTTAAAAATTCTTGTATTTTTTCCTCACTCTTACATACACTCTCTTCAGTCCCCACCTAATCCCCCGTGCTATCTTGAATATCCTATCAAGCATTTGGATTCAAAAACTCAATTAAGGTATCCTCTCATTCTATTTCATATTCATTATTTTTTATTAAATTATACCTTTTATATACAATTTATATTATTGGGACATTCTAGTACATGTACTAATTTCATTCAATATTTTTACAAATTATCAGGGACCACTTTCAATCTCATTAACCCATTTTATGAATTATTACATGACAATGTAATACTTACAACATTTCACATTGATTTTCCATGACAAAACTACTATGTAGTGAATTGAATACCCTGTTCTTATCAAGGGAATTAACCATTCAGAACATATAAATATTTTAATTAGGAATTATATGTATATATTCCACGCTAATTTATCATGGAATAAAATGTGATGATGAAGGAATACATGTTCTATGATCTATGTAGAACACATAAATATGAGAATGAAATGAACGTAAAATGTGCACCCATAATTATATATCCATAAAATGTATTAGGTAATGTTTAGTCTCATGAGACATTATTTAGGTAGTGTGATTGAACCAAAATCCATTATTATAATTTTTCCATCATATTGTCTTAGAAGTTAGCATTGAAATATTTTTATGATGCAATATTTGAAGTTGTTTCCACATTTCTCATGTTAGAATTATTATCCTATGTAATTACTAATTATTCATTTTCCTTTTATTACACATCTATATGTCCACTGTCTAACACATATTACCTTCTTCCATGTTTCTTACCTTAGTGGTATTTATTTCTCACCAATTTTTTTATATGTCCCTATGTTATCTTTTGTAGTTTCAATAGATAGAATGTCAAGGATGTTTTAAATAAAGATGATGACTATTATTTTATAAATTATTATGTAATGTACCCAATTCCAAAATACACTATAATTCATGATTTTAGAGATTTTAATGTATAATATTGTTTCATAAATCATGAATTAATTTATATGAAAGACCATGGTTGTTATAGATGGTATAAATTAAATGTTTTGTTATTTTGGGGTTACGATTAAAGAAATCTAGAGGAATACATATGTATAGGACTAAGTAAATTAAAACTTCCTTAAATATTTTCAGATGTAGAGATTTTTTTCCAAGAAGGAAACATCACTATATGGTTACTAAAATTGGATGTCATTTGGGCCCAAATTTACCTAGGTGTAACATATCTGACATGGTGAATCTAGATTGACACTGCCTAACCTAGTACACAACAACAAAACATATTTTCAATGTATTTTTACAACCCCAAGATATATTATTGTGTTAAATCCTAAGATCATTACAAAACATTATTAATGGATGAAAAAATATTTTAATAAAAATATGTGTTATGATTTAGATCATGGGTAAAATAGATTGAATCATAGAAATTTATAATTTAAGTAAATAAATTTATTTTATAAGTAATCAATTTAATGTCATTAAGTTATCATTTATGTCTTTAATATTTAAAAAAAAATACTCCTCCATTATTTTACTTTTATTCTTGTCTATGTATGGAAATAAGAGGAACCAGGTAAACAATCAACGTGATAGGAAATGTGATTACTGCCCAGATGAGATTACCAACCTGATGGCAGTGGAAAAAAAAATTAATGATACGCTCCCAGTAGATGAAGGTTATGAATAGAAGCATGTATAAATAGAATAACCCAAATCCCTATAAGAATGAAAAATCATCGATGGAGTCCTTTTTGTGAAAATGGCCTCCTACTTTCAACGAATCATATAATCCCTTAACTATGAAATAATAGATAATATTAATTGAAAATATATTCTCCAAAAATCAATGTTATGAACAAGAAAAAGGTTTAGTGTTATGTTTATCATATGGAGGGAGAAATTTACCATTTGTTTACATTGATCAAGATTATAAGTACAAAGAAAGATAACAGATTTTTTGGGTGGATGGAATTCTATAAATTATATTTTGATAAATATTTTTAGAATACTCACTGAAATAATATACACTTTTATTATTCTTCTACACATTCATTGATATTAGGAATGTTTAGTAGTAATATTAAAACATCACCATAATTAATTGAAGTAGATATGTTTGTGAAAAAATAAAATGGGAAAATTATTTCATACCAAGTATACAAATCCCCCTATCAAAATTTTCTAGATTCACCTCACTTAGGATAATTTAATACTCCTATTGGAATATTTTTATATCATTTAGGTCTTGGATTGACTTTCCCTATAGAGTTAAATCATACATATTTGAGAGAATGAAATCACTATATGTATCATGACTCTTCCTCTAATTCTATAAAGGTGAAAGGATTATGATTAATCTTCTCTAGAAGCTACATCCCTTTTATGGTTATTATTTCCCAATGAACAAGAATATCTACCTCAAATGATTGATTTTTTGGAAGGAATCATCCTTGTAGTCCTGCCAACTATGATGGATTATGGTGATGTGTTTCATGAGAAATTGTATAGTCTTTCTCTTAACAGAGAGGATGAATTTTCATTCGAGCATATACCTATGGAGTTACTATTATCCAAGAATAAATATAGAATGTCTATTTTGGAACATTAGGAGAAAAAAAACAATAAGAGGATATAGATAAATAGTTTTTATTTCAAAGTGCTTCATTATCGGGTGCACCGGACCTCTCTATCATGAATTAGGATGGATAAATAAATCATTTCATTGAAGATCCCGAGAAAATAATATCTTGATATCGTTCAGGATTCCTCATCAATGGATGATAACCTTTTTAATTATATATGTCGATATTGATAATTACCGAAGGTTAAATTTCAGTCAATATATTACTAAGTTATGGTGAAGAAGGAGGATATCTATAGGACTACTTTTCTTACATGGTATGAGTACTATGTCTTCATAATAATTCTATTCATACTCACTTGTAATCCATAAATCATTTTGTACATGATTAATAATGTCGATAGATATTATGTTGAGAATATTTTGTTGTTATTTATTGTTGATATTATTATATTAAACCTAACCAAAGAAAATAATTAAGATAATAGGAGCATTGTGTTAATGATATTGTGATATTATTAGCTTTATGTGATGTATAGAAAATATGAGATCTGGTTGAGGTAATTATCATTATAGTGACAAATCACCACATGAAATGGGGTATTTTTGGATCCTTAGAAAATATAATCAATTGAGTATGTCATAGAAAAACATATATGAAATATAAATATAGTTTCATTGGGTTAGCTGGTTATTATCATCAATTTTTTAGAAAATGATCACAATTATCAATTCTTCTTACCATGATAACTATGAAGGGTTTCAATTTTTATTGGAATGATGACTGTGATGAGTTATTTTAGCATCATTGAATAATGTATATTTCTAGACATTTTCTTAGACTACCCACAAGTGGAGAAATTTATGTGGTATTTAGTGATGATTTGAAAAAAGGGATTGGGATGTTTTTTAATATAGAATTGAAAATTAATATCCAATGCTTCATAGAAGTTGGATGTTCATTAAAAGAAATATGACAAACATGATATGGAGTTTTCTGTAGTGACCTTATCTTTGAAAATATAGTGGAATTATCAATATGGGTATTATTGTTAAATATATATGAATAAAATAGGCCACGCTTATATATTCACACATAAAGAGATAAATATATGCCAAAGAATAATGTTATAGTTGGTCAAGGACTATGAATACTCATTTCACTGCAATCATGGTAAAGAGAATTACGTGATAGATTCTCTATGTTGAAAGGATCTAGCAATTCAATCATTTTTTAGAATTGAGACGGATCCAATCATCATATATTTACAAAGGATGAACATATAAATCATAAATGAAGTTACATCATAAATCCTTTCACAAATGATTTCCCACCCATTTTTTATTGAGATGTTAATGGATTTCAACAAAATAATTCTGGAATTTAAAATAAAGTAGAAACCATAAGAAAATTTAAATCCTAGGATTTCATTGTTAATGAATAATGTGTTGTGATATTTGTTATAAGGTTTTGTGTGTCATCAACTCCCGAGTTCCAGAATGTGATGTTGGATGATGAACATAGCTAATCCTTCACCATGAACCTTCGAAGAACAAATATGTATCGATATTCTTAAAACACCATTTCTAGGGTTATATGAATAAGGAGATTGTAGAATATATTGAATTATGTACATTGTGTGTGCATGTGAAGAGGAAATGTAGAAATCTTAGGGGATGATGAAAACACTACCAATACCTAGAAGGAAATGAAAATAATCACCATGGAATTTGTTATTGGACTTCTGAGGACATAAATATTGTACAATTCTATATGGGATATGGTAGATCATCTTATAAAGGCATCAAACATCATTGAAATTCAAGAGGACATGTCACTAGATAAAATTGCATGAATATACATCAGATATGTGGTGAGGATTCATGGTGTACCACTACCAATTATATCTGATCTAGATTTAACATTCATATTAGTTTTCTATAATAGTCTCAAAAATTATCTAAATATTTAGATAAACATCAGAATGACTTATCACCCCAAAACGATGGAAAATCTGATCTGATGATACATATACATTAGGAAATATTAATAGAATGTTCAATTGACTTTGAAAGAGAAGGATATCATCATCTTTTAATATTAGAGTTCACATACAATAATAGTTTCCACTCAAACATCAGAATGGCCCCTTATGAATAATTTTTTGGGATGTGGTGTATAAAATCTGAATGATGAAATGTTTTATGTGAATAGAAACATCTAATTACTAAAATAGTGGATTAAATTGTGGAAATATTTAAGACTATTTAGTAGAACATCAATTAATCTATATGTCTAAATAAGAGGAATATTGAAAATCATTGTCACGAACTATAGTTTTATGTAGGATAGATTTTATTCCTCTAAATTTATCTATGAAAAAATGTGATAAAATTTAGAATGAAGTGATTGATTATTCCATGATACATTGGAACCTTTGAGATACTTGACCACATTTAAGAGGTTTCCTAATATATAGAACTCCAACCTATCCTATCTCATGCATATTTTGTATTCCATGTAACCCTCTTGAAGAATTACATACCATAAACCTCAGTTGTATTAAATCAAATATCGGTACCATTTAATAATTATAATTCCTATGAAGACTATAAGATAATGATATTAGGAAGTAGTGGAGACGTTATATGAAATAAGGTAATGCACCGAGTGATAGTGATGTAAAGAAACCATGAAATTGATGAACTGATGTGGGAACAAGAGGATGTTATTAAACATAGCTACCATAATTTTGTTAATTGTGGGAAATGAAAATTTCAAGGGATAAATTTTATAAGTGGGGATATTGTAATTACCCAAACTATTATAAATAATATTCTCCTTTTAATTTATTTAAATTTTTCAACATTATAACGTTGTTATAGAAAACACATCCAATCATTTTTAATTTTTATATCTTATTATAATTAAATAACTATTATGCATATTTACAGTTGATAAAATAGTCTTTGGATATTGATCACATGATTTCCAGAAATATAAGGTTTTCAAAAATCCAATTGATAGAGAAAAATGATGTGACTATCGTAATAAATAAGTTCATACACTATGAATACCATTTAATAGATCTTCATATGGAGATAACATCATTAGGATTTTCCATTTAACAAGCCCAAGATGAGGTCGAACTGCTTAATCATGATTCAAAATGTTTACTGGATAAATTCAATCTCATCGATATAATGACCCAAACCATATATAGTGAATGACCCCCATAAACATTCATTGCCAAACACATTACTCATAGTGTGTTATTAGGTGCATTAAATAGATATGAATCATGAACATATCTATACGAGTATGTACAATATTTTTTATATAATATTAATATATTTTCATCATAAAATTGTTACATTATATTTGATTTCAATTTTGATAGAATAAAATACTAATAGTATTTTAGGTAATTTAAAAATTTAAAAAAAGAATTTATTTTGATGTATTAATGTATCTTTGAAATTAATAATATTTTAATAAAGTTTTATTAATAAATAACATTTATTATATACAAATAATCATATAATTTTTATGAAGTCAAATCAAATTTTTGTAAATGTTCAAAAACTGTTATTTTTAAATAGTCTATCACTTGTCAATATATATTTATTATTATATTAAAATTGAATATAAACATATCTCAAAATTTATATAGTTAAAATAAAGATTATTTTATAAATAATCATGTCAGAATTACCACTTGTTTATTTTTACATAATTTTCTAACAATAAAACATTTGGGTAAAATTTGCATACCATATAAATACACTTTCTATATAGTGAAAAAATAATCACCAATTTGATTTAAGGAATACTATAAATTGGTTCCATGGTAAAATTTTTGTTCACATTAATCTTATTTGATTATATGGTCATTTGATTAATTTTAAAAATCATTATAAATCCTTCAATACTATTAATATATTTTCTATTTTTAAAAGCATTCTTATAAAAGTATGAATATTTTCCACCTTATAAAGTTATTATTTAATTTTTTCAGATCATGGATGTAAAAATAATTCCAACAACTCCTATTTTTGTAAACTATTGGAAAACCCCATGGAAAGAATTTTGGTTTTGGTTATTTTATTATATAGAGTTCAAAACCATTGTTTGAGATATTATTATGAAATCCACTATCATTTCCTATATATTCCCACCAAATATATAATTTTTCATCCCTAAATTTCATTGTCTGATGTACTTACTCTTTCTTACCCTCTTTAGAGTCCTCCTAGAAAACCCCAAGCTCTCAAGTACCGCTTCCCAAGAATTTCTAGTCACAACCTCATTTAATAGATCTTCACCATCTCCTACGAATTCATGATGTTTTTTTATCATTTTTTACAATTTCTAGTTCATATTTATCATAAGTGAATTTTCGTATTACTATTACATCCTATTTTATTTAATAATTATTATATTCCCCTATGTATCAAATAAAACCATTTTATGAATTTTTATGTGACAATGTTATTCTCAAGAAATTTCACAATAAATTCAATGCCATAAAAACTATGTAGTGAGAAAAATAAATAGTTTTTATCAATGTTGATAGCAATTAGACTCATAAAATTATTTTAATTGGGACATACATGTATATATACCACACTCCATTATCATGTAATAGAAGATGATTATGAATGAATCAATGATGTATGATATGTGTGGCACACATAACCATGTGAATGAAATGAATGTGTTAGGTGAGCCCAGAATTATATGGCACTCAAAATAATGGGTAATATAAATTGACATTGGAGTTCATGTTTGGATAGGGAGTAAACATAATTAATTTATTTAACTTTTATCCATAAATACTTTTATGGCAGTTATCCTTAACCTGTGATTGTGATAAAGTGTTTTCTGTTGTTTCCATATGTTCCATGTTATGATTATCATTCTAAATCATTCATTATTATTCATGTTCCATTTATTCCCTATTTTTCATAATATTTGATAACCTTTTCTTTCTTATTAAATATTCACCCCCTTACTAGGATTTATATCTCACCACTTTCCAATATCTTTCCCAAGGTTATGACATGCAGTTTCACGTAAAAACTTGTTAATGATATTTATAATAAAGAGGTTGTTTTTATCATAAACTATTGTCTTATGTACCTAATTACAAAATAAAATATACTTTCCAAAAATATTGTTTTTAATGTATAATATTATGTAATAAATCATAAAAATTATTTACCAAATAGAAGTGCTGTTATAATGTATACTAAAGGAGGTATCTCAAATTTAAGGGTAACACCTTACGTAAATCATTCAATGAAAATTTATTCATATACATCCAATAATTATATTATATCAATAATAAAATAAATAATCCAAAAATATACTATTTTATTTTATTTTGATATTTGGAAAATAATTTTTCACCCCTAATCTATCAAATTGTAAATTAAAGTACCACTAATGAACATGTGTGGACACTGACTCCGCGATGTTTTATTATTCATTTTATATCTACAAAATAAATTGATCTATATAATGATGTATTTATAATATATATATGATATTTAATATTTAATTAATATTAAATAATGATAAAAAATTTATTTAAATTTCATCCCGTATTTTTGTTAGAAAATAAAAATAATGTTTATCTTTATGCTCAAACTAGCATATCAATGAATGGTCTAATATATATATATATATATATTTTATTCTTATAAATTTGTATAAATTGAATGTTTATGTTTTTTATGTCATAATTTAAATTCATTTTATGATGGAAAATGGACCATGAAACTTGGACAATAACAACTAAATTGAAACATACAAGAAAAATTAATCATTTAAAATGTGAAATGATGATGATAATGAATGAATATTAATGTGGAAAATTTTATTTCATAGTTATACATTTAATTTTAACATATATATGAATAAAAATCTAGTATATATATAATGAAAATAAATATATTACACATTAGGTTAATTTCACTTACAAATAACTTCACACATGTGGTAATGGTCTCCCATCTAACATTATTTTATTTTCATTTTTTTTCATATTCACTTATTTCTTCTTTAATATAGTATATATACTACATCCTTGATATGATAAATCATGAATATATTTCGAAATAGGATATCTTAAATATAATATAATGTTATTTACTTCATGTGTATTCTTAATTGAAAGATAATATAGTGGTAATGGTTTAATGTTACAATCACACTTTTTACTAATGTTATTTATGCTTGAAATTATTATGATAAAATATATGATATATCTCTCAAAAATCATATTTATTTCATTATAAGCTTGTAAATTCATGAAATTAAATGTTTTCTTCTTAATTTATAATCTCTAATTACTTAAAAGATTAAAAATAATGTTTTGAGGTAATCAGGCATTGTTTAGTTATTCTATTGAGAGTTTTCTTATTCTATTTTCATATATTCATTAAAAATATTTAATGAATATTTTTATTATACTCAGATGAATTATATTTAAGTTATTTTATCAATTTTTTAGATTTTATGACAATTTTCAAAACAAATATTCATATCATTTTGTAAACAATGTAATTTTAAATGAATGGGTGAACAAAATATTTATTTTAACATATAACATAATTTACTTTTCCCATAATTATGAATATTTTTTTCCATAAATATAACATTACATTTTTATATTTTTCTTTTCAATAATTACATAAGAATATTTTTGAAATTTTTGAAATTTAAAATATTTATTTTAAATTTAAAAGGGTATTTTTCCATGAAATTAACCAATTATGTTTTGAGATGATATTATACTTTGTAAAAATTACTTATTTAATATAATTATTTTTTTGTATTAAATATTATGATTTCATCCATAATGTTAATCTGGATGAATATGTTCATTTATCTACTGTGATAAATTGGGGAAAATATAATCATTTCTTATGGTATTTTTTCAATACGAATGTTAATATATATTTTTAATTTAATTGTAATTAATTTAGTTTATATGATTTACCAAATGGAATTAATAAGGGATTAGAGGATCTTATTATAGAACATTGATGAAATTGTATGATTCATGAGACAAAATAATTTCATTATTTGTTATAATCTAAACCAATTTATGTATGATGTATTCTCTTAAATCATTCATCATAAGATTTTATAGTCTACCATTATGAATTACAACATTTTGAAACTATTTAATATATTCCCTATGATTATTTATGTTATAAGGTCATCCATGGATATAATATTATTTTAAAATGTTTTTTATATTTCATATTAGACTATTCATTATATTTACAATATTATATGATCTAGTTTTATTAAATGATATATCATGTTTTGTGATTTCCCTTACCAATCATCCAAGCTCTCACATTTTTATATTTTCCTTTCTTAGGGATACCATGAAGGGGTCAATGATTTTAAGGTATATTATATATGAGAAAAAAATGGTATCACCTCAATTTAATGTTGTATTGAATGTTTTAAAGGGAAATTTTAGAATCTAGTACGAATTATGTCTCCCAAGAACACTAAATAATTGAATCCTTTATGATGTTATTCCTTGTACCTTATGCCAATGTATTAAAATAATGGTTAATTAAGGGTTTCTGAATCATGGTGTAACAAAAGTAAAAATAAATATACAATAATATTACTCATGATCGAAATGTCATTTCTGCCATATAGGCATCAATAATGGTCAATGATTATTTCAAACAAACATTTATTCCGTCATCCAAATAGAGAAGGAATGTATAGAACAAAAAATAAAAGATAAGAAAGGCACCAAAAATCAAATGAAGAACTAATTTCAATGAAATATTATATATTATAATACACATGGGATAAAAAAATTCAAATACATTATTCCTTATTTATGACTAAGGATTGATTTATTAAAAATATGTTTGGCTATGGATAAAGGTAAACCAATATTTAATATGAAATATTGAACATGATTATTTTTTGTCATAAAAATGAAATGATATTAATGACCTAACTATTATTAAATACAAAATTCATGAACTAAGTTATATAACTCACCATATTCTATTCAATTTCATATCAACATTTTAATACTTGATAGAATTCTACCATGAGAACCTCTATATAATAAGGAAATTCCTTACATTGTTAGGTTAACCTGAAAACAACTATTACACAAGATTCAACATATAGAATCTGATATTTCAATTTTCCCCACATTATTCTTCCCAAATAAAAACAACAACACAAATTACAATATTGAATTTTCAAATATATTGTGTACCATATGGGATCTCTCAATGATAAAGGGTTATAAAACAATATGAATTGTATCTTGCAGATTATCACCCATATACTTAGATATTCCACACCATTAGATTTTTTATTTTTTGTCCTCATACTACTCATGGGGTAGTCCATAAAAAACCTTTCCGAAAGACCTCATATTTCATTTCATACTCCATGGTGCATGAAAACCCACACAACCTATTCCAATCACCCTAATGTGAGATGGGAATAGATTCCTACCACAAGTGAGAATTATAATACCCTATTACATAGCTAGAAAAATATTGTTACAATTAAATTAGATGAAGGGAATTACATGTGAGATAAAAACCCGATATAAAGCTTGGAATCATTTAATTTAGCTCTATGTGATCATAAGAGAAGAGAAATTTAGAATGGGTTAAC
Organism: Viscum album; assembly: GCA_963277665.1. Taxonomy (NCBI): domain Eukaryota; kingdom Viridiplantae; phylum Streptophyta; class Magnoliopsida; order Santalales; family Viscaceae; genus Viscum; species Viscum album. Next base: position 1,133,154,179 of record OY728150.1, on the reverse strand, counting down.
CCACAAATGAGATTATCTCACAAAAATCAGATATACTATGACACATATTTTTAAAAACTGGGATACAAGTATGTATGAGATAATACCCTTTTGTATGAAGGTGTCTCCATGTATGGTAATAAATATTAAGCACATAAAATAAAAAATTAAACCAAAGAAAAATAACTCATTCTATTAAAAAAATAAAATTATAACCATTTTCTTCCAAATTATTATAAAAAATATTCACAAATTTTTTTTACATTATAAAACAAAATTTAACAAAAATGAAATGAACCCCCATAAAGCATATTATAACTATGAAATTCTCACAGACACCCCAAAATTCATGAATTTTGATGGTAAAATGTTTGGGGAAATATATTCATTTATAGAATTTAGTTTTATTATTTATTACATTCATAATGATTCATGAACTTTTTATTTAATATTTATGAAAGTGGAATTATTGATGTGTCATTTTCGAAGTCAAAGTCTAGGGAAAATATATTTTATTATTATTCATATTTTTTGAGATATATCAACAATAAAAAATATAGAGTTATATATGTTTAATGACGATGGTGTTAGACACCCTTATAGCTTGAGCTACACTAACACAATTCATGTGACTAGTCCTTATTTATAATATTTAATTATGAAGTAGTAAGTATTATCAATTCCTTTAATGATAATAGTGTTGAACCCAAATAGAATTTTGATTAAAGATTTATAGTGTATTATATAATTTTGATAAAATTATTATACCATATATGAAAATATTTTAGCGTATATATAAGAGGATTTTTTATATAGATTTACTAGTTTATATATGTGACGTAATATTCAGTGAGAATTAAAAAATTTATAAGAATCTATTTTTTGAATAACATTCATTGGTTTAGTATTTCATTTTAATTTTTTTCATTTATTAAGCTATGTGATTGATTTAGAGCATTCAAATATGATAAGAATTTAGTAGAAGAGGGATGGAGAATGGAGTTGGACGAACAAATGTCTAGTTTTGTGTCGTATAATGCACCTAAATTGGGGTGGAACACCACTTAAATTTTTGTGGAAATATTTTAGCCAATACGATTATATGGTAATCCTTTAGAGTTTCATGGTATTTTTGTATTTTGTTTTAAATATGCAAACAATTTTCCTTATATAATTAAATATAAATATTTTATGTAATCCCACACTAGGGATTTTGTGATTGGTTTTATTTTAGAAGGAACATTTATATATCTCCATCTTTAACAATCCACGATCCATCTAACAATGAAGTGAAATTTTTCAATGATTTTTAGTAAATAGTTTTATGCCCCAGTATGCTAGAATTTTTTTGAATGATCAACCCAAATATATGTAGTTTTTGATTCCTAATGTTTTAAATCAAACATTAAATGTAAAATTTACTATGATATATATATTTTTCTTCATTATTGACGTTCTATCATATTTTTGAATGAAAATTATTGTTATTATTATTAAATTGGTAATATAACTACTTATTACTAGTGATTAATATATTTTATTAGGGTAGTGACATAAGTAATATTTTCCCCAATATAGGGATGTTTTTTAATTTATGAAATTGAAGAAATTTTTTTTTTGGATATTGAAATTGGTTTCAATATAACTTTTTTAAAACATCTTACCTCCCCATTATATGATTATATTGGGGATGATTATTACATCATGTGGAATAGGGAAAAATTTGTGAACCACTTTATATTTATATTAATTAAGGAATTATATTTTATTTCACCATGGATATTTTTGGTATAAACACATAATTATATGATTATTTTGGAATTTTTTGTCTTGTAATTGTATTTATAACTATAGTGGTCACCTTGTATAAAAGGCCCTGAACTTAAATATTTCGTAATATTGATTTAAGTAAATAATTTTACATTCATTCACATCCTGGATCTTCTAAGGTTTAGAGTTTTAGATAATTAGTCATTTATTATTACATATCATCACATAATAATATACGAGGATACTATCAAAACTGTATCCATTTTTTCAACCAAAGGAAACCCTTTTAAAAAACATAATTTTTTTTCTTTGATAAAAATCTTCATGAATTATTACATTCTCTTACTCATCCTTATACCATGTGAAAACAGTCTAAAAAATATTGTTTGGGAATTAAAATATTAATATGGAATACCCAAATAAGGGAAACGATTACCCTTTTAAAAACATGAAAACCATGAAAACATTTTCATAAATTAATTATTTTCATCATTATGATGTTGAAAATTTTATTCTCTGAATATTAGCTCATATCTTACCCTTTTAACTGAAATTCTACAATAAAACCATAGAAAACACTCATAACATAAAAATTATAACTTGGGACATAATCATTGTTCAATATAATAACAATACAGTCGATTTGGGAACATTTCATTCTTACAAATAGAATAACCATATGGTCGACATCCATAACCAATGAATTGAAGGTTAAAATATAACCACCCATCCTTGGTTTATCACGGAACCAAAAGTCATTGGTTTTTCACATAACCAATCTTCATTGGTTTATCATGTAACCACTTATCAAATGTCTATTTACAATTATATTATATATATTTTTTTGAAATTATAATCATTTCACTCCCAAAATTTAATTTGAAATAAAAATAAATAATTTTAAGATATTATAATAGTCAGTACACTTTCAATACTATTTTCAATAATGAAACACCCAAAAAGTGAGTAATGTATTTATTATCCTTTAAAAACATTAATTCTCATAGATGAAGCCAAATATCAATTAACAGATATGGTTGTGGAGAGGTCATTATCTTCGCATACATTATAAAATGTACTTTTTTCATTTAGTGAAATTATTCATATAAAAAAGAATCCCTTTTAAAAATAATTAATGAAATTAAAATACAAATATTTGATTATATACCATATTAAGGGAGGTCATGTATAAATTAATGTATTTCTCAATGAATATAGATTGAGACAATGTACCATGCCTTGATTCAGACTCATCATGTACAATAATTATGTTCCTAAATAATAAAAATAGTTTAATTTATACTTTCCTGATTACTCATTTCAAGTTTATTATTCCTTTTATACAAATATTTATCTTGTTTTAAAAATTACATATTTATTTATGTTTATATCAGATGTTTTGATGATATTTGGTACTTGGGTCAAAAATGAACTTCTATATATGTAAAATGTCCATGTGGTAAAAATTTCATCATCGTGAGTTATTTTAATGATTTATATTTCATATATATCGAGTATATATGAATTCATTATAGTAAATATTATATTTACATATGAAATAAAATGCACCATTCAAGGAGACGGTAGTCTATACGTTTGCATGAACACTATGTTCCTGCATTTTTCTTATTAGATGAATAAAAATTAAATTATAATATCAGTATTATATTTTTTTATATATGTGTCATATGTTTAATAAAAACATCCTATATTCATTCCATGTATTTTGGGAATGATTCATATCACCTTGAGGGTTGGTAGTCGACACATACACAAATGAATTTATTATATAACCACAATATAGAAAGCATGAAGGTGTGTTTAATAGAACATATACAGAATATTAAATAGGTTATAATATATATAATAAAATATTATTTTACTTGAATAATGGTTTCATGTCCATTTATAAAGGAGGTAAGAGAAAAATAATGAAAACTTTATTTGAAGAGGCAATTAACTGGCATATCTTGGACAATAATTTCAATTATTCGAATAAGAGGACGTAAGAAATGAATTGTATACGATATATTGAATTATAAACATAAAAATATACAATATACATTATTATGGACCAGTCATTCATTAATGTATGAAAGAGGTGATGATAAAGAGTTAAAATTAATAAATTAAGAGAGGTACATTAATAAAATTTCCTCTTGAATTTCCCCTCCATGAAAGACTCATGAAGACCTTGTTTTTGGTCTTTTGGTGAGACCATTAGAACTTTGAAGTGTGGATAGTTAGGAGGAGACTTTTGGAAAGAAATTTGAGGAGAAACAAGTCATTTGGGGCTGATATAGGGTGGTGGATATGTGGTATTTATACTTGAGGAGAGGTGGGTTCAAGTGATTAATTTATCAATTATTTTATATTTAAAGCCAAACATGAAAATGTGGCATTAATTTCATAAAATTTACATTTTAATTAAGGTTTTATAGTTTATTAAGGGTCTATCCACACCTGAAACAACCATTAAATGTTATCATTTTTATGTATGTTAAGCTATTAACTTTTACCTTTAACATTTTTATAAATTTAACTTTTTCTTTAGTAAATATTAATTTCCACGGTAAATTTTTAATACCTAAAATAGAAATTTACCATACAACCTAATTTAAAAAATATATCTCCAAATATGGAATCAATTTTATCAAATTAAATTCACTGAATTTGGAATATCATATTTAAAATTAATTCCACAAACAATACAATTTTTTTATAGTGAAACATTCCATATTTTGAAATATTTTTATATCTATTTTGAACAATATATGGATTAAAATGACATTAATTTTATTAAATAATAAAACCTGATTTTAATTACACTCTAAAAATAGTAACGATGATACTATTACTATATAAATAAAATAAAATAAAAAAGAAGTTTGGAATTAAAATGAATTATTTTCACTATTCATTAAAATATAAATGTTATCAAAAATTATTAAATATTTATCCAAACTAAATTGTGTTGTCCCACATCTACATTGTGAGTCTATTATGTTTAATAGAAATTATATAAATTTAAGAAACAATATTTAAAAAGGGTCCTCTATTAAATGGTGTTAAAACTACCTTGTAAAAATATTAGAGTATTTAATAATTAAATTTGAATTTATTCGCATTATAAGGATATGAAATTAACAAGATAAATTTAAAAACATGTAACAAAATGTCTAATCATATTGTAGTTAGTTGTATTAATTCCATGCAATACGATGTCTAGTATTTAACTACCATTTAAAATAATAAAATTGTTATTGTATTATTTTTCGGTATAACTCAGAGTTCTCTACAACATAAGAACATAAAGAAACCCGTGGTTGGGTGTCAGAGTATGCTTTCAAAAAATGGGTATCCTTTAACAAAATATTAATATCTTATTCTTAAATATTAATAGATATAAAAATGTATTACTGTATAAAATCATGGGATGTAACATCTTTCCCCCCATTTAGAAATTGCATCCACGCACATTTATTTACTTATAAAATATGTTGGAGGTATTTCCCCCTCCGAGAAATTTTAGATTCCCACGTTTCCTTTTCAACGATATTGGTTTTCCACAAAACATTCACATAATTAATCATCTTATTATACAACACCTGCACTCGGATGTCAAGAATATGTACTAACTGTTCATTATAAGAATGATCTCTTCCAACTGAAATACATCTAGACTCAAAAAATGAGATAGATCCGATATATACTATATTAACATTGAAACTAAAAAATATTCTATAAAATGGAAAAACATTGAAGTAAATCCACTATATATGAAAATTATATTTCTTTCACTATGATTTCATAGGGTCCAATGATCCTAGCAATCATAATCACTTTCTTACAAAAATGCACCACACTTTTACATGGTGAAACATTTTTAAAGACATTATTACTTACCTTTAAATAAATATACTTCCTCTAGTTTTCCGGATAACATTTCATCCTAATATGAGCTATACTCATAAGCTTCTGAATCAGCAAATCTTTTTCCTGCCTTCACTTTTACTTACTTTTGTCCCATAAAATTCCTTTTAAGTATATCATCCTAAAAAGTTTGAGCTTTTAACTGATTTTCATATAATTATTGAAAAGATGGCATATGTATACGAGAATGAATACTTTTATAATAAGAAAACACAACCAAAGAGAGATGTTTATCCCTCATTTCTAGTTAATCCATTGAAAATGCACGTTACATATCCTCCATGTCCTGCATTGTTCATTCTAACTACCCATTTGATTGAGGATGAAAACCTGCACGAAAATTTAATTCAGTACACAATAAATTCTGAAGGTCTATCCAAAATTTAGATGAGAAACTAGGGCCATTTTTAGAAAAAATATATATAGGAATTCCATGTAACCTGACAATATCTCTAATATAAAATATAGAAATTTGAATTAGTGATAATGTATCTATAATTGGAATAAAATTTGTAGATTTAGTGAATCGATCAACAATAACCCAAATTTCATTATTATCATGAGATATCCTTGTTAATCCCACAATGATGCATATGTATATATTTTCCAATTTCTACTCTGGAACTGGAAATGGATGAATAATCCCATACAAAAACTATCATTCTATATTCACCTATTGACAAGTAATTTTTTTTGTAAAATCATCAATATCTCTTTTTATTCCATCCCACCAGTTAAACTACCGAAACTCTCTATTAATCATATATCTATCTTGATAAACTAATAACACAGAACTATAAGCTTTACATGAGAAATCTATCTCCATCAATGAATCACAAGCCACATATAATCTCCTACCTAATATTGAAACACAATATTTATCAATGTCAAATTACGTAAACATACCCTTTTGAATAATTTCTACCTTTTTCAAAAAAACACTGTTTTCTTTTTGTGCTTTCTGAATTCTATCCGATAGAGATGATTTTAGTGACACCAGAAACAAAATAGAGCTTTTTCCTAACCCAAAAACTTCCATGAAAAAATTCAGCAAATCATTAACCAAAGGATCTCATTCCAAATGTAAAATTTTAATGTAGCATTACTTTTTTTCTAAAAGAATCATCCAATTTATTTTCTTTTCCGTGATGGTAATGTTTCATGTAATCATAATACTTATTTAATTTTATCAATCTCATCCATCTCAGGTTTAATTATTTTTAGGTGAATATATTAATTAGGATTTTTTTATTAGTATAGACTTCACATTTTATTCTATACAAACTATTCCTTTTAATTTTAATGCAAATAAAAAAGTAGCTAATTCCAAATCATGTGTATGGTAATTTAACTCATTAGTTTTGAACTAATGTGAAGCATAAGTAATTACCTGATCATTCTGCATTAATACAAAACCATGTCCTTTCAATGAAATATCCTCGTATATAAAAAATTCACTATTCATAAAAGGGAAAAAATTTTGCGCATTTACCAATATTATTTTTAGTTCCTGATAAAAATCATCACATTAGTTTTTCATGATGAACTCAACTCCATTATGGGTTTACATAGATAGTGGGAAAGATAGCCGAGAAATGTTTTCGACAAATATTTGGTAATATCTCTCTAATCAACAAAAACTATGGAAATTTGTGATATTGGTTGGTCTTGGATACTCTTCAACAAATGTTTTAGATGGATTATTATGAATTAATTTTCTAGAAACAATATTAGTACCAAATGAAATTTTATTAAACAAAAATTCAATTTTACTAATATTTTCATATAGTTTATTTTCTTTTAAGGTTTTAAAAACAAACCATATGGGACATCCATGTTCTTCATGACTTTTAGAATATGAAAAAATATAATCTATAAACACATCCCCAAACTGATCCAAAAAATGATGAAACACTCCATTCATGAGATTCAGAAATACCACATGTTCATTAGATAACCCAAAGGGCATAACTACCAACTCATAATGCTCACATCTCATTGGAAAAAAAGCCCTAGAATTTCAACATCCTTCAACACCAGCTGATTGTACCCATGCCTCATATCAATCCTCAAAAAATACTAATCTCCTTGGAGTAGATCAAATAAATCATTGATATTAGGAAAATTATATGTGTTTTTAATTGTGTTTTTATTCAAGGCTTTGTAATCAATAGGAAGTTATATTGAATAATATTTCTTTTTAACAAATAATATTTGACCACCCCACGGTGAAGTTCTAGGTTAAATATAAATATTGTCATGAAATTTAGGAAACTATTTGATTTAATTAAGTAGTAAAGGGGTTTAAAAATAGGCCTAAAATAATGCATAATTTCAATAAAAAATTCATCCTACCAATCAAAAGCTATACCTAGAAATTTATCCAGAGAAACAATAGGAAATTCATTCAGTACTGGAATGTCACTAAACAAAATTGATACATTATTTTAAACAACATGAGAAATAAAATTTTAAATTTCATCATTAGCCATTCTTTCTGCATCTTAGTATGTTTTCAATGGTATGTAATCATTGAATAAAAAATTATGGGATTTACAATATAATTTAGCATGATAAACTAAAATCCAATTCATACCCATAATGGTATCAAACTCCAAAATGGGAATCTCAATAAGATTATCATGAATGACTATCCCACTAATGATAATAGGAATATACCTATAAATCATGGTTTCTTAAATAATACCACACAGAGTTTTTACTAAAAGTCGAAAATCACATTCATGAGGTGTTATTTACAATTTAATTGAAATGCTCTCTGATATGAAAGAATGTAAAGATATAGAGTCAAATAGTATATTAATATATATTGAAAATACATGTGATATACCTGAAAACACTTCATTAGAGGGTCTCACATCAACTCTACTAGTAGAAAATGATTTTTTGAGGCCCTCCTTTCGATATTGCTAGTTTCTACCATGGGTAATAAACTTTGTACACACATTGTAATAATGTCCTAAATCATTAAAACTAAAACATATTATAGTTTGTTTTTCATTGACTACATGATAATCTTCCATAACGTTACATGATTCATAATAGGTTTTAACATATCTAAATAACATCCCAAACATTGAGAGGAAATTGCTATGAATATTTTTAACACACATCTCACAGGATGAAAATTTAATATTCTTACCTCTAATTACTTTGATGAATTCTTTCCCAAATTACTTCCAACTAGATTTCATGTTTATTTTTCTATCATGGAACACCTGATCATCATAAAACTCCATTTCTACCTTCTCAGTAGATCTGAAAAGTTTCATATAGGTTTTGAACATACCAGAAGCTATTGACCTTTGATATTTTGACTTAAATATGGTGTAAAACTATTTTATCTTACGATCAATATCCCAGATAAAATTTGGGATGTACATTTAATAAAAAGTGAGGTTCTTTTCATATGAAGACACATAATCATATCCCTTTTGTATCCATTCCAATAATTTATTTTCTATCCTTTTATGAAAAACCTTATGAAATTATTTCTCAAGGAAGATTTTCATAAATTGATCCCATTATAATTCATTAATATCTTTAATTACATTGATATTTATAATCATTTACCATTAATAATTGTCTTCTTCTTTAAAATTATGAACATAAATGTCTAAAATATTGATTTTATGAACATACCATTACACTAATAATCTATTCTAGTTCATTAATCCACCCTTCATATTTAACATGGTTAGATGATCCTTTGAATTAGGGGAGACATTGCCTTATCAAATACTCCACTATAGACATATTCTTCTATAGATAATCTGGTTGATATGATGCATGGAAACAATAACCATTTATCATCTGATTCAACAGATTCATCACTACCATAAACTGTTCATATCTATCTACGACCATCTCAAGATGCTGATTTGAAGGTTGATTTCCTCTATGTGTATTCTTTTCGTAGATTCCATGTTTCCTCTATAGAACACCTTTCTGAATAAAAATATAATTAATGAAGGAAAATTGTAATATAATAATGTTATATCATATCAATTTTACCATAATATAATGTAAACACAATGAAAGAAAACTTTTAGCCATTCTAAAACTTGAAAACCATGGATTCATTATCATAAAGTAATTTTTTTCACCTTTATGAAATAGAAAATATTATTCACTGATTATATGTTCATTGATTTCCCTTTATAACCAAAATAGTACCACAAACCACATATAAATAACACATATCATATAAAAATTAACAAGGGACATAATCATTCTTAAATGGAATAACCATATAGTAAACTTCAGCACATATTATTCTTACAAATGTAATGGCCATACAACCCACTTCTGTAGCCAATGCATTTGAGGTTATAACATATCCTCCCATCCTTAAATTATCACAGAATCACATGTAATTGGTTAATCATGTGACCATATGTATTTGTTTTATCATGCAACCACTTATGAAATTTCCAAGGACCATTATATAATATTAAAACATAAATGATTTCAACTATCAAAGTTTCAGTCATAAATTTTTATTTTCAATCAAAAGAAATTGTTTCAATATATTGAAATATTCTATTCACTTACAAAACTATTTTCAATAACAAATCCCATAAAAAGGGACTAAGAGATTTCATTTTATTAAAAATAAATCTTATAGAGGAAGCCAAGTATCAAATAACGGTTACAGTGGGTGAAAGTTCATCGTCACAGCATACATTAAACACATTCCTTTTTTCATTTAGTGTTGGAATATTATAAAAAATATTACCATTTAAAGAAATTGAATAAAATTTAAAATCAATGGGATTATTATATAACATATAAAATAATTTCATGTATAATAATAAACACATCTCAATGAAATGAGATTGAGATGAAGTCCCTAATGTTGAGTATGACTCGCCACATTCAATCATTATTATCTTGAATAACAAAAATAGGTATATTACTAATTTCATGAGATCCTTATTAATATTTATTCTTCCTATAAATAACTTTTTGTCATGATATAAAAATTACATAATTATTTACGTTTATATAAAATGTTTGGTCAATATTCTTTCTTTATTATAAAATGAACTTATTTTGAAGTAAATAGTCAATGTGGTAAGAAATTAAATCATATCCAACTATATTAATTATTTAAATATCAATTATATCATGTATATATATATTTATAATAATTCATAATTTTTGGATATATGCAATGAAATGCACTTCTCATGGAGACAGAAGTTCATATATACGCATGGACTCTACTATCATTAATTTGTCATATTAATATAATAATAATTAAATTGGAATTACATTATTATATTAATTTCATATAAGTATCATGTAATTAATGAACCCATACATTATTAATTACATGTATAGTGGGAACGATTCATATTTCTTTGAGGGGCGATAGTCCACACTTCCTCAAAAAAATTATTATATAAAAAATAATGGAAGGAATGAAGATATATTTAATATAACATATAAAGAAATATGAAATATCATATTATATACATAATAATGTATTATTTGAATAGGATAATGGTTTTATGAAAAACCATGAAGGCGGTAAATGAAAAAAGAACAAAAACAGTTTTAACAGAGGCGATAAATCGGTATATCTCAGAAAAAATATCATTTATTTTAATTATATGAAGTGAAAAATGAAATGGATATGATATAATCTATTAGAAAAATAAAAATATTGTATATATATTATTTTGTATTAATCCTACTTTGGTGGATAAAGGAGATGAAGAGAACGTGGAAAAGGAAAAAAAATTAAGAGAGCAACTTTGAGAAAAGTACTACTTGAATATCGTTACCTTCAAAATCATTGAGGACCATGTATTTAGTATTTTTGTGATAAGATAACCACCTAGATGTGGGTAGAGTGAATAGTGGATGGTTTGATAGATATTTGAGGAGCTACAATGCATTTTAGGTTGAAATACTATTGTGGATATGTGGTATTTAAACATGAGGAGAGGTGGATCAAAGTGATTAATTTATTGATTATTTTAAATTTATCGCCGACAATATAAATGTGTAATTAATTTGAACATCATTGGACTATAATTATGTTTTTATAGGCTGTTTAGGGTCATGAAACACCTCATACAACCATTAAATGCTATAGTTATTATGTATATTAATATTTTTTGTTTGATCTATAACCCTTTTCAAAAGATCACATTTAATAGCGAACATAATTTTAACTATGGTAACTTTTTTATACCAAAAGTATATATTGGCCATAAAACCAAATTTGGAACATTTTATTCTAAATATGGAATACATTTTATCTTATTCAATTAAATGCATTGGTGAAAATTTATTTAAAATTAATTTCAAAAACAAAACTAAAAATGGGTTATTGAAGTTAAACATTCAAAATTTTGAAATGTTTTATTATCTATTTTCAACAAAAAATTGATTAAAATGACCTAAGTTGTATTAAATGATTATAATATAGATTAATTTCACTCAAAAAAATTAAATTCATAATCTAAATTTATAAATAAATTACCAGAAAATTGTAATATTTTTCTATATTCATTAAAATATAAATGTTATTAGAAAAATACTAGAAATTTATCAGAAATAGATTTTTATGTACCAATTCTAAATAAGTATTTTATTATAACAAATAGAACTTATAAAATTTTAAATACTATATTTAAATAGTTTTCTCTATCAAAAGGTAGTAATACTTTTAAAAATATTAGTGTATTTAATTCTTAAAATTGGATTTATTCTAATTTGAAGCCTCTAAAATTTATTAGATAAATGAAAAAATAACAAACATGTTGTAATCGCATTTTAGTTAGTTATTTTCATTACCATGAATCCAATGTCATGAATTTGACTACCATTTAAAATAATAATAATAATAATATGGTATTTTATTGATAACTTATTGTTGTTTGCATCATAAGATTTCGGAGAAACCCGTTTTCACGTGTCGAGATCGCAATCTGAAAACACATCCCCTTTAACATAAAATTTATATCTTATTCGTAAAAAATCAATTGATTTGAACATGAATTATTCTATAAATATATGGTATGTTATAATATACCCATTAAAGGCCCACCAGCTACATCGATTAGCAGGACAATAATACAGATTACCGTGGAAGGCCATTGAGTACTAGGTATTAGTGTTTCAGTCACCTATTTGACTGAGTGTGGATAATTATTATTTATTTATTTAATGGTTGATAGAGTTAATATTAATTCTGTGAATTATATAAGAAAATGGAACTAATTTGTTTTCTTTTTTAACAAAAAAATATATTATAATGTTTTGGAAATAGGAAGAAATTATATTGTTTTTTTATGGTGAGGGCGATATATAAATTTATTTTAGTTTGATATTAAATATATAATATTAAATATTTTATATAGATTATAGATAATTTGAAATTAGTTTTTATTAATCATGTATAAAATTATATTTATTATAGAAAATATAATAATTAAATTATTACGGTCTGTTGTGATATCATTAGAATGTGACATTATTAAATTAAAAAATAATTTTGTATATTAATTATATTATAATTATATCATTATATATGTTATTTTATAATAACAGTGTTATTTTTCTTATGATTGAAAAAATTATTATTATTATTATTATTATAATTTTCATGTAACGATGTACACAATAATATACATATACAATATAATTGTATTATATTATTGCTATGAAATAACACATATATATGATTAATAATATTATTAAATGATGAGATAAATAAATACACACACATAGGATACTAATATTATTAATAGAATGTTATGGAATTTGAGTCTATGACGCGTTATAATATTTTTTATTATTATAGTTTTTATGAAATTACCAACATTTTATGGGAGATAATAAAAAATTCTTATGGGGTTACCAAGTGAGTAATTAACCCTAAATGAAGGGGATCAAGTTTCTTGTGGGCCTCATATCATCTTACTTCTTATCTTTCTTCTCCCTTCATTCTTAAATTTTATGATATTAGAATTTTTACACCCCAAGATTTTGTGAAATATTTTTATCAAAATAATTCAAACATTGCTATATTTTATATTATAAGAAAAAATGAGTTAATAATATGTTTCATGAACCACCTATTTTATCTTTTTTAACACATTACACAATGTTTCTCATGTTATAAACACAACACCGGGTTTAAATGAAACAAGTCATATTATTAAAATATTATTCTATGATTATTTCCAATAAGTTTTTCTAATTGATGGATTTAATAATATTAACTAAATTATGAAAATATTTTTTTTACATATGTATCTAAAATCAATTCATTAGTGAAAAATTAATTATAAATGAAAATAAAAAAAATTCAAAGAAAAGAAATATTTTTTTTAGAAATTCTTTTTTAGCGCACAAATATGTTTTATACCACAATATAAAATAAATTATTTTTTATGAATTATTTTATTTATTTTTACATATTTTTTAGTTAATAAAATTCTTATCATTTTATATATGAATTTTTTAGAATAAAAATAAGAACAAATCAATTTCTACTCTATAAACTATATTTTTCTAAAATATATGTTTTTCTATTTTTGATATTATATTTAAAAAAAATTTCAAAATATTTAGGGAATTTATTTTCAAAAATTACTATAATTTATTAATTAATAATATAAAAAATTATTAGGGGGAATTTTGTAGATTTTTCTAAAAAGGATAATTGATTTATGAATACTGGAAAATACCAAATTTTAATTCAAAAAAAACATTATGTTTAAATTATTTTTAAGTTAAAATTATGTTTTAATTTTTTTAATTTTAAAAAACCTGAATAATAAATCTTTTAGTAAAATAATAGTCATTAATCAACTTTTAATATTAAGTTTTGGTATAAAAACATTTTAAATGATTGATTGTTTTCTCATTGAAAACATACTTTTTTATTGGGTCTGTGAGATTGATTTTAAATTCTGATTTCCCATATGTATTCCTTGATTTTGAAAAAATTAATTTCATATTTTGAATTGAAATATATTATATTATTAAATAATGTAAAATAAATTTTATTAATGAATCAAATATTAAAAATTGTAAAAATAAATTCATGTAGTCATGGTAAAAATTGGTTTACTTGGGATTTAAACTACAATGATGTGTTTTAAATGACATAAAAATTATATAAAATGTATTTTATATAAAAATTTTGGCCATATAATGTGTATGAATCAATTTTTTTTTTGATCCTTTAGGCATGAGAAAAAAGTAAGTACAATTTTTTCATTCAAATCATTACATGTGTGTCACTCTACTCACACAAAAAGGCCACCCACTAACCTCTATAATTCACTTAATCCAAACATCATTCTTTCTACCCATAAATTCCTATATAACAACCAAAATACACTCATATCAATTTATAAGAAATATTTTGGGAATAAATACAACTATTAATAGATTTTAGTGAAATCATAATGAGGGTTACCTGAGGAAAAGATGACATTCCACATTAACTTGTTTTATTTCCTCCTTCCCATAAATGAATTTTTATTTGAACATGTTTAAATAATAAAATCAATATATGGGATAGATTGAAATTTTTTTATGTTAATTTGATTACATAAATCTAGTTACACTTCCATCTAGTTGTTTCTAGAATAATTTTTCACGTGTATGTTAGACTACAGACTAATGAACTGATGACATTAGTTTCTCGATTACATCCTATCACAGTTGGGTATGATGTTGGGTCCAATGTATATATATTATATTTATAAAAAATTATATAATTTTTGTAATTACATCTTATATTTATTTTTTACATTCCCTACATGGGGGTTATGATAACGTAACTTGTGTGTATGGTGGACTAACTCTTGAAGAATTGATGTGATTTGTTTTAACTATCTAATTAAATTTAAAAAAAAATAGTAGAAATTTAAATGAAATAATTGAAATAATTGAAATATTGTTTACATATTAATAATTATTAAAAGATAATAAATCTTATTCTTTATAATTTTATCACTCCCATAAATATGTGTGTGCCATTTTATTCATGTGCACTAACACCTTCAAGAATAGATGTGTAACTCTCTTTTCATCTCCAACCTCATGGTAGGTATGTATAAGTATATTTATATTATTGACATTTTTTATTACCCAATTTTAATTTTTAAAAATTTAAATATTACTTACCTCCTTTCCATAGTGATCATTGTATAATGGAATCATAAATCATGTGTTTGTATGAGCTACCATCCCCATGATTATAACAGAAATCACTTCTCGAATCCATATTTTTTATTGGTCAAAAAATATAAATTTTATATAAATATAATAATCATCTCTTTATTTTTATTATAGATATTATGGATTCAGGATCAATGTAAAAGTATAAAATGTACTAAATCAAAACATACATGAACAACAAAGTAGTTATTGCCCACAACATGGATTTAGCATGGAATTATAAATCAACTGGTAATAAAAAATTAAAAAAAAACAAATATGTTTTGATAAATTATTTTATGGTTATAAAATATATTAATAATAATGTTATATTTATTTTATAGGCTGTTCAAACTAGTATGATGAATGTTGAGACTTCCGTTAAGGGTTTCTCATCACTGTTATATTTATATGAGATATATTCCATATTAACCATGGGATTTAATTAATCATATACTTCTCATGATTTTCTTTTATGATTGAATTCAATAATGTAATTAGGATTTAATTATGCACATAAGGATCACTCACAAATGGTAACTTTATACATTTATTATAAAACTCACAAAGCAATTTCTTACAACTATTTACTATTATGAGACACAACCTATATTTACAAAATATTTTTATTATGTTTTGTTTATACTAATAATTAATTTATTTTATTATTATTATTTTAACAATTATTGATATTTTAATTTCAATTTTATTATATTACTTTTTTGGTGTTTTCGGTTCAAATGTTATCAAATCGGTAAGGTATTTATCATCTAGATTTACTTCATTGAGACATATGTTCTGTAACTCACCAATATTATTCTATTATATGAATATAATAATCCAATGACATATTAAATCCATAATAACATTATATTTATTATATTCTGTATTTCATATAATTTTATTCAGACATATGTATTACAATTAAATGTTACCCAAGATGTAAATGTTTTATGATACAATCCCAACTTTTATCACAATTGTTTATGATTACGCTTTAAATGATAAATGATTATGATCTATATTTAATATAACTCTTTTATTTTATTCTCTTATGGTTATGTCATCAGAATGAATGTCTATCCAATATTTTCCACCATTAACGTACTCATCTATTAAAAAGATTTTTTTTTAAAAATTCCTCTTTATTCCCCTCTTCCGTTGAAAATAATTGTTTTTTTTCTAAACCCATGTTTTATAGTAATTTTTTCAAAAAAAATTAACATTAATATAATTATTTAATAAATTATTTTTTACCAATGGGTGACTTTTTATAGAAATAAATCTGTAAAATAATCCTATCCATTTCTAAAACTATGTCGATTTTTATTTTACCAAAAATTTTAAAAGAAAATTTGTTTTAACATGTATGTTAGGAATGGAATTTTCTCCATCATGAAAATTAATTTATTTAAAAATTACTTTTATTATATTTAAATTTAATTGATAAATTTATTTTTAAATTTTTTTCTGTTATAGTGAAGTTGGTTTACAATGTTGTAGGGATTCTTTCTTCTGGAATTGTCTTAGATGATTTTTGAAGATTCCTCTATATTTTTTAATGTTATTTTAAACTATAATGAAATCCAAAATATCATAAATTTTTTTTAAAAAATCATTTCAAAATTATATTTATTTTTCTCACGAAATGTTCCACGTGATATTTCAAAATCATTTTCCATCTAAGAATCAATCCCTTTATGTTTCTTATTTATTATTTGGTGTATGATCTAAGGACATAATTATTATCCATATTATACTTGTTTTATGTTAGTAAATAAAATATATTTATGAAATATATTTATCTTACATCGGTTATTCCATGAAAATATCTTTATGAATCCTAATTAATTTTCCATTATTTATTCCTTGATGAAATTATGAAATAATATTGAGAGATACTACTTTATGAAATGTATTGTTATGAGAATTTTGTTATGAATACTATTTCTTTTCATGGGTTCTAAAATGATTATTCTTTTATGACAATGCTTCACATTGATATAGGATATTCATTTTATGATAGTTTTTATGTTATAGATAATTATGGTGGTGACGTTATTAAAAAAGATAGGTGGGACCAATATATCGATATAATAAAGTGGGTAAAGATTTATTCTCATGATATTAATAGGAATGGAATAGTTAGTGAAGCTAGTTTATTATAGGAGTTTGTACACTATGATAGTATTCATAGAGAACCTTGACTACATTAATGGTATGGTGAGTGAACTTATTCCATTAAAAATAAGGGTATGACACTTTGGATGGTCCTCGGTCTGGCCCAAGAGGTAAAGGTTCCCATAGAGTTCTCATATAGGTTATGGAAATGATACCTGAATAGTAATGATATGATTTTCTATGATTATGTGTACACAAAAAATCTATATCATATTCCTATGTAATTATATATCTTGTTCATTGACTTCCATATGATCTATATCTTATGAACTTATAATCATTATGTCATGTCTTGTGATTATGATCTTTGATGTGGATGTCCTTTTAAAAATTCTATTATCATGTTATCATACACATAATATCATGTTATTCATATGTTTCACTCATGTTTACCATTACTGGGCATCCGAGCTCATCCTTTCATAATATTCTATTCCTAAAGTTACAATGATTGGTTTCCAGAATCGTATGAAAAAAATTTATCATAAACAAAATATCATTATTGGGGAATTGGTGATAATTAATGAATTAAGGTGGATGTTGTTAAAATTTACAATGTCACTAAACTATTACAGTCTCAAGGCTTGAGTATGTATAATTCCATGAGATTTATATAAAAAATATTTAATATCCATGTGTGAGAAGATTTGGTAGTTATAATTGGAATTGAAGGAAACATTTATTTATAATTTGGAATTGAGGATGAGGGAACCTTAGTGAGATTCCTAGATATATTCCCAAGGCTATGATATTATATGTCTATAAGGATATTTCTATACATGGAACAATTTTTAATAAAACGACCAAGAATTTTTGTACATGAAAATTCATCTTTTTTCCAAAGATATTTTATCATCCTGTAGATACTTCTTGTGGATGTTGATCTTACACACATGTAAAATTATATAATAATATCAAAAATAGATCATTAATATAGATTCCTTCATCACAAGGTGAATGAAAATATACACTTCTTCACAAAATGTTTTGAATTCCCTAGAGATATCATTTTAAAATCCAGAAACTCTGTATAAAACATCCTAAAGGATTAAAAGAGATGATTCTCATAGTTGATAATGGTTAAGCCTATGATTTCATAGTTTTAATATGAAGTGACATGATTTAGACACCCTAAATTTCAATATTTATGACTTGGTGGTTTTTGTAATGTTTAATGTTTCTCACACTATGATTCATTGTTTTATTCAATGGAATGAACACTTATAATCTGGGTTAATGTTTAATGTGATTAATAATGTGTTGATGATAATCCAAATGGATGGATGGAACGAGTGAATGATATTATTATTATTCCAATTTAGTTGTCAAAATATATGATTAATAATTTTACCTTAACCAACTATAATTCTCAAAAAAGAAGAAATGGTTTGTGTTCTATGAGAGTTTGTGTAATAGAACCTCAGATGAATTAATAATATTCTTCCAATGTGTTGAGAATGTGGGATAAAGTACTCAAGGGAATGTATCAATAGGCCAGGTTGATGTTTTGATTTTAGTAAATGAATAATGGTAGTAATTTTAAAATATAGATGAAATGATCACTTCATGAGTTGTTTTATAATATTGGCCACCCTAGGCAATCATAGAGTGTTAATGGTTTCAAATGGAGAAGTTATGGTAACTATAATGATTGATGTATTAAGGGTAATTCCCATGAATAGATTCTGCATGGTCATACATGTAAAGCTTCGGTTGTTGATGATTAAAAGTCTACAAATGATATATAAAAGTAATTATGTATTAATGAATAATAAGTTGATGAATAGTTATATTTGATATAATATTGTTAGACTATTGAGGTGTTTATGTATTGTAATTTCTTGAATTATGTTATATGAATCATGAAATATATTAGGACTGTTCGTTATAAGTTTTTACTATGGATTTTTATGAATATGATAAATGGTTATATTTACATTAAGAAGTAATTTAATGTAATGGTTATATTTATAGAAAACATATGATTAATTTAAATTTAAACCTTAATATGTTTTTAGTGTTGGGATAATGACAATTGTATGTAGATATCATTAATATAGATATTATAAATTAGATTTTATTGATTACCATAGAAATGATTAATGATGTGTTGAAAAAATGGTTTATGATATCATTGATAGTGGTTAATTTTATTTTGGATCTAATGAATGTATCAAATAAATTGTTTTTTATTTAAGGAATGAGGATGAATATATTTTTTCAATAATGATTTATTGTTATTTTGTTTTTCCCATGTTTCAAGATACTATAGGATAAAGCTACTCCCATGTATGGTATGTGACAATCTGGAGATAAAATATTGTATATTTGGGATTAATGTTATGATGATTATGATAAATTTAGTAACCTAATTTATAAATATTTAATTGTGAATGTCTGATTAGGTTAACCATTTATGAAATAATTGAGGTTGAATTATGGATGAGCTTTTAAATATTAATTAATTACTTCATCATTTCATGATTTCTTCATAACAAGTGTAAATTTTTTTTAATTGGATAGTTACTAAATATAGAAGGAATCAAATATAAATATTTACATAAATTATTATTTTTTCTTTAGACCTGAAAAAATGTATACTCTTATAGTATGACATGAAGTGGATAATAATCAAGGTATGACCAAAGTATGATATTGTACGAATGCAATTTATCGAAAGCATGTTAGTATATATTCTCTTTAAAATTCCACAATATTAGTAATTGAATATTGAGATAAAATGTTATCTTATTATCATCATTTATTATGATATCAGAGGTCTTTTTCATGCCTTTATTTTTTATTTCATTGTGTTTATTAACTTTCTCATTACCATGTTCTCTATCAGTCTCATTTAGTGTTTGGGTGTTATTTCTAACTTCTATGTACATGGCTTCACTTAAAACCTGTGTTATCTTCTTTAGAGACCCAATATACATTATTTTAAGGTTATCAACATACATAACATTTCCACTTCTCTGGATAATATTTTCTTACACATTTTTATGATGTGGATTCCAATGAATTAATTTTAAAATGTTTTACCTTCGATGACTGAGTGGAATTCCGAGGGTGAAATTCATTTTATGGGGGTGGAACATAACCACCAGATACTTCGGGAAATATTTTTTTCAAATAAATTTAAATTTTTTTTTCAAATAACTCAATGGTGAGGTTTATTTCATGAAACTCCGGGTTTATGTTATACAACACATAACATTGATTTTTTCATTCTTTACATGCAACACTGAGTTTCAGGAAGAATATTTCTTCTCTCTTGAACCTTAAAAAAAGATAAATAATGGTTTTTGCATAACCATTAGAATGGATATATTGAATAATATTTACTAAATTATGAAAATATCAAACATACACATGTATATAAATTGAATTATTTTGTGTCTAATTAAATAGAAATGAAAATAAAAGATATTTTAAAATAAAGTAAATCATTATATAAAAATATTTTTATGTGAAAAAATATAATTTACATTAATAAAATCATCATTTATATTTGGGTTATTTTTTATGATAAATTAATATAATATATATTCAACTAAGGATTTAAATTTAATATTATATGTATTTTAGGCTATGAATAAAAATAAATCATATTTTATGTTTAAAAATTGTATTCTTCTAAAATGTTGGTTGGTCACCTTCTAAAAACTTTTCTTAAGAAAAATTTGTTTCAATTATTGAAAATTTATATTATAAAAACACATTATTTCTTAAATAAGCATATCTATGTTATTTTAGGGTGATAATTTTATGAAATGGATATTTATTAATGAATAGTGAATAATAATAAGTATTTTTTAAGATATTCATTTATAATAATTATGATGTGATGTTATATTTTAAATGGTTTTCCATGTAAAATTATCTCAATTTTATTTATTTTATTAATTTTTAAGTCATTTTAATAAATTTTAAAAATTCTATGTAAAATTATCATCATTTTCTCTTTGGAAATAAAATTATCATCATGTCTATGAGAATAATATTAATTACCCACTTCTATGATTTGAATTATGAACAATATATTACATATGTGGAATCATTTGACATTAAATTATCTAATAATGTAAAAATAATTTGTTATTAAAATAAATACTATGAATCATAAAAAATAATTAATGTGGTAAAGTTAAAAATTGGATTAAAAGGGGGTTCAACATAAAAGTTAAGGTTTAAAATAACCAAAAAACATATATAAATTCAATTTTCTTCCATATTTAGACCATCTAATTTTTAAAAGTTGATTATACTCAATTTCAGATTATTTTTTCATAAGAATAATATTGGTTCACCTTTGATTTTAAGAAATTATACGTTTTCCAATCACCTCACATACAAAATTCCACCCATCCTCCACTCTTCTTAATAAAATTAAAACCTTTAATTTGGTCAAATACAACCAAAATCAATTAACTAATTCCCTTCCCTCTAACTTTATGCCTTATTTTTGACATAAATCTATCCTTAGAAGGCTTTCGGGGAAAACAAATGTTCGTTATATGAGGAAGAGGAAATGATTTTCATCGATACCTTTTATTTTATTTATCATATTAACATATTTTAATTATTATTAATAAATATTGATATAAAAATATAGTTATATTTAATAAAGTATTATTTTATTTATTTTGATAATTACATAAAACTATCTCTCCATCCATCAACGGGGGTACAAAATCGTCATTCGTGTGTACAGCGGACTACCGCCTCATGAACCGATGACATTTATCTTCAAATTAAATCCTCTAACTATTTCGTTTGATCATATATATAAATTATATATATATGTATACGATATTCATATTTAATTATAATATATGATTATATTTATCATATTTAACTTTTAGAATTCTATTCCATATGGGATATGGTAATGTCACCCATGTGTTTGGTGGACTAGCACCTCACGAATCTATATAACATATTTCCACTATATCATTACATTGAATACAATAATGATAAATTTATTTCATATAAAATTAATAATTAAAATAATAATTACATATTTATTAGATTAAAAAGTCTGTATATCCTTTTTTTTCTTATTTTTTTCCACCATGTAAAATATTATATCGTCGTTCATGTATATATGTAAAAACACATTGATAATTCGATGTTTCTATTTTTTAACAAAACTACATGGATGATATGTATATGTAAATTTCAATGAATAATATATTATTTATAAAAGTGTTATCATTATGAAATGATAAAATATTATATACCGCTTTTACAGAATGATCATTAAAAATAATTACTCATACAAGCATATGACTTACCATCTCCACTATTGTAACATAATTCATTTATCAGATCCATACTTCTTGATTTGTAAAAACTAATTAATGGACAAAAATATATAATACTAGTTCATTTTTATTATTCTACCTAATATAAACCAATGATATACTTATGTTTTTTAAAATTACAAATCAAAACATAATCAATAATAAAAATTTTATTCCTTGAAACATGATTTTATCATAGAATTGCTGATAAATGAATAATAGTAGCACATAAAAAAAATTGTATAGTATGATACATAAAATTATTTTTCTATAATATTTTTTTAATTAAAATATAATAATTATAACGAAATTTTAAATGTGTATAACAGATGTCATGATATATGGATAGTTTTTTCTCATCTAACGGTTATTTCATTGATATATATGATTTACTAAAAAATTGTTTGGTGTATATAATGAACACATAACATATTTTAGGATTAATTTCATGAAAATTGAATGAATTTAATAATAAAAATTAGGTTGTCTTTTTCACGTTCTCTTGGTATAATGATTACCAATGTGGTATGTGATTTCAGTATCACTTTTTACATTTATGAGACACCTACCATATGCCCCGACCCATTTGTTTCATATTTTGTGTATACTACCTATAAATTTATTTTATGAATTTTATCTTAAAAATTAATAGAATTGTCCTATCCATTTTAGTATACCTCTTTCATCATGATTATGGATCAAAAGTTTCCCATGAATTAAAGATTTTTTTCTTTATTTTTATTCTTTGAGAAATATGTTCTATTATACAACTAACCTTATATGGGAAGTTTGTATACATCTCATTTCACATAATAGATCATGAATATCATTATTTTCATGTAATTATAATTTTCATTTATTTTTATTCATTCATGGGGATTCCTATTTATATATAACATTGTTGTATAGTTTTTTTTGTTACAATAGAATAGATTATCAGGACTTTTAATGACTATGATTGAAATGATAAATATTATGTTCTATATCTCAATAAACATATTAATTTTCCTCTCCAATGTAAATGTCATATGATTATATGTGTTCCATTCGTTCTTCTCCGTTTATATACTCATGTGTTCAAAACATTTTTTTTATGAAAAATCATATATATTCCACTATTCATTAAGAATCCCATTTTAATCAAATACTATGTTTAATGAAAAAAATAAAATATTGATATAATATTACTAAAGTTATTTTATAAAAAATCCAATATATTTTATTAATTTTTTTTCAATGGATCCTCCTTGTAATTTTTTAAAATAATTCTCATTTTCACTAGAAGAAAAATGTAAAAATAATCAATGGTTTATCATGGATGAAATGAATAGAATTTACACTATCATGGACATTGATTTCATTAAAGAATCCATTATAATTTTTCATTTTAATTTTAGAAGAAAATTATTTTGAAAATGATTTATATTTTAAATAGTTTTTTAAATATGAAATGGTGTATTTCTCGTGAATTGTTTTTAAAAAATATGTTTATCAATTTATATCTTTAAAATTAAAATTAAAATAAAATTTATTTCCATCAATGTTCTAAGTGATGCCCCAAAATCCTTTTCTTTCTAATATGGAATTTATCGATGTTACTATTCCTATACTGGGGATATTATCAACAGATTCCATTCTTAATCATTCTTATAAATGGATTATGACTATGATGAAATGATTTTTATGAAATCAATTTCAACTCTATTTTTTATACCAGGTTAAAATTCTTATAAATCAGGTACTTTTCAAGATTTATGAATTTTTTAGATAACAATATTATCCTGAGACCTATTTTATTTCATTGGTTATTCAATTATGAAGTGTTCAAGAAACCTAGTAGACATCATGGATTCAGATATGATGAAAGTTATATTATATAATGGAGCAAAAAATATATGATTTTCATTATATGATGGTTGTTATATATTCAGTAAATATTGGTTGGACCAATATATCTTTCAAATTAATTGTGTAAAGATATATATAACCTGATATTTCTTGGACTAGAATAGGGAGTCAATCGAGTATAGTAAGGGTATTTTTCCATTATGATGGTCTTGTGAGGGAATTGTGACTACTATGATTTTTTAAGAGTTATCCCATTATATTATCAGGAAAGGAATACCAATATAGATTGTGGTGTTTTCCTCTAAGGAGTTATATCTTCACATGATGTGGTGTGATATATTTTTTAATATTCCATTCCTAATCAAAATATTATTTTCATTCATATGTGTTTTCTAAAAATCATTGATTTATTCTAATGTCACAATCTCATGGATCATGTTCTCCAGTTTTTTAAATATTTTTTATTGTGAAATAAAAATATTTATGCCCTAACTCATGATTATTATATTTGATTTACATGGTATTTTTATAAAATGAGATAATATTATTATTATCATAATAATTTTTTTATATTAACATATTCCCGTATTTATCATTGATGAGAATATGTTCTTGCCAATTATTATGTTTCCTTTACCCATGTTTTGAAGAGTGTTTTTATGTATGTAATGTAAATGAAGCGTATATTTGTTGATGATATATATGAGAATTATTGACGATCGTTAAAGAAATTAAGAATATTGTGTTCCATTTTCTCGAAGGAATGAATCTATTATTGTCGTCATATCATCGTTTTTATAATATACTAAATATTCATATAAAATAATCTAATATCCATATATTATAATCATATGTCAGAATACTTATTCATTATGAAGAATTAATTGGAAGGTTTTTGTCTTACCATATATTTTATTTAATTTCGATGAGGAATTTGGGATTTCAATAGGTGAGTCAACTCCATCATAAGGTAATCATCGCTAAATGTAAAGATTTCCCTTTTTTCCCTAAAATAGATTGAATAATTTCATATTCATTCATTAATTATTTTATAGTTTCCAATTTCTCAATTTGGTATCATTTCCATGAAATTACATTATATTATGGTGAAATTGGAGATTATCTAGGTTGCTTAAATTGTGGAATTATGTTATTTAGGATACATGTATATTCTATGGATTTTTTGAGAGTATATAGTAACCTACAATAATACTTGAAAATATTATTTTAATATAAATATATTATTTTTTATATATTAATATTATTTTTATTTATGGACTAATTTTGTGGTCTACATTTTTCACAATGCACACATATTAATTATTTTTTATGTGGTCTAAAATATCCCTCCATCATTATTATTTTAAGCCTAATTTTTGAATATCGGTTTATTTACAAAACATTAATAATTTTTCATAAAATACTTTTAGAAATATAAAATTATTTTTTCATGCATTAATTAATATTTTAATTTAAACAAATCCCAAAAATCCTTCTTATACATTATATTTTTTTATTGATGATTCATTATTTCTCAATCCATTTTATTTCATATGAATCAAAATGTTTAGTAAATATTATGATTTCCATTGATAAATTGTTATTTATTTTATTATAATTTTTTATTTATAAAAATACATAAAAAATGTTAATTTTTTTAAGTAATACATTAATTAACTTAAAAATACAATTGTGTGAATTTTTTATTAATATGATCCCAATTGAAAAGCCGCATGGATTTAATTTTTGTACAATAAAAAATTATTTTATGATATAAAAGATGGGAGTTCTTCTGATCATGATTATAGTATTCCACAATTTTTTTTGATAATGTTTCATCTATATTCAATTTCTTCTCTCACATCCTTCATCAAACATAAAATTGTGTTCATCTAAATTTTTTTTATCAATAAACATCATTCCACATTTTAAAATCATTTGTATGATAATGAAATGCCTGTATAGTTATGGGGATATAGATATGTACTTAATTTCTATATCTAACTATTTATGAATCAATAATCCTATAATAAAGAGTGAAATATATCATTTCCCTTCGACTTATTATTATTGAAAAAAGTGTTAATAATTTAATATATTTCATGAATGTTCAATGGATTTTGTTTTGAATCCATTATGTCATATTAATTAGACTCCTTTTTATAATTTTTATATTTTTATAACATTTTGAGAACAAACATGTATTCATATCCAATGAATTATGTTTTTATTTCCAATATAGTCAATATAATGGTGACCTCATATTTTATTTCTAGATATTTTACCTTTAGAGATTTAATTTACAATTCATTATGTTTATTGGTTATTATGTATAGTTATTGGAATCTATGATATATGTTCATGACCTTTGGTATTGTTATATTTCATTGTATCCCAATTATATATTTACATTTCTGATATTGGATATGACACGAACCATATCTGGTCACCATCAAACCAGCACCAAACCCGGCCCGTTCCAAGGCCCGAAGGGCATTCCCGATCCCCACGGGTTGGTATAAGTGCCCTTGTATCATAAAATGATAATTGGGAACGATTAACCAAGTTTTTTTTTACTTAAAACAACAAATGAATCCATGAAATAAAATCTGGATTTTTCAAACCAAAACATCTTTTAATAAAAATTCAGAACTGAATTACACAATATTAAAAAATGTTTGAACACCATTAAAAAGGTACAAACCCAAGAAAAGATAGCCCATGAACCTCCACATGGAAAGAGGCACCGCCCTCAAGCCATCTCAATGACACTGTATCACGATGGACCGCTAAAAACCCGAACCAAAGGCATAAAACCAGTACCTAATCCTGTGACATAAAATAAGCAATTCTACTTACACCCAAAGGTGTAAGTGGGGTGTGAGAGAAAGCCCAGTAGGATACCACCACTAAATGATTCCATGTCATAAACATTTAAAGATGAAAATCATGCAAGTTTTCAAAAACAGGAAGAGCTAGTTACAATTTCTAAAAGATGCAACTTTGAATAAAAACAGTTTTCAAGTGGGATATTTTAAAGGGTTAACACTTTTAAAAGAAACACCAAAGCTACTGAATTTTCCATCCAAATGTACCATATGCCGATGGTAAGTATAAAGTAACTAATGAGAACAATCAATAGGAAATAACCCCTAGGCACTACCTAGCTGTGGGTCCCAGGTACCTCGTATCTTGGTGAGAGTAACCATCACAAATATCCATTCTCATGCACGAGCCACTAGTAGGGAACATACCCATAACCTAGTGGTCCCCAATCATCATCATCATAGTTTAGTTAGAGTTGTAAGTGTCAATATGGCTAAGTCAAACTGAGGCCAAACCCCACGAATTCACTAGCATACTAGTACACGTCCACCCACCTAGATACCCAGGTTTTCCCTTTGTGCTCAAACATGTTCAACAAGCCAAGAAATATAGTTTTCACATGTAGATAACACTTCTACATCACACATTAACCAAACATCCCCATGTACATAACATAAGTAAAAAATTCCACTTTTTATTCAAATGCATTTTCAAATCAAACTCACACCAAAATAGCCCACAACACTTTTTTCATAACTATCACAATCCAACACATCCTTTAACAATTTTATGAAGTCCCTAAAAATATGATAAACATCACATAACATAACTATTCACATTTAAAATGGCTCAGTTGAATGTATAAACATTCCAAAACAGTTTTCAAATATGAATTCACCTCTTACATAAATCATTAAACCACTCAAAACTTTCATAAAACAATTCTAAATAGTATACCAAAGCTTTTCAAATAGAAACCATTTCAAAACCATATTTCAAGAAAAAATCACACCAATACAAATTAAAAACAGAATTTGAAACCCCAAAAACATTTATTAAACAAACCCCATGTGTTATACAAACACCTCAAACAATAGCACAAAAGATCCACATTAAACACACATGTTTTCAAAATCACTTTCAAGAAGTACAATAATGTTTTATACCTTAAACCCTGAAAAAAACTCTTTAAGACCTAGTGGCACACCAATACCCCACCAAATCAGAATTTACATCCCAATCAAGATTTATTAAACAAAATTCATATGTTATAAAACAATCCCAAACAATACCCAAAGGGTTACACATGAAAAACACCAAATTTTAAGCTAAAATGAAACTATAAAAATAAATGCTTAAACAAATCCAACATAAAATTTTTTTGCACCACACATAGCATCTTATGATAATTCATAATAAGTAATTCAAGCAAACTAAATCATCTAGAAATGATTACACACGAAATCATCTACCGGAACTGTCAAATCCCTCAAAACTTGGTTCGAAACGTCAACCGCACAACCGCCGCACCACAAGGAAGATACATTCAGACCTAGATCACAATATTTGACCACAAATACACCAAATGAAACCCTAGGATCAAACCCTAACTTCTTGAAATTTTATAAGATATTTAAAGAGAGAGGAAACCATAAGGGAAAAGGAAGAAATCAAGAAGGAATCACTTGCCCAAAATAAAACTGAATAAAACGACACAAAATCGACCAGAATATGAATTTTAAAAAAGATAAAAATTTAATGGATATTCGAACAAGAATAAGAAGGTCATGTAGGAATTGGAATGGGGGAAAAGAGTAAGAATAGGAGGAGTTATTAAGGAATGAATTTACCTCTTCAAATCTTCCAGATTTTAGAAACCCTAATATGTTTAGCTCTCAATCTCGAGGTAGAAGAGCTCCAAATAGGGGAGAAATAGCTTGGGCATGCTACTGGGTTCAAGGGGCGCGTTTGAGGCTTGGAATCACCGAAGAATCCTTAAAAATGAATAAGTTATTAATTAATCAAATTTTATTTGTAAAACTGTAATTGGGCTTTCGGGAAGGCCCAATCCATAAAATAAAAACCCATATACACCTTGGTTATGGATTTCCAAAGGCTCCAAATTTTAATTGTGGTGTTAATATATCAGGTTAGGACATTTAAGAGTTGGAATGAGTGAAAAATATTAAAAAAATGAATATTTTATAAAAGAAACAAAATTTATTTTTAAATCTAGAATTGGACTCACGGTTTGGCCCAATTCATGAAAACTCATCTATTCTCCATAAAACCTTCAGAAACCCCCAAAACAAAGCATTTATGAAAATTAAAATAAAAATACATTTAAAATAAGCTAGGTATGTGACAATTCTCCCCTCCATGAAAAATTTCCGCCCCAGAAAGTCATAGTAAGGCCATAGCAACAACCAAACCCAACTAAGAAACCAAGAGGTACTCCTTTGCCAGGTTTCTCCCCCAAAGGCCAAAACACCTCCAGAGATCAATGAAGGAAGGAATACTCTCACAAACCTAACATAAACCACTTTCCTAAAACAATCAAGTACATTCATGATTTATCCCAAATGAAAACTCTTCAAACAAAATTTGAACAATACTCAACCAATTTACCTAAATAAATAAAAACATCGAACAAGTTTACACGTACCCTACTATAACTATACCATTGGGCACTCTCCAATATAAATGTTTACCCAAGAATGATTTAGGTAGTTAGATATCTCTGAATGATAATACTTACTTCCCAGACAAGACTAAGGAAAAATATGAGTTACTCGTATGAAGAGACACAAATGGGCTCCCCACCATAAGAGACAACTTAATGTTTTTCCCAGATAGAATCAAGACACTAATAGGGGGAGGCCCAAACAGACTCCCTAGTACAAGGGGTATACATCCATTATAAATTTACAAAATAATATGCATGATACCCATGTTGGGTCTTCCCACCACAATAACCAACCATCTTAACCGACCGTCGTGAGTTGACATGAAAAGACCCCAAAATTAAGGAGTTTGGACGGTCACATGGTTAGTCTGCATAGTTTGAGAAACTGTGCGATAACTATGTGGATCCTTATATCTGCATGGTTATTTTTTTTGTTCATGGTTAGAACTAACCATGTGAAAATCGTGTGCTCAACTTGTCTAGCCAAATTTCCAACCATTCTCCAAAGACTCAATGGAAAACAAAGGGGGAGGGAATAACATTGTGTGATGACATGGGTACAAGACCGTCCACCTATTTCCACCGAATGGGAACAACAGAAGAAATATGATGACATCATAGGTTTGAACTCTTCCTATCTTTAATACTAAGGATTGGACTTTGTACAAGGGTTTAAACGACACTGGGTTTTCCCCTGACTATGCGCCAGCTTCTCTCCGGGACCTATGGCTGGAGCTCAAAATATTAAAGCATCTTCGGCCTCACAGTTAGGTTGTGGAAACCCCGATATGGATCTTCTTCATTCGATACCACAAACAACAACACCGCATACCCTGATGGGTTCATGAAGACATAACACACTCCATAACTCACTTTACCAAAACCAGACATTTCACTGAAACAAGGGATCAGAATAAGCACACACATCGCACCTTGTTTCTTTGGGTGAGAAACAACAGATGGGAAAGATGCGTATAAACACATTCCTCTAAGATAGAGGATTTGATGTTTTTTTACAAGGGATACATACTCCCAACATAACATAGAACCTCATAAGATTGTGTGACCTTCACCTTTATGGTCAAAAGAGAACACAACATCACAATGCATCACCGAAAATGACCCTTGTGATTGATAGAAACAATACATGGAACATGACCATATTCCAAGTCCCTAAACAACAGACAAGTCTAAAAAATGAACAAAATATCCTATCATGACCAAAATCTCAAAATTGTTGGTTTAATAATAACTCTTGCTTCATGGAAATTATGAAGAACCCAAAGGACCTCTTAGACACCATCATGACACTCATCCACACTAACAACCAAAGAACACTTCCACCTTCGATGAATCATGAAACCTAAGAAACTAAGGCCTCTTTCAACCTTCCACAAGCACTATCCCACTACAAGAGGATCCACAAATCAACTAAATGAATGGTTGTAGACTCAATGAACAATTATCTATAAAATATTCCTTATATTGATCAACTGGAGGATTTTCCAATGAAGAAACAATACGGGTTGCACTTCAGTTGTGCATTAACCGTTAATGGGGGTGTACCTTATCCAATGAGAGAACCCAAGGACCCAACCAAGCTGGTCCATTGGTCAAAACTTACCATAAACCAGATCCAAAAACATGAATAGAACCACTGTAAAGGCATCCCAAAACATTTTTCAAATGAGACCACTAACCATCCCTACGACACAGCTTACCGACCAAACACAAACCCAAAACACAATTGAAACAGAAGGGGTTCTTGGACTCAAAACATCCCACAACATCAACATTTTCAAAAACCCATAATACAAATCATACCAAACTATTAATCCAGACATCATGTTTTTCTTTAAAAACAATTCATTGAAAACAAATGGTTTTTCAGTAAGCGTATCCACCAATGGTACCTCATGGGCCTCACACATGCATGTTTTTGTGCCACATTGGGCACCCTCCTCATAACCATCCCAGCACTCATACAGTCATGCCATAAACCATCCATCATCCCATATAACCCCACACATGTGGTAACTCATTGAAATACCAAAGGGTAAAACAAAAATTCCTTCCACTTTTCAAAAACAAAATGGTCAACCAACCCAACTTTTTTCTCAAAACCGCTAACAATGAGATCAAAATCCCAATTCACATCTTACAAAACTTTTCATAAGGACACAACCATTTAAAAAAGAACTCACTTTGAAGTTATTCACATCAATTTCAAAACATCTCATCCCATTAAAACACCCTTTAATTGTTTAGAAAACTATATTGGAAACACTTTTGGAAACCAACATCAATATGGTTCCGACTTTCAAAAGAGGTCTAAGCACACTATTTTCCATTTCAAAACAATTATGAAAATTCAGTTCCACCATTTCATAAATCAAAACATTCCATATTTATTTGAAAATCATTTCACAAAAACTTTACACTTTTTAAAACTAAGTTAGTTTAAAACCAAAGTTCCAAGATTTCAAAACTAAAGAACACAAGAAAATGTGAGAGGAAACTAGTTTCAGTGGGTGACTTGGACATATGGTTGGAAGCCATATTTCAATCACTTCACTGTTGTAAAGACCCAGAAATTTCAAGGAAATTTTTTTCTTAATTTTCTTTGGAATTTTACAAGAACGCAGTTTCTGACGGCGCCTGATTCCGAAGCCCGGTGTGCCCGGAATTAATTTCCAAAGTTTGGCTTGGGTACGTTCATTGAACGAGCGAGTGGGAATTTCTATCTTTTGAACCGGTGCTCGGAATTGAAATCCGATTGCACCGATGAACTTGCAACGCCGGTAATCGCTTAAGAGAACTTTTACCGTAGTTGCGTTTGTGCAGGAGGAGAAGTTAATTTTTGGGGTTTAATTAAAAAAGTGAATAAAATTGTTAAATCAAATTTTAACAATGTTAAGTGGTTAACTTCTCCCATGTGAAGTTGGTGGTGGGCCCACATCCATCCAACTTCCCATGTGTGGATATTTGAAAGGGTGGGGCCCACACGAACCCCCCCACCTTTTCAAATTCCTTAAAATCCCTAACCCTCTTAGCCCCTCACATTCCAACTCCCCATTAACTCACATTCTTTAATATTTGACAACTTGATTAATTAATGAGGTGAGTTAAGTATGGTTTATTTGAATTTCAATATTTCGAAATTCTTGCCAACACTTTGCAATTAATTAATTAAACCAACTTAATTAATTATTTTGAGTGTTTGAATTCTTTTGAATTCATTTTGCCAACAATAAAAAGATAAATTAAATTCTTCTTTTTGGGTTGGCATAAACCTTGTGGGGAGAACTAAGGAGAGGAGAATAACTCTTGGAAGATCACCAACCTCTCGAGGAATAACGTTCCATGTTTCCGAAGAACGTGAAGCAACACCTCCGACCATCTTCAACCGGAGTAAGGAAGGGAAGCACCGCCGCCTACACAGTATACAGAGGGTGACGTCTCGGCTCGACTTCACCGAGCTCTTCTCCCACCAACCTAGACGGAACGACGCCCGACCTACGCAACGCTTGTCTTCCACGGGTCGTTGAAGAACTCCATTCTTGAAGCCGAGGTAGGGGAATTTATTTTGGAATTCTCTTATCTTTTGAGAAAAAACGACGAGCGCTGACCAACCAATACCGGGTTGATCCGCGGATCGTCCGATCAAGCGGTTGATGATTGAGGGTTTTTATTTATTTAACTGTTCGTGAATACAAACTTGGTGATAATCGTGGATTAAAACCCTTTTTGTTATCGAATAACGCGAGGGGGTCGGACCGCACAAACACGGCCGACCCTCCTCCTTTGTTTTTCGTGATGGTTTCTTGTGGATGATAAGAGAAAACGTGGTGCCGTCGCACCACACGATTTATTGCGGAAGATACGCGCGGCGTCGTCGCGCGGCGCCGTCGCGCCGCGCCGTGGAAAGAAATCCAAGAACGCGACGCTGTCACGTCGCGCCGAAGAAAGTCAAAGGCGCCGTGGCCGGAGCGGGGCCGCGGAGGAGGGAAGCGATGCCGTCGCATCACGCCGAACGACATAGGTCGCGGCCGGTTCCGGGCCGCGGCGGAGCAGGATGACCGGCGGCCGGCACCGGGCCGCCGGTGTTGGCGAAGGATGGACCGGCCGTCGCCGGTCCTTGCTGGCGGAACCGGCCGGCCAGTGCGGGCCGGCCGGGCATTGGAGACCGGGGGAATTAATTCCCCCGGCCGGGTCTTCAAGTGGCCCCAATTAAGGGGCCGCGGCTTCACAAAAGGGGGGGGGGGCTTTGCCCCCCTCGCGCGGCACCCGAACTGCGCCCCGGCTGCGCCGCCGTGTCGGTCCGCGCCGCCGCGCCGAACCGCGCCGCTGCGACGGACCGCGCCGCCGGCCAGGCCGGGTCGCCGCCCGGGGCGGGTCGACCCGGTTCGGCCGACCCAGGGGGGGTCGGGCCGGGTCGGCTCGGGCCCAGACCCCCAGTTTCGGACCACTTTTGGTCAAATGTCCGTATCTTGGGCTACTGGCCTCCAAACGACTCGCCGTCAGCGGCAACGCAATCCTTGGATCGAGGCGGTCGTTTCGGTATACTATACTCAAGGTACATCTTCCTTTTCGGGAGCCTACGTGATTAAAACTCCATAGTTAAGCGTGCTTGGCCTAGAGTAGTGATCAGGATGGGTGACCTCCTGGGAAGTTTACCAGGGTGGGTGTGAGACGGAAAG
This sequence comes from Viscum album, assembly GCA_963277665.1. NCBI lineage: Eukaryota > Viridiplantae > Streptophyta > Magnoliopsida > Santalales > Viscaceae > Viscum > Viscum album. The sequence goes on along the minus strand of OY728150.1, from coordinate 1,133,118,735 downwards.
GCCAATAACTAACAGACCGCGCGTCCGATTTACGCGCCGTCTGTTTCGTTGAATTCCTCTTGATGAGACGGATCTTTTGGCATACTCCGCCCGAGGTTTGGACGCAGGTGGAGTACGGTCGGGTTGGTTTTGCCTTAAAAACCAACCGGGCCCCTGGAACGAAAAAGCCAATAACTCTCAGACCGGGCGTCCGATTGACGCGCCGTCTGTTGCGTTGAGTTCCTGTTGACGATACCAAACTTTTGGCGTCCTCCGCCCGAGTTTTGGATGCAGATGGATGGTGGCCGGGTTGGATCGCACCGAAATCCAACCGGGCCCCTGGAACGGAAAAGCTGATACCTTTCTGACAGAACGTCCGTTTGACGAACTGTCAGCGGCATGGTGATCTCGTTGAGAAACGGTCCCTATGAGTATACCCTATGAGAGTTCGGGGTATAGATGAGATACGTCCGGGTTTGGTTCGCTCACGAAACTAACCGGGCCCCTGGGACGAAAAGGCTAATAACTCACAGACCGGGTGTCCGATTGACGCGCCGTCTGTTGTGTTGAGACCCCTATAACAAGGCGGTCCTTTGAGATACTTCTTCGTGGGACTTTGAGATACTTGGAGTATCGACCTGTAGCTCATGGAGCGGACCCTCCCAGTGACGAGCGTGCGGAGTACGGAGACCGTGTAACTGGATGAGACCTGATGAATGCTTGACCGACTCGACTTGGAGTGAGTCGACTAGCCCAGTGGATGGAGCACTACTTTCTGAGGTGCAGACCCATGGCGGACAGAGCACTACCTGTGTGACAGTGCAGACCCGCGGTACTCGTCCGGAGAGTACCTCAGCAGGCTACTAGGGGGTGTGCACTACTGTGTTTGGGTGAAATACCTCGGCGGGAAGCACTACTGTGTCTGGGTGGCTGACCCGCGGTACTCGACAGGAGGAGTACTTCAGCAGTCTTAGGTTAGTGAGCAGTACCTCAGAGTCTTGACAGGACCACTGTACACTCCAGAGACGGAGCTCTTCAGCAGTTACGATTTTGATAATGAAAATCCTGGTTTGAGTTGAGACTTTTGACCTTGTGTTTACCTCATTATTGAGATGGGTCACTTGATAACTTAGGTATATGTATGGGCATATACCTGGGTAGTGGTTATCCGTTGATTTCATGATCCTTGTGTTTCCTCATGATTGAGATGGGTTACTTGATAACTTAGGTATATATTTGGGCATATACCTAAGTAGAGGTTATCTGTTGAGATCTTCTTTGTGGTTATCCTTGTTGGTTTTAGTGAGACCATGAGGGTCTTGGGGTCCCTACTGAGTATCGTTATACTCACCCCTGTACGGGCTATGCCCTCACCTCATTGTGTTGGTTGCAGACGACGGGCAGTGCTGACGGAGGCCGAGTGTTCGAGGACTGGACGGTACCCGGAGGTGGACTACTCGACGAGTCAGTATCCGGAGGTGGACTTCACGGCGAGATGACACTCAGAGGTGGTTGACGGGCGAGAGCGTTGTGGAGGCTATCTGTACCTACCCTTCAGGTAGGATCCGTGGTGGACGATCCAGGAGCTGCCCCAACTGTACCTACCCTTCAGGTAGGATCCGAGGAGGATGTCCCAGGAGCCGTTTCCGTCCCACCAGCTGTTGTCTTTTTCTTTTGTACTTTGTTCAGTTGTAGTTGTACTTTCTTTTGGGTTTGTATTCTGGCCCATTTTTTCTTTTCAGCACTTCTCTTTGTACTTAGTGTTTACTTCCGCTTATACTCTGTCGTGTTTGTTTACTTTTATAAAGGCAATGCCTTCCCGGTTATCGGGATTTACGCCTTTGGTGCTAGTCGCCAGCCCCTGGCCTATGGAAGGCGGGCTTGGGGTAGTCACGGCACGGGCCCCGAGGACGGGTCATGACAAATTGGTATCAGATGAGTCGGTTCTACCGCAGAACTTATAACTCTGATATTTTTATTTCTGTGAAGCAATAGTGTTAAGGGTACCGAGTGTGGTTTTCAGTTTAGGGAGTCCAGTGTTGGTGCGGGCGGCCGACGTATCCATACACCAGGACCCTGACAACTGATTTCCGACTTTGTGCACGAAAACACTGATTGCGTGTGTGTTTTCAAAGTTTTTTCCCTTAAAACAGATCCAACCAGGTCATCTCACCAGGTATAAACGTTTGACCGTGTCACGATGTTTCTTTCAGGATGCCTTTTCACGGATGACCAGCTAGAGCCTGGAGGGATGTGCGTACTGACAGCCCGCCGAGCGACGTGGCCTCAGTACAGGGCCCTTTTTCAGTTGAGGCACCAGCGGAGGCACCATCGGTACTACTACCCGTTGGGCCACCGATGCCACCAGCCCCAACAGCAGAGGGTGCACGCCACTTGAGTGCGCTGCACGAGTTCCAGTGCTAGAGGCCACCCAGGTTCCGGGGAGAGATGGACCCTCAGGCGGATGAGGTTTGGCTGGAGGCTGTGGTGAGAGTCTTTAGGCTAGTGGGGATGCTGGAAGACTTCATGGTGATCTTTGCTGCCAGCCTCCTTCAGGCAGCAGCAGGTAGGTGGTGGAGCCACTTGTTTCAATTTTACGACGGGATGACATTCGCATGGGAAGACTTCGAGACCTTCTTTAGGGTGGAGTTTTTGCCAGTAGCTCTACACCGCGAGCATGTACAGGAGCTTTTGCCTTTTCCGTGTGTTTTTCGATCAGTAGCCGAGTCATCTGTGGGAAGTAGACAGATGATGAAGAGGTCTAGGAGGACCAGAACAGCAGTTGGACGATCTCGGGTTTTAGGACCGGTGGTGCGGGGCACCCGGGGTGGAACAGAGGTAGGCGTGCCAGAAGCAGGTTGTGTTACTCATGCGGCAGAAAGGGTCACCTGGCACGTGACTGTCCGAATCCTCGTACGGTTGATCAGCAGGTGTTGGAGGAGCCACCGAGACAGAAACAGCGGATGATGCTTGAGCAACATCCGAACAGTGGACAAGGTAGTAGAGCTCCGAGAGCATGTGGAAAGGAGAGGAACTAGTAAATACGTCGTTTTTACTTCTAGTTCCATGTTGCTTTTGTATTCGTGTCTTTGTACTATGAGCTGCAATAATAAAAAGACACTTATCTTTTGATGTTTTCTTTCCTGTCCTTTTGTTTGGTTGATACTTAGTGGTCCCAGTTAAACTGTTGACTTGACCCTCACTTTCGAGATTTCTACTGGAGGGGACCCAGTGACCTCACACTGATGCCGACAATGTGACTCGACCCTTGGAGACGAGAGTGACAGTTGGATCTCTTAGTTGTTACGTCGAGGCCTTACGATGTCATCCATGGCATGAATGCATCATTCATGTCAGGATTGACTGTATTAGGCAACGAATGTGGTTAATACAGGGGATGAGACCAGGTCTCTCTTATCGTCAAAGAAGAAATCATAACAGCTCTTGTGAGACTAAAAGAGGTCCAGGACATCCAAGAGAGGATGAAGACTGCACAGTGCAGTAAGAAACAGGAAACCGGTGCCAGTCTTAGAGACTCGGGCGTGTTAAAGAAGAGGAAGCTTAAGGGAGAGATGAGTCTACGAAGCAGCAGACGTGGAGGTAGAGCTAGGAGAGCAGCATGAGGTGGTGTACATGCTAACATGGTACAAACTCCCGCATTAGTTATTCCTGCCAGGCTCAGGGAGCTGGAGGGAGGAGGAAGAATGCGGCTGCTTGCGGTCAAGGAGTGTGACCCAATGGCTCTAGAAATGATTCAAGGGAAAGTTTGTGTCCACTACTAGCTGCTGTAGTAACAGACGTCGATATGAATCATTCCTCGCTTTCATAAATCTTGTTCCATACCTAGAGTTTCCGGTAAGCCGTGGACTTAACCCTCACGTCTGGAGATACCTTGGGAGGAGACTCGATAATCACACTTACGCCGATGGTGTGGTCAGACCCTCGAGGTGAGAGTTTCGGTTGGAATCTCTTGGTGGAAGCGTCGAGGCCTTACGACGTTAGTTTGAGTATGGAATGAGCAATAACTGTTCATACTCAAATTGACGGTTTTAGGCAAACGTCGGGATGGGTTTTCCTAGGTCGGCAGAAAAGGAAACCCCAGGCAGCGCAGGGTAACTCTTGCACAGGAGGGTGCGACCGATCACTCTTGAGTCGGTCAACCTTACCCTCGTGGCAGCAGCCTTTTGAGTTCCAGTTCTAACAGAAAATGGAGACCTCTGGAGTTCGAGGATGACGATCACGTCCTTATACGGGTCTCACCTCGATGAGGTTTACAGAGATGTGGCCAAGGCGGCAAGTTATCTCCGAGGTTCAGCGGACCTTCTTAGGTCCTCAGCTGGGTAGGCGGGGTGGTTTACCGCTTGACCCATTCACCGCAGTTGCACCAGGTGCACGATGACTTCCACGTATCTCAGCTGAGGAGATACGTGCTCGACCCTTCGCATACCATCGACCATGAGGAGATGGACGATGGCAATGGGGTGTCTTTCACGGAGGTTCCAGTGGGGATCGAGGATCGATAGGAGCAGATCCTACGAGGACGATCAATTCCTCTAGTGCACTTTCTTTGGCAGTACGGAACCTCCAGGTAAGTACATGGGAGTGGAAGGCTCAGATGCGTACTCTGTACCGCTTTTGTGACCCTAGTTTGTGTTGAAGCTTTATGGGGACGTAAAGCCCTGAGGTGGGAGTAATGTAAAGACCCGGAAATTTCAAGGGAAATTTTTTCTAAATTTTCTTTGGAATTTTACAAGAACGTAGTTTCTGACGGCGCCTGATTCCGAAGCCCGGTGTGCCCGAAATTAATTTCCGAAGTTTGGCTCGGGTACGTTCAGTGAACGAGCGAGCGAGAATTTCTATCTTTTGAACCGGTGCTCGGAATTTAAATCCGATTGCACCGATGAACTTGCAACGCCGGTAATCGCTTAAGAGAACTTTTACCGTAGTTGCGTTTGTGCGGGAGGAGAAGTTAATTTTTGGGGTTAAATTAAAAAAGTGAATAAAATTGTTAAATCAAATTTTAACAATGTTAAGTGGTTAACTTCTCCCATGGGAAGTTGGTGGTGGGCCCACATCCATCCAACTTCCCATGTGTGGATATTTGAAAGGGTGGGGCCCACACGAACCCCCCCACCTTTTCAAATTCCTTAAACTCTCTAACCCTCTTAACCCCTCACATTCCAACTCCCCATTAACTCACATTCTTTAATATTTGACAACTTGATTAATTAATGAGGTGAGTTAAGTATGGTTTATTTGAATTTCAATCATTTGAAATTCTTGCCATCACATTGCAATTAATTAATTAAACCAACTTAATTAATTATTTTGAGTGTTTGAATTCTTTTGAATTCATTTTTCCAACATTAAAAAAAGAGATTATATTCTTCTTTTTGGGTTGGCATAAACCTTGTGGGGAGAACTAAGGAGAGAAGAAGAACTCTTGGAAGATCACCAACCTCTCGAGGAAGAACGTTCCATGTTTCCGAAGAACGTGAAGCAACACCTCCGACCATCTTCAACCGGAGTAAGGAAGGGAAGCACCGCCGCCTACAAAGTATACAGAGGGTGACGTCTCGGCTCGACTTCACCGAGCTCTTCTCCCACCAACTTAGACGGAACGACGCCCGACCTACGCAACGCTTGTCTTCCGCGGGTCGTTGAAGAACTCCGTTCTTGAAGCCGATATAGGGGAATTTATTTTGGAATTCTCTTATCTTTTGAGAAAAAACGACGAGCGCGGACCAACCAATACCGGGTTGATCCGCGGATCGTCCGATCAAGCGGTTGATGATTGAGGGTTTTTATTTATTTAATTGTTCGTGAATACAAACTTGGTAATGATCGTGGATTAAAACCCTTTTTGTTATCGAATAACGCGAGGGGGTCGGACCGCACAAACACGGCCGACCCTCCTGCTTTGTTTTTCGTGATGGTTTCTTGAGGATGATACGAGAAAACGTGGTGCCGTCGCACCACACGATTTATTGTGGAAGATACGCGCGGCGCCGTCACACTGCGCCGTGGAAAGAAATCCAAGAACGCGACGCCGTCGCGTCGCGTCGAAGAAAGTCAAAGGCGCCGTGGCCGGAGCGGGGCCACAGAGGAGGGAAGCGATGCCGTCGCATCGCGCCGAACGACATAGGCCGCGGCCGGTTCCGGGCCGCGGCGGAGCAGGATGACCGGCGGCCGGCACCGGGCCACCAGTGTCGGCGAAGGATGGACCGGCCGTCGCCGGTCCTTGCTGGCGGAACCGGCCGGCCAGTGCGGGCCGGCCGGGCAGTGGAGACCGGGGGAATTAATTCCCCCGGCCGGGTCTTCAAGCGGCCCCAATTAAGGGGCCACGGCTTCACAAAGGGGGGGGGGCTTTGCCCCCGCGCGCGGCACCCGAACTGCGCCCAGGCCGCGCCGCCGTGCCGGTCCGCGCCGCCGCGTCGGACCGCGCCGCCGCGCCGGACCGCGCCGCCGCACCGGCCCGCACCGCCGGCCGGGCCGGGTTTTCCGAGCCGGGTCGCCGCCCGGTGCGGGTCGACCCGGTTCGGCCGACCCAGGGGGGGTCGGGCCGGGTCGGCCCGGGCCCAGACCCCCAATTTCGGACCACTTTTGGTCAAATGCCCGTATCTTGGGCTACGGGCCTCCAAACGACTCGCCGTCAGCGGCAACGCGATCCTTGGATCGAGGCGGTCGTTTCGGTATACTATACTCAAGGTACATCTTCCTTTTCGGGAGCCTACGTGGTTAAAACTCCATAGTTAAGCGTGCTTGGCCTAGAGTAGTGATCAGGATGGGTGACCTCCTGGGAAGTTTCCCAGGGTGGGTGTGAGATGGAAAGGCCAATAATTAACAGACCGGGCGTCCGATTTACGCGCCGTCTGTTTCGTTGAATTGCTCTTGATGAGACGGATCTTTTGGCATACTCCGCCCGAGGTTTGGACGCAGGTGGAGTACGGTCGGGTTGGTTTTGCCTTAAAAACCAACAGGCCCCCTAGAACGAAAAAGCCAATAACTCTCAGACCGGGCGTCCGATTGACGCGCCGTCTGTTGCATTGAGTTCCTGTTGACGATACGGAACTTTTGGCATCCTCCACCCGAGTTTTGGATGCAGATGGATGGTGGCCGGGTTGGATCGCACCGAAATCCAACCGGGCCCCTGGAACAGAAAAGCTGATACCTTTCTGACAGAACGTCCATTTGACGAACCGTCAGCGGCGTTGGTGATCTCGTTGAGAAACGGTCCCTATGAGTATACCCTATGAGAGTTAGGGGTATAGATGAGATACGTCCGGGTTTGGTTCGCTCACGAAACCAACTGGGCCCCTGGGACGAAAATGCTAATAACTCACAGACCGGGCGTCCGATTGACGCGCCGTCTGTTGTGTTGAGACCCCTATGACGAGGCGGTCCTTTGAGATACTTCTTCGTGGGACTTTGAGATACTTGGAGTATCGACCTGTAGCTCGTGGAGGGGACCCTCCCAGTGACGAGCGTGCGGAGTACGAAGACCGTGTAACTGGCTGAGACCTGATTACTGCTTGACCGACTCGACTTGGAGTGAGTCGACTAGCCCAGTGGATGGAGCACTACTTTCTGAGGTGCAGACCCATGGCGGATGGAGCACTACCTGTGTGACAGTGCAGACCCGCGGTACTCGTCCGGAGAGTACCTCAGCAGGCTACTAGGGGGTGTGCACTATTGTGCTTGGGTGACATACCTCGGCGGGAAGTACTACTGTGTCTAGGTGGCTGACCCCCGGTACTCGACAGGAGGAGTACTTCAGCAGTCTTAGGTTAGTGAGCAGTACCTCAGAGTCGTGACATGACCACTGTACACTCCAGAGACGGAGCTCTTCAGCAGTTACGGTTTCGATAATGAAAATCCTGGTTTGAGCTGAGACTTTTGACCTTGTGTTTACCTCATGATTGAGATGGGTCACTTGATAACTTAGGTATATGTATGAGCATATACCTGGGTAGTGGTTATCCATTGATTTCATGATCCTTGTGTTTCCTCATGATTGAGATGGGTTACTTGATAACTTAGGTATATATATGGGCATATACCTAAGTAGAGGTTATCTGTTGAGATCTTCTTTGTGGTAATCCTTGTTGGTTTTAGTGAGACCATGAGGGTCTTGGGGTCCCTACTGAGTATCGTTATACTCACCCCTGCACGGGCTATGCCCGCACCTCGTTGTGTTGGTTGTAGACGACGGGCAGTGCTGACGGAGGCCGAGTGTTCGAGGACTGGACGGTACCCGGAGGTGGACTACTCGACGAGTCAGTATCCGGAGGTGGACTTCACGGCGAGACGACACTCAGAGGTGGTTGGTGGGTGAGAGCATTGTGGAGGCTATCTGTACCTACCCTTCAAGTAGGATCCGTGGTGGACGATCCAGGAGCTGCGCCAACTGTACCTACCCTTCAGGTAGGATCCGAGGAGGACGTCCCAGGAGCCGCTTTCGTCCCACCAGCTGTTGTGTTTTTCTGTTTTACTTTGTTCAGTTGTAGTTGTACTTTCTTTTGGGTTTGTATTCTGGCCCATTTTTTCTTTTCAGCACTTCTCTTTGTACTTAGTGTTTACTTCCTCTTATACTCTGTCATGTTTGTTTACTTTTATAAAGGCAATGCCTTCCCAGTTATCGAGATTTATGCCTTTGGTGCTAGTCACCATCCCCTGGCCTATGGAAGGCGGGCTTGGGGTAGTCACGGCACGGGCCCCGAGGATGGGTCATGACAACTGTCACAAAGAGTATTCTAGGGAATATCCCCAGCTCCAAATGGCTTTCCAGGCCCTACGAGCTTACTGAGACCATTAACCCAACTCTCTTTTCATTTCCCCTAATCATTGTTAAACCAAGAAAACCAAAGGACTCTGAAAGGTCCCGAAATCCCCTAGAAACATGAATCCTACCATGAGGTGTGGTGATCAGGCACACTACCCATAACTAGAATACCAAGTCCCTACAATCTGATCTCCATACTATCCTGACTCTTCCATAAATAACATGACCCAAAGATAGAGAACCTCCTCTGATACCATTTTGTCACGAAACCAGCACCAAACCTGGCCCGTGCCAAGGCCCGAAGGGCGTTCCCAATCCCCACAGGTTGGCACAAGTGCCCGGGTATCATAAAATGATAATTAGGAATGATTTACACAAATTTTTTATACTTAAAACAACAAATGAATCCAAGAAATAAAATCTGGATTTTTCAAACCAAAACATCTTATAATAAAAATTCAGAACTGAATTACACAATATTAAACAATGTTTGAACACCATTAAAAATGTACAAACCCAATAAAAGACATCCCATGAACCTCCACATGGAAAGAGGCACCGCCCTCAAGCCATCTCTATGACACTGTATCACGATGGACCGCTAAAAACCTGAACCAAAGGCATAAAACCTGTACCCAATCCTGTGACATAAAATAAGCAAGTCTACATACACCCAAAGGTGTAAGTAGGGTGTTAGAGAAAGACCAGTATGATACCACCACTAAGAGATTCCATGTGATAAACATTTAAAGATGAAAAGCATGCAAGTTTTCAAAAATATGAAAAGCTAGTTACAATTTCTAAAAGATGCAACTTTGAATAAAAACAGTTTTCAAGTGGGCTATTTTAACAGGTTAACACTTTTAAAATAAACACCAAAGCTACTGATTTTTCCAGCCAAATGTACCATATGCCGATGGTAAGTATAATGTAACTAATGAGCTCAAGCAATAGGGAATAACCCCTAGGAACTAGCTAGCTTTGGGTCCCAGGTACCTCGTATCTTGGTGAGAGTAACCATCACAAATATCCATTCTCGTGCATGAGCCACTAGTAGGGAACATGCCCATAACCTAGTGGTCCCCAATCATCATCATCATAATTTAGTTAGAGTTGTAAGTGTAAATCTGGATAAGTGAAACTGAGGCCAAACCCCACGAATTCACTAGCATACTAGTACACGTCCACCCACCTAGATACCCAGGTTTTCCCTTTGTGCTCAAACATGTTCAACAAGCCAAGAAATATAGTTTTCACATGTAGAGAACACTTCCACATCACACATTAACCAAGCAGACCCATGTACATTACATAAGTTAGAAATTCTACTTTTCATTCAAATGAATTTTGAAATCGAACTCACACCAAAATAGCCCACAACACTTTTTTCATAACTTTCACAATCCAACACATCCTTTAAAAATTTTATGAAGTCCCTAAAAATATGATAAACATCACATAACAGAACTATTCACATTTAAAATAGATCATTTGAAAGTATAAAAAATCCAAAACAGTTTTCAAATATGGTTTCACCTCTTACAAAAATCATTAAACCACTCAAAACTTTCATAAAACAATTCTAAATAGTGTACCAAAGCTTTTCAAGCAGAAACCATTTCAAAACCATATTTCAAAAACAAAATCACACCAATACAAATTCAAAACAGAATTGGAAACCCCAAAAACATTTATTAAACAACCCCCATGTGTTATACAAACACCTCAAACAATAGCACAAAAGATCCACATGAAACGCACATGTTTTCAAAATCACTTTCAAAAGGTACAATAATGTTTTACACCTTAAACCCTTAAAAAACTCTTTAAGTCCTAGTGGCACACCAATACCCCAAAAAATTAGAATTTTCATCGCAAAAGAGATTTATTAAACCAAATTTGTTTGTTATAAAACAATCCCAAACAATACCCAAAGGGTTACACATGAAAAACACCAAATTTTAAGCTAAAATGAAACTATAAAAATAAATGTTTAACCAAATACAACATAAACATTTTTTGCACCACAAAAAGCATATTATGAGAATTCATAATAATTAATTCATGAAAACTAAATCATCTAAAAATGATTACACATGGAATCACCTACCGGAAGTGTCAAATCCCTCAAAACTTGGTTCGAAACGTCAACCGCACAATCGTCGCACCACAAGGAAGATAAATTAAGACCTAGATCACAATATTTGACCACAAATACACCAAATGAAACACTAGGATCAAACCCTAACTTCTGGTAATTTTATAACATAATGAAAGAGAGAGGAAACCCTAAGGGAAAAGGAAGAAACCAAGAAGGAATCACTTACCCAAAATAATCCTAAAGTAAACGACCCAAAATAGACCAGAATCTAAATCTTAAAACAGATAAAAATATAATGGGTATTCGAACAAGAATGAGAAGGTCATGTAGGAATTGGAATGGGGGAAAAAGAGTAATAATAGAAGGAGTTATGAAGGAATGAATTTGCCTCTCCAAATCTGCCCGATTTTAGAAACCCTAATAAGTTTAGCTCTCAATCGCGATGTAGAAGAGCTCCAAATAGGGGATAGAGAGCATCGGCGCCCTACTGGGTTCAAGGGGCGCATTTTAGGCTTGGAATCACCAAAACATCCTTAAAAATGAATAAGTTATTAATTAATCAAATTTTATTTTTAAAACTGGAATTGGGCTTTCGGGCAGGCCCAATCCATAAAATAAAAACCCATATACACCTTGGTTATGGATTTCCAAAGGCTCCAAATTTTAATTGTGCTGTTAATATATCAGGGGAGGACATTTAGGAGTTGGAATTAGTGAAAAATATTGAAAAAATGAATATGTTATAAAAGAAACAAAATTTATTTTTAAATGTGAAATTGGATTCACGGGTTGGCCCAATTAATGAAAACTCCTCTATACTCCATAAAACCATTGGAAACCCCAAAAACAAAGAATTTATGAAAATAAAAATAAAAATACATTTAAAATAATCTATGTATGTGACAGGATATTTAAAATCATTATATCATTGTGTATTTTTTATATATTAATTTCAGGACTAAAATCGAGCTACACATTAAATAAGTATCACGGTCAAAGTATCACACTATATACCTTCAAAGGTAATGGGATGAAGGGTTCACAAATGTTTTTTTATAGAATGGGTTTAATTTCAAAAAACATCAACTATATACAGATGATGGGATTAAAAGTTCCCAATTTTTTTTTAATAAGAGAATAATGACACTAAATTTTCCATCATTTAGAGGATAGTCTTATAATTTTACAACTTCTTTATAGGTATATATGGTGAATATTTACCATTTTTGTATATATTCCACTATAAGTATTTCATAGAATTATTAATTATAGGATTAGATCCACATTATCAAGAAAGAGTAATCCATTAGCAATATAAATGGACTATGATTGATATTATTTATTTTTTATTAATGTGTGTTATATTTTTTGTCCACCTATATGATTATATTTTATTTAATTGTTTAACATGTTTATCTATATATGAAACCAATAATTTAATGGTCCATATATTTTCTTTGGTGGTAAATAGTTTATCATCATAATCATACCTTTTGTGTCCTCTAATATAGACTTTAAACTACAGTATTCCATTTCATATAAAAAATTGAATGCATAGATATTTTTGAACAGTTCAGTTTTTCTAGACGTCGGAACTAAATTATAAGGTTTAGGTCACTTTGGGCCATTGGAAAACATAAGGAAAACATTAATTATCGTAAGGTTTATAATATTTAGACATATTTTTTATTTTATTTCATCATGGTTTATTTATCCAAGTTATATCTCATGGATATTATTGTATGTGTTTTGAAATTTTGACAATTTGGTTTTTCTTCATCTAGTTTTAGACATTTCAAACCCTTATATAGATATTATAGGAACTATTATCATAAAATTACTTCTTCATGAGCTATTATATTTCTTTTATAATTTCCTAAAAATCATAAATATTAGAAGTCACATTCCCATTTTTTGGTATGATATAAAATGGACAAATTTTGTTATTTCAGTGGGATATTCATTCCCAAACTAGTCATTTGAGTTACTTGGTTCATGTAAAAACTGCTTGGTTGTCAAGGAATGAGATTATAATCATATATGGTTCAAATAGATTTGATATAACACATATTTTCTAGTTGTTGAATATAAATGGTAATTCCATGTTTTTAAAAACATTTTTAAGTGAATTTCATGATTCATATGGTTTAATTTTAAATTAAATATATGTTCATTATTACATTATTATGCCTTATGATATATCTTAACATTGATTATTCTATGTTTAATTACAAGTAATTATATAACATGACTTATATTATTACATGATGCTATATTTTAATCTTTTTGTGGATATTCTCATAAAATATATTCCTTGTATGGATATGCCTTATAGATTATGGTCTATGAATAATTATTAAAAAGTATCATTTTGATGGATAACTATATTAGATTAAATTATATATAATTAAATGAAAATATACTTTAAATTACTATTATATATGTCAATATAATATTAATTAATCATTGTTTTTCATTGTATTATTAATATGTCTTGTCTATAGATAATTTGTTGAATCAATTTTCTATCATAGTTCTCCACTATAATGAAAACCTTGAGATGATATAATGCTAATGTTAAATGTATTTTATATAATATAAAAATCAAATGTACAGTGACACATATAAAATTTTCATTAATATGAATTACATGAGGTTAATAATACATTGAGACTTATTTTAATGATATTCTCTCTTTGGATCACCATAAATGGAGGTTATGATAGATGTACATATAATTAGAATTACATATGTTTATAATTCCTTGGATATTCTTGTCTAAAAACATGTTTATTATTGATTTTACATTATATTATTATTAATGAATATCAAGAGTAAAATGTACTTATATAAGGATGAAAACCATGAGAAAATATGTTTGTTATGGGTTGCATACATTATGTGTGTGATAAGTGATGGAAAATAATATAAATTTTTAAATAATTTTTCTACCACATTTAATATAATTGAAAATTATATATATATACTTTTAATAAAAATAAAATTTCATATAATTTACATGGATGTTGATATTTATAAACATGATTAGTTCACAAATTCAAATATGTATAAGATAGTAAAAGAGGGTGATAACATTATTTTCTATCCTAATTCACTATAAAACAGTTCAGTATGGGTTATATTATGTAGTACTATCTCTAATTTTTTTTTCTTAAATTAATATCGTTTTATTTGGGTTATGTTATGTGTTTCAGTTATTAATCTTGTATTTTATGTATTTTTACCAAATGCCAACGATAAAAGGGCAAACATGGTCATACACTATGTTAGTAGAGAATGAAACTAAATTATATTTTATTTTATATTAAGAATAAATATAATTCATCATATATAAGAAAATCATTATTCTAGAAAAATTAGATTTCATAAATAGAAATATGATTTATTCGATTCAATATATTTGATTTGAATTTTACTATTTATTCTTTTACACACATGTTTATAATTTAATATTTCTTTTATAGAAAAATAAAAACTATAACAATTTAAATATTTATTTAGTTAAATATATATATATATATATATATATAAATTCATGATATGAATGAATATAAAATATAACTGTTTATTTAGTTAAATATATATATATAATCATGGTTTCAATGAATATATTATATAACTGTTTATTAATGGATCGATAGAGATGATAAAGTTTATTCAATATCATTTAATTGAATATTAATTAAGATATTTATTAAATAATGTTTAGATAAACAAATTACATTGAAATTAGGGTGTTATTATAATTATTTTAGATTTAAATTAAATATAATTAATTAATTTATATAGGGTCTCTCTGAATTTATCAATTACTTTACAACTATATAAACATTTTACATTATATCATATTATAGAGTGATAATTTCATTGTGAACCGTAATATACTTTATATAGTTCTCACCAGCCTATAGAAAAAAATTATCTTATCCTCTCTATATATTATAAAGTGATCGAAAGAGAAATTACATAGTATGATAAACAAAAATGAGATGATGAAATTATTGATACACTTATTTATCCCAATGATTGAAGATAATAAATTAATTATTTTTTAACATGTGTATCTACATATAAAGGAATCTTTGAATGGATTCACTATATAAATGAAAACATTTCACGAAATTCAATAAAAAATTATCAATAGGTTTCACATATATAATTTAATTAATATATTAAATAATTAATAAATTAAGTTATAAATATCATCTCTAGGATATTACATGGGTTAAATCATCAATTTATTTTGATATTAAATTTTTAAATAATCTACATTAATAAATCAGGATTATCATTGCTTCTACTCCTCCCTTAAATGTCGAAGAGATTTCTGAGGGAACACATTCAAAATTTTAATTTTTTTAAATATATTATATAAATTCCATGTGAAAATTTATTATTTTTAATATTTAATTTTTTCTTTTATCTATATATTCATGATAACACATTCATCGGAGTTTCTATGGGAATGAATGATCTAAAATTTAAAAATAATGCATGTTTTTTAGATGCAGGGGTTCCATTTTCACATGATTCATAACATGGTTATGCGTTGTATAATAGAAAATTACATGTTTTGTACCTATGATTAACTAATAAAATGACTGAGTTATCTATATGTCATATTTACTTTTTATATTTTCTGTTACATCAATATAGATAATGTATTGACCACCAATATGCAACATGATTTTATAAAACTACATAGAATGTATACAGAGTACATTGGTTTTAATAATAAATGATTGAACATTTCTCATAAATCAAGACATGTGATGTGGCTAGTATATGAGTTCATTATATGTCACGTATTGACTAAAATCATAACCAGATGGTATGATATGGGATACATGATATGCATGTTGTCATTTACTTTCTATATAGCACGTGTCATCATACCAAAGCTTCGTTCCAATATATTTTAATCATTTTATGTGGGTCAGGAAAAGTAATTACAAATGATGAAAAAATTATGTCAGTAAAATTAGTTTAATAGACATTGTGTATGTCATGTACAATATTAACATTGTTATCAGTAGAGACCATATAGATTATAGTAGATCGTGTGGTCATACATTTGGTGAAGTCAACATGCATTGACCCATGAATGTAATTGTCATAATAACTGTTCATCTCATGTGTTTTTATATTATTTGTAAACATACATTTCATGAAAGTCACCATAAATATTATGTGTCACAAAATATTAAGAGTTATTTTACAAATTATATATGTATCAGATTATTGAAATGAATTTAATATAAAAAAGGATACATTTACGGTGAAATCATCAGAACAATATATATATTAATTTTTATTAAATTAAAATAATGAAATTCATGTTAATTAAAATAATTATTGTTAGGATTATTATTGTTTATGGAGATTTTTTATGATAGAATATTATGTACAATAATAAATTAACAAGTTGACGACATTTTATATTTAGGTAAATTCATATAAAATAGATCAAATTGTAAATAAAATCTATAAATATTAAATTCATAGTCACTATAAATTTGAATAGAACATTTTCTCATTTCTTCTTCTGTATGTTTTAAAATAAATTCTTAATTAAACTATATATTATAATGTTTTCGATGTTATTTTATATATAATTAAATATGATTGTTTTTTATAACTCATCCCTCTATTATTATGTATGGGACTAAAATTCCTAGTATTTTTTTATATAACCCTAAATCATTTAGTCCCATAACATTGATGTGGGAAAACATTTTCATTGGATTAATATCATAGCTTGATGATGCAGATTTTCACCTATTAAAAGATGAATCCAACTGGGTAGAAACATATTGGGATGGAGAAATGTATCAACTCATGAAAAGAGTATGGAAAACGATTTATTTACCCAGTTTCTATATATGAGTATTAGAACATATGGAAAAAAATTATTAATGTGCATGATCATGTCATTCCTTTATTTTAGTTTTTAGTTAATGATTTCATAATAATTTATGTGATGAAATGTTTATTTTTGTGGCTAAACATGACCATTTAAGAAAAAATTAAATAAAATATTTTCTAATAACAAATTAAATGAAATAAATATGAAAATGTCATATTGTGGGAAATACCTTATTAACTAGGTAATGTCCACTTAATATTAACAAGAATTTGAAGAAAAAAATAAAATAATATTTCTGAATATTTGAAACAAAATCCCTCAATTAAAACAGTACATAATATTACTCATTCAATTTTTTGAGTTATGATGAAACAGTAGGTAATGTGTAAGTTTATCCATAATAAAGGAACCCTTAAATTTTAAAAGGGTCATAAATAATATATTTTATTACCATAACAAAATTATTATTAAATGTAAGGGAAAAAATCTACATGATATATATTTTATGAAATTTTTGGGGAAATTGAATTCTATAATTTTAGAAATAGGTAGCTTACTCGTCATATAATAGAGATGCGAGTTAATGTATTTGGACAAAAAATAAAACATAAATACAATGGAATAATTTGTATGTATGAATTTCATGTAATGAAACGAAAATTAATCATTATTTCCACTAGAATATTCTTGTGATTGTACATTATGAATTCAATAGTGAGTGTTATTAGGATTTTAATAAATTGTGGGATACAAATTAATATAAAATTATATATGAATACTATTAATGTAGAAAATTTATTAGATTTTTTATTTTAATTATTTAAAAAATGTATGATACTCAACTTTATAATCATCTATTTGATACAATATTGAGAAAAAAATACTCTTTTTCAACTTATAATTTTAAGAACATCGATAATTTCAGGTAAAATGTGGTCTACCAAGATTTCATGTTTTATATATATTAAACCACTTATTCTAATGAGACTCTAATGGAGGAACGGTTTCAGCAGAAATTTTATTTGAGAACCATGCAGATAATACATTTGATTTCCAATTCATCATGTTATAATCCATTTCAAAAGAATTATATAATATTCACAATGGAATATATAGTTACCCCATATTTTTCACATCTTTATGATATCTATTAATAGAAATAAAAAATAGAGGTATTAAATATGGAATTATTTATGTGAAACATTGGAGAAGAAGTTTCATCTTGATTTCTTATAGTCATGATTGTTGACTACATTTAGTGTTCATAATTTCTATTATTTAGAACACCAATGGAATTTTTCCATGTAGCTTTTTTAACATCAATTCCTTTATAATTATAATTTTTTAATGAGTATATATTTTTTATGTATAAAGATAATTTTTTTAATCATTACATTGATTTAGAATGTATAAAATTACTTGAATAATGATAAATTTTTATCCTTGTGGTTAATGAATGGAAATTTAATTTGAAAAAATCAATAAAATAATCTAAGAATAAGGTATGACAAAAAGTCCAATTTTAAAATATTATAATCAGAAAGGAAGATAATAATAATTATATAGTTTACTATTTTGATAGAAAAATGGTCATCATGATGATGAACTCTTTAATAGTAATGAAGAAATGGAATTTTTAAGGACATATTTTTTAAGTAAATCATATTCGTATAAAAAATATTTTTATTCGGTGTATAATCTATTTATGATTATTTTTATGATTATTTTTATAATTACAAGATCAATATTTATAATGGAATATATTCATTGATGTGGTGAATTTTATTGTTGTAAATGGTGTGTGACTTAAGGCATTATCCAGAGGATATTATTAGCTCTCATCACCATAAACATTGATTATAGTTTTATATAATTACGATTCTATTCCATTTGTAACCAATAACACAGTTTCAATGTCGATCCTAGAAATTAATTAGATTATTTTTAAAATAAATATATAATTCCTTAAATCTATAATTATAGCCTTTGATATGGTATAATCTCTCTCTATATATATAATAATCATTACCTAATAGAATATTATTTTCACATCTTTGAAGTAGATAATGAATTATTATTACATGAATCATATAAAACTATTTTTTGGAATCTAAGACATTATCATCTAAATGTGAATCTTTAAAAAATATATATAATGTAGTGTATTTAGATTCTGTTTTTATGTGTTCATGGATATATTCATTGCTTTATTATAAAGTAAAATTTCCAAAACTATATTGATTTACCAATTTTAGAGATACAAAATTCATTTAGAATTATATCCCATATATGATTGTAGACAAATTGAAATATACATCAGAGTTGGATACTCAATATTCTAAAAAATTGGTAAAATTTTAAATTCAAATATATATATCAATGTGATGACGTGAAATATGTTTTCCATTAATAAATTTATTGCATATAAGAATTATTTATAAAATCATATTTCTCTACATATGTAGAAAATATATATTGAGGATGGGAGTGTCTTACCCTTGTATTCATTGATTATAAAAATGATTTGGGGATATTACCCCAACACACTACTCCTTATAGAGCTAGGGGATAATTATTAGTGATCAACAGAGCCACTGATATTTTGGTATGGTAAAATTATTGATGAGTCTTATAGATAATCCATTATCCTTTTATGGATATTCATTATAGACTAACATATATATACTAATCATATTTCCAAATTAATAGAAAAATGGAATTCCATATCTTTAATAACATAGAAAGAAATAATATTTTTTGGATAATCATGTATATGTATAAAAATTGTTTGTTAAGGATAATCTGAGTAGAAAATTAGACTTATAAGGAAATATGTCAATAATTATATGACAAAAAAAGTAAACTAAATTTTATTTCCTATAAGATCCCTTATATAAAAATCACATATTATCGAAATAGATGATATATTTTTTTGTGAAATCATGTCTCAAAATGAAATAATAGGACAAATGTAGTGTTAAATGATGTATAAGATTAGGAATAACTATATTTTTTATTAGAAAGAATTTCATTTTTAATAGTAGAATGTTATATCCATAAACATATGTTCTTTATAATAATACTAGTGATGATTTTGAACTAGAGGGATATGGTTTTCTTGAAATTATATAGGTTTATAAAATAATAGATCTAAATTCCATATATCCTACATAGAAATAGTATTTATCTAAAACGATACAATGTATAATTAATCAATTAATTTTAAAATGGATTATTTATACCATAAAAATGATAATTTTATATATACTTTATAATTGATACTAAATCTATAAGAATTAAATGGATAATCATGATGTAGTTGGACATAGATATTCATTTTAATATCTATATGGCTAAGGTTTTCTCTAACAATACCAATAAAAATTACTAAAAATACAAATATGAAAAAATTACACTAATTTTGAGGATAAAATACAATAGAAATCTAATTTCCCTGTAAACATTCATGGATAATTTTATTAAAAAATGGGATAGAAATCATCTTTTCTTAATGGAAGTAATATGTAAATTGTCAATATGACACAAAAATGAGCGATAAAAATTATAATCAATTCTAGAATGTTATAGAAAACAAAAATTTCTATATATGGATTTACTTAAGAATCTAGATAATAGAAAATTAATTTTAATTTAGCTATTATAGAGTTTTGTTTTTAATAATTAATATAGGCCTTCTGTCTATTGGAAGTTTGTTAGTATTATAATATAATTTCTAGTATTATTTGTTGACTATATATTAAAAATGGTAAATGAGATACGAGGCTTACAGTTAGTAGATACATGTTCAAATTATGCATTATCCATTAAAGAAATATTTGAAGTACTCAACATTATAGGGATGAAATTCCTACTAGATATATCATAGTGGCCTCCCAAACTATGGTATTGAAAAACTATGGATATGATATTGAATTGGTAAAATATATATAAATTAAATAAAGAGTATATGTATGTGTCTCATTGTTTATATTGATCAGAAACTGATTCCATAGACACAAGAGGGGAGAGAATGAATGAGTAACATACCTTAATTTTATATGTTTGGATTTATCATGTTATTCATGATATGTACTATAATTGTTCTTTATAAATCCTAGATAATGGTTCAATGTTATCTTGAATTCCTTGGGGAGATATAAGTATCATATTTAGGGAATAATAAGAAGTATTATAAGAAAAAATATATATTCTATATTTATAGAGGTGATGAGGAACTAGTTGTGTGGTGATATACATAATCGTGGTTTTAAATTGGTTAGATTAATCTTAATAATATCAAAGATATATTTTTTCCTTTTTCCAAGTGTTGTGATCTATGAGATTTCAATGCATCATTTTCATGATTCAAATAATTGTTTTATTCAATTTTTTCAGAATATGTATACTCTCTTATAGAAATATAATTTAACTATAGTCTTGTTACTTTGATTATATGATATAGATCCCTATCATATATATTCAATTATCCATTGATATAAAAAAATATTTTCATTCATGCTAATTTGGATTTTTCGCTGTGTTTGAAAAATTGGATGATATTTTGTAATGTTTCAAGCACCAAAAAATGGAAGGATGTGTCTAGTATTATTTAATCATTCCCTAGAAACTGTATTATTTTTTTGGGTTTGTATTATGTGAAAATCAATAAATAGATCTCAATAAATTATGTATCAGAATTTTCTTCATATTATTATAAAAGATATAGGAATAGTTTCTACTCATCATGATCATCGAAGCTACTTGGTTTTAGTAGTGTGATTCTGATTTTATTATCATCGGATATACATAGATAGAGTATGTGGGTAGGGATTTCATTCTAAATTCCTTATTTAAATCATTATATAATTATTATTTCCCAATAACTACGATCAAATAGAATATATTATAGATAAAATTTTATTTGATCCTTTGACATCGATATATTTAGGGTGTTGTATGACAATGTTTATCTAATTGGGATAACTATGGGAGATTATGGTTAGAAAAACATAATCTCGGGAGATAAAAAACTAATGAATTTAATTATGTATGTATTCTATTAGATCTTATATTAAAATAGGGATCAATTGGTTTATATTATGGGTCACCAGGTGCATTGGTCTAAAAGATAAGGTAATCATTAATGTAATTGGTTTTTTAATTGATATTCTTTAGGTGTTTGGAGTTTTTACACAGTACTCATTAATTTTTTTAGATTAATCATTTTAAATTATATAATATTTTTAATTTCAACAATGATTATATTATTTAAAAATAATATATTAATTATTCATATATTTATATCATCTAAATTTTCCATAATTTCATTAATGAACTACTTTTTTTTAGAATGTGTTATATATAATGATAGTTTTATTTATTCTACCATAAATTATTACTCGATTTTTTTATTAAATTAAATTATTATACTATAAATTCTTGTAATAGTGGGATGGAAATAACTAGTTTTAATATAGGATAAAAATAAACAACCCAACTCTTATATTTTTTCATTAATTATCATTTCACATATTGTGAGTAACTATTGGTATAATTTAAGAAATCAAAATCTAAATATATTTTTCCATTAAAAAATTATTTTTTAGGCCATATAATAATTTTATTACACTAATAAAGTATTTTATTAAAGGAATTTTATTTTATTATTCTAGGAATTCCTATTGTAATTTTATATAATCTTAATCATAATTTAACACATAATTTTTATGAAGAAAGATATGATAATTTGCATAATCGAATACAAAATTTCTTTATCAACTCTAGAGTTTTTTTGATTATTATGTTGACTGGTAGTTAAGAGATTGAATAGTATCACTTAGAGGATGTTTATCATGATAAATTTTTGGTGATTCAAGAAAAAATAATGACTATAGTACATGTCATTATTCAATGATATGGAAAATATGACTTAAACTTTTATTATATGAAATAGCACATTTAATAAGGGAGAAGTTTTAAATTTCACCATTTCAAAACTCCAATGCTATTGATAAAAAAGGAATATTTTCTATTCTGACTATAAATAATTTGATTAAATACTATGATACTCGATAAAATAAATGAATCATAAATTAATAATAGTGTTAACTGGTCTACAAAAATTAGAAGATAATGAAATAATTTACCATATTCTTGAGGAAATTGTTTTTATTGTTTTAATGAGGAGTAAGAGTTTAATAACATAAATAATAATTAAACCAAATATTTGATGATAATTGGACTAGACAATCTCACTAGATTCTATATGAAATATTAGAATCTATTAAAAGGGGTTATACAGGGGATAAATCGTATTATTTTTTTCCTTCACTTTTACCTTTAGTGTTTGAAAATATTTTACTCAAACATTAATGCTTACTAATAATAAGGCATAGTCATTACATTATTCTGTTAAAATAAATTCAGTAGATAGTGTAGGTGAACATGCATAGCATGCATTATGGAAAAACCAAATTATTAGAATGACTATTTTTTATAGTTACTAAAATAATGGAAAAATAATAAGTGAAAATACCAATTAATCAGATACTAATTATTATGAATTCATAAAATGTACATATTTGGAAAATTATTTATTGTATTAGGAAAAAATAATGAAACTAAATCAATGAAATGGTATTAATAATGAATTTCAATATAATAAAGAAACATGAAGTTTCTGTGAGGCATTTCAATTTGAAAACATTATATATTTATATGATGATGGTTAAAATATAAATAGATTATATTATATTATTCCATGGAATAACATATTCTTGATGAGAATTGATAACTCCCAATAGTCTGATTCAATTACATTGGAACAAAAATGTCACATATTCACTAAATGAGGAATGTTTTTCTATATCATTAAATGATATAGATTAAATTACATAAATTAATAAATATAATTTGTACTAAGGAATTTTTCAAACAAGAATATAAAATAAATATGGTTCTCAATGTAGAGAATAATTATTTAAAAAATTTATAAAAATTATTCTATAATTAATTATGAAATTTTTGATATTTCTGTTGTATAAATTAGTAAATATTATAAATTTTATTTTGAAAAATAAAGAGACTAAGGTAGAAATATTAATTACAAAGGTGAATTGAAAAGTGATTTTTTTGGATAAAAAATATATCCCAAACTAATAATTTTTTTTTATAATCATCAAAAGATATAAATGAAATTGTGATGCTAAAATAGGATATTAAAATATTTAAAGATTATTTAATTAAACTCTACTATTGTAAGAGATTCAATTTTGTACATGTAATTTAATTCTAAAATAAAAATGCCATTTTTTCAAAAATATAACTTAATATTTTGACAAAAATAACTATTTTTAAAATGTTTTAATCTGTTAGTACCTAAATTTTAGATACAAGGAAATTCAAGAAATCATTTCTATTTTAAAAAAGATAAATATATTTAAAAAACAGGGCACTCAATAATAAATTTTAAATAATAATATTTAAAATATTGAAGTATGTGGGTTTATATATTATTCTTTTTTATCTTTAGTTGACTAAAACATGTTTGGTTACCCAAAGCCTAAAATTCAAATTTTTTTATAATAGAAATTTGTGTACCTATAACATTAACATATTGGAAATAGACATAGATTATTATAGACATATTAATATATTTATTTCCTACTTCAATAGAATTTAAACACGTAATGGTACATGAATAACATACGGAGATGATGTGCATGAATAAATATATGGAATGATAAATTTATTTTTTTCAATTAAGAAAATAATTAATAATTTTTATAAATTTTATGACTTATGAACACCCCTATTTTTATTATAAAACTATTTCATGAAGCCCACTCTGTGAATTTTGGGGATAATAAATGTGTATTAAAAAATTCAAATCGTGTCTCATATTACCTACTAATAGGAATTTTAATATTATCACGTAAAACATAGGGAGAATTTGAAATAATAATTTTACTAATAGTTTTATAGTTGAATATTCTTATTTAATTTTTCACAAATTATTATGATAATATTATGTTCTGTTTCTCGACAATATTTTTTGGCAATTACATATTATGGACATACAAAAAAATAAGTTTAATTCTAAAACAAATTATGATCATTTATTCTTTGGTAATAAAATAATTATAACCTAACCAATATTGTTGAATTATCCACAACTATAGCATTGAATTTATTTCACATGGGACATTTAATCCATATAGTATAAGAAAACATCAAATGAAAAAAATATGTGTTTGCCATTTTTTATTGTTACAATAGATATAATATGCCATATTTTGTATCATTAGTGTCATAATCACTCTTTATTTATAATTGTTTTTAACGATTGAAATTTTACAAAAATATATTAGACATTTTCATGATTTAATAACGTGTTAATATTTATATTTTGGGTTTCAATCCTTGGGTATTGAAAAAATAATAACTCATAAATTCATATCCACTAGAACACCACTATAGAATAGAGTATCTCAATGATGAAATGGAACTGTATATAAAATTTCCGAGAAAAAAATATGTTTATAATGTATATATAAACATTTCCCATATAAAGCTAGGAGTAAAACTAACTATTCTATAAATATTGTATTGTTTCATCCAGTTTATTAACAACCCCTAAATTATTTTAGGAGAAGATGAAAATCTAAAAACAATTACTTTAGTATTTTTTGATAGAAGGTATTTATTTTGAATTTCAAATAAAATAATTTACATTTTATAAAAAAATATGATGTGAAATGTTTCTTGGTTAATATATTAGATGTATGGAATATCTTAATTTCTATAATATTACACATGGTTATTCAAAAACATTAAATGTTATATACCATAAAACATACCCATAGGTAAACTTAAAATTTCTTTAAGGTTCAGGTCTATATAGTGTTTTTTAAATTGAATCTGGTGTATGACAAAATTTTTATACCATGGATTTAAATATAAAATTCAATAAATTGTTCTTAGGGATGGGTTTTCATTAAAAAATAATCTACTCAAAAAATTTACAATGGTATATATATATAATAATTACACATTAAATATTATATATAATGTATTCAACATTCACCCCATGGAGAAAATTATAAGTTGTGTATGAAAACTAATAAAAAATGTGACTCCTTAATAAATTAATGAGAGATTCCGTAATTATTATCCCCAAATGAACATAAAATATATTATTAATATTTTTCGGGAAGAGATCTAAAAATTCCTCATGAAGAAAGAGTTCAACATATTTAGATAGAATAATATTTTCGGCCATGGTTTAGAATAAAGATATTTTTCTGGTTATTGGTGTAAAATAGTCCTTCCATAACATGTGTGATTACATTTGTATTATTTTTTTGGAAAACTATTTCAGTAGTTTCAATTGGTTATTTTTTGGTAGAAGTCATAGCTTTGGAGAATCATTTTCTCTAGTAGCATAGCTCAATTTATAAGGGCTCGAACCTATCCGGTCTATTAATTTGTGAAAATGTGGTGTTGGAGGTGTTTTGGGAGGTCAAGGTGACTTATCACCAACACTTTGAGAAATTTCCAGTTCTGTGAACAATGTTTCCAATTTTATGAATTTTTTTTGGTAGGTTTACAGTAATGGTAGGTGTACAAGGTTTCACAGATCGGTTTCATAGATCGGTTTCACATATCGGTAGGTGTAAAGTAATGGTAGGTGTACAGTAACAGTAGGTGTACAGTGTTTCACAGATCGGTTTCATAGATTGGTTTCACATATCAGTAGGTGTATAGTAATGGTAGGTCTAGTGTAACAGTAGGTGTACAGTGTTTTATTGATCGGTATCATAGATCGCTTTCATAGATCGGTTTCACAGATTTGTTGGTGTACAGTGATGGTAGGTGTACAGTAACAGTAGCTGTACAGTAACGGTAAGTGTACAGTGTTTCACAGATTGGTTTCAATGATCAGTTTCACAGATCGATTTCAAAGATCGGTTTCACAGATTGGTAGGTGTACAGTAACGGTAGGTGTATAGTAACGGTTGGTGTACAATGTTTTATAGATTGGTTTCACAGATCGGTTTCAAAAATTGGTTGGTGTACATTAATAGTAGGTGTACAGTAATGGTAGGTGAACAGTGTTTCCAGCTTCCTACAGTTTTTCCACTTTGAAGTTTCCTTTGACGTAAAATACAATTAAATCCTTATATTTTTAAGGACCTTAAAGGCCAATTAAAAGGCCATAAATCCTATATTAATTATTCTTATGTCCCGGGATTCTTTTACTTGGTCAAAACGTGTGGGTTAATGTGATCCACTTTTATTGGGTAATTGAGGGTATCTTAAACTGTTTCCCCATTAAATCTTCAAAAGGGATGATATATCCTCCTCCATTTTTCATCTTCTTTTTTCTCGGCTATGAGACGCTAGAACCATTCAATTATTCCCGTAACAGTAACACAATCAAACTTTACTCCTTGGATTGTTCTCGCTCTGTTTTGATGCAACCGAGCTGTATCGGTCAATCTTCGATATATGAGGTGTTTTACAGTCATTCCTTTGTGGATCATCTTCTCATGTGTCTCCATTCCATATTATAGAATGTAATCTCTATGCTTCTAATGGAGTTATCTTGGGTTTTGGTTGGCGCGGTCATATCGTGGTATCATCGTGTGGATGTAGTTGTCGCGAGAGGAACCGATCATGACCTGTTGTGTGGATAAAGAATGATAGGAACTATTTGAGGTAGGGGATTTGTTGCTTCTCTTTTCTTTTACGTGAATCTGTATTGATATCATGTTAAATCCCACTGGATGAAAATGGAATTGAAATAATAAATATCTTAACCGAATAAATAAATTTATATCAATCGTATGTTATAGCCTCTTGTTTTGATAGATAATGTGATATCTATGGTTGCTTTGCTTATTTGTTTGTTCTTGATGGAAATCATTAAGGAGCATAAACCAGGATTAATTGATAATTGTTGGATAAAGATAAAGAGGTATGAAAACGAATCTAGTTCTTGTTGTAATTTGATGTTAATCAAATTATTGAAGTAAGCATGTTTAATTATTGGTGATAGCTTAAAGATTAGGTTTCCCAAATTTGGAACCTACAAATAAAAAATTTGTTAATTCAATATGGTTTAAAGAATCGACTGGTTAATTATACATTAAGGGGTTCTGAGTTACCCTTTTAATTGATAAAGGGACAAGAGCCCAATTAATGTGGTGTTTATTTCCTAATGCTTGTGTTGTGATGTGATACTAGATGGTTGTGGAAATATGTGGAGGCATGGAGGACTTTTTGGTAGTGGTAGCAGATGACGCCTAGAGTGGTGAGATGCATCGATTTAGGCATGTGGGTGTCGGGGAGGACACCCAGGATGATGGAATGAAGTGGATGTGATTGTTGTATACTTGCTAATTCTTATTGGTTATTTATCTACTTTACTTTTTCCCCACTTCTCAAGGAATCTAGTCTTGCTTACCCTTCTTCCGAAAGAGGCAAAGATACACGGGTTATTCCACGTGCTTTCCGTGTCTAGATTTTCAAGGAAGGATGGATTTATGCTCTTGATATAGGTGGAAAAGACTTGACGGGTAGTACATCTACTTACCGTGTTGATCCCATTGTGTTTAGTAGCATAGAATGTTTTTCTAGAATTTCTGGGAACGTGGGAGGTAATTAATTATTGAATAATTGAATAAATGGTGTTAACCAATGGGGATAGAGATGCTAGAACATAATGTTGAGGTTGAAATTTTGAAGGAACAATTGACATGGGTATGATGCTAAAGAAATTTAATGTGGGATTGTTCATAGTTAATTAATTTTTAACGAATTAATTAACGTACAATGGAACTGATAAAAAGGTAATGAAGTAATCCAATTAAGCTCTTTAAAATGTTATGTGCATATAGGATACTTAGTCTTAGAATTAGTAGCCTAGAGTCTAAGAGATATTAGCTGCATTGGGTCTAAGAATAGGTTATTCCCATAGTGTGGTTGTGAGTTATAGTATATTCTATACTTTTGGGTTTCAATAAGCTACTCCACCTTGTCTGTATGGGAAACTGACACCCCAGGGATTCTGATCCCTGGGGTGGTGTTTTCCCCATCATTCCGGTGGGAGGATGGATGGATAACTACCCCCTTTGTCCCTGCTCTCTTTTCTTGGTAGTCACTTGTGCTGGTATGAACATTGGTTAGGTTTATCCATATATGTGTGTAGAGGGCTGTAATGGCTTATGGTTATTCACACACATATATTCTGGATATAACTTTCTATAGACTACTATAGGTGTAATGTGTATAGGTTGCGATGGCTTGAGGATCCTTACTCGGTGTATGGGCTATAATGGCTTGAGGTATAATACTAGGCATATGATACATGTTATGCGAGCTATGGTTGCTCCCATAAACTACCGGGTTACTCTTGGTTGTGAGGATGGTGTGGTGCTTCACGTAGGTGTCTGCGGGAAAGCCTTTGTGGTGCACGAGGTGCAGATTGTGGTGTTATGCCCAGGTGTCTATGGGCAAGCCTTTTTTGAGAGATATGCTTAGGATGTGTGACGTTGGGGAAATGCGGAAAACCAGTGGGGAAGTTGTAGTGGGTTACCCTTTATATTATTTATTATATGATATATTCTTGTATGCATTACTTGGTGAGAGTATCCATGGTGAGGTTGGGAACTTAGTATGCTTGTTTAAATGAAGAGTTAGTTTCACTTGTTCTTCATTGTTCTTTAGCATTCTTTCTTTACATTTGCACGAGAGGCTTTGTGGAGGATCCGACGGAGTATACGGTTATACTCACCCTATGTATATATAAACTATTTTTCAGGTCACTTGGAGAAGGATGGAGATCAAGCTGGTTTATACTATCCTGGGGTTGTAGGAGCTGTTCGGGCTTATGGTTGCTACTGTTTTTACTTTCTTTTGGGAACTTGCAGTTTTTCCTTTTCAGTTTTAGTACTTTTGCATGGAATCTAATATGTGTACTTGGTTTTGCATTTATATTTTAGTCTGAGTTGGAGTTGATTGGGGTATATCTTATCTCTCTCTTCCGCATGTGTTCCCTTAGAGGGTAATGCCTCCCATTTTTGTGATTATTATAACCTCAGTGCTAGTCGCAAACCCAAGGCCTACTGGGGGTGGGACTTGGGGGTCATTATATCCCTTTTCACATTGCCGACCCAGGAGGAGTATACTTTTTGGGGAGGGGTTCATGACACAATTACTTCCATATAGTTCATACCCTTATAAAACAGAAACATTTTACACAATTTCATATTTATAATAAGCCGTTCTCTTTAACCAATACATTGAATGGTGTTTTTTCTTTGAAAAAACACCTAGTTCATAAAATTTAAATACATCAGACTACATTTTTTGATAAACCACTAATCTTTTTGAACTTCAAAACACTCTAAAATCCTAGTTGTGTCTGTTTTATGAAATTTTAATTAAATATTAAACTGTTAAATGAATGAAATATCAAAATCCATTTAAAATAATAATAACTTACCGACATTATTAATATTTATATAGATAATAATATATTTGGAATAACTCAAAAATAGCATTATGATAGTTTCATCGAACTTATAAAGATTGAGTTTCAATTTAGCAATATAGGAGAACATAACATTATCATTGGATTTTTGATAATTTTGAGACCTAATGGAATATCATGATCTAAAATAATTATATAATTTACTTAAATTATTTGGTTTTGAAAATTTCATGAGTATAAATGTAGTTGAAAAAACCTCTCACAATCAATTCATTAATGAATATGAGATATATGTTGATCAAAAAATATTTACGGATAATAAAGGGAATAAAATAACCTATTTTTTCCACAATACATTCTATTTTTAATATTTATATGTTAACTTTTCGAATAATGAATAAATATATCCATCATAGAGAAATTAAGAGGAACATTTTCAATGATAATATAAATATGGAAAATAGTAATTTCTATTCATCTGGAACTAAATTTCCACTTATGAGTTACTATAGAACATAATTTCTAGTAATTTAATATAGAGTAGAATAAAATATTATAAACTTGAATTTTTTTTGATATGTTTTCCTTTTGTAGTTATAGAAGGAAAAAATAATTAGTCCCAATTTCCCCCATATAATTTGGATATTTTGGGGTTTTCTTTGTTTCACACTATTGTTTTGAATGCAATTCACACTCATAGATTTCAGTTTTATTTTTACTCAATGGTTGATTATTTATTACAATAAAACTTACATATATTTATCTTGTGACCCAAAACATCTCTAATGTATAAGGAACTTAAATATTATTACACTGCATTTTGTATCAAACACAAAATGATGGAATTATACTTTTTTTTTGAAATTGAAATCAGCATGATTATATTTTAAAAAAACTTATAAATTTTAATAGATTTGAATTGATTATATAGATCCACTGTATTATTAAAAATGGTTCATTATTTAATCTAATCATTTAATTTATCTCCTAACATTGAAGAAAATAATAAAGAAAATGTAGATGGGACTTCTTATTTTATATATATAATAACTTTCTATGTTGGTACTCTATTTAATTTTATATTCATTTAATGGAATTTATTATGGTTATCTGCTATAACTATTTGTAATAGATTTCATATCATTTTGTTAGGAATAATTGATAATGATTCTATAAGGAGATTTTTTTCCTTATGTATTATTTTTATGGTAGTCATGTATGGAATTACCATACATTCATTTTTTATGAAAATCCAATAATAATCACTACTAAAAATATGGCCTTTATCAGTGCATGAAAAGTCAATTACAACACTAAAAAGTGCTATTAATATCAGCGATGTTAATGGTGGTGTCTCTTTTATCATCGATTTTTTTACCTCTAATAAAAGTTAAAAAATATTAAAAAACGTATTTATGCAAATTGGGAGGGGCTTCAACAGCCCTTGAGGCACCTTTAATAGTAACCCCACCCTAGCCTGCATGCCCCTAACCTTTAACAACACCCCCTCCAACCCTTTAACGATGATGAACTTTATTTCACCCACACGCGCAACCTTCCTTCCCCTCGATTCGAACTCTGGAACTATTATCTCTGCATCTAAGCCTTTCCCACACCACCATATTAAATTTCTCTTCATTTATTAAAATATATATAGTTGTATTTACTTGTATATTAATATATAATTATATTAACAAATATATATATTAATATATATATTTAGTAATATTAACATTTATATATATAAATATTTGTATATATATATATTTTTATGTTAATATATATATATATATATTCTAATAAATATATATATATATATACACATATATATATATATATATATTTATTCATCTGTTAATATATATTTATAAGATCAAATATTCTTTTTTGTGTCAATATAAAAATTAATTCATATATCAACACACACACACACTGATATATTATATGTTTTTTTGTAAGTATAAATTTAAATAATTTTATATAATTACAAATATTATATATTAATATTTATATACATATGTTTAAAAAATAAGGATAATTTATATCAGTTTTTGAATAGAGAAGCACACAAATATATATATACACATAAAAAACATCATATAGATATATAAATATCAATATATTTGTATTTTAAATAAAACATATATTAGTTTATTATTGAGATAAGCCTTCTATTTTGAGAAACATACATTATATGTAAATATGTTTATTTTTTTTATTTTAGAAATTAAATATTTATGGGTTAATATAATATATATCTATATTGTTATATAATTGAAAATAAATAACATTGCATTGTCAAAAATAATAATATTTCAAATCCATAATATCAATATAAATGTAATCCCTCATTACAAATTCATTCCCTAGTTAAAAAGGTCAAAAAGACCCTCTGAAAAGAGGCTAAAATTTCACCAATTGTTAAAACATTGGGTATCCATAATAAAACCATAGTATTGGAGGCATTATATGAATTTTTTGGCATTATAAAATGTGACTAGAGGTCCCATTTTATTTACATCGCATAGAGCTCATTGCATGATTTGATTTGATATGTTGTAGATCTCAAACATACACCTGAATCAAAAGTTATGGTCGTTTTAATTTTGAGTTACATTTTAAACAAATTTTATATATTTTAGTAGTTCTTTTATTTTTTGTGTCTTTAAATTGTTATTAAATGATTATACAACAATGATAATTATAAAATAATTAATTAATAATATATCATGATATTTTATAAGCAATTTTCAAAACATATAATATATATTATGTAAAAATAACTGTTTAAACTTATCCAAAACATATTTACAAAATATATATTATTTTTATATCTACATAAATATACTTATATATTTATATTTCAATATATTATTTTTTATGATTTTTTTTAAATATATACTTTTTGAATGCTAGGAAAAAAGTAATGATAAATCAACCAGTTTATCAGTGCCACTAAAAAAGGTACTGATAAATGGGGCCCCATTAACAGCACTAAAAAGTGATGATAAATGGGGTTCCTTATCAGTGCTAAAAACTCGCTAATAAAGGGTCACTATTAATAACAATTTTCTTTATTGCGGTTAAAAGTGCCCTTAATCACAGCTTTTTTAGCGCTAATAAAAGTACCCCCTTTATCAGTTCTTGTTTGTCATTGTTAATGGGTGTTACTGTTGAAACCCATTTCTATAGTAGTAAATTATTTATATGAAACACTGTATATAATATTAAACTTTACATTTTATGATAATTAAAAAAAATCCCATTTCTAATATAATGATTGATGACATTTTTTTGGATGTCACGTTTTTTCCTCTCATATGTATTTTAATTTTAATAATCATATTAATACACTTATTTTATTGTGATAAAATATAATTAATAGAATTTATGTAGACTAATAATAGAATATGTGTTCGACCAAACATAAGTTCAAATGTTCAGAATAATTCTTTCAAACATTTAAGTCTAATAAAATCTTCCAGCGGGATATGAAGATAACATCTGATAAACTCATTCTTTTTACACATAAATTTTTTTAATTTTAATTAAACTATTAAAAATATTTTTTTTAAAAACAATGTCACATTTTCAATTATTGAAATAAAATGATCTTGGGAATATATATTACTTTTATGTTTTTCTTTTTCATCAAAAAATTTTATTTTATCTTATATCCTTTTATTTTTTAGACAAGAGGATATTAAAAAATGACAAACCTTAACAAATCATTGAATATAAATAATTATATAAATTTATATTTATTTTTTACTTTAAATTATTATGAAATTGGTAAAAAAAATATCACCCTACCAAATATGTTTTTGTTGAATATCATTTTAAAAATTACATTTAGGTATTATATTGTGAACATTGAGATTAATAATTTTTTTTAGATATTGGTTAGAGTATTTTATATATAATTTCAATAGGTGATATGTGTTTCAAAATGGGATTTTCATATGGAAATATGTTTTAATTGATTAATTTTTTTAAATAATTGAATGTAATGATATATTATTATATATTATGTAATTTAAGTATTTGATTATAAATAAAAATAATATTATATTGTGTATCTTTTAAAATTCCATTCATCATTATATTTCTCTTCTGTTAGGGTTTCTAAAAAATAGAGATATTATTGAGTTAAATAATCACATTATTATTTGTTTTTAAATTAATAATTAACATTTATATAAATATAATATAACACTATGTTTGTTGCATTGTTTTTATATGTTTTACTATCACATATTTGACAAGTTTGTTTAAAAAATGATTACTTCTATTAAAACATTTTATTGAGTCTTCATGAAACAAATATCTAATCACATTAGAAATTGCAATATGATGTTTCAGCCATAAGATGACGGGATAATGGTTCTATTTATATTATAACTAAAAATGAAGAACTATGATATAATAAATTGGACATTATTAACTTGTATTTAATAAATGGTGCATAATAGTTTTATGATAAAAAATAATTATATTTTATTAAATAAGTAATTTGATGGATTTTCATTCAGCCGAAAATTCAGAACAAACTATTTCTTCGGGAATTTCTAGTTTTATTTAATCAGAGAGAATTAATTTGAGAATGATTGTAATTTTTTCATTATAAATGTCATTGTTCTTATTTTAAATACCTTTTAATTTTATACTTATTGATTTTGAATAACTTATTAGATAAATTCTTACTTATTTTATTATTTGTGGTTTAAATAACTCATTATTTTGAAGAAAATGATTGTTTCATTTAGTTGATCAAGATATGCCTTTTTTAAAGAATAATATGATTCTAGAGAATATATGATTATAAAAATTGATGAGTTAAGATTTAATGACTATTTTTTCAATATGGTAATGTGTTACTCTATGATAAGATACACTTTCTTCCTTGTTTAAAATGTAAAAAGATAAATTAATTGAATATTTTTTTAGTTAATATCATTCTTATTAATTTGAGTTGTAACAAATTACTTAATAAAATTGATTAAATGTTGTTTTTTTCATTTATTATGTATCGTAATCCTACTAATAAAATTGAAATTTTAATATAATAATCATAATGTATATATAATAGATTCTACTAAATTTTAATCAATTATTATGGTAAAAGATTAGTTTTAATTATCGATAATATTAACTACAAATAGTTTATTTTCAACATCCATATAATTTTACTCTGATATTTTTTGACATCAATGGTTGATTGTATCATCTTATTATCATACATATGAGTATTTTAAAAATTGGTATATTATATTTAGTAAATAATTACCCATTCTAATATTATTTTCATTGCATATCATTACACACTTTGGAAAAAAATAGAAAACATTTATTCAATAGTTTGCTAACATTATACATAAAGTTTGGATGCAACTAAAAAATCACTATTCATATTGATCATTTCGTATTACAATGATGTTGTTCC
Organism: Viscum album; assembly: GCA_963277665.1. Classification (NCBI taxonomy): domain Eukaryota; kingdom Viridiplantae; phylum Streptophyta; class Magnoliopsida; order Santalales; family Viscaceae; genus Viscum; species Viscum album. The sequence goes on along the minus strand of OY728150.1, from coordinate 1,133,083,048 downwards.
CAAAAGTAAACATGTTATTACCCATTTTATTGTGATATAAATCCTAAATCATTCAATAGATAGATAAATTATAACATCATTTAATGAATAATATACATTACAAGTATCACCTCTTTAGTATTTTAATCAAATGTATGATTTGATAATATTTATATTAGGAATTGAAGATGCTATATAAGACCCAATAACTACAGCCTTATTTTAGTAGAAGCATGAATAAATTATTTAAAATGTATTTTATATGTCTCTATTAAAAGTGGGAGACTATAATAGTTGTTGTATGATAGCGAATTAAATTAATATATATCAATAATGGTATAAAAAAATTTCTTATCCCATTATTAATGATCATATATATCTAATTAATGTGATAATATTTGTGGAATGTTTTTTCATTTATAGGTTTTAAATTATCATTCCTACAATTAAAACATGGATACACTGTGATTGTATACAAATTTTTTTTCATATTTTATAAATAATAATAATCCAATGGGAAACATATGATTTCTATTAGTCATGTCCTGGAGTCCCATATGATGTTTAAACATTTAACCATGAATTTCGTACATATTGAAATGCATGAATTGAATACATGAGGATATGAACTAAAATATGAATTCCAAATATTAATGTCACCATATATTCTTATTTATGAATGTTTGAATTTTTCATAATAATTTTTTATTAAAAATACATATCATTAATTAATCAAATTTTATATTGAAAAATATTATGAGGAAAAATTCATATGGTGTGGAAACACATGTTTGGTGTACCATAAGTAGCAAAACAGTTATTCAAATTTCTAGAAATAGATTTTCACTTCCATTTTTATAGAATACTATATTTCTTCCCCTATGTTTGATATACTATAGTCTGATGATATCCCATTACATTGTTGTGAAAATATCAGTTTCTTTAAAAAATTAAAGATAAATAAAGTATGTATATTGGCTGTTGACATATTTTTACAAATTTATTAAAGAGATGTTAAGGGAAATGGATTATTTTACATAGTGGAATCTATAAGAATGTTGTGATTGATTTGAAATTTATTTCAATTTCAATGGGTACAATAAAATATTTCTAGATTGAAACATTGTAATTTTGATAGGATCACCTATTTCCACTATGGATGGGGCTTAAAGGGTATTCGATAATGTGGATACATAATTTCATTTAATTATATTGAACATAATATTAAGAATAAGTATTATTTTTTTAATTGATAAATATAAAATTAAATTTGATGACAATCATTTAATGATGAGATAATGAAGTTTAAAAAATATCAGTTTAATATTATCACTAGATCATTTATTCAAAGATTGATAAATAAATATTCCTTTATTTACAAATTTTTTAAATTAATTAATATAAATTTTTATTTTGATGCTCAAATATTGAGAAAAATATTACTTCATGTTTTAGTGAATATAATTATTTTTAACTAATAATATTTATTTTAATAAATATATTTTTATTAAATATATAACACAATCAATAGAGTATTAATAGTTCAAGATACATGTAAAATAGAAATGATATATTTTATTTACTACCATTTAGAAAAATAATTTTCTTTAAATATATGTTATTTAAAAAAAATTACATGGAAATAAAATTATTATTAATATTATATTCAATGGTGATTCCTTAGATTAAATAAATTGATAAAGAGTTGTAAAGATTATATTAATAATGTTAACTATATGTAAACAAATCCATGTGATATCATTTTATAGGATGAAATCGTTTTTGTGTTTAGTGAATGCCACTCTAGAATTCACTAAAGCCTAGGGATAAAAATCTACCATTAAAACTCTAATAAAATTTGAGAAAACATGTTAAATTTATTATTGTGGTTAAATAAAATTTTTTTGGAATAAATTATCTCTATCGGGATACCTCACATGATAAAAAAAATTAAATTTCATGATTTTGTTAATATGTGTGGATACACCCAATGCAATCCTCTCTCATATACTTCACTGAAATTAAAATGTGAAAAAATTTGAAAAATGAAAATATATATATGTTTATATATTTGGTAGTATATCATTACAGAAATTAAAAAAAAGTATATGTGACAGATAATATCTACGATATTCAGGGGGACTATCTGTCAAGTTCTTCAATCATTATCAATTGAAACCAATTAAAATCAAAATTCAAGAACCTTACCAATTCATATTCTACATACCTGAACTGTAAGAGTAAACCCTTGATGATTATTTATTTAAATATTCAACATATACCTATGAATATTGTTCTAAACGAGGTTGTGGGTCATTGATGAGTAGAACAGGGATTGATACACAATCTCCTCATGAACATGTTTAATCTATCTACACATTAATAACACACATAAACTACAATATTAGTATGGTGTTACCAAACTAAAAATATATATTATACCTATAATATAAAAAATTAATTCACTGTAATAAATATTATGACCCACCATAATGTGTTATGGGATGACAATTTTGTTCAGTATTATAATGATATATTATTTAATCGATATACATTTTTAAAATTTATAGAAGGGGGATTCATTGGGTTTTCCTAGTGTTATATCTACTATAAATAACCAACAATTACCTTTTCTGAAATATTTGATTATAATAATTATGTTGTATATTAGTTATTTATATCTTTGAATTGACATTACTACATCTATTGTATATTTTTATTCCTATAATTGTATTTACAATGATTATTATATAATATCTTACTTATGCCTCATTTATTATTAAAAAAACATATTCATGTTTTTATATAATACATTTGGTTATATAATATTTTTGTATGGGTTAGGCAGGGTTTCCACTATATGTGTTATATTAAAACACAACACATGTTCTTTTTTTATGGATGTTGATGTTATTTTGTTGATCAAAGTGATGTAAAATAATTAAATATTGATTATTATTATGGACTGGTTTTAGTAGATATATAGTTATTTTATACATTTAGAGACCCTCAATGATGATCATGGTATGATATATTTTAGAGATATCAATAGGATGTCTTATGTGAATTGTAATTCACTATTAAACCTCTAGCATCAATTTTTTTAGTTATGTTTATATTGGATCCATTGCGATTCAATTCATAAGTATTTTTATTCATACTTTAGACTTATATTAATTTTAAACATTCATGTATATATATATATAATACTTATAAATACTAAAACCACTATACAAATATGAAAAATGGTTTACTCCATTGGTGGGAATGTTTAGGATTTTTCATTTTTTAATATATGCCATGGGACTTTAATATTTTTATTGGATCATGAAAATATTGTTTTTGGAAATTTCTTTGGCTAACCCACTTCTATAACATGTGGAATTATCCCAAAATATATAATCCATCCTCTAGAGATTGGATGTTCTATTAAGGTGTTCTAAAGAAACATATTCTAGTATATTCTAGAAATATAAGTCGTGTTAATTATATAATGATATTTGATAGAAACTATGGACATAATAATGAGATAATCCTAGAGATAAAATTTTTGAGACAAAACAAATAATATATACATATTTCAATATCTTATAATATTGTGAAATCATTAGATATCAAGAGGTAGTATAGGGTAGAGTTTATATTTTTAGGACACCAACCTATCTTTTTGTGTATCATGCTTCATGAGTTGAAGTCTATTGATGGAAATGTGTGTGATTCCATTAAATTATATTGTAAAACATTTTCATGTAACAATATTGATGGAATAAATTATATGTTTACAATAAATAATTTATAAACAATAAATAAATATGTTTTTCTTGTTTTAAATATAATTTGTAATAATTTTAAAAAAACATACTCACAGATTCATTTAATTTTGAATACCTTTTATTGATATTTTTATCTCTTTAATTACACCTAGTATTTTAAATTATATTTCTCAATTTTGTTAAATTATTTTTTTTATTACGAATACACTTGTTAAAAAGAAAAAAAAATTAGAAAGAGATATGAAGGGATTTATTTTTTTCTTGGAAATTATAATGATATTTTTAATTATTTATTGGATCATGAATGGGATCCTCATATTAATCGAAGCTTTAAATTATTTTCAATTATCATAAAAATTCGATGTTGATGTATTGGATAGGGATAATAAAAATGGATTCCCTAATAAACCCATAAATGAGCATCTAGTTATAGAGGGTAATTTTTATTTACATCATATAGAGGATAAAAATGTACTTAATCAAGAATCTATAGTGGGAGAGGTCATAAAATGTTTTTGATTCCATCACTATGTATGATTATGGGGGGGTTTCACATTAATAATATAAGGAAATTATGGACCCAAAAACCTAATATTTATTTCTATTGATACCCCAAATGACATTTTATCCATTTAGATAATTTTATGGTTGGATGAATGGCTAATTTTATGTGTTATATGATGATGGATTGAATAATGTACTATGTAATTACACGGAATATAATCTGGAAGATGTTACATATAAGGACCTTGCCCTAAACATTACATACTCTAGAATTATCTTAAGAATTAACATTTATGATCTTTTCATGTTTAGAGTTTTAGAGAATTAGGCCATAACTATTACGTAACCACGTGAATATTACATGTAGACACTACTACCTAGTATCTATTTTTAATAAAATAAAAACTCTTAAAAACAAGTCTAGTTCCATGTTTTAGAGAGCATGACTTTTATTTGATCCCATCCTTGACCATATTCATCTTTAAGTCTTGTGGAAAACATTTGAAAAACATGGGATGAGAATAAAATTCTCAGTAAAGGATTTAAAATAAGAAACAAAATCATTAGCCCATCATTAAATACAAATTAATGAAACAATACTTTTAAATCAAAACATACCTTACAAAATCATAAGATTTATGAATAACAGACACAAATCATAGATCATAAATGTAACATATGACATTCATAACATACATAAAATGTAGATATCAATGATACATAGGAGGTCACATTTTGAATACCCATCAAAATATATTTCCTAAATCACTTAGGACAAACATTAACGTTTACCTCCGTCAGGTTACCCAATTCCTTGGAGAGCTATCTCGGGCTCACCCGCACTAGGTTTATCATGTAACCAACTGTATACGTAAACAATACCCAATATCCATACATATTAAAATCATGTAAAACAATTATAACGGAAGAAATCTTTTCCACATTGCAATTACAATATATCATTTCACAATATTTACATGATCAATTATTTATCAAACCATTTTCAAAACCATTAAAAACATTTAATAAAGAGATTTTTGAATCAAAGTGTCTCAAACCAATTTGAATATTTTAATGGAATTAACATTTTTAACCATTACAAACCATATAAATAAATCCATACAACCATTTTTAAAACATGTACATTAATTATAAATATTTATAAGAACTAATCATTAAAATGTTTAAAATGATATTTTAGTTAAAGAGTTTTTAATAAAATGAGAGTTGTTTGAATAAAAATAATTGGGGAATAACAGTTAATCATAACATTATAATATCATGAGAATAACGAGATTCATGATATAATATGCCAAAGGATAGTATATACACCATATAAGTGTTAATTGGTGCATAACAACATTGTTGTCTCAATGGAATGTAAATTGAGATAAAATACCTTATAAAGACGGTATCTTTAGATTAAGGATATATCAAGGACATAATTATGTGTGACAAATAATAATACACCCAATATAAGTGGATATTAAGTGTAAAAAAATCATAGGTTATTCACCCATATTTATATCATGAAATAATTATTAAGTAGAAGTTTAACCCAATGAATTGTAATTGGGTAAAGAAGTTGCCTTACAGAAATTCGACAGCCGGACAATGTCACATTAAAATACAAAAAATGGGTTGATGAGAGAGAAAATGGATATATCATCACATGGAAATAAAATTTATAGCAATATGGGTATATCAGATCATATCCCAAGATATTAATATGTAAATTAAAATACATAACAAAAAAAGAAATATTTTAAAAAGAATAGGGTGAAGGGTTTCATTACCGATCTGGTAACTTATGAAGCATACAACCCTTGAAAGAAATATCATACAACAAAAATTTAAATACCCATTAATTAAATTATATTCCAAAATTAATACAATCATGGGCTGTACATACTCCACACAAAATGAAATAGTGTCAAATATAGAATGAATCTCATGGGAATAAAATGTGAGATGAAAACCAATTACCACGTTGTAATTCAATCTATTCGTATGACCAAAAGTTAATAACCACCAAATTAATCACAGAATACCATGATTATAAATATAATATAGATATTATATATCAAACAGCCGTACACAATACACCACATGCACTAAATAAGTGGCGATCAATGGAAGTCTCATAGAATTAAAAGTGAGATTAGAAATCCCTTACATCGTGTCCGACTTGACTTATTTGTTCCTTATTCTTCCTAAATAATAAAATTATGTTAATTTCCACTTCCTTAAGATAATTTTTCAATTTAATTATTTCTTTTATATTACTTATTACCTTGTTATATCAATTAGTTAATTATTTGAGTTCATATCAGACATTTTGATGATTTTCAGAATTTGAGTTAAAATGATCTAGTTATAACTACAATTTGTCCATGTGGTCAATAATACATTATCTCCAGAATTATATTAATTATTTATAAATCATATATATCATATATATCTATTATATATATGTATTTATAATAGTAAATATCATTTGGAGATAAGAAATTAAATGCAATGTTCGTGGAGATGGTAAGCTGTACGTAAGCATGAACACTACTTTAATTTCAATTTAATATTTTAATGGAATAAAAATATATTGATTAATAGGTATATTATATTTCCAGTATAATATCATATATAATATTATTAACTCCATCCTTTATAAATCCCGCATATGGCACTAACGAGTCATATATTACTTTGAGGGGGTAGTAGTCCGCACTTTCTCAAATTAAATTATCGTGTTTAAAAATAATGGAAACCATAAAGGTATGATGTAAATGGAAAATAAAAAATCATAAATAATACATTAAAATTAAATATATTAAATATTAATATATTGGCATCTTAATGGTCACTATGAGAGGTGGTAGGAGATAATCGAACAATCATAGATTCGTGAGGCATTAGTTTTCCATCCATGGAAACCGTATGTTATTCACCCATAATATAGAGGTGTGTGCAAGTTTAGTTAAAATACTTCTCATAAAAACATCCTAGTATATTGAGGATATTGTTTTTGTTATAAAATATAGGAATAAAGTGATTTTATGGGCTGGAGAAGTAAAATAAAAGAAAAAACGTTAAGTGAAACTGTTACCTTTAACTAGGCTAACTCCCTTTGGTATGAACCAAAAGGACTTCTTGAAGTGACTTATTTATAAGGTTAGGCATAAATGTGGAATATAAGGATCTTGAAAGATTATTTGGGTAGGTTTTGGATAAACCCAATGTCTTGAGAGTTGTGAGGAATGAGGTAGAAGTGAGGGCTTTTTTAAGGGGGAGGAGGGGCTCTTTAGTAATGTATGAAACTATTATTTAATTATATAAATAATTTGGGTTTCTAAAGGTCCAAATATTATTAAAGTCAAAGATAATATGACTAATGGTCGAAATAAATTCATCCATAAATAATTGGACAGTTTTGGGATGTTATTTTAATATTTATAATCTTATTTATTTAAATCATTTATTAATCAGGTAAATATATCATAATTTTTGTGTCATAAATAATTTAATTTATTTGATTTTTAAAAGTTCTAAAACAAATAAAATTATGTAGGAAATAATTTTATCTTTCCAATTAATATTTATAGTCGAAATGATAACTTATATAACCCCATGTAAAAATTAATGTTCTAAAAGATATTTTTTGTGTCATTTTTGTATTTACTTTAAATTAAATAATCTAAAGTGACATTACCACTACCAAGTGGCTCCATGCAGTACCAAAATCCACCCAAAGATTCCCATGGTCAGAAATGACTCATACAATAATGTTATAACAAATTTGAAGGAAATATTGTATTATTATAATGTTCTTTTTACCTTGAATTACACTATTTTCATTTAACCATGGTAAATAAAAGTAAAATGTTACTATTCACCAAAATATTATTTGGATCTTATAGAACCAAATTTTAAATACTAATGACAACCATATTTTTCATATTTTCAAAATTCAATTCACAGAAGAGGTAGAAATTTATTTAAATGAAAAAGTCAGTTTTTAACTATTATTTATTTCTTTCCCTATTCATTAGAAACAGATGTTTATCAAAAAAATACCAAAAATTCATCCTACGATATATTTAATATTCCAAATTCAAAAATGATGTCTATTTTTCAAAATTCAAAACATTGAAGCTGAATTAATTAATTTAAAATTAATTCTTGTTGTCAAAACAAATAGCGTGTTTTTAAGAAACAATATCTATCAAAAGATTAACACTTGTTTATGTCCAATTTCTAAGTGAAATTAATTCCAATGATCACCATTAGATTAAATGGTAAAAAATATAATCTATTTATAATTTGAATCCAATTAAAAAAATAATCTAACCATATAAATAAATTATATTAAAAAACATATTTGAATTAAAATACAGTATTTTTCACTATTCATTAAAAATGAATTTGATCAGATAAATACCAAAATTTTACCCAAGGTAAATATTAATGTTCCGATTCTACAGAAGAATTTAATTTAGTCAAATTGATCATATAAAAGTGACCAAAAATAGATTTAAAGTGGGTTCTCTATCAAAAGGTGGTAAGTTGACCTTTTAATGAATATTAGATTATTTATGCTTTAAATCATATTAATTCGCATTTTAAGCCTCTAAATTTTATTGGTTAAATGTAAAAAAAATTTACAAACATGAATATTCATATATTTTTTATTTCTGTTCATTATCACCAATACAATGGCTAGGTATTAACAATCATTAAGAATAATAATATTATATTATAAATGTGCAACGTAAGATTTCAAAGAAACCGATTTTTGTGTATCAGGTACGCCATCGAACATAGAATCCCCTTTAAAGTAAAATTAATATTTAATTCAAAAATATTATTAAATATGAAAATATTATATTCTTTATTTACATGGAATGTTACATCCTTCCCCCTTTTAGGAATTTCATCCTCACAATTTTAAAATTTGGATAAAAAACATCATTTAATGTCCCACATCAGAAAAAGAGTCCATAAAACAATCACATTAAAATAATGGAAGGGAAGTACAATGGATACCCAAGACAACAGATACTAGGATTCTAAGAAAACATGGATATGGAAGTGAAAATAACTCTCATAAATAAATAGGGAGTGATAGAGAACATGATCAGAGAAAGTTAACAACCACAATACCATAAATTTGTTGTTGGGTAAAATTATGATAATAAAAGAGAGCTTATAACATTTTTAATCCAAGATCCATTTCATAGAGTTTAATATTTTTATAAATAACTAGACTAAGATCGTATGGAAAAAATACTTACTTGTCATGTAGAGTGTAATCCTATAATAAAATTATACCACAAAATCGTCTTTTCTCCAAACGGTAAGTATTCCATATGACTTGTTCACATTGAATGCTCTATAATCCACTTCTAGAGAATCAAATAATCCAAAAAAGATGAACTATATTTTTTCTATGTCTTTAGAAATTAGTCAAAACCAAAATGGTTAGTAGAAGATCAGATAATACCCAAAACATATTATCCTTTACAAAAAGTAGCACTACTCTTAATCTCCAAAATTCAACCAAAATACCCAAATATCAAAACAGACCAGTCAATATACAATTGTCCTTAAAATTATTCAAAATAACCCAAACTAATATTATAACCCAAAATTCAGAAGGATTTAATTGCATAGTCTTCCACAGTAAATCTTAACATTTATTTCAAAATAAAATCGACTACTCTTAATGTCTCATACTAATGTGTAATTAACCAAATAACATATTCTCTATGATAGGTTAATCATTTCTATAAAAACCCAAATCACCATATTTCCATAATAAAAACATATATTCTCCCAAAATGAAATTCCACCATTACTCATAAAAATAATTTATAATTATTCCTTGATTTAACATTTCCATATATCAAACATCAGGGTTACACATTATACAAAAAGTCTTCAAATGTAATCCCCTTATCAAAATAAGCTTAATAAATTTAAGCATTTCATCATCTTAAAATCTACTGTAACACTTGAATCCCTTATATGTTGACTTCATACTCATTCAACGTTTTTCATGATCTATTAACCATTCTTTACCAACTTATTCTGAAATACTTCTTTTCTACAATCAAAATCATGAATCATATCCTAAGACTCAATAATATCAAAACATGTGTAATATAAAATCCATACCTTTCATTGGACATTGTTATTTTCTTCATCCTCAATCGGAATGGCTTTAGGTGTTGATAAACAACGATTTGGATGACCCTAGTGTTCCCATTCCCAAAACATCCATGTAAGACATCTGTTTGTATAATGTTCATGTACACCACATTTAAAACATTCAATTGATCTCTAAGAAATAAATTAATTCTCTTTCTTAGAGTCAATGGGATGCTTCCATTTTCCACAAAAGGATATTTCATTAGGACCTTCATTCCCACATCTATATCATCTTCTTTCCCTTTGAAGTGTTTTCCTAGGTGTTTCTTTCCACATCCTTGACACAGAAATTTTTTAACATGCATACCTATATGATTATTACTCGAACTTACGTAGTGATTTAATTCTCGCATATATGATGCCATATAAAAATCATCATGGTTCAGGTGGTTAATCATGACTCCATATAGTTTTTTTGAGAATAATCACAAGAGTTCCCATTGCAGTTCCCATTTCATTCAGTTTCTCATTCAGAAAACTGTTGCAGTTTTCATCACATCGACTATTAATTTGGTGCCTCCTTGATCCATCCATTTACTAAAACAAAAATGTTTAGTGTTAGAATATCAGTGAACTTGTCATATAATATGTTATGAGGAGGTTAAATACTAAGTTAGTCTTATTATTGTTATATTAAACTCATTCACTTTATCTAAAAAACTACGACTCTTTCCAATATGCTAACCATTATGGTGATTTTACTTGTGATTAAATAACACCCTAACCTCTAATGTTATGTAAACGGAACTCTGATACCAACTATAAAGACCTATACTTAAACATTACATAATCTTTAATTATGTCAAGAATTCACATTAAGGATCTTTTCAGGTTTAGTGTATTAGAGAATTAGGACATAACTATTACATAAAAACTTTAATATAACATGTAGACACCGCCACCCAGTATCTCTTTTTCATAAAATAAAAACTCATAAAAATTAACATGTCTAGTACCATGTTTTAGACAACATGACTTTTCCATGATCCCATCCTTGACCATATTCATCTTTTTATCCTGTGAAAAAATTTCAAAAACCTGGGATGAGCATAAAAAACTTATTAAGGGTTATAAAAAAAGAAAGGAAAACATTATCCCATCATTAAATACAAATCACTGAAACTATACTTTTCAATCATAACATACCATATGAAGTCATAAAATTTATGATTAACACTCACAAACCATAAATCATAAAGGTAACTTATGGCAATCATAATATACATACATTGTAGCTATCACAACTAAATAGGGTGTCGCATTTGGAATACCCATCACATTATATTCCATAAATCTATTAAGACAAACATTAATGTTTATATCTGTCACATTACCCAATGCCTTGGCGAGATATCTTGGGCTCACCCACTGTTGGTTTATCACGGAACCACCCGTATACATAAATAATGCCCAATATCCATTATAGTTTTAGAACATTTTAAACAATCATAAGGGAAGATAACATATCCACATTCCAATCACAATATATCATTTCAAGATATGAACATAATCATTTCTTAATCAAAAAAATATCAAAACCATTTAAAACATTTAATAAAGAGATTTTTTTAATCATAGTGTCGCATACCACATTGAATATTTTTAAATAATTATCATTTTAAAACATTAATATCCATATTTTTAAATCCTTGAAAAAATTATTAATAAATGGACATTAATGAGAAATATTTATAAGATTAAATAATTAAAACATTTAGAATGATATTATAGTTAAAGAGTTTTTAATAAAATGATAGATTCTTTAATATGAATAATTGAGTTATAAAATTTAATCAGACTATTATAATATCATGAGAATAAAGGGATTTTTGATATAATATTACAAAGGATAGTATATACACCATATAAGAGTGAATTGGGGCATAACAACATTAAAGTATCAATGGAATGTAAATTGAGATGAAATCTCTTATAAAGACGGTATCCTTAGATTAAGGGTAAATCAATGACATAATTATGTGTGAAAAATGATAATACACCCAATATAAGTGGATAGTAAGTGTAAAACAATCAGAGGTTATTCAAACATTTTCAAATCAAAATATAAGTAATAAGATTAATTTTAACACAATGAATTGAAATTGGGTAAATAAGTTCCCCCAAAAAAATTTGATAGCCTAACGACGTCACATTAACATTCAGAATATGAGTGTATGGGAGAGAAAATGGGTATTTCATCACTTGGACATAAAATTTACAGAAATAATGATATATAGAAACATATCCCAACATAGGAAGATGTAAATTAAAATACATAACAAAAAAGTCTTTTAAAAACAATAGGGTGAATGGTTCCGTTACTGATTTCGTAACTTATGAAACATACACCCCATGAAACAAAGATCATACAATGAAGATTTAAATACCCAAAAATTAAATTACATTTCACTAGTAATACATTCATTGGAAGTACATAATCCACACAAAAGGAAATAATGGAAAATATAGCATGAATTTCACGGGAATAAAAAGTGAGATGAAAACCCCAAACCATGTTGTAATTCAATCGAGTCATATGACCAAAAGATAATAACCACCAAATTAATCACAGAATACCATGAATGTAAATATAATCAAGATAGTATATATCAAATGGAAGTACACAATATACTATATGAAATTAATAAGTGGCTAACAATGTAAATCTCACGGAATGAGAAGTGAGATAAGAAACCCCTTACATCGTGTCCGACTTGACTTGTTTGTTCATGGTTTTTCTGGAATAATAAACTTATAATAATTTTTAATTCATTAAAAACATTTTACAAGTTTATTATTCCTTTAATTTCACTTATTACCTTGCTATAACAATTAGTTAGTTATTTAATTTCATATCAGGAATTTTGTCGATGTTTGGAATTTGAGTTAAAAATAAAGTAGTTATAATTACAATTTTTCCATGTGGTCAGAAGTCCATTATCTTGAGAATGATAATTTTTATATAGATATCATATATATCATATATATTCAGAATATATAAGTATTTATTATGGTACATATCATTTAGAGATATGAAATTAAATGCACTTTTGATGGAGACAGAAAGTCTTACGTATGCATGAAAGCTAATTTCATTTCTATTTGATATTTTAATGGAATTAAAAGATAATGATACATAAGTATATTATAATTCCAGTATAATATCATATATACTATCATTAACTCCATCCTTTATACGTCACACATATGTCATTAACGAGTCATATCACTTTGATGGGGCTGTAGTCCGTACTTCCTCAAATGAAATTATCACTTTTACCTATAATGGAAACCATAAATGTACTCTATAAATGAAAAATACATAAGCGTAAATAAAATATAAAAATAAAATATATCATATATAAATATATTTTCAACTTAATGGTCTCCATTAGAGGTGGTACGAGATAATCGAACAATCATCGTTTTGTGAGGCGTTAGTTACCCATCTACAGAAACACTATGTTCTTCACCCATTAGATGGAGGTGTGTGTATGTGTAGTTAAAATAATTCTCATAAAAACATCCTAGTATATTTGGTATTATGGTTTAGTAATAAAATAAATGAATAAAAAGAGTTTAGGGGTTGGAGAAGTAAAAGAAAAGAAAAGAAGTTAACAGAAACAGTCAACTTTAATTTGTGTAATTCCCTTTGGTTTGAACCAAGATGACTTCTTGACGTGACTTCTTCCTGTGGTAATTCTTCTATGTGTAAGAGAGGAATATTTAGGGATTATATGGTCTGTGGTTGGATGAGACAAGTGGCTTGAGAGGTGTGAGAAATGAGTTAGAAGTGAAAGCATTTTATAAGTGGGAGGAAAGGCTCTTTAGGAAAGTGTCAAACTGTTATTTTATTATATAATTATTTTCGGTTTCTAAAGGTAAAAAACATATTAAATACTAATATATGATGACTCATGGTCAAAATAAATTCATCCAATATAAATTGGACAGGTTTCGAACGTTATTTTAATAGTTATAATCTTATTTATTTAAATAATTTTTTAATTAGGTAAATACTGCATCATGTTTGTGTCATAAATAATTTAATTCTTTTGATGACTAAAAATTATAAAACAAATACCATGATATATAAATTTTTTGTATATTTACAATGAATATTTATAGTCGAAATTATAACTTATATAATCCAATGTGGAAATTAATTTACTAAATGATATTTGTTTGTATCATTTTTGTCATTACATTAAATTAATTAATCAAAAGTGTCATTATCACTCCCAAGTGGAACTATGGGGTCCCAAAATAGACTCGAGGATGCCCATGGTCTTACAAGACTCATAAAATAAAGGTAGGACTAGTGTTAAAGTAATTTTGTTTTATTATAATAATTTTTTTACCTTGAATTACCATATTCTCCTTTAACCACAGTAAATAAAAGTCAAAAGTTACAATTCACCAAAAAATTATTTTTATCTTATTGAACCAAATTTTACTTACTAATAACAACCATGTATGTCGGATTTTCAAAATTCAATTCACAGAAGAGGTAAAATTTTATGTTAAATGAAAAAGTTAGTTTTTTAACTACTGAATTGCGGTTTCACTATTAATCAGAAATTGATGTTTTTCGGAAAAAATACCAAAAATTCAGCCTAAGCTATATTTGATATTCCAAATTATAAAATGATGTCTCTTTTACAAAATTCAAAAAATTATAGTAGATTTAATTAATTTAAAATTAATTTCCATTGTCAAAACAAATACCATGTTTTTATGAAACAATATCTATTAAAAGATTGACACTTGTTTATGACCAATTTCAATGTGAAATTTATTCAAATGACCATCATTAGATTAAATGGTAAAAATATAATCTAATTAAACTTTAAAATAAATTAAAAATATAATATAACCATATAAATAAATTAGATTAAAAAGTAGATTTGAATTAAAAAACAGTATTTTTCACAATTCATTAAAAAATAAATTTTACCAGAAAAATACCAAAATTTTACCCAAGGTAAATTTTAATGTCTTGACTCTTAATAAGTATTTTATTTTGTCATATATAACATATAAAAGTGACAAAAACTATATTTATAGAGGTTTGACCATCAAATGGTATTAAATTGTCCTTTTAATGAATATTAGAGTATTTTTGCTTAAAATCTTATTCGTTCACATTTTAACCCTCTAAAATTTATTGGATAAATATAAAAACATTTAACAAACATGTATATACATATTGTTTTCAGTAATGTAAATTCCCACCAATACAACGGTTATATGATTACTATCATTAAAAATAATAATATTATATTATTAGTGTGCAATGTAAGATTTCAAAGAAACCCATTATTGCGAATCAGGTACGTCATCGAACATATAATCATTTTTCAAGTAAAACAAATATTTATTTAAAAATATTAATAAATCTAAAAATATTATATTCTTTATTTACTTGGTATGTTACATTATATGAGTTTTTATACCTGATAACTATTCCTTTTTGAAATCATGTTAATTAATATAGATTAGTATGGATTTTGTAATTGTAAAAGAATGTGTTTTTTAGTTTTAATGATATTATTTAAAACTATTACCATACAATAAATGATGAAAAATAAATATATAGATGATTTGAAATGTGTCTAGAATAGATAGTAAAAACCTAATTGTTGTTTTTTGAACATTTTTGTGGTTATATTGAAGTTTGTTCATGCATAGATAGGTTATTAAATAGTTTTTTAAATCGGTGGCCTCTTATCTATAATAAGTATTTATAAGTGAAGTTATTATATTATATGGAAGAGAAATCATGTAGAATAAAATATGATTGGATATCAATATACTTTTCATGGAGTTATTCCTTCATCTAATCCTAACTCAAGAAGGAATCTAGTTTAGAGTTACCGATGAGGTCACCCAAGACTTAAAAATACAAGTTTTAAATTAAATTTTAAAAAAATATAAATTGTTTAGAATGTTTTGGAATGTCAAATGTTTATATATGAGTGATATTTCTCTGAGAATTTAGTAGTAACACTAATATGCCTACTTGTCCCATTTTTAATTTATTTGATTGTATAAATGATGAGGAAAACTAATATGGACGTCAAGATGATGAGGTGTATAAAAAATTGGAAATCAACCTCTCTTTATCTTTATTATGATTATTTATATCAAGGCTATTTTAATGGTATAAAAGAATATATAGAGAAGATTAATCCTCCATTGATGCTGTAGTGAGAAGATATTATTAATACATTAATATATATATTGAATAATTTGATGGCAAAAATCCAAGAGCACTAGTTTCAGTGTTTTACATTATTCCTGATGTGTTATATAGTTATTTTTAATGGATATAGAAATAATGATATTTGGAGTATGTGTATATATATATATATTTATCCTAAAATACAGTTAAATACACTTCCACCATACCATATATTTCCAAAAAAAGGAAAATTAAACTAACAGATCTCTAAATGAATGGATATATTATAGCTAAACCAATAAGACATTTAAATACTATACTTTTTATAATATTATAAATTGTTTTTTAAAATATAAGATTAAATGATTTTTAATCTTCATAAAAAATATCACATTACATATAATTTATTATATGTTTATTCAATCAATGGGATTAAAGGGGGTTTTAAATATCAATTTTTTCTGTAGATATCAGTAGATCATTTAGTATAATTGATCATTGGTGATAATTCTATCAAATATAAAAAATTTTATTATGAGTATATATTCATCATTTTTATTTTCAAAAAATCATCTAGTAGTGTCTACAAAATAGTTGAACCCAATATGTCATCCATTATTAGAGATATTTGTTTTAATTTTAATGTATAGTATTATATTGTACTCAAAACCAAATAGTGAGAATATAAGAGATATTTTGATTTCATATTGGCTTTTTGAGAGAATTTACAGTATTTTAAACATTCTCTGACATCCAATTAGATCGTAAAAGATAAATCTATTTCTATAATTATGACTTAAGATGGAGTTAATATTGATTTGAATAAACTAGATGAGGTTATGTGATTGATTTCTTATAAATGATGTTGTAATTCACAATTTTATATTACTTATTTTATATTTCCTACACATTATGTAACAACATGAGATTTTGTGCAACTATTTTATTTCAAATTATGAAATAATTTTGATATTTTTTATTAGACATAAAATCGATTTTAAATGGATTGTAAAATATTAATAAAATATTATTATTTAATAATATAATTGTCACCTAGCCTTTGTAAGGGACAGTAAAAGTAGCATTAACTAAATTATTAAAATATATTGGGTACACATCATTAATAATTGCATTTTTTAAAAAAGAATGCATAACTTAATAAAAAATGCACAAAAAAACATTAATGACCAATTAATATAAAAATTCATTTTAAAGAAAAACATTTTTTAGTGACCAATTAACTAAATATTCATTAAATCAAAAATTCATTAAAGAAAGAAATACATTTTAATATTCAAATTCATTTTTTAGTGACAAAAAATGCATTTTAATATACAAATGCATTTTAATATAAAAATGCATTTTAATATAAAAATGCATTTTTTTCACATTATGCATTTTTTTTTAACAAATGCATTTTAATGACCAATTAACTACAAATTCATTTTTTAGTTTCCAATTAATATGATATAAAAAAATATATATTAAAATTAATGATAACTTTTTCATAATAAATTATATCTATGAAACAAATTGTGTATTAACTCAAAAAATTAATGAAACCACATTATACTAATGATATTTATATATAACTTATTAAATACAATTTTTAACATTCATATTATGTGTTTTTTATACAAGATATAAAAATAAATCAAATTTTATGTATGAAACATTATTGTCTAACAAAAACATTTTTTTCCAGAAGTTTCACACATATTATAAAAAATATATTTTGTATTTTTTTAAAGAAAAATATTTTGAAAATATAGATTTTGATTGAATTAATAATTTAGAAAAACTCTTATGGTAAATTTTTAATAATTTTCTAAAAATATAATGTTTTAACGTCATAGGAAAAAGTATTTGTTTCTATTATGAAATTTAATTTCATTTAACATACATAATAACATAAATAAGTTATTAATAATGGTTTTAAAGAAACATTAGTAAAATTATATATCTATTAATCCAATTTTTATCCATGAAATCATTTTCATTTTGAACATTTATATAAAAACATTTAAACATTTTAAACATTTTCTCATTGAAAATACACATTCTCATCTTGTCTCTAGGTTGAATATTTGATTAAATTTTACATCTTCTAAATATGTAATTTGAAAAAATGAATTCCTGATTTTTAATAATAATAATTTATATAACCCAGTAAGAGAAAATTAATTTTTGACCAATGATAATAGTAGTAAGATTAAAAACATATTTATCATGGTTATGGTAAAAATGGGTTTACATAGGGATTTATTTAAAAAGATATGGGTTACGAATTACCCAAAATAAATAAAACCCATATCTATGGAAATATTTAGAACATATATATTATAGGCATGATATAATCTAAATTTTATGCTTTATTACATGTTTGAATCATGGGTACACCATTTACTTTTAAAAAATTACAATTGTTTCACTCACCTCACTTATAAGATGCCACCAACTCACCTCTCATTTTTACAATACAAAAACCATTGTTTTATAAAATATATAAAAAACTATATTCCATTATTTTATCCTCTCATCATTGAAACATTAGTGTGGTAATAAATCCATCTTCATAATCCCTTTGGTGTAGACAGAAATATGTTTTTGGATGAAGAGATAACATCCCAAATAAATCATTTTATATTATATTTATCTTTAAATAAATGTATAGAGAGTAATTTTTTATACTTATTTAGTTTTTATTGACATAAAAAATACATTATAATTATTCTATCACTATGATTTGGTGGAGTGCATGAAAAAATAATTTCTTATAGGAATTTTTAGAATATCTACAAATATATTTGGGTTTTTTCCTTAGGGTTTAACATTTATAGTATAGGTCATGTGTATTATTTTTCATGTGAAGAATGGTCCATACATTGGTTTGTATTCGTATAGTTTCTATCATTATAAACCATTATATTGATATACTATTCACTACTATAAAAAAATTAACTCTACATAGTATATTATAATTTTTAAAACATAAATTAAAATATATGACACGGGAAAGCTAATTCCATATTGATGGTAGAATGTAAAATCACCCAAATTAGTAACTCAAGTGGATAATTAATTCTTCGACTAAAATATTTTGTCCCTTTGTTCATGTTAAATACCATTTGTGATTTTGTAATGTGATTTTAATTATACATGACTCACATATAGTTTACATAATATCATTATAGGGTAGTTATTGAAGATTATCTATATTTCTATTTCATTTAAATAGTTTCTCTCAGTGTTTATTATTCCTATGTTTTACTTTTAAACAAAATATGGGTTCACTATTATCTAATTTTGAATTATTATTTACAATTTCATTAAATATTGTATGTTTAAATACATGTAATTATATATATCATATTTTATATATTAACAAGCTAATATAGTTTTATCTATTTTATGATATTCTAATTACATAAATTCCTTGTATCTACATGTAACATCCCAGGTAAATATAGAAATATTACATTTTTGTATTTATTAATATTGGTCAATTAAATCTTAATTTTACAGTAAAGGGGTTTCTATGTTCGATGGCGTACCCGATATGCAACAATGTGTTTTTTTTGAAATTTTACGTTGCACAATAATAAAATAATATTATTATTTTAAATGGTAGTTAACGCCTAGTTGTTTTATTGGCATGAATTAACCTAACTAAATAAAATATGATTATACATGTTTGGTAAATGTTTTATCATTTATCCAATAAATGTTAGAGGCTTAAAATGTGAATGAATCTAATTTTAAGCATAATTTAGAGTAAAGGGTTTACTTACCGACTTTTGATGGAGAACACTATTTAAAACAGGTTTTGGTCACTTATATATGATCTATATGATGAAATAAAATTCTTCTTTAGAATGATGACATCTAATTCTACATTGGGTTGATTTTTGATATTTTTCTGATAAAATTCAATTTTTAATGAAAAGTGAAAAATGTTGTATTTTAATTCAAAAATGGATTTTATTATAATTTATTTTTTATGATTATATTGTCTTTTTAATTAGTTTTAAATTTTAATAAGATTATATTTTTACCATTTAATCCAACGTCAGTCATTGGAATTAATTTCACACTGAAATTAGTCATAAACAAGTGCATATCTTTTGATAGTTAATATTTCATAAAAACACGCCATTTGTTATGACAACAGGAATTAATTTTAAATTAATTAATCCAACTTCTATTTTATAAATTTGGTAAAATATACATCATTTTTGAATTTGTAATAGCAAATATATAATTGGCTGAATTTTTTAATTTTTCTGAAAAACATTAATTTTTTATGAATAGTGAAACAACTTTGTAGTAGTTAAAAAACTTGATTTTTTAATTTAAATGAAATTTAACAGCAATTTTTAATTGAAATTTAAAAAGCCGACATCAATGGTTTTTCATAGTGTGTAAAATGTGGTTCAATAAGATGAAAATAATTTTTTGTTAACAATAACTTTTTAATTTTATTTACAGCGGTTAAAGGTAATTAGGGTAATTCAAGGTAAATAGAATATAATAATAACAAAAAATCACCTTAACACTTGTCTTAACCTTATTATATTAGTCATTGTGGACTATGGCCATACTTGGGTCAATTTTTTTGACCCCATTGATACACATACAAGTGATAAGGACAGGTTATTTTAATTAATTTAAAGTAAAGACTATAATGATATAAAAAAATATCTTTTAGTAAATAAATTTTTACATAGAGAAATATAAGATATCTATTAGAATATAAATATTCATTATAAAGCTAAAATTATTTCCTACATTATGGTATTTTTTTATAGTATTTATACATCAATTATATTAAATTATTTATCACACAATAATGATGCATTGTTTACCTAATTAATAAATGATTTAACTAAATAAGATTATAAAGATCAAAATAATATCCAAAACCTATCCAATTCTTATTGGATGATATAATTTCTACCATTAGTCAACTCATATTTGAATTTAATTATTTTTGGATATTTTGAAATTGACGAAAAGTTTATAGTAAAATAATATTTTCAAACATTCAAAAAGATCCCCTCCTCCCCCTTATAAAAGGACACCACTTTTAACTCATTCCTCACACCACTCAATCCCATTGTCTGGTCCAACCCCAACTCAAATAATCTATCAATATCCCTCTCTTTCAATTAAAATCCTTAATTTAGTAAGAAGTGAATTCAAGATGTCATGTTGGTAGAAACCAAAGAAAGTTACCAAAATTAAATGTAATGTTTTCTCTTAAATTCTATTGTTTTATTTTGTTTTATTTTACTTATCCAAACCCATAAACTAATTTTATTAATTTATTTTACAAAAAAACCAGTATCCAAAATATACTAGGTTGTTGTTATGAGAATTATTCGAACTACACTTACACCCACCTCCGTCTAATGGGTAATGAACATACAATTTCTGTGGATGGAGAACTACAACCTCATTAAATGATGATTGTTCAAATATCTCCAACCACCTCTCACGGTGGCCATTATGATGACACATTATTCATATATATTATATATATTATATTTAAATTGTTTATATGCTTCTGTATTTTTCATTTATAGAATACCTTTATGGTTTCCATAGTGGGTAAATAACATAATCTCATTTGAGGATGTGCAGACTACCGCCCCCTCAAAGTGGTATGAAGCATTCATGACTTATGTGGAATGTTTAAAGGGTAGATATATAGAAATAATATTTGATACTATACTTTAATTATAATATATGTATGTATC
Source organism: Viscum album (assembly GCA_963277665.1). Lineage (NCBI taxonomy): Eukaryota > Viridiplantae > Streptophyta > Magnoliopsida > Santalales > Viscaceae > Viscum > Viscum album. The sequence goes on along the minus strand of OY728150.1, from coordinate 1,133,060,642 downwards.
ATTATTTTTTCATTCGATTACAAAATTAAATAGAAATGGAATTAGCGTTCATGTGTACACACAACTTTTGGTCTCCATAAACGGTGCATTTCATTTCTTATCTCCAAATGTTACGTAATATTATAAATAAATGTATATACTGAATATATATGATATATATGATATCTAAATCATGAATATCATTATAGATATAATTAACTTTTGACAACATGAACAACTGTAATTATATGAAGTCTATTTTTGACTCAACTACTAAATATCGACAATATGACCATTATTAACATAATTTATTACATAATGTTTATAACATGGTAATAATTGATATTAAAGGAATGATGAACATGAAAAAGGTTCTTAGGAAAGTAGAAATTAACTTTAGATTATTATTCAGAAGATTAAATAACGAACGGGTCATGTCAGACATGAGGTAAGGGACTTCGTCTCAATCTTCTTTAAATGAAGCATATTTTGTTTTAATACATGAATTTCTTTTATACTATGTATAAATACCTTTTACTTTTCATTTAATTCAACGGGAATCTTATTATATGAATAGTTTTACTAAATGACAAATAAAACCAATTTTTCTTTTAACAGAAGCGGTGACAACGACCTTCAGCCACCATGAGTATTATTTGATCTTTGCCTTCCATAAAAAGCCATAATTTTTTTAAAAGGAAAATCAATACCATACAATATTTTATTTTATTTGGTATTGAATTTTATTTTGATAAAAGATTTTATATGTCAAATATATTAATGCGATATACTGTGTGTGAAATTTGGAAATTTTTCATTCCATTATTTTTGTTGTATGTGTTATGATTTTATAATGGCACTTGGACATTTGACGGGTGGTTACATGATAAACCAAATGATGGGTGGTGTCGTGATAAAATAGGATGGGTGGTTACGTAATAACCTCCAATGCGATGGGTATGGAAGTTGGCCATATGGCTATTCCATTTAGTGATATATGTGGATATCGGTCGTATGGTTATTCCATTTATGTATGTTTAGGTCCCAAGTTACCATTATATGTCATGTGTTCTTTATATGGGTTTTATTGTAATATTTGGATTACAAAAGGGTAATCAATGATATTTATTCATTGAAGAGTATTCTGTACTTCATAAAGGTGAAATGTATTACTTATGATATAGTATTCAAGGTTTACTTATTGTTTTAAAAAAACTAACAGTTTTCCTTCATTATGAATCCCTTACTATGATTTTTCGGCTCATACCATGTTTTTTTGAATGTTTTCCAAAGGAAATAAAGTGGAATAGGGTCAAGGATGGGATCAAGGAAAATTCATGTTTTCTAAAACACTAAATTAGACATGAATATTATTTCCAAGAGTTTTTATTTCATGAGAAAAATGGATAATGAGTTGATGTGTCTACATATAACATTAAAGTTGTTCTATTTATGTTATGACCTAATTCTATAAACCTCTAAACCTGAAACGATCTTAAATGTGAATAATTATCTTAATTGAAGATTGTGTATTGTATAACCTGGGTCCTTATAGTTGGTATCAGAGGTCCGTTTATATAGTTTTATGAGTTAAGGTATTATTAAATTAATATCCAATAATAAATTTATGATAAGGTTGAAGTGATATAGAATTTAATGATTACCATGTTGCTTCGCCTAATATATTTCTTTGTTCAGAATGGTTTTACGCAGAGGAAACATGGCGTCTATATCACCACTCTTCCCCTTGGGTCCAATATCGTGACTACCCCAAGCTCTCCATCCATTGGCCAAGGGCTACAGACTTGCACCAAAAGGCATACTCCCTAAAATGGGAAGGAATTACCTTTAGTCATGTATAAACACATAGTCCAATCACATGACAAGAAGAAACTGTGATGTAAACTGCTGTAGTAAAAGAGTGCTGAAATTAAAAGGGGGCCAGAATACAGGACCAACTATAAAGGTACAAGTACAACTGAAAATACAATAAAACTGAAAGAAAAAGGTAAATAGCTATTGGGTCATCCTCCTAGGATCCTACCAGAAAGGTAGGAAATGATCGACTCTTCAGCACTCCACGTCTGTCCATCTCCTTCACATCACGTCACGCCGAAATGGTCCACCATCGTGCATCGTCCAGTCCTGGCTCTCTCATCCTTGATCAATGTAGTACATTTTCTGCACAAGACACAACAAGGTGCAGGCGAAGCCCATGCATGGGTGAGTATAACGATATTCAGTACAGACCTCGAGACCTCATATGTATTCTAACGTACTATAAAAGAAAACCACAAAGCAAGACATCACCTCTAAATATATATTTTCCCACACATACACCTATGTTATTAAGATATACTCATCTCATACATAAGTAATTAATAACACAAAGGTAACACAATGAAGGTAGTAGTAAAAAACCGGTAAAACCACACAGGTAGAAGAAACACAACTATACACCATAAATGTAAAATTTCACAACAAAAGTTAGATCACAACCGGATTTATTCAAGGGTAGTAACAAGTAACATCCCCAATAACAACATCAAACACCTCAACTACTAGATAAATCATCCATTATTGAGTATAGTGGTACTTCCTCAACACACAGAGGTGTTTCCCACAAACCTTGGACTGTTGAGGTACTTCTCTTATTGAGTACTATGGGTCTACAACATCACACTAAGGCGCTCCCCACAATGGGTATGTCGTGTCACACAGAGGGGATCCCCCTAGTGGACTGATTAGGTACTCCTACTGTAGATAATCATGGGTCTACAGAGTCAGATAGTGGCGCTCCCCACTATGAGTCTACTGCATCACACAGAGGCACTCCACACTGGGTTTGTCGAGTCACTTTGTGTCGTAATGGTTAGCAGTCGTCAGATCTCAGCCAGTTGTAGGGTTCCACACTTAGCACGTTTGGGAGAACCTCTCCCCAAGACATAGGTCATACCATAACCACCCCAAAGATCCACCAAAAATTATCCTAAAGGTTTGTCACATCAAAAGGGACCCAAAAAAACAGATGACACATCAATGAGACGTGCGATCTGTATGTTATTAGTGTTCTGCTCTGATGGTCTGGTTGGATTCAGGGTCCAAACCAACCCAGCCATACTATAACCTTCTCCAAAAATGATGTGGAGTATACCAAAAGTACCGTCTCAATCCAAGGATTCTGTCACCACAAATGGTTCCTTAAATGGATGCCAAGTTATCAAGTTATGGCAAAAAGGGAAAGTGGGTTCGGATGGGCTCGGGTTCGGTCAGACCCCGCCGGGACCGACCCGACCCGATCTAAATCTGGCCCGAATGAACTAGGCTTCAGCGGGCCTTTCCCGTTAGGCCATATTCAATCCTGGAACATGATATGGGTGGCCCGACCATGCCCGCGAAGTGTGTGGACCATTGGCGCGGCCCGCTGGGCGTCCCGTAGTGGGCAGGCGGTCCGCCCTAGCCACAACCAGAGGGGGAGGCATCCCTTGGTAATCTGAATGGTCTTTTGGTCGTTCAGTCGCCTTGCTATCATTTGGGACCACTCGGCGGTCCCGCACGGTGCATCTCGGTAGGTCGGTACCCCCTCCAGCGGTGTGACGACGCCGTTATCAACCTACGACCGACTGGTTAACGGCCGCCCTCTAGCCTTCTCCACGGCCAAGAGGATGTGGCCCCCTACTCCATCAGCGGAGCGGACGCACGCCGCCACTCCGCTATGTGTTCAGAATGATGATGGTCGTTACCCTACCCCACCACGGTCAACCGGCCGTGACCTCATCATCTACCGGTGGCACGGAAGCGCGCCTCCCTTCCATCCTCTCGGCGGGTCGAGTGTCAGCTGCCATCTGCTTCTGTGAGCCACTGAAGCTTCGTTACAAGTTTGCATAATTAATTGATCACATATTCGTGATCCTTGCATCGAGGAATCCATGTCCATATATCGCGCTCAGAAAAAAATCCGTGTTTCTAGTGTCAATAAATATTAGATGTTGAAGAATGCATGAAGAACGTGTGGAGAATAAAAAAATAGGAGAACGTTTTATGTGCAGGATGATGTCTATGTTCATTTGGAAATCATTTTCATGAATTTAGTATATGAATAATCAATATAATTCAATCATATTAAGAATAAACACCTACATCAACCTAAAACAAATATTCCCAATCCGCATGAAAAAAATCATCTACAGATCAATTAGATAGAGTTGATCTATGTTTTTCATTTATAAGAGAAGTACATGGGAAAAAATAATCACACAGTTTTAAACCCCTACCTTGAACATCTGCGAATCGTCTGCGCTTTCCGGTGGACCGTGATCTTAGTTCCCACGACTAGATCGCAAAGACGCCACTCGCACATCGCCCATTGGGGGTTCGGTATCATATGTCACCTCTTGTTGGGTCAGCATCATCTTATAGGGGTCTTCCTTCATAGATTTATTTCATCAATTCTCTACTTGGTGATGCTCTATGATAACCCTTCCCTAGCATCATATTTATAGGAGAGGGGGAGGGTAAGTAACGACACTGGGGGTTAATGGGGCTCAATAATAAGGATTCTTCCTAATTTCCCCATGTTTATGTTACTCATATTGGAGTGTGATTCCATTTATTGGCTTGACACATCGTCGATCCCACATTACCACTTGCCTGTTGGAATAATAGAATAAAAATAAAATAATAATGTTATTATATTAATTCTACTAAAAAGTTCCAAAAAATAACTTCATATTTAGACCTACTATGTTTGAAGTGATTTCTCCCTTATGTCAATCTCGGCACTGCAGATTAAACAGTTCCCTCTGATTTTTAGTCTTAGAAATGGTTTAAAAGTTAGAAAATGTTTCTCAGGCGTTTACTGGATGTACTCGAAAAAAATTTCTCAAAATTAATAACAGTCACCCTAGACCCCCACCGGTCACAATTAGGCTCTAAATATATGAAAAACACCCAAAAAAACCCAATGGTACTCTTGGATTTTTCATCGATGTTACCATTTAGATGTTATAAATTTTTACAATAACATAATTGTCACTTAATTATTTTATTTACGGCCGAAAACTAACATTCACTAGTGTCCTGGGACATCCATGGTTAGTATCTTTCTAAAAAAATAGATCCTCTCATGTTTAGTGGTAATCTCATATTTTTAATTCGACTAACTATTTGTGAGTTATAGGTACTTGAAAAATAAAATAACTATATGTAATTGTATTATTGACAGTTATTCCAATTTAGTTTTTCTCACATGAGGCCCGCTCTGACTAAACAGAAGTCACACCTAGGAAAAACCTTCCATCCTAAGCACCATGGTGCCCTATGATTTCTAATCTGAGTAACTTTTTAGGTGTCATTCCACTTTTTCAAAAAATCTGTTTAAGTGTGCTAATTAATCCTTAAGAAAACTTCGACTGATCATTTTGGGCACTTCAGGCCTCAGAATCGCCTGTCATCAGATTTCACAGTCTCAAAATAATTCCATATAATTAATATATATATATGGTATTTTTATAGACATTACAAGCTATGTTGGGACAACATCAGATGGAAGAAAACCTTCCAAATTGGCAACATGAGCTAGTCAAAATCTGAAATGAACTGTTTGTTACAGTTATGGAACAATTGACTCAGGATATAAATGGTTTTGGAATCCATGCATGAGATCAGCCAGATCAACCATAGATGAACATGTCATTAGTGGATCATTTCATGAGGCAACATCCCCCATAATTTAGAGGACCATCTGACCTTGTGCTAGCATAAGGGTGGATTAAAGCACTAGGGAGAATTTTTTATGTCATGGGTTGTTCAGAGTATCAAAAGGTTAGTCTCGTTGTTTTCCATTTTGAAGGTGAAACTGACCAGTGTGGGTCGATGGTGAAAAATATCATTGATAGTGAAGGGATAAATGCTCTTTATTGGGATGATTTCAAAGTAATGTTCCGTGATAAATATTTTCCTAATGTTGTTCATCTTAGGATGGAAAAAAATTCATTGAATTGAGGTATAGGGATGAATCAATGGCTTCATGTGAAGAAAAATTCACTAGAATGGAAAGGTATGCTTCAAATTTCATAATAGATCTTGATAGTATAATCATCCATTTTTACTGAAGATTAAAGCCAAAGTATCAAAGGGAATTTTCATCACATGAGTTTAACTATTATGAAGAACTTGTTTGATGTGTAGAGAAGGTGCAAATGGAGTTTGTTTTGATCAAGTGTTATTTGAAAAAAAAAGAATAAGAGGTCCAGTTTGTAGGCAAAGGGGAAGAATTCATCAATGAATCCCGGAGGTAAGAATACTAAATATCCATCATGTGAAAAGTGTGGTAAAAAAAATCCTAGAGAATGATTATAAATGTCTGTTAAATTCTTTCGGTGTGGTAAGTCTGGTCATATTTCTCGTTATTGTAAGGAATATGATCATGCAAGAAATGAAAATTTTATAGTAAGATTTTTTGTGTGCAATTAAATGGGTCATTATTCTAATGAGTGTCCTACGAAGAATTCAATGGATGGAAAGAATCCAAATTACAAGAAGAAAGGGGAGGTGAAATCCTTTGCAACTACTTCAGCAGATGTTGGGCCATCAAATGAAGTAATATGAAGTACACTTTTTGTTTGTTTGGATTATGCCAATGTGTTGTTTGATTTAGGGTCTACACTTCAGTCATTTTTGCGAAGTTTTCTAGTAAATTTTTAATTCCATTTCATGTTATGAATCCTGAACATATGGTAAAAACACCTGGATGAATTGTTGAGACAAAAATAAATTATAATAACCTTTATGTCTTTGTGTGAAAAAAGAATCTACATGAAAAACTTGTGGTTTTTCCTCTAGGCGAAATTAATGTTATTTTTGGTATGGATTGGATTCCTGTTTATCATTCTAATATTGACTAGAGAGCTAAAGAGGTTTCTTTTCAAAAATATTTTACGTTTTCATAAAATAATGAACTCTTACATCTGATAACATACCAGGAAACTAAGAAACTAGTAAAATATGGAAATGATTTTTACCTTTCACATTTTGTTAAAAACAAAAGAACTGTTTAGATTAATGATGTGTTAGTGGTAAATCAGTATCTTGATATTTTTTCTAATGAATTCCCTGGTATTATAAATAATCAAAAAGTTTAATTTTCTGTTGAATTAGTTCCTAATGATAAGCCAATTTTAAAACCCCCTTATCGAATGGCTCAAATTGAACGTTTAGAGTTAAAGAAACAATTGATTGAGTTATTAAATAAAGGTTTCATTCAACCTTGAACATCACCATGGGGTACTTCAATCTTGTTTGTTAAAAGAAAATATAGTTCAATGAGACTATACATTTATTATAGAGCATTGAATATCATCACTGTTAAGAACAAGTATCCTTTCTCTCATATCAATGATTTGTTTGAACAGCTCCACGGAGATCAGTGTTTTTCGAAGATTGACTTGAGTTCATGGTATTATCAGTTTAAATTAAAGGAAGAAGACATTCAGATGACTTTGTTTCTTAATATATATGGCCATTATGAATTTCTAGTTATGACTTTTGGTTTAACCAATGCTCCCTCTGTTTTTATGGATCATACGAATAGAATTTTCCATGATTTTTTTGATACGTTTGTGGTTGTGTTCATTGATGATATTTGGGTTTATTCTAAAATAAAGGAGGATAATGAAATCCATTTAACGGTTTTCTTGAATACCATAAACGAAAAGAAACTGTATGGGATATTCTGCAATTGTGAGTTTTGGTTACAAAAAATTTCTTTCCTTGGTCACATTATCATACAAAATGGCATAATTGTCGAACCTACTAAAACAAATGTGGTTGATGAATGGTCACGACCCACAAATATAACCAAGATCTATAGTTTTTTTTGGTTTGGATGGTTATTACGAGGGTTTTGTTGAACATTTTTCATGGTTATCTAGTGCTTTGAGTAAGTTAACTCGAAAAGGTGTTATGATCGTTTTGACAAAAGAATGTTATGATTGTTTTCAAGAATTCAAAAAAGAATATTGGTGAATGCTCCAGTTTTGGCACAACCTTCAAGAAATGGTGAGTTTGTTATTTATAGTGATTCGTTGTTGAAATGACATGGTTTTTTCCTTATGTGGAATGGTCAGCTAATTCCATATGCTTTACGTATGTTAAAATATAATGAGATAAATTACAATACACATGATTTGAAATTATCTTCTGTTGTTTTGTCTTTAAAAATTTGGAGGCATCATTAGTAAGAAGTAGAAGGTGAAATATATACTGACCACAAAAGTTAAAAGTATATATTTACATAGAAATAATTGAACACGAGACAGAGGAGATGGCTAGAATTAATCAAGGATTATGATTGCACATTTCATTATCATCTAGGAAAGGAAAATAAAGTGGCTGATGCTTTGAGTTGAATATGTAATGCTTCATTAACGATTCTACTTTCAGAACGAGAACCTTCAGTTTTTTATTTGATGAAAATTGGCATAGATGTTTTTGGTGCTGGATATTAATCATTTTTTATTCAGGTTTTAGTTAAATCATCTCTATCAGACAGAATAAAGCAAGAACAGAAGGAAGACAGTGAGTTTCAGAAAAAGGTAGAATTTCGTTCAGAAGGGTAAGTTGCCTGAATTTAATGTTTATAATGATTGTGTTTGGAGATTTGGGAAGATATTATGTGTGTCTTGTGATTCATAGTTGAAGAATGATTTGTTATGTGAAGCTCATAGATCACGGTTTTCAGTTCATCCAGAAAGTACTAAGATGTAAAAAGTTATTTGGGAGTATTACTGGTAGGATAGAGTGAAAAGTGATATTACTGATTTTACAGTGAAGTGTTTGACCTGTTAGCAGGTTAAAGAAGAGTGGAAGTTATAGAGAGGGATGCTTAATTCTTTACCAGTGACAGAGTGGAAATGAGAAAAAATATCCCTTGACTTTGTTATGGGATTACCGAAGACATATCGAGGTAATAATGCAATCTGGTTCATTGTTGATTGATTGAAAAAATCTTCTCATTTCCTTCCTATTTAATATACTTTGACTCTAGATCAAATTTCTCAGTTGTATGGTAAAAATATAGTCAAGTTGAATGGTGTTACACTCATTATTGTATATGATCATAATCCCAGTTTTACTTCTATCATTTGGGAATGCCTTCAGAAGACGTTGGGTACTGAATTAAATATTAGTACAGCTTTTCATCCTCAATCATATGTGTAGTCAGAATGACCTATTCAAACTATGGAGGATAAGTTACGTTCTTGTTCACTAGATTACCAAGGAAGTTGGGACCAACATATTTCTTAGATGAATTTTCATTTAATAATATCTTTCATTCCAGTATATAGATGGATCCGTTTGAAGCATTATATGGAAAGATTTGTCGAATAATAGCTTTTTGGGATGAAGTGGGTGAATGGAAGGTGATAGGACTAGAATTGGTAGAGTCATGGCAGAAGAAGTACAGTTGACTCAAAAGCATGTGAGAACATATCAGAGCAGGAAGAAACATTATTTGGATAATCAGTGGAAGGATCTTTATTTTGAGGTAGGTGATCATGTCTTTCACAATGTTTATCCATGGAAGAGTGTAATGTGTTTTTATAAGAAGGGAATGTCGAGTCTGAGGTTCATTGGACCTTTTGAAATCTTAGAAAAAGTAGGACCAGTTGCGTACAAAGTGGCTTTACCTCCATGTTTATCCAAGGTTCAAAATGTTTTTCTTACACTACTGGAATTTGTGCTATTTGCAATGGGCTATTTGAGACAGGATCCCATAGAAAATAAGCTTTAGCGACGGGGTCCCATCACAAATAGCTCTTTGTAGATAACGATGTCTCAAAAGAATGTTATTTGCGATGATCAAATCAAAAAAACAAAATTTTTTCCAATGGGAAACATCCCCATCGCAAATATCTCTCTGATTATATACATTATATATAAATAAACATATTGCGACAGGCCCATCACAAATAGGATTTAAAAATATATTTCTAGACTATTTAAGATGGGATCATATCGCAAAAGATCTCTTCTCAAATAACATCCAAAATAAAAAAATATATATTTATTTAAATTATAATTAAAGAAAAATTATTTTTAATATTATTAAAATAATAAAAAATTTAAAAATAGTAAAGTTCTCAATATTCACAAAAAAAGTATACAAAATTCATAAATTATTATTATTATTATTATTTGTAAAATAAAATAATATTAAAAATTATAATACTAAAAAATATATATTTAATAAAAAATTTATTAATTAAAAAATATTATTAATATTAATAAAATAATAAAAAAATATTAACTTTCTCAATATTAACAAAAAATATAAAAAAACTCAGAAAATATTATTATCATTATTAGTAAAATAAACAAACATTAAAAAATATAGTATTAATAATAAAAAATAAAATTTTAAAACAAATTTAGTTATACAATATTCACACCAATTATTACTATTTATTGCTATTTATTAGTAATTATTTCTATTTATTTCTAATTCTTCAAAAATATTTCTAATTATATCAAATTATTTCTATTCATTACTAATTATTGATAATTATTCCTATTTATTACTAATTATTCCTATTTATTACTTATTATTATTATTCATTACTATTTATTCCTTATTATTTCTATTTATTTCTAATTATTCTTATTTATTACCAATTAATCCAATTTATTTCTAATTATTCCTATTTATTACTAATTATTCTTATTTATTACTAATTATTCCTATTTATTATTAATTAATCATATTGATAACTATTTTTCCTATTTATTATTTTTTATTTCTATATATTAATATTATTTCCTATTTATTAACATTTATTCTTAATTATTGCTATTTATTCCTAATTATTTATATTTATTCCTAATTATTTCTATTTATTCCAATTTATTGTTATTTATTCCAAATTATTTCTATTTATTCTTAAGTATTGCTATGTATTCCTATTTTTTCCAAAAAATTCATATTTATTACTAAGTATTCCTATTTATTACTAATTATTCCACTTTATTACGAACTATTAAAATTTATTACAAATTTTTCCTATTTATTGCTAATTATTCTTTTTTATTATTAATTATTCATATTTGTTTCTAATTATTCCTATTTATTGTTAATTATTCCTATTGATCTAATTATTCCAATTTATCAAATTATTCTTATCTATTACAAATTATTACTATTTATTACTAATTATGAATATTTATAACTAATTATAACTATTTATTACAAATTATTAAAAATTATTATTAATTATTACTATTAATAAGTAATTATTAAAAATTAGTACGAATAATTTAAATTCATTATTTCAAATAAATACTAATAACAAAAAAATTAAATTTAATTTAATTACAACTACTTAATAATAATTAAAATTAACATAAAAAATGAAATAAATACTAAATTAATGAAAATATAAATCTATTTAAACATAATCTACTATTGATGTAGATGGCTTCAAAACTTTTTTGTGAAGAAAAAACTATCTCACCAAAATTTTATCTCTAGAAATTGTGTTTAGAATGAGATAGAGTAAGAAATTAGAGGTTGTTTTGAAAAAACATACGGGGGAATATATATGTTAGATTAGTTGCGACGAGACTATTTGCGACAGTTTGCCCATCGCAAATAAATTTTTTTGCGACAGGGCCCATTGCAAAAACCATTTCCCACATTAATTACGATTGGCGGTTAAAAGATTATTTGTAACGGGACCCGTCACAAAATGTAACTACAGAAAAACTATTTGCGACAGGAGAACATTCCATCGCAAAAACCTTCTTACCGTCGTCGGGTATTTGCGACGGGTGTCATCGCAAATACCCACGAATTGTCGCATTTTTTGAAATAGGGGATTACGACCTGTCACAAATAACCTTCCAATGGTTTTCCGTGCAAGACATGCCAAACCTTTTACAATGGGACCCCAAATCCCATCACAAATAACCAAGTATTTGCGATGGGTAGAATCCCCGGTTGCAAATAACCTCTAGGACATACTATTTGTGACGAGATTAATTCTCGTAGAAAATAGCCCATCGCAAAAAGCTATTTTTCCTGTAGTGATGATTCAATGTTGAGAAAGTATATGCCAGATCCCTTTCATGTTTTGAGACCAGATATCGTTCAGTTGGAAAAGAATCTCACTTATGAGGAACAGAGAGTCCAGATTCTTGACCGAAGAGAGAAAGTATTGTGGAATAAGGTAATTCACCACGTAAAGGTTTTGTGAAAAAATCATTGGGTTGAAATGGCAATGTGGGAATCTCAAAATTCTATGAGGGATAAATACCCCAATTTATTTGATAGGTGAATAATATTTCAAGGATACAATTTTCAAAATGTGGGTAGGATATAACATCCTAGGTAAATAAAGAAATATGAAAATATCATATTTATTAATATGTTTAAATTAAATATTAATTTTACCTTAAAGGGGTTGCTATGTGGGATGGCGTACCCGATGGGAAACAATTGGTTTCTTTGAAATAATACTTTACACAAAAGTAATATAATTATATTATTTTGAATGGTAGTTAATGCCTATCCTTTTTAATAACAGGAATGAACAGAACTAACTACAATATGATTAATTATGTTTGTTAAATTTTTGTATATTTATCCAATAAATGTTATTGTCTTAAAATGTGAATGAATCCAATTTTAAGCATAATTTACATTAAAAGGATGATTTTCCACCTTTAGATGGAGAACAATCATTAAATATTGTTTTGGTAACTTTTATATTTTCGATTTGACCAAATAAAATTTTTCTTTATAATCGGGAAATCAAAATTTACTTTGGGTAAATATTTTGTATTTTTCTTATAAAATTCAACTTTTAATTTAAAGTGAAAAATGATGTATTTTCATTCAAAAATTCATTTTAATATAATTTATTTATATAATAATATTATCTTTTTAATTGGTTTTAAAGTTGAATTAGATTATATTTTTACCATTTAATCCATTGTTTTTAATTAGAATTAATTTCAATTTGAAATAGGACATAAAAAAGTGTTAATCTTTTGATAGTTATTATTTTTTAAAAACACGCCTTTTGTTTAAACAATGGGAATTAATTTTAAATTAATTAATTCAACTTCTATGTTTTTAATTTGGTAAAATAGACATCATTTTTATATTTGGAATATCAAATATATCTTAGGAAAAATTGTTGGTATTTTTCTGAAAAACATCAATTTTTGATGAATAGTTAAACCACTAAGTAGTAGTTTAAAAATGGGGCATTTTCATTTAAATTAAATATTACCACTTCTGTTACTTGATTTTCAACAATATTAAGTAAATTTTTGTTATTATTAAGTAAAATGTTGTTCAATAAGAAGAAAATATTTTTTTACGAATAGTAACTTTTGACTTTTTTTTACCGCGGTTAGAGTTAAATAGGGTAATTCAATGTAAAAAGAATATCATAATAATAAAAAATTACCATTACACTTGTCCTAACCTTATTTGATGATTCATTACCGACCATGGGCATCCATGTGTCACTGCTGGGACTCAATGGATCCACATAAAACTGATAATGAAACTTTATTTTAATTAAATTAAAGTAAAGGCAAAAATGACAAAAACAAATATCTTATAGTAAATAAATTTTATCATGGGGTTATATAAGTTATATCTTATGATATAAATATAATTTCGAAAGATAAAATGATTTCCTACATTATTGTATTTTTTTATAATTTTTAGATTTCAAATAAACTAAATTATTTATGACACAATAATGATGTAGAGTTTACCTTATTAATAAATGATTTAAATAAATAAGATTATAAATATTTAAATAATATCAGAAACCTTTAAAATTATTATTGGATTATTCTATTTTGACCATGAATCATCTTATCATGTACTTTGATTATTTATGGACCCTTTTAAACTAATGATTAGTTCATAATAAAATAATTGTTACATACATTCCTAAAGAGCCCCTCCCCACTTATAAAAGGACAACAATTCTAACCCATTACTCACACCTTTCAAGCCCCATGTATCATCCAAACCCTACCCAAATAATCCCAATATATTTATCTCTACCACCTGGAATCATTACCTTAGTCATAAGGCACTTCGATATGTCCTTTTAGTTCAAACCAAAGGGATTTACCCAAATTAATGGTAATAGTTTCTCTTAAATTCTTTTGTTTTATTTTGTTTTATATTACTTTTCCAACCCCATAAAATCATTTTATTCCTTTATTTTATAACAAAACTAGTATCCTAAATATTAGAGGTTGTTTTTATAAGACTTATTTGAACTACACTTACACGCACCTCCGTCTAATGGGTAAAGAAAAAACTGTTTCTATGGACGGCGAAGTACTACCTCACAAAATGATGACTGTTCAAATATCTCCAACCGCATCTCATGGTGGAAATTATGATGGAACTGTATTTATATATGATATATATTATATTAATATTATTTCTATACTTATTTATTTTTCATTTAAAGAATATCTTTATAGTTCCCATAGTGGGTAAATACGATAATCTAATTTGAGGAATTGCAGACTAAAGCCTCCTCAAAGTGATATGACACATTAATTCCATATGTGGAATGTATAAAGGGTAGAGTTAATTAATTTAAAATGGTATTATACTAGAATTATAATATACTTATGTATCATTATGTTTTCATTCCATTACAATATGCAATAGAAATGGAAGTACCGTTTATGCGTACGTAAGGCTTACCGTCTCCCTGAATGGTGCATTTCATTTTGTATCCTCAAATGTTATGTACTATTATAAATACATGTATATACTGGTTATATATGTTATATATGATTTCTAAATCATGACTTCCATTATCGATATAATGAACTTTATTCCACATGAACTACTTGTAATTATAAGAAGTCCATTTTTGACTCAATTAACAAATATCGACAATATGAACATTATTAAAATAAATTATTAAATAATGTTTATAACATGGGAATAATAGATATAAATGGAATAATATACTTGAAAAAGGTTCTTAAGCAAGAATAAATTAACTTTACTTTGTTATCCAGGAGATTAAAGAATGAACAGGGCAAGTCGTACATGAGGTAAGGGAATTCGTCTCAATCTCCTTTAATTGAGTTATATTTTGTTTTAATACACTACTTTCTTTTATACGTTGTATAATCAACTTTGAATTTTCATTTCATTCAAAGGGAATCTTTTTCTAAGATGCGTTCTTCTAAAAAAAGAATGTTTCTTTTAACGTAAGTGGTGATAAAGACCTTCAGCCACCGTAAATATTATTTGATCATTGGATTCTTAACAAGCCATAATTTTTTTAAAATAAAACAAATACAATATACTATTTCATGTATCTTTTTATTTAAAATGGATTTGATAAAGGATTTGTTATCAAATATATTGTGATTGAAATGTGGGAATTTATTCATTATTTTATATGTGTTGATGTGTTATGATTTCATAATGGTACTAGGACATTTGACAGGTGGTTACGTGATAAACCGAATGATGGATGGTGATGTGATAAACATGGATTGGTGGTTATGTTATAACCTCCAATGCATTGGGAATGGAAGTCAGCCGTATGGCTATTCCACATAGTGATTTGTGTGGAAGTCAACCGTATGGTTAATTCCATTTATGTATGTTAATGTCCCAAGTTACATTTATAAGTTATGTGTTCTTTATTTGGGTTTTATGGTAATTTTATGGTTGAAAACGTTTAAGAAATGATCTATTATTCAGTGAAGAGAATTTACTACGTCATAATGTTGAAAAGAATTTCTTATAATAATGTATTCATGATTTACTTGTTGTTTAAAAAAATATTATTTTTTCTTCTTTGTGTACTCCTTACTGAGCTTTTTATGATCATCTAATGTTTTTGAAATGTTTTCCACAGAATATAAAGTGTAATTAGGTGAAGAATGGGATCAAGGAAAAGTCATGCTGTCTAAAACATTGAACTAGACATGACTCTTTTATTCAACAGTTTTTATATTATTAGAAAAATTGATATTGAGTAGAAATGTATACATGTAATTTTAAAGGTGTTATGTTTATGTTATGACCTAATTCTCTATAGCTCTGAACCAGAAAAAATCCTTAATGTGAATTATTAACCTAATTCATGATTATGTAATGGTTAAGGTCAGTTCCTTGTACTACATGCCTGGTCGACTATGATTTGTGAATAACCGTGAAACTGTAACACTCTATAGATTAATTATATTAGATCAAATTCAATGGAATCAAATAACCCTATATTTTATATACCTAGTATATTAATAAATATCATTGCATATAATAATTTTTTTCAATATAGTATTAATATATATTGTCCTTAGAGTAATTATTTCTTCAATAACCTATAACAATTCCCAATATAATGAGAACATTAATGTGATATAATATTAATGTTTTATTCATTCAATATAATCTAGATATCATACATACAATGAGACAGATATGAGTTTTTACAGTCAATTACATGATACTAAAAAGACATTGAGACTTCTTTTAATGAGGATCTCTCTTTGGATCAAAATATAATGAGGTTATTATGGTAGACCTGCCAATTTGATTTCAATATATATATGTTTCTATGGGTATTCCTGTATAAGAATATATTTATTATCTCTTAAACATGAAATTATTATTTATTTATATCATGAATCACATGTTCTTATGTATACATGAAATCCATGAAATCATATGTTTACGGTGAGTTAGAAATCACTGAGTGTTTTATAAGTGATTTGAAATTAATAAAACAAGTAATGTAGTGTGTTTATATTTTTATATAACTGAGAAATATATATCTATCCATTAAATAAAATTATAAATTTCTGATGAAATAATATTCCATTGGTGTATCAAAACAATTTTATTTCAAAAATTCAAATAAATATAAATTAAGAAAATTGGTTGATAACATCAGTATATATCCTAATTTATTATGCATCAAGAAAATGATATTACATTACATATTATTCTATCCATGAAAATTAATATTTTTATAAAAGTCACTTAATTCCCTTCTAGTTCTGTTTGTGATTCTAGTTTCTAATAATTATCTTTATGTACGTTCACTAAATTCAAATTAGAAAGGAGAAATAGTTGTCATATAATGTGCCAACCTAGAATATAATTAAATAATATTAATAAAAATTTTAAGAAAAAATAATATTCTTCATCTGTTTAATAATAGTTATTCTAGTATGGTAAATTTCAGAAATTCAATTTTGATATATTAGAGTAATAATATTTGAGTTGAATTTTAAATCTTATTTATTTATTTACATAGAAAGAAGTTATTGTTTACGTATTCATAATTTTACTAAATAAAATAATCTAATATTTATTTGTTATTATGAATATTGGGATAAATATTTTTTCATGATTTTAGTGAATATAATATTTTAATAATTATTGAAAAAATAATTTTCATTTAAATATGTATATTGTTATTTTTTTTTAAATACCAATCATTTATGATAAATAGGTCGAGGTAGTGGATTGATGGAAATTATATATATTATTAAATAGAATTTGAAATATTAAAAATTATGTTATATATTAAATGATATGTAAATACAATCATGTCCTTGAAATAATGATATTATAATAATTAGTTGACATGATAATTTTATATAATTAATAAATTTATAAATTTTGTTTCAGCAATTATCATTTATTTCAATACAAAATTTAATTTTGATGTTTTATCTCATTTAATTGTGTGAACGTTTTTGAGAACAATAAATGAATCTCAATAATTCTTTTTGACCTATAGAAAAAGTTTATCCCAACATCTCTCTCATGAATAACGATATAAGAAGTGAAATTTAATGTTGTGATCAAACAAAAAATGACATGACTTAAGTCATGAGAAGGTTATATATCATAATCATTTAAGGTATGGAATACGTTATTTCTAAAACATATTTTGATACGCCGCAAAAATTATAGAAAATATTCTCTAAAAAATGACGATGTGTAAGAGATTCGAAAAAAATTGTTTTGGTGTCTTATCACATTCCATGTAAATATTTCATTATGATAATTATTAATTAAATGTAAAACATACCCTATAGAATAGATTATGGTTTCAATAATCATATTACCTCGATATGAAATGCTTAAATATTATGCAATCTACATTCAAGCACCTGCCCAATGCTTCTACAACACTCTGGATCCTCCAAGTGCATTTAGGTGATCACATTCAAAATTTTAATTATTTTGAATTTATTATATGATTTCCATGTGAAAATTTAAAAATTTAAATTTTTATTTTTTTCTAGAACTTTTGGTAATGATAAAACATTAATACATGTTTTTATTTCCTTGAATGAGAAAAACTTCATAATCAGATGTTATAGATTTCATCCATGGGAGACACTATCACTGTCATCATAAAATGGTTATCAGGTTTATAATTGAAAATTAGTTATTCTGACCATATTATAAACTCATAAAAGGGGAGATCTTTGTAAATATATGTTTTACATGAGGCTCATTATGTGATATCAATATAAACTATGTATTGGAAACCAATATGTAACATGGTTCGATTGAGACTACATGGAATGTATATGGAGTACATGTTATGTTATACTAATCGAGTGAAGTTGACTTGTAAAACATGAAATCTCATGTGGTCAATATATGGAATCATTATATGTCACGTATTGATTGGATGTTTAACCACATGGTAGGACATGGAATATATGGGATATTTGATTTCATATACATTCCATATAACCTCACTCAACTAACTCGAGGATTATGACAAGTTATATTTAAACATTTATTATGGTTTGGGACAATTATTTTTAAATATGGTTTAAATTTTGTTACTACATGACTTGTAGTAGACATCATATATTTCATTTAATTTACACACATAGTAATTCATAAACGCATCATATATTAATATCATTTCGTGTTGTCTAACATGTAGCGATATCTACATGTTTTATCCACAAAAAGTAAATTTCACGTAAATTATCAAATTTCATGTGTATTTAAATTCATTTTAAACAATAAGTACTTGAAAATGACCTTATAATGTAACATTCACAATATATAATTATTTACTACTCAAATTTCATATGTACTAAATTTAAAAAATGATTTTAATATTAAAAAATGATACCTATCATGTGAAACACTAAGTAAAATCCATGTACATATTTATTATAAAATTAAAATAATAGCACACAATTTTATTAATATAAGACTGGGTGGGGTTTTTATTATTCTTATATTATTGTTAAGGGATAATATTATTATCAATGATTAATTAACTAGTTTTCTAAATTATTAATTCCTACAAATTCATCCATAATAGAACATATTGAAATTATATTTTTCAATTTTATTCAAATATTCACTATATCTTTTCATGAATCATATACTCTTCTTGGATTGTTTGTGTGTTATACATACATATTAATTTTATTATTTATTACTTTTATTTATATTCTATTTATTATAACATTTTATTAGAATATTTTTATATAACCATCATCTATTATTATGTACGGTCCTATATGTCAAACGATTATTTTATAAAACCCTATTTAATTAGTCCCTTAAAATCATGTGAGTAAAAATTTGTAAAGTATGTATCTCTTAGAAATATGAGGTAGTTAATCACATTATAAAAGATGAATTGAACTAGGTAAGTACGTTTTATAAGGGGGTATTTTTAAACTGAATAATAAAATATGATCTAGGATTTATTTACCAAGTTTATAACTCTGTTTTTTCCTGAAAAAGGAAAAAATCTAATGATTAATCACATGATCATATAATTTCTCTATATTTTTTAGTGAATTAATAAATAATAATTTGTTTGAAAAATTATTATCTTTGTTATTAAATTGGATCACAAATTATAAATAAAATATCACGAATACAATGATAAAATAATATGAAATTATTACGTAAAATATATTTTGATAGACATAGCGAATTAATGATGTATGCTCTACTTAATATTAATAAAAATTTTAAGAACAAAATAGAAAATATTTATGTATATATTAAACATATTCCATCATATAAAATATAATGTATGGAGCTATCAATTTTAAATATGTCATAAATAAGATATTATTTTTTCTTAAGTGGATTGGTATTAATGGAAATGGAAATAATCTAAATTATATCATTTTTTTAAAGTGTGGTGGAAATTGGATTTTATGATTTTAGTTGGGGGGTCAACACAATAAGTAAGGTAGTTAATAATAAATGTTGTTACATAAGAAGTCCTACTTAAATTACATGGAATAGTTTTTCTGTCTATATTCCATGTAATGAGAAGGTAAATATGGATCATTTTCAATATAAGAATCATGAGTCTGGAAAATTTGAAATCATTACTGGTGGATGTTGTGATTTGATAAAATATTTTCATAAATAATAAATGAACTGAATATATCCATAGTAGAAAAATATAAAAACATACTAATGATATATTTTGTGGGTTTTAAAAAATTTAATGATCTTAACCAAATCACATCCCCTATGATACATCTTAGAGAAAAATAATGTACATACTTGTACTGACGTCAATGGGTGCTATAATTTCATATATAAATTGATTTACCTAGAGTGTATGTTTTATATACTATGATCCATTTTACAAAATGATCCTCTAAGGGAGTAAATGAAGGATGGAAAAAAATTCTGGAACTATCTAAAAAATTCATTAGATGTTTAATGCCCCATTTTGTAAAAAATTTCAATAGATGTCCAATATTTTTACAATATATTTGATGGTCAATCCCTATTTTTTCAACTCTATGATCATTATGAAAGAGAAATAAAAAATGTGTGGTATGAAATTGTCATCGTATCATTATGTGAAAACTTGGAGATGATGTTCCAACTATGATTCATATAATCAAGATGATTAGCTACATTGGGAGTCTGTAAATTCTATGATTTTATAATTGTATTTAATTTTTCATAGAAACATTCATATCCTCAATTTCTTCATGATAATTAGTTTTTTTTTCAGTTTAATTCCAATTAATATATAGATAACATTTTCTACAATATGATTAAATTGTTTCCCCAAGCGTATGACGACATGAATCATGAAAACATTTGCATCAATATTTATAATTAACAGAAAAAACAATGATAAAAGCTCTATGAAAATAAATAAGTATAATGTATCATAAAAATTTCCATCGAATATGAGATAAAAAAAGAGGATCATGATAATGATGTAACATATTATTGTTTATTTATGGTGGTCAGATCGAAGAAGAAATCATTTATAGTGATGAAACATGGAAAATATTAATGTATATTATTTATCAATTGAATCATTTCTGTTTTAATAAATTTCGTTTTTTTATAAATGGGGGTTTAGAAATTTTAATCCAATTACAAGAAAACAATATATTATAAATGATTTTTATATGTGAGGGGAATTTTTAGCTGAAAATAGTGTCTAACCAAAATCACTAGCTATAAATGACTAATATCCCTCATTACCCTATGACTAGATTTTAGTTTAAAATATTTTTTTTTCTCATGTTTAACCAGTAAGAAATTTCTATTTAGATCATATACATGAATTTGTTTGAATTAAAAATAAAATCAAAATTCTTCTACATTTAAAATTATATTACCTTTTTTGGTATGGTGTATCTATGTAAATATATCAATATACTAGAATATGGAAATCGCATAATGAAAATAGATAATAAATCAAGATTTCATGGCTCATATCATTGATTGTTTTGTTTAATCATCGAATATGTCTTGTAAATGTGAAATATTTGGAAACATTATTTCAAGTAGTGTATATATATTCAATTTTTTTGTTTACCATTGATATATATCAAGCATGGTTATATAGCTAAATGACTTAATCACTATTTAGTTTCAAATTTTAAAGATACACAATTCATTTAATACAATTTCAAAATATTGAATACAATCATCACTTAAGAGAGGTATAAGGTTGATAGTAATTATCTAAAACTTTTGCCACATATTTCTATTTAAAGAAATATGTTCATGTGATGATGTGTACGTTTGTTTCCATTACTAAAATTATATAATATAATACATAATTTTGAAATTATATTTATAATATGGTAATGAAAATATATGTTGTGTAAGGGTGTATCTTAACCATGTAATCATTGATTATACAAAATAATTGGTGATATTATCCCAAAAAACCCCTCCTTATACACTATAGGATAATGCTATTATTTAATGTAATAAATACAACATTAGGAGTCTTGTGAGATTAATGATGAGTCATATAGACTGTCATTATCATTTTTGTGATATGCCTTATAGACTGGGTTATACATACTATGTTGACATCTAACTAAATTAAAAAAATGAATTTAATAAAATTTATATGGTTAGTGGAACTATTTTTTGTCACATATTCATATATATATGTTAAATAAGTTTTTTAATGATAATCCTAGAAGTAAAATGGCATCACTAGTCTTCATGTTAAACATTATTGGACATTCTAAAGTTACTAAAATTTATTTCATATAAGATACCTGATTTAAAAGGGTCATACAATAAAAAAATTGAAAACATTTCTTAAAATAATCATGTATTTAAAGGAGATAAGTTGATAAATTTTTTCTTCAATGAGTTGATGTTATGATATATTGTAGATGGTATATGAAAATATTCTATATGGCCTAGTGAAATAGTGTGTACCGGTGAAATTATATTTACATAAGCGCAATAGTGATGATAATTAACTAGAGGGATATGGTATTCATTTAACAGATTAGGGGGAATTATAATTAGTGGAAAAAAAATATTCTCTATCATATATTGAAACTATATATATCCCAAATTTTTCAATGTGTATAGTGTCCCAACATTCTAAAGTAGATTAAATGTATAGAAATAATGATTGTGATTTAGTAGATCTTACAATAGATGTAGATACCATTCTATTTAAAATGAGCTTCATGAAGAAACATTACATAGCTGGTAATGTTTATATCAATAATTCTCAGTTGGTTTCTAATGATTTAATGAAATTTCATGATAAATAATATTAAGAAAAAATTTCAGCATTTCCCAGGAAAATATCGATTAGAAATATAACTTCTAATATGACTTTCCATAATTATAAAATTTAGTGAAATGGTGTAAAAACTACATTACATATGGGAAATAGTTTTTAAAATTTTAATATTCCACAACTATAAAGGTTCCAAATATAGATGGATTCATGGACGTTATAAAATTAAAAAATTCCAATTTATGGAACAATGAAAGTATTAAGATTACATAAAATTAATTTTTATTTACTTTTTAGATATTTGTTATTAATAATGAATTTTAGCCATGTATATATTATAGAAATAGTTGTAGTTAGAATATTTCTTGGTTATTTATGTTGATGATATATTAATGATGTTTATTGGAAAAAAAATCATTAAGTAGTGTAGAAATGGTCAATAAAATACTTATCAACAAAAGAGATAACTGATGTATCCAACATTTTAGGGTTTTAAGATCTAAGAAGATAAAAAAATAGAGGCCTATAAAAATTAGATAAAAATCTTTTGATTATATGATATTGAAAAATTACAACATCTAAAAATTAAACATGTATTGTTATATTAATCTTGTTATAATGATATATATTATAATTGTCATTTACCATGTCTTAATAATGGTTATAAGTTATCATAACATCCTGGGAGATCTATATTGATCATCTTTTTGGGCTAGCATGAGGTATTATAAGAATTTGATGAATATAATACCTGTTTTTAGAGAAGACGATGAAATAGTAGTATAGTGTTATGTATAAACAAGTTATAAAATATTTTAGATTGGTTTGAAATAAAATAAAAGAAATTTTCCTTTCCTTATTAGAGTATTTTTGATCTACAAGTGTTATATGCATCATGTCCAGGATTCAAAGTATAAATTTATTTATTTTTTTAATCACTATAAAATCTTATTGAAATCCTATTAAACATAATCTTTTTTACATTGAGTATCTTACATGTAGTCCTACAATATATTTGATAGTTTTTGTTGAATAGAAAAAACTATTCATCCGTTTCTGTTGTGATGGATCACTATATTTAACACACCATATGATATTGTGTAATGGTTCATCAACTAGAAATATGAAGGATTTGTCTAATTTTATAGACCGATCTAAATAAAATCTACATTTTATTATTATTGTTAATATTTTAGACATTTATAAATACATCACGAGTCATTAAAGATCAAAATTGGTTACAAGTGATTATACTGATGAGGTCACCATTTCCCAATCATTTGGATTCTTAGAACAGTTTGTTTTTCTACGATTCTTACAATATTATTTTCTTCAAATAGAAATAGATAGGGATACATGGTAAGTAATTAATTATAAATTATATAAATAATTCAATATATTATTATTATTCATATCATTGAGATCAGAAATAATTTTTATGGATGAATTTTTGTTTTCTCCATTATCATCACTTGATATAATGGTTATAAATATGGATTTTAACGAAATGTGTTGATTAATCACATCCATGGTTAAGATGATATATTTTCTTTGGTTAAAACAATAATAAAGATGACTAGGTAAATATTCTTGTACATTTTAATCTCAAAATATTGAAATAATGGTTCATATTGTGAACCACCACATGCATTGACCAAAATGTGATTGGAAATATTAATGTGATTTGATATTTTTATTAATATTTTATAGTTTTATTAGTTTTTAACAAATTCCCCATAATGTTTTTTATTTTATTTATTATTAATTTCATTTTATTTTTAAATTCCACCTTGATTACTTCATTTATAAAATACTAAATTAATTGTTAATAGATTTGTATCAGAAAACCTTTTATTAATTTTTATAATAACCTTTTTCTATTTTTTTGAATGTGATTTAACTTTTTATTTTTTTTTATATTTAATAGAATGATATAATAATACAAAAAAATTTATTTGTTTATAATAAAATATTTTATTATCAATTTACTTTTTATTGGGATGAAAATTAATAGTTTTCCATTATGATATAGATCACTAACCAACCTCTTATAGTACTTCCCTTCATTATTATTTCACCCTTTGGTACAACATCCTGATATAATATAATAACTAAAAATTAATCTTTATTAATTATATTTATAATATTATTATTTATATTTATTTTATTGGGACTGATATTATGTTTCATAAACTAACTATGTATTTTATTAAAGGGTTTTTCTTTTAATATGGTAGGCATTCATATTGGAACTCCAAAGAATAATAATACTTATCAACAAGAAAATTTTATGATATTGTCTATGATTATTAGCATGGTTGAATATGTATTTTATATATCAAAAATATTTTTTTTTACTTAAGTGGAAAAGAAAATTACCGGGTCCAACGAATGAATTATATGATATTCCACGTGATGAAATGTTGGAGTGTTAAGAATAAATAATGTTAATAATTCATTTATTAAGTCAATTATGACGAACAAATATTGTAAAACATCATCATTTAAAATATCTAATTTAATTTGGATGATGCTATAAATTATGCACTTTGGAAAAAATATATAATTGATTCGAAAAGGGTTATGTTTCATGCGGATTATAAAGCCTTATATTTTTTACTATGAGAGTTGATATAATAAAAAAATTAAAAATTTATAATTGTTACAATAATTCTATGATAATTCAAAGATAAAAATTTATTTATAAATAGATTATCGAAAAATATATTCAAATTTTTTTGGATTATTAATAATCCTCGAATATTTCAAAGGTGGAATATTTAAATCTAATGATAAATAGTCTACATGATCTGAATATATACATACTATAATAAGATAATTTGTTATATATGGATGTTGTGGAAGAATTATTGGAGAACATTATCTCATTCTATTATACATTTATGTTTTCAACACATTTAACTCAAATATTAATTCTTAATACTCTGAAGGCATATTTATAACATCATTCAAGTTAAATAAATTTAGAAGATAATAGAGGAATTTTATCTCATTTTTTAAGGTGGATGAATAAAATAATTGGAAATAATATCAATAACTTAAACTACTGGAAGAATAGTAAAGAAAAGTTTAAAATAATAAGTCTTCATACACTTAATTCTATAAAGTAAAAAAATCATTAAAACATTCGATAACCTTATTTTTGGTTGACCAAAAGGAATATAAAACTATATAAATGAATGAAATGAAAAAAATTGATTTATGTGTGAATAATAAAACATGATATGACACTATGTGTACTTTTTCTGAAAACAAAATTGATTAAAATTGTAATGAATAAATGATAATTGGAATCTATTATATTATTAAATTGTAAACCCTATTCAGTGTGGAAAATATAAATCTCAATAGTGTGACACTATTATATTTGATGATAAATTTCACATATTCAAACAATGATGAATGTTTTTCAATATCATTTGTTGTTATAGATGATATTCCCAAAATTGTAGAATTGATTAGACATACTGATTTTTTTTTAAAAAAAAATAGAAAATTGACAATCGTTCAAAATATTTCTATTGAAAACGGTTCTACATTTTTAGACATTTATTCTAATTTTACATACTATTTTTTCAATAATATTTTCTATAAAATATATATGACATTACATTTTGTATGAACAAGGGAGTGAAAAAGTAAACACATTAATGAGTTAGGTGAATCAAAAATATATCTTCATGTTGTAATTAATATATAAACAACTACAAATACATTTTTATAATCATAAAAACAAATGAAAGTTTTATAATAAAATCATAGATTGGAATATTTAATTAACATTTTAATAAATTTTTATATTTTAAGAGATTCAATTGAAATGTTATAAATATAAGTTAATACTAATTTGACAATGTTTGTTGTTTTACAAAAAACAACATATGGTATAACAATAATATCTATTTTTACCATGCTATAAAAAAAATCTCCTAAATTTTATATATAAGGACATTGTAGAATGATATTATCATGGATATAGTGCCATTATATTTGAAAAGCAATGGTTATCTTACTAAACATCATAAAATTGAAAATATTGAAAATATAAGAATATTTGGGTTCCTATATTCTTGTTTTCTAAAATTAGAGGAAACAAACATGTTTGGGTACAAAACACATAACTTTCAACACTTTATAATAAAATGTTGAGTATCAATACAATTAAAATTCGATAAATGTTCATCGATTATTCTTTTCAAATTACTAGAGGACAATATAAAAGAGTTAATTTTTAA
Source organism: Viscum album (assembly GCA_963277665.1). Classification (NCBI taxonomy): domain Eukaryota; kingdom Viridiplantae; phylum Streptophyta; class Magnoliopsida; order Santalales; family Viscaceae; genus Viscum; species Viscum album. The sequence goes on along the minus strand of OY728150.1, from coordinate 1,133,033,350 downwards.
TAATTCAAAAGTGTATGAGTCACATTGGGGGTCAATGTGCATGGAAATATATATGGAATTATAAATATTATTTTCCAATGTAAGACATTAATTAAGAATTTATTATATATTTTTGGATGTCAGAACAACCCCATTTTCATTATCTAACTTTTTTATGGAGGTCACTATATGTATTTCATGACTGACTAATATACTATTACATCTTAAGAGAATTCACACACTCTAACTATTTACATTAATGATAACTTTATAACATTGAACATATAAGAAATTTGATATTATAAGTAATTAGATATATGTGTAGTAAAATATTCTAGATGGATTTATCATATATGATTAAGACAATATCATGTATCTATTTTAAATAACAGTTTTAGAAAATTAAATATTTGGGACCTACCAAATCATAAGTATAATTCTTCCAAATTATGTGATCATTAACAGTTTATTATTAAAAAGGATTCAAACAACAAAAATATTATCCAATTATCAATATCTAGATCTTTTCAGTTCATTCACATTGTCATTTTTTAGATATGAATAGAAAATATCAATGAAAAATAACACGTGTCTTTTGTAGTTTAAGACTACCTTAGGGATAACATGATGTATTTCTTAACCCTATATTTGGGATCATTCTCAATTTTTATGTTTTTTAGAATGATTAAAATTTTAAAAAACTATTTGTAATTGGTTTATAGAGTTATTAAGGTGGTGAGATTATAAAAAAAAATCAATACATTAGTATTGAAAAAATCCTTAATTCTAATTTCGTAGAGTAAGAAAACCACAAAATAGTGGCATAATTGAATGAAGTGATAGAACTCATTATTAAATTACCATGCTATAAATATTTTATATATAAATATATATTCAATTTTGTCCAGGATAAATGAGTACACCAGAATACACTATATATCATTATCTGTTGATTTAATTATAGGAAAAAACTAAAAATGAATTTTTGACCATATGAAAATATAAACTCTTCTAAATAATTGTTTTTTCATGAGGGGTATTTACATTGAATTTAAAATAATATCAAAATGAATTTGGACTAAGAGATGATGATGGCATGTTTCTTGGATATTCAATCACTAGTAAGGAATATCATTTTTTGAATAAATGGACATAGGGTTCTGACAATATACTATATATAACATTTTGACAATACAGTTACATATATAAATTTAATAAAATTGAATTTACCTATTCATATAGTATTCTTGAAACCCCACACATAATATTGTAGAATGTTTTCTCCCATTTATTTGAAATTAACATTATAAAAATTTGTCAAATTGATGATTTTCTATGAAAAAATAATCTTTCAGAAAATAACACATTGGTATATATAGGTCAACATTATTGAATTTAATAGGATATAGTATTTATTGAGTAATAATCCCATAAAATATAACATTGAATATATATGAAAACTCGTAAACCAAAAAAAGTTATATATGAATGAAATTAAATATTAATTAAGTACTCTCAAAAAATTAACCTAAAATAGATGATGAATATAAGGGTGATGATATATAAACAATACACACTAAAGAAGAGTTCAATATAAATAGATTGAAATATTTTGGGCTATTGTTTCCCAAAAAAGAACTATTAGCTATAGATGTAAAATGGGCCTTCTATAATAAAGTTGATGAGAGTGGAATTTTTTTTCTAATAATATAACATTAGTTTTGATATGATCTATTATAGAACAGGGAACCGATTTTAAGAAACATTTTCTCTAGTATCATGGATTTATTCTTTTTGTAAAATAATAACCCTTCTAATTCATAAGAATAATAACGAATATACGATCTATGTTAACCGGGCCATTTCTAATTATTATGATCAATATTTAATTTTTCTAGAAAAAAACAACTAGTGTATGTAATATAAATTAATCAGAAAATATTATTAGACATATCAATGGTCTTAATGAACATAAAAAAATCTGAGATCTTTATTTTACTTATTTTATGACAATTTTATTAATAATAAATTTGATAAATTAATGGATGATCCCAACAACATTAACAATAAAATCATTAAATACATCATCAAAGTTAATATTAATATATATTATTATATCACTAGCTCATCTCAAATAAAATAATTATGATAGTTACATGTAACCTGTGATGACTAAGTTTTAGTTGAGATTTATGGAAAAAATAATTATGTCATTTGATTTCATATAATTCAGAGACATCATGGACATTTTTAACTACAAAAATTTACAATGATTAGTTAAATGAGTCATTTTTTAAAATCATTTCAGCATAAACACATTGAGAGTGACCTCTTATATTCATAACATAGAAGAATATGAGAAATATTATGATCAAATTTATTTAAACGACAATCACGTGCATACTATTTCTTATTTTTAGTTAACTATAAATTATATTTTTCAAATTATTATGTGAATAATTTTGAGATAATACTATATAATAACATCATTAATAAATTATTTTTATCATATATTATTATGAAGTAACTATGTAATATTGAAAATTCTATTCATATGGAATGTAATTACCACTTAATAGTTATTCTAAATCTAATTTCAGTTAGTAAATAATAGACAAGAATCGAATATCTAGAATATTATTTTTTTTATATTTTCAGTTATATGTTTCTGTAAGAAACCATACATAGTCCCAATTTACCCAACTGAAGATTAATATGAATGTTTTAGGAGTTGTTTCACTAATATATTGTGGATGAATTACAAACTCATAGAATCTAGATTCACTTTTACTCAGTGATTTATTTTTTCATAATACAAGTGTTCTTTATTCTCTAGTAATACACAAAATAACTCAAATGTGAAGGATATAAAAATGATATCACTATTACATTAGTATCTCACACAAAAATGAGATAGTATTCTTCATTTTATCGAAATTAATATTAATGCTTCCTATATTTATATAAAACCCTTAAATTTTTATAGAGTGGAATACAATAAATAGATTCATGGTATTATTAACAACATGTGAATTTAATTTCTTCATATCATTTCAGTTATCTACTAACATTGATGAAGATAACAGAGAAATTGGGTAGGATACATGTTATTATATGTATATACTATCATTATAGGTAGTTAATGTATATAATTTTGATTTAAATTTAATAGAAAGTTTTTCAAACCACTACTAGAACAATTTATTCCTGATGTTATATATTTCAGTAATGAATTATGTAATAGATTTTATAAAGAATATTTTTTTGTGGAATTTTATCATGGTAATTGTGAATGGTATTCCAATACACTCATTTCGTTATGAAAATATTAAAAAACATATTATTTGAAAAAAATTAATGGATATATACTTTTCAACTTTAGGTTATTTTAAAAATAATAATCTCACCATCCAATTTGTAATATAATGATACACTAAATTTATTTTTAATGTCACATTTTTTTAATTGGTGTGTGTGTTATTTTCGATACTCATTACACCGCAATGATATTCATGAACTAAAATTTAATTTACTGAATTTATTTACTCTAATAATTTAATAATTTTTCTCCAGAATAGTTTTTTAAATTATTATTATATTTCTTAAGAACATTTTAATAATAATACTATCTACAACAGGTATAAAGAGAATTTTTTTTGGAAAATAAAATGTAATTAAACATATCAATTTTTAATTATTAGTTATATATTAACATAAACTTTTTTTAAGGATATAATATTATCAATTATTGAAATGAACAATCTAGGGTATATCAAAAAATTTCATGTAAAACTTTTTCTTTAAAAAATAGGATTTTGTCATGTATCCCTTTAATTGTTTTTAGAAATGGGATATTTAACAAGGATTAAACATTAGAAAATTCCTATAAAGATATATTTGAATATCATTAAAGAAAAAAATTATATATTTTCATAATATATACTATATATGAAATTTCACTTAAAACATCATCCTACTCATTTTTTATCCTAGAATTTTATTTTAAAAACTACATAGATGAAAAATATTGATATCACTATAATCAAAAAGTTTTCTATATATCATATTTATGATATTTTATAGATAATTTACAATGGATGTGAAGTGTCTCAAGCTGGAGTTTCCTTCAGTGGGAATGTGTTTCAATTGATATATCTTTTTTGGAATAATTGACCTCTATGTATTTTTAGATGTTTTTTTGTTGTATTTTATTCTATTTGAATTTCTTGTTTACCTGAATATAATTTGACTTCTACCCAAAAAAAATTGGAGTTTTGATGGACCAATTTTTCAAACTCAAGATAAATTTTAGGCTAAAGAATCATCACAAGATAATGGGAGGGTGTTTCTGTTTGTATTTTAATTATAGATGAACAACAATGATATTATAAATTTAATCTTCATAAATATATTTTAATAAATTTTGTCTACAATTGTATGGTCCATAAGAACTTACTGGTTAATAGACACTAAATTTTTATGATTTTAAATCATCATAAAATGCACAACATCTTATTTGTAGTATGATTCATGTTTTATTTTAATTAGAGAGATGTTCCTTGAGAATCATCTTGAGATATTAATCGTTAGTGTTCTATTTAATGTTTGACATACCATTTTATTTTCTAATAAATGATACCTATGTGATTTTAGTATGGATGTTGGATTATATGATCATTTGATAAAAAGGGAATTAATTATTTTTTATATAATGTTTTTATGATTTTTTTTCCAGATCACCTATTTTAGAAAGGATATTTTTCTGTGAACAAAATTATTATACAAAATTATTGTTCAATATTAATGTGTTAATTGGTTATAAAATGTGTATATGTAACTTTAGGTTATGATCCATGTGATTCGTTAGATAAAATTTAATGTGATTGGTCATTTGAATATTTTTGTTTAAATTTATCTTCTGGGTGGATTTGAGTTATTACACAAAACTCTATTATTGTATTTCATTTTCTTTGTTTTAAATTGTATTATATATTTAATTTTTAAAATTTATATTTATTTAATAACATAAAAAGAAAAATATCACTAATATAATTACTATTGAATTTTCATTAATTACTATTGTAATATTTTAATAATTATTAGCGTTTTTTTTAACTTCAAATAGTTTTATTTCAATATAATTATTATTTGAATGTAATATGACATCAAATTAATTGAATATTGAGCTATAATATTATCTATCATGTTAGTGGGTATAAAAATTTATGGATTAAATTTAAAATATAATTATCGCCCGCACTTATTGTATTTTTATGACATTCAATTTAACCCTTTGTGAAAAAACCTATAGAAATTAACGATATAGTATATTTATATTATTTTATAAGTTTAGATGTAGCTAAACATTCGCTTCGGGTATTAATATTTCATGTTGAGCATGGTGTTTTACCTATATGTATATATATAATTTCATTGTATTTTTATTTCAATCAAATATTTATTCAAGATAATGATCTAATGTAACATTAATGAATGTTGATAATGACTTACAAGTAACATCTCATGATTGATTTTATGACAACCCTGATCTTTTATTACATAATTAAACATAATTTAGTACATAAAAATCATTTGACATAACATAGAAGATCGAGAGTTCTAGTTTATTTGTGGATTAGGATCATTACATAACAAATTAAAAAATGATAAACAACATATTTATTGAAAACATCTTTTACCTGACCACTACATTCCATCGTACATAGCATTGCATGGGATAACCTAAGGACATGCATAAGAAAAGGGTGAGCTATAAAGCCCAATAAGGGAATAAACATAGAGTAACATGAGGATTAAAATAAATGCTAGACAATAGGCATATCATTAGATGAAAATAGAATCATAAACATAAATTCATGATAAAGCATGATAATCATAACATGGAAATGTGGCAACAACACTTTACATGGAATTAGCATGAGCCAAGGCTCATTGCACATGGAGCATGAGTAAATATTCATTGCAAATGAAGCACGAGTAAAACCTCATTACACCTGAATTATCATGAGTAAACACCCATTTCACATGATGTATCATGATACTATACTTTACCTAATGCGTTGGTGCATTATAAGGGCATAACCTTCTTAAACATTTCATTTCATGCATAAGTGTGCCGCATTGAACATATAACATAGATTCAAAAAAACATAATAATTTATTCCATGATAATGTAATGTTGAATTAATACATGAAAAATTATAATCAATAATTAATTTTTCCTAAATGTGAATACCCTTGATATAGAAATGGGCATGGTATTCACTACACAATTGCATTGGTATGGAAAATTGGTGCAATTTTGGGAGTGTACGGGCATGACGTAAGAAGGCATAAAAATGGTTGATGAGAGATAAAGGGGTGTCTCATCATATTTACATGAAATGGACAGAAAGGGGGTCATATAAATACATGGACCAACAATTGTAATGTAATTTATATTCATGACACAAACAAATTGCTTCAATGTAAATGAAGAGAGAGAAATTCCTTTCGGAATTTCAGCATAGTAATCGGTGTACATGGAAGGCATTTAATTAGAGTGAAAGGTGTCTCCCATCATTCAAACATAAATAGGGATGTATGAGGTAGGTTCTAAACAATACCCAAACATTAATATTTGAAATTAAAAGGGCATAACAATTTAAATAATATTGGAGAATATATGAGAAAGGAAGAAAAAACCCTTACCTGGAAGTGTGCTTCCAAAGGCTTACGAGAGGCTTGAGAGAGGCTTCGTGGGAGCGTGGGGAACCTTGGTTGGATTCTAGAGAGGGGAGGACAGAGTTTGGACGAACTCTAATGTCTTTGATTGAGGAGGAAGTGGGATCTTGGGTGCGTTTATATATATGAAAGGTGAGAAAATTCTTTATTATATAGGTTTGGGATCCTCACATTAAACTAATCCAAAACACAAACCAGCCCATGGTATTTTCCATTAGATTTTTTTAAAGGGTTTTGGAAAATAATATTTTATAATTCCATGGTCCAAAATTCTTAAATTATTGGGGTTGCTTATGTGGAGGCGAGTCACACTCTGAAGGAAAACAATTTAAAAAGACAATATGTTTAATAAGTCTTGAAGGGTCCATTAATGCTTTATAAACTAAGTCAAACAAACCCTAAACCACATTATTATAATGGAAAACATCTATTGGTAGAACATAATTCTTATCATATTTCATTGCATCACTATTGGAACATTATGATGTCATAAAAAATATTATATTTTTAAACATTATTTAATTTTTACTCAAAAATTTTACTGTCTCGGAAAATTAAAAAAAATTCACCGTTGGATAATTTCGACATCCTGATCCAATAAATAATATTTATTTTCTCTAAATATTTTTTTAAATATGATAATTTTTACTTTTAAAATAAAAACTGACATTTATAAAAAATTCACAAGTATTGACAAAAATGGATTTCAAACCTTAAAAAAATTACAATTGCATTCATAAAATTATATGATCATTTATATTTAATAAAAAAATTAATTTAATAATAATAATAATATTTCAGTAAAATATTATTTAATTCAAATATCCATTAATTCATCAAAATATATGTCTTAGTTGAATATTAACTAAAAATACTATTTGTGATTTAAAAACTTTTTATAAGGTAACAATAATAAAATGAAAGTATATTCATTATTATATACAAAAATAATAATATAAATAACCATAGTGATAATTTCTTATTACATAACCCCTTATAACAATATCCTAAGACAGAAGAGTAAGGTGTGTGATGGTGACAGAATCTTGGGGTGGCTCAGATAACATTGCTCAGGTGGTAATCTCTATCAACTTCCATTTCTCTCATAGGCGGTCCTGCTCGAGCTTAACATATTCATGCACAGCTTGGGATTTGTCAAGAGTGAACCCCAATTATGCCACCTCCTTTATGAGCTCTGAAAAATATGCTTCATATGGGGCACGTCTACTGGATGAGGCTATCACTTCCTTTTTCAGAGTAAATTGGATTTTTTAAAGTCTTATATTTATAATAACCATGTGATCACTATTCAATGTTATATTAGCGACGATCACGATTATTAACATAAAACCAAAGAATTTGATAGTTTATATAACAATTTTACATAATGATACATTTAATTAGATGAATTGAGATTTACATTAATGAATGTTTTTGGTCGTTACGGTCTCCCCCCCTTAAAAATTATCGCCCAAGAAATTTTCTTTACCCACACTTAAATAATTGGGGGTAACTCTTCTTCATCATCTCCTCCGCTTCTAACGTTTCTTCATCAAACTTGTGGTTTCACCACAACACCTTGATGACGGTCATTTTCTTATTTCGTTGAAATTTTTCTCTACGATTTAAGATCTTCACTAATTTCTCATCATAAGAACGGTCATCTTCTAACTGTACCACCTCGTTAGAGAGTACATGTGATGGGACTGATATGTACTTACTTTAGAGGGATATATGAAATACATCATGTGCATTGGCCATGGTATGTGGAAATTCAAGTCAATTGGACACAACCCTGACATGATCATGTCTCTCGAAGGGGAAAATGTACCATGGACTTAACTTCTCATTCTTTCCAAACCTAATGATCTTTTTCCACAGAGATATGCGTAGAAATACCATGTCTCCAACATTAAACTCAAAGTCTCATCGTTGATTATCTCTATGAATCTTCTGTCAACTCAGGGCTACCTTGATATGATGCTGAATGGTTTTCACCTTCTCCACCATTTCTTCAACCATTTCTTGTCCAATCAGCTTATTCCCAATGACCTCATCCTTACACGCCGGTGTTTGGCACGTTTTCCCATAAAGGGCTTCATATTGTGCCATTTGGATGCTTGATTGGAAACTGTTATTATAAGAGAACTCAAATAGAGGAAAATGTTGATCCCATCCTCCTTTAAAGTCCATTTATCACTCTCTCAACATATCTTCATGTGTTTGGTTAGTCCACTCAGACTGGCCTTCAGTTTGAGGACGATAGGTCGTAATGAAGTTTAGTTTAGTATTCAGATAATTTTGATGACTCTTCCAAAATATAGAGGTGAATCTTGGATCTCGATTGGACACAATAGATAGTGGTACTTCATGTATCCTTACAACTTCCCTGAAATATATATGTGCTAGTTGATCCAATGAGAAATCCTCCCGAATTGCAACAAAGTGTGCATCATTTATATAAAGATCCACAACAACCCATATTGCATTGCTGCCTTTAAATGTATCAGGAAGTATGGTGACCAAGTCTATGATTATGTTCTCCTCTTTCCATTCTGTTATGGGCAATGGTTGCATCATCCCCTTAGACTTTTGCCTATCTGCCTTCACTTTCTAACACACCAGGCACATTGATGTATATTCAATGATATCTTTCTTCATATTATCCCAACAATAATGTTCTTTAATATCTCGATACATCTTTCTATTTCCTGGGTGAATAGAGAAATTTTTACTATGTGCATCATCCAAAAGTTCCATCTTCACCTCCGGACTTGAGGGAACATGTTTTCTTTTCCAAAATATTACAATTCCATTTTCATTAACATTAAATTCCGAATATTTCCCATTTCCAATAGCTTCCACTTTTTTCTGAATTCCCGGATCATCCTTTTGAGAATCCTTTAACCTTTCCAAAAGTGACGGTTGAGAAATCATTTGTGAAAGGATTGATGATGTTGACTTCTTAATGAATTCTATTTCCATCTTAATCGAATCAAATAATATTGGATCCTTTTCAATTCTCATCAATGATATAATTACTGGGTCCAATATACTTATGGAAATCTCTACCTTGTTCAATTTCCCAGGGTGGTAATGGATTGAGAATTCATAGTCTTTGATCAGCTCTAACCATCTTCGTTGGAAAATGTAAAACTTTTTTGTGTGAATATTTACTTGAGGCTTTTCTGGTCCGTATATATTTCACACTTCTCCAAAAATAGAAAATGCCGCCAAATTTTCAAAGCGAAGATCACTACAGCCAATTTGAGGTAATGTGTTGGATAGTTCTATTCAAGAACATTGAATTTCCTTGAAGAATATGCAATGAATTTTTCATTTTTCATCAACACACATCCCAGTTCCTTCTTCGAAGCATCAATGAATACCACAAAGAGTTCCCCCCTTATGGGTAAAGTGAGCATGGGCGCAGTGATAAGCCTCTTTTTCAACTCCATGAATATTTCTTTGCTTTCATCACTCCAAGAGACCTTTAGTCACATCCATGTTATCTTAGTAAGAGGTTTCGACAATCATAAGAAATTTATCACAATTCATAGATAATATCATGTTAATCCCAAAAATCTATGAATATCTATTACTGATGTTGGCCTCATCCATCCCTCAATTTAACTTATTTTGGAGTGATCCACAAATGTCCCATTTCTTGTGATGATATGGCCTAAGAATGAGAACTCTTTCAACCAGAACTCACACTTGCTGTACTTTTCATAGAGAATCTCCTTCGGTAAGGTCTCTAGTATTGTGCTTAGGTTCTCGTCATGATCCTCCTTGGTTTTGGAGTATAATAGAATCTCATCTATAAATACTACCACAAATTTGTAGAGGTAATCTCTAAATACTCTATTCATCATGTCCATTATGATTGATGGGAGCATTAGTGAGTCTGAAATTCATTACTATGAATTCATAGTGCCTGTATCTTTTATGAAAAGCAGTCTTGGGGATATCATTCTTCTTCTCCCTTACTTGATAATATCCCGACCGCAAATCCACCTTGGAGAAGTATTGTGATCCACGTAGATGATTGAACAAGTCATCAATTTGTGGGAGAGGATACATGTTGTTTATCATGATTTTGTTAAGCTCATGATATTCGATGAAAAGGAATATTGACCCATCTTTTTCTTGAAAAAGAGGAATGGTCCACCCCATAGTGAAGCACTTTGGCGTATGAACCCTTTATCCAGATTCTCCTGTAGTTGTTTCTTTGTCCCCTCAAGCTCCACAACGGCAATTCTATATAGAGTCTTGGATATTGGAAACACCCCAGGTATAAGATGAATTGATATTTCCACATCTCTTCTATGAGGAAGACAAGGCAATTCCTCGGGAAACAATTCAACGAATTCCCAAACAATATGAATAACTTATGGCATGGTTTCCTCCTTAGACTCAATATATTGTTCCAGATTCTCATTCTCATAGGTTATTAATATCCACACTAGAGATTATTGAGCTAAATAAGATTCATCTTTCTCCTTGCACTTGCAATGAATCAGGGGGTCGATTTTCTGAATGGAGAGTGATTTCCCTCTCACGGTAATTTATGTTGGATCTATATAAATAAATCCAATACATGCCGAGAATTGCACCAAATTCCACCAAAGGGAGTGTGAAGAGGTTCTCCAGGATGTTTATTTCACAGATTATGATAGGGGAGGAGTTATAATAATCAGATGCAATGATTGCTCCATTTTCCATACTCATCGACATCTTCACTTCCATGATTTGTGGTGTTGCTGGGATTGTTCTATTAAACATTATAGATATAAAAGAATTCGTAGAACCTGAATAAAAAAGTATTTTTGATATTCTTGAATGAATAACTAGTGTATGAATCAACACTTCTTTTTCGGGGTTCATATTGGCAGAAGTGATGGAAAAATCTCACCCCTGTTGTCTTAGAGGTTGTTGGTTGCCTCAGGAAACCCTTGGCTTAGGGAACTGATTTTCAAGATGCCCTGGTTATTTGTAGTTCTAGAAATGAACAACACATTGAGGATCGAACGGAGCATTCCTATCCTTTGTTGCAGTTGTGGGTTTTTCTTTTCGGTAGTTAACAGCCATGTGCCCTTCCCTTCTACACCTAAAGCATTTCCTCGTCCCCTTCAGGAAATTTCCAGGGTGCTTCTTTCCACACCATTGGCATGTGGGGTGCTGGATCTTCTTAGCACCATTGGATTTATCCATCAGGCTGTCATCAATGAAGTGTACCTTATGCTTCTTATCCTCAGGATACCCCTGATATTCTTTGATCTCCATTTCAACCATGAGGGCACATCATACAATTTCCTCATAGCTCTCAAAGTCGCGGATCGCCAGTGCATTCCTCTATCTAGGTTTCATCCCACCAAAGAAGCGGTCAACCATGCATTCAGGGGTAATGACAATGCCAGATGTGTGTCGTGCAAGCCTTGTGATGTTTTCCTCATATGCTCCAATAGATTCGTCATCTTTTTTCTTGATGGAAAGGAAGTACATTTCAATCTTCTATTGGAGGGTGTGCGGAAAATATTTATCATAAAAAATCTTAAAAAAATCCTTCCATTCAAATCCCATGATCTCCTCCTCAGGCATCATATTTTTTATCAACATCCATCATTGATTAGCTTCACCCTCCATATGATAAGAATCCAGGAGAACCTTCTCTTGTTCAGAACAATGAAGGATGGAGAATATATTTTCAATGGAGTTGGTCAATTGTTCCATGATTGAGGGATCAGATGATCCATTAAAAGTAGGAGGCATTTGTCTCATGAATCTATCGATATCAGCTTGTTATTTCTTAGGGGGGTTGAACATTCCTCATGACCCATGTATCTATTCAAAGCTTGAGTTAGTTGAGAGAGAAGCGTGACAAAGTTTGTGATTCATGCTCCAATCAGATTGGGCATCTCATTAGTACAATCATCACATTAGTCTTAAAATCAGTTTTTAGACTAATTTATCTTCTTACCGGCCATTGGCTGGAATAAAAGGTGAGTTAGGGGTAACACATAAAGGGTAATCCAAAGAAAAATGCTAATAAATTATAAATAAATATTATTTCTTTAATATATAAATCTATAAGCATCAATCTATGTTATCCATGATCTACTTTTTAACATATATTCTTAGGGGAATTCTTTTTTAATTCCCTTAATAATGGTTCATACTAAGATTATGAATTTACCAAAGCATATCCCATGGGAGTGTCGTAACCAAGATTGCAGCAAGGCCCGTTTTCGTGTAGCAGTTCCTATTCGATTCTAGGTCAAACCGGTGTTTTAATGGTTTTACCAAATGATACATTTGTGACAGAGCCGCCTCTACCTGCTCATATCCATACATGGATGTATTTTCATGATAAACCACTTAATCAATACTCACCAAAACATAGGGATGTTTTTATTATACATAGTCATTTCTCTAAAGCTTTTCTAGTTTTATCTAATCCTAATCCCAAAAATAACTAAACCAATCATCTGATAGCAACTATGACAACCATGATCTTTAATTACACAATTAAACATAATTAATTACACTAATATCATTTGATACAACATAGATGATGGAGAGTTATAGTTTCTTTGGGGATTAGGATCATTAAAAAACAACTTAAAACATGAAAAACAACATCTTTATTGAAAACTTCTTTTACTTGACCACTACATTCCCTCACACTTAGCATTGAATGGGATAACCTGAGGACATTCATAAGAAAAGGGTGAGCTATAAATATTAGTATGGGAATAAAAATGGAGTAACATGGGGAATACAATACCTGTTAGAAAATCAGCATATCATTAGATCACAATAGAAGCATAAATATAAAGGCATGATAAATCATGATAATCATAACATCGAAATGTGGAAACAACACTTATCATGGAATTAGCATTAGCGAAGACACATTGCATATGAAGCATGATTAAATATTCATTGCACATGAATCACATTTCAAACAACATTTCACTTGAATTAGCATGAGTAAAAACCCATTTCACAAGATGTATCATGATAATTTACTTTTCCCAAAGTATTGGAGCACTATAAGGGCGCACCATTCTTAAAAATTTCATTTCATGCATAAGTGTGCCACACTAATCATATAACACAGATTCATAATTCAACATCATTTACTCCATGATAAAGAAATTTAGAATTCATACATGATACCTTATAATCAATAACTAAATGTGAATAAAGGTGAATACCCTTTATAGAGAAAAGGGGAATTGTATAAACTACACAATGGCATTGGCTTGGAAAATCGGTGCAATTTCGGCAGCGTAACGGCGTGACATAAGAATTCATAAAAATGTTCGATGAGAGTGAAAGGGGTGTCTCATCATATTTAGATAAAATAGATAGTAAAGTGGTCATCTAAATACATGTCACAACAATTTTAATGGAATTTATATTCATGATACAAAATAATTTCTTGAATGTATATGAGGAGAGATAAATTCCTTTCAGAATTTCGACTTAGTAACGTGTGTACATGGGAGGCATTTAATGATTGAGAAAGGAGTATACCATCATTCAAACATAAATAGGACACTATGAGGGTGGTTTGAAACCATTCCCCTACATTTATAATTCAAATTAAAAGGGAATAACAATTTAAATAATTTTGGACAAAATGAGAAATGAAGAAAAACCCCTTTCATGGAAGTGTGCTTTCAAATGCTTGAGAAAGGCTTGAGACAGGTTTCTTGGGGGGTTGGGGCACCTTGGGAGGATTCTAAAGAGAGGAGGGCAGAGGTTGGACGAACTCCAATGGCTTTTAGTGAGTAGGATGTGGGAGATTTGGTGTGTTTATAAAGGAAAGGTGAGGAAATTCTTTATTATTTTGGTTTGGGACACTCACATTAAACTAATACAAACCACAAACCCGCCCATGTTTTTTGCTGACTGTTTTTGGAAAAGGGAAGAAGATTACAATATTTTATAATTCCAAAGTCTTAATGTCTTAAAATAGTGGGGTTTCTTATGTGGAGTTCAGTCACACTCCCAAGGAAAACAATTTAAAAAGACAAGATGTTTAATAAGTCATGAAGGATCCATTAATGCTTTGTAAACTATGTCAAACAAACCCAAAACCACATTATTTTAATGTTAAAACATATATTATCCTAAATTAAAGCTTATTTAATTTATTGAATCACTATTGGGTCATTATGATGTCATAAAACACGTTATATATTTAAACAGTATTTATTTTTTACCAAAAATTTTGACTGTCTCAGAAAATTATGAAAAACTCACCATTGGATAACATCAATGTACTGATTCCAGAAATAAAATTTATTTTATCTAAATAATTTTATAAATATTTTAATTTTCACTTATAAAATAAAAACCTACATTTATAAAAAATTTCACGGGTGTTGAAAAAAATGGCTTTCAAACCTTAATAAAAATTATAATTCCATTCATAAAATTATAAGATCATTTAATTTTAATAAAAAAATTAATTTAATAATAATAATAATAATTTATTAAAATATTATTTAATTCAAAAATCCACTAATTCTTCAAAATAGATTTCTTAGTTGAATATTAACTAAAAATACTATTTGTGTTTTAAAAACAATTAACAGGGTAACAATAATAAAATGAAAGTATGTTCATTATTATATACAAAAAAATAATGTACATAACCATAGTTCTAATGTATTGTGACATAACCCCTTATAACAGCCGCTTAAAATCGATGAGTAAGGTTTGTGATGGTGACAGTCTCTTGTGGTGGATCTGATAACACTACTCGAGTGGTAATCTCTATCAACATCCATTTCTCTCATAGGCGGTCCTGCTTGAGCTTAACATATTCAGGCTCCTCTTGGCCTTGATCAAGAGCGAAGCACAATGACTCCCCCTCCTTTCCAATCTCTAACAAATGGGATTCGTATGGGGCACGTCTAATAGATGAGGCCATTGCTTCCTTTGTCTGATTTAACAGGATTTGTTAAAGACTTATATTTATACCAACCATGTGATCACTCTTCGACGACTATATTAGCAACGTTCACAATTCATAACATAAAACCAAAGAAGTTGAAATTTTATATAAACATTTTACATAATGAGACATTTCATTAGGTCAAGAGGGATTTCCATTAATGAATGTTCGGGTCGTTACAAATTTTTCATAAAGGGGTGAATTGATAATAAGTAGATTGTTTAAATAGTATAATATAGAAGACCCAATTAATAAATACTTATTTTAGGGGAATAATTAATATTTTATTTATACTTTTAATATATATAACAATTTAATCTAGGAGACTATTATAGTTTATATATGATAAAAAAATTAAATTAAAAATTTTGATTAATGATAAAAGAATTTTTTTTCTTATCGCCTAAAAACTACATTTATATAAATGATTAATTTGATAATGTGGGGGATTATTTTTCTTATTGAAATTTTATACAAGATATATGATATAATTAGATCATTGATATTCTATAATAGTGTACATTGGCATGTCTTATTTCATAAATAACAACAATCTGAGAGAAATGAAATGATGTTTAATAATTTGGTGATGGAGTCACATATGATAGTTAACCTTTTTTTACTTGAATTAGGTACTTAGTGATCTCTAAGAATGATTTATATGAGAACTAAGCATCCATTATTAATTCCAATTGTTAATGTCACCATATATTCTAATTTTTTAATGTGTTGTTTGGCCCTTAGGTTTTTGACAATTGTAAATTTATATTAGTAAAAGTGTAATTTTGATACGGAAAAAACTATGATAACATATGCTCATGTTGAGGTACTACATGTTAGATGAATAATATGATATGTGGCATTCATTTATAATTTCAAGTTATGACTTGTAAAATTATTGTTTATATAACACAACATGTCTTACTGTTTGATATACATTTATCTACCTGATGAAATCAATATGAATATATGGAATAATATTATTTTAGTTTTTAAAATAAAATAAAAATATGTTATTTTCATTGGGTGATGACACATTCATACATCCTTTTGATAAATAATCTATGAAAATATATTATATTACATAGTATAAGTAAAATTTAGTTTGTGATTGATTTAATATTATTTTTTTTCTCAACTGGAGCCTAAAAAATATTCTAAATAGAAATACTGGACATCTTTTAACATCACTTAAGTCAACTAAGAATGGTTCCTATGGTTTTATACATAATGTGTATCGCAAATTCAATTTATTTATATGGAAATTAATTTTATGAATAAGTATTATTCTTTCTTTGGATTAATATATATTATATTAAATTTTATAACTATAATTTTGTCATGAGATATTACAATTTAAAATATGTGGGTTTAATTTTTTCTATTTTTCATTTATGGATATGGTTACAAATAAAGAATCATTTATTTTATTTTTTAGAGAAAGAATAATATATATTTTTATATAGTTAAAATAATTCTGAATGAAATATTATTTCATGTGTTTTGTTAATATAATATTTATTTATTTATTTAATAATAATAATTTTAATAAATATTTTATTATTCAAAGTATAATAAATTCAATATAGGGTTAATAGATAGTATTTATAATATAATGAAAATGATAAATTTTATTCAAATAAATTTTATTAAAATTAAATTAAATTTTTTAATATATGAAAATAAAATAAACAGAAGTCTTGTGAATAATTATATTATTAATAGTATTTTCAATGGTGATTACATAAATTAAATAAATTGATAAAGGGTAGTTATTAATATATGTATTAGTTTAACCATGTGTATAAATTCTCTGTTATCTGGCTCTAGATAGAGTAATCATTTTGTGCATCGAGGAATCCTCTCTATAATTCTATAAATCACAGGGACAATAAACCTCCATTTTTAATCAAGTGGATGTTGAGAGAAAATGAAAAATTAATATCATTGTTAAATAAAAAATAATGTCACGAAATTTTCACTTTATTGATAACTATCATAGGTTCATGAATTTGGTTGGTAATTTTTAATTATTTTTTGATGCCCAAATAAGAAGCCTTTAATTGATTATCCACAAAAATAATAAAGTGAAAACATAGAAAAAATTATCTAGATGATTATCATTTGGATGGTTGATCATTTATTATAATAATTAAAATTTTATGTTCTAGATAATCACTAGGAGATTTGGTAGTTTGTTTGTCAAGTTCAACGGTTGTTATAAATTAAAACCAATGAAAATAAAAAATGGAGAACCTACAAAATTATTATATTAAAAACCTGATCCATCACATTAAACACAATTTGATGGTGTATATATAAGTTATATTTATACCTAGGAATATTATTATAAACACTATTATTGATCATTCATTATTGTAAAATGGGTTTTTACTCTAACTCTTGATCCACATGTGTAATCTAAATACACATTACACGCATAGACAATATGTGAAATGAGTATGGTGAGACCTACCTAAAAATATTTAGTACACTGATAACATGAACAGAAGATAATCATTATGAACTATTATACCCTATCAAAAAGTCAAATGGGAACCAACTTTTTTATGTTCATTATTAGAAATATATAATGTTTATTGGTATATAAATTTAACAAACCTTGAAGGTGGTTTCATTGGGTACCAATAGTGGTATGTCTAGTACCAAGAATATAACCTTTTTTCTTATATATTTTGTAGCAATAATTCTATCATATATTACTCATTTGAGGACTATCATTGACAGTACATCATATATTTTATATTTTTTATCACTATAATAATATTTAAAATATTGTAGTGTTACAAGTTCTTCAGGCCTTATTTGTTTTATTACACTACTTCCATTATGTTATATTATACATTTAGTTATATTAAATAGTTGTATGTGATAGGTGGGGTCACAAACAATGTATATTATACTGAAACCCATCAAATGTACTTTTGTGATGTATTTATTTTATGTTTTTTTTAATAATGTTATTAGAAAGGAATCAAATATTAGTGGCACTTAGCTTTATAATTTTTCCAGTAAGAGGAATATTATTAATCGTTTGGATCCCCTCAATGATTATGCTGGTATGTTCTATTTTTTAGGTTACAGTTTGGGGATATTAAGTGAATGTGACATTATCATCAAACCATTAGAATAACCATATGTTATTTTGAGATATGTAAATATTAGTTCTATTTGGATTCGATTTTTAGGGATTTTTATTCTTAATTTGGACATATAGTTTTTTTAAATCTCATTATATGAAATTTCATGTAATATATAGTAAAAACCTTGTACTCATGTGTATAAATGATTCCTATAATATTGTACATGTTTTATGTTTTCTATTCCTTATTATTTTCTTTAGTTTTCATGTATTTTTGAGCGATCATTTTGAGATTCAATAAACATTATTATGCCTACACAATGTCTATACCATAAAACATTTATCCCACAATGTATAATCCATACCCTAGAGATTTGGAAGTGAAAATGAGGGATTCTAATAATCTCAAATCGGTATATTCTATATATATTCTATAGGATCATTTTAAAATTATATTAGATCCATCTAAAAATATTCGATTTGGGAGTATCTTAAATATAAGATTATTGATATTGAAAAATTAATAAATAAATATATTGATTTAGTATAATTATGGATTAGTCACGAGTTATTAGTGGCTGTTCCATGTTATAAACTAAATTTTTAAGAAATAAATATTTATTTTTGAGTGTCATACATTTTGGGTTAACATATACTATTTTCTAATGACTATAATTCCATGAAAATTTATTTTCTAATTTTTTTATTATACTATTTCAATCAATTCGATAATTACAATACCTAAAAAATAGAAAAAACGAATGTTTTCTATTTTAAAATTTTAATTATAATCAGTTTAATATAACATAATCATGGATTCATTAAATTTTGGATCATAAAAAATGAAATTTTTATATTTCTCTTTCTACCTAACAACTAAAATTATGATTCTAATGGCTTTTAAATCATATTTTTTATCACTAAAATTCTTGTTAAAAAGGAAATGAATGAGAAAGAGAACAGGGTAATTAAATTTATTTAGTAACTAGATAAATCCATTTTTTAATTATTTTTTGACTCGTGAATGGGAGCCTTGTGTAAAACTAGACATTATTTTATAATAAATAATCATAATAATGACTTACAAATCTATCTGATGGAGATGATAATAATGAATTCCCCAGTAAACCCATTGATGATAAATAAGTGGTAATGCATACATTATTATATATAATTTATTGGATAACTCATTACCTCATCAAGAACCATTAGTGGTAGTGGTCATAATGTATTTATGATTCCATCACAACAGACCATCAAGGGGGAGGTATCACATTATTTATATGAGGAGTGTATTGACACCTAAAATCATATATTGATGGTTATTTAGACTGAAAATAAAATATGATCCATTTAATTAATTTTATTCTGGAAATGATAACTTGTAGTTGGGGGGATATAATAACTGAGGAAATAAATAACTATAAACTTACTTGGAAAAAGAAATCGTAGATATTATATGAGTTTATATACCCAACCACCAATCAAATGGAACAATAATGTTAATTTATATATATGAGTTAGTGATATATAATGTTAATAATTTTTTTATATTTAATGAATATCTATTCTATAATTTCAATTAATTGAAGGATGATGAGTCATATTTGACATGGATTGAAATAGTTGTGATGAATATTTTTTTAACTAAAACCTTTTTTAGCATCTAATATTTTTTTGATTTTGGGACTTTTTTTCTAGCTATGACTGGATTGTAAGGTGGTTTTTAATGGTTATTCCTTTATCTAGTCAATTAATTTATGATTTCCCATTAAATTTTTTAAGGAAACGAAATAATGTAGATGCGAAAATTATTTAATATGGCCATGTTTTTTATGGATGTATTATTCTATCTAATCTTAACTCTATAATGGATCTATATTAAAGTTACCAATGTGGGAACCCTAGATATAAAAAACCATGTTAACATTATAAAAAAATTAATATTTATGTTTATAGTTTCAGAATATGAAATGATTCCATATTAGAGAGGTATTAGGGAGCATTGAAGAGAAACACTAATAGGCATAATAATCCCTTATTTAATCATAGTTATTGTGTAAATGAGGATGAAAGTTTATGGGGATAAAATGTTAATGTTGCAAATAAAAACCAACGAGTTCGACCCCAACCTGACCCTTATATATGAGGATGATGTTGTTTGGGATAGTATAATGGTATATAAGATGATATAGAGAAGAAAAGTCAACCGCTTAATTTATAGAGGGACCCACCATAGTAAAAGGCATTATTTTTTTATCTTCTATACATTAATGTGATTTAATTTACATAAGAACCACTAATAACCTTGTATATGAAGAAAATTTAATCATCATTTAATTCAATGAGGTTTTTTTCTCGAATCTCAAAAATATTGGATCATTTTGATGTATTTTTATGTATATTTTTGTTAATCATGTTATAGTCTCATGAAGAGTGTTATAAATGTTCTGTTTCATTCACAATTCAAAAAGAAATAAATATATATTTTCCAAATTGGAAATTAAAACATATGAATTTATGGATAGATCAAAAAATGTTTTTTGATTTATCACAAAAATGGATAATACGAAGTTTGATTAAGTTGAGGTTGAAAAACCAAAATCAATATATTCAGCAGTTTATATATTTTGTGATGTGTTCTATAATAAATATTTAGGGATATAGAAAACATTATTTCTAGAGTTATTTATAGACATGTATCGTAAAAAAGAGGTAATTACCTTTCCACCATACCATATATGGGCCAATAAATTAAAAAAATTGAAAATTCAAATAGAGGATGTCTATATGATGGGATATATTATACCTCAAAATCATCCACCATTTAAATCTATTAACTTTTTCTAAGAGGATAATTACAATTATACGTTTATATGTAATATATTGGATATAAATCCATTTAATATTTATGAACTATGTCTATTTACCAATAATAGAAATTTTTTAATCAACTATTGGGATTCAATTGATTTTTAATGATAAAATTGTATATCGACATCATCAGATCTATATAATTCGTCATGATGTTCACTAGATTTATTTTAAAAAATAAAATATTTGTTAGAATTACTATTCATCATTTTTATATACAATAAATATCTTATAATGTTTACGGAATTGATGAACCCAATATTTCATCCATTTTTAGAAATATTTTTATTAGTTTTATTGTATATAATTTTCAGTTATTCAAAATCCTTTAACAATTATAGTATAAATATTTATAATTAAATTTAGTATATTAGGGTTTATTGACTATATTCTAAACATTCAATGGGCCTTTCTTGGATTTGATATGAACAAATAAATAGGACCCTTTTCGTTGAAGATGGAGAAAATGTTAATTTAGAGAATGTGGAGGTTATGTGGTGGATTTTTTTATGAATGAATTCCAAATTCACTATATCCTGTTAATTATTGTAATTTTTTGTGAAATTATGTAACAATATAATCTTTTGTGCATTTTTTCATTTAATTTTATTATCTGGAATATTATGCATTATATACAACAACGAGTTGAAACGAAACATGGAATTCTATTGAAATATTAATATTAAATTCTATACTTGTTACACAACCATTGGAATGTATGGTTTGAATAGGATTAAGAAAATTAAGAAAATAATTATTTCAAAAATGTCTAAAAAATTATTTCTGTAGTGATAAATTCATTATAAATAAAAATAAAAACTATTTTCAAATAAAGGATATCATTTTCTGAAAAAACAATCATTTTGGAAAAATTAATTTTTTAACTGAATAAATTAAACAAACCAATTTTATTGGATACTTTTATACATATTATATTCAATAATGTGTATTAAATTTATATTATGTTCTCTCCATACAATAGATATGAAGAAATCAAATTTTATTCTTAACAATATACATTTCATAAAAAATCTCCCGATTTTCACAATTATCTATAAAACCAAATTGAGAATTTTTTTAATTTTTTTTAATTTTTTTAAATTTTCATGTCAAAATAATATTATGTTGATTTTCTGATAATTATCTAAACCTATATATTTTCAAGGAATAAATAAATTTTTTTCTTTCTATTATGAATTTTTAATTCTGTTAAACATTTAATAACATTATGAAATTTAATATAGTTTTAAAAGAAAAGTTTTTTATATTCTGTGTATACTAATCAAATTTATTTCATTTTAATAATTTTAATATTCACTTTTAGATAATTTTTTAATGTTTTTAAATATTTTCTCATTTAAAACATAATTTTTCAGCATGTATACAAGATTAATATTAAATTGAGTTTTAACAGAAATGTGAACAGAAATTGAAAAAATCGATTCCGTGTTTGGAAAACGATAATTAATAATTTATAGTTATTTCATATTAATTTTTGACCATAAATATTTTTAAAAATAATTAATACTTATTTTTCATCACTAATGTAAAAAACTAGGTTTTACTTGGGATTAAACTAAAAATATAATTGTTAAAAATAACCAAAAACATGTCAAAACCCAATGAAATGAAATATGTGGAACTAATATCTCCAAATTTCTATTATTTATCATTTTCAATAATTTTGGAATCTACAAAACATGTGCACATTGTTTTCTTTCAAAAAATTAAAAAATTTCCACTCACCTAACACTTAATGTGCCTTATCCTCTCAGATTCTATTTCCATTTGTAAAAACCATTAATCATAAAATATCTAAAAAAATATCTTCCAATATTCTATATTCCCCTATTTTATGAATTATTTTTTTCATTACAAAAACCTAATAATCCTTTTGGTGAAAACCAAAAGATGTTTTTTGAATAAGATTTAACATTCCTAATCAAGTTTTTTAAATTATTTCATACTACAAATCATTTTTTAATATTAAAAAATTATTAATATAATCCTCAATATAATCTATATAATGATGTTTTATTATCATTATTCGATTACATAAATCATACTTTTATAATTCTAAATGGGTTACAAAATCATTATTTATTCATAGAGAGCACCAATACATAATGAACTATTGTTAATTTTTTTTTCATTAAAAACAATACTAGATGGCTATAATGATGATTTAAATGATTAATTGTGATATTTTCTGAAATATTATTCTCATTAAATCTTTATATAACATATACCATCATATATTCCAATTTTTTGGAATACGATAACATCAAACTTTTACATGGATAATTTATACCTCCCGAAGTGATGTGATTCATTAAATCATTGCATGGATGGTAATATGGATGTTTTTAGTAAAAATACGTTAAATATATGAATTAAAAAAATTAAATGGTTATATATTAATTACCTTCATTTACATCTATCCATAAAAAATGGAATAAATTTTCATGTGTACATATTACCTAAGGTCTCCATGAACGATGTATTTCGTTTTAAATCTATAACATTTATGGATCCTGGAAAGAAAAAATTATAATTTATATATATGATCATTATATCATGTATAAAATTATTTTTTTTATTCAACCTTATTAAATCTATGAGTATCAATACTAGAAAATTAAAAGAAATACATCATTAACAAAGCAGTTATTGAACAAAACATGTCTTTAACATAGAATTCTAAAAAGTTGCTAATAAAATGTAATATGTAATTAATATATGCTATATATATAAATATATATTTATGTTTATGTGTCATATTTATAAAAACATATTTTTTTATATGTTAGGTTCCAACATGTACAAAAGATGTCGTGACCTATGATAATGGATTAATATTTAACTTTTTTTTTTCTATGAGGCAGGAGCTATAATCACTACATTTTTCATTAAAATGTTGTATATACAACCCATGAATTTGTTTTATGATTATTCTAGTTATTATTTTGTGTATTGAAAAATTAATTTATTGATATCTCTTTCATAGTGATTATATTTTTAATGTTACCAATGTGGTATGATATTTTTGCATCAAATTTCGTTATTGGGAACCTAAGTTATGTTATTAACCTATATTATAGTATGATGTGTATATTATATGAATTTTACATGTAATATCCTAAATATACATCAATTTAATATATTATATGTTTCATTTAATGTCATTAATTCATAGGTTTTTAAATTAATATTTAATGAATTTTTATTATTATTACATTATAATTTCTTTATTTATCTAAATGATTATGATTATGCATTCAATGATGAATTATTATGACATATTTCTCATAAAACACGTGAATTTTCATCTCCACATGATATGATATGAGAATACATGATTACCCTTTATTTTAATCTATTTATGTACTCACTATTTTAAAATTAGTTTTTTAAACAAAATCTTTTTTATTTCTCTCTTCAGGGGAAAAATATTTTTCATTCAAAACCATGTTTTCTATAAAAATTCAATAATGATTATAATATTAATAAAACATTTTAAGGATGTGTAGAAATTATTTAAATTTCATAAATTTTTTTGAAAAGGAATAATTATTCTACTTTTTAAATAATTGTAACTTTTCTTTTTATGAAATTGGTAAAAGAATATTTTTTAATGTGTACGGCATGAACATAATATTCATCAACAATGACAATTATTTTCATTTAATAATAATTTATATTTTTTGAATGATATATTCCAATAAATATATTTTTCATATACATTTAATTTTAAAATGTTTTTTCAGAGAAGATATAAATTTTTTCGCTTAAAATTAATTAAATAGTTTTTCAAATCTTTATTTATATGTTTCAAAGATTATTTTCAATGAAAATGGTTCCAAAATTTATTATTAATTTTTAGTGATTTAAATTTACATTCAAAATTTAAAGGGTATTTTCCTCAAAGAAAATTCCTAAAATATTGTAATTATTATTTAATATGATTCCTTTTTTATTTTTATAGAATTTTTTTTATTAATTTTCTATGCATTAAAAAGTCACATTCAATGAAAAAATTTTATATTGCTAGAAAATTATCAATGGGATAATTAAAAATAATTTCCCATCAATTATTAAATCCTTTAACTTTACAGGCACCTCAATTTGGAAATTATTGAATGATACAGTCCTTATTCATTTAATGGATGTTTAATGTATCTGTTGTCTAAATTGTTATGAATTTGATTTACTTTCAATGGGTTTTGAAATATAATATTAATGAAATATTGATTAAATCTATTATAATTACACTTTTTATGATGTGAGTATATGATAAATGATTTATGATGCTTTTTCACACCTATATTAGGTTTTCATTATGATATGGGTGGGACATATGTCTCCCCATATTCATTGTGTAAAGAATTAGATCACATGATATAATAATGGGAAACAGGTTGATGGGCCTGACCCACTATGGGAAATCATTGTTTCCTAGTCCTCTTTGGTAAAGTGGTGCATCCTGATCCAAAATATGAAATACATTTTGAGTCCTAATAAACTATATTGATGGTAATGGTATTTAACGTTGAAATATGAAATGGATATCTATATTTATTTATTTTCCACACTTTTATTACCCTAGATTATGGTTCAAAATGTATTAATAACATTCTCTCAATATTATAGAACTTATTTTCTAAAATAATAATGTTTTATTACATGAATTAGAATTTTGACCAATGAAATGTTTTTTATGAACATCATAATTTATATTAAGGATCACATTTCATTATTCATATCTTATATTTCCATAATATCATCAACTTATATATCCTATATTTATAGAAATTGTTCTTTTGACATCAACATTTTTTATATTTCCTTTCTCATGTTATGACGAATGGATTTTGTAGGGTATTCTTAAGAGGAATACAGTGTTAGAATATCATTGTTAGATATGTTGAAAATAAGTAATGAAACTATAATATTGTGATTCTAATATAAATATGTAGTAAACTATTATGGAATATAGGTGTGTATTTTTTAAGTGTATTGAATATTTGTTTAATGTTTTTTGGTATTTATTTATGAATAACACGGGTCACTATATTTGGTATTACAATATTGGTTTAGAATCCCACTTGAATATATGATGCGAAATATATTTGTGATCCATATGAATATATCAGGGCATATGTCTAGTGACTTCCATAAGGATAAGTGTATGGATGGATCAACGTATCAGAAAATTTCATGGATGTATTGTAAAAGGCATTTCTACTTGTTTCAATGAAATTACATCCCTTTATTTATTGTACAATTTTATATGCATAATGTATAGAGTTACTATGACAACCTTGCTTTTATTACAAACTTAAACATGGTTTATTACATAAACTATTCACTTGATACTACATGGAAGATTGAGAGGTATAGTGTCTTTGGGGCTTAGGATCATTACTTAACAACTTAAAACCTGAAATACAACATCTTTATTGAAAACATCCTTTACAAGACCACTACATTTCCTTGTACTTAGCATTGCATGGGATAACCTGAGGACATGCATAAGAAAAGGGTGAGCTATAAATTACAATAAGGGAATAAACAAGGAATACCTTAGGAGTAAAATACATGTTAGAAAATAGGAATATCAATAGATCACAAGAAAAATATGAACATAAAGGCATGATAAAATATGATAATCGTAACATGGAAATGTGGAAACAACACTTAACATGAAATTAGTATGAGCCAAGGCTCGTTGCACATGGAACATTAGTAAATCCTCATTGCATATGAAGCATGAGTAAATCCTCGTTTAACTTGAATTAGAATGAGTCAACACTCATATCACATGACGTATCATGATACTATACTTTACCCAATGCATTGAAGTGCTATACGGGCACACCCTTCTTAAACATTTTATTTCATGCATAAGTGTGCCACATGGATCATAAAATATGGATTCATAAAACATAATCTTTTATTCAAAGAAAAAGGAATGTGGAATGAAACTTTATAATCAATAAGTAAATGTGCATGAAGGTGAATACCCATGATGGAGAAATAGTAATGGTATTCTCTACACTATGGCATTGACATAGAAAATCGTTGCAATTTCTGCAGCGTAACGGTGTGATATAAGGATTCAAAAAATGGTTTATGAGATATAAAGGGGTGTCTCATCATATCTACATTAAATGGAAAGTTAGGGGTTTAATATAGATACATTTCCCAATAATTGTAATGGAATTTAGATTAATGTTACAAAAGTATTGCTTGAATGTAAATGAGGAGAGAGATGTTCTTTTCGGAATTTCGGCATTGTAACAGATGTACATGGGAGGAATTTAATGATAGAGAAAGGGTTATACCATCATTCAAAAAATAAAAGGGAATTATGGGGGAGGTATGAAACCATACCCCAGCATTTATAATTGAAATTAAAAAGGCATAACAATATTAAGAAAATTGGACAAAAAAAAAGTGAAAGCAAGAAAAACCCTTACCTGGAAGTGTGCTTCCAAAGGCATGAGAGAGGCTTATTGGGAGCTTGGGGAACCTTGGGAGACTTCTAGAGAGAGTAGAGAAGAGGTTGGATTAACTCCAAATGCTTTGAGTGAGGAGGAAGTGGGAGCTTGGGTGGGATTATATAGGAAAGGTGAGGGAATTCTTTATTTTTTAGGTTTGGGACCCCTTACATTAAATTAATCCAAACCACAAACCATCCCATGGTTTTTTCCGATCGTTTTGGAAAAAAGGAAGAGGAAAAGAATATTTTATAATGCCAAAGTCCGAACTTCTAAAAATAATGGGGTTGCTTATGTAGAGGAGAGTGACACTGCCATGGAAAATAATTTAAAAATGACAAGATGTTTAATATGTCTTGAGGGGTCCATTAATGCTTTGTAAAATAAGTCAAACAAACCCAAAATCAAATTATTTTAATGATGAAACATATATTGGTTGTAGATAAAGCTTATGGTATTCTATTACATCACTATTGGGACATTATTATGTCATAAAACACATTATATATTTAAACGGTATTTAATTTTTACCCAAAACATTGACTGTCTTGGAAAATTATGAAAAATTTACCGTTTGATAATTTCGAAGTCTGGATTCCAGAAATAACATTTATATTATCTAAATAATTTTCTATATATTTTAATATTCACCTTTAAAAATAAAAATGTACATTTATCAAAAATTCAAGGGTTTTGACAAAAACGACTTTCCAACCATAATAAAAATTACAATTGTATTCATAAAATTATAAGATCATTTATATTTAATAAAAATTAATTTAATAATATTAATAATATTTTATTAAAATTTTATTTAATTCAAAAATCCATTAATTTAATAAAATATAATTCTTAATTAAAAAATAACAAAAAATAGTATTTGTACTTTAAAAACTATTTACAATGTATCAATAATGACAAGAAAGTATATTTATTATTATATACAAAAATAATGTACATGAACATTATACTAGCGATTTGTTACATAACCCCTTGAAACAACTACATAAGATCTAAGGGTAAGGTGTGTGATGGTGACAGACTCTTGGGGTGGCTTGGATAACATCACTCGAGTTGTAATTTCGATCAACATACACTTTTCTCGTAGACGGTCACGTTCGAGCTTGACATGATGAAGCTCAACTTAGGATTGATCAAGATCAAATCCCAAAGATGCCACCTCTTTTCCTAGCTCCAACAAATGGGATTCATATGGAGCAATTCTACTGGATGAGGCCATCACTTCCTTTGTCTGAGTAAATTGGGTTTGTTAAAGCCTTATATTTATACTAATCATGTGATCACTGTTCAACAACTATAAAAGAAACGATCAAAAGTATTAACATAAAACCAAATAAGTTGACATTTTATATAAACATTTTACATAAAGAGACCTTTAATTAGATCATGAGTGATTTCCATTAATGATACTTTGGTTCGTTACAATATTCCCCCCTTAAGAAATTTCGCCATCGAAATTTCCTTTAACCACACTAAAACAGATGTGGGTAACTCAGCTTCATCATTTCCTCTAATTCCCAAGTCGCTTCTTCAAACTTTTGGTTTCGCCAAAAAAACATGATGAGGGGCATTGTCTTATTTCGTAGTACTTTTTCTCTATGATCTAAGATCTTCACTAGTTTCTCCTCAGAAAAAAGATCATCCTCCAACTTTACCAGCTCAGAAGAGAGTGCATGTGAAGGGTCCGGTATGTACTTCCTTAATATGGATACATGAAAGACATCATGTACTTTGGTCATGGTATGTGGAAGTGCTAGTCGATTGGCCACAACCTCGACATGATCAAGAATCTCGAAGGGGCCGATATACCTTGGACTTAACTTCCCTTTCTTTCCAAACCCCATTACCTTCTTCCACCGAGAGATGCGTAGAAAAAACATGTCTCCAAATTTAAACTCAAGGTCTCGTCGATGATTATATGCATAACTCTTCTATCGACTCTGGGCTTCCTTGATATGCTGCTGAAGGGTTTTCACCTTCTCCACCATTTCCCCTACCATTTCTGGTCCAAGCAGCTTACATTCACCAACCTCATATCAACATGTTGGTGTTCTGCACCTTTTCCGATACATGGCTTCATATGGTGCCATTTGTATGCTCGAGTGGAAACTGTTATTATAAGAAAACTCAACCAGAGGAAGATGATTATCCCATCCTCCATTAAAGTCCATTGAGCACACTCTTAACATGTCCTCAAGTATTTGGATAGTCTACTCGGATTGGCCATCAGTTTGAGGATGATAGGCTGTACTGAAGTTCAATTCAGTATTAAGAGCATGTTGAAGACTCTTCCAAAACATAGAGGTGAATCCTGGATCTCGGGCAGACGCAATAGATAGTGGTACTTCATGCAGCCTTACCACTTCCTTGAAATATATCTGTGCCATTTGATCCAATGTGAAATCCTCCCAAATAGAAATGAAGTGTGCAGTCTTTGTAAGACGATCCACAACAACCCAGATTGCATTGTTGCCTTTGGATGTCCTTGGATGTCCGGTGACAAAGACCATAGTGATGTTCTCCCATTTCCATTATAGTATGGGAAATGGTTGCATCATCCCCTTAGACTTCTGCCTCTCTGCCTTCACATGCTGGCACACCAGGCACATTGATGTATATTCAGTAATCTCCTCCTTCATATTATCCCACCAAAAGTTTTCTCGGAGATCCCAATACATCTTTGTTCTCCCTGGGTGAATAGAGAAATTTGAACTATTTGAATCGTCCAAAAGTTGCTTCTTCAGCTCCGGACATGATGGAACACATAGTATTTTCCGAAATCGCACAATTACTTCTTCATTAACAATAAACTCCGAGGATTTCCCTTTTTCAATAGCTTCTACTTTTTCCAGAATTCCTATATAATCCTTTTGAGAATCCTTTATCCTTTCAAAAAGAGACGGTTGAGCAATAATTTGTGAAAGGATTGATGATGTTTCCTTATTTATTATTCCCATGTCCATCTTCATCAAGTCCAAGATGATTGGATCCTTCTCAATCCTCATCATTGATAGAATCGTTGGGTCCTTTCTACTTAGGGCATCTGCCACCTAGTCCGCTTTCCCAAGGTGGTAATGTATTTAACAGTCATAATCCTTGATGGGATCTATCCATCTTCTCTGGAGCATATTAATCTATTTCTGTGTGAATATATATTTAAGACTCTTGTGGTCAGTATGTATCTCACATTTCTCCTCATAGAGATAATGCTGTCAGATTTTAAAGGAAAAGATCACCGCCGCCAACTCCAGATTATGCGTTGGATCGTTTTGCTCATGGATTTTCAACTGCCTTGAAGCATAGGATATCAGTCTATCCTTCTTCATCAACACACAGTCAAATCCCTTCTTCGAAGAATCACTGAATACCACAAAAATTTCCCCACTTGTGGGTAAAGTGAGCACATGCGCAGTGACAAGCCTCTTTTTCAAATCCTTGATGATTTCTTCACATTCATCACTCCAAGAAAATTTTAATCCCTTTTAAGTAATCTTGGTAAGAGGGTTTGAGAATCGTGAGAAATTCCTCACAAATCATCGATAATATCCATCTAACCCCGAGAAGCTACAGATATCCGTTACCAATGTTGGCCTCGGCCATCCCTCAATTGCATCTGTTTCGGAGGGATCCACAGATATCACATTTTTTGTGATGATATGGCCCAAGAATGAGACTTCCTTCAACCAAAACTCACACTTGTTGTACTTTGAATAGATCTTCTCCTTGGGTAAAGTCTCGAGTACACTTCTTAAATTCTCCTCATGATCCACTTGGTTTTGGAGTATATTATAATATCATCTTTAAAGACTATCAAAAATTTGTCTAGGTAATCTTTAAAGACTCTATTCATCAATTCCTTGAAGATGGCTGGAGCATTGGTGAGTCTGAAAGGCATTAACATGAATTCATAGTGCCTGTATCTTGTACGAAAAGCAGTCTTGGGGATGTCTTCCTTCTTCACCCTTACTTAATAATATCCCAACCACAAATCTATCTTGGAGAAGTGTTGTACTCCACGTAGCTGATCGAACAAGTCATTAATACGTGGTATTGGATACATGTTATTTATCATGATTTTGTTATTTTCACGATAATCAATGCAAATCCCCATTGATCGATCCTTCTTCTTGACGAAGAGGATTGGTGCACCCCATGCTGAAGCACTTGGGCGTATAAACCCTTTATCTAGATTCTACTATAGTTGTTTCTTCAGCTCTTCAAGCTCAACGATTGCAATTCTATAAAGAGTCTTGGATATTGGTAGTTCCCCAAGTATAAGTTCAATTGAGAATTCAACATCACTTCTATGAGGAAGACCAGACAGTTCTCGGGAAACACTTTAGCGAAGTCCCTCACTATAGACATTTCTTCAAGGATGGTTTCTTCCTTGGACTCAATCATCTAAGACAGATACACATTCTCATAGGGCAGTAATATCCATGCTTGAGACGATGGAGCTAAAGGAGATTCACCTTCCTCATTACACTTTTAAAGAATCCGGGGTCGATTCTCCTTATAGAGTGTGATTTCCCTCTCCCGACATTTTTTGATGGCTCTATAAATGGAAAGCCAATCCATGCCAAGAATTGAATAAAATCCCACTAGAGGGAGTATGAAGAGGTTCTCCAGGAAATTAAATCCACAGATTATGACAGGGGAGGAGTTATATTCAGGGGATGCAATGATAGCCCCAATTTCTGTACTCATCGACATCTTTACTTCCAAGATTTTTGGTGGTGCTGGGATTTTTCTACTAATCTTTCGAGATATAAAAGAATGTGTAGAACCAAAATCAAAAAGTATGTCTACTATTCTTGAATGAATAACTAGCGTACCTGTCACCACTTCGTTGTCGGGGTTCACTTCAGCAGAAGTGAGGGAGAAAGCTCTTCCTTACTACCTTGGAGGTTGTTGGTTGCCTCCAAAAACCCTTGGATTATGGCACTGATTTGAAAGATTCCCCGGTTCTTAGCACTTGTGGCAATGAACAATGTGTTGAGGTTCGAATGGAGTGTTACTCTCCTTTGTCTTAGCCACGAGTCTTTCTTGCCGACAGTTAACAGCTAGGTTCCCTTCTCTTCCATACCTAAAGCATTACCTCATCCCCTTATGGAAAATTCAAGGGTGCATTTTTCTGCACTTTTGGTATGTGGGGTGCTGGATCTTCATAGCACCGTTGGATTTATCCATCGGTTCACCAGCATTGAAGTCCACCTTACTCTTCTTGTCCCCATAAAACCCCTTTGATTCCCCAATCTCCATTTTGACATTGAGGTCACATCGGACAATTTATTCATAGCTATCGAAGTCACGGATTGATAAAGCTTTCTGCAGGCTAGGCTTCAGCCCACCAAAGAAGCGATCAACCTTGCATTCGGGGGTAACGACATAGCTGGAAGCGTATCATGCAAGCCTTGTAACGTTTTCCTCATATGGTCCAACAGATTCTTCATCTTTTTTATAGAGGTAAAGGAAGTCCCTTTACATCTTAAGCCAGAGGTTCTGTGGAAAATATTTATCAAAACACATATTCTAGAAATCCTTCCATTCAAATGCCTCAATATCCTCCTTAGGATTCATATTTTTTTATCAACATCCACCATTGATCAGCTTCACCCTCCATACGATAAGCCTCCAGGATAACATTCTCTTGTTCAGAACATTGAATGATGGAGAAGATCTTTTCAATGGAGTTGATTCATTGTTCAGCGATCGTGGGATCAGAGGATCCACTAAAAGGAGGCCTTTGTCTCATGATTCTCTCGATATTGACTTGTTCCTTCTTAGGGGGGTTTGGACGTTCCTCTTGACCTGTGTTTCTATTCAAATCTTGAGTTAGCTGAGAGATATGTGTGACAAAGTTCGCGATTCCCGCTCCCATTGGATTGGGAATCTCATTAGTACAATCATCACACTAATCTTCACATCGGTTGTTAGCTCGTGTCCTCCTATTACCATTCATTGGTTGGAATAAAAGAAATTTAGGGGGTAAAACATAAAGGGTAATCTAAAAACAAAAGTTGATGACTTATAAATAAACTTTTATTTCCTTAAATCATGAGTTTATAGGCTTCAATCTAAGCTTTTCATGATTTACTTTCTAACTTATATTCTTAATGGAATTTTTTTAATTCCCTTAATAAGGGTTCATACTAATCTTGTAAATTTGTCAAAACATATCCCTTGGGAGTGTCGTAACCAAGAGTGTAGGAAGGCCCATTGTCGTGCACCGGTTCCCATTCGAGTCTAGCTAAAAGTGGTGTTTTCGGGTTTTACACCTAGGATACATTTGGGCCAGAGCCGCCTAAAGCAGATCGTATCCAGACAGGGTTGTATTTGTTTGATAAACCACTTACTCAGTACTTACCAAAACATAGGGATTTTTTTATTATACTTAGTCTTGTCTCTCACTATTTACTAGGGTTTTCTAATCCTAATCCCAAAAGTAACAAAACCTATCCTTTGATACCAACAATGACAACACTGCATTTATTACAAAGTTAAACAAGATTTATTACATAAACTATTCACTTGATACAACATGGATGATCGAGAGGTCTAGTGTCCTTGGAGCTTAGGATCATTACATAACAACTTAAAACATGAAATACAATATCTTTATTGAAAACTTCCTTTACATGACCACTACATTCCCTCGTATATAGCATTGCATGGGATAACTTGAGGGCATGCATAAGAAAAGGGTGAGCAATAAATCCTAGTAAGGGAATAAACATGGAATACATGGGGAGTAAAATACATGTTTGAAAAATAGGAATATCAATAAATATCAAGAGAAAAATGAACATAAAGGCCTGATAAAGCACGATAATCGTAACATGGGAATGTTGCAACAACACTTAACATAGAATTAGCATGAGCCAAGGCTCATTACACATGGAGGATGAGTAAATCCTCATCGCACATGAAGCACGAGTAAATCCTTGTTTCACTTGAATTAGAATGAGTCAACACTCAGTGCACATGATGTATCATGATACTATACTTTACCCAATGCATTGTAGCGCTATAAGGGCGCACCCTTCGTAAACATTTCATTTCATGCATAAGTGTGCCACATGGATCATAAAACATGGATTCATAAAACATAATAATTTATTCAATGAAAAAGGAGTGTGGAATGGAACTTTATAATCAATAAGTAAATATTTATGAAGGTGAATACCCTTGATTGAGAAATGGGCATGGTATTCTCTACACCATGGAATTGGCTTAGAAAATCGGTGCAATTTCGGCAGCGTAACATCATGATATAAGAATTCATAAAAATGGTTGATGAGAGAGAAAGGGGTGTCTCATCATATCTACATGAAATGGACAGTAAGGGGGGGAGTAATATGGATACATTTTCCAACAATTGTAATGGAATTTAGATTCATGGTACAAAAGTATTTCTTGAATGTAAATGAGGAGAGAGAAGTTCTTTTCAGAATTTCGGCATAGTAACAGGTGTACATGGGAGGCATTTAATGAGAGAGAAAGGGGTCTCCCGTCATTCAAACAATAAGAGGTCTGTATGGGGGAGGTGCAAAATCATACCCCAAAATTTGTTATTTAAATTAAAAGGGCATAAAAATATTAAGAAAATTGGACAAAAAAAGTGAAAAGTTTGTGGGAGCTTGGGTGGGTTTATATAGGAAAGGTGAGCTAATTATTTATTATTTATTTTTGTGGCCCCTTACATTAAATAAATCCAAACCTCAAACCATCCCATGGTTTTTGCCCATGGTTTTTGGAAAAGGGAAGAGGAAAACAATATTTTATAATGTCAGAGTCCTAACTTCTTAGAATAATGGGGTTGCTTATGTAGAGGTGAGTCACACTCCCATGGAAAATAATTTAAAAAAAACAAGATGTTTAATAAGACTTGAGGGGTCCATTATTGCTTTGTAAAATAAGTCAAACTAACCCAAAATCACATTATATTAATGTTAAAACATATTTTGGCCGAACATAAACTTATATTATTTTATTAAACCACTATTGGGTCATTATGATTTCATTAAACACATTATATATTTAAAAGGTATTAAAATTTACACAAAAATTTGACTGTCTCCGAAAATTATGAAAAATTCATTGTTGGATAATTTCGACATCCTGATTCCAGAAATAAAATTTTTGTTATATTAATAATTTTTTAAATATATTAATTTTCACTTTTAAAATAAAAACCAACATTTATAAAAAATTCACAGGTTTTGACAAAAATGACTTTCAGACCTTAAAAAAATTACAATTGCATTCATAAAATTATAAGATCATTTATATTTAATAAAAATTAATTCAATAATAATAATAATATTTTATTAAAATATTATTTAATTCAAAAATCCATTAATTTAATAAAATTGAATTTTTAATTAAATAATAAAAGAAAACACTATTTGTACTTTAAAAACTATATACAATGTATCAATAATGACAAGAAAGTATATTCAGTAATATATACAAAAATAATGTACATGAACATAGTACTAGTGATTTGTTATATAACCCCTTAAAATAGCTGCATAAGACCTAAGGGTAAGGTGTCCGATGGTGACAGACTCTTGGGGTGGCTTGGATAACATCGCTTGAGTGGTAATTTCTATCAACATCCAAATTTCCCGTAGACGATCTCGTACGAGCTTGAAATGATGAAGCTCAGCTTGGGCTTGGTCAAGAGAGAAGCCCAAAGATTCCACCTCATTTCTGAGCTCCGACAAATGGGATTTGTATGGAGAAATTCTATTGGATGAGGCCATCAAATCCTTTGTCTGAGTAAGTTGGGTTTGTTAAAGCCCTATATTTATACTAATCATGTGATCACTGTTCAACGGATATAAAAGCAACGGTCACAATTCATAACATAAAACCAAAGAGGTTGAATTTTATATAAACATTTTACATAAAGATACATTTAATTAGATCAAGAAGTATTTCCATTAATGAATCTTTGGGCCGTTACAGTTACTTAAAATTAATGACATTTCAAAGGGTGTCTTTATCAAGATTATATCATCACTAACTGTCTGAAAGATAGCCTTGCTACACACATAGGTTGACACTCATATGGGATACACTCTAGATATAAAAAACTCTTTAGAAAAAATCATAAAACATTTAAATAATTAACATGAGTGTTATAGTTTAATCCTACATTTAAATATATTTAAAATATTTTTCCAAGATTTCGAAAACTTATAAGTAATTTTTCTAAATTATATGGTTTCATAATCTGATGATTTTTTACTTAGAATTTTTTTTTTTACTCTATTATAGTAATAATAAGTAACTGGATCTATATTTAATGTGATAGTCAATGTGATGATGGGAAACAATATGGTATGATAATAAGAATTAAGTATAATTTAATTATTCATAATCGTTTATAATGATATATGATTAACATGATGTGATGTAACCAACCCTCAAACTAACTAGAGAACAAAATAACAAAGTTAATTATATGTTTGAGAGGTGGAAAAAATAGAGGAAAGAAGATTTAGATTGATAAATGTAAAAAATTTGGGAATTAGCTCCCGTTTGTATGCCTTTTCAGAATGGGATGGAATATTTGTGGTTAAATGAAAGAAAAAACATATAGCTATGTTGAAAAAATGAAAATATTTTTGAATGAGATGGATGAGAATAATGGACTCCCAAAGGTATTATAAACTATCAAATGTTTCCAATATATAATTTATGGGAAATATAAAAAAAAAATTTATAAGGAGAGTGATCAGGAAGAGAATCCACATGGTTTTACATGTAATCATTATACTACTGATGATGATGATTGTTAATATTACATACTATAGGTTATATTTTATAATATTATTGTTTATATTAAACGTTATGTACTTAGTTAAATTTTTTTTGTTGAATGTAAGGACAATATTGTTTTTTAAAAATAATGGGATCAGGTATTAATGAACGGGTTGATGAAATATAATTAACGATAATATAAGAATATGGTATGAATGAGGTTCTTATGTATTGAAATTTATGAAATATGATTAATGATACAAGAAATATATAAAGACTGTTTAGTAAATTCTTTTTTGAGGATTCTAATTAAATGTTTATTGTTTTTGATGACCTTGGAAATGTTTTAATGGAAATTTCATATTTTAATGAAGAATAGATAACCATTAATAATATCCTGATGTTCAGAAAATGGTGTTTAATTTGGACAATGAGATAATTCATTTGTAAAATATAAATTGGATACTATTGATATACCTGAAACTAATTAATGTATTTTGAAAAATGTGGTTTATTTTATCATTTATAGAGTTTAAATAATTATTGGACTATAGAGAAAATATTCACAAATTTTTCATTTTATTATATGAATGAAAAAGAATGTCTATTTTTGTAAAGGTTTTATTTTAATCATCATTATTACCATGATTAATGAAAATATGTGACTATGGTATTTAAATATATGTTATGTGAAAATAAATTTATACTTTATGATATCTTGGGAATTATTGAAACGGTAATTTAGAGAAAAATATTGAACTTATATATATTTATTGTTTTATAAGGGTTAAAATCTTACCAATTTATTAAAGAGACTATGTTGAATTTTGTTTGATGTTTTATAGATTACTATCTTATTTCACCATATAAATATTGATTCATATCTTATTATAAAAATTTATTGTGTCAACTAATCATATATGGAATTAGTTTTATTTTTTTATGGATCATATTTAGTTCTTAAAACAATAAAATTTAATTTCATATATTAAGTGATGACGTGTAAATTGAACAAGAAATAATGAAAAGATGATATTGTACTTATATAATTATATGAAGTAAATAAATTATATTTTCTCGTCAAATTTGTCCAACAATAAAAAATTAATATTGAAATAATTTTTTTTCCAATTATCATCATTCCTGTTGATAACAATGACCTTTTTCAAACCAATTTGGATAATGGATATGTGGTTGTTAACAATATCTTTACCATGTTCTCTACCATTATCCTTCAGCATTTTGGTCATAGTTTTCTCTTATATTAACATATTTTAACCTCCCACATATGTTATTGAATTTGGATAAGTAAAAGGTATTATAATAGATGACATTATTACATCAATTTATATCTATTCAAGAAGATGTTTTTTTAATCTGTATCATGATATGGTTTTCTTAAATTAAGATTTTAAATTTTTTAACCCTTAAATTTTGAGAAGTAGACTATATTTTGAGGAAATAAATTGATTAAGAGGGTAGAATGATTAACATTTGGATTTTGAGAAATATTTTATTCAATTGAATTTATTACTTTCAAAATTAGGCATTATATAAAATAGAAAGTTTAAACGAAACTTGGCTTGCTATTAAAACACTATTATTTAGTATGATATTTATCATGAATCCATGGGAATTTTGTTTCTGAATATGGTTAAATAAATTATGAATAAAAATTAACACGTGCATATAAAATTAATTATACTTATCCTATTAATTAATATTGAAATTAAAAACTTTTTTAAAGATTTTGGAATCCTTTTCAATAGAAATATTATTATGTAAAAAAATTTCCCCAACTTAAATATATTAAACACACCACATTTTTTAATAAATATTTTTTATTATATATTCATAAAAAAACCTCAATAATAATATAATTTGTTTTCATGATAAGAGATAATAATTCATCCAATATTATTCCTAATAGGGAACTTTTTTAAAAAGTAGTATTATCTCCTATTAGGGAATAACTATTTTTAAAAAATAATCACTATTAGAAAATTTATTTTACATAATAATTTTATTTTTTGAAATTATCATTTAAAAAAAATTGGGTGATTTTTACATAATTTTTTGAGAAGATGAATTTTTCATTGAGATGTCAATTATTTTGGTCTTTATTAAGAATTTTAATTTCATTTAATGATTTAAAAATAGTAAAATATTAATAAGGTTTGAAATGTAAATTAGATAATTTTTATATCTATTTATCTCATTTAGGTTAATTGAATCATTTCACTTAGACTATATATATATTTATATATAAATTTTTTATTTTTTTAAATAATAAAATTAAAAACCTACTTTATCATAACATTTAAAAGATTAAATTTAAGAAAATTCCAATTCATTTAATGGTATTTATAAAAATGTATTAAATAATTTTAATAATAATAATTTCTATTATGTACAAAGTTAAACATAATTTTTGCATGAAAATAATAGTAAAAACACTAATTTTTTTGATGTTGTTAAGGTTAAAATTGGTTGACCATTTGATTTAGATAATATAATATGGGTTATAATTTATATATAAGATGACAAAAACCAATTGATTATATATATTTATCCCTTTTTCCATCAAGGATAAATATGTGGCCAGTTTTTTATCATTTGTTAATGTGAAAAACGTGGGGCACCTTATTATTTTAACAAATTCCAATTTTCCACATACATCTGTTATATAGGGCCAAACTGTAAGAACCCGGATCTTCGTTTCAGGTATGTTTTCCTTTTCTGGTCATTTTCGAGGAAAAGAGTAACATCTGGAAATTTTCTAAGTATACACCATGTACTTTATAAGTACACGGCGTGTACTTTGATCCCATGCAAGGCCATCTATTGGCCGTGCTGGGCCACACACTCGGTGTGTAGGGGCGATGTGGAGGCCGCCTAATACGGCGTACGAAAATGGAAAGTACAAGCCTTGTACTCAAGAAGTACACACCGTGTACTTCAATTTTTATTTTATTAAACGAACCAGGGTAGCGTCTAATCCCTATTTTTCTATTCTTCTTCACCTAATTATGTCTAGAGCATCCTAAGAGGCCGAATCTTCTCCGAGCCGTAGATCTTTCACTAGTTATCCAAATCGAACGTCGTCGGTTGCAATAGAATCGCTGTAGTGAGTTCTTGGTTCTTCCTATGCCACGTTTTTTGATTCTTTCTCTTATGAGAGTTATCTGAGGGTTAACATTTTAGACATTTTTGCAGATTTTCTCCATTCTAGGACAATTCATAGGCCAAGGATCAAGTATATCGATCTCCTTAGATCGAGATAGCAGGTTTCTTTCCCTATATTGAATGTCTTTGAGATTTTGTGAAAAAAGTGCCGGATTCCCATGTTTTTGGTATCTCGGGTTATAGTTTTGATCATGTATTACTATATTCCTTAGATTCCTTGTATGCTTGAAGTTATTAGATGAATAATTATTAGTTTCTAGAATGTTTGGGGATCACCCAATAGGTGTTCTCCCTTGTTTTGGCTGTTTATCACCGTTTTGCTTAGGTTGCCTATGAGGCATACCTTGTTGCTTTAATTTCCTGCCTTGAGGTATTTGATTGAATGTATAGCCTACTATTTATATGCTTTTGATGCATTGTAGCTATTATCCAAGTAGTTGTTGAACTTACTTAGGGCTGCTGATAGTCGTTCACGCACGACTAGACTGTTCAGGGCTGTGTGAGCGTGGTGTGGTAGACTAAAGAGGGAATTTATGATTCAATGATTTCCTAGAGAGTCTATTATAAATTAGTTTCATTCACATGACCTATAAGAATTTGACTTTGTGCTTCCTCAGAGTGTCCTTAGTTACACATTGAAACTATATAGGGAATTAGATGTAAGTTCTTCCTTAGAGAGTCTATACCTATCGTTGTAAGACCACATGGGAAATGATGGAGAGTACTTCCCAGAGTGTTTGTGCCTTTGTATGATTGCATGACTATAGGGGTCTGCAATTGTGAGTCACCCAGAGAGTCAGTATGAATATTGTTTGGCTGGTTGTGACGAGTCCACCATGCCAAAGAACAAGCTTGGGTTTTGTACTGCTTTTTGTTTATGTAGTATGCTTAGTTACATGTTGTGTTACTTGCTATACCTTGGGAATGTAGTGCTATTTTTAGATTCCTTTATTAATAATTAATGATTGAATATAATTTATAAATAAATGTGATTGGATATTTGTAGGATTTTTTACTTTAGTGTACTCTTGTTTCTCTGCTGCATTTATTTACATTAATTTTGCTCTATTGCTCACAGACAATAGGGCACAAATCTTGTGGTGAATGCCGACTGGGATTAGTCTCACACCCTCTTTGGGTCCTTATTTTTGGCCCAAGCAGGTTATATGGTAGATGGTGCATATAGGGATTGTGGCCCTTCTACTTCAAGTATATGATTTCCAGTTGTAGATGGAGAGCGTAGGACCGAGCCTAGGCTTGCAATGCTGCTAGAGTTGCTGTTTACTGTTAGTACTTTGTTCATAGTTGTATTACCACACGTAGTTGTGTTTGCTGCTTTCCATAGATACTTATAACTGCTGCATCATTATCTTCATTATTATATGTTCAGTTTCTTCCGTAGTTTAGTTTCAGTTATTGTATGATGCTTACTGCTTCCATTATTTCCTATTATTTCCTTTTCCTTGTATACCTTAACAAATGAGGGATTAATTTTCCCAATGACTCACCAAAGCCCTTGCTGCATGTTGGTGGCCTCTAGCGTTTTGGGAAACATGCTTGAGGTCATGTGGTGAACCAGCTACGGGGCGCCAGTTGAGTGGCTTCAGATTCGAGTCTTTAAAAAGTGGTATCAAAGGTGGTTTTTCTTTTTTTTTCTATTGACTTTATATTTAGCGACAATAGACAGGGATATGAAGGAATAGGAAAATGGTAAATAGTTGTGCCTGAGAGTTATAGTCCACGTGTACAGGGAAAAATCCTTGTTACCTCGAACATTGCAATTTTCGAGTTTTGCAAATGTTACAGTTTGATTGATTTCACCGTTGGTTGGTGCATTTGTATTATGTTCTTACTATTTATATGATTGTGGTTCTATTTTGTTGCAACCCGATGAGATGAGGGTATTCCATCTCATGCATCATATAGGCACTCGTAAGGAAATCACATGCCATGCATTTTTCCATGCCAACTAGATTGCATTAGAAATTTCATGTTGTTGTGATGGAATTTGTGATAAACGATGCATGCAGTTGTGACAGCTGATGTGATATAATACCTGCTATATTGATAGGGTATCATTTTTTTAGAGGTTCCTTATCTTAGACGCCAAACTTTGGTCTTAGAGGTGTTATGGGCCCTCGAGGATCAGAATTTGGTGGGTCGTGAGTTTTTTATACTCTTTACTTGCTATATGCATTGTTATGATGAAAAATATTGATTTGCGGGGAGTATGGGCCCCCACAGATCATAATTTGGAACCTTAACGCTTGTTTTTCTGTGTTTTTTGGGCTCCAGTGTAGTTCTAAGGCTACTGTCCAAAAAAAACCCAGAATACACAGCATGTAATTCATGACTACACTCCGTGTAGTTTTTAGCCGTGTCACTGGCTGTGTGGGCAGGGACCCGAGGTTGTAAAAGTTCTTGTAGGAACACGTCATGTACTAGTTTACAGGTCGTGTAGTTTGACTTGGGCATCCGGACGTGTCATGAAAAACACTGGTCGGGGATTTCCTTCATGTACACGATGTGTCCGTCAGGAACACGCCGTGTATGGTTAGTCATGTGTTAGGCTTTGTCACTATCAACACGGTCCAAGAAAGTTTGTCTAGTACACGCCGTGTCTCCTTTGAACATACCGTGTAGTTTTGTATTAGAGGAGCAGTGTGACCTAGCCATTTAGATGAATATATGGTTTTGGAAATCTGTAGGGATCACGCCGTGTATCATGTCGACACGTCGTGTAGTACTGGCCCGTGTACCAATCTGTGTGTCTAATGACACAGAAAAAGGAAAACTCTTAAGGACGTCATGTAGTGGACAAACACGCCGTGTATTTTCCTACTGGGACAGTCTGTGTTCCTAGCCATGTGGGAGATTCATCCAAGAAGAAAAAGGGGTTAGTACAAGCTATGTAGTTTGAGAACACGTCGTGTAGCAGGGTGGTTTACACAGCCATGTATGGACAAGGTACACACTCAGGGTAAAAAAATTCAAGAAACATGCCGTGTAGTGGTACTACACGGTGTGTAGTCATGTTTTTCCCAAATTTTAGTGTTTTTTACTCCAGTTCCATTTTAATCGCTTATGTTGAAACTGTACTCATATTTAATATAGGTGTGCTTTTGACCTTTCCGAGCTATGGCACCAAGATGCCCTCTCGTGGCACGTTAGGAACCAGGGAGTGACCATACGCCTGATACGGTAGATCAGGGACTACAAGTAGTTCCACCTATCGTTCCGGACATGGCACCTATAGTGATTCTAGACGCTGTTTTCGACACTCAGTTTAGAGAGGGTTTCATGAGATTCATGCAGACCTTTCAGGGAGCTCAGTATCATGCCCCGTCTATGGAAGAGATAAAGGGGGTTTTTAGTGGCAACATCCTCCCATGTTCGCAGGGGTTGAAGGATCGTAGGTTGTAAATTCTTGGATTGAAGCCATGATATCCATCTTTAATCATCTGGAGACACCTCCGGAGAGGAGAGTGAAGCTCGAGACTTATATGCTACGAGATTCCGCCAAGATATGGTGGGATGTGGTTTTACAGGCAGGGCATCAACAGGCTATGGCTTGG
The DNA here is from genome assembly GCA_963277665.1 of Viscum album. Classification (NCBI taxonomy): domain Eukaryota; kingdom Viridiplantae; phylum Streptophyta; class Magnoliopsida; order Santalales; family Viscaceae; genus Viscum; species Viscum album. The sequence continues at coordinate 1,132,988,626 of OY728150.1, read as the reverse complement.
GACGAGTTCTAGCATGCGTTCTATGACTACATCTACCCGGCGACGCTGATGGATGATAGAGACAGAGAGTTCAAGAACCTATAGCAGGGTACTCTCATTGTTATGGAGTATTCCTCTCACTTCTCAGAGTTACGGTGTTTCACACCCGTTCATGGGAATGAATAGTTGTTTTTAGTGAGGATGTTTGAGGAAGGCCTCAGACCGGACATCAGATCGTAGGTGAACGTATTCCAGTTGACTTCTATTAAATTGATAGTCAACCATGCGATTATCATAGAGACAAACCAGAGGGAGACTGGAGCTATGGACCAGGGTGGTTCAACATCCAGAGCTAATTCGTTTCAGGTAGACAGCAGGAAGCGACACCGAGAGTCTATGTGAGGTGACTCGAGGAAGCGAGGTATTCATTCTGATAGACGAGATCTTCCTTCTTGCAACCATGTGTTATGCTATCAGTGTGGTAAAAATAGGCTTAAGAAGCCTCCGTTTCGGAGAGACCCAATGGAGTGCCGATCATGAGGCAAGATGGGTCATATGCAGTATTTCTACAAGGTTCTTCTTCCAGCGTCTAGTGAAGGAGGATCAGTTTCGACTCCATTTACAAGAGCAGGATTACCAGTTCTATAGTAGACTGGGGGCTGGAGGTTTTCAGGTCATTCAGACCAGGGTAGAGGTGTTGGATGTAGTGGTCAGGCTCAAGGAGTGTCAGCTCAGGGATCTCATGCTGCTATATAGGGACGCGGTGCATGCCAGACTTTTGCGGTAGAGCAGATTCGTTATGAGAAGGATCCTGGACCTTCTGCAGTTCGAGGTACAATTTTAGTAGCCTCAGTTTTATCCTCTTCACTTTTGGATACAGGAGCATCTCATAGATTTATTTCAATGCATACTGTGGAAAGCCTTAGACTTGATGTTTGTACTTCATAGGATATGATGATGCTAGACACTCCATTGGGAATTAGAACGGCTAACGTGTGTCAGTGCTTAGACTGCCCCCTTGAGGTTGGTGGGTGTCGTTTAACATGGAGACTCTATGTTTTTGAAATGACATGCTATGATTTCATTCTCAGGATGGACTGGTTTGTTCTCTTTCAGGCCTTTTTTGATTGTTATTGCTGTAGGGTGAGTTTCACATCACCGGAGGGTAGATCTTTTCTTCAGATGGGCGAATGGAATTTCCAGGCAAGCAGAGCTGGACCATAGTTTCATGGGTTGGGTGGTGTTACGGCCCTGATTTCAAGATTATATCTGGATGACCAGGGGACTTATCAGAGGGATTTTCCTCTGGTGGTTAATCGTTGTCCATATGTTCTTCCAAAATACTTTTCAGGTTTGCCTCCAGAGAGAGCGGTATTCTTCTCTGTTGAGCTTGTGCCAGGAGCGGCGCCAGTGTCCATTCCTCCTTATAGGATGGCTACAACTGATTTGCAGGAGCTCAAGAATTAGTTACAAGAGTTGCAGGAAAGGGGTTTTATCAGACCCAGTACTTCTCCTTGGGGTTCTCTAGTCCGAATTGTGATAAAGGCAGACAGAACCCTTAGGCATTGTGTGGATTATCAGAAGCTGAACCAGTTGACGGTCAAGAACCGATATCCCTTCCCGTGGACAGATGATCTCTTTGATCAGCTTAGAGGAGCAAGAGTGTTCTCCAAGATCAACTTGAGATTCAGCTACCATCAGTTGCATGTTAGACCTTCTGATATACCTCTTATAGCCTTCAAGAGTAGGTATGGTCTGTATGAGTATTTGGTTATGCCGTTCGGCCTCACTAATGTGCTAGCAGTTTTCATGGCACTGATGAACAAAGTCTTCTCTCCTTACTTGGATTATTTCATGGTGGTTTTCATGTATGACATCTTGGTGTACTCTCACACTCAACACGACCATGCCATCCATCTTGAGATCATTTTGAGTACACTGATAGATCATCAGTTATATGCTAAGCTATCAAAGTGCCACATTAGGATGGACAAGATTCATTTCCTGGGTCATATCATCTCAGAGACATGAGTATCATTAGGCTTAGAGAAGGTGAGAGTAGTAGTTACCTTAGAGGATCCGAAGAAT